>JAWDJD010000001.1:373736479-374965229 GCA_035047305.1 Bradypodion pumilum
TGCGACCCCATGGACCATTTTCCTCCAGGCGCCTCTGTCCTAACTTTACCAAAAACAACATCTTTACTAGGCACTGCCTACATACTGAGTTTAGATTCTTGGTTAGGTCTTGAACTGTTAATTTTATACCAGGCTTCAACTGTGACTCTAATGGTAGATTTTTATAAAAATAAAACCTAGCAGGGAAACCAATAATGAATGGTAAGAATATGACAAGTACTGGGAGTAAAAATCTTGTTCTTAGTGACTTCTCTCCAGAACACTTCATGACTTCCTATTTTTCCTTTCCTTATTTTATTCTGCTTTATCCACTTGACTATTATGTGAGCTGTCTTAGGTCGCCTATGAGCAGAAAAGTGACATATAAAAAAACCAACCAAATATTCTGCAAAGGAAATGGTCAAATCCTTCATAGGATTTCTGAGTCCCTGCTCTGGACTTAGAAAACTTGTCTACCTCATCTGTGTTGGGCCCGCCTTCTCAGGCTCATCTAAAGTCTTTGGGCCCAAATCAGACACATCCATGCTTTCAGAAGTACAGTAATACCTCATACAACGTCCGCTTCATACAACGTCGGATCCATACAATGTCGCCCAATTCTTGGAAAAAAGATGCCTCATACACCGTCGCCGGACGTTGTATGAGGCATTAGGGTTTTTACATTAGAAAGAAGCCGCAAGACCCACCGGACGCTTCCCTTGGTTGTGAGCGGGGAGGGAGGAGCGAGACTCCGACGCGGCAGGTCTTCTTATGGGCCACGCCGGGCGCCTTACAGCTGAGATCAGTCTTGCTCCTGCCTCCCCGCTCACAACAAGACCACCTGCCACGCCGGAGCCACAACACCCACCGGACCCTTCCCTTGGTTGTGAGCAGGGAGGCGGGAGCAAGACTGGTCTCAGCTGTGAGGCGCCCGGCGTGGCCCATAAGAAGACCTGCCCCGTCAGAGTCTCGCTCCCACCTCTCCGCTCACAACCAAGGGAAGCGTCCGGTGGGTGTTGCATCTCCAATGGCTCCGACGCGGCAGGTCTTCTTATGGGCCACACCGGGCGCCTCACAGCTGAGACCAGTCTTTCTCCTGCCTCCCCGCTCACAACAAGACGACCTGCCACGCCGGAGCTGCAACACCGACCGGACCCTTCCCTTGATTGTGAGCGGGGAGGCGGGAGCAAGACTGGTCTCAGCTGTGAGGCACCCGGTGTGGCCCATAAGAAGACCTGCCGCGTCGGAGTCACGCTCCCACCTCTCCGCTCACAACTAAGGGAAGCGTCCGGTGGGTGTTGCATCTCCAATGCGGCAGGTCTTCTTATGGGCCACACCGGGCACCTTACAGCTGAGACCAGTCTCGCTCCTGCCTCCCCACTCACAACAAGAAGACCTGCCACGCCGGAGCTGCAACACCCACCGGACCCTTCCCTTGATTGTGAGCGGGGAGGCGGGAGCAAGACTGGTGTCAGCTGTGAGGCGGTCGGCGTGGCCCATGAAAAGACCTGCCGCACCAGAGCCGCCAGACGCTTCCCCTGGTGAGAGCGGGGAGGTGGGAGCGAGACTGGCCTTCTTATGGGCCACGCTGGCCGCCTTACAGCTGAGGCCAGCCTCTCGCTCCCACCTCCCCGCTCTCACCTATGGGAACAACGTTATACAAAGCATTGGTGGCAATAATTTGGACGTTGTATGAGGCATCGCGGATAGGGTTTTGCATGACTCATACAAAGTCGGAATTCATACAACGTCCTAACTTGTGGAACCAAGTTTGGACGTTGTATGAGATATTACTGTATAGGGAACCTTGGGCGGGGAAAGATGTCACTTTGTATAGGAATTTAATGGTCTTGTACAACCTGTCCTTTCTACCACTTAACATGAATTCCCATAGAATTTCCTGTGAGATTTCTTCTTGTACAGAAAAATATCACCTCAAAGGGGGGAGGGGACTTTTCTGTTTTCCTCAGAGTACAAAGCTGTGAGGCTCACATTGCTAGTGCACATTTTTGGACTGTTTCCTGACTAGACTAGACAGAACATAGCTGTGGAACAATGTTGAAATACAATGGGAAAACTATGGATACTACAACTATGTTCTCCTTCTCTGTCCCTCCTAGCAGATGATTTTAGCAAGGATGTAACTGCAAAAACCAATTAGTACTTCAATTTCATAAACGGCTTACATTTGTTCCCCCCCCCACTCTTTTCCCATCCTAACTTTTATTAGAGAATCATTTTTGCCATTACCTGTCTACAGAGCCTCCAGATGTTGCAGGGTGCTGCCTCATATCACTGTCTGAACCAGCAGTTTGCAAGGGACAGTTGCAGTCCTCCTGCTCCGCCAGCATCGCATCACAGCAATCCATCTGAACTAGGCCTACTTTCTCAGCCCCATCAGAAGTCTTTGGCCTCAAATCAGTTGCATCCATGCATTCAGTACCAGAGGTGTAGGGGAAATCTGCTTGCCCCACGCCAGGTTCTCTGGTCTCCTCTGCTTCTGTTGAGACGGACATGGCTTCTATGTCCACGGCAGGGAACCAGTGACATTTTTTCTCTGTAAATTTTGTAGATGCATCTGGGCTCCCTGTTTCCAAGTCACTAGACAGATCCATATGTCTAAGGCCAAGATCTGCCGTCCATTCAGGCTGCCCCTCTCCAACTCCTCTGCACTCAATCCCACCCACAGTTCTACAGTCTCCTCTCAGATCCACCAGGTTATCAGCCGTTGCTTCCAAATCTGCCACCACTCTTTGACGTGGTAATTCTAGTGGGTCAAAAATATCAGCTTGGTCTTTTACTGTGTCACCAAACTGTTCTTTCTGTTCAATTCCTGAGACATCAGTGTCTTTATCCCAGTCTCTTGTGCCAGCAGAGAAATCATTTCCTTGGGGACATTTTTTTATCAGACTATAATCATCAGCCCAGACTGGGCTCTGAGCACAGAATTCCAAATCACCAGTCTCAAACTTAGTAGTGGCACTTTTCTTATCATTACAGAGTTCTTTTTCCCAGCCTGTCTGGCCATCATCATCTTCACTAGATGCATCTCCCTTCTCAGCACTGAAATTATCATCAGAAGTCTGGTCAAATCCCAAGTCATATTTGCTTGGCCAGTCCGACTGTTTGACATTCAGTATTAGCTCTTGAGAGCAGCTGTCATCAAAGCCATATGTATTAGGCCGTGGTTGTTGTTGGATGTTACCCCGAGATTCTGGAGTGCTGCTGTCGTATTCAGTAGGCTGCTCCAACTCTGGAGCAACCTCCAACTCTGTTTGAAATTGTTTAGCTCTGCAACTAGCACTGGATTCACTAGGCCAGGCTGACTCACTGGTGCTGACTGTGTCACTGTGAGAGATGACTTCAACAGCATCATCAGAGCTCTCTGAATGCCCAATACTGAGCTGTGTGTTCTGTAGATGGTCAGCAGAGTGTGTGCTAGACTCAACAGATACACTGGTGGTGATGTTTGGCTCTGGACAGCTGGCAGTTTCCACACTGGATTTATTGGGCCAGTCACTCTTATCAAGTGCATCAACGTGATACTGGCTGCTCCATCCTGCCTTCTCAGTTGCATGCTCATTATCTGCCTGATCATCATCACCATCATCAGTGCAGAGTCTGGGCCATCCTGGTTTTCTCACATAGGACTCACTTTCTTGACACTCAGCAGTGCTGATGCTGTATGTGCTGCTCCAATCTGACTCCTTCATTTCTTGGTCAGCACAGCTGCTACTATAGGCCGTGAGCCACTCTTCTTGCTCAGGGGTGGAACTGCCCAGCAATGGTGTCCCCTTGGTCCAGTCTTGCCGACTGGCACCAAATTCCATATCCTGCCTTTCGGTGTCACCAACATTATATGAAGTTGGCCAGCTCTGTATGCCAGGGCCAAACTCTTGATCCTGTTCTGTTTTACTAGCCCAATCCACCTTGTTGATGTCAGAAGCCCAACCAACATCAAAGGCAGCAGGCTGATTGGCTTCCATTATGCCAAATTCACTGTGAAGGTCCTTCCGTGACCATCCAAGAAGATTCTGATAAAGAAAACCAAAAGGGAAAACATGGGCAATAAAATAAAAATTAGGAAGAAACTGGTTTCTCTGAACTCTGATTACATAATACCTAAACAAACTGAAAAATGAAATTTACCAGGATGTGCACATTAATTTGAGTGTATTCACTAAATGTATCTAATTTAGAGAAGGGTATACCATATTTGCTGGCATATAAGGCCCACTTAAAACACAATGGAAAATGGGAGTGTGTTTTGTACTGTATATAGTGGCTTATATTGGGCTATTTTGGTAATAATGGGGTGCGTCTTATATTCTGATGCTTATCATACACTGGCAAATACAGTATATTTCACAAGCAAAATATCCCAGGTTCCTCTGTGGGCACCTGCAGATAGGACTCTAAAAGACCCAAATGAGGAATCTTGTAGAGCCACTGCTACTCAATGTAGGCAATGCAATTTGTTTCTCTCCTGAAGTACTGAATTGAAATTCTTACAATAAAAGCTGACCATGGTTTTTGGGAGTTGTAGTTCAGGATAGCTGGGGGGATACTAGTCTTCACTTGCTGAGTCAAGATCTGCTGAATTAACATCCACTGAGTTAGTCTATTACTACACAAATATACAGTTAAAATTAAAACATTGGTTCTCATATTATACAAATCTGATATAAAAATGGATTCTAGAGCTGGAAAGATTGAAGGCAAATGACAGATAGACAATACTGAACTAAATGGACTGATGGTCTTACGTAGAGCAAGGTAACTTTCTCTGTTCTTAACTTAGTCTCTTGGAGGCCTTTTTCCTTGTTTGGAAAACATTTCCCACATTATTCTTTTCCTGCATGGAAAGCAATTCCAAGTAAGAAAAAAATCTGTGTCAAAGCCACATTTAGATTATTATATGTGACAGTCCTGCTGTGTGTAGTTAAACAAGTGTCATGTACTGAAGAAATTATCTGTACTTATGTGCTGATGCACCATGCTACATTTAAAATAAAGCCAAATATCTAACTGTAGATTCTGCTTGTTCTCCTACATAAAAGTTTTTTTGAATTAACAAAATTGTAAAGAAAACCATGTCCACAAAAAATGTGTCAAGGAATGATTTAGAATTTTTGGCAAGGGTATATTGGCAAGGAGCATGGAAAAGCTGTAAAGAAGTTATTTATGTGGCCCAAAAGGAAAAGGAAATAGGAGCTGTTGAAAACAGAGTCAGCTGTGCAGTGCACAATAACCACAAGGATCAGTCTTCTGAAACTCCAATCAGCCCATCTAGTTTCCTGACTTTTCCAGAAACACTGCTTATTATATTCGTCATCTTGAACATTCAATTCAGAGTTCTAGAACAACCATGACGCTTTATTAGACACACACTCTCTCTTTCCCTCACACGCACACAAAACTAAATCATGCTCTTCACTATTGGTTGAATGTGATGGAGCACAAGTCAAAAAGAGGTCCAACCAAACAGGCCAAAGCACCTTTGATGTTCACAGGTTGGATTTGGGAAGAAAAGGGGAGGGGCTCTTCCCAGATGATTGGAGGATATCTGGGGTGGCACCACTGTCTGACTCTCTCATTCTTTGCAGCCACCTAACCTGCTTGGCAACTTTGCAGCTTACTCTAAAACAAGACCTGCCCTTCACAAAGACAAGCCAAGTCTGTTATCTAACTGGGCAAGAATGTGCAACCACTCAGCTAGTAAAACTCCAACCATTTGTGTCTGTGTCCATTTAATGCCTTGCATGACCAGGACCTAAAAGCAATGGAAAGAAAAGACCAGTAGCATCTTCCACTTAGAACAGTTTCTGTTGGCCCCAGACAGCTTCCCAGGCCTATGCTAGTTGAAGTACATTTACCTCTGGTCCTGTGGGGTTCTCCAACTTGGGCAAACCTCTCCTCTTCACATCATCAGCTCTGGGTGGAGGAGATGACAGAAGTTCATCCAACCAGTGTGAGCCGGGATCAGGCTCAACTCCCTTCAAATGGTCAGTATCCCCAGCCTTGTCTTCCTGTGCCAAGCTCGGAGCCTTCTTCTCCTCCTCCTGGCAGGAAGCAGCCATCTGTATCTGGGCATCTTCTGAGAGCAAAACACAAGGCTGTCCAGGAGGGGCAGCCTTTTCTATACTTGGCAATGGCTCCACTATCCATAAAACCGGTGCTGCCGCTGCCTCCGCCTCATGGGTTGCGGGGAAAGGCTGGAAGTCATTACCCTCCTCCTGAAACCCCCCATCTGTGGCCACTACATGGCTAATTGGCTTGAGGCTAGCAGGCTCTTTTTGAATAGTAGGACCTCCAGGGCCTGAAATCCCAAGGGCTGAAGGGCATTCTAGTTGCCCCTCAGCCTCCTTCCCATTAGTTTGGGAATCACTGGAGTCACAGAGGCAGGAAAAGCTCCCCAAAGCCTGAGGATCATCCTCCTCCCCTCTCCTGTTCTGCTCTTCTGAACCTGTCTCCTCTGAAACTACTTTGGGTCTCAGGTTCCCTCCCCCTAATTCTGTCTCCAAAAGAACCTCCTGAATGGGAGACTGGGGAGGAGACCCCAGTCTCCTCCCAACAAACTCAAGTGGCTGTTTAGGGAATGACCATTCGAAGGACTGGGAGAGGCTCCAGTTGGACTCTCCTCCTAAAGAATGCTCAAATGAATGGCCCCCTCCACTTGGCAAAACAGCCAAGGATCCACCCATCTCTTCCCTGACTGTGTTTTTACGCGGTGGCTGCACCACTCCCTCTGAGGCATGCCGGAGGCCCAGTTTAGATAGCTGGGGGTCTTCATTAAGGGACGACATCTGTTCTTGATTCCCTAGGGACTCTTGCTCCGTGGAGAGTACAGAGGAGACATCTTTATGAGTTGGGGAGCCAGGAGGCTGGTCAGTACCCACATGGCACTCAGAGGAAGTGCTGGGTGATCCGGGGGACTCAGACATTGCAAGCAGATTTTGTGGGGGAGCTAGGCCACGGTCACCATGAGCATGAGTGACACTGGCAGATTGCCCAGGGAGAAGAGCAACATCTAGGTCTCTCCTAGAGAGGCCTGAGATACCTGTTGATGTTTTAATTAAAACACTGGGGTGTTCTGAAGACAAGAGATCTGGAGGAGCTGGAGGGGAACCTGGAGACTGAAAGTTGCTGACAGGAGAGCTGAGGGATTCAGGAGGTGCATCAGGGGATCCTGGTGGAAAATGTGCTTCAGTGCTGGAGACTGCTGCTGAAAAGTATGGGGAACCTGGGGCTTGGGCTGTTTCAACAGCAGCACTGGGGGACCCAGGTGTGAATCCAGATGAGAACTCAGAGAGGGATTGAGAGGTCTGGGGGGGAGAAAGAGGGAGAAAAGGTAGTAATGAATTTTAAAAATACCATGTCTCCATCCATGAAACCATACTTGGTATCCCCCACTTAGATCTTGGTCGTCATTCCAATCCTCAAACTGTTGTTTAGAATAAATGGATACCTTCCCCTAATCCTGCTGTCATCTCCTGAACCAGCCTATCAGGGGAATCTTCCCATTTCTACATAACAGAGATTAACCCCATAATCTGGAAAATCTGCTTTTTCCCTACAAAGTACACCCTCCCAGCCAAATTTTCGTACAATCATTAATGCCAGAAGGAAATGAAATGCAGAGAGCGGAGGAGGAAGAGAAAGAGAAGCCAAAGAAACAAGTCAAGCTGCCACAGTAAACCCAAGGTTGTATGCCCCACCCTAGACCTTGTTTCCTTTCCAACACATCTACAAAAAAGGAGAAACAAAGCCAAGCTAGGTAGATCACACCCAAGGAGCTGAAAGTTATCCTCACCCCCTCCTTCCATGGGAGAGGCAAAAGGAGTTAATCATAACTGTCACCCACCTCAAACAAGGAATAAGAGGAGGCTGTGCCTTAGCTGCTAGTGGATTTGGCCCCAAGCCAAGTATCTGGGCATTGCTTCGTACATAGGCCACTGAACTGTGTACACTGAATTACAGCTTCTTCTTTGCCTCTAGCGAAGAGCCAAGACTCTGAATTCACCTTTCAAGCTTAGCTTAGAGTAGGGGTGTCCAAACTTTTCAGGCCGTGGGCCAGTCACATGGTTCAGGGGGCCGGTCACTATGGCTGTGGGCCGGATTCAGCCCCCGATGCCAGTTTGTCCAGTCCATGAAGCCCTCGTTGCTCCTGGAAGTGGAAGAAAAAATGCACCCATACACGTTTTACTTCCGCTTCTGGGAGCAATGAGGGCTTTGCGGGCAGGATGAATTGGCATCGGGGGAAGATCTGGTCTATGGGCCGTAATTGGGCACCCCTGGCTTAGAGGCTATATTCACATCAGCTAATTAGCCTAGTGGAAAACGCTTGCTAAATTGTTTGGTTTGAATGGCTGAAAGATCATGGATCCATTTCTCTGGCTCTCTTGCCATAGAAGTATTTAGAAAGTAAGTACTGAGATAGTTACAGAGGCCTACATGCTAAGCCCACTGGCAAGAAGCATTTCTTAAGTTTTCCAACACTGGGCCATTCAAGGTGAAATGCACAGTCTCCCCCCAAATCTGTCAAGTGCTAACTGTCTTCCACAGGCACCAAGGCTGAATGTTTCAGATCCCAAGGTTTCAGTCAATGGGCAAGTGAACACACTGGATTTTTACAATGCTCTGCTCGGTGGCTGAAAAGAGGACAGGTTTTTGGCTTGAGAAACACAGTATCGGTGCATGATAGTGCATTGATTACTTGAATTACCAATCTGTTCTTGAAGAGAGCATTAGTAGACACGCACCCTACAGAGGGGAAGCCCAGAAGGAGATAGGTGGCAGATACCCCTGAGACAGAGGAGAGCCAGGAAGGAGAGAGCCCAGCGGAGGAATTGCCATGCTGCAGATAACTCACACCAGGATGAGATGATGGACTGCTATATCCAGGTTGGCCTCCATCGCAGCTCATATTAGGTTGCCTGGAGCTGCTGAGAGAAAGATATGCCACCATGTAAGTCTGATTATTACTGAGAACAAGCACGCTTTCGAGGAACTGTGTGCTATTTTTCTCCACCAGGTCTTTCACCCAGAAACATATATTGTGGATGAGAGACAGGACACAAAACCAATCCAAATGAAGTATCTATTCCCTTGAGGGCAGAAAATATAAACGCTTCAAGGCCCCACTAAAAACTATGGGCAATATCAAATTCTGTGCATTAAGTGTTTCCTCTTCTTGATAAGCTACTCACCTGCAAACAAGACTTGAAAGCTGCTGCCATTCACATTACTATCCTGGGGTTTTTTAAATGAGCCCAATTCTAGCAATGCTAGGATGAGTTGAATGGGATTTACTCCCCACGTATGCATGCGCCAGATTGCAGCCTTTAGCTGTGATATACTTAGCTTTAATTTTTAAATTACAGGAATAATTTAGCTCTGCCATAGTGTGAGAAAAAATAAACACTAGACATATTTGGCACAGTACTGCCTCTTCCCCCGGCACTGAAGAACTGGAACAGCCATAGATCTGCCTCCCACATCAGTTGTACTTTGTGATGCACTACAAAGCTAACAATCCAAAACGAATGTTCTACTAAAATTATCTGAACCTCACCTGTCCCTAGAGAGGAAATCTAAGTTTCTCTCTATTGCTCTTGCTGCTTGCTCAGATTCAGGCATGTGCTGACCATTTGAACTTGTGGTTTCCTTCTTGTTTCTTGACAATCTGCTCTCTTCAACTTCAAAAGAGTATCTGGAGACAGGATCCTCTGGCTCAGTTTCTCCCCTTTCTCCTTCACTGCAATTTCTCTGGAATGTGGCATAACCTTTTGGCCCCAGGTGAACAGCTGTGCTACCATCCTGGCTGAAGAACGAACGCACCAGCCGAGGCCTGTTAGGACTGTTTGGCCCCTCCCTGCTGGGCTTTTCTATCTTGGCCAGGATCTCCTCCACTGTGGTGCCAGGAAAACGCTCTGGTTTGGACGCTACTGGCACTGGTTTCACTTTGAAGGGAACAGCGCCCTTTCGTACAGTGCAAGATTCCCCACTCTCTCCACCAGAAGGTCCCTCCACGGCAGTGGATTCCCTTGCAGATCCAGCAGCTTCTCCATCGCCTCCACAAGGTTTAACTGTAGTAGAAAATGGAGATGGTACCTCCTTCCCATTGGTAGCTTCTTTTGGAGGACACCTCAGACTAAAAGAGAGACGCTTAACAGCATTGCCAGCCCCACTGCTGTATGGCTTTGGCCCAGCCAACAAATTGATCTTTTCAGCAGAGGGCACCTCAGAGAGAGTTGAGCGCAGTCCAGGAACAGGCTTCACTGCCACAGCTGGCTTTGGAAGCACACAAGGTTTAGGTTTCACAGGTGGCTTTGGGCGAGAATCCCCTGGGGGGGAAAAAAGAGAGAGGAGGCTTTTAACACACTTCTCAGCCTTAACACTTAGGAACTAAATTATATGGATCTAAGATGCAAATCCATCACCAAAGCATAAAATTAAGATAAAATAGTTTTTGTACTGATGACATTCAGCACTCTAAGTCTCTAAACTATGTTTCAAAAGGCAAACTGCAACCAATCTATACCTATAAGGTGGATGGGTGGTGAGTGTCTGGCATTAGTGGCCACATCCAGTCCAACCATCCTGTACCAAGCCACCCACACTTACCTTTAGACCTAACTAACATCGCCGCAAGGGTCCAGAAACAGAGAGTGGGGCAAACGCCCCACAAACATGAACAAAAAGAACTACGGATCCCAGTGTCCACCGCGCCATGCAACCCTTCAGCCAATCAGGCTGAAGGGCGCGAGTGTGGAGGAGGCGGGGCAGCCGGCGTGCGGGTTTAAAAAACCGCCGAGGGAAGCCATGTGTGTGTGTGTGTGTGTGTGTGTGTGCACGCGCACCCCCCAAAACCACCCCAACCACCAACACAGAGAAAAAAACTAGTACCATATATTGACAAAGTGTTTACCTATCCAGGGTATACCTGTCAAGTTTCGGGAAATTTCTGTCAAATAAGGGAAATTGGACAGCTATCCTTATCCTGTGCTGGCCTCCAGTCTAACTCCAGTCTAATTGCAGTCTAACTAATACGGGATGATGGCGGGAAAGAGTGTAAAATACGGGGGTTTGACAGAAATTTCCCGAAACTTGACAGGTATGATCCAGGGCCTGCCTCCTAACAGCAGCTTTCTTTGATTCCAGAAACTCAGAGCCCTGCATTAGGTCTCAAGCCCTCTCTTTTCATTGCTTTTGAGAGATGGGCTTGATCACAAGCTACATCAGTCTATGGTTAAGCACCGCTAAGCATGAAGCACATCAGTTATTTCTTTCCACTAAACAGTGGTAGCCATCACTAGACCGAAAATGAGACACGGAAGTTTTGTGACAAGCCATAAAAGCAAAACAATTACACTTATCTACTGCCCAATAGCACTTAGTGCATTCTCTGTGTGGTTCACAAGTTAATTAGCATAAACCCAAACAGCTTGGGAGGAGAGCAAAGGGGAGGTTCACTGAGAAGGAAAGCTAATCAATATTTCCTTTGGGCAACTCATACAAATACTGTAGATTTAATGGAAGATGTGTTCAGTTATACTTTACATACATACTACAATCCATGTTCACTCCCAATGAGTTTTGCAAACATAACTTGAGCTGCACTAGAGCAAACTGGTCTTGCAATGTTCTGCCGATTCGTAACGGAACTGACAACATT
Source organism: Bradypodion pumilum (assembly GCA_035047305.1). Classification (NCBI taxonomy): domain Eukaryota; kingdom Metazoa; phylum Chordata; class Lepidosauria; order Squamata; family Chamaeleonidae; genus Bradypodion; species Bradypodion pumilum. The sequence goes on from JAWDJD010000001.1 coordinate 373,748,136, forward strand.
GCAGCGTCATATGGAGCTTTGTCTGGTTGAATGAGCAATGAAGGTGCATTCCTTCTTCTCTTAGGTAGTTACATGTTGCTGCAGCAGCACTGTGTTCACTGTGCCATCCCAAGCTGTGCAGAATTTCTCAAAAAAAAAAAAAAAAAAAGCTCTCTCACTGGGCCAAAGCAGCAGCCTATTGTCACTTCTCAGCCAAAGGGATAAGCTAAATGTAGCTTTGCAACATGAAAAATTGTGCATCATAACTGGACCATGCAAACATTGAAGCACTGTTCACACCATACACAACTGAATTTATAGATTCAGAGCTATACATGAGGCTGGTGCCTGTCAACCTCTCTATAAAAAGCCCCTTCAAAGTCTAAAATAAGGCTAAGAGGCAGTGTTTAAGTCACAAAGTAGAGGTCACTTAAGCTCGATTACCCTCTCAACTTACAGACTAATGTTCCAGGACATACCTGTCTCAGGGCTGCTAGATGGCTGTTTGAGTTCCCTACGGCCATTTGCAGCAGAACAGGGAAACGAAGAGGGCAGTGACTGGGACTTAGAATCCATCACATCACCAGGCAGAGACTCTGAATTCAGCATCTGTGCCAGTTCCTAGAATACAGGAAAAAGTAGCTGAGACAATGTGCAAATTTGACAAAGAGGTAACCAAAACTTTCTATCTAATGTCAACATGCTAGAGGTAACACCACAAAACCAAAGTTCCTCCAAGTCTCCTCTTGCTTTCTTCCCTTGGATTCTCTTACTAGTTTGCACATGTAAAGCCAATTGTTTCTCTCTTGTACCTCCTATGCTCGCTCACTTGCTCTCTCCCTCACACACGCACACGCAGTCATAATGGGCCACTCCCAGAGCAGGCTGGAACAAGGATGAAGGGAGCAAGTCTCCCACAAGCAGCCAGGGCATGACTCACACTAGTGGATGAGCAATTCTCAAACTCCTTTAGCTCCCGCTTCTCAACCCCTGGACTCCTGCAATGCACGGCCCCTACTCCACCTTTGTCAAGCAGTACCCCTTCACTGACAACCTGTTCACTCTCCACTGCATGCCAGATTCGCCTCTTGGACTCTTCTGCTTCTTCCTTTATTTTGTTGGTTCTTGTCAACTTCCCCGTAATATTCCCATTTATGCCAGTTTTCCCAGTCCAAATCCCCCCCTTTCTCCTTCCTGTTCCCTCCCTTCTTTCTTCATTCCTCAAAACAGCCAAACAGTTTCTGCTCTCAGTCCCATCCCAGCTGTATATGTGCACAATCCGGATATGCCGCCAAGCAAGGAGTAAACATCTGGAGAGTGCTTCCCCCACCCCTCCCGATTTCTCAATTGCTTGGCACAGGCCCTGGAATTCAGTGAGGTAAAGCTGGGGCCTGCGCCCATCACCACGGCAACGGCCTCTCACTAGATTTCAAGAGAAGGCCAAACCCTGGTTAAGAGGAGAAGCAGCCAGCATCTTGGCTACAAAGACTGTGTGTGTTTCCCAAACGCTTTCAAATGCCAATCTTGAGGGCAGTGTTCAAGAGCAGAAGTGAATCCCAGGATAAAGCAGGGGGAGCATTCATCAACAAATCTCCCTGAATGTGGCAGAGAGAGCTGGATTTAAAGCACAGTTTACAAGGATGAAAACAGTTCCCAGTTATTAGACTGCTTCTATATCATGGGCTCCCACCCTATATGGGTCAGGACCATACCTGTCAAGTATCCCGTATTGGCCGGGATTTCCCGTATTCCAGCGCTCGTTCCTCCCCTTTCCCGCTGCCATCCCGTATTTTAAACGGCGGGGAAAGGGGTTACTGCGCATGCACGCCCATCAGCTGCAGCAGTGCACATGTGCAAAGGGGTTCTGCGCATGCACAAAGGAGTTGTTGCTGCGCATGCGCGCCCGGGCCGGAGCAGTTCCCGTATTTTCCAGAGCTGGGTTTGACGGGTATGGTCAGGACCCCAAGGAGGTTTCAAAGTGTTTTCTGGGGAGGTCGCTACAGTTATGCTACACTGCAATACAGTATTCAAAAGTATTCTCTTTGGGAATTTTCATAGAAGGAGGTGAGGACAGCCATCACACTGATATTAGGTTAGGATTATAGAATTACATACTGGGGGAAAACACTATTTTTAATGTGTTTCACTGACACCATTAAAATGCTTTTTATGCAAACGTGACTGAGAAAGTGTTGTAGGTTATTTGGTTATTATAAAATAGGGGTCACAACTCAAAAAAAGTTAGCAAACACTGTTCTATAGATAGTAAAACCACGACTTACATATGCTTCGAGTTACATAAATTCAACTTACATAATGATTTTGTGCTAAAACCATGTCCCGGTTTACACAATTTCCTATGGGTTTGCCGAGTTATATAAAGATTATTTTCCCTATGGTTTTGCTTCGAGTTACATAAAAAATTCATTTCCCTATGGGTTTGCTTCCATTTACATAAAAATTTCATTTTTCCTATGGGTTTGCTTCGAGTTACGTAAAAATAATTTTTCCTATGGGTTTGCTTCGAGTTACATAAAAAACTGATTTAAGCAAAAGCCTACAGAATGGACGTTTTTTCCGAAAGTAGGGGTTTTACTGTACTATAGAAGAAACCGGAATCACTAAGCTTCTCATGAGCCTGGATGAGCAAAATTCAAAGCTGAACAGAGTATCTTTTCAGGGAAAGGTAGGCCAGATATCTCTGTTTTGCTGCTCACCTCCCTACTACACAATTTTAAAGGTTTATCTCAACAAACTCCATAGTAACACAATTCTACCCTGACTTTTACAAGGCTAACTGAAAGTATACAGACATACTATGCCTTCTGATAACTATAATTATTTTACTATATTAACCTGCTGTTGTGCACCATCATGTCAATTCTGATTTATGGAGACCAGTAGAATATGTGAAATACTTCAGCACTGGTTTTACCCAGGTCATTATCCAAGGAATTTCATGGTGCAGCAGATATCAATCCTGGTTTCCTAAGTCCCTATCTGATACTCTATCGACTAAACTACATTACTTCTCAGCCTACCTTTTTATACCTGAACTACTTGCCCATAAATAACTGGTATAGCTCGTGACTCATGAGAGGAGATAACCAAGCTAACTCAGAATGTCTGGCTTTCTTTATTTGTATCAGATCATAGGTAAAACACAAATTAAAATTTTACAGTGATAGACACTTTTTGAGCAGAACTGGGCTACTTCCAAAGTATTGTCTTGGCCATTTAATCAATCTTTTTTTTTGCATGCATGGTAGGGCATAAATTGCTGCATTGAACAAATAAATGCTGCATTGAATAAATTTCTCCACATTCACAGATAATCTGTCTTGTACCTAAGTAGCCACATTTTACTTTTTGATCTTCCTATTTTGCATCAAAGTCTATTAAGTAACTTCCAAATGGTCCAGCCAGAATCTTGTCCTGGTGGGAGACATTCTTCAGCAAAGATTTTGCTCTTCATCACTTTAGCCTAACTTCTTCTGGTTTCATATTTTGAGTACACACTAAGATGTGTACAGAAAACATTTCCTCAATTTTATCTGTCATTTCGGGGGTTGATGTCCATGACATGAATGGATTTGGTGCTGTATTACTTTATTTCATTCACTATTTGCTAGCATCTCTTGATGTACAGTACTTTGAAAGAGGAAATGCAACCAAATAGTAGACTTTTCACAGGTGGGGTGGGGGTTAGGTTTCAGGCAGCCAGTAATAATCCTGCATGATTCATTAAGAGCTACATCCACTTCTTTTGGCATGTGCTGATTTATTCCATTTGGCATGAGCATGCTGCGGAGTACCATAGAGACAGGGCTGTTGTTCTTATTGTTTATGGATGTGCACCTCAGTATGAACCACAAAGTTTCCTAGGTATGTTATTTCTGGCAGCAACTTTCTAATTCATGTTTACACAATGTTTCTGTAAGTCAGAGTTAACTCCAACATGACTCCTGAGTATCCTGGGATAGAGCAATGTTCTAAAATCTTGCCTTCCCAACTAATTCGGAGCTTCTTTGTTCATTAAGTGGAAGATGTAGATTTTGTTTTTTAAAGGGAATAGTTTCAGCTGGTTGTTTTTTATAAGGAAAGATTTTCTTATGTAGAGATTAGCTGGTGCTCAATTGACTCAAAGGTTTTTTCCTAGACTGCCAAGGTAAGATCATCGCATAGATTAAATTCTTGGGAGTAGGGCAGTATCTGTTGATCATTTGTTTAAATCAGGGATGCCCAAACCTTTTGGGCCACGGGCTAGTCACGTGGTTCAGGTAGCCGGTCACTACGGCCTGGGGGCCGGATCAGGCCTCCAATGCCTATTCATCCAGTCCACAAAGCCCTCGTCGCTCCTGGAAGCGGAAATAAAATGTGCCCGTATGGGCACGTTTTACTTCTGCTTCCAGAACGAGGGCTTCGTGGGCCAGATGAATTGGCAACAGGGGCAGATCTGGCCCCCAGGCCGTAGTTTGGGCACCCCTGGTGTAAATGTTAAAAACTAAGAATGCCTAGACACTATCTTGTGGGAGATTGTTCTGATTTTTTCAGCAATTCAGCTTCCCTTGAAATTTAACAAATAAGTTTTGGTTTTGCAGTAGAATGAGGACCACTTCTGTTAATACATGATCTTTAGTAAGGAGGCAGAGCTTTTCTGTACGTGGCTCAGCCGTTTATATACCCTGCCACTTGTGCAAGCTTTGGCAAAATGTATAGCCCAAAAAGCCAACAGAAAGAGGGACAGGTAAACTACTTCGGAGTACAGTACTCTATACTTAGAAAAAGCTGGGGTACTGAGGTAAGTTATAGTCAACTCAACACTGTATAATAATTACTTGTTTGTATATTTCTGCCTTCCTTCCCTTCTCCTGACCAGGATTCAAGGTTAGCTCAGATTTCTATACTTCCGAGGTGGGTAAAATGAGTACCCAGCATGTTGGGGGCAAAATGCTAATTAACTTGTGAACCGCCCAAAGAGCGCACTAAACGCTATGGGGCGGGATATACGTGTGATTGCTTTTCTTTGCTATTCTCCCTTTCTTCTTATTTTGCCTTCTTGCCTCTATATTCTAGTTTTGCCCTTATCTTAACTCTAAGACTTCATTGTATTTATCCCACTTTACTGCATATCCAATTGTCATAAATTTTATAGGCCAGGGGTTTGCAATGTTTTCGCGCCATGGGCCGGACCTGCCCCTGACACACAGCTGCACAGACCGGAGGCGTGGTTCCTCCTGCTGCTCCCAGTTTCTGTGGCGGTGGCAGCAAGCGCAAGTGCTGTATTTTTTCAGCTGCTTTTGCAGCCTCCGCTGCTTCCCATGGCGGCAGAAGGAGGGCGGAACACTTCCATACTTTTGAATTTTTTTGCTGCATTTTTGGAAACCGGAAGTGTAAAAATGCAGTGAAAAATTTCAAAAATGCAGTGAAAATGTTCCACCTTCCCCTTGCTGCCATGGGAAGCAGCCAAAAAATGCGATTCACAAAGAAAATGTGGCATTTTCTGCACTTCTGGTGGCGGCGGGGAGCTTCCGGCACTGCCTAGGTACTCACCGTAGGCCGGATTAATTGGCACTATGGGCCTGATTAGGCCCATGGGCCATAGGTTGCAAATGCCTGTTACAGGCAAAGATACCATTGACTCAGTGCCTCTTGTCCCCATGCTGTCCAAATAATCTTCAGTGAGAACTACTGTTTCGAAGCATAGGATCTGGAAGCCCTGTTATAGATGGGGGGAGGCATTTCATGTAGTGGAAAGATAGGAAAGAAGTCAAAGAAGCCAGAATAATTGACAAGGACATACAGTATATACTGTACATGCCAGTATACTGGCAGCATACTACTCACTTCAGTAGAGGAGATTCCTTGGATTAGGTATGTCTTTTCAACTAGTTTACCAAATATTAAAAAGTACACAAAGGTCTGCTACATCCAAGCAGTAGAATTATTGAGCGTACTATTATCCTGAACAAGTATTAGTACTGTATGGGAATGATGATGCATGTTGATACTGCCATGGGTATATGAAATGAAATAATATACTGTACATTCATTGCACCGGGCAGTACATGTTTCATTTTTATATTAAAAATATTTGTGGAGAAAAACTGTCAAGTATAAAGTAAGCTTTGGATGAGAAATAAAGGTAAAGGTCTCCCATGCTCGAAAGCCAGTCGTATCCGACTCTAGGGTTCAGTGCTCATCTCTGTTTGAAAGCCAAAGAGCCAGCACTGTCTGCTTCTGCAGACGTTTCCGTGGTCATGTGGCAGGCATGACTAGACACCGGAGCGCACGGAACACTGATACCATCCCACCGAAATGGTCCCTATTTATCTACTTGCAATTTTTTGCTTTTGAACTGCTAGGTTGGCAGGAGCTGAGGCAAAGACAGGAGAATTGGCATCATATGGTGACAAAAACTGTCCTGTAGCTGAATCTCAAACAGAAAGAAACTCAGCACCACAGTGAAACTTCTATGTTGAAAAGATTTACCTCATGTTGTAAAAGTTCTCCAAGGGAAACATCCTTTCACACTTAAAAGCAGGGGAACATGTTATGCACAGAGGCAGGTCCTTGATCCATTTTGCCTGCTTCTGCAGAGTCTGAAAGGCAGTAGGGGTCTCTGGCATATTAGGTAAAGGTAAAGGTTTCCCTTGCTCGAAAGCCAGTCATATCCGACTCTAGGGTGCAGTGCTCATCTCTGTTTCAAAGCCAAAGAGCCAGCGCTGTCTGCTGCTACAGACGTTTCCATGGTCATGTGGCAGGCATGACTAGATATCGGAGCGCACGGAGCCCTGCATATTAGGCAGGGCTTTTTTCCAGCCCTACTTGGAAATGGAAATGTTGGGGATTGAACTTGGGAGCTTTTAACAGGAAAATATGTGTTCTACCACTGAGCAAGGGTGCCTGCTCCCACTCCCCCACATCCATATACTGTATCACCTTTTATCAAAGGTTTAGATTTAAAAGTCCATAAAACAAACTAGCATTTCTGTTATGATTGCTCTCTCCACTCCGCAAGACCAAGCTGTGTCTTTGCTCAATGTAATCAACAGCTGGCCTTTTCTACAAAGTCTTGTTGCTCCTGATGGGAAAAGAAATGTTTCCCACCTCATGTTTAATAGCAATGCGTCACAAAGATGTGGGATTGTTTCATGGAAAGAATAAACAGAAGTAGACTCTATTAAGCACAAGGAAGCACATCATATTTCCCCCAAGTAAGCCTTGGGTTACAATGATGAAAGAGATAGGCAGGAAAGCACATCTGAGAGATACAGAGGTATCTATCAGCTAGAGAAGACTTCAGCATGCAAAGGAACAGAACAGTTACCTAACATGTCTACAGAAATGCTCACCTTATTCCTTCACAACTCTAATATTATTTCACACTACAGATGCTGAGAAACAGCAACTTAGCCAAAGTTGTCCAATGGTTTAACATATGTTATCTAAATTAAATATACAGTATTCAGGCTCTAAAACGTCTCTGTCATTGGTTACTAGTTATTACATGATGGGAGGCTTCATAGAAAGATTTCTTGATTAGTACATAGTGGTTCATAGCAAGCTCAACTTCCAACAGATCCTAGACAGTTTCAAGTTAGAAGGTTACAAGAAGCAAGTCACCCAGATTGTAATATGGATCTGGTTGAAGGGTGGGAGAACCCTAAATGTATGAGATGTGAGGGGGGAGGAGACCTCAGACACCAAGACACCAAAAGGTGCATGGAGAAAGCAGAAAATAAAAATGTTGAGAAAAGAGAGTAGAGCTGAAAATGCCCAAAGGTCATTGCTCAATATGTTCAAAGGTTCCCTGCTGTTGTTATGTACCATTAAGTTTTCTTCAACTTATGGTGACCCTATGAATGAGTGATCTCCAAAATGTCCTGATAATTCATCTTGTATTTGGTCTTCCACTTTTCATGCTGCCTTTAGCCTTCCCCAGCATTATCATGTTTTTTAGAGAATCTTGTCTTCTTATGGTGTGTCCATAGTAGAGCATCCTCAGTTTCATAATTGTTGCCTCCAGAGTTAGTTAAGGCTTGATTTGCTCTCCAACTCACTTGTTTGTCTTTCCAATAACCCAAGGTATCTGCAAAACTCTCCTTCAGCACTGTAATTCAAACAAATCAATGTTCCTTACAATCCAGCTTTCATGTCCATACAAGTTAATTAGGAATTCAAGAGAGTGGATGGTCTTGGTCTCACAAGTGGCACATCTTTACATTTGATAATCTTTTTAATTCCTTCATTGCTGTACTTCCAAGTCTGAGTCTTCTAATTTATCAGCTGTATTTTCCAACTGGATTGAACATTGAACCAAGGTATCTTTCACTATTTCTCCATTTTTAATATTAACATTATATAGTTCTTCTGTAGTCACATTTTTATCTTCTTAATGTTCAACTGCTGGTTGGAAAGCTAAGTAGTTTAGGTATCTAGCTGCAGAGCCAATGGCTGAGAGTTTGATTCATCACTGTGCCTCCTGAAAGAAGAGCCTTCCTGTGTAGTTATGGGCAAGCTGCACAATCCTAGAGTGTCCCCAGAAGAAGGGAATGATAAACTACTTTTGTGTCTTCTCTATCTAGAAAATTGCTGGAAAGGATTTTCATTAGTCAGAACTGACTTGATAGCATGAAATTATTATTACTGTTCAACTGTAGTCCTGCTTTGGCACTTTCTTCTTTTACTTTCACTAAATGTCATTTCAAGTCATTACTGATTTATGCCTGTAAAACAGTGTCATTTGCTGATCTTTATTTATGTTTCTTTCACCAATTCCCACTTTCTGGACCATATGTTCTGTGCACTACTGTGAAGTATTTTGTCTTTTTAGACATTCAGCAGGCATCCATGAATACAAACAATGACTAAAGAAGATGGCGCCTTTTGTCTTTTAGGCCTTGCCTACCCTGTGGCTCATGGCTACTCTTCTCAATGTATATCCATTATGCTGCTATTATAAACACAGAACTTGGAATAAGATTGTTCTGTTCTTCTACAGCTTGTCCCTCCAGATGTTCTGGATTCCAACTTCCATGAACCCTAGACAACATGGCAGAAAAGCAGGACTAATGTGAGCTGTAATTCAGCAACATGTGGATTGCCAAGTGTCCCCATTCTTAAACAATGCACCTCTTAATGCACATTAAGAGGGCCGCTAATGAAACATACAATATAAAGCATTTCCACACTAATCTCTCTAGTACTGTATAATTATACACTGCTTAAGCAGAGTATCCAGAGAACAGTTCTCCCAAACTGTGTTCCTATTATTCACTAACATCACTTAGTGCCATGCCAGTCTTTTTTAAAACCAAAAACATACTGATTTTAAAGAATCTTTAAAGTCTCCATGCCAAACATAGCATAGGCTGGAAATGTGCCTTGTACTGCGTAATACCTCTTCTTTTTTCAAGGCAAGCACCCATACCCATTATGCCTCTGTCTTGGTCAGGGGTTCCCAACCTATGTCCCGTGGGCCGGCCCTGGCCCACGGCACCATTTCATGTGGCCTGCCACCGCTGCACCAGGAAGTGGAAATGGATGTGTTTACGTCAGCCATAAAACGTGCCCGTGGATGCGTAAACGTACCCCGGCTCCCGTAAACGTGGAAGTGGACATATTTACGGCTGTTGTAAATGTGCCTGCTTCCGCGGGACATGGTCGGGCCCACAGCATTAAAAGGATGGGAACCCCTGGTCTTGGTGTTCCTAGATTTGAAACTGTAGCAGGAACAGTTGCAATTGGGGTGGTGGAACAAATATAAAGGAAAAGCACCTTTTTCAAGCTCACACATATTGTCTTGAAATAGTAGCAAACATTGCAAAGATGATGGAAATGAAACTTTTGAAATTTCCTTTTAGGAAATTGATCTCCTCAACAGCAACTCTACCCAAAAGGAGAGGGGCAGGTATATGTTCTGCAACACAACAACCTTTTTCAAAGAAAGTGCTGTGTTATGCAGAGAATACACCTTGCACTGAATTAAGCAACTACTGTACTTCAATAACTTTGTAATATAGAAAGCTAAAGGACATACTGTATCCACAAGGCCACAGCTTAATCAGAATAGGAGACCGTGATCTAAAGATTAAGGAATGTAGAAAGATAGCATGAACATGCAACAGTATAATCAAAGAATTGCATCTGGGACCATGTCTGAAGTGCTACACGTCCAGTTGACCCTTTGCTATATGTAGACCATTATTTCCCATGCTACAGCTGTATATTCTAACAGGAGAATCCTTTAAGGCAGCAGTCAGCTGCCCCCAAATGTCTGAGGGTTCATGTACCAACAAGAACTCAATCTTACCATGCCCACACATGCACATACTTATTATTATAATAAAGAAATGGATTTAAACCCCCTTATGGAATGAAGTGAAGGGGAAGCAAGGGCACCTTAGAGAAAAGAGAAGAATTATGAATAGAAAAACATGCAGAAGTCTGCAATGCAAATCATATTGCAAGTGACACAACACTAGCCTATTACAACACAAAACATGGATTTATCTTACATGCAAATTGCCTCACAATCATACTTGTAACAGACTTTCAAGCAATAGGCTCAGAAAATGAATTCCAAATTGTAAACAAAAGTCAGATGGGAAAGATGTCAACACTGAATTTGGAGACAGTTGTAGTACATTGATGGCTAAAAGTTAAATATGACATTTCTTGAGTTAGGTAGAGAATTTGGGGAGATATAGCTTCAAGATCGCCATGAGGACAGCCAATATTTGGAATCGGATACAGCACTCAAAGAAGAAGAAGGTTTCAAGAAAAAGACAATATGGGAAGATGCATGCGTCACCTGAACCTCAAAAGAGGTGTAATTTCCCATCAGGGAAGATTTAAGAACATAAGAACAGCCTTGCTGGAACAGGCCACAGCCCATCCAGTCCAGCATTTTCTGTCTCACACAGTGGCTCACGATTTGCTTCAGGGTATTATTCCCAAGCAGATGCCTTCACCTGCTTAGGATTCCCTGGAAATGGCATTGAGAGATATCCTGCCTCTCTCTCCAACCCCGAGGTTGTCCTTAGGAATCCATAATTATAGCCATTGATACCCTTGTCCTCCATGAACTTGTCTAAGACTTTCTTAAAGCTGTCAAGACTGACAGCTGTCACCACTTCTTCTGGCAGGGAGTTCCATAGACCAGTGATCCTCTGGGTGAAAAAGTACTTTCTCTTATTTGTTTGAGAACTAGTACCCAAATGTTTCATGGAGTGTCCCCTAGTTCTAGTGTTATGCGATAGGGAAAACAGTTTTTCCTTATCTACTTTGTCCACACTGTCCATGATTTTATAGACTTCAATCAGGTCACCTCTTAGACGTCGTCGTTCAAGAGTGAAGAGGCCCAACCGTTGCAGCCTCAGATGGTAAGGAAGGTATTCCAGTCCCCTAATCATTCTGGTTGCCCTCCTCTGCACTTTTTCCAACTCCATAATATCCTTCTGGAGGTATGGCGACCAGAACTGTACACAGTATTCCAGATGGGGCCTCACCATAGATTTATAAAGAGGCAAAATGACACTTGCTGACTTATTTTCTATACCCTTCCTAATGATCCCTAGCATTGAGTTTGCTTTCTTCACAGCTGAGGCACACTGGGTTGACACCTTCATTGAGCTCTCGTCCACCAGGACACCAAGGTCCCTTTCCTGGTTTGTCGCAGAGAGTTCAGACCCCAAATGGAATTGGGTTTTTTTTTCACCTTCATTTTTTTTAAAAAAAAATGCCACCCAGCCTCTTGCAAAGGCAGAGCCTGTTCTTGACAAAATACATAACGTGCAGTCCAACATAGACTTGCATCCCCACATATAAAATGTAATGATTGTGAAAGGAGGCGAGCGACTAGATATTATTAGTAAATAAAAGATATTATTTCATGCAGTGTGAGTGCAAGAGAGTGTGGGTGCAAGAATGGGCCAACCACACGGGGTTCGGGGTTCCCACCCACCCACCCCCCAAGACCCAAACGGCCCATCTTTAGCCACTATTAAAGGGAGGCAAGTCCTGCTAATTTGGACGAGCATGGAAAGAGGGCCCAGGGAGGGAGGGAGGGAAGGAGGGAAGGAAGGAGGGAGAGGGGTGGGAGGAGGAGGAGGCAGTGTTGTAAAGAAGAGCACTGGGGCCAGAAAGAGGGTGGAGGAGAGCACATTCATAAGGCATTCGGTGGCGAGGTGACAAAGAAGGGGACGCGGTGGGGCGGGGGCGGGGGTGAAGGGGACGCGGTGGGGCGGGGGCGGGAGAGGAAACAAGTAAGTAGGCAACCAGATCGGACTACTAAACCCCGACTCCGGCGATCAGCAAAATAACCAGAGCCCGGGACAAGCCCAGAGCCGCCGTCTACGTGCGCGCCATACGGAGCCCAGCGGCCTCTCCCCCCGCCCCCCCCCCCGCCCAAGAGGCGATCCGTCACCCGCGCCCTCCTTCGCTCGGACACAGCGACGCGGTCCAATCCCTGTCGCCGACGCCGCCCGAAGAAGAAGGAGCCCCAAGAAGAGGCGCCGCGCACTCCCTGCAGGGCCTCAACCCACAAGGCAAGGCAGGGGGTCTAGAAGAGTCACGACAACACGCACAAGCACATACACACACACACCCGCCCCCGTTTCAGAGCACACCACACCACAAGGGCTGCGCGGGGGTTGCAGTTCACCCCACCTCCTCCTCCTCCCCCCCCCCCCGGGGGGGGCTTTTAAATGGTTTCTCCCGACCTCTCACGGCCGGCCTCCTTTGCAGCCTCGACCCCCTCCTCCCTCGCGAGGCCAGGGTGTTCCCGCTGCTCACCGCGGCCTCCACCCGCCGCCCCCCCCCCGCCCCCCGGGGCCTGCCTGTGTGCCGCGAAGGCTCCTTACCGGGCTGGGCGCAGCAGGGCCAGACGGGGGAGACGACGCAGCCGACCCTGGTCCTGCATGCATATTCATGACGCGCTACTCCCTAGGCTCAGGCTTGGCCACGCCCTCTGCGATGCATATGCATGGCGCCGCGGAGACGCCCAACCCCCACGTGTCACATGGGGGGGAGGAGGGGGAGGGCGGTGGTGGCTCCCTTCGCCTGCTGCAGGGGAAAAGGGAAGGAAGGAGGGAGGGAGGGGGAAGGGGCAGGGCTTCCCTCCCCTCCCCTCCCCTTCCCGCCTCTCTGTAATAATAATGCGAAACGTTCAAGAGAGAAATGGACATAACTAGCCCACTGGAGTGGCGGGTGGAGTCCAAAACATCCGGAGGGGGGAGGGGGAGGGGTTTAGTGTGTGTAGGGGGTTTAATGGGTGTAGGTAGGTGTAGGGTAGGGGTGCCCAAACCTTTCGGGCTGCGGGCCGGTCACGTGGTTCCTCTCCCACCACCACCGGAAACAAGTAAAACGCGTTACGCGCCTTAAATTGCAATCAACAGGATGAGACAGATTTCAAGCTGCCATTTTTTTCTGCTTAAACCAGCGGTGCCCAAACTACGGCCCGTGTGTGCCAGATCCAGCCCCCAATGCCAAGTCATCTGGTCCACACTGCCCTTGTCACTCCCGGAAGCACATTTTACGTCCGCTTCCAGGAGCAACAAGGGCAGCGTAGGCCAGATGAATTGGCGTTGGGGGCTGGATCTAGCACACGGGCCGTAGTTTGGGCACCCCTGGTGTAGGGATTTAGTGTGTAGACTTTAACGTGCGTGGTGCCCTCCTTCGCTCCGCCACATCGACGCGATCCAATCTCTGCCGCCACCCGAAGAAGGAGACCCAAGGCACCACTCACTGCAGGGCCTCAACCCTCAAGGTAATGGTGGTTTAATCCAGTGTGGATTTTTAATTTTTAAACAAGGAGCACTGCACCCTAGAGTCAGATGTGACTGGCTTTCGAGCAAGGGTAACCTTCACCTTAAACAAGGTGACCATCCAGTAAAGACACATCAAAACGTTGTAGCTTTATCTTGGGGTTGGGATTGGACTGGAGTATGGGTGGAGGAGCAGAACCTTTCCCAGGGCGTTCCCTCCCACCTCTTCTTGCAGGGTCTCTGCCACCCACCAGAGTGTACTTCCTTCCAGACTCCCAAGGCCTTGAGCCCTTCACTACGCCCTGCTTTGAAGCCAGACCCCAGTCCATGAAGGCCCCCCCCTCCATCATTTCAGCTTTCTGAGTTAATTGATTCGGTAGGTCCATCCATCCACCCTCCCACCCACCCCCCCACTTTCTTTGAGTTTAGAGGGGATGACCGGGTTTTGGCTTTCCCACCCTGCCATTAATCTGGGTTAGGATGAAACTGCAGACTCCCTTGATGAGGAATCTCACAAACTTCGACACACCTTCGTTCAGAGTACATTCGTATAGGATTGCACTGTTCACCTGTGCCAGGGTAAAAAAATTTCAAACGGATCCTTTGATTTATGACCTTGTGAGGTTGGTGTTTCCTGCAATGGTCTTATAGGGTTGCAATCTTAATTCTTGAGAGTAAACAAAAACAAAAAAAGCCTGTTGTGACACCTTGACTAACTGCTGTATTTTAATGTTAGCTTTCGTGTATCATGTCCATTTCCTGAGACATGAGAGAGGTAGTATATAAGTGATTGCTTTGCTTTACTTCATGGCTCAATTTATACACATCAAGTACTGAAGCACACAAGGGTTGGCTAGAATAACAGATAAGTTTACAAAGCAGTGTGATTTTTTTACAACTGGTAATAACAGAAGAATTTTTGGAACTTTAAGAATTATGTGACCCTTCAGGGCTGAAAGGTTAAGAATAAAATTATATGTGAAAATGCATGTAAGCAACCATGCACAATTCAGATCATCCCTCTCAAGAAATGTATCACCATAAAGCCAGGAAAAGTGCAAAACATAATTATAAATAAACATAATTATAAATTGTGATAAAGTTCAAATGTATGATACGGGCATAGAAAGAAGCTTCAGTGGAAACTTGAGACAGTTCGCTTGGAATAAATCCAGACTGTAAGAGTGGAGTATTTTAGGACAGATGGAATAAAGAGCAGCGTATGATTTAGCTCTCAAAGCTTTGGTCAAAGTAAGCACATGCTGAAAAAAGCAAGAGGAATTTAACTCCAATTAATCCACTCATGACAGTTCCCACTAAGAAGATGCAAACATTCTTTCAAGCAAGAAGCTTCCCACATCTCAAGAAGGAAGTAACTCTTGTACATCATCATTATTATTATCCAGCAACCACACCCCTGCATTTACTCCACCAAAAAACCACTATCCCCTGGAATTTAAATCTAGCCCTCTCCCTCCTATCCATGTCTTCTAAAAAACCTTTCTGGCTTTGCAGTCGCAGTGAGTTTGCTTCTTTGCATTTTGTTCCCCATTTCAAATTTATGCATATCAGAATAAACAAAACAAAAACGTTGTAGCACTTTGAAGACTGTTATATTTTAATGTTCGCTTTCATGGATCAAGTCCACTTCATCAGACATGGGAGTGAGACTTCATTGCATCAATTTATACACATTAGGTACAGATTTACAGAGTGATTGGTTAGCATAACAGATAAGTACTGTATACAAATCAATATGGCTGGCTTTATACAACTGGTAATGGCAGATGATCTCTGGTTCGCTTTCTTAAGTGAATCCTCTCTTCTTATTTGATGTCCAAAGTACTTCATCTTCATCTTTACTATTTGACCTTCTAAGGAGCAATCAGGCTTGATTTCTTCTACGATTGGCCTATTTGTTCTTCTTGCTGTCCAGGGGACTCTCAAAACCGTCCTCCAACACCACATTTTAAAGGCATCTATTCTTCTGCACTCAGCTTTCCTAATGGTCCAGCTCTCACAACCAAACATTACGACCAGGAATACCATTGCCTTGACTATGCGAATATTTGTTTGCAAGGTGATGTTTCTACTTTTAACTATGTTCCCCAGGTTTCTCATAGCTTGCCTCCCAAGAATCAGCTGCCTTTTTATTTCATGGCTACAATCACCATCTGCATTGATCTTAGATCCTAAAAAAGAAAAGTTTGTCACTGCTTTTACTTCTTCCCCATCTGTTTTCCAGGGACTGATAGGGCCTGTTGCCATCATCTTGGTTTTCTTGATATTGAGTCTCAGCATACCTGTCAACCTTCCCGATTTGGCTGGGATTACCCCGTAATCCTGCGCCGATTGACGTCATTTCCCGACCCGCGCTGCCAAAACCCCATAATTTGGTAGTGGGGGAAAGGAATTACTGCGCAGCCCTTCTGCGTAAGTTGCCTTCTACGCATGCGTAGAAGGGTTTTACACTCATGTAGAACCCTTCCATGCATGCGTGGAAGCCTACGCCGCTTGCGTAGGGGGCTGCGCAAGCGGCGTAGCCTTCCACGCATGCGTGGAAGTCTTCCACGCATGCCTGGAAGCCTTCCACGCATGCATGGAAGGCGACCTGCGCGGAACCGCTCTGTGCAGATCCCATTTTTTCTGGAGCCGCTGGTTGACAGGTATGAGTCTCAGGCCGGCTTTTGCACTCCTCTTTCAACCTAAGCAGGATTTTCTTTCGGCCTTCCTCACTTTCTGCCATTAGGGTGGTATTACCTGCATATCTCAAATTGTTGATGTTTCTCCCAGCAATTTTGATCCCATATTGTGATTCATCCATCCCTGCATTGTGCATTATGTGCTCTGTGTATAAGTTGAATAAGCAAGGTGACAAAATGCAGCCTTGTCTTACTCCTTTTCCTATTCCAAACCTCTCCATCATTCCATATCCTGTCTTAACTGTTGCTTCTTGACTCTTGTACAGATTTCTCATGATTCTGAGGCATATAAAGTGTTCTGGTATTCCCATCTCTTTAATTACTTGCCACATTTTGTTGTGGTCCACACAGTCAAAGGCCTTGGTATAGTCAATGAAACAGAAGTAGACTTGTTTCTGATATTCCTTTGCTTTCTCCATGATCCAACGTATGTTGGCAATGTGGTCTCTAGTTCCCGTGCCTCTTCTGAAACCAGCCTGCACCTCTGGTAGTTCTTTCTCCATGTGCTGCTGCAGTCTATCCTGTATTATCTTGAGCATAACCTTGCTAGGGTGTGGAATGAGAGCAATTGTTCGATAATTTGAACATTCTTTGGCATTGCCCTTTTTTGGGATTGGAACGTATACTGATCTTTTCCAATCCTGTGGCCATTGTTGTGTTTTCTAAATCTGCTGGTATATAGAATACAATATTTTGATTCCATCATCGCTTAGGGCTTTGAAAAATTCAGCTGGGATACCATCATCTCCCCTGGCTTTGTTGTTTGCAGTGCTTTTTAGGGCCTTCATGACTGTTGTGTTTTCTAAATCTGCTGGTATATAGAATGTTGTTTTATAGAAATCATAATTAAATAGAGCCTTGGAAAAACTGGAGAAAATAATATGTAGAGCTATCTACATGGGTACTCAGCATGGTGTATAGTAGATAGAGGCTAGGACTCTGTCTGGAGTCTAGGGTTCAAATATCTACTTGGCCATGGAAACCCACTGGGGGCAGGGAGACTGGTAAAACCACTCCTTAAATATTTCACATACCTTGGAAGCACTATCAGGGTGTTTGTTCCGACATGACAGCACATAATTAACTATAATTGTTTACATACACATATAAGGCATGTATTTAAATACCTAACTGTAGTTAACAATCATGTTTTTAAACAGAAGCTTGATTCTTGTTCTTGTAGTTAGCTTTTGATTTGGTTTTGGCTGATGATCAAAAATTTGAAAGCAGTTCTCTCTAGTCGCAGGTTCCCTGCCTAGTTTGCAACTAGTAGTACAAGCAGCAAGAACCCTCCTTTCTGACCCAACCTGCCCTGCCCCGCCCTGCCCCAAGCACCTCACAGCCTCAATACAAAGAAAATGCTGATAAAAGTGCCACCATCAACATCCTCATTGCCATTTTGGGAGTGAATACCTAAAGGCATTGTAAGCAGACAACTAGTTCATTTTATTATTAAGACTGAGAGTCTGAATCACAATTCAAAATGTAAACACAAAACGAAGCTTGGTTCCACAAGTTTGGACTTTATACAGATTTGGACTTTGTATGAGGCATGCAAAATCCTAGCTGCGATGCCTCATACAACGTCCAAATCCTTGCAGCGATGCTTCATACAATGTCGTTTCCATAGAGATACATTGTACTGTAACAGCACAGACTTCAGGGCAAAGTCAAGGAAACAAACAGGAAACTGTCTAAAGGCTAAATACATTACAAAAACTTGTCAAACAACCCTGATTGTCCAAGAACCTGAAGAATGCTGCAAAAATCCCAGGAATGCTTCTAAAAATTCTGACAAAAAATTAAAAAAAATCCAAAATTGTGCTAAAAACCACTCCTAAACACTCTTCGCCTCGTGCAAAACCCACAAGAGCAATGCACACATGGACCCTGCCTTTTATACTCCCCAGGCACAATGCAACCTGGGAAAACCCCAATGCCTCATACAACGTCACACGACGTTGTTTGAGGCAACTTTTTCCAAGGAATTAGGCGATGTTGTATGAATCCGATGTTGTATGAAGCGGACTTTGTATGAGGTATTACTGTATTCTGTTCTATTATCTGGAAAGAAGTTACCATTTCTCTTCTTGACTGCATCTGTGCATTCTTTTTCACATCAGAAAGCCCTTTAGGTCAGGAGTCCCCAACCACCAGGCTGTGGATCGGTACTGGGCCACAGGCTGTCCCAAACCAGGCCACGAGGGTGGGTGACGCTGGGAGCCCCGGTGGCAGCCTTCTGCCCTCAATGTGCTCCACTGGGTCTGCCCAGCGAACGGAGTGAGTGCACGGGCTTCAGACACAGCAGGTAGGCAGGTGGCTGGGCCGCTCCTTCATGTTGTTTAACTATGGTGGGGCTCCGTCCCCCCCCCCCCACCTGTGTGCACTGTGATACCTCACTGCATGAGTCGGACGATGTGACTGGCAGGTGGTTGGGTTGGGCCCCTCCTCCTTGCTGTCCAATCTCACCACCGCCCACTTACCAGTCTGGAAAAATTGTTTCACATTAAACCGGTCTGTGGTGCAAAAAAGGTTGGCAACCCCTGCTTTAAGTGATTTGCTGATACATTTTACATAAGTTCAAATCCCCTAGTTTTCCAATGGGCAGTGACAGATTCCAGACTATATTCAAGTATTGAGCAAATGATGGTTGCCAATATCATAGAGGCTTAGAAAATTACAGACGTAGTAATTATAACTATCTAGTCATACTAGTATCTGTTCATGAAAGAAAGCACATTATGGCTGAGAAAGCACATATGAAAACTAGTTTTATATAGTGAAATACTGTATAGATGGTAAATTATGTTCTCTACTTACCTGTTCACTGTGTATTGTATCAAGATGTTTTCAGAATTTTTAAAATTCCATTTTAGCCACTAGATGGGGACTTATACCAGATAATACTCACATATCAGTATATATTTGATCATTCCTACTGGCAAGACAAATTTATTTAATAAAAACACACACGCTCCTGAAAATCTATGTTGTTCAGTCACATAGTCAAGTGCAACCCCATGGATCACAGCATGCTAGGTAGGCTCTTCTGTCATCCTCCAGAATCAGCCCAGATCAACACCTACTACATCAACAATGCTGTCTAACCATCTTATCCTCTGTGGCCTTCTCATTTAACCTTTGATCTTTCCTAGCATTAGGGGTTTCTACAGTGAGTCCTTTCTTCTTATTTGGTGGCCAAAGTATTTGACTTTCAGTTTCAGTATCTGCTCTTCCAAAAGACAGTCACAGTTGATTTCCTTTAGAATTGACGTATTTGATCTCTTTGCAGTCCAGGGGACTCTCAAAAGTCTTCTCCAGCACCACAGTTCAAAGGCATCTATTCTTCTGTGCTAAGCCATTCTTATGGTCGAGATCTCACAGCCGTACATTACTACTGGGAAGACCATCACTAAAACTATGCAGACTTTTGTCAGCAGGACGATGTCTCTACTTTTTATTATGCTGCCTAGGTTTGCTATAGCTTGCCACCCAAGGAGTAAGCATATTTTTATTTCATGGGTGTAATCACCGTTTGCGCTGATTTTAGATCCCAAGAATAATGTCTGTCACTGTTTCCATTTCTTTCCCTTTCTATTTGCCATGACCTCATACCTATCAACCTTCCCGGATTGGCCAGGATTTCCCAATTTTCGGCGCCTATTTGCGCCATTTCCCGCCCGCAGCTGCCAAAACCCCGGAATTGGCAGTGGGGGGAAAGAGGTACTGCACAACCCTTCTGCACAAGCCACGTTCTATGCATGCATAGAAGGCTTTTACGCTTGCGTAGAACCCTTCTACGCTTGCGTACAACCCTTCTACGCTTGCGTAGAAGACTATGCAAGCGTAAAAGGGTCCTACGCAAGCGTAAAAGCCTTCTACACATACGTAGAACGCGACTTGAGCAGAACCGTTGTGCGCAGGTCCCGGATTGTCCGGAGCTGCGGTTGACAGGTATGCATGACCTTGGTTTTTTTTATGTTGAGTTTCAAGCCAAGTTTTACACACTCTTTCACCCTCATCAAGAGGTTCTTTAATCTTCACTTTCTGCCATTAGGGTGATGTCATCTGCATATATCAGGTTGTTGATATTTCCCCCTACAATTTTAATTCTGGCTTGTAATTCATCCAGCCCTGCATTATGCATGAAATTAAATAAGGTAGGTGACAATATACAGCCTTGTCATACTCCTTTTTCTATTCTAAAACAATCAGTTGTTCCATATCCGGTCCTAAGTAAACCGTTGCTTCTTGACCCACATACAGGTTTCTCAGAAGACAGGTGTGGTGGCCTGGTACTCTTGTCTCTTTAGGGACTTGCCACAGTTTCTTGTGATCCACACAAAGGCTTTAGGGTAGTCAATGAAACAGAAGTACTGTACTGTAGATTTTTTTTTTTGGTACTCCTTTGCTTTCTCCATAATCTAGTGAATGTTGGCAATTTGGTCTCTAGTACTCCTGCCTCTTCAGAACCTAGCTTGTTCTTCTGGTAGTTCTCGATCCATGTACTACTGAAGTCAGTTTACCTTGATTCATAGATCTTACATTCTAGATTCCTGTGCAATATTCTTCTTTACAGCATCGGGCTTTCCTTTTGCCATCAGATCCATTCACAACTTAATGTCCTTTTGGCTTTGGCCCAGCTGCTTCACTCTTTCTGGGGCTACTTGTATTTGCTGTTTGCTCTTCCTCAGTAGCATGTTGGACACCTTCCGACCTGAGGGGCCCATCTTCTGGTGTCATGTTATTTAACCATGGGTGTGTGGTTTTTTTTTTGGCAGGGATACAGGAGTGGGTTGCCAATTCCTTTTCCACCACATAACATTTAATCTGAGTTCTCCGCTATGGCATTTCTGTCTTGAGTAGCCCCACATGACATAGCCCAGTGATGGCCAACCTTGGCACTCCAGGTGTTCTTGGACTTCAAATACTTTCAATTCTTCAATTCTTGGACTGTTGATCAGTGCTTCTGGGGATTGAAGTCCAAAAACACATGTAGTGCCAAGGTTAGCCATCACTGTCATAGCCCATAGCCTCATCGAACCACACAAGCCCTCCTCACCATGGCAAGGCGTCAAGCCAGGGGTGGGGGTGCTAAAATATATATGCACATTAGTATTAAGGAATGAAAAGAATTTATTTTGAACTAGCAGATTTTGCCCGGCGGTGCCGGGCATTTTAAAAATGTGTTGGATAGTTAAGGGTTTTGTTTGTTTTCCTGAACAAATGGTGCTGGGCTGTGTTTAATGGTTTTTAAAGGTTTTGTGATTTTTTGACTTCGAGGCGCTGCGTCCGCCTGTGGCGGACTTGTGCTCTCATTGTGTGTCTAAAAAAATTTTTTTGTGCGCCGGCTTCCTCAGTGCCGGGCTCTTTAAATTTGGTTTTGGATAGTCAAGGGTTTCATTTTTTTTCTTGAACAAATGGTGCTGGGCTGTGTTAAATGGTTTTGAAAGGTTTTGTGATTTTGTGGCTTCGAGGCGCTGCGTCCACCTGTGTCGGACTTGCGCTCCCAGTGTTTGTTTGATTTTTATTTTTTATTTTTATTTTATTTTTGTTCATGCAAATTTTATTTTGATTTATTTAATTTAATTTTTTTAATTTAAAATTTAATTTTTTTGTTGTTTTTTTTGTTTGGAGTTTTGGTTTTTTGGAGTGAAAAGTGATTTATGGTTTTTTTGGGTATTTTTTGAGAGTAGTGTGTATATTTTTGAATGTTGTGCTAACTTATTTTATGAATTTTTGAATTTTTAATTTATCTTTGCAGTGGCAAAGTTTTTGGATGTCTTTTTTCTTGTGGCCTCTGGGTGGGGGTGGTGAGCTTTGCTTCCTCTCTACCATTCTCCTCTTCTGTCCTCTGGGTGTCGCTTCCGGTGAGTGTTGCTTCCTTTCTTAGCTCATTCGAGTTCCTGTCGCCATGAAGTCAAGACGTCTTCATGGTAAGCTCTCTGATTTATTTATTTATTTATTTATTTATTTATTTATTGGGGGGGTTGTTTGGGGGGGTTGAGTTTTTGTTGGGGGGGTCTGTTGTTTTTTGTTGCATGTGTTTTGTTGATGTGTTTTTGTTTATTTTTTTAATTTTAGATTTTTGTTTTTGACTGGTTTTGATTATTTTTGGTTCGTGTTTTTGTGCGTCCGTTTTTGAGGGGGGGGCTTTAGTTCCCACGGGCCATGCTGGGTGGCCCGTGGGAAGGAAGGGCACTTGCGGCGGGGGTGCCTTTTGTTCCCATGGGCCATGCTGGATGGCCCTTGGGAAGGAAGCGCAGTTGCGGGGAGGGTGCCTTTTGTTCTCACGGGCCATGCTGGATGGCCCGTGGGAAGGAAGCGGAGTGGCGGCGGTTTTTTTCTACTTTTCATTTTTAGCGCGCTGGCTGCCTCAGCGTTCTGCGCGCTAATGGCGCGCAGGACGCTGGGGCTTGTAGTTTTGCCTGCGTGTGTTTGGGTACAGCAGCGGGGTTTTTTCTTTGGCTTCCTTTTGATTGGCTGTGGTGCGGCGCGGCGCAAGGAACGTTGGAGCTTGAAGTCCTTTTTTTTTGTTCGCGACTGGGGGGACCCTGCCCCCGGGTCAAAAAATTCAATCCGACAGTTACCTGCGAACCCAGTTCGGGCGAGTGCAGGAAGGCTCGGACGGGGCTCGTGGGGACCGGTGCAACATCCTTTGTCACATTCCAACGGTTAACGCACCATTTTATAGGTATAGATATTAGGTCTTACAGGATATAGGGAGATCCTGGGCTCCTACTAGAATTGATGGATAACAGAAAGCAAGAACTACAAGGTAAAGAAATATATACATTAAAGGGAAAGAAATGTTGAAGATCTTCTGTCACTCAAGTCAGTATGTCCTTCTTAAGCAAAACATTTTTTTCTTACTTCTGGATATATGAATAGTTGGAATCTTGACAGTTGTCAGTTTTCACCATCTTTCAAATGCTCTATAGACAAACATCCACCATGTTAATTGAATCTAGGACAAAGTCAGGATGGTACTACTAATCAATCCACACAGGCCTTCAAAAATAAATCCATACAGGGATCTAAAATCAGATATAAGGTCAAAGGCAGAGTCGGGAACCTTGTCTTCCTTAACAGAGACTTCTGAAGCTTGGGAACTGGTCTACCAAAAAAGCCTTTCTCATGTCCCCATTCATCTGCTTTATCCAGGTTATGTTTCAGTTGGTTGGAGGAGAGGGGGTGGGGCCAGCCGATTTTACTACCCCTGCCCGAACCTGTGCGAACCGGTCGGTGCCCACCACTGGAGAGTGCTAGATCACCCAAATAATTAGTCTCCTATGTTTCCATAAGCACCATAAGAGCTTTCAGAGCCATTGCTCCAGCGCAGGTTCGACTAGCAGCTTGGCTGGTGAGGGAGGAGAGGGGGAGAGACATTCGTAACACCTGGGGCTGCCCTGGCTTCCCCAAAAGCTGCTTCCCCGCCGCCAGAACGGCTTTTGTTCCGACTCAAAAGCCGACCCTTCCTGACTAGTGAGGGGAGAAAAGCATTGCTCTCGCTGATGCCATCATGGCTCCTTCTCTGGCCCGGTTGGCCATGGGAAGTTAGAGCATTGCTGATGCCCATTTTGCAGCAAGGTCACAAGAGTCTGCATCGGTGCTACACCCGCTGACAATTTGGATGATGGAGGGTATTTTTATTGTCTTTTTTCACTGTATAATTGACATTTTCTTTGGGGAGAATTGTATATCCCTGCTGAATTTTCTTTTTTGTAATTATATTATATTACAGATAGCAAAACCCATTTGAAATGGTGAATGTTTTGTCTCTAAAGATAATATGGAATGAGATATATCCGACTTGGTAAAGAGTTGATATAGTTTATTCTTCTTCACAAATGAAAGGCTATATATATACAAAAATTCCTTTATAGATGATTTTTCATAATTCTTGATAACAAAAATAATTCCTCTATGGGTAAGTGTAAATGATTCACTGATACCGCTATAATTTTCAAAGTCGATACTAGTTATTTCGACTTTTCGAATAAATTTTTCTTCTTCAGGAAATCTGCACACAAAAATAATTGTACATAAACATAATGATTAGCATGACAAAGTAATGGAGAGGACTGTTACATATGAATACACGTTATATAAATAGCGCTGCTATGCGTCTAATGTATAACTACAATACTATATGAAAAGAGGCAAAAGCTTACCAATGTATAAAATGGTCTCTTAACGTCGCGTCCTCGCCTCCGCTCATTCTATTAGGTGCGTATGGACGTTGATAATGGATGTAAGGCAGCTGCCTTTATGCTTAGTGAAAAGTAACTCACGTGTAACCAATTGTTATAAACTCCCGAAGCCAACTACTGGTAGCCACAAAAACTTATGACCTAGAGTGTTACCTATAGAAACGTTTTTCCATATAGTGAGTTACTAATGGTGCATCTGTCACCTGGTGTCTAATTTTGGACCTATGTTCCGAAATCCGCTGCCTCAGTGGCCGACTGGTAAGTCCCACATAACACATCTGGCAGGGGCATTCCCACATATAAATAACGCATCTGCTGGCTCAACTGGTGAGGGATCTCAAAGTGAAAGTTAATTGCTTCTTTGGAATATAAATGTCTTTGGTTTCCCAGCAAAACTGACACGCTATACATGAATGACACTTATAGTGTCCTGTTGGAAACATTTTATCATTTATAATGGCCCTGGCAGTATGGTCTGAATGTACGAGAATATTACTAATAGATTTAGACCTTCTGAAGCCAATCATCGGTTTCTCGTTACAACCAGGGAGATCACTGACCAAATGCCAGTGTTTATAAATGATGTTCTTTATTTGATTGGCTGCTGGTGAAAACTCAAAGGAGCACCTAATGGAGTTACCCCCTCCCCGTTGTTTCCCATCTAGCAACTGCTTTCTGAATGTGTCCCTTACTCTCTGGAGAGCTGTGTTAACCACGTGCGTTGGGTAACCTCTATTTTTAAGTTTTTTTCTGGATCACTAGGGCGGATTTATTAAAATCTGCGGATTCCGTGGAATTTCTCTTGGCACGGGCAAAAAGGCCAAATGGAATATTATTTCTGACAAAGGCTGGATGATAAGAAGAGTATTCTAAGTACGGATTCCTATCCGTTGGTTTCCTATATAGCCTAACCGCTATTCTTTTAGACTCAGAAATGTAAACCTCTACATCCAAAAATGGAATGGAGGCGGTATCAAAGTGAGGAGTGAACTGCAAATTACTGTCAATGGAGTTAATCCATTGTACAAATTCGGTAACAATATCCTGAGAATCGAGAATGAAAAATAGATCATCTATGAATCTGCCATAGTGGATAATGTGCGATAGGAAAGGATTGGAGGCATGATTGTACATGTGTGGCTTTCAAAATTGTTCAAATACATATTAGCCACTGAGGAGGTCAGGGGGCTCCCCATGGCCATGCCCTTAATCTGCATGTAATAGGACTATATGGAAAAACGCCACTCTGATAGGGATTTCCGTTTTGTAGCGCTAGAAATGGTCAGACCAAGGCTATTTGAGAGGTGCAATATCAACAAAAGATTAAGACAGCGGGAAGCATTTTTTATTCACTTCTTTGATACTATGTATCCAAAAGGATTAAATCAGGAGCACGATCTTGCGTTTCTATAGGTAACACTCTAGGTCATAAGTTTTTGCGGCTACAGTAGTTGATTTCGGGAGTTTATAACAATTGGTTACACGTGAGTTACTTTTCACTAAGCATAAAGGCAGCTGCCTTACATCCATTATCAAAGTCCATACCCACCTAATAGAATGAGTGGAGGTGAGGACGCGACGTTAAGAGACCATTTTATACATTGGTAAGCTTTTGCCTCTTTTCATATAGTATTGTAGTTATACATTAGACGCATAGCAGCACTATTTATATAACATGTATTCATGTGTAACAGTCCTCTCCATTACTTTGTCATGCTAATCATTATGTTTATGTACAATTATTTTTGTATGCAGATTTCCTGAAGAAGAAAAAGTTATTCAAAAAGTCAAAATAACTGGTATCGACTTTGAAAATTATAGCTGTGGGGGGCGTGGCTAGGATGATACCGGAGTAGCATGTAGTTCGATCAGCTCGTGCTTGAATGTGGAAATAAATGAGATATTACACTTAAATCTGGGATTTTATTCTTTGGAGATATGACCATGGAGCCTTGGAAGTACTTGCTACAATGGTTTTAAAGTGGAAGTGCCATCAGAGTCGGAGTTCAGAGGACAGGGGGGTGAGTGAGGCGTGGCGCAGGCCGCGTTAATTGAGCCGCTCGGGGCTGGACAAGACCTGGTGTTTGGTTTTTTGGGGGGCTCCTGTGGAAAAGTGGGTTAAATAACTGGCACCGGTGGAGGACGAGACCCGAGGATTGAGTTCGGGAGCTGGAAGAAGGTAAAGAGGGGAGGCGGAGGAGGTGTGTGTGAAAGAGAAGGACGGGAAAGACGAGTGGTGTAATGGCGACGAGAGGAGAAGGAATCGAAACTTAAAGAGGGAAAGAAAGGAATGTAATGGCGCAACAATGTTTAAAGTTGTAGCTGAGAAAGTGAAAGTGTGAGGAAGTGAGGAAGAGAAGCCAGGTGGCCGAGAGGAATGGATTAAGAAATAAGAAGAATTGAAAATTGAAGTTTGAAGTTTGTTTCTGGCTGGATTGGCTGACGTGGTATGAAGAGGGTTCTTGCCTGAAAGCCGTTGCCGCTGCTGTGGTTTGGATCTTACAAAGATTTTTACTTATTTTTTACTTTTATTTCTGCTTTTGCTTCTTCCACTCTGGGATAGTTAATGTGGGTCCCTCTTTATTTTTGGACTATGACTGTTTCCTTACACTGGTGGAATATTGGTGGTTTCCTCATTTTGTTTTTCAGCTTGCTTTGCTGTGCCATCTTTTTTTTTTCCTGGGCCCTCACCTCTTTGGAACATTTACAATTGGGGGATTGTTTTTCTCATTTTTATCTACAAAATTAGATTATAAAATTAAGAAGATTTGGATTATAACAAGATCAAAATACGGATATAAAATTTAATATTACTGGATTGGTTCTGGTCTGATTTTTGTATTTGTATTTTGACTGCAATTGTTAAGAATTCTGGAACATTTTCAAGGAAAGTGTGGTGGGGGATCAAAACCAATTTGTGCATTGAAGCTATTATTTGACATTACAATGGATAAGGCTGCAAGGTGCAGGGAAGAGGAGGAGGAGGTTGTTAAGCCAAAAAGAAAGGGCAAAGCAAAGGATGTGATCATCTTCATCATCGCCTGATCCTGCATATGACCAGACTCAAATTATGGTGGAACTTGGCAAATTATTTCTAAAAATTGATAGGATGGATGAAGCGAGGGTGAAGGATAAAAATGAAATGTTGGATAAATTGACTGGATCGATCACTGACCTTTCTAAAAAAAAATATTTAAATATTCATAAGTTAGAGGGTAATGTTAAGTTGATGCAAAATGAAATGAAAGCGATGAAAGGGGAAATGAAAGGGATACAAGGGGAGGTGAGAGAAAATAAGATGAAAATGGAGGAGCAAGAGAAAAGATTGATGTGATGGAAGAGATGATGAGAAAGCAGAATATTTTGATCCATCATGTGATTCAAAGATCTCCAGACCAGCTAAGAGATAGAATTGTAAATTGGTTAAATAATTTGAATATGGGGAAAGTGTTTGTTATTGAGGACATTGTAAGTGTCTACAGAGTGGGATCGAGAAGGGGAAAAAGTGATCACAGGAATGTTTTGGTCAAATTTGCAAATTTGGGGGATAAATTGAAGGTGATGGCTTTTCTCAAACAAGCTGGTTCTGGAGCTTTGAAAATTGATGGAGTGGATGTGGAGGTATATAATGATATTCCAATCAAGGAATTTGGATGGAGATTCAAAATGAAACCAGTGACAAAAACTTTGATTAAAGAAGGGATAAAATATAATTGGAGATTTCCACAATAGCTAAGATTTTTTTATGATAAAAAGATGCAGGTGATTGATGAAAGAACTGATGCTTTGGAATACTTGACTTTACTTGATTTGGTCAGTCCGGGTTCAAATGAATGGTTGGAGTTAAGGAAAGATTTGTTGGCGTTGGGAGGGATAAAAAGAGACTTCAGTGGAACTGATGAGGGAGGCGCAGCAGGAGGAGAACAAATGGGAGGGGAGGGAGAATTGTCATTGATAATGGTGGAGGAGGAGTCAAGCAAAGGTTAGAAGGGAAAGGAGAAGAAGAAGGGAGAATTGTTAAAGGTAAAGTGCTATTTACAATAGTTTTATTTTCAAAATGTGATAGTGTGCTGGTGCTTTAAGTATGATGCTTACTAGGTTCATCCTACCCGTTCCCCCCCTCCCCTCTTTGGAGGTCAAATGTGCTTTTTTTCCTCTTCTTTTTTTGAAGGAAAAAGTGGGGAGGTTGCTAATGAGTGTTTTATGTTTTATGTTTATTTTGTTAGGTTAATTGGTAGCACGCCCAATGGAGAGCTCAGGAGGGATAAAAGTGGGGGACAATTCAAATCATGAGAGCGATAAAGGTATTAACATGGAATGTGAAAGGTACAGGATCTCAGATTAAGAGGAGGAGGATAGAATCAGCTCTGAGGAGGGATAGACCGGATATAGTCTTCTTACAGGAAACTCATCAAAAATCTCACAATACAAATAAAATATTTCTTGGTTGGATGCAGCACTATGAGAAATCCTTTGGCACATCAAAATCAAGAGGAGTAGCAATTTTGATTTCAGCTAGATTGGGGCTTGAGATAATAGATAGTATTTCAGATTCGGCTGGAGATTTTAATTTAGTAAAATCAAATTTGGATTGTACAAATTTAGCAAGAAGTGGAAAAGGGATTAAAGGCCGAATGTTGGATAATTGGATGGCTGCTTTAGGCTTGAAAGATGCTTGGAGAGAACTTAAGGGTACTGAAAGGGTATACTCATATTTTTCGCAGGTTTACAACTCTTATTCCAGATTAGATTATATATTTGTAACTGAAAACTTGATTAAAAGTTTGGAGGATATGGAAGTGGGAATATTCAAGGAATCGGACCATGCTAAGGTGATATTGGATTTAAAATTTCGGAATGAGATTAGACCAAGGAGAATTTGGAAATATGATGTTAACTTATTTAGAGATCAAAAGTGTAAAGAACAAATTACTAAGAACTGGAGTGAAAGTTGGCAATGGAATGATAATGGAGGTAGAATACAATGTGGTCTGGGATACCATGAAGTCGATTTTTAGAGGGGAGTGTATAAAGATGGCAAGTAATAGATATGAAAATTATAAGTTGGTACAGGATAAGCTTGAAAAAGAGATTAAGTTGTTACAGGAGGAACATTCAAAAACAAAGAATAAAAAAGTCTTTGCTAATTTATTAAGATTAAAGACTGAATTGGCAGGTAAAGAAACAGAAAAGGTGAAAAGAGATTTGGTTTATTTAAAAAGGGAATATTTTGAATTTAGCAATAAAAATTCAAAACTTTTAGCAAAAGCAGCAAAGGATAAAATGGAAAAGAGGGAAATTGGAGTTTTGATTGATGATCAAGGGATAAGATGTAATAAAATAAAGGACAAGTGTAAAATTGTGAAGGATTTTTATCAAGCTCTTTATGCAAGAAAAGATATAGATGAGGAGAAACTTAAAAAGCAATTAGAAAAACAAATAATTAGTGGAATAAAACAGGAACATAGGGATAGAATGGAAGAATCAGTGACAGAGAAAGAAGTAAAAGAGATAATTGCCAGATTGAAGTTGGGAAAAGCCTCCGGAGAAGATGGGTTGCCTGCGGATTTTTACAAGGAATTTGGAGATATTGTGATACCAAAGTTGGTAAAATTATATAATTATATACTAGATGGAGGGCAAATTCCGACTTCATGGTACCGGACCACAATTGTATTTTTGCCAAAACCTGGAAAGAATTTAGAGAAAGTAGATTCATATAGACCCATCTCACTGATAAACCAGGATGCCAAGATCTTCACAGCAATACTTGCCAATCGTTTGAATATTTTTATGGGGGAATATATAAATGTTGACCAAGTGCGGTTTCTGAAAGGAAGACACATGGCAGATTTAACCAGAAGAGTAGTTGATTTAGTTGATACGGTGAGCCACACAAAAGAAAAAGTGGGATTAATATCTTTGGATATATTTAAAGCATTTGACTCTCTGCAATGGACTTCAATTAAGGAAATAATAAAAAGCTATGGTTTGGGGTTAAATTTTGAAGGGTAATTGGTCAATTATATCAACGAGGAATAGCCACTGTTAGAGTAAACAATGAGGTCAAGTTGGAGGCAGGTATGAGACATGGTTGCCCATTATCTCCAATACTGTTTATAATGGCAATGGAGATATTAGCAAAAGCTATACAAGAGGAAGCAAAAATAGAGGGAATTATGGGGAATAAGATAAGTATGTATGTGGATGACACTTTGATAATTGTAAAACAACCAAAGAAGGTAATGAATAGAATTTGGCAACAATTAAAGGACTTTGAGGATATTACTGGGTTGAAAATAAACTGGGATAAATCGGAAATGATGATTTGCAATATGGACGAAAAAGATCAGAAAAAGATAAAGGATATAGTTAATATTCAGATTAAGAATAAATTGAAATATTTGGGAATAACTATATCAAACAAATTGGAAGAGCTTAAAGGATTGAACTGATAGCTTGAAAAGTTAGTAGGACAAAATTGTTTGAGCAATTAAAAATTAATTGGTTCCAAAGATTGAGGATTATTAATTGGAATAGTAAATACATGAGTGAATATGATTTAGAAAGAGAAAAGACGGAATTTGAAGAGCTGATTCTAAAACTTAGAAATGGGGATATAAATATTAAGGGATTAGTTAGTAAATTGTATATATTGTTAAATAGGGATGATGATCCACAAGAGGATTTGAAATTAAGGTGGGAACAAGATTTGAATATAACGATAGGAAAGGATGCGTGGAGAAATAAATGGAAAAAGAGGATTATGAGAACTATGTCGATCAGAATAAAGGAGCATAATTTTAAAATGTTGTGGAGATGGTATCTGACCCCAGTGAGGCTACATCAAATGGATAATAAAAAGGATAAAATGTGTTGGAGATGTAAGGATACTATTGGAACATATGAACACATGTGGTGGAGTTGTAAAGTGGTTAAAGATTTCTGGAATAGAATTGAAAAAGAAATAGGAGAAATTTTGGGTAAGATGGTAAAACTGGGATCAGATATCACTCTGTTGACAAATGTGGAAGATATTAATTTAAATAAGGATAAGAAAGAGCTATTAGAAATAATGATTACAATGGCTAGACATTGTATAGCTAGACATTGGAAAAATGATGTAATTATACAAAGTGGTATAAAGAAATGTGGAATTTAGCTTTGAATGACAAATTGACATGGGAGATAAAGAAAAAGAGAGATAATTGGAAAGAAAATAGATTTTGGGATATTTGGAAACCTTTTGTGGATCACTCCCCGATGGGTGATGAGAGAAATAGACCTGTACCTGAGCAAAAGGGATTTGGGGATTAAGTTAATGAGATATTCTGAGCTCTCCAGGGCAATGTAAATAATCACAGGGTGATCTATTATTTGCATTTACATTTTTGTATAACTATCCAGATTGGTATTAAATGTTTTATTAGAAAATGAGTTTTAGAGAGGGGAATTAAGGCTAGAGAATCAATTGTAAGTAACAAGTTAAGAGATTGTATCTATAAAGATGGGTGTCAATTACCAGGACAGCTGTACATATTTTTTTCTGTACTTTTTGAAATTACTTTTTTTCCCTCTTTATTAGTTGTTTTTTGTACTTTGTATATGAATTACTATTTTTTTCTTAAGTATTATGTTGTTTAACTTTGTATTGTGTTTTGTATTTTATATTGATAACATTTAATAAAAATAAAGAAAGAAAGAAATGAAGAAAATTATAGCTGTATCAGTGAATCATTTACACTTACCCATAGAGGAATTATTTTTGTTATCAAGAATTATGAAAAATCATCTATAAAGGAATTTTTGTATATATATAGCCTTTCGTTTGTGAAGAATAAACTATATCAACTCTTTACCAAGTTGGATATATCTCATTCCATATTATCTTTAGAGACAAAACAGTCACCATTTTAAATGGTTTTTGCTATCTGTTGAGTACTATACCGTTTGTGCCCATTACTCCTTGATTATATTATATTATACTGTGTAGATTATGTAATGCATTGTATTTTGTTGGGCTTTGCATTTTACATTGCTTATTACTGTTTATCATTTTCTGTTGTAATACTGTATTTTGAAATTGTAAAGGTATTTACCTTTTTTTGTTAAAGTATACTGTATATTTTTTTAAATTGTATATCATGTTTGTATATTGTATTTATTTTTGTTGGTAGCCACCTTGAGTCGCACTTGTGCGAGTAAGGCGGGGTACAAATCTAATTTAATAATTAATTTAATAATAATAATAACAACAACCACAACAACAACATCCTGTTGTTTTTGTTACATGCTGTCAAGTGTCCATCAACTTATGGTGACTCTATGAAGGAATGATTGGGGCGGCTATACAAATCTAAATAAATAAATAAATAAATCTCCAAAATGTCCTGTCCTCAGCAGTCCTGCTCAGCTCTTGTAAACCCAAGCCTGTAGCTTCCTTTTTAGGTAGTCAATGCATCTTGTATTTTGTCTTCCTCTTTTCCTGCTGTCTTCCCAGTATTGTTGGTTTTCTCCCCCGAGAATCTTGCCATCTCATGATGTGCCCAAAGTAGGACAACCCTAATTCCATCCCTTTTGTCTCCAGAGATAGTTCAGGCTTGATTTGCTCTAGGATCCAGTAGTTTGTATTTCTGGCAGTCCAGGGTATCTGCAAGCATTCTAGATCACCCACAACTCAGTTTGCAAGCATGGTATTCACATTTAGCTCTTTGGCCATGAGGATGCATTTGTGCACGCCCACTATATTTAATTGTTAGGCAATAAATCTTATATGTGTTTAGGTTTCATCAAACTCCAGCTTCCTTACTCAGATTCACAGGATTGGGCTGCTGCCTTGTCAACTGGCTGTACCCTTCACTATAACTTTTGTTCAGTCACTACATATTTACAGAACCATGCTACAAAACCCTTTTCTCTAAATAAAAAAAGAGGCAGAGAAAAGTACAATAGCCATAATAACCTTGTGTATTTTAAATGTGGTAATGTTTGCTTTTTGCAATGCAATTAAATTTTGGTTTAGAAACAACCCGTGTGTTGGCATATGCCTAAGGGTTCTTGGAATTTTTAGTTAGCAAGCGGTGACAATGTCATCTTCCATCATCATACTTCTGTCTCTTTTGAGTTTACTCATAAACTTCAAAGTCAACTCTGTGTGTGGGGAAGGCAATGGGTTTTCTCAGCAACACTATTTCACAGTGCGCTATCCTTGTGGTGATCTCCATTCAAGGACAGCTTGGTCTTGAATGGGCAACTGAAACCCATTAGCCTTATAAAATACCTTCTCCTAATGGAGAAAACTGCAAGACCTGGTTTGCTGATACAGATTAGTGCAGCTGCCTGCAAGTCTGGATTCTCCTTGGGGCATATGCCTGCATGAACTTTCATAATCATAATGAACATGCCGCACCCTTGTTGTGGAAGCTGCATTGGTTGCCGGTGTGCCTCCAGGTGTAATTCAATGTGCTGGTTATGATCTTTAAAGCCATACATGGTAGTGGGCCAGGTTACTTAAGAGACCACGTCACCCCGAGAACATCTGCCCATCCCACTAGATCGGACTGGAGGGCCTCTCTATGGGTACCAACACCTGGAGAGACTTGCCTCTCCAACACTAGATGGAGGGCCTTTTTGGTATCCGCTCTGGCCCTTTGGAACCTCCTGCCGACTGACCTCTGCCTCCAACCACAATTGCTGGCCCAATGGGTGTGGGGTGCTGCCACTGGACCTACTCCCCCACCCACCGGCTCATATGATTATCAGTCAATTCTGCCATCTGGATTTTAGAGTTTTATGATGTTTTATTTATGTGTACCGTATGTCGGAGTGTTTTATGTTAGTGTTGTTTCCTGCACTGTAAACCGCCTGGAGTCACCTTGGTGAGGGGGCGGTTAAATAAGTCGAAATAAATAAATAAATAAATAATCTATGTTTCCATTTCAAAATCAGTAGCTGCTGTACACGTGGCAATTGTTAAAAGAATAACCCTGTTCGCTGTTGCAAATAGTTACTGGACCAGCAACATTATTCAGTTAGCCACATAAATGTGAAGGTACTGTAGATTAATTTCTTCCTTGCACTGAAATTGGTGCACCTTTCAAAATCTGGGAAAGATGAAGACTTGACCAAATAAGACAGCCACTGGGACAAAGAGGCCAATAGAATTTCTTGGCTAGCCTTGGGTGTCAAAACAGCAGCGTGGAGTATGATGCTGCTGTTGTAGATTACAGGTGGATAAAACCATAGCCTCATTTATTCTTGGCAAACTCTATGTGTGCTTCCAGTAAATGGCTTGCGTAAGCTTGGCTGAAGAAAACGTGAGAGCCTTGGGAATTTTACATTCTGCTTTGCTTCCAGAGAGGCAAAGAGGAATTCACTCCTGCCTTCACTTGCAGGGTTGTTCAGGCCCCCTTTGGAGCACTCAGTCTTTCACTTTCAAGCACTTATAGCAGGAGATGGGCTCTTCCTTGCCAGGTGTTAGCAAAGCAACCCAGTGTTTATTGAATTATCCCAAAGCAGGAAAATGCTGTCTAAATTGTAGGTGATGGGCAGTGGGTCTCCCAAAGGTTCCCATAACCATTTTAATGGATGGCAGAGGAGTGGTAATCCACACTAATTAGATTACAAATCAGTCCCCTAGCTCAAATTACAGTCCTGACAGCAAAGAGCTTCAAGATGTTTCATCAGTAATGCAGCTGAGACAGAAAATCTACTTCCATACAAAGTGCTACCTAAGCCCTTGAATTTACAAAAGGTGATGTGTTCCAGGGAACAGAAGGAATAGACACAAGAAGGTACAGTACAAGGAAGTGCATAAAACCCTCAACTTTTCAACAAGAAAGAAAAATCTATTTTACATCCACACAATTTGGTGGATTTGAATCTTGGGCACAGAATCCCTTAAACGAACACAGATCTCAAGAACAATTTGTTACAGATAATCAGTCCATCATTAGAAACTAATGTAGTGGTGATTCCAGCAAATCTTCATGACTGAGCAATTATACTTGTGGGGTCTATGTTTACCTTTTCGTCACAAGTCAGAAAGCAAAACAAGCTTATTTGCAAAGTAAAGGAAGGACAAAAAGCTCATGCTGTGACAGTTTTTTTCAGTACTGAAAGGATTGACTTTTAATAACACAGTATCTGTAACATTTATTTTAACCCTGATGACTAAACAGAAAGGCTTAAGTACACACGAGACACATATGTCAACCCTATGAATGAGCAATCTCCAAAGTGTCCTGTCCCCAACAGTCCTGTTCTGGTCTCAAAAACTCAAAGCAGTGGCTTCCTTTAGGGAGTCAACCCATCTTGGTCGTCTTCTTTTCCTGCTGCCCTCAACTTTTCTTATCATACAGTAGTTGTCTTTTCTAGAGAATCTTGCCTTCTCATGATGTACCCAAAGTACAATAGCTTCAGTTGAGTGGTAGTTTGGCTTTAACAAGATTTAAATGTGCATTTGAGGGCAGCTAAACCTTTACCATACGTGATTTACCCCACTCATGTTTAACTTCCCCCACTCCAATTTTTCCCCAGCTGAGGTAATTTTAAGTTTCAGAGATAAGTTATAGAGAGAAGAGCTCAAGAGGTAAGCTACTATGAGTACTATATTCTTCACCCACAGCTTCCTTGTGTGGCTGAAGCTTTCTCTTATGCACATGGGCACTAAATTCATTTTCTGCCACTGAGAAGTTCTTTGTTTGAACTTTACCTGCATACACAAATGGCCGTAATATTTTCCATCCTGAAGACAAAATTCTTCCAATAGTTTCTTAAATGTGGAGCTCACTAACAGCAGTTGTTGTTATCATAGTATTGTTTTTTTATCTAAACAATCTCACTATTATGTACTACCGCCACAAGTTCTAACAACTGTACTAGCAACTTGGCCATAATTTTGATTTCTCCACAACCTCCCTCAGCAAGTCATTCTAGGCTGCTGTAGTGATAGTAGTAAGAAATTGACAATTTAAAACTCATGGAAAATTTCAGACAAAATGGGCTTATATTTATAGGAGTATGAGAAGACACACACAAAAAAATCTCAGGATGTCTTCTGAGAAATCATAGCTGAACAATGGTTGTCATTCTTAAGGTCTCAGCACCTTCTCTAATAATTCTCCAATTTTTAGGGGCTCATTGCAGTTATATTTTGCCTCTGCTGCAAAGGCTTATCAAAAAAAATTCCCCAACCCAATTAAGCCCTGTAGCAGGTGGGGGAACACTGTTGGTTACAGCTCCAAGAAAATGGCAAAGCTATTATGGTACTATTTGTCTCCCACCATCCCCTAAGTCAGGAGTGTCCAAACTTTTTGGGCTGCAGGCCAGTCACGTAGTTGAGCAGGCCAGTCACGTGGTTCCTCCCACTGGAAGCGGAAGTAAAACACGCATGCACATTTTACTTCCACTTCTGGGAGTGGTGCGGGCAGCACAGGGCAGATGAATTGGCATCAGGGGCCAGATCTGGCCTATGGGCCGTAGTTTGGGAACCCCTGCTCTAAGCTTTATTTCTCTGTAGAAGAGGCTCCTACTTTTCTGCTCTAATTTTAGATAGGACTCTTTGAAATTTCTTCGAACTATAACTTTGACCTTACGACAAGATGCCAAGGTGGCCAAAGTGTTTCATTTGTTATGATTTACCTCTTTCTGACGAAAATGTCATCACTGTACAATGTTCCAGGCTGCCCAAATTTGAAAAAGATTTGTGTGCAGTGTTATATTATGACATAATCTCCTTGGACCTGATTTATGCAGGAGAAGCCAGGATTGGGGTGGGGTGGGGACTTCCACAGAGATGACTGTACTGTGAATGACAAAACATGCACACACACTTCTCAGACGACTCATCTGTGGGAATTTCCCCAACATCTCTGCTCCTTTAAAATTATTTTCAAGGAGATCTCTTTTCTATAAAACTAAATGACCTAGCCAAACATGTTATGTACATAGGTTTTGGTACAACACTACTGTGAATACCCTGAACTTTTGCTATCCCATTTAGTCTGACTGCATTGTGAGATTTCAATGTGTGGAATTAATATTTTTTAATTTAAAAAGGCAAATATATTCAGCTTCATAAAGAGATGAAAGGTGAGTCATATACAACAGTGGTGGGATTCAGCAGGTTCGCCCCAGTTCGCCAGAACCGGCAGCAGAAATTCTGGATGGCCCCGCCCATCCAAGTTTTGAAATAAAGTAGTCCTAATTTGGGTGCAACGCAGGGCTTCCCCTTGGCCATGCCCACCATACCATGCCCGCAGAGAAGGCATTAAAAATTGTTTTTGAATCCCACCACTGGTCATATACCAGTGTGTGTATATTTCTGGTTTTAATTATTGTACACCGCCCAAAGTGGGAAATATCCCAGATGAGCAGTATAGAAATCTAATAAATAAATAAATAAATAAAACAATGAGGATGTTTTATTGGGGTTTTATGTGTTTTTAGTGTCTGATATGTAATGCCGCCCAGAGTCGTTGTCGAGTTGGGCGGCGATAGAAATATGATAAATAAATAAATAAATAAATTCGCCTCCTTTAGAATATTGAGAGAGCTAGCAACAAGAATATAGGTAGCATGGGG
Source organism: Bradypodion pumilum (assembly GCA_035047305.1). Lineage (NCBI taxonomy): Eukaryota > Metazoa > Chordata > Lepidosauria > Squamata > Chamaeleonidae > Bradypodion > Bradypodion pumilum. The sequence continues at coordinate 373,786,383 of JAWDJD010000001.1, forward strand.
AAATAAACCTTACAGAAAGAAATTTCAGACTAGCTAACATCTGCACTTTAAATAAGAGGGACTGGTACCAATACAGTAATACCTCATACAAAGTCCGCTTCATACAACATCGGATTCATACAACACCGCCTAATTCCTTGAAAAAAGTTGCCTCATACAAAGTCGTGCGACGTTGTATGATGCATTGGGGTTTTCCCAGGTTGATTTGTGCCTGGGCAGTATAAAAGGCAGGACACATGCATGCATTGCTCTTGTGGGTTTTGCATGAGGCAAAGAGTGTTTAGGAGTGGTTTTGAGCATGATTTTGGATTTTTTTGAATTTTTTCGTCAGAATTTTTAGAAGCATGCCTGGGATTTTTGCAGCATTCTTCAGGTTCTTGGACAATCAGGGTTGTTTGACAAGTTTTTGTAATGTTTTTATCCTTTAGACAATGATTTCTTAAAGTTCTGTCAGTTTCCTGTCTGTTTCCTTGACTTTGCCCTGAAGTCTGTGCTGTTACACTACAATGTATCTCTATGGAAATGACGTTGTACGAGGCATCGCGGCAAGGATTTGGACGTTGTATGAGGCATCGCTGTACATAGTACGTTCAGTTGTAACTGACATTACTGGAACTTGATTCCACATAAAATCACCTAAACAAATTCCTATCAGATTTTTGTTCTTCAGCTCCAATATTGATATCATAGTGGTGTTCTGCATAACACTACAAATGGACTCCTAAGTTTCCACAAAACTACTGGAGGAAGATTTTATTTGCCAATTTCCCCTACAGCACCGGCCACATAAGCCACTTCCCATAACATCACCGAGAGTCCACTTGCCTCCCAGAGAAGTTTCTCTGGAGGTGTAATGACTTTAAAGGGGAAGAGGGAATGGATACAATAGCCTATCCCTCTTTCATCCCAGATGAAACAATTCCTCCACAAGCACTTAGGACATAACCTACCAGGTATCTAAGCATATATGATTTCTTTAAAGACCTGTATTAATGGGCTTGCTGAGATACAAAAAATAAATCTCGAGGATTGGGACCTCAAATTGCCTTTGGGTTATTGCTTGATACCTGCTAGGTTTGTATGCAAAAAGGATATCTCAATAAAAAAAATGAGTTCTCATATTCAGATTTCACCTGTTAAATTAAGCATGTAAGAATTTTGCTACATCCAACCTAATGCCTATCTTCTCTTTAAAAATTCTTTAGTTGTAAATTAGTTACCTATGGGTATTGATCAGACTAAACTGATCAATGTCACAATCAATTAAGTGACTGTTTTACTAAAACTTCTTGAATAGACCACCATAACTGTGACACAGCTTTTAAAGTAAACAAAAAACATGTTACCACAAGATACTGACCTCTTAACCAGCAGCAAAATTCCATATCTTCTCTCCTGCAGATATCAGGCTCACAGCAAGAGGAAGCTACTACACTGTACTGCAGAAGTAAGAATTTTGTAGCCACCAAATGTTTTTGATCTTACCCACAACCATACTGTTAAATTTATGTGGCAAATCTCACGGCTGCAACTGTGTGTATAGCTGTGAGAGCGGGACCCACAAGGAAGGTTGTGCATAGAACAGACAACTTTGAACTGTGGTGCTGGAGAAGACTTCTGAGAGTCCCGTGGACTGCAAAATCAAATCAGTCAATCCTGAAGGATATCAACCTTGACTGTCTTTTGCAAGGACAAATACTGAAGCCAATGCTCAAATGCTTTGGCCACCAAATGAGAAGAAAGGAATCACTGAAGAAGACCCCGATGCTAAGAAAGATCAAAGGCAAAGAAGGGGGTGGCAGAGGATGAGATGGTTAGTATAGTTGATGCAGTGGGCGTAGATCTGGGCAGACCAGACTCCAGTGGATGGTAGATGACAGAGGAGTCTGGCGTGCAGTGGTCCATGCGGGTGCAAAGGGTCAGACTTGACTGTGTGGCTGAACAGCAACAACATGGGGGGGGGGGAGATTTTTAACTTTTTTTGTCTGCAAACTGCTATACTGCACATACAGCAAGTAAAATGCTTGCTTTAAATATCTTTCTCTGCTGCCTTGAAACGGGGAGATATATGGTGGTGCAGCCTGCAGTGGGTCCTGGAGGAAGTTTGCTCTCCCTCGCCTAGTACCCAGCACACTGCAGACTGTTACACTGGTTTGAGGTCAAGCACTAAACCCATGATGGTGAACCTTAGCACTCCAGATGTTATTGGACTTCAATTCCCAGAAGCCCAAGCTCCCATGAATCCGCACAAATGGGTTTACTGCAATTCATCTGGCCCACGCAGTCCAGGCGCATTTACTTCCAGTTCCAGGATCAACGAGGGCAGCGTGGGCCGGACAAAACGCAGTAAACCCATTCGTGTGGATTCATGGGGGCTTGGGCTTCTGGGGATTGAAGTCCAAGAACATCTGGAGTGCCAAGGTTCGCCATCACAGCACTAAACGTTTTAACTCCAAAGCAATTAAGTATTTTTGATGAAGGATGAATTAGTTTAAAAGGAAGTCAGTTAAAAACAATGAGTGGGGGCGTGGTTAAGATGACGACGAGTTAACACACTTTTTTTGTGGGCTCGCACTTTTCAATGAGGAATTAAATGAGAAATTAAATCTGAATACAAATAATTTCAAAAGATTCTACATGAGGAAAGTGTAAAGATCCGGCAAGTAAAAATCTGAACTGAAGATCGAAGTTTGAGAGCGGATTTGGCTGCGGAGGCAAGCGGCGAAAGCCGCGACTCTCCCAGCGGTTCCGCGGCAAACGGGAACGAGGAGATTGGAGTAAGAAGCTGTAAGTTTACTGGAAAAATAAAGGCTGAAACTAAGATTGCCGGCTGCGTTATGGACGGGGGTGGATTGGAAAACAGAACGAAGGAAGGCAAGTGATTGAAGGATCGAGGATGTGAAAGAAAGTAAGACGGTGGGAAAGGAGGGATAATGGCGGCGGTGGTGTCAGAAAGCAAAACTTAAAGAGGGGAAACAACGGTAGAAGCTTTTGGAGTTTTACGGACGGAAGAGAGAGAAAGGAAGGAAGGGGGACAAGAAGGTGAAGATTTTGGAGGGTGTGTGTTGTTGAAGGGACGGAGATTAAAGGGGCGATTGGAGATTTTGGAGGCTTTGGAGAAGAAGGGAGGAGGGACACAGCCAGTGCAGAAGATGTGGCTGGCGTTCGCGCCAGAGGACTAAATAGATATGTGCTGGATCTTTTTTCTTCTTTTTTTAAATACAATTTAAGTATTCCTTTTTCTTGACTTTTGCCTGAGTGCCTGTTTTGCCCCTCCTTCTCCGTCTTCTTCCTTCTTCCTTGCAAGAGTTTGGATACTAGTCCCTGGATAGCACTGGGGGATTTGCTTATCGGAACATTGTTATAAAGTGGATTACAATAAACCATTGCCAATTTTTGGAGAAAGTCTTCAATCAAGCTACTGGATTACCAGGTGGAATATAAATTTGGCTTATATCAGCAAGATCCCTTTTGTATTTTTGGATTGTATTGGCTTGGAATCATTTGGCCTCAGTATTGAAAGTTTGGCTGTTGGAGTACCCCTTCTTTGTTACTGGATTACAGTCATGTTATCTTGCTTGGTCTGGCTTTTGCTTTTTGTTTGACCTTCACACGGGAGACATAATACCAACAAACACTTCCTTGCCTGTGGTGGATATATTAACTCTTTTATGGTTTGATTCTTGGCTTGTTGAGTGACTTAACATAATTGGATTATAACTCCGGAGCAGCATCAAGTTGAGAGACAAGAGGGTGTAAGAAAAGTTGCTGGGTTGAAGTTGCTATTTGATATTACAATGGATAAAGTTGCAAGGGGAAAGAGCAAGGAAGAAGAAGTTGTGAAGCCAAGAAAAAAAGGTAACCTTTTATCAGAAGACCCATCTCCTCCGACATCATCTCCGGAACCACCACCACTTGATCAAACACAGATAATGGTAGAATTTGGGAAGTTATTCAAGAAAATGGAAAAGATGGAGGAGTCAAGAGCGAAAGACAAAAGTGAAATTATGGGAAAACAGGGCAAATTGGCTACAATGTTTACAGATTTTTCAAAGAAAGTGGATCTTAATTTTCAAAGAATGGATGCTAATGTAAAATTAATGCAGAATGATATGAAATTGATGCAGGGGGATATTAAAGGGTTACATGAGGAGGGAAAGGAAATTAAGATGAAAGTTGATGTGCAGGAAAAAAGAATCGATGTTATGGAATAGATGATGAGAAAACAGAATATTTTGATACGCAAAATAGTGGAACAAATGCCAGATAAGCTAAAAGATAGAATAATTGTTTGGTTAAATAATTTGAATATGGGAAAAGTTTTTGTTCATGAGGATATTGCAAGCGTGTACAGAGTGGGACCGAGTAAGGGAAGGGTGGTACAGAGGAATGTGTTGGTTAATTTGCAAACTGGGGAGACAAATTGAAGGTGATGGCCTTTTTAAAACAAGCTGGATCTGGCGCTTTAAAAATGGATGGAAATGATGTGGAAATATGATATTTCAATGAAGGAACGTGGTTGGAGGTATAAGATGAAGCCAGTAACAAAATTTCTGACGGAAAAAGAGATAAAATACAACTGGCGATATCCACAACAGTTGAGGTTCTTTCATTAAAGGAGGTTGCATGTGATTGATGCAGAGATGGATACGTTGGAATATATGTGTATGAATGACTTGGTTAAGGCATCTTCAAGGGAATGGTTGGCATTGAGGAAGGCCTTGTTGGAATCTGGGGCGATAAAAAGGGATTACGGTGGAGCAAGGGAGGAGGGGGCAGCGGGAGGAGAGGACACAGAAGAGCCGGAGTTGCAAGTGTTGATGGTAACTGAAATGGGGGAAAGTGAGGGTCAGCAGGCTGGAAAATAGGTGGGATGTTTGTAGGGAAGATGAGTTGAAGTAACATTGTGAATTAAATCAGATTTTGTATAAGAGGTATATCAGCGCTTGAGCTTTCATTGTAACGTCGTCTTTCATGTTCCCCCCTCCCCTTTTCGGATGACGGAGGCGTTCTTTTTGGCTCAAGAAGCGGGGAGGGTATTAGTGAATGTTTTTTGTTTTTTTAGTTATTGTGGGTTAGATGGCATCACGTCCAAGGGAGAAATCAGAGATGGTAGAAGAAGGTGGGTAATTATATTATGAGGTCTATTAAAATATTATCGTGGAATGTGAAAGGTACAGGCTCACAGATTAAGAGGAGAAGAATTCAATCAGCATTGAAGAGGGATAGGTCAGATATAGTTTTTCTTCAGGAGACTCATCAAAAAGCTCAGGATATAAATAAATTTTTTTAAGGCTGGATGCAGCATTATGAGAGTTCATACAGCACATCAAAGTCAAGAGGGGTGGCAATTTTGATAGCGACTAGACTTGGGTTTGAGATAGTTAATAGGATATCGGACCCTGAGGGTAGATATTTGATTGTGAAAGGGAAGATAGATGAGGAGGAAATAACATTGGTGAATGTATATGCCCCAAACGATCATGACTGAATTCTTAGAAAAAAATCGTAAAATATTGGTAAGAGAGAAAACAACGAGGATGATTGTGGCTGGGGATTTTAATCTGATAAGATCTAATTTAGATTGTACAAATATATTAAGAAAAGGAATTAAAGGACAAACATTGGATAATTGGATGACATCCTTGGGACTGAAAGATACTTGGAGGGAACTTAAGGGAACAGAAAGGGTCTATACTTATTTCTCACAGGTCCATAATTCATATTCCAGAACTGACTATATATTTGTAACAGAGAATATGATTAGAAATCTGGAGGAAATAGAAGTTGGGATTTTTAAGGAGTCAGATCATTCGAAAGTTGTGATGGAAATTAGGATGGACGGTAAAAAGAGGATGAGAAGGGCGTGGAGATATGATGACAAACTATTTAGGGATCAAAAATGTAAGGAGCAAATTAGCGAGAGGTGGGAAGAAAACTGGCAGTGGAATGATAATGATAAGGTAAACTTTAATGTGGTCTGGGATACCATGGAGTTGGTTTTTAGAGGTGAAAGTATTAGATTAGCTAGTATTAAATACAAAAAGTTTAAGACTTTGCAAGACAAAAATGAAAAGGATATAAAGAAATTGCAGGAGGATCACGCAAGGACAAAGGATAGGAAGGTTTTTGAGGATTTGCAAAGATTAAAGGCGGAATTGGTTCGTAAGGATATAGAAAAAGTAAAGGGGGATTTGGTGTATTTAAAAAGAGAATATTTTGAATTTAGTAACAAAAATTCAAGGTTATTAGCAAGAGCAGCTAAAGAAAAGAGGGAAAAGAGAGAAATTGGAGTCTTGATAAATGAACAGGAGATAAGTGTAAAATTGTGAAAAAATTTTATCAGGCCTTATATGCAAAAAAAGAGATAGATATAGACAAACTCAAAACTCAATTAGAGAGACAAAAATATACTAGTATAAAACAGGAACATAAGGAAAAAATGGAAGAATGAATAACAGAAAAAGAGATAAAAGAGGTAATAGCTGGATTGAAAATGGGTAAAGCACCAGGGGAAGATGGGTTACCGGCTGACTTTTATAAGGAATTCAAGGATATAGTAGTTCCGAAGTTAGTAAAATTGTACAATTATATTCTGGATGGGGGACAAATTCCGACCTCATGGTATAGGACCACGATTGTATTGCTGCCAAAACCTGGAAAAGATCTAGAAAAAGTGGAATCTTATAGACCTATTTCATTGATCAACCAAGACGCCAAAATTTTTACGGCAATATTGGCAAATAGGTTAAATAAATTTATGGGCAATTATATAGAAGTAGACCAAGTTGGTTTCTTGAAAGGAAGACATATGGTGGATCTGACAAGAAGAACATTAGATTTATTGGATATAGTGAGGCAAACAAAGGAAAAAGTAGGTTTGATATCCTTGGATATATTTAAAGCATTTGATTCTTTGCAGTTTGTGGCAATAAAGGAAATAATTAAAAGTTATGGTTTTGGCGACAAATTTAGAAGAATAATTGATCAGTTATATGAACAAGGCATAGCTACTGTTAGAGTGAACGATGAGGTTACAGACGAGGTAAAATTAGAAGCAGGAACGAGACAGGGCTGCCCGTTATCTCCAATTTTGTTTATTATGGCCATGGAGTTGTTAGCTAAGGCTATCAGGGACGATAAAGGAATAGAAGGAGTCATGGGAACTAAGATAAGTTTGTATGCCGATGACACTCTGATAATTGCTAAGCATCCAGAGAGGGCTTTAGACAGGATTCAAACTCAATTAAAAAAATTTGAAGACATTACAGGCTTGAGGATAAACTGGGATAAATCGGAAATGATGTTATGTAATATAAGTAAGGAAGATCAGAAGAGGATGAAAGGGATGGGTAATACTCAAATTAAGGATAAACTGAAATATTTAGGGGTAAATATTTCATATAATTTTGAAGATTTGAAGAGATTGAATTACAATAATTTGAAAGTAGAAATTAAAGCTAGAATTAAGAATCTTCAAAAACTAAAATTGTCATGGTTTGGAAGAATAGCTATCACTAAAATGATGCTTTTGTCTAGGTTAAATTTTTTATTTGATGCTCTGGCAATTCAAATGAAAGAGAAGGAAATTAAGGAATTTCAAAAAATATTTAATGATTTTTGTAATGGTGGAAAGAGATCAAGATTGTCAAAAAAATGGTATTTATCTCAGAAAGAAGGTGGACTAGGGATGGCGAATTTGTTGTCTTACTATCGAGCGTTTCAAATCAAGAATGTGGCAAAGATTTTGGCTGAGGGAAAAGCTCTATGGGAAGACATTGAAATGAAAGATTATAAACACATAGGCAAAATCCTTTTTTTAGGGGTTAGTTCGGGAAAATTAGAAGACTTTCCGGTAAAAATAAATAAAAGGATAAAAGAGATATTGGTAAAAAATGGTGTAACCCTTCTTAAAGATTGGATACAGACCTGTAAAGTTAATGATAGAAGAAATGATTTGTTTGCTGAAATGAACTTGAACTGGTTTCAGACTGTGATGGTAAATAAATGGAATGGTAAATACTGGAGAAAACCGGAATTGTGTAGAGAAATGACAGAATTTGAGGTGTTGATTTCAAAATTAAGAAAAGGAGATGGAGCTATTAAGGGTGTAGTTAGTAAATTGTATAAAATGCTGAATATCGAGGGTGATCCACATGAGGCCTTAATGTCAAGTTGGGAGCAGGAATTGAATATTGAAGATTGAAAAATTGAAGATTGAAAAAGATATATGGAAGCATAAATGGAAAAAGAGGATAATGAGAACATTATCAGTTAGAATTAAGGAGCATAACTTTAAAATGTTGTGGAGGTGGTACCTGACCCCGGTGAGGGTGCATCAAATGGATAATAAAAAAGATAAATTGTGTTGGAGATGTAAAAAGGAAATTGGAACATACGAACATATGTGGTGGAGTTGTACTGTGGTCAAAGAATTTTGGAGAAAGGTAGAGAAGGAGATTAAAGATATAATGGGTAAGAGAATTAAACTGGGGTCGGGTTCCACCATGTTAACAGATTTAGAAGGTTTTAACCTAAACAAGGATGAAAAAGAATTATTGGAAATAATTCTTACAACGGCTAGACAATGCATAGCTAGAAATTGGAAAAATGACATAAATATAAAGATAGAAGAGTGGTATAAGGAGATGTGGAATTTAGCATTGAATAATAAATTAACTTGGGAAATAAATAAGAAAAAGGGTATTATTAAAGAAAATAGATTTTGGAATATTTGGCGTGCTTTTGTGGATCACTCTCTTAGAGGGGGAGAAGTAAGCAAACCTGTACCTGATCAAATTGCCTTCTGGATGGAAAGTATTAAGAATCTCTGATTTCTCTGGACATTGTAAATATCACGGGGTGAGCATGCCCATATAATTTTATATGGGTATGCATGTATGTAGGTTTGTATGTGTGCGTATATGTGCGCAGGTGCATGTATGCGCTGGTGCACATATATGCATACTGTAATGTTTTATTATAAATAAAAAATTTGTGAAATAAAGGGTATATCATGCACATTACTTGAGATTTAAAGTTTAAATCACCAGCTACAAAGATTGTTTAATAATGCACTTATGTATTAGTTTAAAAAGATATTGGTGCCAGAAGGTAAAATGATATATTGTGTATGTATTGGCAAAATGTATTTTCTATTTTCCTATATGTATATGTGTGTTATATTATTTGTTGTAATTTTGTTTGAAAACCAATAAAAATTAATTTAAAAAACCCGATGAGTAAGATAAGCTTTATTCTTATGTAGATTATGTATTGCTTTATGTACATTATGTATTTGCAAAGAGTTGGAATCAATTGTACGACTTAACAACAACACTGTATTTTGTAATTGTAATGTATTTTGATTTTCTTTTTTCTGTTTTGTTATTTTCTGTATTTGTTTGTATTTTCTTTTTTCTTTTTTTAATTTTTTTAAAATAAAAACTATTTTAAAAAACTGCTTTTACACAGCCACAAAGACTTAAGCAGTAATCCTCCAGTTTATCGCTCTCAGGAAACCGCACAGGAGTTCAAGATTGGGTAAAATAAAGCATATAAGGATACTTCAAAGCTTTGTTCTGAATAAGTAATAGTACTCTTTTGCGAAGGATGTCCTGATTTGGATTTCAGTAATGAATTTTAATTAGTGGTTCAGGCTCTTTTCTATTTTGGAGAGGGAGAAGCATTGAGGGTTCCTTGAGTAGTGTTGTCATATACAGTAACAGCACTAGAAAAGTCATTAGGAACTCTGAATGGTACTATTAGAAAGCTAATAAGGATTTAATGGCTATGTAAAATCAATAACAAATCTGCCCATGGAGAATTTAAGCAGCAAGCTCTTAAACCCAGCAAAAACAGAATGGGAAGAAAGAATGTAACTGAAGGTTATAGTTAAGGCAAAGGGGCAACCAAGAATCACCTATCATTTGAATAAGACTACCAAGAGAGAGACAGATTTTCCATCATGTGTAGCTGTTCAAATATAAATTAAATGCCCCTTCTTCAGAGACACAAGAACAGTGGTAGCAAACCTATGGCACGTGTGCCAGAGAGGTGGCACTCGGAGCCCTCTCTGTGGATACCCATGCAGTCACCCCAGGACAGTTTGCCCCGCCTATCTGCCCAGCAGCCCAATGGGAGTGTTTCCTTCCTCCCCTGTTGCTTTGTTGGCCACACTGCAATAAATAAGTGGTTTTTGGGTTGCAGTTTGGACATTCAGTTGCTAAAAGGTTCACCATCACTGCACTAGAATACACATTTAAGGAATTAAACTACAGTTATTCTATAATTCTATGAATTCCTAACAAGAGCAATAGCCAGAACAAACTATACAAATCACCTGCAGAACCTCCACAGCATAGAAATGAACAAGAAAGGGGCAAGTGAGTTATTGGGGATGGGATGGGGTGGGGGTCATTAGCTAGAGAGTTTTCATTCAAGGCTTATCTATGAGGTGGGCTCACCATAAGCCAAACACACAGGTGTTCAGGATAAGTGGCTACTGCCCTACACATGACAACCAGTTTATATTTTCATTCAGTTCCCATTGCTGGTGATCCTATCTTCTGTTTTCATTTTGTGTGAAAGCAACTGGTCACATTAAAGACTGTTGAGCAAATATTCCACTATGACAGTGATGGCAAACCTTGGCACTCCAGCTGTTCTTGAACTTCAATTCCCAGAAGCCCTGATCAGCAAGGGTGCTGACTTGGGCTTCTGGGAATTGAAGTCCAAGAACACCTGGAGTGCCAAGGTTGGCCATCAATGCACTACGAAATCCAGCATAGATTTGACCGAGTCATTTTGGTCAAGATATTTCAGCGATTCAGAAAAGTATTTACATTGTATTCCTATTGATGACAGAAGTTTGATACAACTTGTGGGAAGCCTTTAATAAAGGCCAGTTTCTAAAGAAAACTTCAGTGGATTTTATGTTAGGGTCTGACGAAGTGGACTTGGTCCACAAAAGCTCACATTTAAATACAGGAGTTAGTCTTTAACATGCCACAACATTTTTTTGTCCTTTTTTGCTGTTCTGTTTACTCTTTATTTTTGCCCTTTGCCATTTGGTATCTTTAAATATTGTGTCTTAAATACTGTACCTTTAAATTATTTGTAAGCCGCTTTGGGTTGCCCATTGGGTCAAGGAAAGCGGGACATAAATAAAATTATTATTATTATTATTATTATTATTATTATTATTATTATTATTATTATTATTATTATTATTATTATTATTATTATTATGCATCACAAAAGGGACAATAATTGATTGCAAGCTTCTTAAGGAAAATTCCTATTCACAGGAGAGGGAGAATGAATGAATGAATGAATTCAAAGATGTTACTGTTGATGGAGTCTCTCAACACTTTTGACTGCTTGCTTGCATTAGTCAATTCCCAGCAGTACACATTGGTCCTTGAAACACAATTAGTGTACCGTTAAGCTGTTAGTCCAAGAGGCTAAAGATGCAAATCCCATTCAAAGCCCTAAGGAAAAATCACTGGTTCAACTCAATTGGGGGCTGGCGGGGGCGGGGGCACAAGGCAAGTAAAGCCATGTAGCAGCTGATGCATCATTTTTAGTTCTTCTTCCTTCTTCATGCATCAAAACATTCCTGCACATTTGACAAATCCCTCCTTTGGATTACAAAAGAATAAATCCTACCCAAATACATTTGGTGGTTTTTTTTATTAAATCAGCCACAATAAAACAGAAATACAAAGAGAACTTTTTAAAAAGAAAGAGAAAATAAATGCAAGAAACACCCTTTCAATCTGCATAGTGTCCTAGCTGTATGCTCCACATGCTGCTCAGACCTCCCTCTAACAGGATACAATGCATCTACATCAACAACATAGACTTTGGGGGGGGGGATGACAATTGGCTTTCTCCATCCTCTTTTAGTAGCATCCTCCCTGTTCAGATGTGACAATTGGCCTGACTACAACCTGCATTACAAGGACAGGAAAACAAACTTTGTAGGCCACCAAGGCATGGCTGATACTCCTATATGGCCCCAGTTCTCCAGCTTACTTGGCTGGATGAAACGGTGTCCAGTCAGTCCCACCTCGGCAACATTAATAGCCACCCCACCTGTAACAAGGATAAGGAATCCCAAGTGGTTGTGCAGTGATTTCTTGCTAATCTGAGCCAGAGCCAGAATCTGCTGAACTAGGTGGGGTGCTGGCAATCTCTTCTTCATCCGAATCCTAGGGGAAGAAATGGTATTGGTTAGGAAAGACAAAAAATTATTTAAAATTAACCACATATTTACAGAAGTCTCTACTAAAAGAATCAGCTCCGGCAGAGGAAGATGGCTATCACTGGGACTAGATGTATTAAGACTCAGGTTGGCAGCCAATTACACTAATACCTCATACAACGTCCAAACTTGGTTCCACAAGTTAGGACGTTGTATGAATTCCGACTTTGTATGAGGCATGCAAAATCCTATCCGCGATGCCTCATACAACGTCCAAATTATTGCCACTGATGTTTTGTATAACGTCGTTCCCCTGGTGAGAGCGGGGAAGCGGGGGCTAAAGGCTGGCCCCAGCTGTGAGGCGACCAGAGAAGCGACCATGGGGGAATCCCCCAAAATATCCAAGCGGCCCCGAGCACCCTCGCCCGAGGACAGGAGGAATGGGGCGAGGAGGAGGAATGGCGCTTCCGGGGCGGCAGTGGGCGACCCGACGAGTCTTCTCTTCGGGCACTGGCTGCTTCTCTTGCTCCCGCCAGCAAGTCTTGCTCCCACCTACCCGCTCTCAACAAAGGGTCGCTTCCCTGGCGAGAGCGGGGAAGGGAAGCGAGACTGGCTTCAGCTGTGAGGCAGGCAGCGTGGCGCATAAGACCAGTCACGCCGGAGTTTCACTTCCCTTCCCCGCTCACAACCAAGAAACGCTTCCCTGGCGAGAGCGGGGAAGCAATTGAGACTCCGGCGTGCCTGGTCTTCTTATGCACCACGCTGCCCGCCTCACAGCTGAAGCCAGTCTCCAAGGGACGCTTCCCTGGCAAGAGCAGGGAAGGGAAGCGAGACTGGCTTCAGCTGTGAGGCAGGCAGCGTGACACATAAGACCAGCCACGCCGGAGTCTCACTTCCCTTCCCCGCTCACAACCAAGGGACGCTTTCCTGGCAAGAGTGGGGAAGCGATCGAGACTCCAGCATGCCTGGTCTTCTTATGCGCCATGCTGCCCGCCTCACAGCTGAAGCCAGTCTCCAAGGGACGCTTCCCTGGCGAGAGCAGGGAAGGGAAGCGAGACTCCGGCGTGGCTGGTCTTCTTATGCACCACGCTGCCCGCCTCACAGCTGAAGCCAGTCTCGCTTCCCTTCCCCGCTCTCGCCAGGGAAGCGACCCTTGGTTGAGAGCGGGTAGGTGGGAGCGAGACTCGCCAGTGGGAGCAAGAGAAGCAACCAGTGCCCGAAGAGGAGACTCGTCGGGTCTCCCACCGCCACCCCAGAAGCACCATTCCTCCTCCTCACCCCATTCCTCCTGTCCTTGGGCGAGGGTGCTCGGGGCCGCTTGGATATTTTGGGGGATTCCCCCACGGTCGCTTCTCTGACTGCCTCACAGCTGGGGCCAGTTTCGCTCTCACCCGGCTCACAACCAAGGGAAGCGTCCGGTGGGTGTCGCGGCTTCTTTCTCATGTGAAAAACCCTAATGCCTCATACAACATCCGGCGACAGTGTATGAGGCATCTTTTTTCCAAGAATTGGGCGACATTGTATGGATCCGACATTCTATGAAGCGGACGTTGTATGAGGTATTACTGTACAATGAAAAGTAAACATGTTTGAGCTGCATGAAGAATGGAAGTCTCAGAGAAAACTGTACTCCTCTCCCCTCTTACACATCTTAAGTGTTTTACTCCATTAGAAACAGTATACTGTGTTGAGTAGTAGGTAAGTTCCAGCAAAAGGCAATTAAGAACAGGCCAGATAACTTAACAAACAAACAAAAAGAGTGGACATATTGTTATGATCCATGATCCCATAACCTTTTAAAAACTGTTTATTCCTCCACCCTTTCTTCCAGTTTTTTTATATTGTTTTGTTTTTAAAACTGAAAGTTGCCCTAGGTCCTCTTGGGAGGAAAAGCAGGGTACTGTATAAGTAGTTCAAATAACTAAATAACAGTGAGTAAAATGTTTAACGTAAGAACTGGCTCCAGGAGACTCAGTCTAGGCTCTCACTTTTGCAATATCTGGTTACCAGCTTTCACAGATGCAATAGGTACATGGACACACAAAACAATGAATGCCATAAACAGAATTTGCCCTCGGATGGAGCATGACAACTACCTGCTGTACATCACAAGGCAGAGTTCTGCCCTGTGGCTCCCTATCTGCCTTGCCTATCCCAATCCATTTGCTTACTAATACTGCTCAATAGAACACTGGTATCTAACACCTGTAAGACTCCATCAAATATGTAAACAGAATTCAAAAATGTGTTGGAGATGTAAATATACCATTGGGACTTATATTCATATGTGGTGGGAGTGCAGAGCATTAAAACCATTTTGGACAGAAATTACGAAGGAAATAAAAGAGATTATTGTTCAAGATATTAAAATAGAGGCTGACACAGCATTGTTAATGGAGGTGAATGCTCTGAGCATTGACTGATATAAGAAAGATCTGATAATTATTATGACAACAGTCGCAAGATTATGTATAGTGCACACTTGGAAGAGTGGAGAGTCGTTGAACATTAAAGAATGGTACAAGGAGATGTGGATGACTACGCTAAACAATAAGCTCACATAGGAATTAAAGCAAAAAATGGGAATTATAAAGGAAAATGATTTTTATGAGATATGGAACCCCATTTTTGAATTACACACTGAAAAAAAAAAGAAAGGTAGTGCACCAGCAGTCAAACAAATGAATTTCTGGAAGTAATGTATATTTGAAAGAAAGCATAATCTCTGAGGCAATGTATATATCACCGGGGGCTATATCACTTTAAATGTTATTAATGTAAGCGTGCTATATTGCCAATTGGGTGATATTTAAGGTTTAAATAGTGTTATAGAGTAAATTTGTGCAAATGTAGTATTAGAAAAAGATGGTTAAATTGATATGTAATACCATTTATACAACTATATAAGATAGAGCAAAAACACTAAAAATGAAAAGCATTGTAACATCGAAAGCTTTAGCACTTTATTCCTTTTTTTGCATTTGTATTGAACTTTTTTGTATTTGTATTAGTATTTGTACTGAAGACACTGCCCTGTTTGTTCTTGAATAAAAATTTATTTTTTTTAAAAAAAGAACACTGGTTCTTGCAAAATGCCCCCAATTCTGTCTAACCTCAAACACCATCAATGCACATTCTGTAGCTCAGAAAGCAGTTGCAGAAAGGGTGCAGATGAGCAAAAAGCAGATACGTTTGCAGAACGTTGCATTCAGGGTTAGAGACCAGCATGTCACTTTGGGAGAGCTGTGGAAGGGCCACCAATGAAGGGGAGCACCTGAGAAGTGGCAACTGCACTCTAGCAAGAAAAAGTTGCTTCTGGAATGGAACATGCCTCCCCCACACCCGTTTCTCTCTTGACTTCACTGGCATTGCAGAGCACCCACCTCCTTCTTGTCCTCGCCCGAAGAGCTTTCATCACTTGACACAAATTCCTTGCTCTTGAAGCTCTCGCCGAGCAGCTTGGAAGGGCTCTTGCTGGCAGCAGGTTTTGCCGGGGGAGTGGCCTTCCTCTCGGGTTTTCCTTTCCCTGGCTTCTCTAGCTTCTCTGGCTTCTTTTTCTTCTTGGACTTTTCCCTGCAAATGTGGGGTGGGGGTGGAACCAAACACAGATTAAACCAGGCGTTCTCAACCTTTTAAAGCTAGGGGTTGGGTCACGCTCCCTGAGACAACTTTGGGGGCTGGACGGCCATTTTGCCCTTCCTCCACATGTCACTTCCTCCACATGAAATGGCACCATGGGCTGCAGGTTGAGAATCCCTGGATTAAACCCTGTCATGGCAGAATCTTCTGGGGCAGCTCAGGCATTTATGGAAAGCTGGGGAAAGGAAACTATATCGTCTGGGGAAAGAATGCTACTCACTTTTTGGGGCTGTCTGACTTGCCTCCTTCATTGTACTCCTTCTTGGCCTTCTCATAGTCCTTCTTGGCTTCTTCAGCTTTACGGTCCCATTCCTACAAAGACATCTGGTTAAGTTCTACTCATCACTCGTATAAAAAGAGGCATCGATGGCTTATATAGCGCTGTTCTGGAACCGCGTCTTAAGCAAATCAATGGTGGGATTTTGTAATGCTGTGGGAAAGCATCATGATCAGCAATCAGGGTTACTGAACCCTGAAAAGCTGTTGGGTCTTTTGTTCAGAGCCCTTGATTTTCCTTAAACTTTAAGGTAACAATGCTAGATTTGAGCAAGAGTCCTTCTGGTCCAGAAGACTAGCCTGTTATAATGTCAGACTACTACCGATCTATCTAACTCAGGGTTGCCCAAACTATGGCCGATGCCAATTCATCTGGGCCATGCCGCCCTCATCGCTCCTGGAAGCGGAGGTAAAATGCGCCTGTACCCTAGTTTAAGCAGAGAAAATGGCAGTTTAAAATTTATACCAACCTGTTGCAAAACAGACTGCAAGGCATGTTTTACTTCCACTTCTGGTGGGAGGAACCACGTGACCAGCCCCGCGGCCCGAAAAGTTTGGGCACCCCTGATTTAACTCACTGTTTGTTTGCACTGAATGACAAGAATGCGCTGAAGGTTTAATCAGACATTCCTTCCAGTTCTACCCATAGGTGCAAGGATTGGATCTGGAGTGTTGCATATTGCAAAGTATGCCCCCTACTACTGAGCTAGGGTCAGCCCTCACAATACTTCTAGAAGGGCCGCAAACAGGATAATGAGGTGACTCCTGCTTCTCCATCCATCTAGGGCCATAGCAAGGATTCTAGATTTGGGTGGGTGAAAAAAATTCCAGGGGGGGGGGCAACAATGTCATACACACATATATAACATTGGCATCCCGGGGTTGGTTGGGGGGCAGACTGTTCACTCAGGAGGGTTTTCGCACCCCGGCCCCCCGGCTATGGCCCTGCATTCAGCAATTAGTCACTTGTAGTATTATTTTAAAAAAAACTCTATCATGATCCTTTCCCCCTGAATTACAAAAACTGGAAAAACACACACAAAGATAAACGTACCAGAGTGTAATTTCCATTTCACCATTGCAAAGTGTAGCTTTATGATGCAAACTTCAAAGCAACCTGACCAAAGCCATCCCAAGAAGGCATTTGACTGACACTCCCACCCACATCAAATGGGAGCACAACCACTGCCACTTCTTCACCCACCTCTTTCTTCTCTTTGGTCATCCCTTTCCACAGTTCTCCAGCCTTCTTGGACACATCAGTGACACTCATGCCAGGACTCTCTGACCTAATCTTGTCACGATTAGCATTGAGCCACAGCATGTAGGCAGACAAAGGTCTTTTGGGAGCATTGGGGTCTTTTCCTTTTTTACTCTGGGTGTAGGGAGAATCAAAAGAGAAAAAGCACAATCCATCACGTGGCAAAAGCAATCACCTTTTCTAACACATCCTGCAGATTCCCTCTTAATCTACCTTCTAATGCTACCTGTGCAAAGACCTCTAACTTGAGTCTTAATTACACCAAAAATGGCAAACCTCAGGCCAACAATCCCTCCAGCAAACCGCCCGCCTCCAAATCCAAGTCTATTGGCTGGGTGCATTAAAACATGTGCAGGCAGAACTTAGGGCGGAATCTCTGGAAGTACAAAGTAGCTAAACAAGGACTTCTAACAGTAATGAAAATTACTCACTTCTTGCTCTAAATTGTAACGCTGGAAAGAAAAAGCTGTGGGATGACTAGAAATCAATTTCTATATGAAAGATTGTGACTGGGTTGTAATTATGGCAACCTGAATACATTCCTAGATATAGGATTCATTAATTTTTGGTGTGTGTTCCTGGAACAGATTTTCACTGATGTAGGTAGTGCTCTTATGGAGCCAGGGTTTACAGCAGGCATTCTCAACCTTTTAAAGCTCAGATAGCTTTGGGGGCCGGACGGCCAATTTGCCCTTTTGGCCGCAGGTTGAAAATCCCTGGTTTACAGTAAGCACAAGGACTTCTTTTAATCCGCAATGTAAGGATGCTCATCTCACAAGCATCTTTTTCCTCTGAGTAGTCCTCACAGTGGGAGTGTGTAGGAATGAATTTTCCTCAAAACAATAAACTGGTAAAGTCTTTTACATGAAATATTTTGGAGTGGATTGCTCTTTTTAATAAGCGATTAACCACATGACCTTTAAGAAAACACCTTCCTCCTTCTAGTGAAAATGAAAATTGCTAGAAGTGGTTTATGATATGAATCAAAAGAGTCACTTGCTTTTTAGCTTAACCACTATGAAGAGTGGCATGATGAATCTCTGTGCTTCAAACCTTGTTTACACGATCACTGGGTGGTGCTCATGATTCATCTTAAGACAGAGCCTACAAGGCTGAAATATGCCTAGCCTTCAACTAAAATTCAGACAAAAAATTAGGAAAATGTCAACATTGAGGAAGTAAAAAGTCCATTATGTGCCCAATACTAGTTCTTATTTTGATTTGCCACTACACTATTAATAAACAAGAAATAGCTAACTTGGGTCCTGGAATTTTCTACCAGCTCCCACAGATTTCCCGTGTGAGCTAACATGCAAAAGAATTTTATTGCCACCTCCTCAAAACTACTACTGCTTGAACAACACAGATTCAAGCAGTCTTCTTTTTAAGTATACTATAGCTTGTTTAGTCTCTGTGTGGGTGTTTTTGTTCTAATAGCCTTTTTAATGTGGGTGGAAGGAGGTTAAGTGGGGTTTTATCAGATGGTTTTACTGGGTTTTATTGGTTTTAGATGGGGTTTTTATTGATGTTTTTATTTGGTTTTAGATGTTTTATAATGGTGTGATTTTGTAATTGTTTGGGGTCTCGTTGGAATAGTTTCTGTTTTCTTTTTGAGGTTATTTTTTTGAATTGTATTATTACAGTATTTTTTGTATTGTATTCTTTTGCATTTATTGTATGTTGTATATTATATGTTGTAAGCCGCTCTAAGTGGTGCTAGCACCAGGAGGGCGGGGTATAAATAAATAAATAAAAATAAAGTATCCTCAACAATTCAGTTAAACCCACTTCAGAGCTTTAAAATAGCCCTTGCATTATCTCTCACCCAGGTCATTCCAATTCAATTCAAAATACAGGTATGTTCACTATCAAATGCTGATCAGGGCCATTGCACTTCCATTATACTACAACTGGTTTATATAGGGAAAACAGGAACTTGAGATCTATGCATTTAAATGTATGTGCACATTGGCATCACTGACTGCAGAAAACTCAAAAGTCCAGAACTGTGTCAGATCTTGAACAAGTACTGGAAATTCTTTGTCCCCACCTCCCACCCCAACATTACTTCATACAATGTTCTGGAGGATGGTTTTGAGTCTGTTCCAAGTTATGGGATAGCTCACCCAAACACATACTGAGGGCTACTTCTAGAGCAGTGGTTCCCAACATGGGGCCCATGCCCCACAGAGGGGCTTCAATTGCCAGAAGCCTAAGTCAGTACATTGGCTGATTAGTGCTTTGGGGAACTGACTAAGGCTTCTGAGAATTGAAGTCCAAAAAGCAAAGGTTGGGAAACACTGTTCTAGACAGTAGTAATGCTGGCATAGAATCCCTTCTGGGTGCTATAATTCAGAGTCATTAATTTTGGTTATGGAATTTCTCTCTTCATCCAGTTAAACTTTCTTATGTTAATTAAACATATACTCCTTTCAAAACACGGGAAGACAATGCTACTTTCTGACAATTACATTATATCAGTGAATAAATGTTAGCCAAAAAAAAAAAAGCCTTACTGTATGTACAATTCTAACCATGAGGATTATAGTTGACCTTATGCAAATAGGATCATCAACAATGGAAGTGTGCCCTCAACATAATACAATCCCACCAGTACCAACCTTTAAACTATAGAAACCCTTAAAATTCCTAAAAACACTGAAAAACTACCCCCCGCTGCACAGCAAATTCAAAACCCATGTGAACCTGTTCTAAATGAGCCAGTGTGTTTGTGTGTGTGTGTGTGTGCCCCTCCGGTCCGCTCTAGTGGGACTGGCAGATGTCCTTGGGGTGATGCGGTCTCTTAAGTATGGAACCCAAGGATGATTTTGCACAGTATCAGCAAAGAAACACTTCCGATTATAATCTGTTCCTTGTATGACATAATGCAGCTAAGGCGTAAGGTACTTAACAAGCACTTAAAATGTATAATGGCATGCCTTCTCGCTAATGGCAAGCCCCCCCAAATGCTTTCTCTTGAGCCCTCACTAAAACAGGAACCAAGCAGCCCTGAAGATAACACCCTCCATGTCCTCGTTGATCTCACCTCGGATGGCTTCTTGCGGGGCTTGCGTTCCTTGACAATTTTGGCTTTTTTGGCAGGTTTTTTTTTCTCATCACTATCTCCTTCACTGCTTGATGAGCTGGCTGAAGCATTGCTATCAAACCTGTTCCAAAGAAAAGTAACTCAAGAGTGACAGGCTCAGCTTTTTGTCTCCACTAATAAAGCCCAACTTCTCTGTAAGTATGTGTACATAATCAATTTTTCTCAAACTTGCCTAACATCCTTATTTTAATATATCTCTAACGTATCTGCCCTGCAATTCCCACTTATTATATGACTAAGATTTATACCACATGAACACTGAACTAAGGAGAAGCACATCCAAAACAGGCAGCTCTACAGTCAAACTAGAAAAGATCAATACAATAATACATATTTACAAGCACTAGAATACTTAGTACTGTTACAAAGTATCTATTACATAAGACTGCAGAGAAATAAGAAACACGGTTGTATAGATAGAGCTAGAAGCCACTCCAGAAGGAATACAGAGAGTAGTGGGTATTAAGTGTCTTCACTATGACATAAAATGATGAAGATGAAAGTAGCCCACTCTAATGTGCTCATGTCTTCAAAAACCCAAGAAACGAGCTCCCGAACAAGATAAAGTTCTTATACAATGGGGTAGGGGGCAGTTTTGGGTTGGCCAAGAATTCAAAGGCCACACAACCCAAAAGGAGCCTGGCAGAGATGCACTGCCATAACTGCTCTCCTACCTGTTCTCAGCAGCTACAGCTTAAACCAGTAGTTCCCAATGTGGGGCCCAGGCCCCACTGGGAGACTTCAATTCCCAGAAGCCTAAGTCAGTACCATTGGCTGATCAGTGCTTTGGGGTTGACTTAGGCTTCTGGGAATTAAAGTCCAAAAAAACCAAAGGTTGGGAAACACTGGCTTAAACATTCCCAGATGTGAAGTTCCCAATGCTTTCCTGACAGTGCAGGCCTCAGCAGACTATAATATTTGCCTGATGCAATGACAGTATATTTGCCAGATGAAAGGCACAGTCAATGGGATTTTTCCAAGTACTATCTTAATCAGAAGACTATTTCCTTCTCAATTATTTTCTGTTGTGCCCTGCAGCTTCTCCTAGTATTCATAGAACCAGGCTCAATGGTTTTCCTACTCCTATTACACTGCTACTGAAGTCACCTACTGGAATTTCTTTGATCATGCAATTTTCCTGCTTCCACATTACTTTGGCCAGGGCCAAGACTTCAGAAGACCTGGCCACAGTGCCCCAGCCATTACTGCAAGCAGAACTACCGACAACTTTATGCCAGTTTCCTTCAGGTCCGTTACATTTCCTTGGTATTACAGAAATACAGTAAAACCCTGACTCACAAATGCCCTGAGTTACATAAAATTCGACTTACATAATGATTTTGTGCTAAAACCATGTCCCGATTTACACAATTTCCTATGGGTTTTCTTTGAGTTACATAAAGAATCTTTTTCCTAAGGGTTTGTTTCGAGTTACATAAAAACCAATTTAAGCAAAAGCCTATGGAACAGACTTTTTTCATAAGTAGGGGTTTTACCGTACTAACATTCTGCCATTAGGAACCCTGCTTCTGCTAACTAAGATTGATACATGGCACATACACAGCACCACTTCTTCAAATTACATCACTAGAAACTAAAGATATTTACTTACTCTTCTGCCACGTCCTCTTCTTCCTCCACAGGATTGAATGATTCATCTGAGGAGGGAAAATCCTCATTTGTAACCAATAGAAATGTGAAGATGACATGAAGGAGGCAAATCCAGGTGGAAATGTGAAGAGTTTACCAGAAAGGTCTCTTCTCTTGGGCTAGAACAGTAGTTCTCAACCCCTGGCCCATGAGCCAAACCCAGCCTGTACATATCATTAATGCAGCCCACGGTGGTCACCCCATTACCACTAGGACCACCCCCATCGTTTGACGTCGCAATACATCAGTTACAGCGGCGGCTGCGCTTTCCCTCTGCTGTTCAGGGAAGGCTTCGCTAGTTCCCAGAGCAGCAGAAGGCTTTGCTGAGGGGATCGTTGCATTTTAAAAGTTTTATTCTTCCCTGTTTTGAAATCAGTTGCACTTGTAGAGTCCCCTTGGTGTGTGATGCTGATGTCAGTGCCGCACATTAAGGGAACTTTCCCTTCTTGGCGCCCGCCAAGGCTGACGTCAGCACCGCACACCAAGGGGACTCTCCTAGTGCTGCGGATTTTAAAGCAGGGAAGAAGTGGAAAACTTTTAAAATGCAGTGATTCATCTTGGCAAAGTCTTCTGCTACCCTGGGAACCAGTGAAGCCTGTCCCAGAGCAGCAGAGGGAAAGCACGACTGCTGTCGCCGCAGCTGTCACCACGCACTGCCGATGATGACGGACACATACGTCCAGGGACCAGACACTCCCCTGGCAGGAAAATGTTGAGAATGCCTGGGCTAGAAAAAAATGGTTTACCTGTCTCCTCTCCAGAGTCCTCACTGCTGTCGTTTGCATTTTCTTCACGAATCTTGCCCTCTTCCTTCATACGCTCTAAGTAAGCATCATGGGAGTCATCATCCGAGCCAGCATATTCATCATAGGGCATATTCTTCATACCCTAGAAACACATACAAGGGATTCCCATGGAAACTGGCACAAAGTTTCCCATTCTACTCCTTAGACATACAAAAAGAAATCTGTCAACACTTTCCAAAGCGTGCAGAAATTTAAAAACTACAATTCCCCCATGCTCCTGGGCACACAATCAGCATAGGTTTTTTGCACACACACCACTCCCATCACCTCCTGGTAGATTCATCAACTGAGTGCATGCTGCTGTCCAGGTCTGCTACAACATACCTCCCCTCCCCGGGGGAAGGAGAACCATGCTAGTGACTTTTAGGGTGGGGGTTAGGTAGCAGCCACTCCTTCCCTGTGGCTCATGCAAAGTTATCCTATGGTGATTAGGAATGTTCACCACAGCCATGCAGAGGAGACCTGAACCCAGAGGAGGAAGAGGAGGAGGGGACAATCGCACAGACCTTTTTCTTCTACAAGGAGAGAACAGAAATTGAGAAGGAAGAAAGCTCTGAAGAGAAAGAGAAACCCCATCCCACCCCAAGCAGATCAGGCACAGGAGTAGACAGTGGCTGCCTTTCCCTGTCCTTTCTCTTCTCCAACCTCACACATCACATACCTCTTTGAGCCCTCGGTTCTTGATGTTCAACTTCTTGGCATTCACAAAGTCAAATAGCTTGCCATATTCCTCTCTGTAAAGGAAGAGAAGTCATAGGTGTAATTATTTGGAAGAGCTCCTACATTCACCTGCCTGTGGCAGAACTAGGTGCAATAGCACTTTACACTTATATACTGCCCCAGAACACTCAGAGGACAGGTAATTAGCATTTCACCCCCAACATGCTGGGTCCTCATTTTACCAACCTTGGACGGATGGAGGGCTGAGTCCACCTTAAGCCTCTTCAGGGTCAAATTCAAACCATGAACAAAGTTTTGGCTGCAGAACAACAGTTTAACCACCGCGACACAAGAGCTCTGTAATTCTGCTGCCCTTGGCAAAAGTCAGTCTTATGTTGTGGTGGAGGGGGAGAGGATGACAGGAGTATTGTGACACTGGAGTAGGATCAAGACATTAAAATGAGAAGGTAATAATAATTTTGTATCAGAGATTATTCTGGGTTGAAAGGATTTTTGCTGGAGAAACTCTGCTCAGGGGACACCTGAATGAGGCTCCTTTCATGTCCCTGTGAAGCCTTAGGGTATTGAAACACAACCTTCCAGTCACCAAGCTCAGCATCTTAACCACTTAAACCACTGGAGGAGCTGCAGAGAAGCTGTCTAGAAATTAAAGCTCACAGCTGTGGGCAAGTAGCAGGAAGAGTTCTGCCTCTTTCCTACACAACAAATTATTGTTTTATATCCAGGAAAGTAGCGGCTGAGATCACTAGCCGGCTGGCACGTTGGACACATGGTTCTTTTAGGTTAAGTTTACTCACCTCTCTATGCTGCTGAAAGTGTACTGTGTCCCCTGCTTTGATTCTATCTCGAAGTCGAAAGAGCGCGTAGTTGTGGTCCCACGGGCAAAGTTTATAAACGAGATCTCATCAAAACGGATGTGAACAGGGGGCTTGTGCACATAGATGAAACCCCGTTCCAAAGGGTACAGAAGTCCAGAGCTAGCTTTGTAGGAGCATGTGATGCACTGGGCCCCAGAATGCCTTCAAGAAGGAAAGAGACATCATGTTAACAATTGAAAGACAGTGCTCTAAGTGAGGAAGACGAATGTGGGAGACAAATAAAAATAGATTGACCAAATTAAGTCTTATTGTTAAATCAAGGTTTAAACAAATGAATTTTTTTTAAAAAAAAATCAGTGTGACATGCCAATTTTAGAAATCAGTAAAAAAAGGACAAAAACTAATTTTAACAAGAGGAACGAGCAATTCACTGCATGCCAATTTAAAAGAGAATAGCTGTAAACTGATATCTTATTGATATTTTACACATTTTAGATTAAATAATTCAATAGAAAGCTTGATTACTATACTGGCAGTGTGAGAGGTAATGGCTGACTAAATATACAAATGAATGGTGTGTCCAATAATTCAAGATTTTTTTGGGGGAAAGCTAAGAGTACTGTAGCTAAGTGCTGTATGTTTCTATTCAGAAATGTTATCAGAGTTTTCTCAGTCTCCATTTTTAAAAATTCACTAGCCAATGATAGCTAACTTGCTACTTAGAGCAAAAATTATTCTTACTAAGAAATGGAAAAAATTCATGCACAATCAATTCAGATGAAAAACCATTCACTAAAATGTGACATAAATGTTGAAAATCAGTGTGATAACTAAAATACAGTAGTTAAAAGAATCCTAAACATATTTGGACCCGTGATGGCGAACCTTGGCACTCCAGATGTTCTTGGACTTCAATCCCCAGAAGCCCAAGCACCCTGTGAATCCACACGAATGGGTTTACTGCGATTCATCCGGCGCGCACTGCCCTTGTCACTCCCGGAAGCAGAAGTAAAACGCACCCATACGGAGGAAGGGTTAACCCGGAAGAGTCTTAACTGTATGGGCATGTTTTACTTCCGCTTCCGTGAGCGACAAGGGCAGCGCAGGCCAGATGAATTGCAGTAAACCCATTTGTGTGGATTCACAGGGTGCTTGAGCTTCTGGGGATTGAAGTCCAAGAACATCTGGAGTGCCAAAGTTCACCATCACGGTTATAGACTAACAAGCTTTTTATCACACATAAAAATAGCATAGAAAAAAATTATTGTTATTACACTGTCTTAAATTATTTGTGCAATGTGAGGTAGTGCTTCATAATTCATGCTTCTTTTCAATTACATACTTAATGTAATGATAATTTTAAACATGCAGGATTTTGCTGTCTCCATTTCTTATGTAATCTGAAGCAACCAAGAGGAAGCAATGAATAATTTAGTGTTCATATTGGTTATTGTGGATAATGTCTTCTGTATTTGATGTGCGTCATATATACTCAAGCTGATGGTTCATAATTTCTCCATCCCTGCATCCAAGTCCTCCTCACCCCTGAAAGTTCCCAGGCACGGTGATCTTGCGGTTGACAAGTGCTTTCATGACACGACTAACCATCTCATACAAGGAGCCAGACATATTCTTAGTGAGTCTTCCCTCAAAGCGCTTCTCTACCTCTTCCCTAAACACAAGGAGACAACAAGTCAAGAAAAGGCAGGATATAGGAGCTCTTCCAAAATTGGAAACTGAGTAGCAGGGCATTGTTGAAACATACATAGATAGTATTGAAATTCTCAGTTGAGGATAAAATCATGTGCTTGGAAAAAAGATCTCAGTTCACATATATCAGTGCCGCCTCTATCAGATGAGTCTCTCACATGCACACATCCTAAACAAGCTTCAACACAAATGGAGATGAAAGGTCCCTGATGATTATTACAACATCAAGCAAAATATAAAGGATTTTGAAATGACCTTTAGTGTCAATCTCCTAATATGTGATTGGTAGAGCCAAATCCAGATACATTATAGAAGGGTATAAGATGGTGAACGGTGCTTACTCATTCATGTTGAGAGTCAAGGAGATGTCCTCATCTTTAGAGAAGAGCAAGATAAGAAAATGGTAGCGAGTTTGGCCTTGT
Organism: Bradypodion pumilum; assembly: GCA_035047305.1. Classification (NCBI taxonomy): domain Eukaryota; kingdom Metazoa; phylum Chordata; class Lepidosauria; order Squamata; family Chamaeleonidae; genus Bradypodion; species Bradypodion pumilum. The sequence goes on from JAWDJD010000001.1 coordinate 373,812,960, forward strand.
TTTATGGGGGGATCTAAGCTGATCTGGAAGAAAACAAAGAGAACCACTATCTTTAGCACAGGCTCTACCCAGGAAGAGACATTCTCATGTCTCAAACAATATCACATGAAGCATCTTCATGTGGATCTTTCACCCTACTTTAAACTACACATGTCCAAGAGCCCTTTGCAAGCCACTATTTGGACAGAAAACTGAATGACAACTGATATTTTTAGTTCAGCTAGGAAAACCTAAGCAGTTTACCTACCTTCAGAAAATTTATTAAACACAGTATAATTCACGCACATTATTTCTAAATTACAAAAGCTAACTTTAATAAAAAATAAGCAGCACAATGCAGAATAGGAAAAAGGTCCCAATAATAATAATAACAACAACAATAATAGCTGTTGTTGTTATAGAAATCAACCATTTGGTTCACAGTCAAGGACTGGAATAAAATTAACAGTTCAAGCCCTAACCAAGGACCTAAGAGCTGTTAAGGTATGTCTGAGTATATATGCAGTCCCCAGTAGAGTTTATTTTTGGAGAGTTAAGATAGCTCAAATCAGAGAAGTCCAAAATTTCCAAATATCTAGGGAGTCCTTTAGGTAATGCTCCAAGGGCTCTGATCACGATGGGAACAACAACAGATTTTTTCTGCCATAGACGCTCGACTTCAATTTGCAAATCACGATATTTTGTGATTTTCTCCAGTTGATGTTGTTGTTTCATATCAGAAATTATTCTGGATTGAAAGGATTTTTGCTGGAGAAACTGCTCAGGAAGCCCGAATGAGGCTCCTTTCATGTCCCCAAGATCTTTTCCCACCGAAGAGGTCCCCTATTTATCTACTTGCAATTTCTTGCTTTTGAACTGCTAGGCTGGCAGATGGGACAGAGACAGGTGCTCAAACTGTCATGCAGTACCCAGGTCTCGAGCTGTCGACTGGCTGGCCTTCCAGCTAACAAGGTGAGCTGTACTGACTTAGATTTCTGGGAATTGAAGTCCCCCTGTGGGGCATGGGCCACACATTGGTAACCACTGACCTAAAGCAAGGAAGTAGAATGTGTTGCTCTCAAGATGGAGGCTGGATATTCAAACTCCAACCTAATTTTGCTGTAACCATCAATAAACCCTTCAACAACAAAGAACACAGTCAACTGTGCATCTTAGCTCCCCTATAATACCATTACCAAGGTTTGCAACAACAGCATAGGAGACAAACAGCAACTAGAAAAACACATCTTATAGCTGAAATATTATCTGGAAAAAGTATCCATTGCTTTATATGTGGAGAATAGGGTCAGCTTTGGATTCTTACTCGCTATGCACAGCCACCAGGAGGTAAATGTAACATCTGTCACTTTATTTCTGGATTTTGAAGTACTGTAGTAGCACAACATTAAAGCTACTGGACTTTTCCACAATGCAGAAGTAAGAGGGCCTATAAATGAAATATATTCCAAGATGCAACCACAGCTACTCTTATTAACATGAAACCTGCTGCTACTCACCACAAAGAACATCTGGCGCTGGTCTTTATGGGGCAGCAGGAAAAGCCGCAAAACAGTAGTATAGGGGATCTTGTAATCAAAAGTCTTGCCATGGAGGTGCAGAAAGGTGGGATAGATGCGTATGTCATAGCGCCCACGCGGTGTCAAGCACTGCAGCTCCCGGAAAATGCAGATGGCATCTCCAGTGGCCTGGATGACATCTGCCTTGGATAACACATTTTGTGCAAATGCCTGCAGAAACAAAATAGAGGAATCAGATTTATGAACTAATACCCCCTCTCCCCTCATCCATCCTCTATAGCAGGGGTCCCCAACCATTTTTGCACCATGGACTGGTTTCATGCTAAACTATTTTTCCATGTCCCGGTGGTTGAGGGCCCCTGATCTATAGCCAAGCAGCACTCACCTCCACAGGATCCACGCCATCCTCCTGAGTGGGTGGCACGTAGAAGCGCACCTCCATAAGTGACACCTCAGCATCATCATTCTGATGGAATTCTAACGTCACCTCGTTCTTGCCAGTGGTGCATTGGGATACGTTACTGAGTGGAATCTCAAAAACTGGCTGCTCCCCAATATCAAACGAAAGAAGCTGCCCTGCAAAAGATCAGCAGACTATCTTCCAAGAGAAAACAAGATACTTCCTCCTATCAGCCATGTCTCCTAGACTTCTATTCCTTGTGCCCAATTTCCTAATCACCCAACACAAACTCACCTCCAAACTTCACTGTCCCCCAGTTCCACCCCTTAACACAGAGGTCTTTTTCAGCCAGCTCCAGGTGGAAGTGGGTCTTGAAAAAATCTGAGAGTTTGTCAAACTCCTAAAAGGAAATAAAATATTAATTACAGAATAGCCCGTTAATGAGCTACTAAGTTAACTGAACAAAAAATAATACCACTGAGTAGTTGGTCACTATTCATGAGCAGCAAACTACCCTGGGATGAAAAGTTTATCCTAGGTGTAGGTGAGCCATAACAAGAGTTAAGAATTGTGTACCTTGTCAGCATCACTTCCTACAAGTATAGTGCTGTGTAACAAGAATAATTTTCTAGATATAACGCTAAATAAAAATGGGACCTCTTTTACCATGCCTAGAACTAACACAAGGAACAGATAGGAGATTAAAGGACAACTGCATTATAATAATATTCTGAGCAATCAACCTGTCCAGATCCTTAACACAGAATATGCTCACTTCTACCAAGCCCTGAAGACTTGCAGAAAGGTTCAAAAGGAAGTGCATATCGAAAAGGAACCTTACCGCCTCTCTGAATCCATCGTACTTGTAGACATGGCCACTCTTTGTAACTAGTTTGAGACCATGACCCAATGCCACCCGGCGCCAGATGCCCTCTGATAACTCCGAGGCTTGAATGTTATCAACTTTCCCTGTTTTGCTGTTCTTGAAAATTACACTTTGACGGCTTAAGCGCAGACGGCCATCATTCTAGTACAAGAGACAGAAAATATTTGCAACAATTCACACATACACAATGCTGCTTACACCAGACACGCAGCATCCTACTGAAACCCACATCAAAGGGCACTAAAGAAATCCTGTATAAATTAAGAGTTTCTGCAGAGGAAACAAACAAAGCAACGCCAAAATCATACTATGCTTGTGAATGTCCCGAGTATATTCACCTTTGGTCTGATACAACAGATTGGTCAGCATAATCTTAGCATTAATACTCTATTATTTTATCAAAAGATCAGAGCTAAGATTTGGAAATAATAACTATTTATTTCATTAGAATTCCAGATACCCGAGTTCACTTCCCCATCCAGCTTCAAGCTTCCTCCTTCCTCCAAGAACATCTAAACCAGGTATTCACAACCTGTGGCCCGTGGCCAGATACTGCCCACGGCACTATTTCATGTGGGGGCCCCCACTTCCTCCACCACACCGGGAAGTGCTGTGTGATGGAGGAAGGGCTAAATGGCTGTCCGGCCCCTGAAGCTGTCTGAGGGAGCATGACCCGGCCCCCGGCTTTAAAAGGTTGAGAACTCCTGTTTTAAACTGTGCTTATGGAATCTAGTTGTTATTCTGTCTTCACTCTCTTTAGCCTTTCTGATTCCTTTGGTACAGCTAATTGTTCCCTTCTGCTTATCTTCCTTCACATCTCTACATTTTCTAAGACTGTCTTCACAGAGTCTTTTCCTACTTATCTCAGCACCCTAATAAAGAGGCTTTTACTGTATTTCCACATGCTCTCCTTGGGTGATCTTTCTCAGGTAACAATCAATTCAAAGCCTGAATTTCCTTTCTTGTCCAATCCAACATCTCCAACTGAGTGATGACATTTCATTTCAATGCCATATAATGAAAGGAATTATTGGGGTAAGATTATGTTCAGGACTTTAAATTCTCATTAATGAAAGGAATTATTGGGGTAAGATTATGTTCAGGACTTTAAATTCTCATTAAAATTCATAAATCTTCCTCTCTCCATAACCTTTGATGACACCCCTTCCTGCTGATCAAGTACAAACTTTTGACTCTGTTGAATTAAGTATGCTTCTTTTTTCCTATCAATAGTTCTTTGTTACCTTCTCCCACCATAAACTTGATTATGGCCTCTACACTTCCTTCTAAGCCACTCTTGCCATATTAAAATGTTTTGCCTTCTGAGAAACACTTTATATCTTCCAGTCCATTATGTCTGGAAATGTTGTGGACAACTCCTGTCTGATACCCATTCTTTCATTGCAAATCTATCCCAAAACCCAGAGCTGACTTAAGGTCTTCTGCTGTCTTAGGAAAAGGAAACCTTTAGGCATTTATAGATTCATGAATTTGGATGGCAACGCCTGGAACATCCCAGGCAGCATTTCTCAAGGATTCCCTGAGCAAAATTCTGGGATTTAAAGTCTGTCTTCATAGACCTTATTATGTGTGTTTGTGGGTCTATGCATATCACACACACATTTACACACAAATCAGAAGGTTGGGAAGATGTGCCCACTCTCTCACCCTTTTTGGAAATGTTCTTTTCAATGCTTTTGCTCAAGGACAACTGCCTCACAAGAGACCTTACCTCTTATGCACACCTGCCAAGTAGAAGGGAGCAGATTTGCATTTCTAGACTGCAAGTCCCAAAATTCTGCCTCGGGAATTTATATATTTATTTATTTATCGGATTTGTATTGCTGTCCAATTCCAAAGACTCTGGGCGGCGTACAGATATTAAAACCATCACAATTTTAAAACCACAATTAAAACCCCATTAAAAACTACCACAAAATATCCCCTACCCTCCCACCAGTTTAAAAAGAGGCAGAAAGCATTCTTAAATCAGCCAGCAGGCTGGGTCCATAGCACTGCCTTTGTCCAACACCTGCTCTGCCAGCCAGGTTTTTAAACCTTTCCTGAAGGGCAGCAACTCCGTCTGGAGACACAACTCGGTTGGCAAGATGTTCCATAGGAGTTGTAGTCTAATTTTGGCTAGTACTGCCTGGGAAATTCTAGGAGATACTGTCTGAAAACATGTACTATATCTGCAGACATCTAAAAACCATCACACGTTGTTTTCCATTCCATGTACAAAGTCCACAGGTAGATCTTAGATCATTGTTCATTACTAGGTGGATCATGAAATCAGGAAAATACCTAAGGGCAGGACCATGGGCAAGCTGCAATCTCAGACCTGTTAATAGTTTTATTGCCCCAGTCCTCCCTCCTTGCACTGTTCCTTTTGTAGAAAAAGTGAAATACAGACCCTAGAAGCCTTAAGCCAGGGAAAATCTACCTTTCACATAGATTACAAGGGTCACTTCACCATTTTCCATTTACCAAATCAGCAGCAGACTTCTAGCTATTTGCTGTGCATGTGAGAGAGAAAGAGAGTAAGGGGGGGGCCTGTATGGCCCTCAGAGTCCGAGACACAAAATTAGGCCCTGGACTTGCTAAAGTTGATCACCCCAGCCTTTGCAGGCAGTGTAGTACACACAACGACCCTCTCCAAAACTTTATCTGCTACTCCCTGAATATGATTACCCTTTCTCTCTCTCTCTCTCTCTCTCTCACACACACACACACACACACAATCAATCACTGGCCATGGTCAAAACTCACTTCTACTGAAAACAAGCCTAAGCAAGAACAGTGGTACAGTACCTCATACAATGATTTTAATCCGTTTCACGGGGCTCGTTGTTGTACAAAACAATTGTTATACGATGCATGCATCGTACAGCAATTTTCCCTATGGGATGCATCATACAACATTTTTTTCACTAAGTGGTTTTTCCCAATGAAAAATTGTACGTTTTTCCCAAAGGGAAAATTGTTATGCGGGACATCTCCCCCCCGCCCCCCCCCCCAAAAAACCTAATTGTTATGCGATTTTATTGCTATATGGGGCGATTATTGTATGAGGTTCCACTTGTATAAACAAACAGACATTCACACATTAACATTGCCTCCACTGTGCTTGTCGCACTCTTCTCTTCAATTCTTCCAAATTTGTATAAACTCTCCAGAGTATGGGTCTGCCCTATTTTTATTCTTTAGGCACCACATGCTATACCTTTACAAGAATATGTTTTCCTCAGAGCATAAAACAGTCCATTTCAGACTTCTTCAGTGGCGAGTGCATTCCTGCAAGATCAATCTATAACCATGCAAATTGCTCCTCAGGTAACACTATCAAAATGGGGCACATTTCACCCTCCCATACATCAGACCCCTCCCTCCCAACTCACCATAGATCCCTTCACTTCCTGATATATTTCATTGAATTCCAGTGTATCTGCCATGCTGACAGCTCCCTCCCAGCCCCTTGCCTAATATGGCAGGGGAAGGGGCCACACCGCCAACTTGTGGAAAGTTTTTGTGGACAGGATCAGATGAGACAGGGAGACACTTTAACTCTTCCTTGAACTTGACACATTCCAGTTTAAGAGAACCTGGAGCACACTTGAAATGTACAGATCATTCAAGCTGTCCTAAAGAACCTGGGGAGAGGGGGCGAAAGTCAAGCATTTAGAAACTGTGGGCGGGAAAGTACAAAATACCACCACCACCACCACCACCCTTCCATCTCCTGTTAAACAGGCCCAGACCCAAACTGACCTCGGGGGTCTCACAGTATATTCCAGAGGAGGTCGCAAAGAGCACTACAGGACCCCCAACATTAATGAGTCAGCATGGGCTGAGTGGGGCAGGGTATAAATTGAATAATAAATAAATATAATAATAATAAATAAATATAATAATAAATATAATAATAATAATAATAATAATAATAATAATAATAATAATAATAATAATAATAATAATAATTATTATTATTATTATTATTATTATTATTATTATAATATAACAGCAAAATCACAGTGTCACTAAAAAAAAAAAGCAAAGAGAGCCACGTAGGCTAAACACGTACGTAGGTGGGTATACACGCGTCAAAAAAGCCACTGCCTCATAGGGCAACCCGGGCTTATTTGCCTACTCAGAAGAAAGCCCTATTTAAGTTTGTAGGCCTTACTCCTAAGTAAGCGCATATACGAGGGTGGCAGGCTTAGGGAACCCAAGCTCGCCTCATTCATAGGCACCTCTTGTCAGACAAGCAGTGGCCCCCGGTAGGCCTGGAGACCCGCAGTGGAATCCCTCGCCCCAAGAGCACCCCTCGCCCACCAGCGCCCACTCACCGTAACCACTTTCCCGCCTGCGCAACACACGAGTCTTATTCCCCCCTACCGGAAATGCATCTCCACTTCCGCCTTCCGGGGCACCATTTCTGGCGGTTGCAGAGCGAGAAACAGACACAGCTCTTCTTCTCCGCCACACTTCCGGTGAAACCAGAACGCCCGGCTGATTAACTCTACGGTTCTCCAAGCAGGCAGAATGGCGCTGTTCTAGCCGTCGGCGCCTCTATGGTGATTTTCTTCTTCTTCTGGGCTCCTTCTTCGTATTGAGGGACTGCGGTGCGGTGGCTTAAGTGGTTAAGACGCTGATCTTTGAGGACTGTAAAGTCGGCAAGTCAACAGTTCGAGACCCGAGTGGCTCACGGCAGAGTGAGCTCTCGTAAATCATTCCCAGCTCCTGGCAACCTAGCAGTTCGAAACGAATGCAAGAAATTGCAAGTAAGAGGCTGGCTGGGAGGCGGAAGGTCAGCAGGTTCGATTCCGGAGTACTGCAGGACGGAATGAGCTCCTGTCTTTGTCCCAGCTCCTGCCAGCCTAGCAGTTCGGAAGCAAGAAATTGCAAATAGATAAACAGGGACCACTTCGGTGGGAAAGTGACAGCGTTCCGTGCGCCCCGGTGTCTAGTCATGCCTGCCGCATGACCACGGAAATGTCTGCAGAAGCAGACAGCATTGGCTCTTCGGCTTTGAAACAGAGATGAGCACTGAACCCTAGAGTCAGATACGACTGGCTTTCGAGCAAGGGAAACCTTTACCTTGGCAGGGAAGGTAACAACGTTCCGTGTTCTCTGGCGTCTAGTCATTGCCTGCCACATGACCATGGAAACGTCTGCAAGCGCAGACAGCGCTGGCCCTTTGGCTATAAACGGAGATGAGCACTGCCCCCTAGAGTTGGATATGACTGGCTTTCAAGCAAGGGCGGCGTTTACCTTACTTTGTATTGAGAGTGAAACCGGTGCTTGGGAAGGCGCTGGTGCTTTGGTGCCGGGAGCTTCTTTTTTTCTCGGTGCAACAAATGCCGGAGGAAATGGATTTGTAACCCAGGAAGGTTGGTACTAAAATAAATCTGAAAACTTCTAAGCGGCCACAATAACATGGTTTCCTTCCTTTGTTGCATGTGGTAAAAACAAAGTAACTCGGCCACCACGTTGGAAATGTTTCACACCATAATATAAAGGTGAAGGTTTCCCTTGCTCGAAAGCCAGTCATGTCGTGTCCGACTCTAGGGTTCAGTGCTCATCTCTGTTTCAAAGCCAAAGAGCCAACGCTGTCTGTTTCTGCCGATGTTTCCGTGGTCATGTGGCAGGCATGACTAGTCACCGGAGCGCATGGAATGCTGTTTACCTTCCCACCGAAATGTTCCCCATTTATCTACTTGCAATTTCTTGTTTTCGAGCTTCTAGGTTGGCAGGAGCTGGGACAAAGACGGGAGCTCATTCCGTCCTGCAGTACTCGGGAATCGAACTGCTGACCTTCCAGTCAGCGTCTTAGCCACTTGAGTGTTATGTATGGAATACTATGCCTTTAATATGGAATGTAATAATGTAACCCAATGTATTGCAACAGTTACAACGAGCTACCGCTGCCTCTAGATGGTATCGAGAGGCAGCTGATAGCGATCTACACACATGATACAAGTTAACCAATTACAGGCAGCCGCGGGAAATATTCCCGCCACAGGTAAACCTAATGAAGAATGCCATGCGTCACAATGACGTCACGAATACAGTAACCAATGAGCAACCATGTAACCAGTTCAAATGTACCATGCTGTATAAAAGGAGCTGCGCCTCTGCCATTACCTCATGTTCAGATTGCTTACTCTACAATAAAGATGTGTTTGGCCTTATGAATGCTGCCTACCGCGTATCAATCTGCAAACATCAAATTGGCGACGAGGATGGGATATGGCTCCCCAAAGTTATAAGCTATCCAAGTTCGATATCAATGACGCCGAATCATGGGAGTTGTACGAGTGCCAGTTCAGGCACGCCATGGATGCCGAGGGCATCGAGGACGAGGAGAAGATGCGGTCTTGCCTCCTCGTACAGGTAGGCCTACCGGCACTAAGGCTCCTCATCAATCTACTCACACCAGGGAAGGTTGATTCGGTCCTGCTCCCGCAGATCCTCACGACTCTACGGGAACATTTCTAGCCGTCCGTGTCCATCTCCCGGCCAGGGTCGCCTTCCACAGGAGAGACCAGCAGCCGGGCAAATCTGTGGATGATTACGTGGCGGCCTTTAGGTCAGTGGCCGCCCCTTGCTGCTGGGAGAACCTGGAAATATCCCTGAGGGACCGGCTGCTATGTGGTCTGTGGGATAAAGAAGTCCAGCGAAGGCTGAAGATCCGCGAACACCTTTTGTTCTAGATCATCCTGCGGGAGGCTCAGGCGGCTGAAGTGGCGAGGTCCGGCGTCCAAACCTTCCGAGCAAAAAATGCTGCGGCGGAAGGGCCAAAGGCATCCGTTCAGGTCGCATGGCGCTCGCCCCGACCTCCAGCGAGCCCCCCCATCATGTTCGGAGGCCTCTGCTCCAGCGTCTTCCTGCTCCAGTGAGGACGATGACGTCCAAAAGGTCTGGAAGAAGACAACTGAGGCAAGCGCCAACAACAAGGAGGGTCGCCAATGCGACGGCTGTGGAGCATCCCACGACCGAAAGAAGTGTCTGTTCCGGAAAACCGAGTGCCACAATTGCAGACGATAAGGCCACATCGCCAAAGCGTGCAGGCGACGGAGAGGAGACCGAGAGTCGGCGGACCAGCCACGACAGAGGGCCGATGGCATTGGAAAGGTCTCTGACGACGACGTGACGGTGAACTGCGTGTCTCTGGCGCACCGACGTTTCTTTGTTGAGGTACTGTTGCAAGGGGTCCCGGTTAGGATGGAGGTGGACTCGTGCTCGTCCTACTCTATTATCTCCCAAAAGGAATTTTTGCACATTCCCACCAATGCGTGCCCAAAACTTAAGGCACTCAAGTCAAATTTACGGGACGTGCAAGGCTATGGAATTCCGGTTTTGGGGGTGGGGGATTTTATGGTCAAATTCAAGGGGTTCACGGAGAAACTGCCCCTAGTGGTCCTCAAACAAGGGTCCTGTTGCCTCCTGGGGACTCAGTGGTTCGCCCGCCCTGGGAATTGAACTGTCCGGCATTAATGCCGTTGCGATGCAAACCCAGCTGTTTTCGAGAAGGGCCTCGGGACATACAGGGGGCCCCCAGTCTCGTTCGACCTGGACCCAGAAATCCGACCCATCAGGCTCAAGCCACGGAGGATGCCATTTGCCCTCAAGGACAAGATTGAGGTGGAACTGGACAAACTGGTGGGCCAGGGGATTTTGGTTCCAGTAGACTCTGCGGAGTGGGAAACTCCTATTGTTACGGCAATGAAAGCAAATGGGGAAGTTCGAATTTGCGCCGACTATAAGTGCACAATTAACAAGGCGTTTCGCCCTAATGCGTACCCGGTGCCGGTAGTGAGCCACTTGTTAGCCACGTTACATGGGGGTAAATGTTTTGCAAAGCTTGACCTAGCGCAAGCCTATCAGCAGCTCACAGTTACGCCTACTGCCACAGCTGCGCAAACCATTGTAACACACAAAGGTGCCTTCAAGATAACACGCTTACAGTTCAGCGTGAACTTGGCCCCCGGGATTTTCCAATCATTGGTAGAACTCCTTCTCAAGGGTCTCCCCGGGGTCCTCCCCTACTTTGATGATGTATTGATAACAGCGGGAAGTGAGGGGGAACTTGCCAAAAGACTGGATAAAGTCCTAACTGTGTTCGAGAGAGCGGGACTGAGATTGAGACGTAATAAATGTGTGTTCTTAGCGAGGGAGGTTGAATTCCTAGGGTTTAAGATAACCCCCGATGGCGTTAAGCCCTCCGATTCAAACGTTGCGGCTGTTCGAAATGCCCCTCGCCCCACCGCGAAACCAGAGCTGCAGTCCTTCCTAGGGCTCCTAAATTTCTATCATTCCTTCTTGCCAAGGAAAGCATCCGTAGCGGAGCCACTGCATTGTCTTTTAAAGAAAGACGTGGTTTGGCGGTAGGGGGGACAGCCAGGAGAAGGCATTCAAAGAGTTGAAACAGCTCCTCTCCTCTGAAGCGATTTTAACCCATTTCGACCCCAAGAAGCCCGTGGTATTAGTCTGTGATGCTTCACCAGTGGGGGTGGGGGCGGTGCTGTGCCACGTGTTGGAAGATGGGCAGGAAGCCCCGGTTGCCTTTTATTCCAGGTCACTCTCAAAGGCGGAGTGCGATTACACGCAAACATAGAGAGGCTCCCGCTATAGTCGCGGGAACAAAGAAATTCCACGACTTCCTCTATGGGAAGTCACATAGTTTCTGCAAATACTTTTGTGCTTCCCATCTCAATATTCCTCCCTTTCTCCTCCACCCTGGTCGGGTCTAACCGATCAAAAAGGGTTACCGGTCTCCTGCACATTAGGATCTCCGCAGGCGATAGACCGGATGCCAGGGGTTTGCCCGGTAACAGATGAGGAACTAGCACAGTTACAGATTCAAATCCCCAGGACCCATACGCCGAAGCACTTCTTTGGTGGTACGCACTTGGCATTCAACCTGCCCATTGGTAGCGGGATGAAAAGGGGCTGAGGTGATGTGCTGAATAGCATTTCTCTCTAGGAATGCCTGGAATTCAGCGGATGTGAAAGTACTGGCGTTGTCAGAGACAAGCACATTGCGCAGCCCGAAACAACTGAACACCTTGCGTAACTGTTTTATCGTAGCGGCTGAGGAGGTGTTGGCCATAGGGATATCCTCTAACCACTTGGAGAAGGAATCGACCACGAGGAGGAACATAGAGCCTCGAAACAGACCAGCGAAATCAATATGTAATCAAGACCATGGACCGCGGGCCGTGTCTCATTCTCTGTGAGGAAGTCGGGACTCCTCGGGTCGAGAACTCTGGCAATTTTCACATGTGCCCACCAATTGTTCAATATCCGTATCTATCTGGGGCCACCAGAAGTAGCTCCTGGCCAAAGCCTGAAAAGAACTTTCCTTTTCCCTCCATTATCCACACTAGGGCTAAATGACTCCCCCCACTACACCGTGGCTCATTCTGGGATGCCATCCTCTTCTCTTCCTGTGTGTAATCTGTGCTTTGGCCGCCTGGGCATGTGTTTGTTGTCGTTGTGTTTTTTATCTCCCTCCCGTAAGACATTCAGAAAGAGCCTCTTCAAAAATTGTGGATACTTTTAATATTTTTGAACCACAATTGGGTATACCCTGGGCAATGGCAACCTTGTTTTGCCAGCTAATCTTTCTCACACCAGATCCTAGACAATGGAAAAAAGAAGTATGACGTTGACAGTGTTTAAAAATAATGACACCTCCTTGTAGGAGGGATTGGAGTCCTGATCAAAGCCAAAGACCCTCTAAGGCAGTGATGTCAAACCTTTTAGAGACTGAGTGCCCAAACTGCAACCCAAAACCCAATTATTTATTGCAAAGTCGGTCCATGGGGACCCCAGTGATGCAGTCAATGTCCTATCCAGATGTCTGGAAGTGGTTGGGGTCTGGATGGAGGACAACGGGCTACAATTGAATCCCTCCAAGACTGAGTGGCTTTGGATAGGGGGTCCCGCGTTATCCAGTGAGCTGCCAACTTTGGTCTTGGATGGGGCTGTTTTGCCCCAGACAGACCCGGTACGCAACTTAGGGGTCCTCCTGGATTCGGGGCTGCTACTAGCAAGTCAGGTGGCAGCTATGGCCAGGAGGGCTTTCTCACAGCTTCGCGTCATCCATAAGTTGTGTTCGCTCCTGGACCGGGACTCCCTGCTCAGGGTCACACATGCTCTGGTCACCTCCAGGCTAGATTATTGCAATGCGCTCTACATGATGCTGCCCTTGTCAACCATTCGGAGGCTGCAGTTGGTCCAGAATGCGGCAGCCCGGGTGGTGATGGGGCACGGGCGTTATGCTCATGCCTCACCATTACTTCGGGAGCTGCACTGGCTACCAGTTTGCCTCCGGGTGCAGTTCAAGGTGCTGGTTTTGACCTTTAAAGCCCTTCATGGTAGTGGGCCAGGATACCTTAGAGACTGCATCGTCCCAAGAGTGTCCGCCCGACCAACCAGAGTGGATCGGAGGGGCTCCCTAATTGTTCCATCTGCCAGAGGGGCCCGTCTCTCTGGTACACGAAGGAGGGCCTTTTCAGTGTCCGCACCGGCCTTGTGGAACCTCCTGCCAGTAGAGCTGCGGGAGCAGATGGAGCTGCTACCTTTCAGAAAAGACCTAAAAACCTGGTTGGCAGGGCAGGTGTGGGGCCCAGATGGAAGAGTGGCCCCCGCCTGTTGGCTTATAAATTAAGCCCCCATTTCTTTTAATTGTAATTGAAGGCAGTTTTTTAATGTGGGTTTTTAAGAGGAATGGGGTAGGTGGGTGGGTATATTGGGTTTTAATTGGTTGTATTGTTTTATGTGTGTTTTAACTTGTTGTGTGCCGCCCAGAGTCGGGTTTACCTGATTGGGCGTCATATAAATTTGAATATAAAATAAAATAAAGTGCCATCATAGAAACAGGGGAGGAAGGAAACAGTCCCATTGGGCTGCTGGGCAGAGGGGCGGGTGAAATCTGTGCAGGGGGAGGGAGGAAGCGCTCCCATTGGGCTGCTGGGCAGAGGGGCGGGTGAAATCTGTGCTGGGGGAGGGAGGAAGCGCTCCCATTGGGCTGCTGGGCAGAGGGGCGGGGTGAACTCTGTGCTGGTGTGACTGCATGGATGCCCACAGAGAGTGCTCCGAGTGCCACCTCTGGCCCAGGGCCGGCATCAGAAATTTCTGGGCCCCATACTGAGCAATCCTATCCCCACACACACACACACACACACACACACACACACACATATAGTAATGTCACAGTTATGGCTGGCGGCGACAGGGTCCCTGTCAGCTCCGGGCCCTATATGGCAGTACTGGTAGTACTGCCCTGATGACGGCCCTGTGTGTACCATAGGTTCGCCATCACTGCTCTAACGTAGTACTGTAATATTGGCTGAAATGCAAAAATTTAAATCCATGTTAATGGGGGGTCTTTAATTGATTAAGAGCACCTCAGTACAGTATGTGCACTTTTGCAAGATCTCTTTCAGCAGGCAAGATATTTTTTTTTAAAAAAACCAGGTTGGGGGGATCTGATTTCTCTGTCTTAAATTAATGTAGAAGTAAATAGATGCACAGAGAGAAACAGTTAACGTCTTTTTACATTATTCTTGTTGCATTTTTTTGTTAAAAATGCCATATTGGTGCTTCTTGTTGTAGGATGGGGGAAATTAATCACCCATTATGATTCCCCTGCCGCAACCCACCAGAGAGTCATTGCCAAGCAGAGTAGGTACTAATGGGCTTCATTGATTCCATCAGCTTGAGTTGCATTACCACACAGGGAAATATGCTATGCAGTACTTGGTTTGTGATCAGCTGTGGAATTGTTTGCTCCTCTGTTCATCCAACTGCATCAGTTTTAGATGCAATCCCTTTGTAGAGTCAGAGATATTTACAAGCTCAAGAAAGTCTTTTTTTAGTATTTGTAAAACTCCTAAAACTCAATAAAAGAAAATTTTAAAATCTGTAACAGTTTTACCAAGTACAAATATAGGAAAAGAGGACAAGCTGCAAAAGCATCTCTTGGGAATTCTTTTAAATCAGAACATAGTTTCATCCAATCATAATAGTTTGGATATAATAATTGTGTTTTGAACCTATTCATTGCTCCTCAGTTTTTCTTGCTCATCTCAGTGCAATTCCAGCTCAATAAATTATCCCACTTGTAATGTATTCTTATTTGTTTTTGTTTTAATTTAGTGCTTTTAGAGAATTAAATTAAATTTTGTGCACAGTAAATTATTTTTTTATAGCCAACATGATGCCAAAGCTGGAGTATGGCTTAGGAGACATGAGTTTAAAATGCCATTTAACCAGGAAGACCACTAGATTACCTTTAGCTGGACACACTTTCTCCTCATCCACTCTACCTCACACGGTTGTTGTGGGCATAGAATGAGAAGGTTGGTTGTATCTCAAAAAATTCTTATCTTGAATTTCCCATAAGAATGAATTGAATGCAATTTCCCATAGGAATTCGTTGAATTTTGTATCTCAAAAAATCCTATTAAAAATTCTTATCTCGAACCTGATTTTTTCCTGAGATTTCTGGATGTATCTCAAGTTTTTCTTAAGACAAGCTGTTCTTATCTTGAGGTTTGACTGCACTGTATATTGCAAATTCTGTGAACCAAGGAATGTTGTGTGTATTATGTACAATCAAGTAACATCTGACTTATGGCAACTGTAATACACTTTTTAGCTGCCTAGATAGCTCAATAGTTTAGGTATCTGCATGTGGAGCCAAAGATTGGAAGTTTGATTTCCCACTGTGCCTCCTGAGAGTAGACCCAGCCTTTGTGCTGTACAGACTCAGGGTGCTCTCAGAAGGAGGGAATAGTAAAGCACTTCTGAGTATTCTTTACCTGAAAAATCCTGAGAATGATCATCATAAGTTAGAATTGACTTGACAACATATGATTATGATTATAATCATAAGCACCCGAAGGAGGGCCTTCTCCGTGTCCGCACCAACTCTCTGGAACCTCCTGCCAACAGATCTAAGACTTCAAAGAGAATTGCTGCCCTTCAGGAAAGGATTGAAGACCTGGCTGGCAGGGCAGGTGTGGGGCCCGAATGGGAACACGGTCCCCGCCTGCTGGCTTATGTAAACCATTAAGAACTCTCTCTTCTTCTTTTTATAGTGGGTGGGTGGGATATGGATCTTTTAAAGTGTTTTTTATGTGTTTTTAGAACTTGTTGTAATGCCGCCCTGAGTCGGGTTCTGCCTGAGTGGGCGGCATATATAAATATGACTATTAAATTAAATTAAATTTAAAAATTATTAGGAGTACAATTTTTAAGGCAAATGAGGTATTTAAGGATCGGGTTGACCAGTGCCTTCTCTCTCATGAGTTTTTATGGCTGAGTTGGGATTTGAAACCATATGGATTGTCAAATCCTCTCTCTCTTGTCACTGACAGAATTGGGAATATGTTAGCACTATGCTATGTGCACCAGTGGAATAGCTCAGTTGCTCTAGTAGAATCATATGCAAGTGGATTGGTTGAAATAAGACAAGTTAAAGATGAAATGTATCAGCATGAAGGGCGGAGTACACTTGCACTGTACCCTACATCCTTCCAGTCTAATTAATTAATTGTATGTTAAGTCAGTTCTCACTTATGGTGACCCTTTCCAGGATCACAGTAGAGAATACTCAGGATTCTCTACTGGATTCTCTACTGGATTCCCGAGTAGAGAATGCACAGAAGTAGTTTATCATTCTCAGCAAATCTCACTTCTATATTCTGGACCTGCTGCAGCTTCTGTGTATCCTCTTTAAAGGTAGCCCCATGTACAGAGCATTACAGCTCCTAAAAATATTCAAGATTTACTTGCACTGTCACTGATATGACACTATTAGAAACCTAGTAGTGAACAGCACTGTGCTGGGATATTCTCATTTTTTACACTTGGTCCATGGGGTTGCGGAGGTCGGAATCGACTGTACGACTGAACAACAACAACAACCAAAGGGAAATACTCCTGAGACCTCACTGCCTTTTTATGCCTCCCCCCCGCCCCCAATTCTGCAAGTGCAAAGGCCAGCACTGAAGAAGTGGCGTCTGTAGGACCGGAATACCACTCAGAGAAAATGCATCTGTTGCGGATTCATTATTTAATGCTAACATCTTTTCCATCTACATACTCAACTGTAATCCAATTTGTAATTGATGAGCTGGGAAGCCCCACCTTCCTTCAGAAGCATCACTATGGCACCGGGTGGGGGGGAGGAGAGAGATTATTATTAAAAGGGGTCCCTGTAGTTCAGGCTTACCCAGAAGCAACAAAGAAGAGCAGAAGAGAGAGAGTTTCCCGTATGTTTTTTTACAAGCCACTTCTGCCTGCACAGATTACATCCTTCTGTCTGCTCTTGGACTCATCACAACTCCTTGACATTCTCATCTGGTTTGCACCTCATCCTGGATTTACTCCTCGGTGACCATGCTTTCCTCTGGTATGGCCTGTGTATCCAACTTCTTCACCTATGAAACCACAAAATCGGTAGTGGTGAAAAGCTGGACCGTCGGCGTGATCAACCGGGCTGTCCAATTGCTCATCATTTCCTACTTCATTGGGTGAGGGAAGACAGGTGAATGGGAGAAGTAATTGGGAGGAAATGGGTGGAAGAATGGGTAAGGGTTTAAATCCAGCAGATGGTGTCCAAAAACAAAGGAAATTGTAATGCTGAAACAAAGATGCTGATGGATGGACATGGAACCAGAAAAAGTGGAATGGAAAGTGACCAAGTAAAGTTTTTAGAAACTGCTTTTATTTATTTAATCATTTGTTTGTTTAGGAGCAGTTGTATTGGTGAGCACAAGACATTATTAAAGATAAAAGGTAGAGGTCACCCTTGCTCGAAAGCCAGTCGTATCTGACTCTAGGGTTCAGTGCTCATCTCTGTTTTTAGCTGAAGAGCCAGCACTGTCTGCATCTGCAGACATTTCTGTGGACATGTGGCAGGCATGCCTAGACGTGGAACGCTGTTTACCTTCCCACCAAAGTGGTCCCTATTTATCTACTTGCAATGTCTTGCTTTCGAACTGCTAGGTTGTCAGGAGCTGGGACAGAGACGGGAGCTCACTCTGTTGTGCAGTACTTGGGTATTGAACTGCTGACCTGCTGCCTTCCTGTCAGCGCCTTAACCACTTGAGCCGCTGTAGTCCCTAAGACATTATTAAAGGGTATGGCAGGGGGCCAGGATACCTTAGAGACCGCATCGTCCCAAGAGTGTCTGCCCGTCCAACTAGAGCGGACCGGAGGGGTTCTCTAATTGTGCCATCAACGAGGGATGCACATTTGTCTAGCACCCGAAGGAGGGCCTTCTCCGTGTCCGCTCCAACTCTCTGGAACCTCCTGCCAATAGACCTAAGACTCCAAAGTGAATTGCTGCCCTTCAGGAAAGGAGTGAAGACCTGGCTGGCAGGGCAGGTGTGGGGCCCGAATGGGACTATGGTGCCCGCCTGCTGGCTTGTATAAGAACTCTCTCTCTTCCTCTTCCTCTTCCTTTTTCTTCCTTTTTCTTCCTTTTATAGTGGATGGGATGGGTGGGTGGGATATAGGGGTTTTTAAAGGGGGTGGGTTGGGGTTTTTTATAATGTTTTATGTATTTTTGTGCATTGTTGTGATGCCGCCCTGAGTCGGGCATGCCTGAGCGGGCGGCATATACAAATTTGACTAATAAATAAATAAAATAAAATGAAAATAGTAGTGAATGTCATAAGGGCAATAGTTCTTCCCTGGCAAGTATGGGTATGCGTATAGACTTACTTTTGGAATATTCTTGAAACTGCAAAGATTTGCAAAGATGTGCATAAATATTTCTGAGTTGTGAAGAGACTGTAGAAAAATGGTTACTTCTATTGTGTGTGTGTGTGTGTGTGGGGGGGGTGTTAAGAAGCATACAAATGCTCTACAACCTGTCATATCTATTGTGAAAGTTTGGGAGAAGCAGGAGAATTGGGTTCGTGTTCAATTTTGCATCAACCTTTCCTCCACCTAGTACAAAGTGGCTGATTCTCCAGTTAATAGTTGTCCAACTTATTAGGACAGGGTAACTTCAAGAGAATGTTTTGGAGATTCTTGGGTTTTTGCTCATAGTTACAAGTAAAGAGGTTGTCTTCCTGGTACAGTTTCTTAGCTTTTGAGCTGTTGTACCTATTGAGTAGCTGAATTCCCAAGGTGTCATCTAGAGACTTTGGATGCTTGGTTACGTAGGCAAGATTGCACCCACATTACCTATGTTTGGAAATGAAGTTCTGAATTTAGATGAACTTGAATGTATGGTTATAAACTCACTACCACAGGATCCCTTTGAAAGACCGGGAAAACTACAGTACTGAGCCTCAAAATAAGGCACATTTTAACATGCCTTCGTCACTTCATTTTGTAGCTATGCTAAAATGTGCTTCAGAGAATGGCCATGCATTCCACTTAGTTATGTGAATCCATCCTGTATGTGGCTCTGTGGGATAGCTATTCATCTGGACATTGTGCAGTGTAGAAAGAAATGGGCACAATGAATGTACAGAGGTAAACACATTTGGTAGTTGTGTGTCATTCCTGGAAAAATAAATGTGGCAGCAGTGACTAACTAAACTGAACAGGAGGAATTACAGTATTTGAGGGAGATTAGAAAAATGGGATGAATGCAGAACACATGGTTTGTACCAGGGGTTCCCAACCTATGGCTCGTGGGCTGGATTTGGCCCATGGCGCCATTTCATGAGTCCCACCACCATCTCCGCCACACCCAGAAGTGGAAGCAGACAGTTTTACATAATCCGAAAAACATATACATGCCTGTCATAAATGTGGAAGTGGGTGTGTTTATGTCAGGCGTAAATGCTTCCTCTTCCGGGGACATAGTCCAGCCCACTCAGCTGTCGGGGGGAGGGGGGGCGTGATCAGGTCCACAATGTGAAAAGGGTGGGAACCCCTGGTTTATATGCTGGAAGTTCTTTGTTCAATTCCCAGATGTCTTTTGAGAACAAAGCAGGCAGTAAGACTCCAGAGAACTCCTGCCAGTCACAGAGTAGACAACATGGAACTTGAGGAAGAAACAGTCTGATAGGAGGGAAACATTTATCAATGATGTAGTGGAGATATGGCTTGAAGGGTCAAAACCCCAAGATTTTTTTTTTGTAGTAGGGACTATGATATCACCCACCAACCTCATCATATTTTCTTATTTGCTTTGATGTTAGTTACTCAGTATCCTTGTAGTATATCTTCAATAGCAACTACAATTATGCTTATATACCCCCACAGCACTTAGTGTACTCTGGGCGGTTCAGAAGGTAATTATTATCTCCCCCCAACATGCTGGGTCCTCATTTTACAGGCCTTGGAAAGATGGAAGGTTAAGTCAACCTTGAACTCACATTTTGGTTGCAGTTGACACTCTAGTGACACTCCAGTAATTAAATAATATATTTTGGTTTGTTGACATGTTCTCTTTCCTAAGCAATGTATACAATTAAAACCAGGCTGTAGCATAAGCAGAGCCATCTTGGAATTATGAAACCCTCTCTAGTTAAACGTTGTTTACAGATAGTTTACTGAGGAACATACCCCAAAGAGTCTTATCTGAAGTAAGCAGACATGTTTACCATTGAACATGTTAGTATATACGTGACAAACAAAGAGGACAGGGTAAATGTACGTCATAGAATATACTAGCTGAATATAAAATATCAAGATAAAGTGTGAAACACCTTTATGGGGGCCCATCTGGACTGAAAACACGTGTGTGATGCTCATGAAAATTATAAAGGCATCATCAAAATGCTCATCATGATGTGCACACATCATGATCATGAAATGCTATGTAATACTATGTATGTTATGCTATGATTGAAAAACTTAGATAAACATTCTCTTTTTCCATTTCAAAACCTCTCTGGGTGTTTTATTTACTTAAAGGCTGTTCATCTCTTAGAGAGTGGGAGTGACACAGTGCCGCGGTTTAACCACTGCACCACCAGGCCTCTTCACATTAGTTGAGAAAGAAATACTGTAATAGACTGTTTCGACCATGGAGGTATAATAAAAGGGGAGTTGACATGACGTCACAAACTTGAAGCCGACTAATCTGAAAGTCCGCCATGTTAGTTGCCCCAAAACATTGGCTTATGGTGCTTTGATTGTGTGGAGTTGTGAAAGTAGATCTTTAATATCAGTGGGTGCGGGGTTGCGATCACCCTCTCTGCTGGCTCTCTTGGGTCCAGAAGGGTTGGGGGAAACAGGCCCCTTTTGTCCCCCTAACCCTCCCTGTTGTGTCCTAATGGTTTTACCTTCCACATGGATTACAAGGTATCTGAGTCAATGTAACCTTGCCTAGAGCAACAATGTAACCTTCAGCTGTATCATATAAACCCTGTAATAGGACGCGAGCTAATGACCACCAGCTGGCAGCAGCGAGCGTCCAAGCTCTCTTGGTCCGAACTCATCAAAGGCAACAGCGCGGGAAGTTTTCCCGCCACCACCTACACCTGGACAAGAAGGGCGTGACCCGCAATGACGTCACGCAGACAGTAGCCAATGGGCTACCATGGCACCACGTTCAAATGTATTACTACTGTATATAAAGAGCTATCGATCCGCCATTACCTCATGTTCCCTCTGTCCACGATGCAATAAACCTGAGTTAACCCAGCCCGAGGCTGTGTCCTGTGTCTTGGTTTGCATACACCAAATTGGCGACGAAGGTGGGATGATGGATCCCCACGGAACAGCCAGGGCACAGAGCGGGTTCAACATCACCAAACCGCAAGACTGGGAGCTGCTAGAGATGGACTTCCAGGCGGCACTGGTGGAACTCAGAGTCAAAGATGACGACGAGGAGAGGAAGAGGGCCATCCTCACCAGAATGCTCGGGATGGAAACCAAGCGGACGCTGGTGGGCATAATCGCTCCGAAGAAGGTGAGCGAATTTAAGGCGGGCGACATCATGAAGCTGCTGCGAGAGAGGTTCTCCCCCTCGAGGGCAATGTTTCCCGCTCGGAGCGCGTTTTGGAGGCGAGTCCAAGCGCCGGATGAGTCGGTTGAGGCATTCGTGGCCGCCATGAGGATAGCCGCCGCCCCCTGTAAATGGGGCGACATCCTGGAGATGGCCCTCAGGGACGGCGTGTTGTGTGGCCTGAGAGACAAGGAGGTACAGCGCAGCCTGATGAATAAGGAACCGCCACCCACGCTGGCAGAGGTCGTAGAGGCCGCGGAAGCCGCAGAGTCCACGAATGCTGGAGTGGACGAGATGCACCAGTGGCGTGAGTGGCGTCCTAGAGCCGGCAAGGCAGAAAATTCGGTGCACGGGAAGTCCGGTCAGTCGGTGCACGCAACTCGACGGGCCTCAAAGTCGTCTACGGAAGGCAGCGACGGCGAGGAGGTCCAGAAGGTCCGAAAGGGGGGTCGACGCTGCGAGGGTTGCGGAGCGGCCCATGAGCGCGCGAGATGCCCGTTCAGGAAGGCCGAGTGTTACACCTGCGGCCGTCGGGGGCACATCGCCAAGGCATGCAGAAAACGGAAGGAGGGCCGGAGGCAGTCACAAGACCGAGCGGCCAGACCGGACCGTCCAGCGAGGCCCAAAGATGGCGCCCAGACCACGAGGAAGCACGATGGCGTGGGCCGCGTCTCGGACGACAGCGAGGACGACGCCCCAGTGTTCAGCGTGTCCGCGGGACAGTCCCATTACTTCGTTGAGGTATTAGTACAAGGGGCCCCTATTAAGATGGAAATTGACTCGGGGTCCTCCTATTCTATAATTCCCCAGAAAGAGTTTTTGAAAATCGACCCCCACGTGCGGCCCAAACTTAAAGCGTTGAGGTCCACGCTGCGAGACGTGCAGGGGAACAGCATTCCGGTGTTGGGGGTCGGGAAATTTCGGGTCAATTTTAAGAGACATTCTGCGGAACTGCCCCTAGTTGTCCTCAAGGGGGGAAGCTGTAGCCTCCTAGGGACACAGTGGTTTCAGCCCTTAGGTTTGTTCATAGGGGGAGTGCATACCGTGGGGGGGGACCCAATACAAGCGGTTTGCGATGCGCATCCCGCCGTTTTTAAGAAAGGACTCGGAAAGTTCAAGGGACCCCCTGTAGCTTTCGACATAGACCCGGAGGTCCGCCCGATAAGACTCAAACCGCGCAGGGTGCCGTTCGCACTCAAGGACAAGATAGAGGCGGAACTGGACAAACTGGTGGGCCAGGGGATTCTTATTCCTGTTGATTCCGCGGAGTGGGAAACTCCAATTGTAACGGCGCTAAAGGCTAACGGGGAGGTGCGCATTTGCGCTGATTATAAGTGTACAATTAACAAGGCGATCCGCCCTAATGCATACCCGGTGCCGGTGATCAGCCACCTTTTGGCCAGGCTAAATGGGGGAAAGTGTTTCGCCAAACTCGATTTGGCACAAGCCTATCAGCAACTTCCTGTGACCCCCGCCACGGCCGCGGCACAAACGATAGTTACACATAAAGGAGCGTTCCAGGTGTCGCGGTTGCAGTTTGGCGTGAACTCGGCACCCGGCCTTTTTCAGTCGCTTGTGGAACGCCTCCTAAAGGGACTGGAGGGGGTGTTGCCTTATTTTGATGACGTGTTGATAACAGGGGGGAGTGAGGCTGAACTGGCAAAGAGGTTGGACAAAGTATTGACCGTGTTCGAGAAAGCGGGGCTGAGATTGAGGAAGGATAAATGTGTCTTTTTCGAAACCGAGGTCGAGTTTTTAGGGTTCCGGATCACACCCGAGGGGATTAAACCGTCTAAATCCAAGGTAGCAGCCATTAAAAAGGCCCCTCGCCCCACATCCAAAACCGAGCTACAGTCCTTCCTGGGGCTCCTCAATTTTTACCATACATTCCTCCCGCGGAAGGCGTCCGTGGCCGAGCCGCTCCATCGGTTACTTAAAAAGGAAGAGCCATGGATGTGGGGTGACGAGCACGAGAGGGCGTTCAAAGAGCTAAAGCAACTCCTAACATCTGAGGCAATCCTGACGCACTTCGACCCCAAACGGCCAGTGGTCCTAGTTTGTGATGCATCCCCGGTGGGGGTGGGGGCGGTGCTTTGCCACGTGTTGGAGGACGGAAGGGAGGCCCCGGTAGCGTTTTACTCTAGGTCCCTGTCCCAAGCGGAGCGAAATTACGCGCAAACCGACAGGGAGGCGTTAGCAATAGTAGCGGGGACCAAAAAATTTCACGATTTTTTGTATGGCCGCCCGTTCAAAATCGTGACCGATCACAAGCCGCTGTTAGGGATTTTCACGGCTAGCAAGCCCACGCCGCAGATCCTGTCCCCGAGAATGCTGCGTTGGGCTATTTTCCTCAACGCGTACCAACATGAGTTGGAGTACAGGCCCGGAAAGGAGATCAGCCATGCTGATGCGCTTTCGAGATCCCCTCTGCCCTTGTCGGACGACCAAAAGGCGAGAGCAGAAAGAGACCGCCAGGTGTTGTTAATTGAGGTTTTAGACGCACCCCCAATAGTACCAGCCGACATTGCTAGGGCGACAGGCAAGGACAGGACGCTGGAGAAAGTTAGTTCATGGGTGCAGAAGGGGTGGCCGGCTTCGTCCCCGAGTACAGAGTTCGACCCATTCTTTAGGAAAAAGTTAGAGTTGTCCCTAGAGAGGGGGTGCCTCCTGTGGGGCCAACGGGTGGTGGTCCCTGCGCCCCTGCGGACGAGGGTGCTCGAACTGCTGCACGTCAGCCACCCGGGGATAGTTCGTTCAAAGGCGCTGGCCCGGAGTTACTTCTGGTGGCCACAGCTGGACGCGGACATTGAGCACATGGTCGGCGCTTGCGAGGCTTGCCAGGGATCCCGACCTGAGGCGGCCCGTCTCCCGCATAGGGAGTGGGACACAGCAAGGGGGCCGTGGTCCAGAGTGCACGTGGATTTCGCTGGCCCATTCCGAGGAACCATGTTTCTCCTGGTGGTAGATGCGTTCTCCAAGTGGCTGGAGGTTATCCCAGTAAAGAGCACGTCCTCCGCCACGACAATTAGCCAGCTAAGGAGGGTCTTTTCCACATTCGGTTTACCCGACACTTTAGTCAGCGATAACGCTAGTTGCTTCACCTCCGCCGAGTTCGGGGCATTCATGGAGGTAAACGCCATTCGGCATGTCACATCCGCGCCGTTTCACCCGGCCACGAATGGCCAGGTGGAACGGCTGGTGCGGACAACGAAGGAGGCGCTGCGGCGCATGGGCCCGGGGGACCTGAATCACCAAGTATGCCAGTTCCTCTTAGCGTATAGGGTAACCCCCTTAGCGTCAGGCTACTCGCCGGCGGAGCTCTTGATGCGGCGAAAACTGACCACGATCCTGTCCAGGCTAGACCCGACGAGAGTCGAGGATAAAGGGAAAAACGTAGGGTTGGCAGTCTCGAAAGGTTTCGCCGCCGGGGACCCTGTTCACTGCAGGAACTATTCCAGCGCAGGGCCAGCCTGGGTGCCAGGGACGGTTGTAGAACAGACGGGGCCAGTGTCGTACCGGGTCGAGACTAACACCGGCCTCCTTTGGAGGAGGCACGCAGACCAACTGAGGCACCGAGTGGGTAGGCCAGTCAGTGGAGCTCAGCAACAGGATTCAGCGTTAGGGTTCTCCCCCACCCGCTTAACCCAAGGGGGAGACAGCAGTGGACAACAGTCCCAAGCAAGGGGGGAAGGAAGCAGAAGCAGCGGCCCCGACTCATATCCTTTTGATACGCCGGTCCTATCAGGGGCCGGGGAAGGGGGAGAGGAGTTCGCGACCGCTGCCCCCGATGGTAATTTTGATTTTGATTTTGCGAGCCGGGGGGGTTTTCAGGAGTGTTCCCCCACCCATCCAAGCGAGAAGAGGGGTTTTTCGTTAGCCCCCAGTGCCCCCGGTTCCTCCCTAAGAAAGAGCACACCTCCCAACAACGCCGCGGAGCCGCGGCAAGTTACTAACGAGTCTCCCTCTCCAATTACAGGACAGGAAACCAGGGGACAAAGAGAAGGTAGCAAACCCGGGGAGAGGCAGCCCGCATCGAGACCCCAGCGTGTTCGAAATAAGCCATCTTGGCTGAGAGACTTTGTCTCCTAGGGGGGGGGGAGTGTGTTAAAGTGTGGGCTCGAGACTTTGTCTCGTCCTAGGGGGGAGGGGTGTTGTGTCCTAATGGTTTTACCTTCCACATGGATTACAAGGTATCTGAGTCAATGTAACCTTGCCTAGAGCAACAATGTAACCTTCAGCTGTATCATATAAACCCTGTAATAGGACGCGAGCTAATGACCACCAGCTGGCAGCAGCGAGCGTCCAAGCTCTCTTGGTCCGAACTCATCAAAGGCAACAGCGCGGGAAGTTTTCCCGCCACCACCTACACCTGGACAAGAAGGGCGTGACCCGCAATGACGTCACGCAGACAGTAGCCAATGGGCTACCATGGCACCACGTTCAAATGTATTACTACTGTATATAAAGAGCTATCGATCCGCCATTACCTCATGTTCCCTCTGTCCACGATGCAATAAACCTGAGTTAACCCAGCCCGAGGCTGTGTCCTGTGTCTTGGTTTGCATACACCAAACTCCCAGACACAGGAGACCTGGGAGAGGGGATCGATTCCACCCCACTCCAACACTCCATTGTTGAAGAGAAGAAACTGCTTGGTTTCTTCTCTTTAATAACGGGGTGTCCGCGGGGGGGGATCCCCTCTCTGCCGGGTCCCCTGGGTCCAGGAGGTTTGGGGGACAGACCCCTTTTGTCCCTCCCAACCCCCCCGAACCCAGGGGACCCAGGAAAGGGGATCGAATTCACCTCCTCCAACACTCTGTTGTTGAAGAGAAGAAACCGCTCGGTTTCTTTTTTATAACGGGGTGTCCTGCGGGGAATCTCCTCTCTGCTGGCTCCCCTGGCTCTGGAAGGGTTGGGGGGGACAGACCCCTTTTGTCTCCCCCCCAACCCCCCCCCCAGACCAGGGGACCCAGGAGAGGGGATCGAATCCAACCCCCCCCCTCCAACACAAGAAACAATCATAAACAGTAGTCTACTAATGTTTTGGGGCATCTAATATGGCAGCAGGCCACACCCACTGGCTTCAAAGCAACGTACAGCATGAAGTCTGTAGCGCCATCTCCCCTTATTCTACCTCCATGGTTTTGACTGTCCCTGCCATAATGAAAAGTATTTGAGGGTGGTTTGATCTTGAATGGGGAGTTAAGAGCCATTGACTTTCCAGAGGATTTGTTCCTCATTTACTGTAATGGAGTGATACAACTGGCTGCATTTTTGAGCCCTCATTAGAAAGGATGTATTATTGACTATGGAGTGTATGGTGAGGAGTATCTGCATTTCCAAAGCTACTGTTACACCACAATATGTAAATACTGTATGCAAATACAAGGCTTCCTGTTTACAGAAGGATGTAATCTGCTGCTTCTGTCCCCACGGAACACCTGCCCTATACAACAGGCCATGATAGATATTTTCTTTTGCCTGATGAAAGTAATCTTTGAATTATGAAAGTTTTCAACAATGTATAATTTTAAGTGACCACATAAAAGGCATCACCTTCTTCCTGCATTTATTGACCACAACATTTGATTGCCAAAATTGAATGAAGGGGAGGGACATGCGGGAAGCAAGCAAAGGACAGTTCATTTATAGCTTTGGAATGGACCCTGTCTTTTTCTCCAGATATTAATATCTGAGTGGTCCATCAATTCCTGAGGGATGGTTTCAAAACAGTGTACTACGGGAAATGGAAATTTGGGGATGAGATGTAAGGGGAGGGAAACCTTGTATGTGTTATTACATAGAATGGCAACTCTCTGAGTAAGTATATTCATGGATGGTAAATAGTTTTAGTAATGCCCAGTGTAGTGTAGTGGATTCAGCAGGCCTGAGTTTGAATCCCTATTCATCTATGGAAGCTCAATAGGAGTGAAACATCCTTAAATCCTCAATCTCACTTACTTGAAACCCCTACTAGGGTTGTTATTAGTTAGTTCTGATTTGACAGCACACAACCTAGCAAAGAACTTTACCCCAACTTTAAAAAGGTTCAGCATGTGTGTACTGTATATGTGTGTGTGCGGGTTCCGCTCACGCAATTGGCATACTGTCCCTGACAGAGCCTTTACTTGGGAGATTGCTCCTTCGAGACTTGGTTCCGAGGGGACAGAAATTGAGGAGCGGATTAATAGCCATAGTTTAATTCACCCACAACTGACCTGGCAAACAGCTTGAGCAAGGGGAAATTGGATGGCTGATTCACAAGTCAGATAACAGATAATATCGCACCTACGGATTATCTACAGCCCTAAAACCAACAGTGGCCATGTTTACCCCAGGATAAGCATGGAACAATGGAGTCCCCCTGTCAGTGTTTAATTTAGTTAATTAACTTCCCCGGGAGAGGTTCCCAATTAACCCGTGTAAACATGAGATGTGATTCTTGTCAGATGACGATTCCATCACACGCAGCCTCGCTTTCTATATAGGCTATGATTTTCCCTCAATAAATCACTGGTCTTCGCTCCATCTTGCCTCGTGTCTCATTGTCTGACCAGTCTCCTCCGGGACCCAATGGCCGCCCCGCGGCCCCGATCCAACATCTGGTGACCCCGACGTGATTCTACTCGTGAGTAAGCGATCTACGCGGTCCGGTTTTACACCAGAACCGTGTCCGAATCGTCCCGGAGGACAGCGCGGCAGCTCTGGTTGGAAAGCCATCCGACCTGAGTGACAGCTATGCGGCGAGGCATTCCAGAGAGGCATCCTACAGCGCGCTCCAAAGCTCCGAGGCAACTTGCATCGTGGAAACGCGTTCCGCTCAGGGTTGGCTGTGAAACCCTGACTCCAGCGCAGAGGCCGCAGAGGGCCCGTGGCAGCAGTCCACACTCCGATCTCCATCCCAGAGGTTCGTCACGCTGAGACCTGTTACCTAGAACTCAGACGTGTCGCATCGTCCCGAGGAGGAAAACTTCGAAGGACCGGCAGGTAATATGGGGACTTGTCCTCAGAGGCAATGTCCGACCGCTAACCAGAGAATTCACTTAATGGAATTCAAGGCCCTGGCCAGGGTATACCAAACACCCATTCGCAGCGTTAAGTTAGTGGAACTCTTAGCGTACCTGGGGTTGCAATTGTCCGCTTTATCCAGAAGCGGGTATGCTTAATCTCCAACTTTGGGATCGGATAGGAGCCTGCATTCAGCAAGCACCGAGAGCTCCAGATAGCATAATTAGCACATGGAGCAAATGTAGGAAGCTCTTAGCAGAGGTAGACCCAGTCCAGATAGAGACCCAGAAACCCCCGGCGCAGTCAGAGCCATCAGCCCCAACGGCTCTCTATCCGTCATTCCAGCTCAAGCAGGGTAGTGTAGGGAGCTTTCCCTCGGTGACAGCTGCAGACGTCACCGATGGAATGGGTGGAATGAGAAGCGCTGGCGCTTCTCTGACAGCTACA
This sequence comes from Bradypodion pumilum, assembly GCA_035047305.1. Taxonomy (NCBI): domain Eukaryota; kingdom Metazoa; phylum Chordata; class Lepidosauria; order Squamata; family Chamaeleonidae; genus Bradypodion; species Bradypodion pumilum. Next base: position 373,842,149 of record JAWDJD010000001.1, read on the forward strand.
GATTCCCAAGCTACCAAGAGTTCGGTTCAGCGCATGGCTGAGGAAGAGATCAGCAAGGGGGAATTGCCAGCAGAAGATCTAGCTGAGTTTAGGCAGATATGCCCAGTTCGCATAGAGGTAGATGCCCTCACGGGCCAGCAGCAAGCAGTCCATTCGCCAGTTCCATACAAGCTGCTCATGGCTATACGGAAGGCCATCACAGAGACAGGACTTCAGAGTCGATTTACTAGGGGCACGCTTCAGCAAGTGTGCGAAACCATGATGCTCATTCCATACGACTGGAAAGCCGTCATGCGAATGATGCTCAACCCCAGCCAGTATCTGCTATGGGACAGCGAGTATCATCTCGAAGCGCAGGCAAGGGCCGCCAGGATGGGCAGAGCGGTAATCCCTGACCAGCTATATGGTTCAGGTCCGTTCGAATCCATTGATGCACAGGTCGCCTTGCCACTCGCCACTCTCCACATCACAGCTGAGACAGCCTTCAGGGCTTATCTCAAAGTCCCGGCAGCTGGCAAAGCAGCCAAAAATTACACAGCAGTCAAACAGGGCGCCTAGGAGTCCTACATGGACTTTATCAATAGACTGGAGGAAGCGATCAGTAGACAGATCGATAATGAGCAAGCCCAACAAGAGCTCATGATGAAATTGGCTAAAGACAACGCCAATCTCGACTGCCATAAGATCTTGCAGTCACTGGGCAATCATCCCGACCTGACGCACTCGGACATGATTAGGGCTTGTGCTGACGTTGGCACAGATTCCTACAAAATGGGTCTGTTGGCAGCGGCGGTACAAGGTGGTAGGAAACCCAAAAACAAGACCAAAGGAGCATGTCACAATTGTGGCAAGATCGGTCATTTCGCTAGGGAGTGCCGATCCAAGGGCAGCGGCCAACACGCCGGCCGTCCCAAAGCTCCGACCACCCCATGTCCGAGGTGCAATAAAGGCTTTCACTGGGCCAGGAACTTCCTGAATTCGGGAAACCGGAACGCGGGCTTGTCTCTGGCCCCAGTCCAAACAGAGACCTCAATCGCTCTGGGAGAGCCAGAGCTGGATTAGATTCCGATCACATTCCAGACATTCCGGAGGTGCAGGCCAGCTCCAAAGGCAGCACAGGGCTAGATTTGACTTGCCAGTCAGAAGTCACATGTGACTTGCCAGGCACAGTTTATCTGGTCGATTCCCAGTACATGGGACCCTGCCTAAAGGCTACATAGGTTTAGTTTTGCCACGTAGTGTTGCAGGTGCACGAGGAATTCTTGTAATTCCGGGAGTCGTTGACTCCAATTTTTCAGGTGTTCTCCAAGTTCAACTCTGGACACACCTACCCCAAACCATTCACAAGGGAGACACGTTAGCGCAGCTGATCATGGTTCCTTGTAACTCACCAGCAGGCAGCCAGGAAAGGCTCAGGGACAGCTCCAAGTCCGGGTCGGAAGACCGCTCGAGCGCAAGTGAGGCAGTGCAAGGATACCAGGTCTTAGCAGCAGTGGAGACCAACATAGAGTGGAAACGGCGACCGGTTATAAAGGTATTTTTAAATAAAAAACCGTTCACCGGGTTGCTGGACACCGGAGCTGACGTCAGCGTGGTCAGCCGAAGTCAGTGGTCGCAGGAGTGGGCTATTGAGCCGGTCTCTGATGTGTGGGGAGGGTAGGCGGTATCCAAGAAGCGTTTAGAAGCTTAGATTGGGTAGAGGTCACAATCCCTGAGGCTGACGGCACAGCGGTCATCCGGCCGCACATTCTGGACGTGCACGTCAACCTTTGGGGCGAGACATTTTGCAGCAATACCGTGCCACTCTTACCTTCGGGTAATGGCTCTGCCACTTAAATGGCTAACCAACACGCCAGTCTGGATAGAGCAATGGCCGGTAGTAGGGGAGAAATTAGTCGCCCTGAAACAGCTGGTAAAAGAACAGCTAGACGCAGGACATATAGAACAGTCCACCAGTCCTTGGAATTCGCCCATATTTGTCATCAAGAAAAAGTCGGGGAAGTGGCAACTCCTTCACGATCTCAGAGAGATCAATAAATGTATTCAGCCAATGGGTCCGCTTCAATGCAGCATCCCGAATCCGAATATGATCCCCAAGGGTTGGGAGATCTTGGTCATAGACCTTAAGGATTGTTTTTATACCATTCCCCTAGATCCTAGGGACAGGGAAAGGTTTGCCTTTACAGTGCCAGTCGTGAAGCACAGAGAGCCTACGCAATGTTACGCGTGGAAATATTGCCACAGGGGATGCTCAACTCGCCCACCCCTTGTCAAATTTATGTTCACAACGCCCTGGCAAAGTTTTGAAACCTTCACCCCACAGCTTTAGTGTGTCATTTCATGGATGACATCTTGGTCGCAGTGCCGCAACTCGGCAGCGAAATGTTTAAAGACCTCCAGGTCACCCTGGAGGAAAAAGGGTTACTCATTGCCCCAGAGAAAGTTCAGAGAACCGAGCCGTTTTCATACTTGGGCCATCGGCTTCTCCGTTCTTTCGCAGCACCAGTTTTGCCTCAGATCAATTTAAAGGATTCAGTCACCCTGGTAGAATTACTGCAGGTTTTGGGAAACATTAATTGGGCCAGACCGTATTTCAGATTGGATACGGATCTTTTGAAACCGCTCTTCTCGCTGCTAAAGTTAGGTAAGCAGCCGGCAGACTGGATACAAATTCCTCGAGAGGCGCGCTTGACTCTCGAGAAGCTCAACCAAGTTCTCAGCCAGAGATGGGTAGACAGGATTAGTCAGGGGCCATATGCTCCGATCCTGAACTTGTACATCGTTCAGACCGGATCCATGTTCACCGGAGCCCTAGGGGTGGACTCCAAGCGAGGGGCGAGTATCATGGAATGGGTGTATTTACCACACACCTCTTCCCGAAACGTCGTTCCCCCTCAGGAACTGGTCTCCGCGGTGGTTTATTGAGGAAGGCTGAGAGCGCAAGGGACATCTCAGGGCACGATTTAGCAAAAATCGTGGTCCCATTCACGAAAGAGCAAATTCAGCAACTGATGCAGCTCGGTGACTCGCTTCCAATTGCCTTGGAGGGATTCACTGGATGCTTGGCATACCATTTGCAGAAAGACCCCAGACTTGTCTCGCTTCAAACGCAGATAGTCAGTTTGTATGAGCTGATGTCACTGGTTCCACTTCAGGGGGCTAGGACAGTGTTTACGGTTGGGGGTCGCACGTATGGTGTTTTAACTTGGCAAGAGGACCAAGCTTGGCGCACGCTTCTAACTCTTCCACAGAAGTCCGCGCAGCGGGCAGAGTTGGCAGCAGTGTACCTCACTTTGCGCACCTTTGCCAAAGAACGCCTAAACATAATTACTGACAGCCAGTATGTTAGGAATTTGCTTCACAGTCTACCGGGAGCATACATCACTCCCACGATAGACAAAAATTTGCTGAGTCTGTTTCTCACAACTCAATTTCACTTGCGGAACCGCACCGAAGCGCTCTATATAGCCCACATCTGAAGCCACCAGGACTTGCCTGGTCCGATTTCTGAGGGCAATAGCAGAGCGGATGCGGCCGCAAAGGAAATTCAGCAATGGTCAGTTTTGGGAGTCTTCACAACTCCAATTCAAAGTCATGCATTCTTTCATCAGAATGCCAAAGCGCTCGCTAGGCAGTTCAATCTGCCACTCTCTCAAGCCCAAGGCATAGTCCGTTCCTGTCCACATTGTGCAGGGGCGGTAGGGGGCCCCCCGTGGGGGGTCAACCCACGAGGGACAGAGGCCAACCAGGTGTGGCAAATGGATGTCACACATGTTCCACAGTTTGGCAGATGGCAGTACATGCACGTTTGCATTGATACCTTTTCACAGTTTGTTTGGGCAACAGCCTAGAAGGGAGAAACAGCTTCCCATGTGGAGCAGCATCTCCTTTCCTGCTTCGCGGCCATGGGCAAACCACGGCACGTGAAAACCAATAACGCTCCATCTTACAGCTCCAGGCAGCTGGCCGACTTCATGGCCACCTGGGACATTAAGCACACCTTTGGTGTTCCGTACAATCCGCAGGGGCAAGCGATTGTGGAACGGGTCAATCGGACACTTAAGTCCTATATTGACAACAAACAGAAAGGGGGGAACCACCAGCCCTCCCCAAATCTCAGGGTAAGGCACAGCATTGTCTGAACAAGGTATTGTTCACGTACAATCACCTTAATGTTTTTTCGGATTGCACTCCACAGGAGAAGCACTTCCGCCGTTTGGAAACTCTCCTGCGACCGATGGTGCGTTACCGAGTGCCACCGGATCCTTCCTGGAAGGGCCCGGTGCCACTCATAACATGGGGGAGAGGGTATGCTGCAATTATGTCTCCTACAGGTGTCATCTGGATTCCAGCTCGGTGTGTCAAGCCTCACTTCGAGTCCAATGGCGTGGACACAGGCCATCCCGGACCCAATTCCGGAGATGGAGGACCTCACCCTGATGGGGGGATCCAAGCGGAGGAGGCTGCGACAGCAGATGACAGCGCCGAAGATCACCTGGGGGATGGCCAAAACCCTTTGCCAGGAAGCAGCGGAGGTCGTCCGGCGCGAGGACAAGGAGCCGACACTGGAGAACATCTTGGTTGCAGCTTTTTCCCTGATCACAGCTAATTCCGTGATGACCACCATCATCCTGGAAGCCAATAACCTGATGCCGGGCGGAGATCTTTCTGCCCGGCTGCAGTACAACGTTTGGGAAAGATTGGCGACCCTCATCAATCAGTCCGATTTTTGCCTGAGGCAGACCACCGCTTCTGCCTCAATTCTGAGCACACGCCTCATCCCGGTGTGTCACTCCCCAGATGCGCGCATCAGGAACGGTGACTGGTTGGTGAAGCGGATATTTGGTCCATTTTACAAGACTGGCTTTTCAACGTATGCGCACTGGGGAACCCAAGTCACAAAAGTCTTGCCAGCTGATGCAGCCACTCTCTACACTCCTCGAGTGGCGGTCAGCTGGAACTCTACTTGTGCTCGAATGACCGGCTGTTCCGCGGTCGACGGGCCACAGCACCGTTGCCTCAACCCCGGCAGCAGCAACTGGACTTGTGATAACCCAGAGACTATTAACTCAATGTATGTTCATGTTACCTTGCCTTCAGGATGGTTTTTTACATGCAATCAGTATACTTGGAACTACATTCCTGCAAATGTATCAGATTCCATATGTTGTATCAGTTGCTTGACATTGTTGCTTCCCACTAGAGACATGGTTGCACCAAGCACAAATGTTCCTTCACACATACGGCACGCTTGTGCCACCCGGTTAGACAGCTCATGTGATAGCAGCATTAGAATTCTGAGTAAAGCGGAGTACGTCTCGCTAGCAGTCAGCATACTCGGCATGCCAGGCTTAGCCGTCGGCAACACCCGGAGAATTGGTCAATTGGCTTGCGCTCTGGCAAAAGCCATTAACCACACCTCCTCGGCGATAGCGCTGCTCAATCAGGAGCAGACAGAGCTTCTCCATGCCATACTGGATAATCTAGCAGCCATCGATTACCTCCTGTTGTTACATCATTTGGGTTGCGAGTCTGTCCACGGCATGTGTTGCTTTAATCTCACAGACAACTCGCATAAGGTACAGAGTCAGCTCACAGACCTCCACACCTTGGCCAAAAACATCAAGGAAGATGCTACGTGGGGTTGGTGGAATTCGTTATGATCGTGGTTTCCATGGGGTTGGCTACAGATGACACTCAAGGTGATTGTGGGGGTGGTAATACTGGGAACAGCAGTGTGTTGTTTCATGCAATGTATTCCCTCACTGGTGTCAAGATGTCCCCCATGGAGAGAACCCCGGAATGTCATCACTCCACGTCAGCTGATGCCACTCCTACGCCGAGCCGTCTGTCAGGTCCAATCAAACAAATAAAGGGGGAGTGCGGGTTCTGCTCACGCAATTGGCATACTGTCCCTGACAGAGCCATTACTTGGGAGATTGCTCCTTCAAGACTTTGTTCTGAGGGGACAGAAATTGGGGAGCGGATTAATAGCCATAGTTTAATTCACCCACAACTGACTTGGCAAACAGCTCGAGCAAGGGGAAATTGGATGGCTGACTCACAAGTCAGATAACAGATAATATCGCACCTACGGATTATCTACAGCCCTAAAACCAACAGTGGCCATGTTTACCCCAGGATAAGCATGGAACAATGGAGTTCCCCTGTCAGTGTTTAATTTAGTTAATTAACTTCCCCAGGTGAGGTTCCCAATTTACCCGTATAAACATGAGATGTGATTCTTGTCAGATGACGATTCCATCACACGCAGCCTCGCTTTCTATATATGCTATGATTTTCCCTCAATAAATCACTGGTCTTCGCTCCATCTTGCCTTGTGTCTCATTGTCTGACCAGTCTCCTCCGGGACCCAACGGCTGCCCCGCGGCCCCGATCCAACATGTGTGTGTAGGAGAATGTCTGCCCGTCCAACCAGAGAGGACCAGAGGGGCTCCCTAACTGTGCCATCAGCTAGAGAGGCCCGTCTCCCTAGCCTTCTTCATGCCCGACCTGGCCCTATGGAACCTCTTGCTGGTAGAATTATGACTGCAAACAGAATTGCTGCCCTTTAGGAAAGAGCTTAAAACCTGGCTGACAGGGCATGTGTGGGGCACTGATGGGGAAGTGCCCCCCCCATTGGCTCATTTAAATAATTTGTCCCTCTTTTCAGATGGGGTGGGTGGGTTTTTAATGGGTTTTTAAATGTGTTTTTTAATCGATGTTTTTATGTTTTTATACCGTTGTGAGCCACCTGGAGTCGCTCTGGCAAGGGGGCGGTATTACAAATTCAATAGATAAATAAATAGGAGAGAATTGGGGAGGACAGTCAAGTTTATGCACATGTAGATTTTATTTTTCCATGTTTAGGCCAGACCTGAAACTGCCAAAGTGAAGGCACCTTTTGGTGAGTTCATTCAGCAGTTCCTTTCACCTGACCTAGTGTGAGAAAGCTTAGCCAGCAACAGAAGTAATAGCCATAGAACGGTAAATAAAGTTTAAATATAATTTTTCCACTCTGAATGTCTTTTTTCTTTTAATGTACATAAATGCAGTGTGCCTTAGTGGTGTACAGTATACACAAACATTGTGCTAACATGCCACAATGTAGCTCTGCTGCATGCTCAGAAAAGTTTTTGCAGACACATTTGCTTTATAGGTGAGAATTACATACTCTAGTCTCTTGCAGCAAAACCCACAAAGAATTCTGTGGCATCTTAAAGACTTACTACTTTATTTGGCTCAAGCTTTTCTGGATTGCAGCCACTTCTTCTAAGGCAAGAAGTAAGTGGCAGTCCACAAACATTTGCACCAAATAAACTCTTTTAGTCTTTAAAGTGTTACAAAATTATTTCTTGGTTATTTATGTGAGCTAATGAGAGAGAGAGAGAGAGAGAGAGAGAGAGAGAGAGATGGTGGTAGCACTAGGTAGGAGTTTAAGACGGGAAGACTCTTGTGTATGAAATACAGTGTCTCTGAGATCTGATGTGTGGTGGTAAATTCCTGACTGCTCCTTAGAAGGTCAAATAGTAAAGATGAAGCTAAAGTACTTTGGACATCAAATGAGAAGAGAGGATTCACTTGAGAAAGCCTTGATGCTGGGAAAGGTGGAGGGCAAAAGAAGAAGGGGGCTACCAAAGATGAGATGGCTAGATGGTATTGTTGACAGAATGGGCACAGAGCTGGGTGAGTTGAGGAGGATGGTGGGCAATGGTCCATGGGGTTGCAAAGGGTCGAAATCAACTGTGCATCTGAACAACAACAAAAAAGGGGCATACTGCAACTTGCTTATATACTTGTATACCCAAGCACTCCACAGGCTTTTAATATTCACTTCTTACAAATTAAATCAGACTTGGGAAATGCTGCCCCAGAATACCTTGCCACTACAGGATTTGGGAAGAATAATACCATGTTTATTTTAGAATATCCCAGTACCCCAGTCAGTGTCATTGTTTATGCTTTTGATCAGTCAACATCACCTGAGTGTTGATAGTAAGGAATTCGCTCCTCATTCTTAATTTAATTTAATTTACACATTTATATGCCGCCCACTCAAGGGAGCCCGACTCAGGGCGGTTTACACAATAATCATACAATATAACAATGCAAATATACAAAATACTCAATACACAATACACAGAATACTCAATATACAATACATAATAATTATAAAGTATTCAATCCAACAGCAGCCTCTCTACCCCCAAACGTAAGTAAGTCGAGGGGGGTGGGGTGGGGGTGGCGGTGAAGTCCTGCCCTTTTGAGCTCCAGCCCAGTGTGGAGCTCCGGGGTGCCAGTGGTGGAAGGGTCTTGGCACCTATTGTTGCGGCGGTCTCTCCGCTCCGGCTGCAAAAGTCTGAAGGCACGAAAGTCCTCCCTCCCCTTAAGGACAGACTGGCCGAGGGGAAAGGTCCCGGCGATGGTGGCGTTGGCATCATTGTTCTTATGGGTGGCCCGCCACCCAGCATAGTGGCTCCTCCCTCCCTCAAGGCTGGACTGGCTGAGGAAGGAAGGTTTGGATTGTTATAACCATACAGCCTTGTGAGCAGAATGTCGTACTTAAAATGGTGTGCACTCACTGTTTCAGGTTTTTAGTGTATGGGACTCAAGACACCAGGACAGCCGAAGAGCTGGCTTAACACAACTTTATTACATGCTGGTCAGAGGGAACATGAGGTAATGACGGATGAACAGCTCAATATATACAGTGGCTATACATTTGAATGTGGCTCCTTGATAGCCTATTGGCTACAGGCTGCGTGACGTCATTGCAGGTCACGCCCTTCTTGTCCAGGTGAAGGTAGTGGCGGGAATCTTCCCGCGCTGTTGTTCTAGGTGAGTCTTGAACCAATGAGCTTGGACGCTCGCTATTGCCATCTAGTGGCCACTAGCTCACGTCCTATTAAGGTTACAGTGATTCAGCTGGAGGTTACAATGTTACATATAGAAGAGGTTACATTGGATACACATGGATAGGTACATTGTTTAAAGGCACAGGCTTTAGGACACAACACCCCTCCCCCCTAGGATGAGACGAAGTCTCTTATCCAAGATGGTTTATTGCACTCGCGTTTGAGCCGCGACGTGGGTTGGCCCACCCGGGGGCCGCTCCCGCTTCCTTGTTCCCTGGACCCTTGTCCTGTAATGGGAGAGGGAGACTTGTTAGCGGCTTGCTGCGGTTTTGCAGTTTTAGGGGAAAGGGTAGATTCCGTTGTGGTTGAACCGGGGGCACCAGGGGCTAACGTAAAACCCCTCTTCTCGCTTGGATGGGTGGGGGACCATTCCGAAACCCCCCCCGGTTCTGAAAATCAAAATCAAACTCTGTTGGGGGATCCCGCGGGATATCTACGAGGACAAATTCCTTCTCCTCCCCCCTTGGTGGGGACTCTGGACCCCCCTCTCCTCCCCCTTGGGCTAAACGGGTGGGGGAGAACCCTAACGCTGAATTTGTTTTTTCGGCGGCCTGATTTCCTGGGACCCGGCTCCGGAGCTGGTCCGCGTGCCGCCGCCAAAGTAGACCTGTGTTGGTCTCCACGCGGTACGAAACGGGACCGGTTTGTTCCACGACCACCCCCGGCACCCAGGCTGGCCCCGCGCTGGCGTAGTTCCTGCAATGTACCGGGGCACCCACGCCGAAACTCTTGGTGGCTTCTAACCCTATGTTCCTCCCCTTGTCCTCAACTCTCATGGGATCTAGTCTCGTGAGTATGGTGGTCAACTTTCTGCGCATTAGAAGCTCCGCAGGGGAGTAGCCTGACGCTAGCGGGGTCACCCTGTACCCTAGCAGAAACTGACACACTTGCAGGTTGAGGTCCCCGGGGCCCATGCGCCGCAGCGCGTCCTTCGTGGTGCGTACGAGGCGCTCCACTTGGCCATTGGTGGCCGGGTGGAAAGGGGCGGAGGTGATATGCCGGATGGCGTTAATCTCTGTGAATGCCCTGAACTCAGCGGACGTGAAGCAACTAGCGTTATCGCTAATTAGAGTGTCGGGTATGCCGAACATGGAAAAAATTCTCCGCAAATGCTTTATTGTCGCAGCCGAGGGGGTGCTCGTGACTGGGATGACCTCCAACCACTTGGAGAAGGTGTCCACGACAAGGAGAAACAGGGTTCCTCGGAACGGGCCCGCGAAGTCTATGTGTATCCGGGACCACGGCCCCTTAGCCGCGTCCCACTCCCTGTGGGGAAGACGGGCCTCCTCTGGTCTGGAGCATTGGCAACTCTCACAAGTGCCGACCATGTGCTCGATGTCGACGTCTAACTGGGGCCACCAAAAGTAGCTTCGGGCCAGCGCTTTGGAGCGCACGATTCCGGGGTGGCTGACGTGCAGCAGTTTAAGCACCCGCGGTCGAAGGGATGTAGGGACCACCACCCGCTGCCCCCACAAGAGGCACCCCCTCTCTAGGGACAGTTCCAGCTTCTTCCTAAAAAATGGGGCGAATTCCTCTGCTGGGGAGGACGCCGGCCACCCTTTCTGTACCCAGGAGCAAACCGCCGCCAACGTTTTGTCCTTTCTTGTCGCTGTGGCAATGTCAGCGGGCACTACGGGGGGCGAATCCAGTACCTCTATCATGAGAACCTGATGGTCCCGCTCCCCCTTGCTCACCTGGCTGGGCGTCAGGGGGAGGGGGGACCTCGATAGAGCGTCCGCATGGCTGATTTCTCTCCCAGGCCGGTACACCAACGCGTGCTGGTAGGCGTTGAGAAAAATGGCCCACCTAAGCATTCTCGGGGACAGGATCTGTGGCGTGGGCTTGTCTGCGGTAAAAATGCCTAGTAGGGGCTTGTGGTAGGTCACGATGGTGAAGGGGCGGCCGTACAGAAAATCGTGAAATTTTTTGGTCCCTGCAACTATCGCCAGCGCCTCCCTGTCTGTTTGGGCGTAGTTTCTCTCCGCTTGGGACAGGGACCTGGAGTAGAACGCTATTGGGGCCTCCCTCCCGTTTTCCAACACGTGGCATAACACTGCCCCCACCCCCACCGGGGATGCATCACAGATCAGTACCACCGGCCGTTTGGGGTCGAAATGGGTCAGAATGGCGTCGGACGCCAGGAGTTGTTTCAGTTCCGTGAATGCTCTCTCCTGGTCATCGCCCCACATCCATGCCGCATCTTTCTTGAGCAACTTGTGAAGCGGCTCGGCCACCGCAGCCTTCCGTGGAAGGAAGGAGTGGTAGAAATTTAAGAGCCCTAGGAACGACTGCAGCTCGGGCTTGGATGTGGGGCGAGGGGCTTTCTTGATGGTGGCAACCTTGGATTTGGACGGTTTGATCCCCTCGGGAGTTACTCGGAACCCTAAGAACTCAACCTCCTTCGCGAAGAAGACGCATTTGTCTTTTCGCAACCTCAACCCCGCCCGTTCGAACGCCGCCAGGACCTTGTTTAGCCTTTTAGCCAACTCGACCTCACTCCCCCCCGTTATCAATACGTCATCAAAATATGGTAAAACGCCATCCAGCCCTTTGAGGAGGCGTTCCACGAGCGACTGGAAAATTCCAGGCGCCGAGTTCATGCCGAATTGGAGGCGCGTCACCTGGAACGCCCCCTTATGCGTGATTATGGTCTGTGCAGCAGCTGCGGCAGGGGTTACCATGAGTTGCTGATAGGCCTGAGCCAGGTCGAGCTTGGCGAAACACTTTCCCCCATGTAACCTGGCTAGCAAATGGCTGACCACCGGCACCGGGTATGCATTAGGGCGGATTGCCTTATTAATGGTGCACTTATAATCGGCGCAAATGCGAACCTCCCCATTGGCCTTCAATGCTGTGACAATTGGAGTTTCCCACTCCGTGGAATCAACAGGAACAAGAATCCCCTGGCCCACTAATTTGTCCAGTTCCGCTTCTATTTTGTCCTTGAGTGCAAAAGGCACCCTGCACGGTTTAAGTCTGATTGGGCGGACCTCCGGGTCCAGGTCGAACGTTACTGGGGGTCCATTGAATTTCCCAAGTCCCTTCTTGAAGACTTCGGGGTGCGCGTCGCGCACCTCCTGTATCGGGTCAGACCCAACGGCGTGCACCCCCCCAATGAACAGACCCAGGGGCTGAAACCATTGAGTCCCGAGGAGGCTACAAGTACCTCCCTTAAGAACGACTCGGGGGAGTTCCGCGGCGTGCCGCTTGTACTGAACCTGGAAATTCCCAACCCCCAACACCGGGATCTGTTCCCTTGCACGTCCCGAAGCGTGGACCTCAACGCTTTGAGCTTGGGCCGTACGCGGGGGGCAATTCTCAAAAACTCCCTCTGGGAAATAATGGAGTAAGAGGAGCCGGAGTCAATCTCCATCCTAACAGGGGCCCCTTGCACCAGTACCTCAACAAAGTAACGGGGGTGTCCCAAGGACACGCTGAAAACCGGAGCGTCGTCGTCGCTGTTGTCGGAGATGCGGCCCACTCCGTCCTGCTTCCTCGTGAGCCGGGCGCCATCCTTTAGTCTCGTCGAGCGGTCTGGCCTCGTTGGGCGGTCGGGCGAGCTCCTCCGGTCCTTGCGTCGTTGTCTACAGACTTTGGCTATGTGTCCGCGTCACCCGCAGTTGTGGCACTCGGCCTTTCTGAATGGGCACCTGGCACGGTCGTGAGCCGCCCCGCAGCCGTCGCAACGCCGGCCCTCCTTTCGGACCTTCCGGACGTCCTCGTCGTCGCTGCTTTCGGCGGACGATTTCGAAGTTCGCCGGGCTGCGTGCACCAAACTCTCTGCTTTGTCGGCCTTCGGCCGCCAGTCCTGGAGCTCTTGCACCCCTGCCTTCGTGGCTTCCGCGGCCTGTGCCGCTTTCAGGACCTCCTGCAACGTGGGGGGCGGCTCCTGATTCATAAGCGTGCGCTGAATCTCGGCGTCCTTCAGGCCGCATAGCACGCAGTCCCTGAGGGTGACTTCCAAATTTTCCCATTTGCACAGGCCGGCAGCCAGGCGCAGGGCCGCTACGAAAGCGGCGACCGACTCATCAGGCGCTTGGACTCGCCTCCAAAACGCGCTCCGAGCGGGAAACATCGCTACCGAGGGCCGGAAATGGTCTCGCAGCACCTTCAGGAGCTCTTTTGCCTTGAATTCAGCCGCCTTTTTGGGTGCGATGAGGTCAATCAGTACTCTCTTCCCGTCATGCCCGAGCATTCTGGTGAGGATGGCTCTCTTCTTTGCCTCGTCCGTCACCTCGAACTCCACCAGCGCACCTTGGAAGTCCATTTCGAAGAGTTCCCAATCTTGCGGTTTCTTGATGTCGAAACCGGCGTATGTCTTGGTCCCGTGGGCAGCCATGATCCCACCTGCGTCGCCAATTTAGTGTATGGGACTCAAGACACCAGGACAGCCGAAGAGCTGGCTTAACACAACTTTATTACATGCTGGTCAGAGGGAACATGAGGTAATGGCGGACGAACAGCTCAATATATACAGTGGCTATACATTTGAATGTGGCTCCTTGATAGCCTATTGGCTACAGGCTGCGTGACGTCATTGCAGGTCACGCCCTTCTTGTCCAGGTGAAGGTAGTGGCGGGAATCTTCCCGCGCTGTTGTTCTAGGTGAGTCTTGAACCAATGAGCTTGGACGCTCGCTATTGCCATCTAGTGGCTACTAGCTCGCGTCCTATTAAGGTTACAGTGATTCAGCTGGAGGTTACAATGTTACATATAGAAGAGGTTACATTGGATACACATGGATAGGTACATTGTTTAAAGGCACAGGCTTTAGGACACAACAATGTTGCACTCAGAAAGAGAATGGTAAACTACTTTTGATTACTCTCTCTACCTAGAAAAGCATTTAAAGTGTCATACAGAATTTACTTGTGAGGAAGTACCCCTTAAGGGTTAATAGCTAAAGCAAAGGGCCAAATGAGCAAAGCCAGATAGCCTCCAAGGTGCTAAGTTGCAGATGGGTGGGAGTTGAAGCTTTTCCTTCTCTCATCCTCCCCAAGGCAGGCCTCAGGGACTTTTCAATAGCTGGATGGTGATTAATGGGAGGCACCTTGCCCAGGATGAGTGGCCAATGGCAAGGCAGTATCTGGGAGAAATTGCCCCTCAGCCTGTACATCCTAATTGAGATCAGGCGAGTGGAGGATGGGTGTAAGAGTAAGTGCTGGAGAACATGACGGTGGTTAGGATTTGGCTATCCTAAGTGGGCCGCTGTGGATCCAGATCCAGCTTACTAGTCCAAGCCACTGTGGTGCTTCACACAATTGTTGCTCCCATGGAGCTCAAGGTAGTTTAAGTAAAAGCAGGGGGGAGATTGATGCACTAGCCCTGTTTGCAGTCAGCCGCTGAGGCTGCACGGTTTCACTCTTTTGCTCCCTTTTGAGTTCTATGATTATTATTATTTTTGCTTAATTGCCAGTGCTCATGATAGCCCACCAAATCCGAAAGGCACCAGTTGTGACAGAAAGCTCTAAAATGATTTAATTCTCCACACCTCCCTCTACAGCTTCCGTCCACCTCTCCACTGGACCCCGGGGAGGGGGGGGATCGTGGTTCTCCTAATTCCAGGGAGTGTGATTGTCTTGTTGTAGCATGGTTGAAAATCAGAGATCAAAGTGCCAAGCTGTGCCCAGTTGAAATCAGACTCAGAAAATTTTCTAAGTCCCAAGAAAGACTTTATTTTTCCAAGTTGTTTTCCATAGCAGCATAAAGTAAAGCAAAGAAGTCAAGTTCCAAATAAATTCTAAATCCAAAAGAATCCAAGCAAAGAATCAAAGTCCTGATCAGTCACATCCTGATGGTCTTCTCTTCTTCCTGGACAAAAGAAACAGTATTCCAGTAATCCATCCAAGGCTGTTTCTAAGATGCTCTCGGCTGCTGTTTATAAAGGCAAAATGAGTGGTTTCTCCACCCTAGGAATGTTAGCTATCTCAAGGATAGATCTTTATCTTATCTCTCAAGGTTGCCCTTTCTCCCACTCTGCCCTTCCCCCACCTTCAAGGACAGATTGTTATCAGATCGTTATCTTTCAAGGACACCCATCCCCACCATCTCCAGATACGAGAGTTCGGGTGTCACCAGGGGAAAGGTTGAGAAAGGGTTTTGAAAGGTTCTCTTCCTTCCATGCCTCGTCCTCCTGGTGGTGAGTAACCTTACTACACTACTGATGAATTTGTATACCCAAGAATGTAAAGCATGTGTATACGCAGACTGAGAAAAGAAAGAATTAAAAATAAGCTTAGTGAACCAAGATCACAACTGTGTTGAGGGTTCAACACAGTTGTGGAAGAATGCCCCACCACTTCCATCACCACCGGAGCCGTGCGGAGGGTGGTGGGGGGAGTGAATGGGGCGGTTTTATATTGGGGTGGAAGGGAGGGAGGGAGAGATTGCCAGGCCAGCCAGGAAGGAGAGGCAGCATTCTGTCCGGGGCAAGCAGGGAGGCTCCGGAGACCAATATAGAGGTTGTGATGGGCATGGGGCGATATAGCGGGTACCGAGGGGCGGGCCGCACCCGGGGAACGCGGGGCAGATGCTTAGTAGCTGTCCCTCGTTCCAGCCCCACGGTTACACCTCTAGGTCCTGAGCAGCTGACCCAGGGTGACCCTGCCCTTAGGCTGCTGCTGATGAATGCCAGGTCGGTATGTAATAAGGCCCCCCTGATACAAGACTCCATTATGGGGGAGCGGGCCGACCTGGCATGTATCACTGAGACCTGGCTGAGACCAGAGGATGGGGTTCCTCTGTCAGAAATGTGTCCAGCTGGGTTCAGTATTTGGCACCAGCCTAGGGATGAGGGTAAGGGCGGTGGCGTTGCCATCATAGCCAGGGAGTCACTGGGAGTCACCAGGGCCACCGCTCCACAAATTCTGGGTTGTGAGGCCCTGCTTCTGCGTCTGGGCTTTAAGGGTCAGTTGGGAGTCTTACTCCTGTACCTGCCCCCTTGCAGGGTAAGGGACTCCCTGCCTGAGCTCCTCGAGGCCATCTCAGCGTTGGCATTGGAGTTCCCTAGATTGATGGTTCTGGGGGACTTCAATTTGCCTTCGCTGGGGACTGGCTCCGGGGTGGCTCAGGAGTTCATGGCTTCCATGGCAGATATGGACCTGATTCAGGTAATTCAGGGCCCGACCAGGGGCAGTGGCCACACACCAGATTTAATCTTTTTGTCGGAGCGGTGGCAGAGTGATCTGAGACTACGGAAACTAGACATAACACCTGTGCCATGGTCAGATCACTATTTGGTGGCTCTAGACCTCCTGGGTGCGACGCTTCATCGTAGGGAGGCAGGGCCTATTAGAATGGCCCGCCCCCGGCAACTGATGGATCCTGATGGATTCCAGAGGGAACTGGGGAATTTCCCTCTGGATCGGCAACACGATTCGCCCGAGGCGCTGGTTGACCTGTGGAACAGGATGACAACAGCGGCCTTGGATGAAATCGCACCACTACGGCCTCTCAGAGCTCATGGAGCTAGGTCATCTCCGTGGTTCACAGATGAACTGCGGGAGCTCAAACGGGCAAAGAGACGCCTAGAGCGCCGCTGGGTGAAGACCCAGAGAGACTCCGATTGGACACTAGCTAGAGCCGCTATTAGGGCCTATCTAGTGGCGATGGAGGTGGTGAGGCGGCAATACTTCACCACCCTTATTGCCTCTGCTGATAATCGCCCAGCCACCCTGTTCCGGGTTACCAGGTCTCTCCTTGGTAGGGGGACCCCGGTGCCTGTTTGGCAGGGGTCGGCTGAGGACTTTGCTGACCATCTAGTGGAGAAAATCGATCGGATTCGCTCGGGGTTTAATCCTGGCGTGGATGGGGAGAGTCTGGAGGGAGCTGGAGCACAGTCTTGCCATACCATCTGGGACCGGTTTGATCCAGTTGCCCCTGATGAAGTGGACAGGCTCCTTGCAGCTGTGCGCGCCACTACCTGCCCATTGGACCCCTGTCCCACCTGGTTGGTGAAAGCCTCCAAGGCGGTGACAGGTGACTGGGTTGGGGCTGTGATCAATGCATCATTGCGGGAGGGGGTGTTTCCTGCACCTTTAAAACATGCTTTGGTGCGCCCCCTCCTGAAGAAACCTTCCCTCGACCCAGCTGTCCTAACCAACTATAGGCCTGTCTCTAACCTCCCCTTTTTAGGGAAGGTGTTGGAGAAGGCAGTGGCGTGTCGGCTGCAGGGGGTGCTGGATGAAGCGGATTATCTGGACCCCTTTCAGTCAGGATTCAGGCCGGGATATGGTACCGAGACGGCATTGGTCGCACTGATGGATGATCTCTGGCGGGAGCGGGACGGTGGTCACCCATCCGTCCTTGCTCTTCTTGACCTCTCAGCGGCTTTCGATACCGTTGACCACGGTATCCTTCTGGGACGGCTCCGAGGATTGGGAATCCAGGGTAATGTGTGGTCCTGGTTTTCCTCATTTCTGAGGGGTCGTACCCAGTCGGTGTGGTTGGAGAGTGAGAGGTCCAGTCCTAGGCCCCTCAAATGGGGGGTGCCTCAGGGCTCGGTGCTCTCTCCTCTCCTATTTAACATCTACATGAAGCCGCTGGGTGAGATCATTCGTTCCCATGGGGTGCGGTACCATCAGTACACGGATGACACTCAGTTGTACATCTCGGCCCATGGGGACCCCAGTGATGCCGTCAAAGTCCTTTCCAGATGCCTGGAAGCTGTGGGGGTCTGGATGGGGGCTAACGGGCTACAACTGAATCCCAGCAAGACTGAGTGGCTATGGATAGGGGGTTCTGCATTAACCCGGGAGCTACCATCGTTGGTTCTGGATGGGGCTATTTTGCCCCAGACAGACCCAGTGCGCAACTTGGGGGTCCTCCTGGATTCACGGCTACTGCTAGAGGAACAGGTGGCGGCTGTGACCAGGAGGGCTTTCGCCCAACTTCGGGTGATCCGCCAGTTGCGCCCACTCCTGGACCGGGACTCCTTGCTCATGGTCACTCACGCTCTGGTTACCTCCAGACTAGATTATTGCAATGCGCTCTACATGGGGCTGCCCTTGACGACCATTCGGAGGCTACAGCTGGTCCAAAATGCGGCAGCCCGGGTGGTGATGGGGTGTGGGCGTTATGCCCGTGCTTTGCCACTGCTCCGGGAGCTGCACTGGTTGCCAGTTTGTCTCCGGGTGCAATTCAAGGTGCTGGTTTTGACCTTTAAAGCCCTATATGGTAGTGGGCCGGGTTACCTAAGAGACCGCATCGCCCTGAGGACGTCTGTCCGTCCAACCAGAGCGGACCGGAGGGGCTCTCTAATTGTTCCATCAGCCAGAGGGGCTCGCCTCTCAGGCACAAGGAGGAGAGCCTTCTCCGTGTCTGCACCGGCCCTCTGGAACCTCCTGCCAACAGAGCTACGTCTCCGGACGGAATTGCTGCCTTTCAGAAAAGATCTTAAAACCTGGCTGGCGGGTCAAGTGTGGGGTGCAGGTGGAAGGGTAACCGCCATTGGGTGGTTGGTGTAGAAGAACTCCTCCCCATGGTGCCTTTGGATCCTGCAGCCCTTGTTTTTAGGGGGTGGGTAGTTTTAACTGTTTTAACTGTTTTAACTTGTGTTTTTAATTTTTATTGTGAACCGCCCTGAGTTGGCTTTGGCCGAGTGAGCGGTATATAAATGTGATAATTAAATTAAAATTAAATTAAAAATCATGACACCAGTTTTACCCAGAGTCCAGGCATGTGTGCGAAACTCCTTGTTTCTTTGGGTTTGTTTGTAACCTGCACTTACTTTGTTGTTCTGCCTTTTGTTTTTGAATAATTTTATTTAATCCAGTTTGAATGTTACCAAGTTCACAGAGCTTTCTGAGGTGCTAAATCTAGTCCTTGGCTTGAAAGCTCAGCAGGAGCAGATGGAAAGCATTTGTTGCTCAGGTCAGGTTCCCGAAGGGAAGGTTATATACCATCTTGCCCAAGAGTCCTTCCCCTTTGGGGAGATGCGCTCCAGACAGGGAACGGAGTTCCAGGAAATGGTGCAGGGAGCCATTCTCCCAGCTGAGGCATCCTCTCTACCCCCTAAGGTGCACACTTTTGATGATGATGATTATGCGGAGGAGGAGAAGGAGGATGGTGATGAGGAGGAGGAGGACGATGTAGAGAGCTTGCAATAAAAGACACACAATTCTTTTTGTGTATGTAATGTATTCGTAATAATGTCATTCTACTCCAGAAAATTGAAGTGTCTTATGTTATATTTGTGGAAAGGGTGAGGATTAATTTGAACTGTTTTTAAAAACTGTTGTGCAATGAGCATACAGTAGAACCTCAGTTAATGTATTTAATGCATTCTTAAGGACATTTCTTACAGGAAAAATTAGTTTAACCAAATTTCCCACAGGAATGCATTGAATGCAGTTTCCCATGGGAATCCATTGAAAGCCAAAATACATTAACTGTGTGAGCTCAAATGGGCAAAGAGATGTCTCGAGCGGCGCTGGGTGAAGACCCAGAGTGATTCCGATTGGACACTAGCTAGAGCCGCTATTAGGGCCTACCTAGTGGCAATGGGGGTGGTGAGGCGGCAATACTTCACCACCCTTATCACCTCTGCTGATAATCGCCCAGCCACCCTGTTCCAGATGACTAGGTCCCTCCTTGGCAGGGAGGGGTCGATGCCCGGTTGGCAGGATTCGGCTGAGGACTTTGCTGACTATCTGGTGGAGAAAATCAATCAGATTCTCTCGGGGTTTAATCCTGGCGTGAATGGGGAGGGTCCGGAGGACACTGGAGCACAGTCTTGCCATGTCATCTGGGATCAGTTTGATCCAGTTGGTTCTGATGAAGTGGACAGGCTCCTTGCAGCTGTTCACACCACCACATGTTTATTGGACCCCTGTCCCTCTTGGTTGGTAAAGGCCTCCAATGTGGTGACAGGTGGCTGGGTCAAGGCAATAATCAATGCGTCGCTGTGGGAGGGGGTGTTTCCTGCACCTTTAAAACATGCTTTTGTGCACCCTCTCCTGAAAAAAACCATCCCTAGACCCAGCAGTCCTATCCAACTGTAGGTCTGTTTCCAACCTCCCCTTTATGGGGAAGGTACTGGAGAAGGCGGTGGCGCATCAGTTGCAGGGCGTACTGGATGAAGCAGATTATCTAGACCCCTTTCAGTCTGGTTTCAGGCCCGGATATGGTACTGAGACGGCATTGGTCGCTCTGATGGATGATCTCTGGTGGGAGCGAGACGGAGGTTGTCTGTCTGTTCTTGCTCTCCTTGACCTCTCTGCGGCCTTCGATACCGTCAACCACGGTATACTTCTGGAACGGCTCCAAGGATTGGGGATCCAGGGCATTGTGTGGTCCTGGTTTTCCTCATTTCTGAAGGGCCGGACCCAGTCGGTGTGGTTGGAGAATGGGAGGTCCAGCCCTAGGCCCCTCAAATGTGGGGTGCCTCAGGGTTAGTGCTCTCTCCATTCCTGTTTAACATCTACATGAAACTGCTGGGTGAGATCATCCGCTCCCACGGGGTGCGGTACCATCAGTACGTGGATGACACTCAGTTGTACATCTCAGCCCATGGTGATCCCAGTGATGCTGTCAAAGTCCTATCTGGGTGTCTGAGGGCGGTGGGGGTATGGATCGGGGCCAAAGGGCTACAACTGAACCCCAGCAAGACTGAGTGGCTATGGATTGGGAGCCCTGTGCTGTCCAGGGAACTACCATCTTTGGTCTTGGATGGGGATGTTTTGCCCCAGACAAACCCGGTGCAGAACTTAGGGGTCCTCCTGGACTCGCGGCTGCTGCTAGAAGAATAGGTGGTGGTTGTGGCCAGGAGGGCTTTTGCACAGCTTCGGCTAATTCACCAGTTGCGCCCTTTCCTGGACAGGGACTCCCTGCTTATAGTCACTCATGCTCTGGTCACCTCCAGACTAGATAATTGTAATGCGCTCTACATGGGGCTGCCCTTGATGACCATTTGGAGGCTACAACTGGTTCAGAATGCGGCGGCCCGGGTGGTGATGGGGTGTGGACATAGCCCATGCCTCACCACTGCTTCAGGAGCTTCAGTGGTTACCAGTTTGCCTCCGGGTGCATTTCAAGGTGCTGGTTTTGACCTTTAAAGCCCTACATGGTAGTGGGCCTGGATACCTAAGAGACCGCATCACCCTAAGGACATCTGTCCATCCAACCAGAGCGGACCAGAAGGGCTCTCTTATTATACCATCAGCTAGAGGGGCTCGCCTCTCTAGCACAATGAGGAGGCCCTTCTCCTTGTCCGCACCGGCCCTCTGGAACCTCCTGCCAACAGAGTTGCATCTCCAGATGGAATTGCTGCCCTTCAGAAAAGAACTTAAAACCTTGCTGGCAGCCCAAGTATGGAGGGTAGGTGGAAGGGTGTCCACCGTTGGGTGGCTGGAATAGTGGAACTCCAGCCCACTTGGTCCCTGCACCCTTTTTAGTGGGTGGGTAGTTTTAATCAGTTTTAACTATGTTTTTATTTATGATTGTAAACTGCCCTGAGTTGGCCATGGCCAAGTTGGCGGTATAGAAAATGAAATAAATAAATAAATAAATAAACTGAAACACAGTTTCCCATAGGAATGCATTGAAAACCAATTAATCCATTCTGAAAAAATTATGTAAACAGAGCCACTATTTTCTATGGATTTCCTTTTGTTATGAGATTTTTATGTTAACCGAGCCATTTGTTAACCAAGGTTCCACTGTATTTCTGCAGCTAGAGCAGTAGCCTTGGGTTTGAAGTAGAATTACCAGAAAGATCTACAGTATTGCGATCGACAGGACTTTATCTGAGTAAACATTATTGGGATGTTCTTCTTTCATGTCTAGGTCAGACTTTAAACTGCCAAAATGAAACCAACCTTTGGTGAATTCATTCCATATCCATTGCCAAGGATACACCTGATTGTGGTTTGAAAATACCACAATCTTTGAGGAGGCTCTTTCTGTGTACCCCATTATTGGGATGAGATTGTAGAAATGCAAGATCGGCTGATGAATACCTGTAGCCTGATGTTGTGAAAGGGAAGTATTTCTTAGAAGAAACCATGATACCACTCAGGACTCTGCTGGTGTGTGGGAATTGGTAATATATGTGTGCTAATCCTATGTGGGAGCTATCACAATATCAGAACTGGTGGGAAATTTCACTTACTCTGCCTTGGCAGAAGCTGGATGACATTAAAAAATAAATTGGTGCCAGGATTGTCCCCGATTATAGAGCTGAGACAATTGAAGTCATTTCCTGTTACAATGGATTCTAAGGTAGAAGAGATACTGTTGAAGAATAAAATAATCTTATTAAAAGATTGGCTAGTTGTGTGCAAGGATGGTGAAAGAATGTCAGAAATATGTAGACAGCTTAAGTTGAATTGGCTTCAAATAATGGCAATCAAAAATTGGAATAAAAAATATATAGGAGAAAAGAATTTAGAAAGAGATGGGACAAAATTTGAGGAACTGGTATACAGCCTAAGAAATGGTCAAATAAAAATTAAGTGTCTAGTAAGCAAAATAGATGATTTTAAATGATTCGGACAAACATCAGGCAGCATTAAAAGCAAAGTGGAAACAGGATCTAGGTATTAAAATTACCGACGAATGTTGGAACAGTAAATGGAAAAAGAGGATAATGAGGACCCTGTCCGTAAGAATAAAAGAGCATAACTATAAGATACTGTGGAAGTGGTATTTAACCCCCATACGGTTGTCTCAAATTGATAGTACAAAGTCAAAAGCCTGTTTGAGGTGTAAGGAGGATATTGGAACATATGAGCACATGTGGCGGGGGTGTAAAAAGATGAAACCTTTTTGGAAGGAAGTAGAATATGAAATTGGGAGAATACTGAATGTAGAAATGAAATTGGATTAGCTTCAGTATTGTTAACAAAGGTGGATAAAGTAGAGTGTCAAAAAAGGGAATTATTTGCAATCATGTTTTCATGTGCTAGACAATGTATAGCTAGATATTGGAAATGTGAAGCTACCCCAAAAATTGAAGAGTGGTATAGGGAGTTGTGGAATACTATGTTAAATGATAAACTTACATGGGATTTAAACTTAAGAAAAGGAATTATTAAAGAAAATAAATTTCAGGAAATCTGGAAATGTCTAATGGACTATACTTTGATTAATGGGCAAGGACAGATGCCAGTGCCTGACCATGCATCATTCTGGAATGATAATAGAGGAAGAGTGTAATTCTGTCTCCATGGCATTGTATATAACACGTGGTGAAATGTCTCATTGAGTGCTATTTTATTTTTCTTTTTTCTTTGTCTTTTTTTAATTCTCTTTTTAAATGTGTTGTATTGTCAAATAGTTATATGTATTTCTTGAGTATAAATGTAATAATAAAATGTGTTTTTTAAAATAATAATAAAAAGAAACTGGCTTCCTGGGCGCTATTCCAAAGAACGAGGGCAGGAAATGGTGGGGGCCTCAGCATAGTCCCCCCAGGACCCTTTGCCACCTCCACTTGTGTTGTGTCCTAGCAGACTCAACAACTTGAGTGCTTGGCATGTTGCTTCTTTCATTAATTTTCCTCACGGACCACAGGGGTTTCTTTTTGCCTTTGCTGAAATAGAACTCCCGGTCCCACTCTGCCCTCCCCGTTGTTTGGTGGCTCAGGCTGAGGTTTTCCGCTTTCCATGCATTTTACCGCAGGCACAGACCTCCAGCCCAGTTAAGCTATTATTGGGAAGATGGCGTTCCCGCTTCCTAGCAGGAATTGTGGCAGCATTTATTGTGGCAAAGAAACAGTCCAGTTAATATAGCCACCTCCCATACAACTACACAAACTCACATAGAGGTTCCCGCTCTAGGAAAGTGCTGTGGTGTAGAAAGTAACTTTTACCTTCAAAGCTGGTATGTTCCGCCTGATAAAATTTCCCAGGCTCATGAGAATGAAAGTAACATCCCTTTAGGATCACAGTGGCAATCCTTATCTACAAGTTAAATGTCAGACGTAATATCAAACTGTCTCAACTACATGTACAAGAATGCAATGCTCCTATGACGTATCTCATATATATATACAAATCTGTTTCCCGCTTCACCTCCATCCTACCCTTTAACCTCCCTCCGAGACCTCTCGGAACCCAGCATGGATACCTTTCCCCCCAAATAAAGGGTTTAAATGAATTTTGATCATGAGTTATTCGCATCAACCATCGGAGTTCTCGAAAAAGTGGTAGCAGTGAGGATGGTTGCGAATTTAACTCAAGAATAAGATCTAAAGTCCAGAGAAGATGCCCAGAACAAGAAAGCTCCATGCAGGAGCATCAAAGGCAAAACCACAAATCACCCCCATCGGAACCGCCAAAAATAGGAGTGGGACCAGTTTGCTGGCTCGAGAGTTTTACTCAGCAAAGTTGAGAGCAGATGTGCTCATGAGTGACCATTTACTAAGATTGACAAACATGAGGTCAGATTTAATGCGCAGGGGTGAAACAATTGCGGATATGTGCCTAATTAATATCATATTCAACTCTCTAGACTCAAGTTGGGACCACCTCCTGAGCCATTTTGATAATATGGGAAATGACAAACTCTCTCTTGAATACATCTCTGGGAAACTCATATCTGAGGACAGCCTCAGGAGGGACAGAGCCCTGCTTCGCAAGGAAACCAGGAGCACTAGAAGGGTCGAATTTGCAGAGCAGGTAAACCAGCCAACGGAATGCCACTTGTGTGGGTCAAAACACCACTTCCAGAGAGATTGTCCTTGGGCCAACAAGAGCAGGGAATTTCCCGAACATACATACACACATATGCGCTCCGACCACTATGGCGACATGACCAACCCAGGACGGAGGTCCCAAGGCAGAACACCACCCAGACCAAGAGGAGATACCGACCCAAGGAGGTGGAGGTCACCCAGCTCCAGGGGGGACCCCAGGAACCAAAAAGAGATGGGAGGAGATAGGCTCAACTCAATGAATGGAGTCAGGCACAGAGAAGCAGGTACCCACATCACCTCGGATGACCAACAATGGCTAATTGACTCTGGGGCCTCCACTCAAACATCCTGTAACAAAAGGCTGTTCAGCTCCTTCATGGAAATATCATCCCAAATAAAAGTTACAAACCAAGGGCATGCAAGAGTGGCTGGTCAGGGCAATGTGTACATACCTGGGATAGTGAAAATTGAAGGGGTGCTTTATGTCCCTGAAGTCCCTTACAACATTTTAGCAGCCATTAGATTCTGTGAAGACACAGGGTCAGAAATAACCTTCCAGGGAAAGGAAGCTTCAATCAAAAGAAATGGAAAGAAGATTGGAAATGTAGTAATCACTGGAGGATTACCATACTTGTTGCCCATTGGGGAGAGCGACAATGTCAGCATCAACATAATTGACTGAGGAGAGAACGATGAGGACACAGAAGGGGAAGAAGACGTCAACACAGAAGGGGATGCCCTGGACGCCATAGACATGGTCGATGATGAGGAAATTGAAGGGGAAGACCCCCATGACAGACTCACAGAAGGGGTCACTGGCATGACCCATGGGACACCTCGCCTATCGATAGGCAAACCCATACATGATGATTGTGCACATCTACTGCATCGAAAACTGGGGCATATAGGCTTCCCCATTATAAAGAAAATGTTAGAGTGCTCTGAAGGCCTCAAGGTGAAGCATTGTGATAGCTACCTAGAGTGTTCTGTGTGCAAGTGCGCCAAATCAAAGACCTCTCCAAGGCCGAAAACATCCAATAAAAAGGCTGACCACCTTTTTGAGTTAATACACATGGACCTCATCGGTCCCCTGAAAAGCTCCCTAGGCCAAAAGAGGTCCTTCTTGACAATCGTTGATGACTTCAGTAGGTACGGTTTCGTGTGTATGCTCAAGACCAAAGGAGAGATGCTCTCCAAGTTCAAAGAATTCTATAGGAGGACAGAAACATAGTACAACATCAAAATAAAACGGATAATGATGGATCAGGGATCAGAATTCCTCTCAAAGGAATTCGAGGACTGGATCAACAACAAAGGAATAATACACTACAAGACCACTCCATTCTTGGCATTTCAAAATGGGGTTGCTGAGCAGAGAAATGGGCTGCTCCAAACCATGGTCAGATGTGTACTGGAAGATGCTGGACTGAGCTTCTCATACTGGGGAGAAGCACTACTATATTCCAACTATACCTTGAACAGACTGTGGTCCAGTGTCATAGGAAAAACACCGTATGAGATCATGTACGGCCGAAAACCCAGATTGTCTCACCTTCACGTTTTTGGAGTCTTTGCTGATGTGCATATCCCAAAACAGTTGAGGAGAAAAGGGGACAAAGTATCAAAGAGGTTAAGGTTCCTGGGATACGAACCAGATTCAAAGGCCTACCAGTTCCTGGACTCCAACCTCAAATTAGTAGTATCCAGATCGGCAAGCTTCCATGAGAACACCAACTGGAGTAGACTACACTCAAATGAAATGCTGACCTCAGAGCAAACAATCAGTAGCAGCCAAAGAGAGACCTAAGGCCATGACCTCAATGGGTCAAGGACAAATCAAATCCCCACCGAGTATGAGGACAAACCCGGGACTTCTGACACCCAACACCAGAGGCCAGTAAGGTCAACCAGAAACCACCCACCCAAGGGGCTAGTGGATTTCATGATGGCCATCAATCACAACTTAACCGCCCCCGAGAAATACGAAGACATCCTCCTACTGCCACAAAAGGAAAGAGAGAAGTGGGGGGGGGGTGCTATGCAAAAGGAGATGAAGAGCCTCAGAGACCTGAACGTGTACACAACCGCAAAGGTACCAGAGCACCAGAAGACAATTGGAACAAAATCTGTACTGAAAGAACATGTGTACCATTTCGATGTGCAGACTGTGTACCTGCATGCTCAATTGGACAAGGAGATCTATGTGAGAGCACCCCCTGGCTTTGGGAAGAATGAAGGGGAAACCTGGCTCCTCCATAAAAGCCAGTATGGACTCAAACAATCCGGGAAGAGGTGGTATGAGTGCTTATCCAAGGTTCTGGAACAGATAGGCTTCATCGCCACCACATCATATAAATGTGTTTTCATAAGGAAGTCCCAGGATGAGATAGAGAAACTGCTGGTATATGTAGATGACCTGTTATACTTTGGAAAGAGCAAGTCCAAATGTGACGAGTTCACCAGAAGTCTCCAGGAACATTTCTCACTAAAGATCCTAGGGAAGATAGATAAGTACCTAGGCATGCAGATATCCAAAATGGCTTCGCGATGTCCCAAAAGGAAAAGATAGTGGAGCTGCTGGAAAGCTGTAACATGGCAGACGCCAACCCTTGTGGGACGCCCATGCAGATGGACTTCCAGAAAAACACATACAATGATGGAGAAGCGTTTGAGGAAAACACGCTGTACAGCTCAACCATTGGGTCATTACTGCACATTGCTAGTTGGACATAACTTTGGCCATGAACCTGCTTTCACGACACCAGAGCAATCCAAAGGTCCATCACTGGAACGCCATCAAGAGACTGTTGACATGACGTGCACAATCGATGCAAGCCTGCTGTTGACCCCAGAGATAACTGACAGTCCTGAGCTATCATGCTACGCCAATGCAGATTGGGCCGGGGACATAGAAACAAGAGCAAGCACCTCTGGTTATCTAATCCTCCTGAACAACAGCCCAATATATTGGTACAGAAGCAAGCAGAAAATAGTAGCTACGTCTACTGCAGAGGTGGAATACGTATGCCTATCTATGGCTGCCAACAACCTTGTCTGGTTCCACGACCTAATCTCTGAGATCTAGAAGAAGCCATCTCATTCCATTCCCATCCACGAAGGTAACAATGCAGCTATTGAAATATCCAAAGCAGAGGCAGTGGGTCACAGATCCAGACACATAGACATCAAACACAAACACGTTAGGCAGATGTCTAGGGAAGGCTTCATCAATGTAATACACTGTGATACAAAAGACCAAACAGCAGACATTTTGACCAAATTGCTTCCCTTAGCCCAACACAC
Source organism: Bradypodion pumilum (assembly GCA_035047305.1). Lineage (NCBI taxonomy): Eukaryota > Metazoa > Chordata > Lepidosauria > Squamata > Chamaeleonidae > Bradypodion > Bradypodion pumilum. The sequence goes on from JAWDJD010000001.1 coordinate 373,870,000, forward strand.
ACATTTATTCAGAAAGTTATGTTTGACGCTATAGGCAACCATTGCTCTTGTACTTGTGTTTTTTTCGTCAGTATGATATTAGAAGGGGTTTTGTCAGATGTAATATCAAACTGTCTCAACTACATGTACCAGAATGCAATGCTCCTATGACGTATCTCATGTATATATACAAATGTGTTTCCCGCTTCACCTCCATCCTACCCTTTAACCTCCCTTCAAGACCTCTCAGAACCCAGCATGGATACCTTTCCCCCCAAATAAAGACTTTAAGTAAATTTTGATCATGAGTTATTCGCATCAACCATCGGAGTTATCTACATTAAATGTCCCCTTTGAGGAAAGCTGATCCTCAAGGTTATTTTGGTGTGAATGTGTAGCCTTATTGCCGGCTTCAAACCTTTTTTCTGTTCTGTTCTCCACAAAAACTCCATTCTTCTCAGCAAAGACGCAACTCCGTGGCTTGTCTTTAGAGATTTTATTGAAGCATAGTATTCATCCATAATATGCAGGATAAACATCCGAAGAAGTAATTTATTCTGTTCTAACTTACATACTAATAAAATAAGAAAAGAGAAAATAGCTAACCTCCTTAAAGAGCTGGTAGATCATGGGCTTTAATAGCCCTCATGCGAGACTTAGCTTTTCATGGTCTCGATTGAGAGTAACGTAGGCTCCCGCCTACCTGGGGAAAGGTCCCTCTCAGTGTTCAAAAGCTCAGGTCTTAAATACCCTTTTTTACCTCCTCACACCTTCCTCTAGAATGTTAAAAATGTGGAATGGCTTAATTTGTTATGACAATTGTCTTGCTTATTCAAATTCTCAGGTGTTGTTTGTCACCATGTTCTCATGGGATTCCCCTTTCTTGATTGGCATCCCTATTCTCAATGACATGTTAATGTGCGAAGTGTGTATTGAATGTAAATGCTTTCTCTGTTTGGGTTAGCCTTTCTCAACCTTAAGAGAATATGCTATATGTACCTTAACACTACATAAATGTAAAGTAAATTAAAATATGAAATCACTCCACTGTGAATATCATGACATCTTCCCCTCTCCATCCAATGCAGCAGAGAATGAGATGGCTCGATGCAGGGCTGTAGCCAGGATTCTAGATTGGGTTGGGGTTGGGGGTTAGGAGGGGCAAAAAATTTCAGGAGTGACAACAATGTCACATTCACATATATAACATTGGCATTACGCGCGGGGGGGGGGGGGGTTGGCTGTTAGCTCATGAGGGTTTTTGCCCCCCTGGCCCCCCTCTGGCTACAGCCCTGGCTAGATGGTATTGTTTATGCAATGGGCACAGAGCTGGGCAGGTTTAGGAGGATGGTGGAGTATAGGGGTGCCTGGCATGCGATGGTCCATGGGGTTGCAAAGGGTTGGACTCAACTATGTGACTGAACAACAACAAAAACTCCATTAGCATGAGCAGCCATTTTAGCCTTGCCATTTGTTCTCACCCTACACCCTCCCCTACATTTTCTCCTTTCTAGGAAGGAGCATCCTTTCTTCTCAAATACAGCACTGCCAGGAGAACTAGCCTGCTAAGTCCTAGCTTCCCACTTCACTCCCATGGGTCAAACAGACTAATGAACACTTTGTTCTACTCAGGGCAATTACTTGACAGTGCAATAAATACATAAGCCCCAATTCAGCTGAAGTTATTTGTGTATCCGGTTCTAAACACATTTGCACACAAGTCTCAGGGCACTGGCTGGCATTTCAGGGAATTACCATATGATTTTCTGAGAGTCAAATCTCATGGTTTGGAAAAAGAAGAAAATTTGGTTTCTGTGAATGACTTGGTTTTAAAGCCTGAGGGGCTTATATATGCCTGTCCCTGTTTGCTGCCAGGATTCACTGCTTCAGCATAAATGTGTTTACATGGGTGTTATCCTTGCCCACTGTTCATGCATAAAAAGTTAGAAGGGAGGAGAAGGAACTGGGAAGAGAGCTGAGGGATGAACACACTTGAGCCCATTATACCAGTTGGAACAAGGCAGGGGGATGGCATGCCTTCTGCCTATTTCCAAAATCAGTTTTCTGAGACATGGTTCTGGATACCTCTCAACCTTTACCCGCTCTGCCTCAGTGACAGGCAACAAGACAAGGTAAGTGCCAGCATGAATCAGTCAGTCCTTAGAGTATTCCTATCTGCATCTCTCTGGGTCCTTGACAGAGGCTACTGTTTCTTAGGTGAGAGCAGAATCATTCCATTTTGGTTCATTTCCAGCATAAAAGTCTCTGGGATCAAACCAACATAGAGTCTGTTGCTTTAAATTTCTCTTCCGTTTTCAATTGCCCAAGATTGTTAAGTGGTTTAAAAAGACAACTTAGCTTAACCACTTCTGTCTCTGTCCCAGCTCTTGGGGACATGAAAGATGCTTCATTTGGGCGTTCTCTGAGTGGAGCTTCTTCCGCAAAAATCCTTTCAACCCAGAATAATTTCTGACACAAAATTATTATTATTATTATTATTGGGAAATTTAAAACTATCTGCTCCTTCATGGAGATTTTTCATTTTATTTAAAGCCTATTAGGTCATCTCTGATGCTTTATACCATTTTTTAAAAAATGAAAACTTCCTCTTAGAAGGAGGGGAACCTCTGTTGTTTTCTTTGTTTGGGAGGCAGACCAAATAGGATCACTTGAAGAGCTTATGTCACGTGGATGCAAAGATCACACCAAATGGTATACTGAACCTCTACCAAACCTATTTAACCTGACCAGTTTGGTTTAATTGAGTCATATAAAGGTAAAGATTTCCCTTTATCTAAAGCCAGTCGTATCCGACTCTAGGGTGCAGTGCTCATTTCTGTTTCAAAGCTGAAGAGCCAGCACTGTCTGCTGCTGCAGACGTTTCTGTGGTCATGTGGCAGGCATGACTAGACACCGAAGTGCACGGAACACTGTTACCTTCCCACCGAAGTGGTCCCTATTTATCTACTTGCAATTTCTTGCATAGCCAAGCCCTAACTTTGGCTGGATCATGGCCTCAGTCATCAACTCAAGTACATTCTTCAACTACTGAAAATTTTTGCAGTGTTCTGCCCCTGATTTAAAAAGGTGACCTAAATGATGCTTTAGAATTAGAACTTGGAAGTGAAACCTAGGAGTGAAATTTTGCCCACAGACAAGGGTTCGTAAAAGGCTGCAAATTGATCATGGGGTAGCAGCAAATATACCTGGAATTGGTATAGACCATGTGGGATGGGCCACCAGGAATGTACACAATTAAAAATGCCAATTTTCTTATCCCCCCCCCCCATTTTTACCACACATTTTGTTACTTTTTTCATAATAATGGTGTTTCTGGCAAAGTAAATGAGTTTTGCATTACAGCGAGCACAGACATACTCTCCATTTTATTTCTGAGGTTGCAGCAGTGATATGTGTTCACTGGGTTTAAGATGTCAAATTGCATGTGCTCAAGTTATTTCTTTTTAATCAAGACTGGCAATGACACACTGTCTTTTGTTTGCTCTTATATGAAGTCAGAAACATAGGAGCAGCCCTAACTGCAGAATTTCAGAGGAGAGGAGAAGAAATGTATATTGTGTGGTTGACTGCTGACTTAATACCCTTTGCAATCTAATGGGATGGAGGGGATTAAATTAGAATATCCAGAGTCTACAGATTCATATCCGTATGACTGTTGCTATCCCACTCTACTTCACTCCTCACCCCAGTCTGCAGAATGTTCATGTGCCATTATTAAGAGACTTTTTGGATATTACCTGGAATCACTTGAATTGCAAACAACATCAATGTTTCACCTCTGTGCTGTTTTCATGAATATCCATTAGGAAGAGGGACCTATCCTGTCAAATCCTGGATTTGTTTATTTAAAAAAAACACAGATACCTTTGTTGTAATAGAACACCCCCATGTGCTCAGTGATGCCAACGTATAGCTACAGTATGTTTGTATATTGCTGTATAGCAGTTGAAACACTCTCTGTTAGTGTAATTGCTAATTGCTATTGCTCTCTGGGTGGTTTACAATGTTATTAGCATTTTTTTTACCACAACACCACTGGGTACTCATTTTACTGATCTTGGAATGCTGACTCAACCTTGTGTTTGTCAGAATTGAACTCATATTGTGAGCAGTTTTTGGTTGAAGCTTAATTATTGTGCCCTGAGGGCCATCTCACCATCAAGCTTTCCCCACCTCCTTGTAAATAGTCCTGCAAATGCTCTTTGTAAGTTGGTGAGCTGTGGCTAAGCAGAAGGCAATTAAGGGAGAAGAAAAATGTTGGTCAGTTATTAATATTCTGTTATCTGAACCTGAAAAGTGAAAAGTGTTCTTTCTTTATACAGAGAGAGAGAAGAAGAGGGGAGGTTTGTATCTTAGAGTTATTTTATTTGTAAAATGTGTTGTTGTTGTTGTTGTGGTGGTGGTGGTGGTGTATCCGATTCTGAATATTGGCAACCCTCATGGTGAGCAGCCATGAAGATTCTCCTGGGAGCAATATAATGCAGCGGCCTTCCATTCCTCTGCATCGCAGCATGACACCTGTACCACTGACCCAGTTCCGCAAGTGACTTCCTGGTCCTGAACCCTTTTGGCATACAAAGTCATCATCAGCCCCAGGCCAGTATTGATGAAGCTGCTGCCTTCCATCAAGATGGATTAAAGTGGGATTTAATCCATTTGGAGATTATCACCCTTCCCTGTGGACTTCGGCACCTGTCTATCAAAAGAATGACATGCTCTATGTAGGGCTTCCCTTGAAGATGACCCAGAAGATGCAGCAAGTTTAGAATGTGGCCAGAGTCCATTGGTAGGATTTCCCCTAATGCTGAGGTTCCAGGCCCAATTCAAGGTTTCTATTTTAACCATAAAACCCTGAATTGTTTGGGACTTCACTAACTGTTGGAGTGCTTCTCTCTGAAACATATGGACTGGACAAACAGGTTTTCACAAACAAGCAGACTGCAATTACCCACCCCAAAAGAGACCAAGAAAACATCAACTAGAAACAAGACCCTCTCAGTGGTGGCACCATATCTTTTGAACACTCTCCCACCATATGTCTGCCAGGCCCCCTCCCTTGCTGTATTCTCCAAATTGGCTAAGGTGGAATTGTTCAAAGTGGCCTATGCTAAGATTCAGCAGATTTTATGTGATTTTATCTTTGGTCTTCGTTTATTATTTGATGCTGCATAGGTGTACTGCTATGTTTTAGTTGTTTCTAAATTATACTTTTATGTGGATTGGTATAGCAGTAAATAATTGTTTTAACTTATTATATGTATTATTTATACTGGTATGTATGTTGTCCTGAGTGACTTTTAGTCAGTAGAAATACTGTAAAATATAGAAATAAAATAAAATAAATTTGCAACTCAATGAACTGGTAGTGTTGACAAGTAACAAAGAGCAATTTGTTCTGTTGCACAGTTGAGCCCAACCCTTTGCGACCCCATGGACCACCATATGCCAGGTTCCCTTGTTATCTGCCATCCTCTGTAGTCCATCCAGATCTACGCCCACTGTGTCAACGATGCCATCTAGCCAGTGATGCACTACTGGGAGGACCATTGCTTTAACTATGCAGACTTTTGTTGTCAGGGTAATGTCTCTACTTTTTATTATGCTGCCTAGGTTTGTCATAGCTTGTCTCCCAAGAAGTAAGCATCTTTTTATTTCATGGCTGCAGTCACCATCTACAGTGATCTTAGATCCCAAGAAGGTAACGTCTGTCACTGCTTCCATTTCTTCCCCTTCTATTTGCTAATAATAGAGAACTGTTAACAGAGAAGATGGTGGATGGGATGTTCTTTCAGCATACCTGTCAAGTGTCCTGTACTGGCCTGGAAATCCCGTATTGTACTCCTCTTTCCCTCTCTGTCTCACCGTCATCCCGAATTTGGAGTGGTCAGGGGAGGGGGTTACTGCACATGCATGCCCATCAGAGGTGGAGGTGCGCATGTGCGAGGGGTTTCTGTGCATGCATGAGGGGTTTCTGTGCATGCATGAGGGGTTTCTGCACATGCGCGAAGGGGTTACTGTGCATGCACACTTGTCAGAGGCAGAGGTGCACATGAACGAAGGGTTTCTGCGCATGTGCGCCTGTCAGAGGCAGCGGTGCTTCCCATATTTTCTCAACCACATCTTGACAGGTATGTTCAGCTCAAGGGCCTAATTTAGTAAGAGAAAAATTATTGGCAGCTGTTTTACAGTTTTAGGGTGGGACAAAAACATGGCCAGCACCTATTATCTTGAAGCTCTTAGTACTAGTAACTAAGCCTTAGAGGAGGTGCTGCAAAGCAAAGCAAAGCAAAGCAAAGCAAAGCAAAGCAATCACACTTATATACGGCCCCATAGCACTTAGTGAACTCTCTGGGCGGTTCACAAGTTAATAATAATAATAATAATAATAATAATAATAATAATAATAATAATAATAATAATAATAATAATAATAATAATAATAATAATAATAATAATAATAATAATAATAATAATAATAATAATAATAATAATAATTTAATTTAATTTGTATACCGCTTTTCTCAACCCTGCGGGTGAGTCAAAGCAGTTCAACAACAAACCAAATACATGATAAGATACAAAATTCCAAAAATACAAAAATAATAGAATACAACAACAAAATAATAAGCCACTAATTACAATTCCATAGTATCGAACAGCACAGTTGTTATGTATGTACAATGTTGCTTTAAGAAATGTATGAATGTAACCTGACCACAATTACAATGTAGCCCAGCTGTAAAGGAACGCGAGTAAGCTGCCCATAGAGGGCAGCTGCGAGCGTTCAACTCACATGGTTCTCATTCCTCAAATCACCGGCAGCCGCGGGAACTCTCCCGCACCAGCAAACTACTACGGACGAGGGGCGTGTCTCACACGACGTCACGACGGTAGCGGCCAATAAGCTACCGTGCAACCAGATTCAAATGTATTGTGCTACTGTATTTTAGTGTAAGGGACCAAAGACAATGAAACAGCTGAAGGGTTGGCTTAACACAGGTTTATTGCATGATGATCCGGAGGAACATGTGGTAATGGCGGATGAGTAGCTCAATATATACAGCTGGCTATACATTTGAATGTGGCTCGTCGACAGACTATTGGTTGCTGCCTGCGTGACGTCGTAGGAGGTCACGCCCTTCTTGACCAGGTGAGGAGGTCGCGGGGAATCTTCCCGCGCTGCTGAACCAGGTGACTATGATCCATGAGAGCTGGACGCTCGCTACTGCCCTCTGGTGGTCACTAGCTCGCGTCCCCTTATTACGTTACATTGATACAGCTGATGGTTATAATGTTGCACACAGAAAGGTTACATTGGTAACACATGGCAAAGGTACATTGTTAAAGGCACAGCTTTACAGAACACAACATCCCTCCCCCCTAGGATGAGACGAAGTCTCTCAGCCAAGATGGCTTGTTGCATGTGCGTTTGGGCCGTGAAGAGGGCTGCCCCCCGGGGGCATTATTGCTTCTTTGTTCCCTGGTCCCTTGTCCTGAAATGGGAGAGGAAGACTTGTTAGTGGCTTGCCGCTGTCTGGCGGCCTTAGGGGAAGGGAAAAACTCCATTGTGGGCAGACCGGGGGCCGTCGGGGCTAACGAAAAACCCCTCTTCTCGCTTGGACGGGTGGGGGACCACTCCGAAAACCCCCCCCGGTTCTGAAAATCAAAATCTAAGTTGGTAGGGGTACCCGCATTTGTGGGGACTTTCCGCGAGATATGTATGGGGTCGGGTTCCTCCTCCTCGGAAAGATCCCCCAGGGTATCTATGAGGATATCCTCCTCCCCCCCTGGTGGGGCACACGGTCCCCTTTTCCTCCCCCTTGGGCTGAACGGGTGGGGGAGAACCCTAACGCTGACTTATTTCCTGCTTGATCCGTGCCCTGCTCATCGGAGACCCTGCGACGGAGCTGGTCCGCGTGCCGCCTCCACAGGAGCCCTGTGCTGGTTTCCACTCGGTACGACACGGGGCCGGTTTGCTCCACAACTATGCCCGGCACCCAGGCTGGGCCCGTGCTGGCGTAATTCCTGCAATGCACGGGGGCGCCTATGCTGAAACTCTTTGTAGCCTCTAGCCCGATGTTCCTTCCTTTGTCCTCTACCCTCGTGGGGTCTAGCCTAGTAAGGATGGTGGTCAGCTTCCTGCGCATTAAGAGCTCTGCGGGGGAGTATCCTGACGCCAATGGGGTCACCCTGTACCCTAGCAGAAACTGACACACTTGCAGGTTCAGATCCCCTGGGCCCATGCGCCGCAATGCGTCCTTCGTGGTGCGGACGAGGCGCTCTACTTGGCCGTTGGTGGCCGGGTGAAAAGGGGCGGAGGTGATATGCCGAACGGCGTTAATCTCCATGAATGCCCTAAACTCGGAGGACGTGAAACAACTAGCGTTGTCGCTAATTAACGTGTCGGGTATGCCGAACGTGGAAAAGAGCCTCCGCAAATGCCTAATGGTCTGGGCCGAGGAGGTGCTCGTGACTGGGATAACCTCCAACCATTTGGAGAAAGCGTCCACTACAAGGAGGAACAGGGTGCCTCTGAATGGGCCCGCGAAATCTACGTGCACCCGGGACCACGGCCCCTTAGCCGCGTCCCATTCCCTGTGGGGAAGGCGGGCCTCCTCTGGTCTGGAGCATTGGCAACTTTCACAAGTGCCGACCATGTGCTCGATGTCGGCGTCTAGCTGGGGCCACCAGAAGTAACTCCGGGCCAGCGCCTTGGATCGCACGATGCCGGGGTGGCTGACGTGAAGTAGTTTGAGCACCCGCGGCCGAAGGGAAGTGGGAATCACCACCCGCTGCCCCCACAAGAGACACCCCCTCTCTAGGGACAGTTCTAGCTTTTTTTCTGAAAAATGGAGCGAACTCCTCTGCTGGGGAGGACGCGGGCCACCCTTTCTGCAGCCAGGAGCTTACTGCCGCTAACGTTTTGTCCTTCTCTGTCGCTTTGGCAATGTCGGCGGGCATTACGGGGGGCGAATCCAGCACCTCAATCATGAGAACCTGATGGTCCCGCTCCCCCTTGCTCACCTGGCTGGGCGTTAGGGGAAGGGGAGACCTTGATAGAGCGTCCGCATGGCTGATCTCTTTCCCGGGCCGGTAGACCAACGCGTGCTGATACGCGTTGAGAAAAATGGCCCACCTGAGCATCCTCGGGGACAGGATCTGAGGGGTGGGCTTATCTGCGGTAAAGATGCCTAGCAGGAGCTTGTGGTCCGTCACAATGGTGAAGGGGCGGCCATACAGAAAATCGTGAAATTTTTTCGTCCCCGCGACTATCGCTAGTGCCTCCCTGTCCGTCTGTGCGTAGTTTCTCTCTGCTTGGGACAGGGACCTGGAGTAAAATGCTATCGGGGCCTCCCTTCCGTTTTCCAACACGTGGCACAGCACCGCCCCCACCCCCACTGGAGATGCATCACAGGTGAGAACTACTGGGCGTTTGGGGTCGAAGTGGGTTAGAATGGCGTCGGACGCCAGGAGGCTTTTCAGCTTGCTAAATGCCCTTTCTTGGTCATTGCCCCACTTCCATGCCTGGTCTTTCTTTAGCAGTTTGTGTAGCGGTTCAGCCACCGCTGCCTTCCGGGGGAGGAATGAGTGGTAAAAGTTGAGCAGCCCTAGGAACGACTGCAACTCGGGCTTGGAGGTGGGGCGGGGGGCTTTCTTGATGGCTGCCACCTTGGACTTGGATGGTTTTATTCCCTCAGGAGTCACACAAAACCCTAGGAACTCAACCTCGGTTGCGAAGAAGACGCATTTGTCCTTTCGCAACCTCAGCCCCGCCTTTTCGAATATTGTCAGGACCTTCCCCAACCTCTTGGCCAATTCAGCCCGACTCCCCCCTGTTATTAACACGTCATCAAAATAAGGCAACACCCCCTCCAGTCCCTTCAGGAGGCGTTCCACGAGTGACTGGAAATTTCCTGGCGCCGAATTCACGCCGAATTGGAGGCACGTCACCTGGAACGCCCCCTTATGGGTGACTATGGTCTGCGCAGCAGCTGCGGCAGGGGACACCGTGAGCTGCTGGTAGGCCTGTGCTAAGTCGAGCTTAGCGAAACATTTCCCCCCGTGTAACCTGGCCAGCAGATGGCTGACTACCGGCACCGGATATGCATTCGGGCGGATCGCCTTGTTGATGGTGCACTTGTAGTCGGCGCATATGCGGACCTCCCCATTGGCTTTTAGTGCAGTTACAATTGGAGTTTCCCACTCCGCAGAATCTACAGGCACAAGGATCCCCTGACCCACCAATTTGTCCAGTTCCGCCTCTATCTTGTCCTTGAGTGCGAACGGCACCCGGCGTGGTTTTAGGCGAATAGGGCGGACCTCCGGGTCCAGGTCGAAAGTCACTGGGGGCCCCTTGAATTTCCCCAGTCCTTTTTTGAAGACTTCGGGGTGCGCCTCGCACACCTCCTGAATTGGATCAGTCCCAACAGCGTGCATCCCAACGGCATGCACCCCCCCAATGAACAACCCCAGGGGCTGGAACCATTGAGTCCCGAGGAGGCTGCAATCTCCTCCCTTGAGCACGACTAGGGGAAGGGACGCTGCGTGCTCCTTGAATTTGACCTGAAATTCTCCAACCCCCAACACTGGAATGCTATTCCCTTGCACGTCCCGTAGCGTGGACCTCAGTGCTTTGAGCTTGGGTCGCTTGTGGGGGGCAATTCCCAAAAACTCCCTCTGGGAAATGATTGAATATGAGGACCCCGAGCCAATTTCCATCCTAATGGGCACCCCTTGGACTAGTACCTCAACAAAATAGCGGGGGTGTCCTGTAGACACGCTGCACACTGGGGTGTCGTCCCCGCTGCCGTCGGAGATACGGCCCACGCCGTCCTGCTTCCGCGTGGCCTGGGCGCCGTCCTTGGGTCTCGTTGGGCGGTCGTGTCCCGCGGAACGGTCTGCGGAGCTCCTCCGGGTCTCGCGCTTCTTCCTGCACACCTTGGCGATGTGCCCGCGGCGGCCGCAGTTGTGGCACTCGGCCTTCCGGAAGGGGCATTTCACGCGGTCGTGGGCCGCTCCACAGCCGTCGCATCGCCGGCTCTCCTTCCGGACCCTCTGGACGTTCTCGTCGTCGCTGCTCTCTGCGGACGACCTCGAAGTTCGCCGGGCCGCCTGTACCGGAGCCTCTGCCTTGCTCGACTTTGGCCGCCAGTCCTGAAGTTCTTGGACCCCGGCCTTCGTAGCTTCTGCGGCCTGGGCCGCTCTGACGACCTCCTGCAACGTGGGAGGTGGCTCTTGATTCAGGCCGCACAGCACACAGTCTCGGAGGGTGATTTCGGCGTTCTCCCATTTGCATGGGCCAGCCGCCAGCCGCAGGGCCGCCACGAACGCGCCGACCGTCTCCCCGGGCGCTTGGACTCGCCTCCAAAACGCACTCCAAGCGGGAAACATCGCCGTGGCGGGCCGGACGTGCTCACGCAGCATCTGCATGAGTTCCTTGGCCTTGAATTCGCTCACCCTCCTCGGTGCAATCAGGTCCACCAAGGTCCTTTTTGTTTCTTGTCCGAGCATTCTGGTGAAGATGGCTCTTTTCTTCGCCTCTTCCGTGACTTCGGACTCGATCAGTGCGGCCTGGAAGTCCATCTCGAGGATCTCCCAGTCGCCCGGTTTCCTGATTTCAAAACCGGCGCATGTCTTGGTCCCGTGGGCTGCCATATCCCACCTTCGTCGCCAATTTAGTGTAAGGGACCAAAGACAATGAAACAGCCGAAGGGTTGGCTTAACACAGGCTTATTGCATGATGATCCGGAGGAACATGTGGTAATGGCGGATGAGTAGCTCAATATATACAGCTGGCTATACATTTGAATGTGGCTCGTCGACAGACTATTGGTTGCTGCCTGCGTGACGTCGTAGGAGGTCACGCCCTTCTTGACCAGGTGAGGAGGTCGCGGGGAATCTTCCCGCGCTGCTGAACCAGGTGACTATGATCCATGAGAGCTGGACGCTCGCTACTGCCCTCTGGTGGTCACTAGCTCACGTCCCCTTATTAGGTTACATTGATACAGCTGATGGTTATAATGTTGCACACAGAAAGGTTACATTGGTAACACATGGCAAAGGTACATTGTTAAAGGCACAGCTTTACAGAACACAACATGTATATAATGTGATGTACCTCTGCCATTACCACATGTTCATCCTGATCATCAACCAATAAACCTGTGTTAGTCCTCACTGCGACTCCTTCTTTGTCTTCCGTGCAAGACACTAAAACAGTGATACAAAATATATGGTCAATATCAATATGTACAAACTAGAGCTTGTCCAAACGGGGCTTGCAAAGCTTGGCTGCGGCGGCAACGCCGGCATCTCCAGCGTCCTTTTGAATCCCCCACGTGGACGGGCCAAGGGGAGGGGTGCCGGGCACAGGTGCCTCCCATCCCGGAGCCAGTGGCGTGGGCCCCGGGAGAGACTTGCAAGTCCCAACATGCTGGGTACTCATTTTATTGTTGGCTCAGTGGTTAAGAAGCTCACCTTGTTCGTTGGAAGGCTGACAAGTGGGCAGTTTGAGACTCGGGTACTGCATGATGGATTGAGCACCCGTTTCTATCCCAGCTCTTGGGGACATAAAAGGAGTCTCATTCAGGCATCCCCTGAGCAGAGTTGTTCCTGCAAAAATCCTTTCAACCCAGAATAATTTCTAACATGAGATTATTATTTTATCTACCCCAGAATGATGGAAGGCCGAGTCAACCTTGAGCCCTTGTCGGGATCGAACGTCAAACCTTTTGGTTGCAGGACAGCAATTTAACCACTGCACCACCAGGGCTCCTCAGCCTTTTTGAACTGGAGAAGAAAGTCTCCTAAATGCTGGGAACCCACCAAACATAGATTTCACAGGAAAGGGGCAGGGCCTTTCAGGAGAACTCCATTAGGCTGGTGGGTGGGGGAGATAATCATGAGCCATCAATTTAAATTCAGGTGCCTCACATCTGGATTAAGACATGAAAGGCTATAAAATGGTGTTGGTATAGTGAAAGAGAAATCGTGGCAGCCTGGCAGGTTTACCGTATGGGGGGGGGGGTTTCACATCCCCCAGTGACAAAACAGGAATGGTTTGGGTGCTAGGGAAATGCAACCTTCATTCAAAAGCAGTGCTCGTTCCTGAAGGAAGAGCTTTGGATCCTAGGCATCCAGTAAATTACATCTGTATATTTGTTACAATAATAATGAAAACAATAGTAGTAATTGTCAAATGGCTGCTCCTTGGCAGGCTTCAAGAGAAGAGCCACTAAAATATTAGAACATTTTTACTTATCTTTTGATCAAATGAAAGGAATTAACTTAAACTGTTGGCTTGGTTTCCTGATGAGTGTTGTTAGCATTTTACCAAGCTTCTAACAATGAACAGGAGGCAAAAAAGTAATTTAATTTAATCCATTAGTGGATTCTGCCCTTTAATGCATTGGCATCTGCTTCTGTGCAAGGGGTTGGCCCCTTCTTGTGGCGTTCAAAGCATTTCTTTCAGCACAGATCTGATAGTATCAACTGCGCTTGTTCACATAATCTTCTTGACCATGTCTCTGAACACAGAAGTGATGTCTCATGGCAGAGATAGTGTGTGTTTTCATCTAGGCAGGCAGGATGAGATCCAGCAGTGCAAATCAGGTGCTGACTGGAATTTTCCGTACAAATATTTCACAGAGAAGCTAATTGGCAATTGGAACACTTTCACCAAAGGAAGTGGTTGAAGCAGGAACAGATGTCTAGTACCATAAAAGATATAGATACTGTCTGAGAATTGCTGGAGGGATGATGTAGGCAGCCTGCTGCGTGAAGAAAATCAAACTAATGAAGGAAAGGGTCCTTTCTAATACTGTATGTGATTTATTGAAGCCCAGCTACACCAAATGTTACATTTTAAGATTACATTTTACATTCTGCAGGCTTTTATGTTATTTTTAAAAGGTTAATTGACCTCAATGGGGTTTACTTCAGGTAAGTGTGTTCAGGTCATTATTCTGCCTTTTCTGACTGTCTACTACCTGGTCATGTTCCTGGTGACATCAACATCTCTCATTCTTCCTGCTATAAATTCTTGAGGTATCCTCTGTGCCTGAAATAAGCTAAATGAAGGATGGGCACAAGAGGGCAGTGTAATATAAGAAGTGATGCACAAAACAATTTGCTAATAATATGGTTAAGACAGGAACTTTCAAACATTGTCCCTCAGAGCCAACCTTTCCTGGTTGCCTAATTGGAAGGCTTAGTTCTCTGGAAGAAATGTCTTGCAGGCAGGCCACCCCCCAGTGTCAGTGAATGCTGCATTTGGCAGAGTGAGGCAGCTGCTTGATGGCATTGGGGAGAGGGAGTGACATGAAACAGTGAGGTGATGATCAATAGACATGTGTGTATCTGCATCCCTTAAGATGAAATGGTACCTGCACAAACAGAAGAGAAGGCTTTCCAGTTGTCAGTGCTGAACTAGCACCTTGATTGGTTTCGGTACCTAGGATGGGGAGAGTGCGGCCAGCGGTGCTTTGTCTCAAACAACAAAATGTGCTGGACCATCCCTTACAAATCAAGATTTTTTTTGACTCATGCTTCAGCCTCAGAAATTAATTCTGCAGGGAGCTAGACCTCTGCACTCCAGATTTTGTTAGGTGCTGCTTCCACAATTCACTGCCGTTGTTCCTGTTGAGTGTGAATTGTACATCAAAACATCTGGAAGGATGCTTTCCCTCTCAACTCTGATTAAAACCGCCTCATCCTCAACCTCAGCTCCCCATCCATAATACAGTACAGTGCTACCTCAGATAAAGTCTGATTCAGATAAATTCCGGTTTGGATAATGTCGCGGTTTTCATGCACACGTGATGCATCGCATAAAGTCCAAAACTGCTTAAAAAATGGACGTTATCCGAGGTATTTGGTATAGGAACCTCAGATAACATCCTTTTGGACGTTATCTGATGCATCACCCATTTGATTAAGATAAAGTCCAAAATAGGATAAAGTCCAAACTTGTGGAATGGAGTTTGGACGTTATCTGAGGTTCTACAGTACAGGGATAACAATATTGTCCTTCCATCAGTTGTTGTAACAAAACAATGTTTTTGATCAACTTTAAACATTTGATAGCAGTACTGTACATAGTATTAAATACCTATGTGTAACTATTAGGTTGAATCAGACAGTCTGTTGCCTCCATTTTAGGGAAGAAGGGGCATGGCTCATCATGCACTTATGTGACAGATGTCAAGCAGGAAGGGATAGGGTGGGGGAGGCAACACGGCATGGTTGGCCAAGTGCTATGATGGTGAACCTTGGCACTCCAGATGTTCTTGGACTTCAATTCCCAGAAGCCCAAGCCCCCTGTGAATCCACACGAATGGGTTTACTGCGATTCATCCAGCCTGCTCCGCCCATACCACTCCCGGAAACAGAAGTAAAATGCACCCGTATGGAGGAAGAGTTAACCCAGAAGAGCCTTAACCGTACGGGCACATTTTACTTCCACTTTCGGGAGCGACGAGGGCAGTGTGGGCCGGATGAATCCAGTAAACCCCTTCATGTGGATGCACAGGGTGCTTGGGCTTCTGAGAAGTCCAAGAACATCTGGAGTGCCAAGGTTTGCCATCACAGGCCTAGTGCATGTGTTTGTTTTCTTTTCCCAGCAGGAATTTGGCCATGGGCAACGTCAATATTAGCTGCTAGCAATAGTAGCTTAGTGGTAAGATGCTGAACTTGACGACTGGGAGGTTGCCAGGTCAGCAGTTCGAGCCCAAAGTGCTGCACAATGGAGTGAGCTCCCCTCTCTGTCCCAGCTCCTGCCAACCTAGCCGTTTAAAAACAAGAAATTGCAAGTAGATAAATAGGTACCACTTTGGTGGGAAAGTAAACAGTGTTTTGTGCACTCTGGTGTCTAGTCATGCCTGCCACATGACCATGGAAACGTCTGCAGAAACTAGAAGGGGGTAATATGCCTAATTCTTGGAGCCATTCAATTATGGTATTAATTCCAAAACCAAATAAAGACAAGGAAAAAATTGATGCCTACCACCCTATTTCCCTATTAAATCAAGATACAAAGATATTCACTTCACTACTAAACAATCGATTGAACAATTTCTTAAATTTTTACATAGGAGAGGAAGACAAATGGAGAGTTTAATAAGCAGGTTAGTTAATATTATAGATTTTATAAAAAAGAATAAGGAAAAAGTTTGTATATTAGCGTTAGATATCTATAAAGCATTTGATTCTATTCTGTGGTCTACTATTAAAGAAATATGCCTTAAACTAGAATTCGGTTCTAAATTTAGACATGTGATTGATCAATTATATAATGATTTGGTGACAAGAATAAAAATAAACAATAAATTAAGTAGGGAAATTAACATCAAGGCCGGCACGAGACAGGGTTGTCCACTCTCCCCATTGCTTTTTATACTGGCGATGGAGCTGCTAGCAACAAGCATAAGACAAGATGAAGGTTTAATAGGTGTCAGAAATTTAAAAAATCAGTCTATTTGCAGATGATACCTTACTAGTGGTTAAGGATCCTCTTTTAACTATTAGCAAAATCCAACATCATTTAAATTCATTTGAAGAGTTCACAGGTTTAAAAATAAATTGGGGAAAAACAGAAGCTATCACATGTAACCTGTCAGAGATGGAAAAGAAGAAGATCATGGAGAAATACAAGTTTAGAATAAAAGACAAAATGAGATAATTGGGAATAATGGTGTCTGATGAAGTGAATGATTTGCATAAGATTAATTTTAACAAATTAAAAGATGAAATAAAATTAATCAAAGACCAATTGAAATTATCAAAATTATCATGGTTTGGGACGATCAATTTATGTAAAATGAAAATTATGCCAAAATTGAATTTCCTATTAGAAAATCTACCAATACAAATAAAAGAAACCGAACTTAGAATTTGGCAGAAATTGATAAACAAATTTTGTAACAATGATAAAAAGCCAAGAATTAGTAAAAGTCTATGGTACTTCAAAAATAAAATGGGAGGGTTAAATATCCCGAACGTTAAAAAATTATTATAGAGCTTTCAATTTAAAGAGAATTATTAAATTATTAAGCCAACATGGCTTGCAAAAGTATGAATTAGAATGTATGGAGTTTAGAAAATGGAAGGGAGAATTATTCTTAGGTGAAATGAGGACTAATCCACAAATTTGTAACTTCTCTTTAAAGAATACATTTAAAATTTGGAAAGGTTTGAAACCAAAATTATTAGCAAATTTTTCACCTATATTGGAAATTTTAGATCAACAAAAGTGTCCTCTAGAGTTAACAACAAATACAAAAGAAGTATTATTGCGTAAAAAAGCTCTACTTACCAATGGATTGATAATTGTAATACCTACCTACCATAAATGGAAAAATATTTATGAAGATTGAAACTTAAGTTGGTTGCAAGAACTTCAAATGCAAGCGTGGGACAGACAATTGAGGAAAAATAGCAAAACAGATCGGGCACTAACTCCTTTTGAAACATTGACCCTTGAAGTGAGATATGGTAAAAAGAGTTTAAAAGGTTTAGTGGGCAAGATATATCAGTTGTTAAATTCTAGTGGAGAAACTCAACAATGGCTTAAGAAAATTTGGGAAGACGACTTGGGAAGCACAATTAAAGATGAGAATTGGAAAAAATTGGACTCAGAAGTATGAAATCACTTTCAATAAAGGAAAAGGAACACAATTGCAAACTTCTTTGGAGGTGGTACCTTACTCCAGCCAAATTTCATTTAATGAAAATTAAGAATTCAGAGATATGCTGGAGATGTAATAAGGGAAAGGGACATATATCCATATGTGGTGGTTGTGTGACAATTTGAGAAAATTTTGGAAGGTTATAGAAGAGGAATTGAGTAAAATATTAAAAATTACAATAATATTAAGTCCAAAGTTGGCAATATTGGGTGAAGTCGATGATTTACATCTGGAAGATAATAAAAAGAGCTATTGCTATCTTTAACAATGGTAGCAAGACAGCTAATTGCCAAGGAATGGAAGGGTGGAACAAATATTAGTAAAGCTAGATGGTATTCAGATGTCTGGCAATTGGCACTTAACGAGAAACTAACTATGCAAATCCATCAGAAAAAAATGGATGTCAATAAAGATCCCATTTTGGGATATCTGGGGTCCTTTCGTCGGATTTGCACTATTAGATGACAATGAGTTTATCCCGATCCCTTGATACGATCCAATTTTGGAAAGAAAATTGAAATTAATTGGGCCAGAAATCCTCGCTGACAGTCCCAACAGAACACAGTTTTTTTTTCATTTTTTCACCCGTTAAACATCATTATAAGTCTGAGTTAACTACTTTTATGATGTGTTTTGGGATCAAGGAGACAACGGAGGCTTGATTCATGAAGAGGCATAGGGCAAGATAGCCCGGACGGAGTTTATTAGGAATAACAGGACAAAGACATTCCAGAGAAGAGTATGCAATATATCCTTATTGGTTACCTGCAATAGCATAAGGTTACATAATTGGCTAAATATCAGCATGCCTGCCTCGTGCTCACCTTGCTGATTGGTTAAACAGCTGTGTGTTGGCTAAGTGACTGCGTGCCATCCCTGGGTATAGTAGGGAGGGCGAGAAGGCCTTGAGTAATGGTATCAGAGGCCCAAGCTGGGGGCCCAGGCCTCTAAGTTACGGCATAAACAGATGAGGCAGGAGAACGATCAACCACGATTTATGACCATGGTTTGCCAATAGCCACAGCGATCGTGCTGTGAACACCCTCACATCTCCCCCCTTCTGTTTTTAAGAAGCTTATAAGCATAATAAATTTGGTCCTTGCGTGCACGAGGCATCAAGCGAAATCCTTGCAGGCAGGTGGCTAGCAACGAAGGTATGCATTGAATAAAGCAACAGGCAGTTATCAGAATGGCAAGAATAATTAAACCATACTGCAGAATGGTCCGTACCCAAGCTCCGTTGGGAAGCCAGGACCAAAGAGTGCTCCACCACGAAGGCAGAGGATTTTGCTTAATATCAGAAACAATTTTGGTTAGAAAATCCAATTGATTTTGTACCTTATTAGAATTATTGGATAAGTTAAAGCAACACATATTACGCACAGACTCACAACATTGATGATGCAACATCAGCAAATAATCGATCGCGGCGCGGTTATCTAAAATGGCGTTGCGAAGCTGAAATTGCTCCCTGTTCAGGAGGCTAATAGCTTGGGAAGTGTGATTAACGGCTTTTACAAATGCACAAGCAAGCTTTCCAAGCTGCCTTGCATTCCCGGCTGCCAGGCCAGGCACGCCAACAAGACTGATGGCCAAGGATATGTACTTGGCCTGGGAAAGCACCTTAACAGTGCTATCGCAATCAGAGGGTAACTGCTCAGCGGCAGTACCCCGGGTGATGCATTTGTGGGTGGGACGCTGACGGACCAGCGTAGTGCGGTTGGGCAAAGCAACAATCATACGACTAAGGCAACAAGTGGTTTTAGAGAGGTTAGCAGGAATATAGTTCCAAGTTCGTGACCCACAGGTCCAGAACCACCCAGAAGGCAACAGAATGTGCTGAAAGTTAAAATGAAGGTCCTCTGTTTCCCTCCCGGTGCAATTAAGACCGCGACCGGGCTGAAAACAGCGAGACTTTGACTTATGTTGAGTACAGTTCACAACCCTGGCACATTTACTAGCATTACTAACAGCTACAATAGGAGTATAGAGAGACAGGGCATCAAGGGGCAGCCTTTTGGTTGCCTTCCCCCAAAGGGGGCTAAGAGCATATTTGTTTTTGACCTTGTCATTAAAGTCGGCCATATCGTAACCCAACACTGACCTACTGACGTTTTGGGGAGTGTAGCAAATGGGAATGAGACAGGTGCTTAACAGGTGATAGGAGTCAACGCTTTGCTTAAGGCAAAACTCAGTTTGATTAGAAATGTGGGCAAGCTTATACCACAGGTTATACTCAAAGCGTTGGGACAGCTCATCTTGGACGGCAAGCGCCCCTGGAAAGAGAAGCATGTAGCAACAAAGAATCATTATAGAATTAGCATTTAGGAGTCTTTTCCACCCGGATTTCGTCCAGCACGGACTGGGCTTCATCCGACAATGCTTTCACCTGGCCCCAGGTTATTGGTGGGTTCTGCCCCGTTCGCCTTCCCCCTCGGTTCCGTCTCCTCTCCGGGAGCTCGTGCAGGTGAAGGTTGAAGTTTGGAATGGGGTTGTTGAGACCCTGATGCCATGCCATGTTTCCACGGTCGAACAAACAGGGCAGGGACCCAAAGAGGACCTTCTGGCGTAGACACGGTGGCGTAGCCCCTTCCCCAGGTTATGAGGGGAACAGGCCCTTTCCACTCTGGGTCCGGCATGCGTCTGTACTGGACCTGGGGGGCAGGCAGAACCTCAAGCTGGCGGTAGTGACGCTGAGCCCTGGATAAAAATTGAGAATTAAATTGAGACAAGTTAAGGTGGTTTAGAGTAAACAGTACACTAGCAAGCCACTCCTCCTTTTCCGGAAGTGAGAGGGGGACAGTTCCCCCTTTCCTTTTTTGGCGATCCAGTGCCTCTTTCAGTGTTTTATTGGCCCGTTCGACCACGGTCTGTCCCTGAGAATTATAAGGGATGCCGAATGTGTGGACAATCTGCCAGCGGGTACAAAACTCTGCTAGGGCAGTAGAACAATAGGCGGGGGCGTTATCGGTCTTCAAACGGTCAGTTTTTCCCATGACCGCGAAGCAGCGGACAAGGTGATTGCAAACGTGTTTGACCTTTTCTCCCTTCTGGGGCGTGACCCAGATATAGCCAGAGTAGGTGTCAACACAAACATGTAAATATTTCCATGGTGCAAAAGGAGCAAAAATGGGTAACATCCATCTGCCAAAGCTGGTTAGCACCCAGACCGCGAGGATTTACTCCTGCAGCAGGATTCTGGGGCTGTTGTGAACATTGTGGACACTGCTGAATTATGGCCCTTGCATCCGCAAGGGGAATGTTAAACTCTTTAGCAAGAGCTTTGGCATTCTGATGATGCAAAGTATGGCTTTCAATGGGGGAACAATACATGGCACGTAATGCGCCATCTGCACGGTCATTCCCTTCGGTCAAGGGGCCGGGGAATGGCTGATGACTACGAATGTGTGCAATGAAAAAGGGTACTGTTCTCCGTTGGAGCAGCATTTGTAGAGACAGGAACAGTGACAGCAAGTTGCTATCTACTGAAGGTGACACATAACTTCCCACAATGTTGGACACGACATTGGTGACATACAGGCTATCAGAGATCAAGTTAACATGCTGATCCTGAAACAGACTAAAGGCAAGGACAACCGCCGCAAGCTCTGCGTGCTGTGACGAGCGCTGCGGCAGCGTAAATTGACTTTTCCATGTCCCCTGCTCCTGCCAGGCAACCACCCCACAGCTCGGGCTACCATCAGTGAAGACAGTGAGAGCCGGCAAAAGGGGCGTGGGAGAGAGGAGGTGGAAAAGCTTCAAAGGTATATGCTGAGCAACCTGGAGCCGAGGATCCTTAGGAGAGTGGTACACTACCTGGCCTGTAAAATCTGCCATAGCAAGTTGCAGCTCGGTAGAAGAGCGCAGTCCCGCTTCCCAAACTGCGAGGGGAACGGGAACCACAATCTCCATGGGATCCAGGGCAAACAGGGCGAGACAGCGGCGGCGGCCTTTAGAGACGACCTGCGCCAGCATGCTCAAAAAGGGTGTAATGGTATTTTTTGTGGTGTGTGAAAGATACAACCATTCTAAAATACGAATTTTCCCATCTGAAGGCTCCTGATGTATGACAGCATATAGTTGTTTCACATCTCCCAGGCAAAGGAGCTTGGGGGGGGGGGCGCAATTTGGCTCAGCCCTATCAACCCAGACCTTGGCCATGGCAGAGTTAACCATGGAAAGGACCTCCCGTTGTGGGGCGGTAAGGGTGATCAGATCTCCTGGATTCTTCCCTGCTCTAAGAGTGTCAAAGACGGGGCTGAGCGCAGCGATGGTAAGCTTAAAATAAGGGTGGAGCCAATTGACAGCTCCAAGTATCTGCTGCAGGGTGACATAACTGACAGTAGGTGGAATTTCAATCCGCGGCAATGCTGGCATAGAGTACGCAGCCATCATGCGGTGCCCAAGATAGGAGAAAGGTTCAGCTAACTGAACCTTTTCCTGGGCGATTATTAGGCCATAAAGGCTCAGGGTCTCCTGAAGGCGAGGGAGCCACCCCTCTGGGAGGGAGGTCCCGGCCACCAAGATGTCATCCATGTAATGATATATAATCAAATTAGGGTAAGCCTTTCTGTACGGCATGAGAGCTGCATTTACATAAAACTGACACATGGTGGGGCTATTGAGCATTCCCATTGGCAATACCTTCCAATGGTACCGGACTGTGGGCTGGGAGTTATTCAACACCAGGACTGTGAAAGCAAAATACTTCCGGTCCTTTTCCTGAAGGGGAATGGTATAAAAACAATCCTTGAGGTCAATGACAGCCATCTCATAATCATGGGGTATCAAATTTGGGTTCGGGGTTCCACACTGGAGCGAGCCCATCGGCTCGATTATCTTATTAATCTCCCGCAGGTCATGGAGCAACTGCCACTTCCCGGACTTCTTTTTGATGACAAATACCGGGGTATTGAACAGACTACTAGTCGGTTCAATGTGACCCGCGTCCAGTTGTTCCTGGATGAGCTGCTTAAGCGCAGTCAACTTCTCTTGCGGAAGTGGCCATTGTTCCACCCACATGGCTTGATCGGTCTTCCACGAGAGTGGAAGAGCACAATGTTGATGGCTATTCATGAGTTATGAGGGTGGTGCCAACTTGCGCCAGCAAATCCCTCCCCCACAAGTTGAGATCAATTTGTAAAATACAGGGCTTGATGCGAGCAATCTCAGGCCCGCCAGGTTGGAGACTGACAGATAACCACTGAGCACTTTTCCGGGAGGCCTGGCTACCACCGATGCCCCAAACTGAGGGAGCGGTTTCGGTTGGCCACAAGGGATCCCAGTGCCCAGTGGCTATCACAGAAATATCCGCCCCCGTATCCAACAATCCTTCCAACAACTTACCGTTTACCCAATACTTACGGGTCGGCTTCTGTTGTCCTATCTGCTCTCGAAGGGCGGCAACCTGTGGATGATAGGTGTCTCCATCGGCCCCGGCACGGGTGGAACCAAACCCCCCTCTGCAAAGGGCGGGCTCCGCTCCCCCTGGGGTCTCATAAGAAACAATGAACAATTGTGCCCAGGAGTCCCCCTTGTGCAGTTGCAATGGGAGGTGACTCCAAAATTGTACATAAATGATGCCTGTGTAGTCTGCATCTATCACGCCAGGAACTATCATGATGCCATGTTTGGCCGCTGATGAACGTGGCAGTACCAAACCAATGGTCCCTTTTGGCAAGGGGCCAGTAAGGTCGGCAGGCATCAGGATAAGCTCCCCAGGCAACGCAGTTGTCATGTCCTGTGTGTTAACGAGATCGAGACCAGCACTGCCAGCAGTAGCAGCCTTGCGCTGATCGACCCGTGTCCACTTTATTTTTCCGGGGCCCGGGGAGGGCCCGGTATCTAGTTTCCCTGTGGTGAGGGGTTGACTCTGCACTGGCTAGCCCAATGGTAGCCTTTGCCACACCGGGGGCACTTCTTGCTGGGGCGCATGACATCCTTTCCACCTCCCTTATGCGCTCCCCCTCCGGGAGCGTGACAGTCTTTCTTGAAGTGGCCCGGTTTCTGACAGTTGAAACAATTGCCAGTGGGCTTGTTTCCGGCACAAAGCGCTCCAGCCAGAAGGGCCATTGCATGCGTTTGAGTGCCCACCTCCATACAGGCTTGAATCATGTCAGCTAAACTATACTCAGGGCGGTGAATGACATTTTGCAAAATCTTCTTGCAATCGGCATTGGCCTGCTCAAAAGGCAGCCGTTTCAGGAGTTCTCCCTGGGCATCAGGGTTGTCTATCTGTCTTTGTATGGCTTCCTTCAATCTATCAATGAACTGTGAGTAGGGTTCAGTGGGCTGCTGCCGTGTGGAAGTAAAGGAGCGTGTGGGTTTCCCAGAGACGGGGATCCTTTTAAAGGCTCTCATGACGCACATAAAGGTGCGGTGGAAAGACTCCCGGGGGAGTTGCATCTGCTGTTGGAGGGTAGCAAATGCACCTGCTCCATAAATCTGCTCAGGGGTGTTTTGTGGCGTACCAGCCGCCACCGCAGCCGCTCGGAATTCACTATCCCAAACAACATACTGTGAAGCAGTCAAAATCATTCGAAACAAATCCTTCCAGTCTTGGGGCAGCATCGTGTACCCATTCCCAATTCCCTCAAGCAACCCTTGCACAAAATTTGATCGGACACCAGCCTCTCTAACAGCTTTATTAAGTTCCCTAATTACTGTATATGACAGAGCTTGCCAATGGATACGTTCCTCTGGATTCCCATCCGCCCCCACCCCCATCTCAACCGTAATGGGAAAAGCAGAAGGACTCTCTCCTTCCCACTCTTCCGCCTCCTCCAGGGACAAAACCCCATCGCTCTTGGCTCGATGTATAGCGGAGCGAACATTTCCCATCACACCGCCAGGGTAGGCAGGCGGCGCCTGGAGAACCAGGCTCGGGATGGGTGGCACCAATGGTGCCGTAGGTGGTAAAATAGCGGGCGGCACTTTTGGATAAGGAGGTGGTGGGTCCTCGGGTGGATGAGTCAGAGGATTGGTCAGGGATGCCTCTGCTGGTACTAATTTCCTGACTGCCTCGTTAATTCTTTGCCAAATCAATAAATGATGAACCGCTGCCCTAGGTTCTTCCAATAAAATTGTTCCAATTCGTTGCCACTCGTTTGAGTGATCCAATTTCTGGGTACCAAGGACATTGGCATTCGACTTCCTTAATGAAGTCTTCAAGACTATTAAGCGTGATGTCTGGACATCCGTTCTCCTTGATGATTTTCTGCAATTCCTTTGCATGGGTCTTTTGCCCTAAAGAAAGTCCCCCCCCCCATACTCACAATCGGGAGCTCGAAAGCTGAGAGAGGTGCACCAGGGGGCTATTCCAGCCGGTGAGTCGGGGAGTTGGGATCCAGCAATCGCATCGCGGGTCACCAGATGATGTGTTTTGGGATCAAGGAGACAGCTGAGGCTTGATTCATGAAGAGGCATAGGGCAAGATAGCCCGGACGGAGTTTATTAGGAATAACAGGACAAAGACATTCCAGAGAAGAGTATGCAATATATCCTTATTGGTTACCTGCGATAGCATAAGGTTACATAATTGTCTAAATATCAGCATGCCTGCCTTGTGCTCACCTTGCTGATTGGTTAAACAGCTGCATGTTGGCTAAGTGACTGCGTGCCATCCCTGGGTATAGTAGGGAGGGCTAGAAGGCCTTGAGTAATGGTATCAGAGGCCCAAGCTGGGGGCCCAGGCCTCTAAGTTACGGCATAAACAGATGAGGCAGGAGAACGATCACCCACGAATTATGACCATGGTTTGCCAATAGCCACAGCAATCATGCTGTGAACACCCTCACACTTTTACTGTTTTATTTTTTTAAATTTTAATTCATCTTTTCTTTTTTATTGCGTGTGTATTGTTTATTATATTTTGTTTACTCCATGGAAATCAATAAAAATTATAAAAAGAAGCAGATGCAGATAGTGCTGGGTCTTTGGTTGTAAAAGGAGATGAGCACTGAACCCTAGAGTTGGATATGACTGATTTTTTGAGCAAGGGCAACCATAACAATATTAATATTGTACCATGATTGTTTTTTTAAGTGCTTTTATATTGTATACTTCATTATTGTTTCATGTTGTTTGTAAGTCTTCACATATCAGCAGCTTCGAATACCTAAATTCTGAAAAGATACACGCAGGGCTGACCCTACAGTGAGGCAGAGGGAGGATGATGGGACAAAGAAAGTTTAGTATATGAGAGTCAAGACACAAGGCACAGCCAAAGGCTGGGTTAACTCAGGTTTATTGCATGGTGGACAGAGGGAACATGAGGTAATGGCGGACGAACAGCTCTATATATATGGTAGTAGCGTCTTTGAATGTGGCTCCACGGTAGCCCGTTGGCTACTGGTCCGCGTGACGTCATGGCTGGTCACGCCCTTCTTGTCCAGGTGTAGGTAGCGGCGGGAAACTTCCCGCGCTGCGGTCTTTGATGGGTTTGAACCAAGAGAGCTTGGACGCTCGCTGCTGCCAGCTGGTGGTCATTAGCTCGCGTCCTATTACAGGGTTTATGTGATACAGCTGAAGGTTACATTGTTACTCATAGGTAAGGTTACATTGGTTCAGATACATTGATATCACAAGTGGAAGGTTACACTATTAGAACACAACACTCCTCCCCCCTAGGATGAGACGAAGTCTCTCAGCCAAGATGGCTTATTTCGAACACGCTGGGGTCTCGGCGCGGGCTGCCCTGCCCTGGCTTCGCTCCCTCCTCCTTGCTCCCTGGCTGCCTGCCCTGTAACGGGAGAGGATGACTTGTTAGTGGTTTGCCGCGGTTCTGCGGCTTTGTTGGAAGGTGTGTGCTTTGTTTGGGAAGAACCGGGGGCACTGGGGGCTAACGAAAAACCCCTCTTCTCGCTTGGATGGGTGGGGGAACACTCCAAAAAACCCCCCCGGCTAGCAAAATCAAAATCAAAATCGGCTTCGGGGGAAGCGGCAGCGGCGGCCGCACACTCCTTTTCCCTCCCCCCGGGCTCGGATAGAACTGGGGTATCAAAAGGATATGAGTCGGGCTCGCTGCTTTCCCCCCTGGCTTCGGACTGGTGTCCCTCTCTGTCTCCCCCTTGGGCTAAACGGGTGGGGGAGAACCCTATCGCTGAATCCTGTCGCTGAGCCCCACTGATCGGCCCCTCACTCACTCGGTGCCTCAGTTGGTCAGCGTGCCTCCTCCAGAGGAGGCCGGTGCTAGTTTCCACCCGATATGACACTGGCCCCGTCTGTTCTATTATCGTCCCTGGCACCCAGGCTGGGCCTGCGTTGGCATAGTTCCTGCAGTGTACAGGATCGCCTACGCCGAAACCTTTCGAGACCGCTAAACCTATGTTCTTCCCTTTGTCCTCGACCCTCGACGGGTCCAACCTGGACAAAAGCGTCGTCAGTTTCCTCCGCATCAGCAGCTCAGCCGGCGAGTATCCAGACGCTAAGGGGGTCACTCTGTATGCTAATAGAAATTGACAAACTTGGTGATTTAGATCTCCCGAGCCCATGCGCCGCAACGCATCCTTTGTGGTGCGCACCAACCGTTCCACTTGGCCATTCGTGGCCGGGTGAAACGGCGCGGATGTGACATGCCGAATTGCATTTGCCTCCATGAATGCTGCGAACTCAGCGGACGTGAAGCAACTGGCGTTATCGCTGACCAAAGTGTCGGGTAAACCGAACGTGGAAAAGACCCTCCTTAGCTGGCGAATGGTAGTGGCGGAGGATGTGCTCTTTACCGGGATGACCTCCAGCCACTTGGAGTATGCATCCACCACCAGGAGAAACATGGTTCCTCGGAACGGGCCAGCAAAATCTACGTGCACCCTGGACCACGGTCCCCTTGCTGCGTCCCATTCCCTATGCGGGAGGCGGGCGACCTCCGGTCGGGAGCACTGACATGCCACGCAAGTGCCAACCATATGCTCTATGTCGGCGTCCAGCTGGGGCCACCAGAAGTAACTCCGGGCCAACGCCTTGGAACGGACGATTCCCGGGTGGCTGACGTGCAACAGCTTTAGCACCTTCGGTCGCAGGGACGTAGGAACCACCACCCGTTGGCCCCACAAGAGGCACCCCCTCTCTAAAGACAACTCTACTCGCTTTCGGAAAAATGGGTCGAATTCCGCGCCTGGGGATGACGCCGGCCACCCCTTCTGCACCCACGAGCATACTTTCTCTAGTGTTCTATCCTTTCCGGTCGCCCTGGCAACGTCGGCCGGTACTATCGGGGGTGACTCCAAGACCTCTATTAGTAATACCTGGCGGTCTCTTCTTGCCCCTGCCTTCTGGTCGTCCGACAAGGGTAACGGAGACCGTGAGAGCGCGTCTGCATGGCTGATTTCCTTCCCTGGCCGGTATTCTAACTCATGTTGATATGCGTTAAGAAAAATAGCCCACCGCAGCATCCTCGGGGACAGGATCTGTGGCGTGGGCTTATTTGCAGTGAATATTCCTAACAGGGGCTTGTGATCAGTAACGACCTTGAATGGCCGACCATACAGAAAGTCGTGAAATTTCTTGGTTCCCGCTACTATCGCTAATGCCTCCCTATCGGTCTGTGCGTAATTCCGCTCTGCTTGGGACAGGGACCTTGAATAAAACGCTATCGGGGCCTCCCTTCCGTCGTTTAACACGTGGCAAAGCACCGCCCCCACCCCCACCGGGGATGCATCGCAGACTAAAACTATGGGCCGTTTGGGGTCGAAATGAGTCAGGATTGCCTCGGATGTGAGGAGTTGCTTTAACTCTGTGAACGCTCTTTCCTGCTCGTCACCCCACAGCCACTTTTCCTCTTTTTTAAGTAACCGATGGAGCGGCTCGGCAACAGACGCCTTCCGCGGAAGGAAGGTATGGTAGAAATTGAGAAGCCCCAGAAACGACTGCAGCTCGGTTTTGGAAGTGGGGCGAGGGGCTTTCTTAATGGCGGCTACCTTAGATTTGGACGGCCTAATTCCCTCGGGTGTGACACGGAACCCTAAAAACTCAACCTCTGTTTCGAAAAATACACATTTGTCTTTTCTCAGTCGCAGCCCCGCTTTCTCGAACACGGTCAGGACCTTATCCAATCTGTGGGCCAGCTCGGCCTTACTCCCCCCCGTTATCAACACGTCATCAAAATATGGCAACACCCCCTCCAGCCCCTTCAGGAGGCGTTCCACTAGCGCCTGAAAAATGCCAGGTGCCGAGTTCACGCCGAACTGTAACCTCGACACCTGGAACGCACCCTTATGTGTGACTATTGTTTGTGCCGCCGCTGTGGCGGGGGTTACCGGGAGTTGCTGGTAGGCCTGTGCTAAATCGAGTTTAGCGAAACACTTCCCCCCATTTAGCCTGGCCAGAAGGTGGCTGACCACTGGCACCGGGTATGCATTCGGGCGGATTGCCTTATTAATGGTACACTTATAATCAGCGCAAATGCGCACCTCCCCGTTAGCCTTCAGTGCTGTTACAATTGGAGTCTCCCACTCCGCGGAATCCACAGGAACAAGAATCCCTTGACCCACCAGTTTGTCCAGTTCCGCCTCTATTTTGTCCTTTAGCGCGAACGGTACCCTGCGCGGTTTAAGTCTTATCGGGCGGACCTCCGGGTCTAAGTCGAAGGCTACAGGGGGTCCCTTGAACTTTCCCAGTCCACTTTTAAAAACAGCGGGGTGTGCGTCACACGCCGCTTGTATTGGGTCCTCGCCTACGGCATGCACCCCCCCTATGAACAGACCTAAGGGCTGAAACCACTGGGTTCCGAGGAGGCTACAACTCCCCCCTTTTAGCACCACTAGGGGAAGTTCCGCAGAATGTCTCTTGAACCGAACCCGGAATGTCCCGACCCCCAACACCGGAATGCTGTTCCCCTGTACGTCCCGTAGTGTGGCTCTCAACGCCTTAAGTTTGGGCCGCACGTGGGGGTCAATTTTCAAGAACTCTCTCTGGGGAATTATAGAATAGGAGGACCCCGAGTCAACTTCCATCCTAATGGGGGTCCCTTGTACTAGTACCTCAACAAAGTAATGGGGCTGTCCCGCAGACACGCTGAACACAGGAGCGTCGCCCTCGCTGTCGTCCGAGATGCGGCCCACGCCGTCCTGCTTCCTCGTGGCCCGGGCGCCATCTTTGGACCTTGCTGGACGGTCCGGTCTGGCTGAACTGTCTTGCGACTGTCTCCGGCCCTCTTTCCATTTCCTGCACGCCTTGGCGATGTGCCCCCGACGTCCACAGTTGAAACACTCGGCTTTCCTGAATGGGCACTTCGCGCGCTCATGGGCCGCTCCGCAACCATCGCAGCGGCGCCCGCCTCTCCGGACCTTCTGGACCTTCTCCTCTCCATCGCTGCTTTCTGAGGACGATTTCGAGGTCGGTCGGGTTGCATGCACCGACTGACCGGACTTCCCGTGCGACGGGTTTTCCGCTTTGCCGGCCCTCGGACGCCACTCACGCCACTTGTGCATCTCATCTACTCCAGCGTTCGTGGATTCCGCGGCTTCCGCGGCCTCTACAACCTCTTCCAGTGTGGGTGGTGGCTCCTTGTTCATCAGGCTGCGCTGTACTTCCTTGTCCTTCAGGCCACACAGCACTCCGTCCCTGAGGGCCATCTCTAGGATGTGGTCCCATTTGCAGGGGGCGGCGGCTACCCTCATAGCCGTTACGAAGGCTTCTACCGACTCGTCCGGCGCTTGAACTCGCCTCCAAAACGCGCTCCGAGCGGGAAACATTGCCCTCGAGGGTCGGAAACGCTCACGCAGCAGTTTCATGATGTCGCCGGCTTTGAAATCGCTCACCTTCTTCGGTGCGAGGATGCCCACCAGCGTCCGCTTGGTTTCCATCCCGAGCATGCTGGTGAGGATGGCCCTCTTCCTTTCCTCGTCGTCTTCTTTGACTTTGAGTTCCACCAGTGCCGCCTGGAAGTCCATCTCAAAAAGCTCCCAGTCTTGCGGTTTGGTGATGTTGAACCCGCTCTGTGTCCCGGCTCCCTGGGGATCCATTATCCCACCTTCGTCGCCAATTTAGTATATGAGAGTCAAGACACAAGGCACAGCCAAAGGCTGGGTTAACTCAGGTTTATTGCATGGTGGACAGAGGGAACATGAGGTAATGGCGGACGAACAGCTCTATATATATGGTAGTAGCGTCTTTGAATGTGGCTCCACGGTAGCCCGTTGGCTACTGGTCCGCGTGACATCATGGCTGGTCACGCCCTTCTTGTCCAGGTGTAGGTAGCGGCGGGAAACTTCCCGCGCTGCGGTCTTTGATGGGTTTGAACCAAGAGAGCTTGGACGCTCGCTGCTGCCAGCTGGTGGTCATTAGCTCGCGTCCTATTACAGGGTTTATGTGATACAGCTGAAGGTTACATTGTTACTCATAGGTAAGGTTACATTGGTTCAGATACATTGATATCACAAGTGGAAGGTTACACTATTAGAACACAACAGAAAGTGTTAATGATTTTCTGCTTTACAGATGGGTGTTCCTCCATGAAAAGGCCTATCAGATAAGGGACACTGCCATCGAATCATCTGTGGTCACAAAGGTGAAAGGCTTTGGCAAATACAGCAATCGGGTGATGGACACAGCTGATTATGTTACCCCACCACAGGTAACTCCTTATGTAAATTTGGCGGGAGAGGTGTTTTTATTTTATTTTAAAGGTTGGCAATCTTATGGGAGATAAACAAAATATGAATTTAATTTAATTTAATTTTTCAATTTTATGCCGCCCCACTTGCAGAGCAACTCTGGGTGGCTAACAGAGAAAAACACAATTTCACAATTACAGTACAAAATATCAAGTCATAAGTGTTTCAGAAACACTACAGTGAATATCCCAACCACCATCATAAAACTTCAACCCATCCCCACCCGCACCAATTAAAAATCTAGTTAAAAACTTAAAAGCATGAGTGATCTTCCTCTAAATGAGTCAGTGGCAGAGGGGGGGTTTGCTCCCTCTCCACCTCCCCACACCTGCCCTGCCAGCCAGGTTTTCAGCCCTTTCCTGAAGGGCAGCAGCTCTGTCTGGAGATGCAGTTCAACTGGCAGGAGGTTCCATAGGGCCGGAGCGGATACCTAAAAGGCTCTTCTTCTAGTGTTAGAGAGGTGAGCCTCTCTAGCAGTTGGTGTTTTTAAGGAGACCCTCTGGTCCACTCTAGTGGGATGGGCAGATATCCTTGGGGTGATGCGGTCTCTTAGGTATCCTGGCCCGCTACCATGTAGGGCTTTAAAGCTAATTACCAGCACCTTGAATTGCACCTGGAGGCACACTGGCAACCAATGCAGCTCCCGTAGCAGGGGTGAGGCATGGGCATAATGCCCGCACCCCATCACTACATGGGCAGCCACATTCTGAACCAGCTGCAGCCTCCGAATGGTCATCAAGGGCAGCTCCATGTAGAGCGCATTATAATAATCCACTCTGGTGGTGACCAGAGCGTGTGTGACTATAAGCAAGGAGTTCCAGTCCAGGAGTGGGTATAATTGGCGAATGACACAAAGTTGTGCAAAAGCCCTCCTAGCCATGACTGCCACCTGCTCATCCAGGACAACCCCCAAATTACACACTGGGTCTGTCTGCGGCAAAAGAGCCCCATCCAGCTCCAAAGATGGTAGCTCCCTGAGAGGGCAGGGCCCCTGACCCACAGCCACTCAGTCTTGCCAGGATTCAGTTGTAGCCCGTTATCCCCCATCCAGACCCTTACAGCCTCCAGACACCTGGATAGGACTTCAACTGCATCACTTGGATCACCACAGGCCAAGATGTATAGCTGAGTATCATCTGCATATTGATGATACCTCA
This sequence comes from Bradypodion pumilum, assembly GCA_035047305.1. Classification (NCBI taxonomy): domain Eukaryota; kingdom Metazoa; phylum Chordata; class Lepidosauria; order Squamata; family Chamaeleonidae; genus Bradypodion; species Bradypodion pumilum. Next base: position 373,902,454 of record JAWDJD010000001.1, read on the forward strand.
CCCCGTGGGTGAATACCCAAAACAGGTCCTTGCTATATCTGGAGGCAGCATGGCATACCTATTCTCTTTGTTTTCTGTTCCTTATATGCATTTTTATGTTCTGATTTTTGTTCTATGCTCTGGTTGGTGTGTGTATATCACTTGATTTCCTTCATATCAATTCATGAGCACCCGATCAATAAAAGTTCATAGTATAAATTTCAGAGTCCGTTTAAAATCTCTAGGTAGAATCCAGTGATTTGCCCTGCATGAGAAACTGACTAAAAACAATTTTTACCCTTGGCAGTCCTTCAACACACATCCCACAGTAAATTATCCTACAGAGAGGGACAGGGGACCCTGGTATGTGGCTCAAAGTTCTTGGGAGGAAAGAGGAGAAAGTCAGTTTACAGAGTTTTGCCAGTTTTCACATTTCCCCTCAGTCCCCTGTGGCATATCTCACCTCACTCAGTATGTCAAGGGATCCCTGAATACAGCTTGGGCACAACAAGTTACAAGTAACAGTTATCAGTGATTAACTACTCTCTCTCTCTCCTGAAAAATCAGAAGGTTAAGTCAGTAATGTAATAGGTGGGAACTGTTCTCCTCTACAGATATAATAAGTAACTAGAAAAAGTTAATTTAAGAACGTTTTGAGGCACTGGGCATTTAAAAAAAATTTAATATTTTATTACGATTATGCACAAAACAATACAATATAACTATTTTAAAAATTACAATACAATAAAAAAACAATAAAGCAAAGAAAACAATCAATACTACAATTCATCACGTGCTTTATACAATGCCACGGAGACAGAATTACTCTCTTCATCTATTATCCTTTTCAAAATGCTAGTCAGGCACTGGCATCTGTCCTTGTCCTTTAATCAAAGTATATTCCGTAAAGCATTTCCAAATCTCCTGAAACTTATTTTCTTTAATTATCCCTTTTCTTAAATTTAAATCCCATGTAAGTTTATCATTTAACGCAGTATTCTACAACTCCTTGTACCATTCTTCAATTTTTGGAGTAACTTCACATTTCCAATGTCTTGCTATACATTGTCTAGCACTTGACAACATAATAGCAAATAAATCCCTTTTTTGACAATTTTTGACATTTTTTTGACAATTTTGGCACTGGGCATTTTGAGCAGAATTTTTCAAATTTTATATCAACATCAAGCATTTAAAATCACAATGGAAAAGAATGAAAAAATATGTGAATAACATAGTAAGTTGTGTTTTCAAATCTTTCCTGAGTAATCAGAACAAAATACTTTTTATATAATGTAATGCTGTAAATAGAACAAATGACTTGTAAAAATAAGTTTTAAAATGTATTCAGACAATTCTTGCTGAAAAATCTGCTCTTTTTGCTGCCTGCTGTCCATGGATATGTGAGGTGGTATAAAAGGCCTGTTTTATGGCATTTATGCCTGGGTTGGGCTGTTCACTCATGTATGTTTTCTCCCGGTGGTGCAGCCATCAAGAGATAAGCAGCCATGTGCAAACCAGACATGAGGGATACCTCAGTTTTGATGTCACTCACACAGAAGCAGTGAATAGGAGAGGGCTAGTAGCCAACTGGCATTGTAATTTTGAAGGAACATTTGGACATGTGTGCCCAGTCCAAGTGCCCCGTGCAAGGTATTTTGTGCTCTAGGCAGTCATACACAAGTGGTTAGTCTTGTTTAAAGCAGAACTCCTAAAGGACTGCTCAAGTAAGTCATGCCTTTATGATTTCATACTCAAAAATCTACTCATTTGCCAGTGCACACAGTATATGACGAGTGGCAACAGTACCAACTATAAGTTATAGAAAGAAGCCCTTCTGGTGGCTGCAACGGTTGGGCCTCTTCACTCTTGAACGACGGCGTCTAAGAGGTGACCTGATTGAAGTTTATAAAATCATGCACGGTGTGGACAAAGTAGACAAGGAAAAACTGTTTTCCCTATTGCATAACACTAGAACTAGGGGGCACTCCATGAAACTTTTGGGTACTAGTTCTCAAACAAATAAGAGAAAGTACTTTTTCACCCAGAGGATCACTGGTCTATGGAACTCCCTGCCAGATGAAGTGGTGACAGCTGTCAGTCTTGACAGCTTCAAGAAAGGATTAGACAAGTTCATGGAGGACTAGGGTATCAATGGCTATAATTATGGATACCTAAGGACAACCTCCGGGTTGGAGAGATAGGCAGGATATCTCTCAATGCCATTTCCAGGGAATCCTAAGCAGGTGAAGGCATCTGCTTGGGAATACCCTGAAGCAAATGGTGAGCCACTGTGTGAGACAGATTGCTGGACTGGATGGGCTGTGGCCTGTTCCAGCAAGGTTGTTCTTATGTTCTTATGTTCTATGACAGTAGGCTACTGGCATCAGCAGAACTACTGTATAGCTAAAAGTTATTTGAACCTTAAGCCAGTCTATTCCGTGGATAGAAGTACAGGTTTTATTGCACCTTCCTCATCAAATTTGGAAAAGATCAATGAACACAAGCAATTTCTGTTCTAAATATGTACTGTAATTCTCAGGAACTTAGGTGACCCTCTCTCCTCATCCGCAACCCGTCCTGCAAGTGCAACAGAATTCTAACACTGGTTCTGCATTTATAGCCAAGCAGGGAATTCTCCAAAGATGTGTAGACCTGATAGGAATCCAAGCTATGCTGAAAGAAAGATTTGCATAGATGGCAGAGAAAGAAAACCCATGGTGGCTAAGGTCATGGCTATTCTGGAGTTGCTGTCCAACATGATACAGTACAACATTTCTCTCTAGTTTTCCAGCTTCTTGCAATGTATTGCTACTTTCCTATAAACTACAGCAAAGTCTTTGACTATGTGGATCATAAACAGGCTCCCCTGTTCACCACCATTCTCCACAGCCCACACAGGTCTATGCCCATTGCATCAACAAGGCCATGCAGCCACCTCATCCTCTGTCGTCCCCTACTCCTTTTATCTTCAATCTTTCCTAGCATAAGGACTTCTCAAGTGAGTCCTCTCTTCTCATTTGGTGGCCAAAATACTTAAGCTTCATCTTCAGTATTTGTCCCTCTAATGAGCAGTAAGGGTTGATTTCCTTCAGGATTGACTATTTGTTCTCCTCGCAGTCCAGTCTCAAGAGTCCCCTCCAGCACCACAGTTCAAAGGTGTCTGCTCTTCTGCGCTCAGCCTTCCTTATGGTCCAGCTTTCACAGCCATACATTACTATTGGGAAGACCATTGCTTTAACTATGCGGACTTTTGTTGACAGGGTGATGTCTCTACTCTTTATTATGCCACCTAGGTTTCTCATTGCTTGCCTCCAAAGGAGTAAGCATCTTTTTATTTCATGGCTATTTTAGAACAACTATGGGTTGTTCAAAGAGGAGAGGAGAGGAGAGGAGAGGAGAGGAGAGGAGAGGAGAAGAGCAGAGAAGAGCAGAGCAGAGCAGAGCAGAGAAGAGAAGAGAAGAGAAGAGAAGAGAAGAGAAGAGAAGAGAAGAGAAGAGAAGAGAAGAGAAGAGAAGAGAAGAGAAGAGAAGAGAAGAGGGAGTTGTGCATGAGCACTTGGTTGCCCAGACCTGTATTGTGGACAAGAATCTACTGTTAGGGCAGAATGGTTTCCTGTAGGCAAAGGTGTCAGACAAGGGTGCATTTTAGCCCCTTATCTTTTCAATCTGTTTGCAGAACATGTCATGCAGAATGCCAACTAGATTCAGATGAAGAAAGAGAGTGTTGCCACTAGAAAGACAAACAAGTGGGTCCTAGAACAAGTCAAACCTGGAGGCAAAAATGATGAACCTCAAACTGTCTACTTTGGGCATATTATGAGAAAACAAGATTATCTGGAAAAGACAATAATGCTGGGGAAAGTTGAAGGCAGCAGGAAAAGAGTAAAACTCAATATGAAATGAATTTCATCCCTAAATGAAGCCACAGGCTGGAGTTTGCAAGCGATGCGCAGGGCATTTTGGAGCTCTCTCATTTGTAGAGATGCCATAAGTTGGAGGTGACTTGATTGCACGCATGCATCATCATCAGAATAGTTGGATCTTAATTTAAGGATTAACTGGCGGTACTCTTAGGAAGATACTTGAAGCTGCAGTTTAAAAAAACTTTTCTAGGTTCTGTGTATGGTAAAGTGCACAGTAGGTGAAGTGAATGTGGCTGGCTTGATCATCATGAATATGTGACAATGGTTTAAACAAAGATTGGGAATATTTCTTGATGATTTTGGATGATCTTTCAAAGAGAGGCTGTTTGCAGGGCTTCATTCTGAAAGACTATGGACCTGAGAAAATCTGCAGTTCAACTCCACAGGTCTTCTTTTTTCTTCATTGGAGGCAGATTTTATTCCAGCATTTTCCTCCTTCATTCAAAAATAATCCTCTTAAAATCTGCCTTTTTATCTGTGAACATACAGCAATGACAGCTAGAGGTCACAAGATGGAAATTAATTTTTTTTAAAAATGAATTTTTATTAAATTATAGCACAGTACAAAAGTATACAACATAATACTTAAGAAGAAGAAAATAGTTATTAAAGTACACAGTATAAAAACAACTAAGAGAAAAAAAGAAAAAAAATGTATACACCTATCCGAGTTCCTAAAAACCATCATTATAAATAAAAACTCTTGACTTGTTACTTAAAATTTATTCTCTAACCTTAGCTACCCTCTCTGAATCTCATTTTCCAATAAGTCAAATACAGTAATCTTAACCTATAAAACCAAGGGTTAACCATTGGAACTTGCTATAGGTTCCTACGCCTGGCCCTACTTGCCTGCACTCACCCTTCGTACACACGGGCAGACTGGGTCCGCAGGTCAATGAAGGATTGAGAAAAGCAGCAGTGGGGCAACAGGAAACAACTTCATTTCCCAACGTTCTTTGTGCCATGCAACAGCCAATCAGGCGGAGAGGCATGACCACAAAGAATGTTGAGAAACGCCCCACGGCCAATCAACATAGAGCTGCAGGAAAAAAAAGTACCACAAGCACAAACCACAAACCCATAACTACATTCCCCAGAGTCCTGCATGCCATGAGCATGGAGAACGCTGAGAAACCCGGTGTGTGAAAAATAAAATTTAAAAACACAACTCCAGCGCAGCGCCTCAAAGCCATAAAAAGACCCGCCGGCCTTCTTGCACGGAGCAACAGGGAAGAGAGGGTCTCCCTCTCCTCCATGCTACCCCGCCGAAGACATGCTGGGGCCGGCAAAACCAAGCAGCCAGAAAAAAAGCCAAAGCCCAACCGCTGCCTACATCGCCATGGGGATTTCCACGTTCCGGCCAGTGAGGCCGGCATGCAACCCCCCCCAAAAACAAACAAACAAAAAACAAAAACAAAAACGGCATGGAGTTTTTTGCAGTCTGGCCACCAAGGCTGAGCCGCGAACACCCCACCACCACCAAAACAAAACAACCAACAAACACAACGTGGGGATTCCCACGGGTCAGTGGCGTGGATATTCCAACACGGCTGGCCCACAAAAATACCCAAACCCCACCCACGCATGAACCGGCGATGGTATTTCCCGCAAAAATACCCCCACCCCACCGCCACATGGTATTTCAATGGGCCAGCCAGCCACCGAGGCCGGCCCACGGAAATACCCACACCGACAATACAAACAAGAACATTCAACAAAAATAAAAAAACAACAATAATAAACATAAAAATGAAAAACAAAAACATCCAAAAACAACCAAAAATAAACAAGGACAAATACACAACCCACCCACACACACAAAACCCAAAACAAACCCCCCTAACAAAAAGAAACCAGAGACCTTACCAGGAGACGTCCGCCCTCATCCATGACCGGAACTGAAATGACAAAAGAACAGGAAGAATACGCAGCCCAGTACACAGTCAAAATTAAAAAATTATGCAACAGCACCACCCAGTGGCCACAGGAGAAATAACACTCAATATATTCAAATTAATCTCAAAGATTTTTTAAAAAAGGAAAGAAGGTTTAAAAACATTCAAAAATATCCAAACAAAAAAATAATTCAAAAATAAATAAATAAGTACACACTAAAAGAAAAACCAAACATCTAAACACAGTCAAAAACATTGAATTGAAAAAAACATACACTTACACATTTTTAAAAATTGTTATCCAAGGTACACCTATTAACAAAAAATCACATAGTAACACATTATTTTTTTAAATACAATAATTGAAAAAAATTATATCAACCTTTCCTCTTTTTAAAATAAAAAAAATGATGACAGTTTAAAACACTACGTGCGTATAAAAAACATTATTTTTTAAAAATAACATACCTCATTTAAATAAACATACAACAAAAACCTTCCAACACCATTTAAAACAGCCCGGCAACGCCGGGCAACCTCTGCTAGTACCTCATACAAAGTCCACTTCATACAATATCGGATTCGTACAACATCGCCTAATTCCTTGATAAAAGTTGCCTCTTACAAAGTCGTGCAACGTCGAATGAGGCATTGGGTTTTCCCCAGGTTGCATTGTGCCTGGGCAGGATAAAAGGCAGGACACATGCGTGCATTGCTCTTGTGGGTTTTGCATGAGGCAAAGAGTGTTTAGGAGTGGTTTTGAGCGCGATTTTGGATTTTTTTTAATTTTTTCGTCAGAATTTTTAGAAGCATTCCTGGGATTTTTGCAGCATTCTTCAGGTTCTTGGACAATCAGGGTTGTTTGACATGTTTTTGTAATGTTTTTATCCTTTAGACAATGTTTTCTTAAAGTTCTGTCAGTTTCCTGTCTGTTTCCTTGACTTTGCCCTGAAGTCTGTGCTGTTACAGTACAATATTTCTCTATGGAAATGACGTTGTACGAGGCATCGCGGCAAGGATTTGGATGTTGTATGAGGCATCGCGGCTAGGATTTTGCATGCCTCATACAAAGTCCAAATCCGTATAAAGTCCAAACTTGTGGAACCAAGTTTGGACGTTGTATGAGGTATTACTGTAGTACCATTATGAATAGGAATACAAAAATATAAATGTAAATAATAAATCACCCTGTGTTTATTTACATTGCCCTGGAGAGCTCAGAGTATCTCATTATTTTAATCCCCAAATCCATTTTGCTCAGGTCTATTTCTTTCATCACCCATAAGGGAGTGATCCACAAAAGGTTCCCAAATATTCCAAAATCTATTTTCTTTCAGATTATCCCTCTTTTTCTTTACCTCCCAAGTCAATTTGTCATTCAATGCCAATTCCACATTTCTTTATAGCACTCTTCGGTTTGTATAATTACATCATTTTTCCAATGTCTAGCAATACAATGTCTAGCCGTTGTAATCATTATTTCTAATAACTCTTTCTTATCCTTGTTTAAATTAATGCCTTCCACATTTGTTAACAGAGTGATACCTGATCCCAATTTTGCAATCTTACCCAAAATTTCTCTTAATTTAGCATCATTCTTTAAATTCTTTGATGTATAGATAGCACTCTTTCATAATCTTAAAATGTTAAAATTACTGTCCGTAACTAATAAAGCGTGGGACTGCAGTGGCTCAAGTGGCTAAGATGCTGACTGGAAGGCAGAAGGTCAGCAGTTCAATTCCCGAGTACTGCAGGATGGAATGAGCTCCCGTCTTTGTACCAGCTCCTGCCAACCTAGCAGTTTGAAAACAAGAAATTGCAAGTAGATAAATAGGGACCACTTTGGTGGGAAGGCAACAGCGTTCCGTGCGCTCTGGTGTCTAGTCATGACACATGAACATGGAAACGTCTGCAGAAGCACACAATCCTGGCTCTTTGGCTTTGAAACAGAGATGAGCACTGAACCCTAGAGTCGGATATGACTGGCTTTCGAGCAAGGGAAACCTTTACCTTTACCTTTACCTTATAAAGCATGCATCTACACAGGCATTTGTCTTGCAGTTTGATCCAGGTTGGTAATCGACTGGCATGCTTCTTTTCCTAGACCACACAACACATGTGCTGTCACAAATCAGCCCACCTCTGTTTGATGCCTATCTGCATCTTTTTGAGTCCCTGTCAGGGGCTAGAAGGATTTTGTATGTGGGGGTGGTGGTTAGGATCATCTGCTTTTGTTCAGTTTCCTCATGTGTGGCCGCTGTCATCAGATGGCCTAAGTCAGGGATTCTCAACCTTTTCAAGCCGCAGGCCAGACCACACTCCCTCAGACAGCTGAGTGGGCAGGACTGGTAGTTCCCCTGTCATAAATGCTGCCGTAAAATGCATCCACAGCTGTCTTAAATACATTTATGACAGCCACAGGTGCATTTACCGCTGTTTTAAACATGTTTACAACAGCCACGGGCGCATTTACGGCTGTCGGAAACACATCCGCTTCTGCTTCCGGCAGCAGTGGCAGCGGTGATGATGTGGGCCACATGAAATGGTGCCATGGGCCAGGGCCGTCCCGTGGGCCGTAAGTTGAGAACCCCTGGCCTAAGTTGTTCATTGTTATGCCCCTTAGCAATCTTGAGAAATGAAAAGTCACCTTCCTGCTACCCAGTGGAGTAGTAGGAGAGAGGGAGTTTTCAATGTTTTTAAAACTATTAGTAATGTATCGGCAATGCTTTGAAAGAACTTTGAAAGTATTTTGAATATATTGTTGATATGCTGTGTTGGTTACCAACAATTTAAAAGAAAGGGAAAGCTTTGTCCCCTTCTCTTCTGTGAGCGAGCAGGAAGTAAGCATTCCACCTGACAAGGCCATTAAGCAACTTAAACAAAAACATGGAGGAGGAAATAGGAGAGGGATTTTTAATTTTTTTCTTTATTTCCCTTTCAGGGTCAGTCTATAGTGCAAAACAGGATTGCTTCAGGTGCAGAGTAGTCAATCATTTCATATGAATACACCAAATTACATATCACACCTGAAATAGGACCTGTTCAGCTGGATCTTGCCCAACCCAGGCTGGGATAACTTCTAGTTGTACCCAGACATTTGTAGCACCTTTCAGACTAACACAAGATTTCAGTGTGCATTTTATTATTTGTTTATTTATTTAGTGTGATTTGTATAGCCGCCCATGGAGTAGAACCTGTTTCCTTAGATACGTAAATGAAAATTCTATTTGGTAGTTCTGAATAGAATATATCGATTGATTCAACTGTTGAATATATCTGCACTTACTCTAGCGGAGATCTTCGATAGGATTTAGGCCAGTGATGATGAACCTTTTAGAGACTGAGTGTCCAAATTGCAAACCCAAACCCACTTATTCATCGCAAAGTGCCAACACGGCAACAGGGGAAGGAGGAAACTCTCCCATTGGGCTGCTGGGCCGAGGGGCGGGGCAAACTCTGTGCTGGGAGAGGGAGGAAGTCCTCCCATTGGGCTGCTGGCCAGATGGATAGGTGGGTGCGACAAACTCTGTGCTGGGGAAACCACATGGGTGCTTACAGAGAGGGCTCCGAGTGCCACCTCTGGCATGTGTGCCATAGGTTCGCCACCAGTGATTTAGGCCATGGAGTGCAATATTCAAGCACAATTTTATATACACAGTGTACATGCCTGTTGTGAGGGATTAGCGAAAAATGGGATATGCAGTAGAAGATAATAACTGCACAATGCACAGTCGTAATCAAGCTCTGAAAAGCCTCCCGCTGCCCTGGGAAGCGGCGAAGCTTGTCCAAGAATCCACTAAAACAGCATGATTCCCGCCACTGCCAATGACGGCGAAAATGCAAGTAGTGGGTGCAGCCATGCCTCTGACCCCAACAGCTAAGTGTAGTGGCGGGAACTGGCCCCTGACGGGAAACGTTGGGAACTCCTAGTGTAATCCATGTTGCCAGCCAGAAACTTTTAAGCAGGGAAAATGTCCTCACTCAAACAAAATGTGGGTGTAAATCAGGTAGATTTGGGGGAGAATATAGGGGGTCTCAAAACTTCCTCACACATCATTAGCTGGAGCTGGGGCTGCAGTCATGAGATGGGGGTTGACTGCCTATAGATGGAGCTTCCCTTTCCAATTATGCTCTGTTTACATATTTGCAAATGAAACAAATATTTCAAAGACTTCAAATAGCTGAGAAACAAATATTTCAAACCCAAATTTTGAAAAGAGGGAGGACATTTTCCTTGCTTAACATGTATGCCTATCAACAAGGATTATGTCCCCTCCTCCTACAAAAAAGACCCTTTTCTTGGGCACCGTCGCCCTAGTTGCTCTCCACAGTTTGGCAGTTTGATTTCTTTCAACGTTTGGCTTCCTTCCTTGTTTTAGGAACATATTATTCCCTAAGGTAGGCCCAGCACAAAGAGTTTGCTTCTATAAGCAGCTGCCAAGGGAGCTCTGCCTAAACCACATGCTCCTTTCAGCTCCAGGCAACTGCTGTTATTTTCTTTGAATGGTGCAAGAGGCAAGATAACTACAGGCAACATTTTCAATACCTCCAGGCCCTAACCGAGCATTACTTCATCCCAATACTAGTATAAGGTGCATTTAGGATGGGGTTGGAGAACTGAATAGGTAGAGTCTACCTGCAGCCAGTGCTTGTTAGCTAGAGCAGTGTGTTTGCTTCTTCAGTACAGCATAGTAATAGTACCAACAAAGGGAGTGATCAGAAGATGATACAGGATTGCACTAATCACACTGGAAAATGGTCACGTCACTGAGGGCAATCTACTTTAGAACAACCCTCCCTCATGCAATGATCTGGGTCCTATCATTCCAGCCTAGCTCCAAAACAAAAATAGCCCTACCACTGAACAACAACAACAACAACAACAACAACAACAACAACAAAAGGTTTGGATTGAGTATGAGATAGGTCAGGCTGGTTTTTCCTATACATTTTGCAGTCACCAGAAAAATAGTTTAAAACAGACTGTGCCACAAGAAGACCAAAATGTGACCTAGATCACCATCTGATCAATCCCAAAAACAGGGAAACAAACCCTGCCGCGCTTCCACCTGCTGCTAAGGTGAAGGCCAGTTCAGACATATTAGCAATGAAGTTTGAATTAAGGCGCTAGTGTTTGAAAATTATTAATGAATAAAGACAATAGATGTAGAACCAGTGTTGTCGTTATTCACTTGGATCATACAGGTCTTGACTGATTTTCAAAGTTCAGCAGGGCTGGTCAAATACAAGGCTGGGAGAGCACCAAGGAATACTAGGGATCTCTAAGCAGGGCTAGAAACCCTGCTTTAAATCTTGGGGAACTGCTGCCAGTCAGAGTTGACAGAAATGAGCTAGTTGGACATAGGACAAAGCAATTTCCTGAATGACCAAAAAAGCAATACATCCAAGCCCAGTGGTGGTGAACCTATGGCATGTGTGCCAGAGGTGGCACTCGGAGCCCTCTCTGTGAGCACCCATGTGGTTTCCCCAGCACAGAGTTTGCCCCACCCATCTGCCCAACAGCCCAATGGGAGCACTTCCTCCCTCCCCCAGCACAGATATACCCAGCCCCTCTGCCCAGCAGCCCAATGTGAGAGTTTCCTCCTTCCCCTGTTGCCATGTTGGCACTTTGTAGATATGGAGCCTAAATAAGTGGGTTTAGGGTTGCAGTTTGGGAACTCGGTCTCTAAAAGGTTCGCCATCACTGTCTTAGCCTCTTCTTATGCATCTTCAGGGACAGAAACCAGCAAATGATATGTTTTCCACCTGAAGATAGACAAATCTCTGCTAAGTATATGTCCTTCTCAAACTTATTATAAAGGCACTCTATTATTCCTTCCATTTTTTATGATTAGCCTGTGAGTGCCTTTGGTGTATGCAAACCAAGACACAGGACACAGCCTCGGGCTGGGTTAACTCAGGTTTATTGCATCGTGGACAGAGGGAACATGAGGTAATGGCGGATCGATAGCTCTTTATATACAGCAGTAATACATTTGAACGTGGTGCCATGGTAGCCCATTGGCCACTGTCTGCGTGACGTCATTGCGGGTCACGCCCTTCTTGTCCAGGTGTAGGTGGTGGCGGGAAAACTTCCCGCGCTGTTGCCTTTGATGAGTTCGGACCAAGAGAGCTTGGACGCTCGCTGCTGCCAGCTGGTGGTCATTAGCTCGCGTCCTATTACAGGGTTTATATGATACAGCTGAAGGTTACATTGTTGCTATAGGCAAGGTTACATTGGCTCAGATACATTGTAATCCATGTGTACGATAAAACCATCAGAACACAACACCCCTCCCCCCTAGGACGAGACAAAGTCTCGAGCCCACACTTAAACACACTCCCCCCCCTTAGGAGACAAAGTCTCTCAGCCAAGATGGCTTATTTCGAACACGCTGGGGTCTCGATGCGGGCTGCCTCTCCCCGGGTTTGCTACCTTCTCTTTGTCCCCTGGTTTCCTGTCCTGTAATTGGAGAGGGAGACTCGTTAGTGACTTGCCGCGGCTCCGCGGCGTTGTTGGGAGGTGTGCTCTTTCTTAGGGAGGAACCGGGGGCACTGGGGGCTAACGAAAAACCCCTCTTCTCGCTTGGATGGGTGGGGGAACACTCCTGAAAACCCCCCCGGCTCGCAAAATCAAAATCAAAATTACAATCGGGGGCAGCGGTCGCGAACTCCTCTCCCCCTTCCCCGGCCCCTGATAGGACTGGCGTATCAAAAGGGTATGAGTCGGGGCCGCTGCTTCTGCCTTCCCCCCTTGCTTGGGACTGTTGTCCACTGCTGTCTCCCCCTTGGGTTAAGCGGGTGGGGGAGAACCCTAACGCTGAATCCTGGTGCTGAGCCCCACTGACTGGCCCACTCACTCGGTGCCTCAGTTGGTCTGCGTGCCTCCTCCAGAGGAGGCCGGTGTTAGTCTCGACCCGGTACGACACTGGCCCCGTCTGTTCTACAACCGTCCCTGGTACCCAGGCTGGCCCTGCGCTGGAATAGTTCCTGCAGTGAACAGGGTCACCGGCGGCGAAACCTTTCGAGACTGCCAACCCTATGTTTTTCCCTTTATCCTCGACTCTCGTCGGGTCTAGCCTGGACAGGATCGTGGTCAGTTTTCGCCGCATCAAGAGCTCTGCCGGCGAGTAGCCTGACGCTAAGGGGGTTACCCTATACGCTAAGAGGAACTGGCATACTTGGTGATTCAGGTCCCCCGGGCCCATGCGCCGCAGCGCGTCCTTTGTTGTACGCACCAGCCGTTCCACTTGGCCATTCGTGGCCGGGTGAAACGGTGCGGATGTGACATGCCGAATGGCGTTTGCCTCCATAAATGCTCCGAACTCAGCGGAGGTGAAACAACTAGCGTTATCGCTGACTAAAGTGTCGGGTAGACCAAACGTGGAAAAGACTCTCCTTAGCTGGCTAATTGTCGTGGCGGAGGACGTGCTCTTTACTGGGATAACCTCCAGCCACTTGGAGAACGCATCCACCACCAGGAGAAACATGGTTCCTCGGAATGGGCCAGCGAAATCTACGTGCACTCTGGACCATGGCCCCCTTGCTGTGTCCCATTCCCTATGCGGAAGACGGGCCGCCTCAGGTCGGGATCCCTGGCATGCCTCGCAAGTGCCGACCATGTGCTCAATGTCCGCGTCCAGCTGTGGCCACCAGAAGTAACTCCGGGCCAGCGCCTTTGAACGAACTATGCCCGGGTGGCCGACGTGCAGCAGTTCGAGCACCCTCGTCCGCAGGGGCGTAGGGACCACCACCCGTTGGCCCCACAAAAGGCACCCCCTTTCTAGGGACAACTCTAGCTTTTTCCGAAAGAATGGGTCGAACTCTGTACTCGGGGACGATGCCGGCCACCCCTTCTGTACCCATGAACTAACTTTCTCCAGCGTTCTGTCCTTGCCTGTCGCCCTAGCAATGTCGGCTGGTACTATTGGGGGTGCGTCTAAAACCTCAATTAGCAACACCTGGCGGTCTCTTTCTACTCTCGCCTTTTGGTCGTCCGACAAGGGCAAAGGGGATCTCGAAAGTGCATCAGCATGGCTGATCTCCTTTCCGGGCCGGTACTCCAACTCATGTTGGTATGCGTTGAGGAAAATAGCCCATCGCAGCATTCTCGGGGACAGGATCTGCGGCGTGGGCTTGCTTGCCGTGAAAATCCCTAACAGTGGCTTGTGATCGGTCACGATTTTGAACGGGCGGCCATACAAAAAATCGTGAAATTTTTTGGTTCCCGCTACTATTGCTAACGCCTCCCTGTCGGTTTGTGCGTAATTTCGCTCCGCTTGGGACAGGGACCTTGAGTAAAACGCTACCGGGGCCTCCCTTCCGTCCTCCAACACGTGGCAAAGCACCGCCCCCACCCCCACCGGGGATGCATCACAGACTAGGACCACTGGCCGTTTGGGGTCGAAGTGCGTCAGGATTGCCTCAGATGTTAGGAGTTGCTTTAGCTCTTTGAACGCCCTCTCGTGCTCGTCACCCCACATCCATGTCTCCTCCTTTTTAAGTAACCGATGGAGCGGTTCGGCCACGGACGCCTTCCGCGGGAGGAATGTATGGTAAAAATTGAGGAGCCCCAGGAAGGACTGTAGCTCGGTTTTGGATGTGGGGCGAGGGGCCTTTTTAATGGCTGCTACTTTGGATTTAGACGGCTTAATCCCCTCGGGTGTGATCCGGAATCCTAAAAACTCGACCTTGGTTTCGAAAAAGACACATTTGTCCTTCCTCAATCTCAGCCCCGCTTTCTCGAACACGGTCAGTACTTTGTCCAACCTCTTTGCCAGTTCAGCCTCACTCCCCCCTGTTATCAACACGTCATCAAAATAAGGCAACACCCCCTCCAGACCCTTCAGGAGGCGTTCCACAAGCGACTGAAAAAGGCCGGGTGCCGAGTTCACGCCAAACTGTAACCGCGACACCTGGAACGCTCCTTTATGTGTAACTATCGTTTGTGCCGCGGCCGTGGCGGGGGTCACAGGAAGTTGCTGATAGGCTTGTGCCAAATCGAGTTTAGCGAAACACTTTCCCCCATTCAGCCTGGCCAAAAGGTGGCTGATCACTGGCACCGGGTATGCATTAGGGCGGATCGCCTTGTTAATTGTACACTTATAATCAGCGCAAATGCGCACCTCCCCGTTAGCCTTTAGAGCCGTTACAATTGGAGTTTCCCACTCCGCGGAATCAACAGGAATAAGAATCCCCTGGCCCACCAGTTTGTCCAGTTCCGCCTCTATCTTGTCCTTGAGTGCGAACGGCACCCTGCGCGGTTTGAGTCTTATCGGGCGGACCTCCGGGTCTATGTCGAAAGCTACAGGGGGTCCCTTGAACTTTCCGAGTCCTTTCTTAAAAACGGCGGGATGCGCATCGCAAACCGCTTGTATTTGGTCCCCCCCCACGGTATGCACTCCCCCTATGAACAAACCTAAGGGCTGAAACCACTGTGTCCCTAGGAGGCTACAGCTTCCCCCCTTGAGGACAACTAGGGGCAGTTCCGCAGAATGTCTCTTAAAATTGACCCGAAATTTCCCGACCCCCAACACCGGAATGCTGTTTCCCTGTACGTCTCGTAGCGTGGACCTCAACGCTTTAAGTTTGGGCCGCACGTGGGGGTCGATTTTCAGGAACTCTTTCTGGGGAATTATAGAATAGGAGGACCCCGAGTCAATTTCCATCTTAATAGGGGCCCCTTGTACTAATACCTCAACGAAGTAATGGGACTGTCCCGCGGACACGCTGAACACTGGGGCGTCGTCCTCGCTGTTGTCCGAGACGCGGCCCACGCCATCCTGCTTCCTCGTGGTCTGGGCGCCATCTTTGGGCCTCGCTGGACGGTCCGGTCTGGCCGCACGGTCTTGTGACTGCCTCCGGCCCTCCTTCCGTTTTCTGCATGCCTTGGCGATGTGCCCCGGACGGCTGCAGGTGTAACACTCGGCCTTCCTGAACGGGCATCTCGCGCGCTCATGGGCCGCTCCGCAACCCTCGCAGCGTCGACCACCCTTTCGGACCTTCTGGACCTCCTCGCCGTCGCTGCCTTCCGTAGACGACTTTGAGGCCCGTCGAGTTGCGTGCACCGACTGTCCGGACTTCCCGTGCACCGAATTTTCCGCCTTGCCGGCTCTAGGACGCCACTCACGCCACTGGTGCATCTCGTCCACTCCAGCATTCGTGGACTCTGCGGCTTCCGCGGCCTCTACGACCTCTGCCAGCGTGGGTGGCGGCTCCTTGTTCATCAAGCTGCGCTGTACCTCCTTGTCTTTCAGGCCACACAACACGCCGTCCCTGAGGGCCATCTCTAGGATGTCGCCCCATTTACAGGGGGCGGCGGCTATCCTCATGGCGGCCACGAATGCCTCAACCGACTCATCCGGCGCTTGGACTCGCCTCCAAAACGCGCTCCGAGCGGGAAACATTGCCCTCGAGGGACAGAAGCGCTCTCGCAGCAGCTTCATGATGTCGTCCGCCTTAAATTCGCTCACCTTCTTCGGAGCGATGATGCCCACCAGCGTCCGCTTGGTTTCCATCCCGAGCATTCTGGTGAGGATGGCCCTCTTCCTCTCCTCGTCGTCTCCTTTGACTCTGAGTTCCACCAGTGCCGCCTGGAAGTCCATCTCAAGCAGCTCCCAGTCTTGCGGTTTGGTGATGTTGAACCCGCTCTGTGCCCTGGCTGTTCCGTGGGGATCCATTATCCCACCTTCGTCGCCAATTTGGTGTATGCAAACCAAGACACAGGACACAGCCTCGGGCTGGGTTAACTCAGGTTTATTGCATCGTGGACAGAGGGAACATGAGGTAATGGCGGATCGATAGCTCTTTATATACAGCAGTAATACATTTGAACGTGGTGCCATGGTAGCCCATTGGCCACTGTCTGCGTGACGTCATTGCGGGTCACGCCCTTCTTGTCCAGGTGTAGGTGGTGGCGGGAAAACTTCCCGCGCTGTTGCCTTTGATGAGTTCGGACCAAGAGAGCTTGGACGCTCGCTGCTGCCAGCTGGTGGTCATTAGCTCGCGTCCTATTACAGGGTTTATATGATACAGCTGAAGGTTACATTGTTGCTATAGGCAAGGTTACATTGGCTCAGATACATTGTAATCCATGTGTACGATAAAACCATCAGAACACAACAGTGCCCTTACTTTTGTAGCCAAACTAGCAGATCACCCCTTCACAAGCAGAAGGCACCAACAGGCTCAGAGAAGCTCCTGGGTTTTCAGAACTACATAAATACCTGTAGTTCAAGAAAGAGATCCTTAAAAGGGGAGAAAGGAGGTTAAGGAAAAAATTAGGAGTGGACAGACTGGAACAGAGTATTCAGAACAGAAACACTTAATGCTTCAGTGTTTCATTGCAGATCACATTTTCTTTTTGGAAGTTTAAAGATAGTGTTTCCACTTATTTATTTTGATTCCTTAAAGCTATGATGAATGAATGCTTTTTATAGTCTTGGAAAATTATGAGTAATATTCATTGTAGAGAGGAGCAACTTGTAGTGTAGAGGAGAGGGAAGTGACACATCCAGGAACAAAGGGAAAGTCAGGGTACCTCCCCAACTGAGAATAAAAAGAAATGAGCTGTCAGCCCCTTTGCCAGCCTGTTTGGAACAGATGCTTGAAAAATGAGCATTCATAGTTGTGAACTGAATCCAGACTTAGGTCCAGCAAAGACTACCCATTTAGGTGCAGGCTGAATTGGCTGCAAAAGTGTTGCTTACAGTCAGGAGAGGGAGGAGCAAGGTACCACCAGGTGCACTCCTCCTATCCGAATGGGAAGTATTTCTTTGCTCACTTCCCCAGTCATCCCATGATTATCTGTGAACAGTCAGGGCAAGTGATTTTTGTAGATCATCACTGATGTGATGCTCCACTTCATGTTGGAAGGAATTAACTTGATCTTGTTTCATATTCCTTTAATTTCTTTGTGACACTTTGCAATTTTTTAAACTTTCTGGATCTTTTGAGGTTGTTGATGATGAAATACCAACATCTTTAAGATATATCTTTCTTGGTTGTTTCCCCAAGTACAATATCCAGGTTATTAAAATCAAATGTGTTATCCATGATAATTTGCTCATCCCTTACAATCTTTCCTAAAACTGGAGGTGATTAGAATGTATAATATGGAGGTAAAGATAAGAGTAATCCATAAAGTTTAGCCATGTGCTGAAAAATAATCTTTGCAACTTCATTATGATTACACATTCAAACTGTTGATGCCAATTTAGGGCATCTAGATATGACATGATCAACTGTTTCTTTAATTTCTTGACAGGACCAATATATAGCACTTGCACCTTACTTCAAAATTGTTTCCTGAGAGAGTCAAGGGCAGATAAATCAGTCTTGTATAGCGCAATTTCCCGCATAAACCATTTCTGCTCCTGCTCCAATTCAAAAGTCTCAAGGCTCCTATGGAATCCCTTTTGTCATTGGGAACCATTGGGGGACACAAGACAGGTGTTTTTAATTAATAAACACCACAGTTACTGGTAAAGTCACCCCAATTACCGAGATATTTTGTAATTAATGATTTCACAAGAGCCTCAGTAGGGAGGGTTGCAAATGTTTTATTTCTAAAAATAATACACCAAGGCTGATAATGTCATGAGCATTACACAATGTAACTTACAGAACAGAATTTCAGACACAATTGTGTTTTATTAGAACAAATATATGCTTATTACAAGTGGGAAATTGGAACTGAAGCCACTCAAATTCCATCCTTAGCTACATTGAATAGCTAAGGATGGAATTCTGTATCTACTGTCCTTAACTTAACTCTGTGGGATTTCCTGTAGGAATCGGGGCCGCTAGGACGGCCGTCGGGTCCCGGAGGAGACTGATCAAGTAACGATACGAGGCAGTATGGAGCGAGATCAGATCAGTGGTTTATTGAAGGAAAAGTATCTACATTTATAGATCAGAAGGCAAGGCAGAAAAAACCGTCCTCTGACAGAGAATCACATCACCTATTAACTCAGGTTAATGGGGAATCTTTCTTGGGGAAGTTAATTAACGGGGGCAAACATTGACAGGGGAAACACCATTGTTTAGGGCTTAGGCTGGGGTAAATATGGCTTCTATTTGCACCAAGGATTAGGCTGATCTCTGAGTCAGTAATTGCTTAATGGGTAACGGAGGTTAGCGATCTGCCCTCTCAGCAGAACCGCCGGTCAGGTCGGGTGTGGGTGAATAAACCCTTGTGATTTATACTATTAGTCCGCTCCCCCGATTTCCGTACTGGCAAGGGCCAGTGGCCAGGAGTCTGCTCAACTGGTTTAACCTCTGCCAAGGTTCCGTGCCAATTGGGCATGGGGAAACCGCATCTCCCATTTTTCTATTGTTTATAGACCTGACAGCCGACCCTGCGTAGGAGTGGCATCAACTGATGAGTGGGAATGACGCTTCGGGGCTTCCCCGGCGAGGGACACCTCGAGAACAGTGAGAACAGTGAGGGAATACATTGCATGAAACAGCATCCTGCTATGCCTAGCACCATCACCCCCACAATCACTTTGAGCACCGTCTGAAGCCATCCCCACGGAATCCATGACCACATCCAGTTCCACAATGAACTTAGCCAAGTCCCCCATGCAGAACCCTCTCTGATGCCCTCGACTATGGTGTGGAGGTCCGTGAGCTGGCTCTGCACCTTGCGGGAGTTGTCAGTGAGATTAAAGCAACACATGCCATGGACAGATTCGCAACCCAGGTGGTGCAATAGCAAGAGATAGTCTATCGCTGCTCGATTGTCAAGAATGGCATGGCGAAGCTCTGCCTGCTCCTGGTTGAGCAGCGCTATCACTGAGGATGTATGGTTAATGGCTTTCGCTAATCCGCAAGCCAATTGACCAATTCTCCGAGCGTTGCCAATGGCTAAGCCTGGCACGCCAAGTATGCTGACTGCCAACGAGACGTATTCCGCTGGGCTAAGAACCCTGATGTTGCTATCACATGAGCTGTCTAACTGAGTGGCACGAGTGTGTCGAATGGGTGAGGAAACATCTGAAACATTTGTGCTTGGGGTAATCATATCCTTGGTGGGGAGCAACAGTGTCAAACGACTAATGCAACATACAGAATCTGATACATTTGCAGGAATGTAGTTCCACGTGTACTGGTTACATGTGAAGAACCAACCCGAAGGTAGGGTGACATGAGCATACATTGAGCCAAGTGTCTCTGGTTTATCACAAGTCCAATTGCTGCTGCCAGTGTCGAGGCAGTGGCGCTGGGTTCGGCCGACTGCAGTGCAGCCGACCATTTTAGCACAAGTAGAGTTCGGGCTGACCGCCACTCGAGGAGTGTGGAGAGTGGCTGCATCAGCCGGCAGAGTCATTGTCAGCTGCATTCCCCCCCCCCCAGCGAGCGTTTGCTGTGAAGCTCGCAGGGAGATGCGGGCCGAAAATCCTCTTCAGCAGCCAGTCACCATCCCTGGCGCGCGCATCCAAAGTGTGGCACACAGGGATGAGACAGGTGCCCAGAATTGAGGCAGAACCAATGTCCTGCTTCAGGCAAAAATCGGACTGGTTGACGAGGCCCGCCAACCTTTCCCATAAGTTGTAGTGCATCCGGGCTGAGAAATCTTCGCCTGGCATCAAACCGTTGACCTGCAGTGAGATGGCCTGAATGCCTCCCCCCGCAAGTAGGGAGAGGATCAGGATGATGGTGAATGCCATGGAGTTGGCATTGATCTGGGCAAAGACTGCAGCCACGAAATTCTCCGGTGTCGGCTCCCTCTCCTCGCGTCGGAGGGCGTCCTGGGCCTCACTGCAAAGGGTCTTGACCATCCCCCAGGTGATCCTCGGCGCTGTCGTCCGCAGTCGCCGCTTCTCCCGCCGGGTCCCCTCGGTCAGGGTGAGGTCCTCCATCTCCGGGATCGGACTCGATCGGTCTGGGTCCACGCCATGTGGCTCCAAGTGAGGCTTGACACACCGAGCTGGAATCCAAACGACACCTGTAGGAGACATAACTGCAGCATACCCTCTTCCCCAGGTTACGAGCGGCGCCGGGCCCCTCCAGGAAGGGTCCGGTGGCACCCGGTATCGGACCATCGGTCGCGGGAGAGCTTCCGAACGGCGGAAGTGCTTCTCCTGCGGCGTGCAATCCGAAAAAACATTAAGGTGATTGTATGTGAACAATACCTTATTCAGACAATGCTGTGCCTGAGCCTGTGACTTGGGGAGGGCTGGTGGCTCCCCCCTTTCTGTTTGTTTGTCAATATAGGACTTTAGCGTCTGATTGACCGTTCCACAATCGCTTGCCCCTGCGGATTGTAAGGAACGCCAAATGTATGCTTAATATCCCAAGTGGCCATGAAGGCCGCCAGCTGCCTGGAGCTGTAAGATGGTGCATTATCGGTTTTCACGTGCCACGGCTTGCCCATTGCCACGATGCAGGAAAGGAGGTGCTGCTCCACGTGGGAAGCAGTCTCCCCTTTCTGCGCTGTTGCCCAAACGAATTGTGAAAAGGTATCTATGCAAACGTGCATGTACTGCCATCTGCCAAACTGCGGAACATGCGTGACGTCCATTTGCCACACCGGATTGGCCTCTGTCCCTCATGGGTTGACCCCCCACGAGGGCCCCCCCGGTGCCCCTGCGCAATGCTGGCAAGAGCGAACTATGCCTTGGGCTTGAGAAAGTGGCAGATTGAACTGTCTGGCGAGCGCTTTGGCATTTTGGTGAAAGAATGCATGACTTTGGATTGGCGTAGTGAAAACACCTAACACTGAACGTTGCTGAATTTCCTTTGCCGCCGCATCCGCTCTGATATTGCCCGCCGAAATCGGACCTGGTAGGTCTTGGTGACTTCGGATGTGGGCAATATAGAGTGCTTCCGTGCGGTTTCGCAAATGAAATTGAGCAGTGAGGAACAGACTAAGCAAGTTCTTGTTTATCGCGGGAGTGATGTATGCTCCCGGTAGACTGTGAAGCAAATTCCTGACGTACTGACTGTCAGTAATGATGTTTAGGCGCTCTTTGGCGAAGGTGCGCAAGGCGATGTTCACCGCTGCCAACTCTGCCCGCTGCGCGGACTTCTGTGGAAGAGTTAACAGCGTGCGCCAAGCCTGGCCCTCCTGCCAAGTCAAGACACCATACGTGCGACCCCCATCAGTAAAAACTGTTCTGGCCCCCTGAAGTGGAACCAGCGAAAGCAATTCGAACAAGCTGACTGTCTGCGTTTGAAGTGAGACAAGTCTGGGGTCCTTAGGCAAGTGGTATGCCAAGCTTCCGGTGAATCCTTCCAAAGCTATTGGAAGCGAGTCAACGAGCTGCATCAACTGCTGAACCTGCTCTTTGGTGAACGGGACTACGATCTTTGCTAAATCGTGCCCTGAAATGTCCCTGGCCCTCAGCCTTCCGCGGTAAACCACCGCGGAGACCAATTCTTGGGGAGGAACGATGTTTCGGGAAGAGGTGTTCGGCAAGTACACCCATTCCACGATACTCGCTCCTTTCTCGGAGTCCACTCCTAGGGCTCCGGTGAACATGGATCCTGCCCGAACTATGTACAAGTTCAGGATCGGAGCATATGGCCCCTGAGCAATCCTGTCCACCCACCTTTGGCTGAGAATTTGGTTGACTTTCTCGAGGGCCAAGCGCGCCTCTCGAGAAATCTGTATCCGGTCTGCCGGCTGCTTACCTAATGTTAGCAGCGAGAAGAGCGGTTTCAAAAGATCCGTATCCAATCTGAAATACGGTCTGGCCCAATTAATGTTTCCTAAAACCTGCTGTAGTTCCACCAAGGTGACTGAATCCTTCAAATTGATTTGGGGCAAAACTGGTGCTGCGAAAGAGCGGAGAAGCCGATGACACAAGTATGAGAAGGGCTCGGTTCTCTGCACTTTCTCTGGGGCAATGAGTAAACCTTTCTCCCCCAGGCTGGCCTGGAGGTCTGAAAACATTTCGCTGCTGAGTTGCGGCACCGCGACCAAGATGTCGTCCATGAAATGGCATACTAAAGCTTTGGGGTGAAGGCTTCGAAACTTTGCCAGTGCGTTGTGAACATAAATTTGGCACAGGGTGGGCGAATTGAGCATCCCCTGTGGCAAAAATTTCCACGCGTAGTGCTGCGTGGGCTCACTGTGGTTCACAACCGGCACCGTAAAGGCGAACCTTTCCCTGTCCCTGGGGTCTAAGGGAATCGTGTAAAAGCAATCCTTGAGATCTACAACTAGGATCTCCCACCCCTCGGGAATCATATTTGGATTTGGGATGCCGCATTGAAGCGGACCCATTGGCTGTATACATTTATTGATCTCCCTGAGATCATGGAGGAGTCGCCACTTCCCCGACTTCTTCTTTATCACAAAAATTGGCGAATTCCAAGGACTGGTGGACTGCTCTATATGTCCTGCGTCTAGCTGCTCTTTGACCAGTTGCTTTAGGGCGACTAATTTCTCTCCCACTACCGGCCATTGTTCCACCCAGACCGGCGTATTGGTGAGCCATTTAAGTGGCAACGCCATTACCCGAAGGTAAGCGTAGCACCGTACTGCTGTAAAATGTCTCGCCCCCAAAGGTTGATGTGCACGTCAAGAATGTGCGGCCGAATGACCGCTGTGCCGTCAGCCTTTGGGATCGTGACTTCCACCCACTCCCGGCTCCTAAACGCTTCCTGAATGCCGCCTACCCCCCACACATCGGAGACCGGCTCAATGGCCCACTCCCGTGGCCACTGGCTTCTGCTTATCACACTCACATCAGCTCCGGTATCTAATAACCCTGAAAATGATCTTTTATTCAGAAATACCTCAATAACTGGGCGCTGTTTCCACTCAATGTTGGTCTCCACTGTCGCTAAGACTTGGTATCCTTGCACTGCCTCACTGGCGCTCGAGCAGTCCTCTGACCGGGACTCTGAGCTGAACCTGAGCCTTCCCTGGCTATCTGCTGGCGAGTGACAAGGAACCATGATCAGTTGCGCTAAGGTGTCTCCTTTGTGAATTGTCTGGGGTAAGTGCGTCCAAAGCTGAACTTGGAGAACGCCTGAAAAATTGGAGTCGATTACTCCCGGAATTACGAGAATTCCGCGTGCTCCTGCTACACTGTGAGGCAAAACTAAACCTATAAAGCCTTTGGGCAGTGGACCCATGTACTGGGAGTCCACCAGATAGACTGTGCCTGGCAAGTCGCATGTGACGTCTGCCTGGCAAGTCAATTCTAGCCCTGTACTCCCCTTGGGGCTGGCCTGTGCCTTCGCAGCGTTAGGAATGTGAATTGAATCTAGTCTAGCTCTGGCGCTCCCAGAGTGAGGGATGTCTCTGTTTGGACCGGGGCCAGAGACGTGCCCGCCTTCCGGTTTCCCGAACTCGGACAATTCCTGGCCCAACAATAGCCTTTCTTGCACTTCGGACACAGGGTGTTTGGAGCCTTGGAACGGCCGGAATTTTGTCCGCCTCCCTTGGATCGGCACTCCCTAGCGAAGTGACCGACCTTGCCACAATTGTGACATGCTCCTTTTGGTCTGGGTTTCCTGCCTCCCTGCACCGCCGCGGCCAACATACCCATTTTGTAGGATTCTGTGCCAACGTCGGCGCAAGCCCTAATCATGCCTGTGAGGGTCAAATCGGGACGGTTGGCCAGTGACTGCAAGATTTTACGGCAGTCTAGATTGGCATTATCTTTGGCTAACTTCATCATGAGCTCTTGTTGGGCTTCCTCGTTATCTATCTGCCTACTGATCGCTTCCTCCAAGCGATTGATGAAGTCCATGTAGGGCTCCTGGGCTCCCTGTTTGACTGCGGTGTAATTTTTAGCCGCTTTGCCAGTTGCGGGAACCTTGAGAAATGCCTTGAAGGCAGCCTCGGCTGACATCTGAAGAGTGGCTAGTGGCAAGTTGGTCTGCGCATCGATGGATTCGAAGGCCCCTGACCCATATAACTGGTCAGGAAGTACTGCGCCTCCCATCCTGGCAGCCCTAGTCTGAGCCTCGAGGCGATACTCGCTGTCCCATAGCAAATACTGGCTGGGGTTGAGCATCATCCGCATGACGGATTTCCAGTCGTGCGGGATGAACATGGTGTTCTCGCACACTTGCTGAAGCGTGCCCCTAGTGAAGCGACTCTGGAGTCCTGCCTCTGTAATGGCCTTCCGTATAGCCATGAGGAGCTTATACGGGACTGGTGAATGAACTACCTGCTGGGCCCCTGTGAGGGCATCCATTTCCAAGCGAATTGGACAAATCTGACTAAGCTCAGCTAGTTCTTCTGCTGGCAATTCCCCCTTCTTGATTTCCTCCTCAACTGTGCGCTGAAGGGCACTCTTGGTCTGGGAGCCTGTAACTGTCAGAGAAGCGCCTGCGCTCCTCATTCCATGCATTCCGTCGGTGACGTCTGCAGCTGTCACCGAGGGAAAGCTCCCTACACTACTCTGCCTAAACTGGGGGGACGGATAGAGCGCTGTGGGCGCCGATGGTTCGGCTGGCGCTGGGGGTTCTTTGGCTTCTATCCGGACTGGATCTATCTCCGCTAAGAGCATCCTACATTTGTCCCATGTACGAATTACGCGCTCTGGAGCTTTCGGGGGTTGCTGAATGCAGTCTCCCATCTGATCCCAAAGTTTAAGGATTAACGTACCCACTTCTGGGTAAAGTGGGCAGTGTTCCCTTAGGTACACCAAAAGTCTCGCTAGTTCTCCGCTGTGAAACCTTAACTGAAATACCCTGGCCAGGATTCTGAACTCTTGCTCATGAGTTCTTTGGCTAGCGGACGGACGTTGCCGCTGAGGGCAAGTCCCCATATTACCTGCGAAGGGTCCTCCGAAGTTTCCTCCTCGGGACGGGTCGACGCATCTTGGGCAAGTAATAGGTTTTGGCGACGATTCTCTGCGTAGAGCTCAGAGCGTGGCCCCGTGCCACGGGCCCTCGGCGGCCTCTGCGCTGTCAGGGGTTCACAGCTGCCCTGAGGGGAACGCGTTTTTGCATAACTGCAACGCCTCCACGAAAGTCGAGAGCAAGCTGTAGGATGCCTCTTCGGTACTGCCCCGCCGCTCGGGCCGTCTGCCCGATCGGCTGGCTTACCGACCGGGTTGCCGCGCTGTCCTCCGGGACGATCGGACGCGGTTCAAGTGCAGAACCCGACCGTGTGATCGCTTACTCACGGGTAAGATCACGTCTCGGGGTCACCAGATGTAGGAATCGGGGCCGCTAGGACGGCCGTCGGGTCCCGGAGGAGACTGATCAAGTAACGATACGAGGCAGTATGGAGCGAGATCAGATCAGTGGTTTATTGAAGGAAAAGTATCTACATTTATAGATCAGAAGGCAAGGCAGAAAAAACCGTCATCTGACAGAGAATCACATCACCTATTAACTCAGGTTAATGGGGAATCTTTCTTGGGGAAGTTAATTAACGGGGGCAAACATTGACAGGGGAAACACCATTGTTTAGGGCTTAGGCTGGGGTAAATATGGCTTCTATTTGCACCAAGGATTAGGCTGATCTCTGAGTCAGTAATTGCTTAATGGGTAATGGAGGTTAGCGATCTGCCCTCTCAGCAGAACCGCCGGTCAGGTCGGGTGTGGGTAAATAAACCCTTATGATTTATACTATTAGTCTGCTCCCCCAATTTCCGTACTGGCAAGGGCCAGTGGCCAGGAGTCTGCTCAACTGGTTTAACCTCTGCCAAGGTTCCGTGCCAATTGGGCATGGGGAAACCGCAATTTCCTTTGAGTAGGTATGTATAGATTTGTGCTGACACTCAGTTGCAGTTCAACAACTGATAGCTGAAGACTTCTTGAATACTAAATTAGGAATTAGTAGCACTAACTACAACTAAAAGCACTATTGAAATCATGTTCCAGCATATGACCATACTACATTAGCTCTGAAAGTGATTATTAACAAACAATTAGTTATTTTTAATTGAGTCTCCCACTCCCTCTAAAACATGGTATATAATCAGCTGACATTAGAACTGTAACTTACCCAAAAAAATCCATTTGTGTGTAACTGCAAGTTTTAGTTATCTTTATGATTACTTAGTGTGCCTTTGCTAAATGTCAGAGCAGCATTATCTCATGGCTGGCTCATGTGCTGTTGAACAAAAACACTGAGATGTTTAAAGTAGGGCCTTTCTATAATGGCCATTTGTCCTGCCAAAATTTGTTCCTCTATACTTCTGAAAAGCATGGGATTTACCAGAATGTTGCAGTAGGCGCCATATCTACAAATGTATTCCCTCCATGCTGGAGCTGTGAATGTTTCTTGCCAAGGCAGGATGGGAAATCAAATATCCATTACAGGGCCTATTCTTCTTCATCACTTTCTACCACAAATTTCTCTCTTTTGTTACTTGGCAATGGAAACCTCCTCTCATTTTTCTTTGAGACATATAAGTAGCTGGAAAGGAAGGGTTGTTCCACCATGAGGAAGAAGAAGGAGAACGCAAGCAAAAAGGAGGAAAATGGAACACCATGGAAGAGAAGGAAAGAAGGAAAGATACTAAGAACAACTGCCTTGTCTTTTGTCCTGCCCCCACCACCTGTCTTCCAATATGCAAATATATGGAAAAATCTCTCCCGTTGTCTGGAAGATTAGGCAGTTATTATATCCTGTGGCACATGATTGCCTCCTCTGATGCGCTTTGGTCCTTCCCCTGCTATGCATGATAGCCTAGCCTAGTCCCAAGTTTAGCTTACTGGAAAGCTTTACCAGACAGCTGTTACCAGGAAATGAGCTATCCTTTGGGAAACACCTTAGCTATAACTTCCCTGACAAACCAAATCAAATACAGTAGAACCTCATATAATGAAAATAATTGGTTCCACACAGCACTTCGTTATATGATTTTTTTTCACTGTATGATACATACAGCGTACAACGAAAATCCCTATGGGAAAAACCGTACAAAGAAAATTTTCATTGTACGATTTTCCCCATAATTTTCGTTGTACGGTGTATGTATCATACAGTGGAAAAAAAAATCATATAACGAAGTGCTGTGTGGAACCAATTATGCACCCATTTGTTCCAAAATCCTCTTCATTGTACGATTTTTTCATTGTATGATGCATTTGTTATACGAGGTTCCATTGTATAACCAATGCCTTTGGAAGAGGATAAAAACTGTGAAAACTCACAGATTTTGTTCCTGTAGCATCATGTTGTCTAGATGGTAAAGAAAATATAAGAACCTCAGAGACTGATCAGATCCATATTGAAGAACAACTGTCCCATCTTGAAATACCCTAAATGTAATTAGTTGCTTCTGAGAAACAGAAAAATAGTTATCACATTAATTAATTTCTTTTCGGTACTGCAGAACTTTAACTGTAATTAATTGCTTTTAGAGTGGTTTCCCAAGCTCTGCTCCACCTCTCCTATTTTTTATTTTGCAGCATTGCAAAGATCCATAATTGATCCCAATTCCCAACTCCCTGGTGCCTGCACCCCTATGATACATACAGTGGAAAGCATGCATTTTTTTCTCATGTGAAATGACCTTCCAGCAATGCAGAAACACTGAAGCTTATGAAAGTACAGTACTGTATTTGAAATGAAGCCATAACCTCCACAATAAGCTTTTAGCAATTTAGTGGGTACTACCTGAAGTTGAACTTGCATGAGAAGAATGTGCAAACTACCAGGTTCCTCCAAAAGTTCTCTTTTGAATGTTCTACAAAGTACTAGCAGCTGAATCCAAAACTAACTGCACACTGAATTTGAAGGGCTTGGTATCTGAACTCACCCTACAAATTTAAGCAAAGGAACAGCAAGGGAGAATAACTGATGCCATGTATAGTCCTTTCTGCTGAAAAATTCCTCCTGGGCTGCTTTATTACCACAGGAAGAAAACGGAAAAGCAGGTTGGGTGGAAGATGGGGGAGAGGAATGTGATGGAGATGGGGGAATGAGTATGAAAAGCATTCAGGGTTGCTTTGGTTAATAATAATAATAATAATAATAATAATAATAATAATAATAATAATAATAATAATAATAATAATAATAATAATAATAATAATAATAATAATAATAATAATAATAATAATAATAATAATAATAATAATAATAATAATAATTTCTTGTCAGAAATTATTCTGGGTTGAAAGGATTTTTTGGGGAGAAACTCTACTCAGGAAATGCCCAAATGAGGCTCCTTTCATGTCCCAAGAGCTAGGACAGAGGCGGGAGTGTTAAGCTAAGCTGTTTTCTTAGGCTATTTAACAATACTGTATTGGGCAATTGAAAATATTCTGAGTCAGACATGTGAGTGGTCACAGGTCTGGCAGTCTATAAAGGTTGCTTCCTGATGTTGAAATGGAGGAATTTTTGCAAACTTGTCAAGAGTCAGTTCTTTTTTAAAAAATCTCAATGATGTCACAAAAATCTAACAGATAGGCAGAAAGGTGAAAATTGGGGGGGGGGGGAAGCGACTATTAGCACACATCTATCCCCCCCCTTCTCATTCACTTGTCTATTCTTCCATTGCATTTTTAGATTCAGGAATGTGACATATTTTTGCCTTTCTCATCTCTTCAACTTCCCCTTCCACCCACCACCCACTTTTAGGGAACATCAGTCTTTGTTATCATCACCAAACTCATTGTGACAGAGAACCAGGTACAAGGCTTCTGCCCTGAGGTAAGTGGATGAAGCAACAGGGAATCAAGGGATATGAACTGGGGATGTGGTTTCTCCTGCCTTGGGCAGATTCTCATGGATGAACGGTTCTCCGCACTTAGGGGGCCAATGCTGAGGAGTGCAGGGGAATTCAGTCTTTTGCGCTGCCTGCCCACATCTACTGTTCTTCAAAGGCTACAGGAGGACAAGATTTTCTTAAAATTGTGCTATAACAAGCTGCCTTCTGGGTCACATTTTTTGGTTCATTGAGATAATGTTGACTGGCCATAATCCTCCATGAGTTCAGAACAGGAATTGTTTTCCAGGCAAAGATGGCACCTGGGACCATTTATATGCAAACCACATGACCTGATATTGACCTTTAGGCACCTCTTTGGTGATTTATGATTGATGCAGGAAATGCTATTCCAGAATCTGGGGGTGAGGTGCAGTTATTTGTCTACAAGTTGACCTCTTACTCCCCCCCCCCCTCCGCATTTCATAATTTGGCAACTTGTTGCAGGCAGGACTCCGGACATCTTGAGAAGTCCAGTCATCACAGACGAGCAGCAAGAGAACATGATAAATGGGGACAAAAATGACAGAGATTTATACTCTCTTCCCATCTCTGCTTTTCCTGTTTCAGAATCAACCGGAATACAAGTGTAAATCTGACAATGATTGCAAGAGGCCTGTTCCCACCACTGGAGGGGGTGAGCAAATCTGGTCCCCTAATGAGAAAAGTGGCTGTATAACTATTGACTAGTGTTTGCTATAGCAGTGTCAAAATAAGTGTAATTTCCCTTTAAAACAAGGTGATTGGGGAATGTGCATCTTGTTGTATTGTGCTGTAGTGTGCTTTTAGCAGTACTTTGGGGCTTGAAAACAACCGGGAAATATTCTTTTTGTTTAAAAAATGGAAATTGTCCCATGTTGGTTACTACCTCAGCACATTTTGCAGGAGAGGGAGGGAAAACTCCCACAAGGCTTGCAGAACCAGTGAGCTGGGAGAATGTGATCCGACAATGGTTTAATTATAGTAATATGCTTAAAATGTTGTAATCTACATTGTATCTGTGGAAGAAGTTGGGCTAGGAATAGCAGTGTGATACAGGGAATGCACTAGTGATGGCCAAACCTGGCACTCCTAGTGTTCTTGAACTTCAGTTCCCAGAAGCCCAAGTCAGCATTCCTGCTGATCAGGGCTTCTGGGAATTGAAGTTCAAGAACAGCTGGAGTGCCAAGGTTGGCCATCACTGCGACTAGAGACTTTAGTCTGAGAGCTCAGTGTTCAAATCCCATTTCTATCAGTGTAATTTGTCAGGTCTTAAGCAAGTGATTATTTGATTCAGAATACCATCTATATAGAACATCCATAATCTCTGTCTTATGAAGTGAGAAAGTCGCCCAGCCTTTTAAGGATTCTCTATACTGTAAGAGCAATAAAATACAGTACCTCTAGTGACCTTGCTCTGTTTGGCAAAATCAATGTTGACCCAAAATAAACAAACGGACAACACAGACTTGACAACAATATGATCTTTAAAAGTTGTTAGAATGAATTAGACTTCCAAAGGCCTGATTAAAATGTGGGGTTGAACATATTTGTTCAGCACTAATGCCTGCAACAAAACACATTATAGCAAGTTAATGAGTAAAAGATCTAGTGGATTTTTTTTGTTTGAAGGGCATATAAATTCCTCAATAGGCTTTGAAAGAACAGGTGGATAATGCTGGACTTTGATTTTTTTAACATCATCTTTACATGGTAGAATATTTCTTCCACAGGGTTCCTAACAGGTCGATGTGTAAAGTACAACACTACTTTCCGTACGTGTCAGATCCAGGGCTGGTGCCCAGCAGAGGTGGACAATGTTGATGTGTAAGTGCTTGCCCAAAATAGCCCATGGTTATTTTGAAGCAAAGGGAACCAGACTGCCTGTATTTGCAAGCCTTTTGATTTGTGCTGAGGCATCCAGCAGATGCCTTACCTTCAGTGAGTGGCAATAGTTCAAACTGTAACTTCGGCATGAGCACCATCTCTGGATATTCAAAACCAAGTTCCACTGTCCAACTAGTGCATGCCAATCAGTGCCAGATAGAATCTTAATATCTCACAGACAAATGTAGCCCTGTCCTTTCTTTGCCGTTGTCATAAAATGATTTCGTTGCATGATAATGAAGCAAACAGCCAAGTTTTACTTCGAAAATGGTTACCTCATCTGCTCATGAAAATAGCTATAGCAATTACACTTATATACCACCACTAAGTCTGGCCAGGTTATCCTGCTATGGTAATAGAGTAGACCATACTGCCAGCAACCAAATGCCGAGCATCAGGGAGCAGTTAACTAACCTGACAACCCTGAGGATTAGTGGCCTTTGCGAAGTCCATGGGGAAGAGTGATGGTCCCTGAGTTGATTAAATCCCACTTGAATCCATCTTGATGAAGAGCAACAGCTTCATCAATACTGACCTGGGGCCAATGAGAACTTTGCATACCAAAAGGGCTCAGGACCAGAAAGTGACTCACGGAGCTGGATCAGTGTTATGGGTGTCACGCTGTGATGCGGAAGGCAGATGAAAGGCCATGGCATTATATTCACAGGACAGTCTTCATGTCTGATTGCCATGAGGATTGCCAATATTCAGAATCAGATATGGCAGAAAAATTGAATTAAAGTCCCTGGGCTCTTTCAGGAGTGCCGGAAACAGGATCTGGAGGAGGACAAAGGCCAGATGGGGCTTACAAGTCTACATGTTGCTGACCCCAGCCTAAAGACTTGTGACATGGTTTTATCATTAAAGCTAAGTAGCTAATCTCTGGATATGAGATTATTTGGACAACCGTGAGTGGACAGGATGGGCAATGGGATTAGGGGACTAGCCAGTTATTCTGCAAAGAGGTTTTTGCAGAAGAGCTGATGAATTCCTGAGTAGGTCACTGCATCTTCAGAAGGCAAAATGAAACTCTTTTGCATAGAGGAGCTCATTTCTATCTTGTTGTGAATAAACTCTCTCAAAGAATTTGATGGTTGAATTTTCATTAATGTCTGGTTCATAAATAGAGTGGACAATTACACAGTGGGCCAAGCATTTCCAAACCTATCTTAATTTTTTCTTGTTCAGTGCTAAACCTACTGTCCCTTTTTCTGCCTTCTCTCGTTAGTGTTGTTCCCCACACAACCACTTATTCTATTATAGCTATATATAAAGCAGCTCCAGAGCCTTAAATTTTATTTCAGCAAGGTTCATGGAACTTGTGCATGGAAATCTCCACATAAACACAGTGATTTAAAGGTAAAGGCCACCTTGAAATGAAACACAGAGTGCTAAGAAGGTTGAAGATTCCCAGCCAGGTGAGCCTTCATCTTCCCAGGATCCCAGATGCACTGAATGTCAAAGATGTCTTGCCAAGAATCCTCAATGATCCAAACCAGATTTGTGGGAATGATTTGAAGGGGCACACATAGAACAAACTTCTGATTTATTTGAAATTATTCCAGGAGTGTTGCTTGTGGGGGTGGAATAGAGTCCAGAACACTGGAGAACATTTTAGGGAAGGAATCCTCTATATGGAAGAACCCTGGATTGATTGAAAGGTTCCCAATGACAACAATTAAGGCTTCCCCCGTCCTCCAGTGCATGTAGCAGGTTATTCCCAATATCTCTAGGACAAAGTGGATTTCCAAGAATAGAAAATAACCCTTGAAGGGGGATGTGTTTCTACTAGCATTTGCTTCCTAAATTCACTTCATTCTGAAAAATTGATTTTGGTCAATTTTCTCCTTACAGACCTGTCATGCTAGAAGCAGAAAACTTCACCCTCTTCATTAAAAACAGTATCCGCTTTCCATTGTTCAATTTTGAAAAGTGAGTAAGGGAACTGCAACCATAAACTGGAGCTCAAGTGTATCTTCAGGAATATGATTTCCAGGAAGCTTTTGATAGAGATGGCTCTTGAAAAATGTCTTTAGGGCCAAAATTTCTTCTCTGCAGTCTGCCTACTGGGTTTGGCAAGTGCCTCCATGCAAAGAATTTGGGCTATAGAAACACTGTGCACCACAGCATGGCTCACGGCACAGCCATGACATTTTGTGTACGACAAAGAGTGCAAGATTTCCGTCAAATAAGTTTTTATGCAGTGCTTTGTACAATGGCAGGAGGAACACAGGTAGCATAGAGATGGTTGTCCCATGCATGGTACACCTCTTTATTGTGTAGGGTGGCCCGTAAGTCCCTACCCATCCATATATCTTATGTATCCAGTGTATCTGTGTGCTGTCCCTCATTCTCACTGCATAATATTATGCGACGCCATGTTCTGTGAGACATTTCCCTCAATATAGCAGGTGTTATTGTCCCAAATGCCATGGTAACAGCTGCCTTTAACATTGTCCAGACACTAAGAGAGTAGGGCTCTGCTGGGGGAGGGAGGAAGCACCCTCATTGGGCTACCGGGCAGAGGGGCAGGGCAAACTCTGTGCTGGGAGAAGGGAGGAAGGAGCAGTAAGACAAGGTCCCTCTGCAGCAGCTGTAGGGAAGCCATCTTGGTGTTACATTTTTTTTCTAGCCCTTCAGGAGAATAGTGGACAACTTGTTCTATCTCCAACCTTACTATCCAAAATCAAGAGGTAGGGTTGGATTAGAGAGCAGCTTGTGCATGTCCCCTTAACAAGTTGCATATAACTCTTGAGGCCAGTTTCCTTCACACAAAACAGCTGTGGTTTTAGGATTATCTTCTGTTAGTGCTAGATGAAGAGTTGGGTTGTGAAGCATCTGAAATCCAAGTTTTATTATACCAAACTCAAAATCAACTCACCTCTGTCATTTCCCTGCTTCCTTTAGGGTAGTGATGGCAAACTTTTTAGAGACCGAGTGCCCAAACTGCATCTCAAAATCCACTTATTTATCACAAAGCGCCAACACAGCAACAGGAGAGGAAAGGAATGCTCCCATTGGGCTGCTGGGCAGGGGGCAGGGTGAACTCTGTGCTGGGGAGAGGGAGCAAGTGCTCCCATTGGGCTGCTGGGCAGAGGGGGTGGGGTGAACTCTGTGCTGAGGTGACTGCACGGGTGCCCACAGAGAGGGCTCCGAGTGCCACCTCTGGCATGCATGCCATAGGTTCGCCACCACTGCTTTAGGGGACCAGCAGTTTTCATCTCAGTATGGTTTCCTTTGCCTCCTTCCCAGGGGAAACCTCCTACCCAACCTCACTAATGAAGATATTAAGACATGCCATTTTGACCCACTAAGGCAACCCTTCTGTCCTATCCTGCGCCTTGGGGACATAGTGAAATTTGCTGGCCAGAATTTTTCCACATTGGCTGGGACGGTAAGAAGTGTCTTGGTAATATGAGAAATTGTCGTATGTACCTCATGGAGATATGGTGGAGGTGTGTTTGGTATTGGGTTTCCAGGGTGTAGGTTGGAATTGTCTGATTCCTACTCACAATGAATCTTGTACCTTTTGGGAAGATACTTTTACTACTCGGGCTAGTCTACATTGCATTGTTTTTGCAATGCTTTCTCTCTGATTTCCTTGGGAAAAGGCAGAGGTAAAAATTGAACTTATAGTCAAATAAATGGTGCAGTCATGTTGCTGCTTACAGGAATGATGCCAAGATATAAACACATGCAGATAACAGGAGAGGGTGTAGGAATGTACAGATACATCAGAGAGCAAACAAACAAAAAATACAAAAAACATTGTGGCACCTTAAAGACTAACTCCTGTATTTAGTTAGTCTTTAAGGCAGGGGTGCCCAAACTTTTTGGGCCACGGGCTGCTCATGTGGTTCAGGGGGCTGGTCATTATGGCCCAGGGGCTGGATCCGATCCATGACGCTGTTGTGATCCAGCCCTCCTCCGATTCCGAAGAGGACCTGGATCAGGGGGCACTCCCTATACCCAGCAGAGTTCTGCCTGCACCCGAGCCCGAGGATGCCCTGAGCCAGAGATCTCAGCCCACACCTGGCCCAAGTCTGTTTTCCCCGGCAACTGACCTGTCAGATCAGGAGTCTGGCTCTGACAGTGATCAGCCCTCAGTCAGAGAGAGGTCCAGGAAACAGCTACACCTGAGATGCAGGCAGGCTAGAGCGAAACGCCAAAGAAGGCTCCCAGCCGATACCAATTAGCTGGAAGGCTAATAAGCAAACTTCTTGCAACCTGCCAGCATTGGTACAACTCTTGTGCAAAGACCAACATCCTACTTGACTCCAGACTGCCTGCCTAGATCCTGACTTGCCTGCTGTGACCCTGACTACTCTGCCAACTCTGACGCCACCCCAGGACACCCATTGGATTAAACTACTGACTTGGACTACTGGTAAACAGACCTAGACTTGCCTTTTGGACTTTGCTTTCTGGACTATCCTTGAACAAGACTCTCTGTATAGCGCTGCCATGTGGTTACCCTGCCTGCCCGGGTGGGTTAATGCAGATGCCAATTCATCCAGCCTATGATGCCCTCATTGTTCCTGTAAGCAGAAGTAAAACGCGCTCATACGGGCACATATTACTTCTGCTTCTGGGAGCGACGAGGGCACCGAGCGCCAGATGAATTGGTGTCAGGGGCTGAATCTGCCCCCAGGCCATAGTTTGGGCACCCCTGCTTTAAGGTGCCATAACTTTTTTGTCTTTTTGATGCTGTTTTGTTTACTCTCTGATGTGGTTGCACAAACTAACATGGCTACCACTTCAAAAATTTCAGATTACAGATGATATTCTGGTTCTGAGTTAATTTAGCAAATGGGGAACATGTGGTCTTAAAGATATTGACAGCTGGTGTTCTTTTAATCTTTTACCATTGTTTTTTTTTGTTGTTGTTGTTCATTGTAATGGGAGATGCAACCCAATAACATTTTCCTGGCTACAAGTTCTCCATCCTCATGTCAATATGTCACAGTATAAGTGTGGGAGAAAGGCTACATCTTAACTTCATTTTGCTGATAGATTGTATGTTCAAAGAAGCAAAGACATAAAGGGTAATTAATCAGCATTAGGTAGTCTTAATCACATGCTGTTAGCATTAGCTTTAAGAGCCCTGCTTTTGATGGGAACTGCCTACTTTGCTCAATTACTCCTATAATTGTGGCTTGTTTGTTTTTCCTATGTAGGGTGGAATCATAGGGATCAAGATTGGATGGGTGTGTGATCTGGACCATTCTTGGGAGCATTGCATCCCCAGGTATTCCTTTAGCCGTCTTGACAGTGTTTCCGAAAAAAGCAAAGTATCCCGTGGATACAATTTCAGGCAAGTTTAAATCTTCCTCCCTCCAACTTTCAACCTGGCTTTTGCTTGAAAACCTACTGTTCCAGGCATTCTTGTGTTTAGCCACCTGCACGATACTGTTATAGGGAAACAAATTTCACCTCCATAACCTACCACACCTACAGGATTCAACTGCTGTAAGCATAGATATGTGAACAAATTATTGTGTCTTTTAAATTTGAAGAACAAAGGGGAATAGTAAGGGTGGTAGAACATGTGGTTTAAATATAGAAGCTGCCTCATTCTGCTCATAACACTGCATCACAAAAAATTATATTGTCTGCTACTTAGTCTAATCCATGTGTCCTAGACTAAATCAAGTGCACTGAATCCAAATTTGAAGTCCGATTCTGCCTAGGATGTCAGGATCTTAAGTTAGCAAATTTCATTCTTTTGGTTAGGTTCTTGCATTGATCCCGTGGGGTATATTTGCCACAAATGTAGCAAAAATTGTCCACTTTATTAATACAGCTGTGCCTAATCATCTTTAGCTCAAATCAGGCTCACAATGGCCTAGCTGTACTATCCAATAAGATGGTTTCAGACTAGAGACAAGCCCTTGGTCCATCTCACCTTATATACCTATTTCTGATGTCAGTTTACTGACTTGCCCAGACATGCCCAGCCACTGTTGGAACATGCATGCCACCAGGGGATGTGATTCAGCTGAGGTGGCAGCAGGCATAGTGGTAGTTACATGTTCCCATGTAAATATATATTACCCATTTATTGACCATTTGAACAGCTATAGCATGTCTATAACTTAAAATCTGTACGTGACAGGCAAATTCTGAGTTCAGATTTGGAATCAGCAGACTCGATAGCATGTAAATCACGTGTTATTTCCAGTAACAAAATCGTTGTTGTGCAGTGTAAATAAACAGCCAGGAGAGAGGTGACATGGAAGATATTTTGGCCTGAAATTCTGGAAAACATCTGCCTGGCAGAATTGACAATACTTGGTGAAGTGGCCCAGTTTTCTGACTGCTTACCATGCTGTTTGGGTTCATATAAGGTTTAAACAATTTAATTCCTTTCTCCTGGCATTCTAGTGGTTTCTTTACTGTATGGTAGTGGTCCTTTCATTCCTGCCTTCTTCTTTTTTCCCTGTTGTGAAAAAACATATGGGATGTATTTCATCTGAATACATTTAACCATCTGTTAAAAACTATACCCTAGTACAGTTGATGGCCAACCTTGGCACTCCAGATGTTCTTGGTTGAGGCCAAAGTCTGAAAGAGCTGTTTTGTTGTCGTCATTGTTGACCCTACAATTTCCAGAATCACCAAGCCAACATATGCTGGCTATGCTAGCTGAGGAGTGCTGGGCAAAGTATTCCAAAAGTGTAACTTTTCCAAGCTTTGGTTTAGGCACTCTGACTCTTTTAATGCCTTCACAATGCACATTTGCTCTCCAGTTACACCAGTCAACCAAAGTGAGATCCCCAAAGCATACTCTGTTGGAGAACCTCACCATTACCTATGTGCTGCAGAGGTTCAGCCCTATACATTGCTGGAGATTTGTATTTTTCTTGCCCACAGGTATGCCAAGTACTACAAGCAAGAGAATGGTACAGAGTTTCGCACCCTAATGAAGGCATATGGCATTCGCTTTGATGTTCTTGTATATGGAAATGTGAGTGACAATTTGTCTAAACCAAAAGAGGTATCTAGACAGAGAACTGCCTAGAAGTCTTAAACATGGGGACTTGAGTCTATCTAGAGAAGGAGTGCCCAAACCATGGCCTATGGGCCAGATCTGGCCCCCAACACCAATTCATTTGGCCCACAAAGCCCCCGTTGCTCCCTGAAGTGGAAATAAAATGTGCCTGCATGGGCGCATTTTACTTCCACTTCTGGGAGCAACGAGGGCTTTGTGGGCTGGATGAATTTGTGCTGGGGGCCATATCCGGGCCATGGGCCATAGTGACCAGCCCCCTGAACCATGTGACCGACCCGTGGCCCAAAACGTTTGGGCACCCCTGATTTAGAGCAAAGTTCTAGGCAGCATAATAAAAAGCAGAGACATCACCCTGCCAACATAAGTCCGCATAGTTAATGCAATGGTCTTCCCAGTAGTAATGTATGGCTGTGAGAGCTGGACTATAGGGAAGGCTGAGCACAGAAAATAGATGCCTCTGAACTGTGATGCTGGAGGAGACTTTTGGGAGTCCCCTGGTCTGCAAGGAGATCAAATCAGTCAATCCTAAAGGAAATCAACCATGACTTCTCCCTGGAAGGACAAATATTGAAGCTGAAGCTCAAGTGCTTTGGCCTCCAAATGGAAGAGACGACTCACTGGAGTAGACCCTGATGCTAGGAAAGATCGAAGGCAAAATGAGAAGGGGGCAGCAGAAGACGAGATGACAGCATCATTGACGCAGTGGGTATAGATCTGGGCAGACTCCAGAGGATGGCAGATGACAGAGAAGCCTGGCGTGCCTGGGGTCACAAGGGTCAGACTCGACTGTGTGACTGAACAACAACAAAGAGCAGAGTTAGGCAGCGTATGGCCATCCAGATGGTTTTGGCCAGTAGCCTTCGTTTGCCCTATGAGAGTTGAAGGCCAGAGTTTTCCAGCCCCATTTGGTGGGTGAAAATCCCAGATACTCATGCTTGTATGTAGTAATAAGAATGTTCCTGCAGAGTAACTGGTGCAAGAACACTGGTTCCACATTGATTCACACTCCCTGTACTTGCATAGTCACAGATTGTGCCAGTTGTATCACTCAGGCGACTATGTTTCTTTTAACTCAGGATGCTGAAATTCAACTGTAATACATAGTGAATGAGATTAACAATATTTCATTTTTATTCACTTTCCACCTTTCCCATCTTTCTCCACTAATATCACCACTTTTCCTCTGTTCTTTACGCTCCTTTTTATATCTTGTTCTTATCCACCTATCGTATACCCTGAAATTTTTGGAAACCTAAAAATGTTGATGTAAATATATTTCATGTTTCTCTTGGCTATAGTTATTGACTTTTCTTTTTAAAAAATAATTTTTTGACAACCAGTATAGCGATGAAGTAATTTAGCAGCGAAATGCAAAACTTGAAACAGAGTAATCAGATTATTTTCCCAAATGTTTTGTTGTATGTGTATTTCATTTTTCATTTTATATAGCTGTAAATTCAAAGTAGTAAAAAAATTAAGAACAAAAATAGCACGGTAATGGTTTATCAGTTTAATGCGAAATTCGTTTAACCTGTCAATTGATACAGTGCTAGAATCCTTGTAGATTCTTTTTTTTTAAAAAAAGTGGGAAATAAAGTTGTTATTTTAGTGGCAGTGCAAACTGAGATGAGGGAGAGGCAAAAGTGTTCACTTTGAGATCACGCTTTACTGTTATTCACTGCTCACATCTATACTAACCCTTGTTGATACATGCCAATGCTGCCTTATATTCTTCCAGGCCGGAAAGTTCAACATCATCCCAACCCTCATCAATACTGTGGCTGCCTTCACATCTGTTGGAGTGGTAAGCAAATGGTCTAGCCCAGTGATGGTGAACCTTTTATAGACCGAGTGCCCAAATAGAGGGGTGGGATGAACTCTGTGCTGGGGGGAGGGAGAGAGTGCTCCCATTGTGCTGCTGGGCAGAGGGCAGGGTGAACTCTGTACTGGGGGGAGTTAGGAAGTGCTCCCATTGGGCTGCTGAGCAAAGGGGTGGGGTGAATTCTGTGCTAGGGAGATGGAGCGCATGCCCACAAATAGGGCTGTGAGTTCCAACTCTTGCACACATGCCATAGGTTTGCCATCACTGGTCTAGCCTGATGTTTTGTCCTCACTCAGTTTACAGCACCGTGGTGGTGGTGGTGTGTAGGAATTGGGGCCGTAAAGCGGCCCTTGAGGTCCCGGAGGAGACTGGTCAAAGGAATGACACGAGGCAAGATGGAGCGAAGACCAGTCATTTATTGAGGGAAAATCATCAGTATATATTATGCAGAAGGCTGTGCATGGTAGGATGGTTATCTGACAGAGAATCACATCACCTATTTACTCAGGTTAATTGGGAATCTCTTTTGGGGAAGTTAATTAGTGCGGGCAAACACTGGCTGGAACAACACCATTGTTTTGGGCTTAGACTAAGGCAATCATGACTCCTATTTGCACCAGAGATTAAGCTTAACTCAGAGTGAGTAATTGCCTAATACGTAACAGAGGTTAGAGATTTGCCCTCTCAGCAGAGCCGTTGTTCAGGTCAGGGAATTGGGTGAATCAAACCCTATCATTTATCCACCCCCCTTAATTTCTCTCTGCTGGCAAGGGCCAGGGGCCAGGAGCGTGCTCGCTAGGTTTAACCTCTGCCAGAGGCCATGCGTGCCAACTGGGCACGCGGATCCACAGGTGTTGTGTTCTGATGGTTTTATCTTACACATGGATTACAATGTATCTGAGCCAATGTAACCTTGCCTATAGCAACAATGTAACCTTCAGCTGTATCATATAAACCCTGTAATAGGACGCGAGCTAATGACCACCAGCTGGCAGCAGCGAGCGTCCAAGCTCTCTTGGTCCGAACTCATCAAAGGCAACAGCGCGGGAAGTTTTCCCGCCACCACCTACACCTGGACAAGAAGGGCGTGGCCCGCAATGACGTCACGCAGACAGTAGCCAATGGGCTACCATGGCACCACGTTCAAATGTAGTACTACTGTATATAAAGAGCTATCGATCCGCCATTACCTCATGTTCCCTCTGTCCACGATGCAATAAACCTGAGTTAACCCAGCCCGAGGCTGTGTCCTGTGTCTTGGTTTGCATACACCAAATTGGCGACGAGGATGGGATTATGGATCCCCACGGAACAGCCAGGGCACAGAGCAGGTTCAACATCACCAAACCGCAAGACTGGGAGCTGCTTGAGATGGACTTCCAGGCGGCACTGGTGGAACTCAGAGTCAAAGGAGACGACGAGGAGAGGAAGAGGGCCATCCTCACCAGAATGCTCGGGATGGAAACCAAGCGGACGCTGGTGGGCATCATCGCTCCGAAGAAGGTGAGCGAATTTAAGGCGGACGACATCATGAAGCTGCTGCGAGAGCGCTTCTGTCCCTCGAGGGCAATGTTTCCCGCTCGGAGCGCGTTTTGGAGGCGAGTCCAAGCGCCGGATGAGTCGGTTGAGGCATTCGTGGCCGCCATGAGGATAGCCGCCGCCCCCTGTAAATGGGGCGACATCCTAGAGATGGCCCTCAGGGACGGCGTGTTGTGTGGCCTGAAAGACAAGGAGGTACAGCGCAGCTTGATGAACAAGGAGCCGCCACCCACGCTGGCAGAGGTCGTAGAGGCCGCGGAAGCCGCAGAGTCCACGAATGCTGGAGTGGACGAGATGCACCAGTGGCGTGAGTGGCGTCCTAGAGCCGGCAAGGCGGAAAATTCAGTGCACGGGAAGTCCGGACAGTCGGTGCACGCAACTCGACGGGCCTCAAAGTCGTCTACGGAAGGCAGCGACGGCGAGGAGGTCCAGAAGGTCCGAAAGGGTGGTCGACGCTGCGAGGGTTGCGGAGCGGCCCATGAGCGCGCGAGATGCCCGTTCAGGAAGGCCGAGTGTTACACCTGCGGCCGTCGGGGGCACATCGCCAAGGCATCCAGAAAACGGAAGGAGGGCCGGAGGCAGTCACAAGACCGTGCGGCCAGACCGGACCGTCCAGCGAGGCCCAAAGATGGCGCCCAGACCACGAGGAAGCAGGATGGCGTGGGCCGCGTCTCGGACGACAGCGAGGACGACGCCCCAGTGTTCAGCGTGTCCGCGGGACAGTCCCATTACTTCGTTGAGGTATTAGTACAAGGGGCCCCTATTAAGATGGAAATTGACTCGGGGTCCTCCTATTCTATAATTCCCCAGAAAGAGTTCTTGAAAATCGACCCCCACGTGCGGCCCAAACTTAAAGCGTTGAGGTCCACGCTACGAGACGTACAGGGAAACAGCATTCCGGTGTTGGGGGTCAGGAAATTTCGGGTCAATTTTAAGAGACATTCTGCGGAACTGCCCCTAGTTGTCCTCAAGGGGGGAAGCTGTAGCCTCCTAGGGACACAGTGGTTTCAGCCCTTAGGTTTGTTCATAGGGGGAGTGCATACCATGGGGGGGGACCCAATACAAGCGGTTTGCGATGCGCATCCCGCCGTTTTTAAGAAAGGACTCGGAAAGTTCAAGGGGCCCCCTGTAGCTTTCGACATAGACCCGGAGGTCCGCCCGATAAGACTCAAACCGCGCAGGGTGCCGTTCGCACTCAAGGACAAGATAGAGGCGGAACTGGACAAACTGGTGGGCCAGGGGATTCTTATTCCTGTTGATTCCGCGGAGTGGGAAACTCCAATTGTAACGGCTCTAAAGGCTAATGGGGAGGTGCGCATTTGCGCTGATTATAAGTGTACAATTAACAAGGCGATCCGCCCTAATGCATACCCGGTGCCAGTGATCAGCCACCTTTTGGCCAGGCTGAATGGGGGAAAGTGTTTCGCTAAACTCGATTTGGCACAAGCCTATCAGCAACTTCCTGTGACCCCCGCCACGGCCGCGGCACAAACGATAGTTACACATAAAGGAGCGTTCCAGGTGTCGCGGTTACAGTTTGGCGTGAACTCGGCACCCGGCCTTTTTCAGTCGCTTGTGGAACGCCTCCTGAAGGGACTGGAGGGGGTGTTGCCTTATTTTGATGACGTGTTGATAACAGGGGGGAGTGAGGCTGAACTGGCAAAGAGGTTGGACAAAGTACTGACCGTGTTCGAGAAAGCGGGGCTGAGATTGAGGAAGGACAAATGTGTCTTTTTCGAAACCGAGGTCGAGTTTTTAGGGTTTCGGATCACACCCGAGGGGATTAAGCCGTCTAAATCCAAAGTAGCAGCCATTAAAAAGGCCCCTCGCCCCACATCCAAAACCGAGCTACAGTCCTTCCTGGGGCTCCTCAATTTTTACCATACATTCCTCCCGCGGAAGGCGTCCGTGGCCGAACCGCTCCATCGGTTACTTAAAAAGGAGGAGACATGGATGTGGGGTGACGAGCACGAGAGGGCGTTCAAAGAGCTAAAGCAACTCCTAACATCTGAGGCAATCCTGACGCACTTCGACCCCAAACGGCCAGTGGTCCTAGTCTGTGATGCATCCCCGGTGGGGGTGGGGGCGGTGCTTTGCCACGTGTTGGAGGACGGAAGGGAGGCCCCGGTAGCGTTTTACTCAAGGTCCCTGTCCCAAGCGGAGCGAAATTACGCACAAACCGACAGGGAGACGTTAGCAATAGTGGCGGGAACCAAAAAATTTCACGATTTTTTGTATGGCCGCCCGTTCAAAATCGTGACCGATCACAAGCCACTGTTAGGGATTTTCACGGCAAGCAAGCCCACGCCGCAGATCCTGTCCCCGAGAATGCTGCGATGGGCTATTTTCCTCAACGCATACCAACATGAGTTGGAGTACCGGCCCGGAAAGGAGATCAGCCATGCTGATGCACTTTCGAGATCCCCTTTGCCCTTGTCGGACGACCAAAAGGCGAGAGTAGAAAGAGACCGCCAGGTGTTGCTAATTGAGGTTTTAGACGCACCCCCAATAGTACCAGCCGACATTGCTAGGGCGACAGGCAAGGACAGAACGCTGGAGAAAGTTAGTTCATGGGTACAGAAGGGGTGGCCGGCATCGTCCCCGAGTACAGAGTTCGACCCATTCTTTCGGAAAAAGCTAGAGTTGTCCCTAGAAAGGGGGTGCCTTTTGTGGGGCCAACGGGTGGTGGTCCCTACGCCCCTGCGGACGAGGGTGCTCGAACTGCTGCACGTCAGCCACCCGGGCATAGTTCGTTCAAAGGCGCTGGCCCGGAGTTACTTCTGGTGGCCACAGCTGGACGCGGACATTGAGCACATGGTCGGCACTTGCGAGGCATGCCAGGGATCCCGACCTGAGGCGGCCCGTCTTCCGCATAGGGAATGGGACACAGCACGGGGGCCATGGTCCAGAGTGCACGTAGATTTCGCTGGCCCATTCCGAGGAACCATGTTTCTCCTGGTGGTGGATGCGTTCTCCAAGTGGCTGGAGGTTATCCCAGTAAAGAGCACGTCCTCCGCCACGACAATTAGCCAGCTAAGGAGAGTCTTTTCCACGTTCGGTTTACCCGAC
This sequence comes from Bradypodion pumilum, assembly GCA_035047305.1. Taxonomy (NCBI): domain Eukaryota; kingdom Metazoa; phylum Chordata; class Lepidosauria; order Squamata; family Chamaeleonidae; genus Bradypodion; species Bradypodion pumilum. The sequence goes on from JAWDJD010000001.1 coordinate 373,947,201, forward strand.
ACTTTAGTCAGCGATAACGCTAGTTGTTTCACCTCCGCTGAGTTCGGAGCATTCATGGAGGCAAACGCCATTCGGCATGTCACATCCGCACCGTTTCACCCGGCCACGAATGGCCAAGTGGAACGGCTGGTGCGTACAACAAAGGAGGCGCTGCGGCGCATGGGCCCGGGGGACCTGAATCACCAAGTATGCCAGTTCCTCTTAGCGTATAGGGTAACCCCCTTAGCGTCAGGCTACTCGCCGGCAGAGCTCTTGATGCGGCGAAAACTGACCACGATCCTGTCCAGGCTAGACCCGACGAGAGTCGAGGATAAAGGGAAAAACATAGGGTTGGCGGTCTCGAAAGGTTTCGCCGCCGGTGACCCTGTTCACTGCAGGAACTATTCCAGCGCAGGGCCAGCCTGGGTACCAGGGACGGTTGTGGAACAGACGGGGCCAGTGTCGTACCGGGTCGAGACTAACACCGGCCTCCTCTGGAGGAGGCACGCAGACCAACTGAGGCACCGAGTGAGTGGGCCAGTCAGTGGGGCTCAGCAACAGGATTCAGCGTTAGGGTTCTCCCCCACCCGCTTAACCCAAGGGGGAGACAGCAGTGGACAACAGTCCCAAGCAAGGGGGGAAGGCAGAAGCAGCGGCCCCGACTCATACCCTTTTGATACGCCAGTCCTATCAGGGGCCGGGGAAGGGGGAGAGGAGTTCGCGACCGCTGCCCCCGATTGTAATTTTGATGTTGATTTTGCGAGCCGGGGGGGTTTTCAGGAGTGTTCCCCCACCCATCCAAGCGAGAAGAGGGGTTTTTCGTTAGCCCCCAGCGCCCCCGGTTCCTCCCTAAGAAAGAGCACACCTCCCAACAACGCCGCGGAGCCGCGGCAAGTCACTAACGAGTCTCCCTCTCCAATTACAGGACAGGAAACCAGGGGACAAAGAGAAGGTAGCAAACCCGGGGAGAGGCAGCCCGCATCGAGACCCCAGCGTGTTCGAAATAAGCCATCTTGGCTGAGAGACTTTGTCTCCTAAGGGGGGGGGAGTGTGTTTAAGTGTGGGCTCGAGACTTTGTCTCGTCCTAGGGGGGAGGGGTGTTGTGTTCTGATGGTTTTATCTTACACATGGATTACAATGTATCTGAGCCAATGTAACCTTGCCTATAGCAACAATGTAACCTTCAGCTGTATCATATAAACCCTGTAATAGGACGCGAGCTAATGACCACCAGCTGGCAGCAGCGAGCGTCCAAGCTCTCTTGGTCCGAACTCATCAAAGGCAACAGCGCGGGAAGTTTTCCCGCCACCACCTACACCTGGACAAGAAGGGCGTGGCCCGCAATGACGTCACGCAGACAGTAGCCAATGGGCTACCATGGCACCACGTTCAAATGTAGTACTACTGTATATAAAGAGCTATCGATCCGCCATTACCTCATGTTCCCTCTGTCCACGATGCAATAAACCTGAGTTAACCCAGCCCGAGGCTGTGTCCTGTGTCTTGGTTTGCATACACCAAAACAGTGGTGGTGGTGAGAAAGGACTGCCCAGCATTTGTGGCTTTGGGCATGATTTGCTTGGTTCTCAGGATTTCACTTCTCAGATGAATGTTGCTTTTGGTGGTGTTGGAAGTTTCCTTTCTGCCATCTTAACAGCTACTTTTAAAAAGCTGACTTTAGAAAAACAGGATTCAGGAAGGGTCTTTCTTTCTTTCTTTGGCAGATCAATAGTACTGTTTCTCTTAGAAGTCCCAAAACCTAGGATTCTCTGACTAGGGAGGGGGAATGCTTGATTTCTGGAAGCTCCAGAGGGTCGAGGCTTATTCAGTCTTTACTTGGACAGGAAATTCACATTTGTCAGAAATTTTTGATTGGTGTAAAAACAAGTTAGGTCAAGTATTATACAATCTGTTGTGATTTGGCTCCTCCAAGAGGTCATCTCCCCTGCTCTTTTCTCATTTTAGGGGACTGTCCTTTGTGATGTCATTCTACTCAATTTCCTGAAGGGAGCTGATCAGTACAAAGCCAAGAAGTTTGAAGAGGTGAGTTTGTGAAGGATATACAGCTATCTTCCTTGTCCTACCTCAACCAACAAGAGGCATCCATTGTGATTCAGCAATGCCCTGCCCAATCTACACACCTGATTGGACATTTGTTTATGAGTGGATGCCTTTCGCTTAAATTGGCCTCAATAAAGCTAACAAAAAAGTCCAACAACAATAATCATCATTATAAGTATCAATTATGCCAACTGTCTTTTTACAACTGCAATCAATAATTAATGCAATAACAACAGCAGATAAAAAGCTAGCAGCACAAAGGAAATGATTTTTTAATTAAGATAAATTAGCAAAAGACATAGTTAAATCATACCTGTCAACCCGCGGCTCCAGAAAAACAGGACCTGCGCACATCGCTTGTGCGCAGGTCGCGTTCCACGCATGCGTGGAAAGGTTTTACCCCTTCCATGCATGCGCGGAAGCACTACGCCGCTTGCGCAGCCCTTACGCAAGCGACGTAGCACTTCCGCGCATGCGTGGAAGGGGTAAAACCCTTCCGCGCATGCGCGGAAAGCGTTTCCCCTGCTGCCAAATTACGGGGTTTTGGCAGCGGGAGCCGGGTTATGACGTCAATCGACGTCAATTTACGGGGTAATCCTGGCCAAATCGGGAAGGTTGACAGGTATGAGTTAAATCCAGGCACAATGATGTTCTTCCCTCCTGCAAGAATAAGACAGAATGTGATAGTCTGATCTCAAAGTACAAGTGGTACCTCATACAACGATTTTAATCCGTTCCACAGGGCTCATTGTTGTATGAAACAATTGCTATACAATGCATGCATCGTATAGCGATTTTCCCTATGGGATGCATCGAACAATGATTTTTTTCGCTAAGTGGTTTTTCCCATTGACAAATTGATGTATGATTTTTTTCCATAGGGAAAATTGTTAAGTGGGACACCATTTCCCTCCGAAACCTATTTGTTACACGATTTCGTTGCTATACACAGCAATAGTTGTATGAGGTTCCAGTGTATGAGAAATAGTCCACTCTTGCCATGCCCAGAGGATGGCACTGATGATGAGCAGTGTGAGGTGTGATGTGGGAACAAATCCTGTGACTTTTGCCTTTCTGAGCACACTGCTAAGGACTACAACTGCAATGAAATTTGTAAATGCCTTGTCAGTTCAGCATCTTTCAGTTAACAAACAGAGGGAGAGAGGGAGAGAGAGGGAGAGAGAGGGGGAGGGGGGATCTGAATGCCAGTGAAATGGATACATAAGAACATGAGGATAATGGCAAAGAAGAGTAAGGAGGAAAGGTGGCTGTGTGATATGTGGACACTGATTAATCATTTCTGTGTGAACTGCAGCAGTGATTTAAATGCTAGGATGTGGCACAGAGAAGTTCATGTCAGTCCAGGATAAGCTTTTATGTGGCCATGCCCTCAGTTGCCACCAGTGGAGTTGTTTGTTTTGGGTTTGTTTTGGTAGAGTCTGAGCATTCAGCAGTATGTGGATCAAGAACTTCCAGAAGTAGATGATTGGTTTAGAATAGGAAAAGGGGCACAACTAAGCTGTAGATTGTCACCCTGCTTATTTAACTTGTATGCAGAGTACATTGTGCATAATGCAGGGCTGGCTGAATCACAACCTGGAATTAAGATTGCAGGGGAAAAATAATCAACTTCAGATATGCAGATGACACTTAATGGCAGAAAGTGTAGCAGATATAAAGAGCCACTTGATGAGGGTGAAAGAGGAGAGTGCAAAAGTTGGCCTGAAACTCAACATAAAAAAACCCAAGATCATGGCATCTGGCCCCATCACTCCCTGGCAAATAGAAGGGGAAGAAATGCAAGCAGTGATGGATTTTACTTTCTTGGGATCCAAAATCACTGCCATGAAATAAAAAAAAGATGCTTACTTCTTGGAAGGCAAGCTATGGCAAATCTAGGCAGCATAATAAAAAGTTGTTGTGTATAAGAAAGTATGCCTTTAGCGCTGTTACAATCGGAGTCTCCCACTCCGCGGAATCAACAGGAACAAGAATCCCCTGGCCCACCAATTTGTCCAGTTCCGCCTCTATCTTGTCCTTAAGTGCAAAAGGCACTCTGCGCGGTTTGAGTCTTATTGGGCGGACCTCCGGGTCCAGGTCAAACGCAACTGGGGGTTCCTTGAATTTTCCGAGTCCCTTCTTGAACACTTCGGGGTGCGCGTCACACACCTCTTGTATAGGGTCAGTCCCAACGGCATGCACCCCCCCGATGAACAAACCCAGGGGCTTAAACCCCCAACACCGGAATGCTATTTCCCTGTACGTCCCGCAGCGTAGACCTCAGCGCTTTGAGCCTGGGCCGCAAGTTGGGGGAAATTCCCAAAAACTCCCTCTGGGAAATGATTGAATATGAGGACCCCGAGTCTATCTCCATTCTAATGGGGGCCCCTTGCACCAGTACCTCAACAAAGTAACGGGGGTGTCCTAAGGACACGCTGTGAACTGGGGCGTCGTCGTCGCTGCTGTCGTAGATGTGGCCCACGCCGTCCTGCTTCCTCGAGGGCCGGGTGCCTTTCCCCCGGACCACCATGCAATAAAGATGTGTTAAGCCAACCCTTCGGCTGTTCCTGTGTCTTGGTTCTCATACACTAAAAAAGTAGAGATATCACCTTGCCAACAAAGGTCCGCATAGTTAATGCAATGGTCTTCCCAGTAGTAATGTATGGCTGTGAGAGCTGGACTTTAAGGAAGGCTGAGTGCAGAAGAATAGACTCTTTCAAACTGTGGGGTTGGAGAAGACTTTTGAGAATCCCCCTGGACTGCAAGGAGATCAAATCAGTCAATCCTAAAGGAAACCAACCCTGACTGCCCCTTGGAAAAACAAATATTGAAGTTGAAGCTCAAATACTCTGGCCATCAAACGAGAAGAGAGGACTCACTGAAGAAGGCCCTGATGCTAGGAAAGAAAGAAGACAAAAGGAGATGGGGGGAGCAGTAGAGGATGAGATGGTTAGACAATATTGTTAACGTGGTGGGTGTGGCTCTGGGCAAACTCCGGAGGATGGCGGATGATAGAGGAGCCTAGCATGCTGTGGTCCATGGGGTTGCAAAGGTTCAGATTTGACTGTGCCACTGAACAAAGAATTCAGCATGGGAAGAAGAAGGGGAAATCCCAGACAAGGAAAGGAGGAAGTGGAGAGTCCATTTTGTGCATTCCTGCAAGCCAGTGAGTTCCCATTACTCTTGTTACATAAAGCATCCCGGGCTGAAGCATTCCTGACCCCTCAAGGGTGTATACATGAAAAACCCCAATCCCCTAGGAAAGTCTGCCACAACCTAGCAGATTTGTTATACAGTTTTTTAAAATGCTTTTTAAATAAAGTTCTGTATATACAATTATTTGTATATAGGTCGGGATAAAGGTCACCCTTGCTTGAAAGCCAGTTGTATCTGGCTCTAGGATTCAGTGCTCATCTCTGTTTATAGCCAAAGAGCCAGCGCTGTCTGCATCTGCAAACATTTCCGTGGACACATGGCAGACATGACTAGACACCAGAGTGCACGGAATGCTATTTACCTTCCCACTGAAGCTGTACCTATTTATCTACTTGCAATTTCTTGCTTTCGAACCGCTAGGTTGGCAGGAGCTGGGACAGAGACAGAAGCTCACACCTTGTGCATTACTTGGGTCTTGACCTACTGACCTTCCAGTCATGAAGTTCAGCATCTTAACCTCTAATCCACCGCAGTCATAGTATATAGGAGACCAGTAACCAAACAAACAAAAATGTCTTTGTTGTAAACTGCCTCATGCTTGGAAGGAGTGGGACATAAAAAATTTAAGTAAATTGATAAAGTGTGCATGTTCATTTTTTAAAAAAAAGAACCCGAAGTTCCTCTGTTTTGAAAGATGGGTAAGTTGTGATGTTAAACACTGATGCAGTCTGCAACCCAGTGATGGGCACCAATTTTTTTTACTACCACACCATGGGCATGGCCTAATTGGTAGGTGTGGCCTAATTGGTGGGTGTGGCCTAATCAGTAGGTGTGGCCTAATTGGTAGGTGTGGCCTAATTGGTGGGTGTGGCCTAATCAGTGGGTGTGGCCTAATCGGTGGGCATTTGACTGGGTGGCCAATCTGGTAATGCCTGCCACATTGCCTATGGAAACATCTGCAAACACAGATAGCACTGGCTCTTTGGCTGTAAATGGAGATGAGCACTGCACCCTATAGTGGGATATGACTGGCTTTTGAGCAAGGGAAACCTTTACCTTTACCTACTGTTAGATCCAAAGCTACCAGTCGTATCTGACTCTAGGGTTCAGTGCTCATCTGTTTATAGCCAAAGAGTCTGCACTGTCTGTTTGTAGATGTTTCTGTGGACATGTGGCAGGCATGACTAGACACCAGAATGTTGTTACCTTTCCCACCGAAGTGGTCCCTATTTATCTACTTGCGGTTGCCAGGAGCTGGGACAGAGACAGGAGCTCAAACCATCATGTCAGCCTTCCAGCTAACAAGGCGAGCTTCTTAACCACTGAGCTGCAGTGGCTCAAGTGGCTAAGGCTCTGACTGGAAGGTGGCAGGTCATCAGTTCAATACTCGAATACTGCAGGATGGAGCAAGCTCCTGTCTTTGTCCAGCTCCTGCCAAGCTAGCAGTTCAAAAGCAAGAAATTGCAAGTAGATAAATAGGGACCACAATGGTGGGAAGGTAACAGCATTCCATGCACTCCGGTGTCTAGTCATGCCTGCCACATGACCATGGAAACGTCTGCAGAAGCAGACAGCGCTGGCTCTTTGGCTTTGAAACAGAGATGAGCACTGAACTCTAGGGTCGGATACGACTGGCTTTCGAGCAAGGGAAACTTTTACCTTCACTTTATAATGTCTAGAACTGCAGTGGCTCAACTGATTAAGATGCTGAACTCCCTGCCTGGAAGTTCAGAGTTTGATTCCCGGGTACTGCATGACTGAGTGAGCTCCCGTCTCTGCCCCAGCTCCTGCCAACCTAGCAGTTTGAAAGCAAAAAATTGGAAGTAGATAAATTGGGACCACATTGGTGGGAAGGTAACAGGATTCCGTGCACTCCGGTATCTAGTCATGCTTGCCACATGATCATGGAAATGTCTGCAGAAGCAGACAGCGCTGGCTCTTTGGCTTTGAAACAGAGATGAGCAACCTGAACCCTAGTGTGGGATAACGACTGGCTTTCGAGCAAGGGAAACCTTTACTGCTTCAATCCAAAGGTTATGAGTTCAATCCTGACCAGAACTCTAGGTTGACTTAGCCTTCCATCCTTCCAAAGTCACTAAAATGATTACGAAGCATGTTGGGTAAGGTAAAGGTTGCCCTTACTCAAAAGCCAGTTGTATCTGATTATAGGGTTTAAAAGTTAAATTCAATTCAGTGCTTTTGGTGTTCAGAGACCAAGACAATGGAAGCAGCCATAGTCTGGCTTAACACATCTTTATTGCATGGAGTACAATACGAACATGTGGTAATGGCGGAGGTACAGCTCTTTTTATACAGTCACTATACATTTGAATGTGGTTACATGGTAGCCCATTGGCTACTGTCGGCGAGACATCACCAGAAGTAGCTTCGGGCCAGTGCTTTAGAGCAAACGATCCCGGGGTGGCTGACGTGTAGTAGGTTGAGAATTTTCGAGCGCAAGGACTCAGGAATAACCACCAGCTGGCCCCAGAGGATGCAGCCCTTCTCTATGGAAAGCTCATCCCTTTTCCTAACATAAGCTGTGAATTCCTCCTTGGGGGAAACCGTTGGCCACCCTTTCTGGACCCAGGAGCTCACTCGGGAAAGGATCTTGTCCTTCGCCATGGCTTTGGTGAGGTCTGCGGGAACTATCGGAGGTGAGTCGAGGGCTTTGATCAGAAGCACTTGATGATCTCTCTCTACCTCACACTCAGGGTCCCCTAACTGTGGCAAGGGTGACCTGGAAAGAGCATCTGCATGGCTAATGTCTTTTCGCGGGCGGTCGACCAGCGTGTGCTGGTATGCATTGAGAAAAATGGCCCATCGGAGCATTCTGGGGGACCGAATCTGTGGTGTGGGCTTGCCTGCGGTGAAGATGCCTAGTAGGGGTTTGTGGTTGGTCACAATGGTGAACGGTCGACCATACAGGAAGTCGTGGAACTTCTTTGTTCCCACGACTATGGCGAGGGGCTCCCTGTCTGTTTGCACGTAATTGCGCTCTGCCTGCGATAGCGATCTAGAGTAGAACACTACTGGGGCCTCCCACCCATTGTCTAACATGTGGCACAGCACTGCCCCCACCCCTACTGGTGAGGCGTCGCAGACGAACTATGGGCTTTCTGGGGTCAAAGTAGGTCAGGACCGCTTCTGAGGATAGAAGCCTCTTCAATTCTTTAAATGCATTTCCTGACTGTCTCCCCACTGCCAAACCGCATCCTTCTTAAGTAACTTATGCAGTGGCTCCGCAACCGACGCTTTCCTAGGCAGGAAGGAATGGTAGAAATTCAGGAGCCCTAGGAATGACTGCAGCTCCGGTTTTGCGGTGGGGCGAGGGGCATTTTGGATGGCCACAACCTTTGATTCGGAGGGCTTTACTCCATCAGGGGTTATTTAAAACCCAAGGAACTCGACTTCCCTCTCTAGGAACACACACTTGCTTTTCTTTAACCTCAACCCTGTTTTTTCGAAAATAGACTTAACTTTGTCCAAACTCTTAGCCAGTTCCGTCATGCTCCCCCCTGTTATCAACATGTCATCAAAATATGGGAGAACCCCGGGGAGCCCCTTAAGCAGACGTTCCACGAGGGACTGAAAAATCCCAGGGGCCGAATTCACGCCGAACTGTAGGCACGTGACCTTAAAAGCCCCCTTGTGAGTTACGATTGTTTGCGCAGCGGCGGCAGCTGGAGTTATGGTCAGCTTTTGGTATGCCTGCACCAAATCCAATTTTGCGAAATACTTTCCCCCGTGCAACATGGCTAATAGGTGGCTAATAACAAGCACTGGGTATGCATTAGGGCGGATTGCCTTATTTATCGTACATTTATAACTGTGCAGATCCTAACCTCCCCGTTTGGCTTCAAAGCAGTCACAATAGGAGTTTCCCACTCCACAGAGTCCACTGGAACCAAAAAACCCTGGCCCACCAATTTGTCCAGTTCCGCTTCTATTTTTTCTTTGAGGGTGAATGGGACCCTCCTTGGCTTGAGCCGAATGGGTCGGATTTCTGGGTCCAAATCAAATGAAACTGGGGGGCCAATGAATTTCCCGAGCCCCTTTTCAAATACCGCCGGGTGTGCATTGCAAACGTCCTGGATGGGGTCAGACCCGACAGCATCGATCCCCTCTATTGAAATTCCCAGGGGCCTGAACCACTGGATTCCCAGGAGACAACAACCCCCCTCCTTCAGGACTACTAGGGACAGCTTCTCCCTGTGGTGTTTGAATTGTACCTTGAATTCCCCCACCCCCAACAATGGGATTCTGACCCCTTGAATGTCCCGCAGCTGAGTCTTGAGGGCCTTGAGTTTGGGTCGCTCATTTGGGGGAATACGCAGGAATTCCCTCTGGGAAATAATGGAGTACGACAACCCCGAGTCTATTTCCATTCTAACTGGGAGCCCCTGTAGCAGTACCTCAACAAAAAAAATGGGGGTGTCCTAAGGACACGCTGTGGACGGCCGCGTCATCGTCCTCGAGGGCCCTTCAGTATACGCCTTGCACTTCTGGGTCATGGTCGTCGAAGATTCTGCCTACGCAATCCTGCCTCTGTGGGGTGTTCTGCGGGGCGCGGTCTGCTGGACCCCTGCTCTCGCCTCGCGGGCGTCTGCACACCTTGGCAATGTGGCCCCTCCGGCCGCAGTTGTGGCATTCAGCTTTCCTAAATTGGCACTTGCTTCAGTCGTGGGATGCCCCACAGCCGTTGCATCGGCGGTCTCCTAGCCCACGGTTCCTCCCCTCTGCCCACTTCTTTTGTACCTTCCGGACGTTGTCGTCCTCGCTGGAGCAGGAGGTCTCCGGGCATGATGTGGGGCTCCTTGGAGCCCGCGGAGCGGGCCATGTGGCTTGCACTGCGACGGCTGACCCCTCTAGAGCTGGGGCCAGTACTCTGATTGTCTTGACCCTGCTCCTCGCAGCCTCAGCACCTTGGGCTTCGCTCAGCGCGTCTTTGAGGGTCAAGTCGCGGCCCCGCTGCATTAGCCTCCTCTGGGTCTCCTCGTCCCGTAGACTCGTCAGCAGCCGGTCCCTGAGCATCACGTCTAAGTTCTCCCACTTGCATGGGCCGGTCGCTACTCGCAGGGCCGCCACGTAGTCCCCCACGGACTCACCCGGGTGCTGGTCTCACCTCAGGAATGCTACTCGGGCCAGAAAGAAGGTCCCCTTCGGCTTGAAGTGTCCCTGCATGACTGTTAGGATCTCCTTGAGGGGTACCGCATCTGCTTTTCTTGGTGCCAGGAGGCCAACCAACAGCTCCAGAGTGGGGAAACCGATGCTCATGAGGAGGTGGGACTGTTTCTTTCCCTCGTTGGTAACGTCAGCAGCATCCATCACATTTCGGAAATGTAGCTCGTACAGATCCCATCGTTTGGGATGTCTCACGTCGAATTCAGAAATCTTTGACTTCTGGGATGCCATATCCCATCCTCGTCGCCAATTTGGTGTTCAGAGACCAAGACAATGGAAGCAGCCGTAGTTTGGCTTAACACATCTTTATTGCATGGAGTACAGTACGAACATGTGGTAATGGCAGAGGTACAGCTCTTTTTATACAGTCACTATACATTTGAATGTGGTTACACGGTAGCCCATTGGCTACTGTCGGCGAGACGTCATCCTGAGTCCCACCCCTCTTGTCCAGGTGTATCTGTGGCAGGAAGGTTTCCCGCGGCCGGGGTGATTGGGGAATGTGAACCATGTGAGCTGGATCCTCACTGCTACCACCACTGGTGGCAGTTCGCATCATTATGCAGCTGAATACAATGTCTCAATACAGGCTATGATAAGTATGCATTTCCTGTAGAACCGGTTACATTCATCTTTAAGGGCACAAGTATATAGTTACAATCCATACACAACAGTGCTCATCTCTGTTTATAGCCAAAGAGGCAGCGCTGGATTGAAGCAGTAAATGTTTCCCTTGCTCAAAAGCCAGTCGTATCCCACACTAGGTTCAGGTTGCTCATCTCTGTTTCAAAGCCAAAGAGCCAGCGCTGTCTGCTTCTGCAGACATTTCCATGGACATGTGGCAGGCATGACTAGACACCGGAGATGCACGGAACGCTGTTTACCTTCCCACCAAAGTGGTCCCTCTTTATCAACTTGCAATTTCCTGCTTTCGAACTGCTAGGTTCAGGAGCTGGGGCAGACGATGGGCGCTCAGGAGTCTAGTCATGCCTAGAAATCCATGGATTCAGCCTGATAAGAGAATAAGCTGAGATAGGCATGGAAAGCAATTGAATGTAAACAATTTTAGAAAATAACTAAGTCAATATTGTTCTGAGGAAGAATGTACTCGAAAAAAGTTTCTAATCCGGAGGACTTTTTAACTCTTGAATAAACTCTTTGAAGACAAAAAACTCATGAATAAACTTTTTGAAGTCTACACAGATATTATTATTTACTGAAGATATGACTGCAATCAGTATAAAAATAAAAATATTGTTGGTGACCCAATATAGCCTCAATCGGTTTTTTCTCTTTCACTAGAAATCCATGGGGGGCATGCAGACCCTGTCTCCCCCCGCCCCCACCCATTTACGCCTCCCCAACACACACACACAGGCGGAGACTCAAGGCCACGTTGTCATCATGATCGTCTCCTCTCCTTCGTCCTCCTCCAGTGGCTGCCCTGCCTCCTCACCCCACCCCGCCCACCTCCTCCCGGGAGAGCGGCTCTTCTTCCTCCTCCTCCTGCTAGTGCCCATGACCCAGGGACGAGAGGAAGAGAGGGGGGTGGAGAGATTTCTTTTTTGCCCGCCCAATGCTGAAGCTCCTCTGCCGCTTGCCTCCTCCGCTCCTCCGGCCATGGCTCTGCCCGACACTGCCCTGTCTCTCATGAGGGGCTGCAAAGGGCCTCTGGTGCAAGGCCACCGTTGTGCTGCCGCCACTGCCCTGAGCCACGAGGCCTCCTCCTCCACCTCTCCGCCAACATGCAATCAGCAGCAGAGCTGAGGGCCAGGCCTACTGAAGCGTGGCAGCAGCGGAGAGGCAGAGGAGGAGGCCTCGTGGCTGAGGCCCTCAGCGGTCTCGCCGGTGGCCTTGTGCCAGAGGCCCTTTGCAGCCCCTCCTCATCAGAGACAGGGCGGCATTGGGCAGAGCCGTGGCCGGAGCAACGGAGGAGGTGACTCAAACCTGCCACCGCCGCTTCTTTGTCTGCCCGTCCGATGCTGAAGCTCCTCTGCTGCTCGCCTCCTCCGTTGCTCCGGCCATGGCTCTGCCCAACGACACCCTGTCTCTGATGAGGAGGGGCTGCAAAGGGCCGCTGCCCTCAGCCACCAGGCCTCCTCCTCCACCTCTCTGCTACCATGCAGTCAGCAGCAGAGCTGAGGGCCAGGCCTACTGAAGCGTGGTGGCGGCAGAGTGGCAGAGGAGGAGGCCTCGTGGCTGAGGCCCTCAGCGGTCTCACCGGCAGCCTTGCGCCAGAGGCCCTTTGCAGCCCCTCCTCATCAGAGATAGGGCGTCGTCGGGTAGAACCATGGCCGGAGCAGCGGCGGAGGCAAGCAGCAGAGGAACTTCGGCATCGGGCGGGCAGACAAAGAAGCGGCGGTGGTGGGTTTGAGTCAGGGCCATGCTACAGCCATGCTTGCCTTGGCCCCGACCCAAGGGGGGGAGGAAGAGGCTCCTGGTCCTGCCGCCTCTCCCCCCCAACCAAGCGAAAACCGTGACCACCCAACAGCTGGCCTGGGGTGAGGGGGGAGAAGTGGCTCCTGCCGCCTCTCCCACCTCTCCCACCCCACCCCCAGCCAAGTGAAAACCACAACCACCCAACACGGCCTCCCTGCCCGATACCTCCACTCTGCTGCCGCCTCCAAGCTCAAAGCAGGAAATGCTGGCTTGGCTTGGCGGCGCAGCAAGTGGGGAAGTGGGCGTGGCCACTAGAAATTTTTATTACCCCCCTCCCGGACTGGTGCAGACCGGTAGCTGCCCACCACTGCTACAACCTGTTTAAAAACCAAACAGCTCTTCTTCAAGCCTTCATGGAGCTACATGTCAGTGGACCAGGATACCTAAGGGACCGCGTCACCCTGAGGCATTCCGCCCGCCCTACAAGGGCAGACCAGAGAGGCTCTTTGGTGGTCCCATCCACTAAAGAGGCACATATGGTGGGGACCAGAAGAAGAGCCTTTTCTTTGTTTGCCCCGGCCCTATGGAACTTCTTACCATCAGAACTGCGCCTCCAGACAGAGCTGCTCCCCTTCAGGAAGGCCCTTAAGACCTGTCTGTGCCAGTGGGTATGGGGTCCGTCAGCTGTAACGGCCCAGTCCCGCTGGCTGGTTTGATGGCCTGTTGTAACACACCTGTCTGTTTTTATCTTTTTCCCTGTCCCCTGTCCTTCCCCCTTCCTTTTTAAGCTTTTTATGTTCTTAATATTATTTTAATATGGCATTGTTTAATTCCTTTTTAAGCAGTTTTTAAATTTTGTTTGTCTACCTTTTTTCTTAAGGGGTTAGGGGGGTGGGTGTGGATGTTGTTGTTTTAGACCTTTATGTATTTTAACTGCCATGTAAGCCACCTTGGGTCATCCATGGATGAGGAAGGTGGGGTAGAAATTTTTAAAATAATAATAATAATAACAGTGCACCCATTCCCCCCCCCTAAGGAAAGCCATTTTTCCCCCTGAGAGTAGCAGCATATAGTGGAACCAGAGATGCAAAAACAGGGAGTGGGGGGGGGGCAGTTTGGGGAGTTATGTGCACTTTGCTTACCTACCCAGAAGCATATGTTTCAGATTATTACAGAGTAAGAAGCTGGGAGTTAGAAAACAATGGAAATTTTCCACATTTTCAAAGAAACCAAACTCCTCCAAAAGATATTTTTATTAGAAAATTTTGATTTCAAACAAACAAATGCTGAAACAATGTCTCTTAATGAAGAGCTCAGATATCATGCAGCCAAGAATAACTGGTATTCAAAACCATTTTAAAGGCTGTAACCTTCTTCTCACCTAGGTGATGGTGTGTCCCAGTAAATTCAGTGGTCCTTGAGTCTGAGTAAATATAAAATGGAGTATATTGACAGATATTGGAGAATAGCCAATATTATCCATCAACCAGAGTTTGGGCAACATATTCTTTTGGAGTACAACTCCCCAAAAGATTTGAGGAACAGTGATCTGAAAAAGCATGTTCGTGGTTATTATTATTATTATTTTTTAAAAAGTAACATCCCCAAGTTGTATGAAAGGAACCACATGGGAAGAAAGTTGCCATTTTGATATCACCACTTTTGGCGAGGCCATCCCCATTTGAGTGTCTTCACATCCCCCCTAAAAAAGCGATGGAGAAGGTTACGCAGCCTTAGGGAATGGGAGAAAGTGTGAGTGAAGGGGAGAATCCTTGAAAATGAAGAGGAGATATCTTTCATTACCAGAATTCTTCGGTCAGCAAAATAGTGGGTTCAAAATCTAAGTCAATAATTAATCCAATGTAGTGTTTCATTATGTTTCCTTGCCATATAATGGTAAAGTCTGCCCCAAAGTCCAAGTTTGGGGTTTTCTTTATGTTCTTGTGCTAGCAGAGCAAATCAACATTCTTTCATAAGAGAATTCTACACATGAGTGCAGCCCAAGCAACAAAATTTATAATTTTTGAAACTGGGCTTTGTGAATAGCAGTGATAACAAGAGGGTATCCTGAGTAGACCATCTTGATTGCTGCTGGTGTTGCCAACATTCAGGTTGCCCTTTTCTATGTCATGCTTGACATCCTTTCCCCCGCCCCCCTGCTGGCAATGTGGGCACAATATTGTGCAGCAATATTAGGCCATTTCCTGGCATTTTGAATTGTTGATACAGAAGCACAATACAGTAAAACCCCTACTTACGAAAAAAAAGTCTGTTCTATAGGCTTTTGCTTAAATTGTTTTTTCTGTAGCTCGAAGCAACTCCATAGGAAAAATTATTTTCTTACGTAATTTGAAGCAAACCAAAGGAAAAATGAAATTTTTATGTAAATTGAAGCAAACCCATAGGGAAATGAAATTGCACGTAACTCGAAGCAAACCCATAGGAAAAAGAATCTTTATGTAACTCGAAGCAAACCCATAGGAAATTATGTAAATCGGGACATGGTTTTAGCACAAAATCATTATGTAAGTCGAATTTTATGTAACTCGAGGCATATGTTAATCGGGGTTTTACTGTACTGTATTTCACATTTATCCCACATTAATAAAGCAAAGTGTTTTTTTTAAAGAGTTGAGTTGTTCTTCTAGGCTGCACTGATAATTCTTCAGAGAAAAGGTCTGTTTTCTTAAGTTCGAATAAGGTATTTAATTGGGCTGGGTGGCACAAAATAGACTATTCACAACAAATAAAGATTATCTAGGCCAGAATCCAGATTTTGTGGCTTATGGTTGCACAAAGTATAGGCTCTCAGGGATAGTTAAGACATTGAGCAAGATATTGAAAGAAAGGTGTTTCAATCTCTACACAGCCAAGAAACATTTGTCCAGAAGCTTCTCTCAGTAAAAGCTATTTTATATAACTATTTTGAGGATAAAACAGAGGCAAAATTACGGTATGTATGCCACTTTAATGAGTGCTGTGTAAATACCATGTAAATATATCCTAAAGTAAGGACTAGTAAAGGTAAAGGTTTCCCTTGCTCGAAAGCCAGTCGTATCCGACTCTAGGGATCTGTGCTCATCTCTGTTTCAAAGCCGAAGAGCCAGCGCTGTCTGCTTCTGTGCACATTTTCGTGGTCACGTGGCAGGCATGACTAAACACCGAAGTGGTCCCTATTTATCTACTTGCAATTTCTTGCTTTCGAACTGCAAGGTTGGCAGGAGCTGGGACAAAGACGGGAGCTCATTCCGTCCTGCAGTACTCGGGAATCGAACTGCTGACCTTCTACCTCCCAGTCAGCATCTTAGCCACTTGATCAGGTTCTAACATTTCTTTGCATCCCTTTCCTCCTGGCCAGGTTTCAGAGCAAATGCTTCATCTAGAAACAGCCAGCAGCTCCGTGTACCGGAGCAACCAGACACTGGAAGGTCGTTGTGAGGAGAAGCAGTCGACTGATTCAGGAGCTTTCTCAATTGGACTGTGATGAATTGGGACCCTTAAAGATGGCAGTAGTAAATTCCCTACCTGGTCTTCCCATCATGAGAGCTCCCATGACTCAACAACTGTTCCGTTTGAGCCCTCCTGTCTCTGAGGGAAATGTGGTTGACTGTTTTGTTGACATTTTGCTTCCTGTTCTCCAGCAGCATCTTGTGGACCACTTCTGTCAGGTCTTCTCTAGTGAAAAGCAACTTTCCCACCTCCTTTTGGGAGATATGACTGTCACAGAAGTGTTCCTTAACAGTGGGGAGATTTCTTGTTCCTCAGCAGCAAATACTAAGCTTTTCTGCATATTAACAGAAGAAGCCAATGATCACCTAAAGAAAAGAAGCACTAAGAGACAACTAATAAAGCAGGGAAATGAATAGATTGTAAGTGAAGCATCTTAAATCGAAAATATGCAGCATGGATATTGTTTAAATCAGGGGTGCCCAAACTTTTCAGGCCACAGGCCAGTCACGTGGTTCAGGGGGCCGGTCACTACAGCCCGTGGGCTGGATCTGGTCCCCAATGCCAATTCATCTGGCCAATGAAGCCCTCATTGCTCCCGGAAGTGGAAGTAAAATGTGCCCATACAGGTGCGTTTTACTTCCACTTCTGGGAGCAACAAGGGCTTCATGGGCCAGATGAATTCGCATTGGGGGCCAGATCCGGCCCATGGGCTATAGTTTGGGCAGCCCTGGTCTAAATAATTCATGTCAGCAATGCTTTTACTTCATCTCTGACAACTACCACCACCATTTTGGATGAGTGAAGTGTTTGTCACACTTAGTTTTATCAGATTGTTATAGTACTGCCACAGTGAGGACAAAATTGTGATGTGGGCAAAGGAGAACCACCGTCAATCAATCTTCCAGATTAGCCCTGAGGAACTATCAAGCCAATACCAGCAATCTGGTTCCTCGGTGTAGGTCTATCAATGACTGTCAGTGTTTTCCCCATATTTTCGGAGATGGGAGCTGTGGACTCTTTTCTGTGTAAATATGTCCTCTACCACACAGCTACTACTTTTCCCAAATGTGTGTGCACCAATCCTTCCACCTTCCATTTCCCAGAGAAACTCACAATTTTCTCTCCTACTCCCAAATTTGTAAACTGCCAACAGCTTTGTTCTCCCATAACCCTCGATCCCTGGTCTCAGACTTTGCTCTAAAGATGCAATTCCATTTCACAAAAACACTACTCTAATCATGGGCTTCCATCTTTTATTGATAATAAGGCAGGCAATCAGCATGGTAGAGATGGTCACCCAGCTGCTGAAGCACCATCCACAGCAGATTTATGATGTAAATATTTTTGGATATTCATGGATTCATCCAGAGAGAACAATATATGTGACTCCCTCATGAAAACGATGACATGAATGCACTGTTATGGCTCCTGGAGTTTGATTGCCGCATGTACAAACAATGGCTATGGCTGTAGATTCCAGTTCTGAATTTGGAATATCATGGGAAATGGCGAAAACAGGCTTGTGCTGCCTTCTTTGAGCACAACTCGACTCACCTGTTAGGAAGGGGTAGGCCATACCTGTCAAGTTTCAGGAAATTTCTGTCAAACCCCTGTATTTGACACTCTTTCCCGCCATCATCCCAGATTAGTTAGACTGCAATTAGATTGGAGTTAGACTGGAGGCCAGCACAGGATAAGCATAGATGTCCAGTTTCCCGTTTTGGCCAGGAAATTTCCCTTATTTGACAGAAATTTCCCGAAACTTGACAGGTATGGGGTAAGCCTTGTTGGAAAAGGCACATTTGCTTTCAGACTGTCACTGACTCACAGCCATCTGATTTCCTCTTTACAAGAGGCAGACATGCATACAAAAACTACAGGTACTATAAAATGAGTGCTTTTACTCATGGGGAGATATTACAAAGGAGGTGACAATGTCTTCTTTCCCCTGTTCCTGGCAAAACCTTGTTCCTTACTGAAAGCATGAGTCAGCTTTCAGGTTACATAGAAAAATTACACAAGTGAGCTTGCCAAAGATAACTCACAGGGCAATGTTTTTTTAAAAAGGTTTAATCAGTGTGTGGTTACAATGATAAAAAAAAACTCTCCAATTTCAGGTCACACGGTTTTCAAATCAGTTTGCACGTCCTTCATGAAAATTGGTTCTCCTACATTGTATATCAATACTGTATATGTTTTACACTGGCTCATGTATCATATTCTTTTTTTAAAAAAAAATCTCCTTTTTAATAATATATTCTAAGTGGCTTATTGCTATGCCACCTTAAATAAATAAATAATTTCTGTGAAGGCGCCAGAGATAGGCTCTAGCTCAGGAGTTTTCAACCTTTTTAAGCTGGGGGCCGGGTCACACTGCCTCAGACAGCTTCGGGGGCTGGATGGCCATTTTGCCCTTCCTCCACTACATGCCACTTCTTGGTGTGGTGGAGGTGGTGGTGAGCCACATGAAATGGTGCCATTTGCTGCATCCAGCCCACGGGGCCGCAGGTTGAGAATCCCTGCTCTAGCTGATCCATTGATCCCCAGCTGATTGGCAGCAAAAAAATCTGCGGGGGCAGAGCGCTGTCACCAATCATCTGGTGTCCATTTCACAGATCAGCTCATTGTAAAGTTCCTGAGGTCTCCTCGGTCAAGCTGTTTGACAACAGAAAACCCCCTAAATATTGACACAAGCAGACACACACTTGAAATTGGTTTATTTTCCACTGATAAACCAGATGGTTTAAAATAACCTGCATTTCAGGCAAATAGTGCAGCATAGATTGTGCGTCATGGAATCTTTGGTTTTAAATCCATTTCACTCATATTAACTGATGTAAATACATGGTCTTTTAAGTGTGTATCTGCAGCCTCAGTTAGAGAAAACTACACATCCAGTGACCTTATCAAATTATCTTCAATTAAACCATGGTTCAGAAATCGAATGAAGCATCTTTCCCAACAACTTCAATTAATTCTGTCAGTAGTCCCGTGCTTTTGAGGAAACGTCTGTTTCTGAAGCAGTAGGCTCACCATCTGTCAGGTTATGTAAGATAGTAGCTTTTGCAGGAGCAATCAAAATAATACATTTTTTTTTGTAGAAAGTAAGAGCTTGATTATCTGATGCAACTGTGTTAAGTGAATTTCAGGCACAAACAGTAAACAGATCTTTTGTGTTTGACAGAAACACTACCAGTCTCCGTGCCTCTCCATCAAGCTTTAAGCAAAAAGCTTTGGCTTTAGGCAATATTTGGATTTATTTATCAACTGAATAAACTACATTTTAGAGCCTGAGATTATGAGCAGGCTCAGAATAATACACTCTCCTCAAAACAAGAGTAATAGTGTGGGAGTCGCTTAGATTTGGCAAATTTTAGGACCTCATCATACCTTAATTCAGCCCAGGGTTTTAAACCTCACTAAGGCAAAGAAAATATAGTCAGGTAGGAGTGTTGGTAAAATAGGTTGTTGTTGTTGCTCAGTCGCACAGACAATTCAGACCCTTTGCGGCCCTATGGACCACCACACGCCAGGCACCCCTATCCTCCACCATCCTCCTCAACCCGTCCAGCTTTGTGTCCATTGCATCAACAATGCCATCTAGCCATCTTGTTCTTTGCCACCCCCTTCTTCTTTTGCCCTTCTAAAGAAGTATTTCAAGGGTCAGAATGAATTTATGAATACAATTGCATAGATCCACTAAATGCTATCACATGAAATGTAAAAGTGCTTCCAGAACAGGTTTTTATTGTGCAAATTCCCCTGCTTGATTTTATCTGGGGTCCAGATGTTACTGCCTTATACCCCCCTCCCATGTTCCCCCATATTTTCCTTCCCTTTTCTTCTTACTAGAGAAAAAAAATATTCAGCATGATAATTGCAAATGAATTTTGACTAGTAGTACCGTGAATCCTATGACTGCAGGTTTTCTGGGTCATTTGTGGAGATAAAAGGATTTCCATGCAGGGCTAACCCTGCCATTAGTTCAACTGAGACAGTATCCCAGCTGGCAAAGCCCTGGAGGCTGCCCTCCCTCCTCAACCCCATTATCCTCTCCACACACTGGCTGCCTGGCTGCTTTTAGAAGCAGGCCAGCTAATCTAATACAAAGGGCTCTCCTGGAGCAGCTGCTGCTAATGCTTTCTGTTGTCTTCCAGTGGCAGCAGGTAGGACATAAGGTCACCTCCTCACTACTTCTCTCCTGCTACCATTCTCAGGCAGTGAGTCTCCTCCTCATGGACAGAGCAACATGAATGTTACTGCACATGTTGAAGGTTGGTCGTTCCCATGTGAAACAGGGTAGTGGAGTTTCACGCCCCCCCCCCCTGCCCGGCACCTGTCCCGAAGAGTGTTGGGACATCAAACACAAACCATGTTCACTCTGATCTTCCTGCAGGTGCTAGCTTTTTGCCCTTTCCCATAATAATTATGGACTTATATGCTTAGGCAATTCACCTTAAGGTTGCAATTGCCACATACTGTACATAGCCTGTGCCTAGGTTGATTTTACCCCAAAGCTTTCACCTGGAATCACCAACCATTGGGAAGGAACTACTGTATATGCCTCCAATTCTGTCCTCAGTTAAATGAGTTTGGCAACTTCTCATAAGAACCATGGTTAGGGTGAAGATACCTAGTGTGCTATAATAGATAGAGTGGTGGACTAGGACATAAAAGTCAGGTAAAGATCTCCCCTGCTCAAAAATCAGTCATGTTCTACTCTAGGGGGTGGTACTCATCTCTGTTTACAGCCAAAAGAGTGAGCTCTGTCTGTGTCTGCAGATGGTCATGAGGCAGGCATGCCAGAACACACGGAATGCTGTAACCTTTCCTTCCAAAGCGGTACCTATTTATTTACTTGCAATTTCTTGCTTTCAAACTGCTAGGTTGGCAGGAGCTGGGGCAGTCTTCCCAAGTCCTTTCAGTCATCAAGCTCAGCATCTTAACCACTAAGCCACAATGGTCCCTAGGACATAGGAGACCTAGGTGCAAATCCCTACCTGGCAAAGGAAACTCACTGTGGGGTGGCACTGGTAAAACTATTCCTTAAACATTTCACTTGACTTTAAAGCCCTATTAAGCTCACTATAATTTGGATCAGATAAGATCTGATATAACCTAACACAGGATGAAGATAGGCTGCCTGAACCTTGCCAACATCTACCACACCATCAAAATCAGACTTCTAGTGTGCCCTCCAGGTGTTTTGAGGTACAGCTGTTAGCAGCCTTCACTATTAGGTATGTTGGCTAGGTTGATGTGTATTATGGGCTAACAACTTCTAGACAGCCACCATTGCCCACCAGAGTGCTAAATATATGCTATGGCATGGAAGATGAGCAGGCTGTGTCTACTGAAAGGCTTTGAAATTCCCATTGTGGCATGGAGAACATGAGGTGACCTTAAGTCACTCTTTGGGACAGATTACGTCTGAGAACCTACATTTAATGCAGCTTGAGGAGTGTGACAAAAGCAAAACAAAACAAACCCTTTGTTCCCAGTCTTGCCCAATTACTTGGCCACAGATAAGGATGGAAACATTCCTAATTTGCTACTTCCTGGAACAAAGAGGTCAACAGCTTCTTGTCCATTTCCATAATGAGAGGTTCTGGCAGCTTCCTCAAAGCACAAAAAGAATAGAGGGGTCCTGTTTGACTCGGTTGTTTCTCAGGTAGCAAAGCTGTGCCTCAAAAATGGCTTTCTCAGAAAAAGGAACTGTAGAAAAAAGGAAGAGGGCACAGTTTCTGGACCCCCTCTCAACTGGTCCTGGGGAATTGATCGCAATCTAAAGGCTGATTAATAGAGTGACCATAAAATCCTCTCACAGAAGAATAGTCCTCCCTTTGAAGAGCTGCCAGAGGACATTCCTTCTGTCTGATCCAGTCTATTTTGGAGACGAAAGAGCCATAATCAGAACCAACCCAACAGGCTGAGCAAAGAGCTACACAGGTCCTAGTCGCCCCACTCATCAATCATCCTGTCTAAATTATAAAAATGTCTTACTTTACACCTGTACATATAAATTAACATATGCAAATCAGTGTTTTGTCTTCCTTTTGGTCTTTTTAAAAATTATCAAGATGTGCATGCAGCTGAATGTGGCATTGTAACCTGTAAATGCGATGGATAGGTTCAGCCACAAATGACTTACTTACACCCTCTTGCTTTCTGTGCCTTGCTCAGGAAGGGAAGAGATAAATTGGAAGGTGAGAACTCCCATGACCTGAACAAGGGTTTGCTTCTTCTAACATGATAACGCCCACCCTACTGGATAACTGTGATTCCTTACTATCACTACCTTAATACATTCCCAGGGCCCTGTTTTCTGTTAGGACATTATTAAGAGAGGTATTTACTTTAAGTCTTTTCTTTAAGAAACAACAACCTTTTAATTTAAGCATTTTAATAGTGAGTGCATTTATCTCCTCCCATTATATTACCTATTGCTCTCTTTTAAAGTTCTGGTACTTACTTTGGTTCGATAAAACACAGATTAAGACACATTATTAGAACTGAAAGCCACAAGGACTGATGGTCTTCCAACTCACTGAACAATATGTATACAGTAAAACCCCAACTTACATATGCCTTGAGTTATATAAAATTTGGCTTACATAATGATTTTGTGCTAAAACCATGTCCTGATTTACACGATTTCCTATGGGTTTGCTACGAGTTACATAAAGATCATTTTTCCTATGGGTTTGTTTCAAGTTACATAAAAATTCATTTCCCTGTGGGTTTGCTTTGATTTACATAAAATTTTCATTTTTCCTATGTGTTTGCTCTGAGTTAGGCAAAAAAATAATTTTCCCTATGGGTTTTCTTCAAGTTACATAAAAAAACAATTTAAGCAAAAGCCTACAGAACAGACTTATTCCGTAAGGAGGGGTTTTACTGTAATTTGTATTATATAATTTTGTTCTGATGTAAACCAGGTTGAAATGTCAGAAATAATTAATTTAAAGGATTCACTCCCTAGGGCCATGATGGTGAACCTTGGCACTCCAGATGTTCTTCGACTTCAATTCCCCAAAGCCCAAGCCCCCGTGAATCCACACAAATGGGTTTACTGTGATTCATCCAGCCCACGCCACCCTCATTGCTCCCAGAAGCGGAAGTAAAACACACCCATATGGTTAAGGCTCTTCTGGGTTAACCCTTCCTCCATCCGAGCATGTTTTACTTCCACTTCCGGGAGCGACGAGGGCGGAGTGGGCCAGATGAATCGCAGTAAACCTATTCGTGCGGATTCACAGGGGCTTGGGCTTCTGGAAATTGAAGTCCAAGAACATCTGGATTGCCAAGGTTCACCATCACGGCCCTAGGGCTTCCTTTTGCTCTGGAAAAGCCTTTGGGAGCTTCAGAATGGACAGGGTCGGCAGGGCAGCTTTTAATAGTCAAAAATCACTACCAGATTATTGTTGCTGGCTCCAATTACTTTAAATCAAAAAATTCCAGTGCCCCAATTCAGTTCACTCTGGCAGAAATGCACCAACAGGACTTTGCACAATGAGAAGGCAAAAATGTTTTAAGACCTCTGTAGTTGTTGCTTTAAAAAGTCACAGTTTCTGACAGTCTGTGACTGGAAAAGCATAAACTAGCTTTAATACTGGCATTTTAACATGATCCACTAATAAAAAGGTAACAAAATACAAGTAAAATACATCTCGGTTCTCCATTCAGGGCAATACAATATGGATTTATTCCTAAAAAAAATAGTGCTATATAAAGAGGGATTGATGAGCAACTTGGTCTTGAAACATGGGCTCAATATCCAACCAGGAGTTATATACTTAAACCCATTGGCTTCAAGGAGTTTAAGAGTGCCTGGCCATGGTGGATCATGACCCTCTTTTGCTGGAATCCAGGCTCAGAGAGATAACACTAATTCTTGCAGCTTTTTCATTTCCCTTTATACATCTCCTTAAGGTGTGCTTTTGTTAAGAGAGGTTCCCAAAGTCTATGGGGTGAAGGTTTCAGATTGAAGACTCCAGCCCTGACTTCCCTGCAGACGAGGCTGTGTTGTGCTCTTCATCCCATTTTTTCTGCCTTCGCTTACACTCCAGCCACACCATGAAAGGGTTCACTAAAGCCAGCAGCATTAAGACTATGAAGCCAATGTTCACCTGAAAGAAGAGATGCAGAAACAATTGAAGACAGCAGTGCCTAACAACTTTCTCATCTAAGAGGGCACTCGCTATTGATCCCAGGTGCTCCAGAACTTAAAATGGAAGTACAAAGAGCCTGAAACTGGCACCCAGTTTAGAGCTATCTAGTATTTGGTCTGCTCAGGTCCCAGAACCTTCTTCAGGCACTGTAAGCAATAGGCGTATATGGGGCCTAAAGTGGACAGGCAGCATAAAGCATCTGGAACACCCAGACCTGGTATAAACAGCAACTTGGAGCAGAGATACTGCCCACGTTCTTGCTTATAAGCCTTCAGGACAACTTCTGGCTCATGCCATTGATCCCAGAAATTCTCCAGTCCATTTTTAGGTTCAGAGCAGGCCAGCCACAGCCTATTTGGCTCTAAAAATTGCTCATATGTCATTTCTACGATGTCCCCTTGTATAGGACACTATATTTATATCCACTGCCTGCTCTCTTTCACCAAGATATTATAGCTTGTCATTCATTAGCTATATAATGCATAAAATATATTTCCCCAGTTGTTACTGTGTCTATATGGATGTGATGCAGACCTGCATACTACCTATTTACAGGTGTATCACTGAAGCCTGGATTTTTTTAAGATGCCAAAAATGTCTGTGAAGCAGATCTTCATTTTTCCATTCCAAAATCGAAAAAAGTTTGCAACAGAGAACCTTCTGTCAAAATTAACCTACATGATGTTAGGCTATCTGAGAGCATGCCTTCTCTTTTGCCAGCCAACCCAGTCTCTGAGATCATGCTTTTGCCGAGGGTTAAGGACTGCAGTGGCTCAAGTGGCTAAGATGCTGACTGGGAGGCGGAAGGTCAGCAGTTCAATTCCAAAGTACTGCAGGATGTCCCAGCTCCTGCCAACCTAACAGTTTGAAAGCAAGAAATTGCAAGTACTGTACAGTAGATAAATAGGGACCAGTTCCATACCACCCCATAGCGCTAAGTGCCCTCTCTGGGTGGCAGTTCACAAATTAATTAGCATTTTGCCCCCAATGTGCTGGGTCCTCATTTTATAACATGAGTCTTTCAAACATTATTTCAGATGTAACAGAACCCTTTTTTGTGGCTCTGACCACTGCAGAGTGCAATAAAACCATTAGAACAGTGGTGGGTATCAGCAGGTTCGCACCAGTTTGCCAGAACCGGTAGCAAAAATTCTGGCTGGCCCCGCCCATTCTAGTTTTGAAATAAAGTAGTTCTAATTTGTCTGCAATGCAGGGCATTCCCCCTGGCCATGCCCACCATACCACGGCCACAGTGTGGTAGTAAATTTTGGAGCCCACCACTGCATTGGAATATAGAATACTCACATAAAAGGGGTCCCCATTTAGTGGGCCCTTGATGAGCGAGAAGCAGGGATATTGTAGGAGTGACATCACAGCTGAGAGTCCCATGATGAGACCATACATCTTCCCAAAGTGTTCCAAGGGGAAGCTGCCATGACAGAAAAAGATAACATCATCAAGAAAAGAAATGGTGTGGCTTTTCTAAGTGCTTTCTCCTCCCCCTGCTTCTTCTGCACTCCCCTCTTGACTTTCCCCCTGTTCTTCCTTCTTTCTCATTGAGGGAGTGCTACATTCCTACTAAAGTCAAGGGACAGGGCGGAACATCTGGCTCTGCCTCTGTATCAATATTTCATGGTCTCTTCTCCCCACCCCCACTCTAAGAGATTTACTTCATGAGCTTAAATACAGGGGAAAATATCTGTGCTTAAAATATATATAATCTAACCTGCAAATAAATGTTCATATCTATTAAATCAACAGCATAAAAGCAAGACCTCCAGTAAGCCTGCACTCATGTGAAATCCTGTCTTCCTCTCTGCTTTCTGCAGCACATTAGGTTCAGTGCAGCAGCCACTTCTGCTAAGTGTCACTGGTGTAGAGTGGCTTAAGTGCAAAGCAGAAGTATTAAAAAGCTGGATCAATGGGTCATCTAACTGAAGTCTTGTTTCCAACAGATATTATCCTAAGAAAATCATCTTAGCAGGGTCCTACAAAACAAAAGAACTGCAACTGTCTAGGACAGGGATAGGCAACCTATGTCTCTGTCAAGATCACACTCACAATGTCAGCAGCAATTTTTGGCTGCAATAGAGCATTTTAGCCACTGCACCACACAAAGGCGGTTTAAGCATTTCAGAACCAAAAGAAATCATATATGGAATGGCCAATGGATAAAGGGTAATTGATCTGATTTTTACTTAGCAAGACCACTAGTTCTCCTCCACAATTCTAAGTACAGTAGAACCTCGGATAAAGTCCAAACTCCATTCCACAAGTTTGGACTTTATCCATTTTTGGACTTTATCCAAATCAAAAGGGTGATGCATCAGATAATGTCCAAAATGGACTTTATCTGAGGTTCCTATACCAAATACCTTGGATAACGTCCATTTTTAGCGGTTTTGGACTTTATGTGATGCATCACGTGTGCATGTAAACCGTGACTTTATCTGAATTGGACTTTATCCAAGGTACCACTGTACTGCTAAATGCTAGCTGTCAAAACCCTCTTAGGTTTCCATTTATTCCCCTTCCCCCCATCTCTAATTGCTTATTCCCCACCCATTTCTCCCTTTTCACTGAGAGATGAGACACTCACGCAATAGCCAAGAAGGCAGCATTGCCTCCATAGAGGAAGGAACGACTCAGGACCTGCAGGATGAAGGTGGCATACTGCACAGGCAGGACTGGAATGGAGGCGCAAATTGAGAATGCGATGCACTGCAGCACTGTGATGGCTAGTGACAGCACGCAGGAACGAAGGTCAGCTAGTGAATCTGGGGGCCCTGAAATGGAGAATCGTGAATGAAGCCAGAGAGAATGCCAAGCAGAATCAGTGAGATTTCTCAGCATCAGGGTCTTTGCTGGACTACTTTATGTGGGAAGTAAATGCAACAAAACTCGCAGAAGACGTACCTTGAGAACTGCTTCCCTTTTTCTGTCTGCGCTTATGACGGTCAAGGATAAGCCCATTCCAGGGGGCGCACAAGACTCCACATAACTGAGTAAAGGCAAAGGCATTGGTGTAGCTGCTCACTGTTAATTGGGGAAATGTTGAAGATAACAAGATGACAATGTCCTTCCAAAAAGGTGTTCTCTATTAGGCCTAGATTTTAACACATACAGCCCACACCACATGTTAATGTGAAACAAGAGGAACTAAAGGCTAGACTATTTAGTTTTTCATGAGTTTCTAGGCTGACACAGTCTGTATTTCTGGTAAACATCTCATCTGAGCTGGGGTATAGACGCTCTAGCAAATAATGATAATACTAAGGAAGAACCTCTTTGGTACCAGCTTCCTCTCAACTTCCAGGCAAGCTCTGTCTGCCCAGCAGGAAGCAGCACTTGTATCCCATCTTCTGCAGTTATACTAACAGTGTTTCAAATTTGTTTCAGCACTCCATTTTCAGCTGCATGAACTGAGGCATCACCTAATGCAGGGACTGAGACTATGATCTGTAGCATCCCAGCTCTCAAAATCTGAGGGAAAAACTGTTTCTGAAGTAGAGTTTTCCTAATTAAAGACAGCCTTTGTCTCCTAGCAAGCAGGGGAGGAAGTCAGGGCAATACAAATCTCAAAGAGTGTGAAATCAAAGGCAAGCCCTAAAATGGTGCTGAACAATACAAATGGAACTAAACAAGGGAACACATTCCTCATCAAGTATTTTTGGTAAGCAAGAGCTCTCATAATCCATTGCTTCATCTCTATGATTTTCTGGTCCACTGCCCCATCAATTCATTTTTAGTGGCTTATGCCTCTTTTTGCTTTGTTTCTCCCATACCCTAAATCCTTTTAATCCTCCACATCTACTTTTGATGATGGTCCCATTTACCCAACCCAAGGAAGACAACCTATTGGTTGATCCTTGATGTTCCCCTTCATGCTCTGCATTTCCTTATTACCATGCTCAGTATATCCGCCTGCCAAGCGTATCAGCATGGGGTTGAGGGTGCCAATGAAAAGGTAGTGGCGCAGCTGCATCACCGACAGCCAAATCAGATGCCAGAAAAACAACTGAGAGAAGACACAGCTTCGGAAGGAACGCACAGCTGGCTCCTTCAAGCTTGAGGCTGCCTTGGTTTCATCTAAAAAAGACAGGGAGGGAAGAAGAAACAGTATGGAGTGGTGTCAAGCCCAAATTTATCTTTAGATTGCCAAGATCAAGACTTGTCCACATTAATACTTTTCTACTATTTCACTCCGGGCATTACTTGAATGAGAGAACTTTCATCAAAGCATCATAAACCCATGGATTGAACCAGCTTTATGAATGCTATTATAAAGATTGGTTCAACATGCAGAGACCCAGAGAACAGTTTGTGCTTATTTCAAGCAGGGGTGTGAGGTGGTGGTTGTTTTCAGAGGCAGGTCATAATAAATATTTTATACTCTGACCATCACTGTATGGTGTTAAATATTACCAAATTATTTCTGGAATATAAGCCATAGTTCATCTGTCAAGGGCGAACCATGAAGGATAAAATTTTATGCCACCAAGTCAACCCTTCCTGTTTGCCCACTTAAGAAAACGGTTGACCATGATAGTCCAGAATTACATGGGGTCATGTTTTCAAATGTAAGGTGTGCTGTGTTGGGTTTAAATACAACCTTGGGTTATGTACTGTGTAACCTCTGAAGTTGAAAGGATTCTGCTCACTTTCCTCCATAATATGGTGAGGAGACTGTTCTTTGCTGGCATCCAAAATACCTGCTTCTATTATTGGTACTGGATAGCCCTAGTTTGTAGTAATGGGTAAAATAAATGTTAAAAAAAGTGCACAAAGGAAGTAAAATGGCTGAAAAACACCGGGGACTGGTTTGGATATAGCACAACCTCAGTGTTTAGAGCTGGCACATTCAAAGTCCATATAGTTATTATGTCATCCAGTGGTGAGAGAGAACTAGAAATAGTTGCAGCAGGTACACAGTAGTCTTAACAAAGGTTACTTGGGTATAGGAGTGTGGAGAAATGTGGTGGATGGAGCATAGGTACATGCATGCCCTGCTACCCTTTGATCCCCAGCTGATAGAGGATACAACCCTCAGGCCAGGGCCAGAAAGGATGTCCACCCCTTATGATCACTAGAACAATGAATACAGCTGGCTGATCATTAGTCACTACTGGCTGAATGGTGAAGGAGGAGAGGAACAGCCTGGCATAAATGCTGGTGACAAGTACCATCACTGCAGTAGTATATAGTCAGACAAGGATGGGAGAGTAAGGAAGCCCTGCCAAACACCCCACCCCACCCCCAAAAAAGTGTTGTATGAACTTCCACATCCAGAGAACCACTCACACATAAAAACACACAACGTCTCATGCTAGCTCACATAAACACCATGCAAGAAGAAAAGCTAGTGCTGCAGAGGTAGGCAATGCCTTGCAAGTCTCATTGAACTGTTCATCCTGAAAAGGTTGCTTCCTCAATATCAAGTGAGGCATCAGCCACAGCAGAGCTCACACAGTGACTATACAAGAGGTTCTGCAGGAAGAATAGGGTAGGCATTCCTAACATAACACTCATGCTGGGATGTTACATACCGGCCCCAGACATGTACCTTTGGCTGCAAGCGCTTTGGTGCTTGTGTGTTGTTCGTTATATGTTGAATCAGGATGCAGGTTATCTGAGTCCGAGGCTTGATTGTCATTGATTGTCTTGGGGGTCCGCTGTTCTTCATAAGTGCGATACGACTGGGACCTTCTGTGACAGCTCACTCTGCAGACACAAAAAACATACCTCAACACCCCTGTACATCTAGCCACCATGGATACACATTTCTCCCTATTTCTCAATGTTTTGCACATGCACAGAGAAACAGAGATGTACAGGTACAAATATTTTAGCAGTTCTTCAATGCACCATGACAAAAAAACATGAAATTGCAACAGCATCGATCACAAAGCCATCAGTAGAAATGTCTATAAAATAACATACATTGTGAATGATTCATGACATACATGAAATTAAGAGCTGGTTTCTTTGGCATGATCTACCTGTAAAAGACCCTACAATTCTTCTGGCCACTTCTCTCCCAGTGTGCCTTGTCTGTGAAGAGCACTGGAGCCAAGTCTTACTTAAGTAGCTAGGAGGCACCACGGGAGGCAAACAGAATACCTTGGAATGGGAGAGTAAATCCGACTCTCTTTCTCAGAGCATGAAAGTTTTGCCAGCACCAGTTCTGATGCGAGAGGGTGAAGAGTGCAGCAGTGAGTCTGGCCCCTGGGCAAAGTGTCTGTTTGAGGAGTCATCATTTCACTTCTTGCCTTGGATGCCAGGAGACTATGCCATGTTCCTCTTCCAAAGGTGCCACACAAATGACACCTGGGCCTTCCGAAATACACTTTTCAAAGGGTTCTACTAAGGACTACTACAGAAATAGGCTTTGTTGGTAGGAGAGGCATATGCAAGGAGGTGCGTGAATCTGGGGTTGCCAGCTAAATGTAACAACTGGCCAGCTGCTTTTCTATTGTTAAAGACTTGAAATGCAAAAATCAGAAAGTGTCATTTTTCACAGGGTTGACATATGCACGGTGACTTAATTCTAAACATTATGTCATTGCTAAAGGCACAGCTGCAGTGGACAACTAGAGACCTGGTCACTTGACATGAATCCAGATGTTTACATACACAGCAACTGTCTGAAGGAGCATTCAGAAAGCAGGGCTATCTTTTTTTTTTAAAGAAGAAGACATGGACAGATTTATAAAACATTGTTTAGGCAATTTTTTTCTGACTAAGTTTAACATAATCCCAAAGTAGCACTAGACTAGCTTGAAAAGGGAAAGAATGAGATGGACAGACAGTCAGACAGGGGACCAGGATTTTACAGAGGACACAGAAGGGAGGCAGCTGAGTACTGGACAAGGGTATAGACAGGGGCTCCTTACCCATAGCTATATCCAGGGGGCAAAGGGTAAGGAATGTGACTGCGGGGCATCAAGAAGAAAGTGCGGACCAAGTGCCAGGCAGTGCAGGCAGATATGAAGAGGAACATGGTTCTCAGCGAGAGGCCTTGCTCATACAGCAGCTGTGGGGAAACAGCACAAACCTGAAGCATCCTGACAACACTTTTACTCTTTTACTACTGCTCTATGATCACTTTTCTCAGGACTCTTACAGCTGAAAAAAAGGATTAAGTACCCCCCTCACTCCTCAATTACTATGATCATAGTAATTATTGATTCTCTCCAGTAACTGCCATTGCTGATTTTAAAATATGTATACCTTGGAGTTATTATTCAGTGAGGAGTCTGTGCATTGGTAGACATCTCTGTGACAACATTCCACACATACCGCTTTCACCTTGCCCAAGGGATCCAATTGAGGACACTTTGGCAAGTTTTAATCACAGCCTAACATCATTGACAAGAGATGGGCAACGCTGCCTAGTTAGACCACTCAAGCCCCCGCAACCCAACAAGGCTCTCACCTAGCGGGGTTTTTAAAATATGTGCACATTTAATCCATAGATCTATTTCACGCTGTGTCTGGTTTGGTCTCAACAGAATTGGTAGTGCTAGCTTCAATTTCTTGGTTCTCTGCTGGTGTTGCCACAGCCCCCAGTATATCTACCTCCAACACTGCCTTTCATTCTCTTCACGACTTAAGAAAATGTCAGGTGTATATGACCTGCCTACTCTGCATTACAATCTTTAACAGAGGTACTTCTGAACTCAATTATTTATGCTGCCTAAGAGGAACCATAAAAATAGCATCAGAAAAAACAGTGCTCACACCCTTGGCTGTGACTCTAGTTCTGCTACAACACTGCTTGAGGAAATGGTATCACGAATTAGGAAGCAACATGATGATCACACACATTACATATGCAAGGGCTAAACTAAAGCTGGCAGAGAACTCATGTGAGATGTAGTCAAGTCTGCCACTTTAACCACAACTTCTGCTATTGAAACCATGCTGCCATACTACAATCTTTTTCTGCTTTCGCTGCTTTCCTGTGCCCACTGTCACATGGCTGGACTTTAGTGTATGTCATCATTCATATCTGCTGCTTAGGTTTCTCCTGGCCTCTTTTGCCAAATCAAAGTAATCTCACAGATCAAAGAACATCTGGACAGCATTAATAATCTCTACCTGAATCTCTTGGAGACATCTGCAATGCCAACAGCACTGAGTATCAGGCTATATGTTAAGGAGAATGCACTTTTCCTCCAGCTTGGTTGTGTTTCCCTCCCCAATGAGATTTCCTCAGAGTTGCATGCCTCAGTGGTCAGATGTGGGGTCTAACACTGCTCTAGAACCTGATGGCAAACCTTGGCAGTCCAGATGTTCTTGGACTTCAATTCCCAGAAGCCCAAGCCCCTATGAATCCACACGAATGGGTTTGCTATGATTCATCCGGCCCACAACACCCCCGTCGCTCCTGGAAGCAGAAATAAAACACGCTCGTACGGGCCAGATGAATCGCAGCAAACAGTTTACTTACTCAATATATAATATTATACACCTACATATGTACCCAGAGCTGTTTTCTCACTTATGAGAGAGACAGCAATAATTTCTCCACAGTCAGACATTTCAGCAGAGAAATGGCTAGAAGAGGAAGCTTTTATCCACTCCCTTCTTTCCTACAAAGGGTGATTCCAGAAGGAAGGCTCCTAATACTGTGAAGCAAACGGCCTTATGTGGCTACTCCACCATTTCTTTAAGATTAATGGTGGTGGTAGGAAACACAGGAACATTACAAATGGAAGACAGCTGGTCCAAAATGCGGCTGCCCGGGTGATGATGGGGTGTGGCCGTTATGCTCATGCTTCCCCACTGCTCCGGGAGCTGCACTGGTTGCCAGTATGTCTCCGGGTGCAATTCAAGGTGCTGGTTTTGACCTTTAAAGCCCTATATGGTAGTGGGCCAGGTTACCTAAGAGAGCGCATCGCCCTGAGGACGTCTGTCCGTCCAACCAGAGCGGACCGGAGGGGCTCTCTAATTGTTCCATCAGCCAGAGGGGCTCGCCTCTCTGGCACAAGGAGGAGAGCCTTCTCCGTGTCTGCACCGGCCCTCTGGAACCTCCTGCCAACAGAATTACGTCTTCGGACGGAGTTGCTGCCTTTCAGAAGGGGTCTTAAAACATGGCTGGCAGGTCAAGTGTGGGGTGCGGGTGGAAGGGTAACCACCATGGGGTGGTTGGTGTAGAGGAACTCTTCCCCATGGTGCCTTTTCGATCCTGCAGCCCTTGCTTTTTAGGGGGTGGGTAGTCTTAACTTTTTTTTACTGTTTTAACTGTTTTTAGGATTATTGTTGTATTTGTGAATATTGTCTGTAAACTCCTTGGGTTGCCCTGGGGTTACTTTCTATGTTGTTAGCCGCCCAGAGTCGGCCTTGTGTTGAGTGGGCGGGATATAAATTGAATAAATAAATAAATAAATAAATAAATAAGACAATGCCATTCTGGACTCTGCTTATATTCTTTCAATGAGGATGGTTTATTGCACATAAAATAGGAACCTCATGTGGAAGCTGCCTGATCATGTTTTCTCATTCTCAGACAGTTCATAGGGGAGAAAATGTCCAGACTGTCAGCAGAATGAGGCAGGCAACAGTGTGTTGGGTCACCATTTTGAACAAGTTGGGAACAAGCCAAGAGTACACCTGAGAACACAGGGATGACACCCAATAGATAACCATAACCACAAATAGGATGAATGGCCTGGAAATGTCAGATGTTACTGAGCAGAGGGTTGGACTCAATGGCCTTATAGACCCCTTCCAATTCCATGATCTATGAAGTTCACTGCAAATTGCAGAAACTATTTCTCCAATATTCAGAAATGAAGGAGCTGATGGTTTGCTAAATAAATGGTCCTAAAAGGATATGGGCTAGCTTATCTATCCATTGTTCAAGAAGGAGAGGATGAGGTTTGTTTCTGTACTCTAACTGGGAAATGAATCAATAGGGTGGGAAGCAGTGGTGGGCACCAGCCAGTTTGGACCGGTTCACGTGAACTGGTAGTAAAACTGGATGGCCCTGCCCCCTCCCTTCCCCCTCCTCTCACCCCACTCCAGGCGGGTGCCATTTGCTGCTGAGCCTCCACTGCCACCCATTGTCCCAGGGGCGGGGAGGAGGAGGAAACGGTCTGGCTCAGCAAGGACATGCTGCTGCTGCCACCGCTGCCTGGACGCTCCTCTTCCCACCACCACCACTGTGGTTCTGGGGGCAGTGAGGAGGAGGAGGAGGAGGAGGAGGAGGAAGTGGCCTGGCTAAGTAGCAGGGACACACTGATGCTACCACCCAGATGCTCCTCTTCCCGCCGCCGCTGCCATGGCCATGGGGGTGGCAAGGAGGAGGAGGAGTAAGCAACCTGGCTTAGCAGCAAGGATGTACTGTCACTGCTGCCCAGATGCTCCTCTTCCCCCCGCCACTGCCTTGGCCCTGGGGGCAGCAAGGAGGAGGAGGAAGCGGCCTGGCTCAGCAGCAGGGATGCACCACCACCCGGATGCTCCTCTTCCTGCCGCCGCTGTGGCCCCAGGGGTGAGGAAGACAAAGAGGCTCAGCAAGGACATGTTGCTGCCACCGCCCCGGCTGCCGCCCAGCCGCTCCTCTTCCTGCCGAGCTACTGCTGTGGCCCCTTTGGGTAAGTCCCTCGCCTCTGTGTGTGTGTGTGTATGTGTGTGTGCATGCGTGCGTGCGTGCATGCATGCGTGCGTGCGTGCATGTATGTATGTTGTTGTTCAGTTCAGTTGCACAGTGGGTTCTGACCTTTTGTGACCCCATGGACAATCGCATGCCAGGCACCTCTATCCTCCACCATCCCTCTCAACCTGCCCATCCCTCGCAACCCACCCATTGCATCAACAAATTAACA
The DNA here is from genome assembly GCA_035047305.1 of Bradypodion pumilum. Lineage (NCBI taxonomy): Eukaryota > Metazoa > Chordata > Lepidosauria > Squamata > Chamaeleonidae > Bradypodion > Bradypodion pumilum. Next base: position 373,982,410 of record JAWDJD010000001.1, read on the forward strand.
ATACCATCTAGTCATCTCATTTTCTGTCACCCCTTCTTCATTTCCCCTCCACCTTTCCCAGCATCAAGGCTTTCTCAAGTGAATCCTCTCTTCTCATTTGATGTCCAAAGTACTTTTGCTTCATCTTTACTATTTGACCTTCTAAGAAGCAGTCAGGGCTGATTTCTTCTAAGATCATTCTGTTTGTTCTCATCGCTGTCCAGGGTGCCCTCAAAACTTTCCTTCAATACCACATTTCAAAGGCGTATATTCTTCTGTACTCAGCTTTTCTTATAGTCCAGCTCTCACAGCCATACATTACTATCCGGAATACCACTGCTTTGACTATGTGGGCTTTTATTTGCAAGGTAATGTCTCTACTTTTAACTATGTTAAAAATTTTGATACCCACTACTGGTGGGAAGTATGATATACATGTTCCTAGTCTAAAATGTGTTAAGTTAATTCAGATTTTTTCAAGGCCACAGCTGAAAACCAGGCTGTCTTTGCTTCTCTAACTCTTTCCCTCATCAGGGCCAAGGATAAGGAAGAAAAGTTGGAATGAACCATGGCCTTAGGATCACAACTCACTTTTTCTGTTGCTCCCTTTAGCTTATGAAGGGATACGATTTCAACCAAGACCCCCTAGTGAACAAATGAACCAGCCTGTGGAGTTAAAATTGGCCTAGATTGTCCAGTTGACCCATTCTGATCAAAGGGTCAGAATTTTTCTTCCCATTTTTCTTACTGTCAGGATTTACCCCTCTTATTCAGAACCATACTGGGTCTGATACTGGAGTTACTGTCTTGGTAATTTCTCATAAATTAAGTAGGACAAGAAGTAAGGGAATGCCTCACTTAATCCAACCTGGCTTGAACACCGTGCCATGAGAATTTGCCAGAAGAAGTGACCTTTTAGTCACAATAGCTTGCAATGTTTTATTATTTTTAAGTGACCCTATAAAAGGTATCACCTCCGTTTTGCATTTGTTTAATTTTATGGATGGGTCACACAGCTTATTTTGGCTAATTGTGCACTTAATCAAAACACTCTTCCCATGTGACAGATGATGTAATGGTCCCATGCCTAGTCTGATTACTTTCCTAGCACTCATCATTTCATAGGTGGAAATGGCACAAAACGAGAAGTGGTGTGTGTGTGTGTGTGTGTGTGTGTGTGTGTGTGTGTGTGTGTGTCCTTGTGCTCAGGTTTTCTGTTACACTTGATTGTTTACAAAGAAACTCTCTTTTTCCTTTCTTTATAAGGCAGCTACCAACCTTGATGACAAGAAATATAGCAGAGGAAGAGTCAAAGGCTCCATTGTAGAGAGTAATGATAGTTGAACGATGTTTTCCAAACAGGTTCCCAACCTGGAGAGAAAAATAAAATAATGCACAAACACAAATCAACTCGTTTTTGGAGTAATTGTTCCAGAAAGAGGATAATCCTCAACAAGTATAAGTATGGAATGATACCTTGTGGAGAAATAAGCTTTTAACAGATCAAAAAGGACTTATTCTTCCAACACCAGATAAACTTATTTCACTTCAGTAGCCATTGGCAAATGGCTTGTGTAACTTGCCATGGCTAACCATGGAGATGCAATGGTACAGCACAAGTGGGTGCCTGCTTCTGTACCTGACTGTGCAACCAAAATGTACCCCAGCAACTTGTCAGTTAGTTGCATGATGTTACGCAAACTGTACATGCACACCAACTGGATTTGGGCCACTGCTGGGTGTTTCTCAGCACCATCATGGGTTTAAATGTTGCCTATTTGGTACAAAAAATCAAGACAATACCCCCTTTCCATTTAACCTTTAATCTCTCTCTCTCTCACAGCGAAACATCTAAGATGCAACCTGATGCAGAATCTTTGGCTGTTAAAAAAGGGGGAAAGTATATTTTTAGTGATAACATTCTATTCATTCATTCATTCATTCATTCAGTTAGTTAGTTCTGGTTAGCCTAGTCACAGGCACACCCACTGGCTTTCCTGCCACCTCCCTCCCCCACTCCGTCACTAGGCTTCTTCTGTCAATGATTTCCTTCCCCAGCCTCCAACCAGGAGGATAAGCAAGAGATTAGCCTCTAACCTGCATGTTGGTGAGGATAAGGAGGATGCCACCAATTGACAGAAATGATAGTGCCGGAAATAGCATCACCGCAGTGGCTGCAAAAGAAAGAAAAACAAGGGGAGCCTTGAAATGCGATGGCAGTTGACCACTGTATTTAGGACAATAATCCAGTCCCTCATGTGTTCACACACATGCACACATGCAAGGAGCACAGTACTGAAATGCCAGCTATATCAGTGAAAGAAAAGGTGCCTAGATAACTATGCAAACAGGTCATGGTCACGGAGACATACTGTGACTATAATGGGAAGACACACTAAGTCAGGGGGACATTTTTTATGCCAATTCAGGGGACTCAATTCAGAGAAGACATTAACGGGAAGGAGGAGTCTTGCTTTTTTCACTGGCCTTTGTAATGATGAGCACAGGGTGCCAGCCAGCCAGGTGGGCTTGGCACATTTTGCTTCCTCTGTTGTTCAAAATAACCCAAGTGTTTTTGACTCTATTCTCCCAAGGTTCCTCACAACAAGCTGTGAAGGTGGGGATGAAAGAACTGGAGTTGGAAGGGATCGGCTGAGGATTTTGCTGATTATCAGATGGAGAAAATTGCTTGGATTCTCTTGGGGGTTAAATGCTGGTGTGGGTTGTGAGGGTCTGGAGTTGACCAGACTGCAGTCTAGCCATGTTATCTGGGATCGGTTTGATCCAGTTGCCCCTGAGGAAGTGGACAGAGGGTCCTGGATGAAGTGAATTATCTGGACCCTTTTTAGTCAGGATTCAGGCCCTGATATGGTACAGAGACAGCATTGGTTGCGCTGATGACCTCTGGCAGGAGCGGGATGGAGGTCATCTGTCTATCCTTGCTCTTCTTGACCTCTCAGCAGCCTTCGATACTGTTGACCACAGTATCCTTCTGGAATGGCTCCAAGTATTGGGGATCCAGGGCACGTGTGGTCCTGGTTTTCCTAATTTCTGAAGGGCCGGACCCAGTTAGTGTGGTTGGAGAGTGAGAGGTCCAGCCCTAAGCCCCTTCAATATGGGGTACCTCTGGTCTTAGTGCTCTCTTCTCTCCTATTTAACATCTACATGAAGCCGTTGGGTGAGATCATCCGCTCCCACTGGGTGAGTTATCATCAGTACGCTGATGATACTCAGTTGTATATCTCAGCCTGTGGTGATCCAAGCGATGCTGTCAAAGTCCTATCCAAGTGTCTGGAGGCTGTTGGGTTCTGGATGGGCAACAATGGGCTACAACTGAATCCCGGCAAGACTGAGTGGCTATGGATCAGGGGCTCTGCGTGATCTTGGGAGCTACTATCTTTGGTCCTGGATGGGGCTATTTTGCCCCAGACAGACCCGGTGCATAACTTGGGGGTCCTCCTGGACTTGCGACTGCTGCTCGAAGAGCAGGTGACTGTCGTGGCCATGAGGACTTTTGCACAACTAAGAACATAAGAACATAAGAACAGCCTTGCTGGAACAGGCCACAGCCCATCCAGTCCAGCATTCTGTCTCACACAGTGGCTCACCATTTCCTTCAGGGTATTCCCAAGCAGATGCCTTCACCTGCTTAGGATTCCCTGGAAATGATATTGAGAGATATCCTGCCTATCTCTCCAACCCGGAGGTTGTCCTTAAGTATCCATAATTATAGCCATTGATACTCTTCTCCTCCATGAACTTGTCTAATCCTTTCTTAAAGCTGTCAAGACTGACAGCTGTCACCACTTCTTCTGGCAGGGAGTTCCATAGACCAGTAATCCTCTGGGTGAAAAAGTACTTTCTCTTATTTGTTTGAGAACTAGTACCCAAAAGTTTCATGGAGTGTCCCCTAGTTCTAGTATTATGCGATAGGGAAAACAGTTTTTCCTTATCTACTTTGTCCACACCGTGCATGATTTTATAAACTTCAATCAGGTCACCTCTTAGACGTCGTCGTTCAAGAGTGAAGAGGCCCAACCGTTGCAGCCTCAGATGGTAAGGAAGGTGTTCCAGTCCCCTAATCATTCTGGTTGCCCTCCTTTGCACTTTTTTCAGCTCCATAATATCCTTCTGGAGGTATGGCAACCAGAACTGTACACAGTATTCCAGATGGGGCCTCACCATAGATTTATAAAGAGGCAAAATGACACTTGCTGACTTATTTTCTATACCCTTCCTAATGATCCCTAGCATTGAGTTTGCTTTTTTCACTGCTGAGGCACACTGGGTTGACACCTTCATTGAGTTGTCCACCAGGACACCAAGGTCCCTTTCCTGGTTTGTCGCAGAGAGTTCAGACCCCATCAGTTTATAAATGTAATTGGGGTTCTTTGCCCCAACATGCATCACTCAGCACTTACTAATGTTGAAACTCATTTGCCACTGTTTTGCCCACTCCCCCAGTGTCGAGAGATCCCTCTGGAGCTCCTCACAATCTCTCACAGTTTTCACTACCCTGTATAATTTAGTGTCGTCAGCAAATTTGGCTACCTTGCTTTTTACTCCTACCTCTAGATCATTTATGAAGAGGTTGAAAAGCAGGGGTCCCAGTACTGAACCTTGGGGGACCCCACTCTTTACTTCCCTCCACTTGGAGAAGTGTCCATTCAGTGCTACCCTCTGTTTCCTGTCCCTTAGCCAGTTGCTGATCCAGGACAAGACCTGTCCCTTTATTCCATGACTGGTAAGTTTATTCAAGAGCCTTTGGTGTGGGACCTTGTCAAAAGCCCTCTGAAAGTCCAGATAAACAATGTCAACTGGATCCCCCTTATCCACATGCTTGTTGACACTCTCAAAAAATTACAACAGATTAGTGAGGCATGATTTGCCCTTGCAAAAGCCATGTTGGCTCTCCTTTAGCAGCGCCTTCTCTTCTATGTGCCTATTAATTCTATCTTTTAGGATGGTTTCCATCACTTTACCTGGGACACATGTCAAACTGACAGGTCGGTAATTTCCTGGATCACCCCTGGATCCTTTTTTGAAAATTGGTGTTACATTCGCTACCTTCCAGTAATCAGGCACAAAGCCTGATTTGAGGGAAAGATTATATATTTTGGCTAGGAGATCAGCAATTTCATCTTTAAGTTCCCTGAGAACTCGTGGATGGATGCCATCTGGTCCTGGTGATTTGGTGTTATTTCTCTGAGTATTTTTAGCTATACGCTCCTCAAAGTCTTGCTTTGCTTTCCTGATTGTTGCCTTGCATTTGTTCTGCCAGAATTTATGTTTCTGCCTGCTGTCCTCATTCGGACAAGCCTTCCATCTTCCAAATGAGCTTTTCTTGCTCTTGATCACTTCCCGAACAGCTCCTGTAAGCCACATCGGAGTCCTCTTGGACCTGGCAGTGCCCTTTTTCCTTTTGGGTATGCATTCCAATTGGGCCTCTGTTATTGTTTTTGTAAACAGCCTCAATGCCTCTTGGAGTGTTTGGACTCTCTCAATTTTCCCTTTCAGCTTCTTTTTTACTAGTTTCCTCAACTTTGGGAAATTTCCTTTTTGAAAATTTAAGGTCTCTGTGTTAGATTTTATCAGTGACTTGCGGTCTATGATCAAGTTATCAGTGACTTGCGGTCTATGATCAAGACTGTGTGTGATCCGCCAGTTGCGTCTGCTCCTGGACCGGGACTCCTTGCTCATGGTCACACATGCTCTGGTCACCTCTAGACTAGATTACCCTTCCAGCGCCATGAATTTTGAAACACAAGAGGCTCCGAAAATTTCCCCAAAGCAGCAATCAGCTTTAGTAAAGGCTGCTGAGGGGATGGGACCAAGCGAGAGGCTGCTCAGAGCAGCCTGGACAAAGCACGGTTGCTGCCTCCACTGCCACCACTGATGACGTCAAAACTGTCAACAGCGGGAGCAGCCTGCCTCTGGCCCCCACAGCTGTGTGTCGGGAGCGGGACTGATCTGCTAAAAAAAAAAGTTTGGGCACCACTGCTGTAAGTATTCCTTTGTTGCTATATAATTTGCTAATTTGTATTTAAAATCCAGCTCCTCCCAACCTGCTTTGGAAGTAACAATATTCCGTGTGCTCTGGCATCTAGTCGTGCTTGCCATATGACCATGGAAACGTCTGCATATGCAGATAGCTCTGGCTCTTTGGCTGTAAACGGAGCACTGAGCCCTAGAGTTGGACATGACTAGCTTTTGAGAAAAGGTGACCTTTACTTTTATTTAAAACATAAAGCTGCTTATTCTCATACAGAATACACACATATAAGCCAAAATCCTGTTGCATAACGTAAGCAAATTCATAGGTTTTGCTCTATTTCTTACCAGTAAATAAAGAGCCCCTGCTCTGATGCTCAGGGGCACAGGTTGGTGCTGGGTTGCTGTGGGTGCCCTCAAGAATAGCAGTGGGGACCTTTACTAGCAAGGAATGAATCAAAACTTACAAATTGCCTACTTGATACAACAGAATTTTGGCCACAGTTTCCCAGCAATGAGACCCCTCTTCACATTTCAAACTGTTCCACATGCGAAAGTATACAATTTTCTAATTAAATTCATATTAGCAATAATTATGTGCCATTAAGTCAGTGATTTACCCTGCCCTTCTTCTGGGGGCATTCTGGGACTGTGCAGCTTGCCAAATGCCACAAAGGCCAACTCTTTTGGGGTGCACAGTGGGAAAGTGAACTCTCAACCTCCAGTTCTGCAGTCAGAAACTTAACTCGGTGAGTTATCCAGCCAGGGCAAATTCATATTAATAACATTTATTTCCCATACAAAGGAATCAGATGGTATCTCTTCACATATCCTAAACAATGAAAACCATTGAGAAAAAGGACTGTTGGAGGACTACAAAACACTGAACCTTCCCTCACTGTTAACTTGTCTTTATATTTAAAACAAAGCTGACTGATGCTGCCATCAATCGGCATGCCAATCACTCCCAGCAATCTCCAACCCAAAAAACCTAGGAGTCTACATAAATCTTGTTATCATCCTGTACAGGACTAGGTAACTGAGATTTGGTTCATCACCTCTGAGGACTCACCTGCAGTGGAGAATGCAATGAGGAGTGTACCAGTAGTGTAGGAAGATCTGGAAGAGAAAGAGATGCCCTTGAGCTACCAAGTGGGCATTGGGCTCCCTTCATTCCCCCATCAGACACAATGACCATTCACTAGGTTCCAATCCTTTAGGCAGACAGGCAGGCAACTGCGAGAACCCAGGATGCCAGGGGAAGAGAGATAAATCAGTAAAGAAAGTTTGGAATGCAGTGTCAAATGAAAATAAATCCACAGAGAGAGGCTGGAAGGAAAGGGTGAAGGGAATCACACAAAGCAAAAGGAGAAAAAAGTGACATCAGACGGCCTGGGGAAAGAAAGATTCAGAGAATCTTTAACCACTACAGTTTCATCACTATGAACAAAAGGGCTGTGGTGGCTCAGTGGTTAAGAAGCTTGCCTTTTAGCTGGAAGGCTGACGACAGTTCGAGACCTGGGTACTGCATGACGGATTGAGTGCCCATCTCTGTCCCAGCTCTTGAGGACATTAAAGGAGCCTCATTTGGGCATCCCCTGAGTGGAGTTTCTTCTGCAAAAAAACCCTTTCAACCCAGAATAATTTCTGACACGAAATTATTATTATCACTGTCAACATTCAAAATTATGTAATTCTTCTACAGTTGAAACTCAGAAAATTAGAATATCATGCAAATGTTCATTCATTTCACTTAAAAGGTGAAACAAATATATGAGATAGACTCACTACATGCAAAGCGAGAGATCTCATGCCTTAATTCGTTATAATTGTGATGATCATGGCATACACCATACATGAGATTATGTGATGATTATGGGGTACATGAGATTGAGGGGTTGGGGTTTTCATAAGATGTAAGCTATAAGCATCACTATTATAACAAAGTAAGTCTTGGGCTATCTTGCTTTGCATGTAATGAGTCTATCTCATATATTTGTTTCATCTTTTAAGTTGCATTACTGGACTGAATGAACATTTGCATACTATTCTAATTATCTGAGTTTCACCTATATATCCATTGTTGTTATCTTCTAAATGTTCAGCTATAACATTGCTTTTCTCCTTTAATCTTCATGACTACAATATAACTCTTTTAATGAAAAAGTGTAACTATAGTACCATTAGAAAAATCTGCTGAGCTGCCACATTTAGCATCATGTGTGTCCAGTTTCAGTTCACTTAGCAATACAGTAAAACCACGCATAAAGAGTGCCTCGCTTAGAGACTAGCTTGCTTAAAGAGCAGAATTTTCTCTGAATGGTCGCCTCACTTAACAACTAAAACCAACCAAAAACTTGCTTAACAACTAAATCGGGCCCCTTGCATCAAGTACAGTTTTGACCGACAGCTCCAAGAAGTCCACAGCCAATATGTTTCCCCATTTCCAACATGGCATCATCACTTAGGAAACAGAGGTAGGGAGAAGAGATCACACCCCAAGGCCTGTGTGTTTGAGAGATTTAAACCTCACTTTCTCCCACAACCCCTCCCCAAAGCTGAGGTCAACAGAGAAGGGGGCTGAAGATTATCCCCCACTTCTCGGCTGCACAGGGGAGTGGGGAGTACTAGATGCGCCAATGAGCTAAGCTGGAGGACAACTGAGCAATAACAGGGAAGGGTGAGATGCTATGGAGAAGCAGGCAGGAGGTTAACCCACTAACCAGCAGAATTAGGCTGATAGGTTGGAGGTCCCTTGCTATAAGGAATCCCAGAGTAAACCCTAAAGTCTTTAAGTCCCTTCCTTCTGTCCCCAACTTAATTCCTTCAGGTCCCTTTTGAACAGGGCTGTAGTGGGGCGGGGGGCAGGGGGGGGGAAACCCTCCTGAGCTAACAGCCCCACCTCACCCCATGGTGCCAATGTGAGTGTGACATTGTTGCCCCCCCATGATTTTTTTTTGCCCCTCCTGAAAAATCCCCTCCCCCCCAAATCTAGAATCCTGGCTACAGCCTTGCTTTTGAATCACTGCATGCTATGCTTTCTAGGCTCAACCTGTTACTTACTTCAAACCAAAAGCAGGAACAGACTGGCATCTTAAAAACTAACTCCTGTATTTAAATGCAGTGGCTCAAGTAGCTAAGACGCTGACTGGGAAGTGGAAGGTCAGCAGTTCGATTCCAGAGTACTGCAGGACAGAATGAGCTTCCGTCTTTGTCCCAGCTCCTGCCAACCTAGCAGTTCGAAAGCAAGAAATTGCAAGTAGATAAATAGGGATCACTTCAGTGGGAAGGTAATAGCGTTCCATGCACTTCAGTGTCTAGTCATGCCTGCCACATGACCACAGAAATGTCTGCAGATGCAGACAGCGCTGGCTCTTCAGCTTAGAAACAGAGATGAGCACTGCACCCTAGAGTCGGATATGATTGGCTTTCGAGCAAGGGAAACCTTTACCTTTACCTTTAAATGCAGGAGTTAGTCTTTAAGGTGCCACAACATTTTTTTGTCTTTGCTGTTTTGTTTTGCTTTGTTTATTCTCTGATATGCTTGCACAGACTAACACAGATACCACTTCAAATATCCTTTATTATCTGGCTGAGCTCACTGGCTGCTCTGCACTTCAGTCCCTCTTTTAATGTTTTAATCCTGGCCAATATGAATTGCATGTCTGCAATTTCAAAGGTGGACCCCTTTTCTACCAGCCATGATGTTTAAAAAACAAGAGTTGTTTACATTAAATGACAGCATCTTCTTCAGATTATCAGCTGTGGCAAAACAAGGCGTGGAAGCTCTCATTTTAAAAGAAGTACCGTATTTATTCGAGTATAACGCGCACTCGTGTATAACGCGCACCCCTAATTTTCCATGAAATCTCGGTATAAAATTTTTTTCACACCACGCATTGAAATTGACATAAGAAACGTGCCTACCCTTGCCGGCTCTTGAGTCGCGTGGCGCGGGAGCGCGGGTGGCTGGCGGTAGCGCCTCCCCCAGAGGGTTCCCGTACCGTTCCAGTGGGGCAGCGGCGGGTGGAGCTCCTGGGCGCTAGACGACAATTGGGGAGGAGGGCCGCAGCGTGCTCCGTGCCTACCCGGTGCCGGCTTCAGTCGCGCGGCCCGGGAGCGCGGGTGGCTGGCGTTAGCGCCTCCCCCTTACCGTTCCGGCGGGTGCGTGCAGGTGAGCGGCGGCGGCAGCGGGACCTGGGCGCCTGCCGCCGCCTGGGAGGAGGGCCGCGGCGTGCTCCGTGCCTACCCTTGAGGCTCGTTTAAAAGAGGCGCGCACCCAGTCCTCGTGTATAACGCGCACCCAAACTTTGAGTCCTTTTTTGGGTATAAAATTTTGCGCGTTATACTCGAATAAATACGGTATCAACATGTGAATTCGACACGTGCTCTTTAGCATAAGGTTAGGACCCAAAGGACACCCCTTTCTTTGGAAACTTTCTTTCTTATTTTGCAGGCCTTTTAGTTGTGTGGTTCTCCTGCAGCTTAAATCTAGGGAGAGGCTGTTTCTGGGCATACCTGTCAACCTTCCCGGATTGGCCGGGATTTTCCATTTTTCGGTGCCAATTTTCGCCATTTCCCGCTGGTAGCTGCCAAACCCCCGGAATTTGGCAGTGGGGGGAAGGCGTTACTGTGCATCCCTTCTGCTCAGCTTGCTTCTACGCAAGCGTAGAAGGCTTTTACGCATGCGTAGAACCCTTCTACACATGCATAGAAGGCTTCTGTGCAGAAGGGAATCGTAGAAGCCTTCTACGCATGCATAGAAGTGAGCTGCGCAGAATGGTTCTGCACAAGTCGCTTTTACGCATGCGTAGAAGGCTTTTACGCATGCATAAAAAGCGACCTGCACAGAACCATTCTGTGCAGGTCCTGGATTGTCCGGAGCTGCAGTTGACAGGTATGTTTCTGGGGCACATCCCACCCACTACTAGAATGCAGACCCAAAGAAGTCTCCATACAAGGAATGGAGAAACAGCTCCCTGGAATATGTATGGGCCTGGTGGATTTGGGAGGGGGGGGGGAGAACCTTGATGAAATAGAAGAAAGGAAGGTAAGAACCCAAAAAGGCTGCCTCAGCATTATCCTCCTATGCATGGTTGATTAGTCCACTCACGTGAGCTGTATGACTTTGCCCACTGAGTTAATTCACTTAGGCAATAAAGGAACTCAAAACTGCAGCCACAGCAAAAATGAACTTCCTGTGCTATGATAGCAAAAACCCTTGGACTTCTAGCTCTGTTGCCAGAAAGGAATATTGCATCAGCTGGAAGCCTCATTCACAAAACAAAGACTACCGTATTTATTCGAGTATAACGCGCACTCGTGTATAACGCGCACCCCTAATTTTCCATGAAATCTCGGTATAAAATTTTTTTCACACCACGCATTGAAATTGACATAAGAAACGTGCCTACCCTTGCCGGCTCTTGAGTCGCGTGGCGCGGGAGCGCGGGTGGCTGGCGGTAGCGCCTCCCCCAGAGGGTTCCCGTACCGTTCCAGTGGGGCAGCGGCGGGTGGAGCTCCTGGGCGCTAGACGACAATTGGGGAGGAGGGCCGCAGCGTGCTCCGTGCCTACCCGGTGCCGGCTTCAGTCGCGCGGCCCGGGAGCGCGGGTGGCTGGCGTTAGCGCCTCCCCCTTACCGTTCCGGCGGGTGCGTGCAGGTGAGCGGCGGCGGCAGCGGGACCTGGGCGCCTGCCGCCGCCTGGGAGGAGGGCCGCGGCGTGCTCCGTGCCTACCCTTGAGGCTCGTTTAAAAGAGGCGCGCACCCAGTCCTCGTGTATAACGCGCACCCAAACTTTGAGTCCTTTTTTGGGTATAAAATTTTGCGCGTTATACTCGAATAAATACGGTACCTCACAATCCTGATAGGATGGGGAAAAAGAGAGGATGGGAATAAAGAAGAGAGAAACAGCAATCATGGGGAAAGGTGCAGAAAAAGGCATTTGGATCATCACAGTTCATCACAGGACTGCAGTGGCTCAAGTGGCTAAGATGCTGACTGGGAGGCGGAAGGTCAGCAGTTCAATTCCTGAGTACTGCAGGACAGAATGAGCTCCCATCTTTGTCCCAGCTCCTGCCAACCTAGCAGTTCGAAAGCAAGAAATTGCAAGTAGATAAATAGGGACCCCTTTGGTGGGAAGGTAAACAGCGTTCCGTGCACTCCAGTGTCTAGTCATGCCTGCCACATGACCACGGAAATGTCTGCAGAAACAGACAGCGCTGGCTCTTCGGCTTTGAAACAGAGATGAGCACTGAACCCTAGAGTCAGATACGATTGGCTTTTGAGCAAGGGAAACCTTTACCTTCACCTTTACTATCATCACAGTTCCTTTCTGTTCTTCTCATGCCAGGTGGATGGGAATTCAGGTTCCCTCTTCCAAAAGATTAACTGAGGCATGGTTTCCATGCACAGCACAATGGATTATTTCAGACTGCAGGTTTGATCATCCCTCTGTGTTAACAATACCACGAAACCAGAAAAGCAGCACAGCAAGGCAAAGGTTAGGCTACAACCATGGTTCCTAATGTGAGGCCCACCCTACATGGGGGTGGGGTGGGGGTTGATTTTTAGGAGGACAGTTTGAGAATGAATTATTAACAGTTAATGGCTTTTTAGGCTTTCTCCACATGAATAGTTCACTTTTTTAATAATAAGAATTATATGTCACAGCGAGTGTGTGTGTGTGTGGGGGTGTGTGTGTGGTGAAATCAGGATTTTAGAGATGCTTAGGTGGGGCATGGCCAAAAAAAAGGTTGGGGACCAATGGGCCAAAGCCTTTCTGCCTGAGTGCTAATTTTCTTCTTGCAGATTTTCTACTTGCAAGTTAAAGCACTGTAATCAATTTAGCCACCTCCCTAGAGCAATATCTATCACACTTTTATACTGGTACATAGCGCTTAGTGCACTCTATGGGCAGTTCACAAGTTAATTAGCATTTTGGTCCCAACATGCTGGGCACTCATTTTACCAACCTTGGAAGGATGGAAGGCTGAGTCAACCTTGATCCCTGGGGTCAGGATCAAACTCACAATGTTTTATACTGCAGTTTCGCCACTGCACCACCAGGGGTCTTTCTGCTCTGCATGCAAATCCAGAATAGAGGGGGTGCAACTGGGCAGCAAAATTCCCAGGAGACCAACCCTCCAACTCCCTCCAGCCCCTAAGAGTAGCCATTGACTCCTCAGGAGCCAAGCAAGCAAACTTGCAGCCTTTCAGGAGCTGTTAGTTTGGGGGTGTTGTGTTCTGTAAAGCTGTGCCTTTAACAATGTACCTTTGCCATGTGTTACCAATGTAACCTTTCTGTGTGCAACATTATAACCATCAGCTGCATCAATGTAACCTAATAAGGGGACGCGAGCTAGTGACCACCAGAGGGCAGTAGCGAGCGTCCAGCTCACATGGATCATAGTCACCTGGTTCAGCAGCGCGGGAAGATTCCCCGCGACCTCCTCACCTGGTCAAGAAGGGCGTGACCTCCGACGACGTCACGCAGGCAGCAACCAATAGTCTGTCGACGAGCCACATTCAAATGTATAGCCAGCTGTATATATTGAGCTCCCCATCCGCCATTACCTCATGTTCCTCCGGATCATCATGCAATAAACCTGTGTTAAGCCAACCCTTTGGCTGTTTCATTGTCTTTGGTCCCTTACACTAAACTGGCGACGAAGGTGGGATAATGGCAGCCCACGGGACCAAGACATGCGCCGGTTTCGAAATCAGGAAACCGGGCGACTGGGAGATCTTCGAGATGGACTTCCAGGCCGCACTGATCGAGTCCGAAGTCACGGAAGAGGCGAAGAAAAGAGCCATCTTCACCAGAATGCTCGGACAAGAAACAAAAAGGACCTTGGTGGACCTGATTGCACCGAGAAGGGTGAGCGAATTCAAGGCCAAGGAACTCATGCAGATGCTGCGTGAGCACGTCCGGCCCGCCACAGCGATGTTTCCCGCTCGGAGTGCGTTTTGGAGGCGAGTCCAAGTGCCCGGGGAGACGGTCGCCGCATTCGTGGCGGCCCTGCGGCTGGCGGCCGGCCCGTGCAAATGGGAGAATGCCGAAATCACCCTCCGAGACTGCGTGCTGTGCGGCCTGAATGACGCCGAAACCCAGCGCACGTTAATGAACCAGGAGCCGCCTCCCACGTTGCAGGAGGTCGTATGAGCGGCTCAGGCCGCAGAAGCTACGAAGGCCGGGGTCCAAGAACTGCAGGACTGGCGGCCAAAGGCGAGCAAAGCAGAGGCTTCGGTGCAGGCGGCCCGGCGAACTTCGAGGTCGTCCACAGAGAGCAGCGACGACGAGGACGTCCAGAGGGTCCGGAAGGAGAGCCGGCGATGCGACGGCTGTGGAGCGGCCCACGACCGCATGAAATGCCCTTTCCAGAAGGCCGAGTGCCACAACTGCGGCCGCCGCGGGCACATCACCAAGGTGTGCAGAAAGAAGCACGAGACCCGGAGGAGCTCCGCAGACCGTTCCACGGGGCAAGACCGCCCAACGAAACCCAAGGACAGCGCCCAGGCCACGCGGAAGCAGGACGGCGTGGGCCGCATCGCCGACGGCAGCGAGGACGACGCCCCAGTGTTCAGCGTGTCTACTAGACACCCCCGCTACTTTGTTGAGGTACTAGTCCAAGGGGTCCCCATTAGGATGGAAATTGACTCGGGGTCCTCATTTTCAATCATTTCCCAGAGGGAGTTTTTGGGAATTGCCCCCCATAAGCGACCCAAGCTCAAAGCATTGAGGTCCACTCTACGGGACGTGCAAGGGAACAGTATTCCAGTGTTGGGGGTTGGAGAATTTCAGGTCAAATTCAAGGAGCACGCCGCGTCCCTTCCCCTAGTCGTGCTCAAAGGAGGAAATTGCAGCCTCCTCGGGACTCAATGGTTCCAGCCCCTGGGGTTGTTTATTGGGGGGGGTGCACGCCGTTGGGATGCACGCCGTGGGGGCTGATCCAATTCAGGAGGTGTGCGAGGCGCACCCCGAAGTTTTCAAAAAGGGACTGGGGAAATTCAAGGAGCCCCCAGTGACTTTCGACCTGGACCCGGAGGTCCGCCCAATTCGCCTAAAACCACGCCGGGTGCCGTTTGCACTCAAGGACAAGATAGAGGCGGAACTGGACAAGTTGGTGGGCCAGGGGATCCTCGTGCCTGTAGATTCTGCGGAGTGGGAAACTCCAATTGTAACCGCTCTAAAGGCCAATGGGGAGGTCCGCATATGCGCCGACTACAAGTGCACCATCAACAAGGCGATCCGCCCGAATGCATATCCTGTGCCGGTAGTCAGCCATCTGCTGGCCAGGTTACACGGGGGAAAGTGTTTCGCTAAGCTCGACTTAGCACAGGCCTACCAGCAGCTCACGGTGTCCCCTGCCGCAGCTGCTGCGCAGACCATAGTCACCCATAAGGGGGCGTTCCAGGTGACGCGCCTCCAGTTTGGCGTGAATTCGGCGCCTGGAATTTTCCAGTCACTTGTGGAACGCCTCCTGAAGGGATTGGAGGGGGTGTTGCCTTATTTTGATGACGTGTTAATAACGGGGGGGAGTCGGGCTGAATTGGCCAAAAGGTTGGGGAAGGTCCTGACGATATTCGAAAAGGCGGGGCTGAGGTTGCGAAAGGATAAATGCGTCTTCTTCGCAACCGAGGTTGAGTTCCTAGGGTTTTGTGTGACTCCTGAGGGAATAAAACCATCCATGTCCAAAGTGGCAGCCATTAAAAAAGCCCCCCGCCCCACCTCCAAGCCCGAGTTGCAGTCGTTCCTAGGACTGCTCAACTTCTACCACTCCTTCCTTCCCCGAAAGGCAGCGGTGGCTGAGCCGCTACACAAACTGCTAAAGAAAGACCAGGCATGGAAGTGGGGCGATGACCAAGAAAGGGCATTTAGCGAGCTAAAAAGCCTCCTGGCGTCCAACGCTATACTGACCCATTTCAACCCCAAGCGACCAGTAGTTCTGATCTGTGATGCATCTCCAGTGGGGGTGGGGGCGGTGCTGTGCCACGTGTTGGAAAACGGAAGGGAGGCCCCGATAGCATTTTACTCCAGGTCCCTGTCCCAAGCAGAGAGGAACTACGCACAGACGGACAGGGAGGCACTAGCAATAGTCGCGGGGACGAAAAAAAATTCACGATTTTCTGTACGGCCGCCCCTTCACCATTGTAACAGACCACAAGCCCTTGCTAGGCATTTTTACCGCTGATAAGCCCACCCCACAGATCCTGTCTCCAAGGATGCTCAGGTGGGCCATTTTTCTCAACGCGTATCAGCACGCGTTGATCTACCGGCCCGGGAAAGAGATCAGCCATGCGGACACCCTATCTAGGTCTCCCCTCCCCCTAACGCCCAGCCAGGTGAGCATGGGGGAGCGGGACCATCAGGTTCTCATGATAGAGGTGCTGGATTCGCCCCCCGTAGTGCCCGCTGACATTGCCAAAGCAACAGAGAAGGACAAAACGTTAGCGACAGTCAGCTCCTGGCTGCAGAAAGGGTGGCCCGCATCCTCCCCAGCGGAGGAGTTCGCTCCATTTTTTAGAAAAAAGCTAGAACTGTCCCTAGAGAGGGGGTGTCTCTTGTGGGGGCAGCGGGTGGTGATTCCCACTTCCCTTCGGCCGCGGGTGCTCAAACTGCTGCACGTCAGCCACCCCGGCATCGTGCGATCCAAGGCGCTGGCCCGGAGTTACTTCTGGTGGCCCCAGCTAGACGCCGACATCGAGCACATGGTCGGCACTTGTGAAAGTTGCCAATGCTCCAGACCAGAGGAGGCCCGCCTTCCCCACAGGGAATGGGACGCGGCTAAGGGGCCGTGGTCCCGGGTGCACGTAGATTTCGCGGGCCCGTTCAGAGGCACCCTGTTCCTCCTTGTAGTGGACGCTTTCTCCAAATGGTTGGAGGTTATCCCAGTCATGAGCACCTCCTCGGCCCAGACCATTAGGCATTTGCGGAGGCTATTTTCCACGTTCGGCATACCCGACACGTTAATTAGCGACAACGCTAGTTGTTTCACGTCTTCTGAGTTTAGGGCATTCATGGAGATTAACGCCGTTCGGCATATCACCTCCGCCCCTTTTCACCCGGCCACCAACGGCCAAGTAGAGCGCCTCGTCCGCACCACGAAGGACGCGTTGCGGCGCATGGGCCCAGGGGATCTGAACCTACAAGTGTGTCAGTTTCTGCTAGGGTACAGGGTGACCCCATTGGCGTCAGGATACTCCCCCGCGGAGCTCTTAATGCGCAGGAAGCTGACCACCATCCTTACTAGGCTAGACCCCACGAGGGTAGAGGACAAAGGAAGGAACATCGGGCTAGAGGCTACAAAGAGTTTCAGTATAGGTGCCCCCGTGCATTGCAGGAATTACACCAGCACGGGCCCAGCCTGGGTGCCGGGCGTAGTTGTGGAGCAAACCGGCCCCGTGTCGTACCGAGTGGAAACCAGCACAGGGCTCCTGTGGAGGCGGCACGCGGACCAGCTCCGACGCAGGGTCTCCGATGAGCAGGGCACAGATCAAGCAGGAAGTCAGTCAACGTTAGGGTTCTCCCCCACCCGTTCAGCCCAAGGGGGAGGGAAAGGGGACCACGGGCCCCCACCAAGGGGGGAGGAGGATGTTCTCGTAGATATCCTAGGGGATCTTTCCGAGGAGGAGGAACCCGACCCCATACATATCTCGCGGAAAGTCCCCACAAATGCGGGTACCCCTACCAAGTTAGATTTTGATTTTCAGAACCGGGGGGGTTTCGGAGTGGTCCCCCACCCGTCCAAGCGAGAAGAGGGGTTTTTCGTTAGTCCCGACGGCCCCCGGTCTGCCCACAATGGAGTTTTTCCCTTCCCCTAAGGCCGCCAGACAGCAGCAAGCCACTAACAAGTCTCCCTCTCCCATTTCAGGACAAGGGACCAGGGAACAAAGAAGCAATAACGCCCCCGGGGGGGCAGCCCTCTTCACGGCCCAAACGCACATGCAACAAGCCATCTTGGCTGAGAGACTTCGTCTCATCCTAGGGGGGAGGGATGTTGTGTTCTGTAAAGCTGTGCCTTTAACAATGTACCTTTGCCATGTGTTACCAATGTAACCTTTCTGTGTGCAACATTATAACCATCAGCTGCATCAATGTAACTTAATAAGGGGACGCGAGCTAGTGACCACCAGAGGGCAGTAGCGAGCGTCCAGCTCACATGGATCATAGTCACCTGGTTCAGCAGCGCGGGAAGATTCCCCGCGACCTCCTCACCTGGTCAAGAAGGGCGTGACCTCCGACGACGTCATGCAGGCAGCAACCAATAGTCTGTCGACGAGCCACATTCAAATGTATAGCCAGCTGTATATATTGAGCTCCCCATCCGCCATTACCTCATGTTCCTCCGGATCATCATGCAATAAACCTGTGTTAAGCCAACCCTTCGGCTGTTTCATTGTCTTTGGTCCCTTACACTAAAGGGGGGAGGGGCATGAGCCCTAAATGACAAAGCCAAACAGCAAGGGATCATGGGAAACAAAGTCCAACAATGTGAAGAGAGCCACAAGCTGCCCACCCATGGTTGCGGGGTCACCCTTCCCTCTCAACTGAAAACTCCCTAAGACATTCTTCTTTTTCTGTTTCTAGGTCAGACGTGAAACTGCCAAAGTGAAGGCACCTTTTGGTGGGTTCATTCTGCAGTTCCTTTCACCTGACCCAGTGTGAGCAAGATTAGCCAACAACACAAGCTTGCCACTACCAGAGTGTGCCCAATTGTGGTTCAAAAATATCACAATCTTCAAGGAGGCTCTTTCTGTGTACCCCTCCCTAAGACATAAAGAACAGCATGGCAGGATGAAATTCAGTTGATTCGATTTTGTCTCTCTTTCCCTCTCTCTGCTGTGCTGATGGAAGAACTTTCTGCCACTAAATCTCCTCCAAAGTTTAAAGCAGAGGTGCCAAACTTTTCAGGCCATGGTTTTCAGTCATGTGGTTCAGCAGGCCAGTCACGTGGTTCCTCCCACTGGAAGCAGAAGTAAAATGTGCCTTGCATTCTGTTTTGCAACAGGATGAGATATATTTTAAGCTGCCACTTTCTCTGCTTAAACCAGGGATGTCCAAATTATGGCCTGTGGGACAGATCCAGCCCCTGACACTAATTCATCTGGCCAGCCACACCCTTGTCACTCCTGGAAGCACCCATAAAGGTGCATTTTACTTTAGCTTCCAGGAGCAACAAGGGTGGGGTTGGCCAGATGAGTTGGTGTCAGGGGCGAGATGTAGCCCATGTGCCATAGTTTGGGCACCCTTGGTTTAAAGGCACAGGCATCTTTACAGAACAGCTGGTTGGCAAACTTCTTTTGCTTCTGCAGGGGTGCAGAGCCCTCAAATTGGGGGTGGAGATGGGGCAAGGGCAGAGAAGGGCACTTACAGGGCAAGCAGACGAGCTACTGTGGTGCCAAAACGATCGAAGATGTAGCCTGTGGGGAAGGTCATGAAATTGTTCATGAAGGAGCCAATGGTGAAGATGAGGGAGAACTGCTCATCCTGGGCTTTGCAGTCTGCAAAGAGAAAAACATTTTAGTCACAGCCCCTTAACACTGCATAACTCTTGGGGATAGATTGCCAAGCACACACTTTCAGTATTTACTCCATGAATCTCATGTGTTTAGTCTTTCATTCTCTGTGGCATTTTTTTCTTTTTACAAAACAATTCATGATGTAACTCATGACAACCCCTCCCACAAACAGTTCATAGTTAGTGGAACTAAAGAACACTCCCACCCTCCTGCCACTTTAATATTTTGCCATATTACTTGTTGTGTTAACTCAGTTTTTTAAAAATTGTTACTGCGGACTTGATAACAGATTGGCATAAAACCTCAATAATGGCCCCCAAATATCTTTAAAAGATAACTTTAAAATAATAATAGAAAACCATTTTTTTACCAAAGAATTAAACAGCATTTCTGCATATTAAAAAGTGGTTTGGGGTGCGATCATGAAGGAAAATAGATCACAATTTGGACTGCTTGTGGAGCAGTCTAGTGTGATTTATTTCCAAGTGATTACACAATATACGAGGAAATGCACTGGAGCCTGGTCCTGATCTGACCTGACCCCAAGCTGAACCTTTTTCAGTCCAGGTGCAGGGCTACTGTTTCTAGGGCTGGGCTACAGCAATTCCCTGGCTGATAGAAGGGCCACTTTCCCTTAAAGTAACCCTTTCTCAAAGGAGAACAACAAGGTCTCCACAGTCCCCGCCTTGCAATAGAGCAGTGCTGAGGATGGTGTGACTGTAACTGAATGGTGATGGAAATACATTCTGAACAAGTTTTGCAGAACTCACTCCAAGACTGAGCCCTGGCATTCAAAGGCTGGCGTGTCCAGGGAGACAAGTGGCACAAATAAATTTTATTGGACTGAGCACTCACTGGGGGCACCATTCCAAACTCCTGTCCAGAGAGAAAGAAGGGTCAGCTTCCTTTCTGTTGCTTTCTACAGCCCAGCATACACAAAAGGGCAGCACAATTTTTTCCACAGTTAAATGACTCTGTTCATCACACTAAAAGACATGCTAAATTGCTTCCTGTGCTGGAGAAAATGGGCTCCAGGCTGCTACTTAATATCTGAGCCTGGATGCCTTTCTTCAAGCACATCTACTGACAGGAGAATCCATCCTGCTATTTCAAACCACATGACTGGCTTGTGACAGAGGAACATCCTATGAAAGTGTGTACTTCTCTAACGAAGCACTCACACTGGAGTGACAAAAGCCAGCAGTGGAGCCCTGATCATGGGTGTCACTCAGCATGGAGTACGGTGTATGCGTTTCAGCTGTTCTTAGAAAGTACTAGCATAGGTTGCCCGGCGATGCCGAGCTGTTATAAACTATGATCAGCTTTCTTGGGTTTTTTTTTTGTGGATTAAAAAAAGAACAAAGGATGATATAATTGTTTCAAATTGTTTTATTTAACCAAATAATGTTTTAGTTGTTGTTTTTTTGTTAATAGCTGTACCATAGGTAATATTTTTAATAATGTGAAAGTACATGTTTTTTACATTCAATGTTTTTAAACTGTGTTTAGATGTTTTGGGTTTTTATTTGAGTTAAAACTCAACACAGGATGTTATAAATCTTTTTATTTTATTTTTTTGACATATGTTTGTAATTTGTATAAACTTTTGATTTATTGTTATGTTTTTGACTTGTTTTTACTCTTGTGGCCTCTAGGTGGGGCTGTTGTGTCTTTTTGAGTTGTTTTTACTATTCTGCCCTGCAGGTGGGGCTGCTAGTGGTTTTGTTTTAGTTTCACTGTTTTTTCTCTCCTGGCCTCTGGGTGGGGCTTCTTCCGGTAAGTCGTCTTTGTTTCTTCATTTCTGTTCCAGTCATCGTGGAGGGAGGACGTGCTGGTGAGTTGTCTGGTTTTCTTTCTTCTGGGGTTTTTCTTTGTTTTGTTTTTGTGGTGGTGGGCTGGGAGGTGTTTCTGTTTGTTCTTTTTTGTTTTGGTTGAGTTTTAGGTTTGTTTAATTGGTTTGGTTATTTCTGATTTTGTTTAATTTTTCTTATTTCGTTGTTTATTTGTGTAATTAGTTGTTGTTCGTTTGTGTAATTTGTTGTTTTTTATGTTGTAGTTAGGTGTTTCATATGTGGTTTTGTGTTATTGTGGATGTTTTTGTTTGTGTGTTTTGTGGTTTATTTTTTTGTTTATCAATGTTTTTTAATTATTGATTTACTTTTGTTTTATTAATTTTATTAATTTTGGTGTTTGTTTTTGGTGTTTACTTTAGCGTGAAGAACAAGCTGCCTGTCGGTTCCTCTTTTCCCCATTGCTGCTTTGAATTTTGGTTTCGATGCAGCAATGAGGGAGAGGAGGAGGAGGCAGTCAGCCCGTTCTTCTCCCGGGAAGGTTCGTTAGGTAGGTCGGGGGAGAAGGAGGAGGCAGAGAAGAGCTATCTGTGCCTAATGATGGTTTTCTCTTCTCTGTCTCCTTTTTCTCTGGCTTACCAGGAGCGATCCATAAGGGGTGGTGCTCTTCCTTGCGGATTGCTGGCTGCTGCTTTTGTATTCAGAAGTACAAAGGCATCTGCCAGTCATCTGCCAGGGAGGATGCTTCCCCTGATGAACTGCTGCCTGTTTTTGGGGTTTTCCCCACCCAACTCAACTTTGCTTGAGGCTGGCAGTGGTCTCACCATGTATTCGGTGGGGTAGCATGGAGGAGAGGGAGTCCCTCTTCTCCCCATTGCTCCAGGAAAGAAGGACGGCAGGTGTCTCATGGTGGCATTTTGTGGCCTTTTGTTTTGTGTGGCTGTTGAGGCACTGCGTATGCCTGCTGGGGACTTGTGGTCCCATTGAGTTTTGTAATTTTATTTTTTGCGCGCCGGCTTTCTCAGCGTTCTGCACGATCATGGCGCGCAGAACACTGGGACTTGTAGTTTTGCATTTGTGGTTTGTATTCATGCGGTGTTTTTTTCTGCGGCTCAATTTTAATTGGCCGTGCCATGTTTCCCAACATTCTTTTTGCTCGCGTCTCTCAGCCTGATTGGCTGTGGCACGGCGCGGCACAAAGAACATTGGGAATTGAAGTTGTTTCCCTTTGTTCACATTCGTGGGGCTCTTGCCCCACTGGCGCCTTTCTCAAACATTCAGTAACCTCCGTACCAGGTTCAGGCAAGTGCAGGAGGCTCAGTGCGGGATAGGATGGACGGGTGCAGAAACGTATAGCAAGTTCCAACGGTTAACCCTTGGATTTATAGGTATAGATCTCATGATCAACTACTGTGCAGAGACTTCTTGGAAAACACTAAATTGTTGATGACTTTTCATGTCCAGTAGCCAACAAACATCTTCAAGCTTGTCCATCTCCCTCCCCTGCTCTATCCTTTGTACTTCTTCATCTTCAGCCATTACCAATTCTGAATATAGGCCATCATCATGGTGATCAGCCATGAAGACTGTCCTGAGAATATAATACAGGGGCCTTTCATCTGCCTACTGCATCACAGCGTGACACCTGTACCACTGATCCAGCTCCACGAGTCACGTTCTGTTCCTGAGCCCTTTTGGTACACAACGTCCTCCTCAGCCTCAGTCCAGTATTGACTGAGCTGCTACCCTCCATCAAGATGGATTCAAGTGGGATTTAATCCATTTGGGGACCATCACCCGTCCCTGTGGACTTTGCCACCCAAGGCCATTAGTCTCCAGGGTTGTCAGGTTAGGTAACCGCCACCTGACGATTGATGTTGAGATGCTAGCAGTATGGTCTACTTTATTACCATAGCAGAATAACCTGGCCAGACTGGTTACAGCTTTTTAAAATCCCATTTGTCAGCCATGCACAGCCTATGATCCACTAGCCTTAACTTAGCCCATTAGCCATGCATGGTGATCCACTAAGGACTTCACACATTTCTTTGGGTTTGATGCCTAAGTGTCTACTTAACTTGTGACGCAAGTGACAGCAGTCTTATGAAGCACTTGGGAGACCAGAAGACAGGACTGGTGGATACAGTTGACTTAGGTTATAAGCTGTGGAAGCCTACTATATAGCTGTTTATGACTCATACTTAGTCCAATGTATAAGAACATAAGAGGAGCCTTGCTGGAACAGGCCACAGGAGCCCATCCAGTCCAGCATTCTGTCTCACACAGTGGCTCACCATTTCCTTCAGGGTATTTCCAAGCAGATGCCTTCACCTGCTTAGGATTCCCTGGAAATGGCATTGAGAGATACCCTGCCTATCTCTCCAACCCGGAGGTTGTCCTTAAGTATCCATAATTATAGCCATTGATACCCTTGTCCTCCATGAACTTGTGTAATCCTTTCTTAAAGCTGTTAAGACTGACAGCTGTCACCACTTCTTCTGGCAGGGAGTTCCATAGACCAGTAATCCTCTGGGTGAAAAAGTACTTTCTCTTATTTGTTTGAGAACTAGTACCCAAAGGTTTCATTGAGTGCTCCTACTTCTAGTGTTATGCGATAGGGAAAACAGTTTTTCCTTATCTACTTTGTCCACACCATGCATGATTTTATAAACTTCAATCAGATCACCTCTTAGACGCCGTCGTTCAAGAGTGAAGAGGCCCAACCGTTGCAGCCTCAGATGGTAAGGAAGGTGTTCCAGTCCCCTAATCATTTTGGTTGCCCTCCTCTGCACTTTTTCCAACTCCATAATATCCTTCTGGAGGTATGGCGACCAGAACTGTACACAGTATTCCAGATGGGGTCTCACCATAGATTTATAAAGAGGCAAAATGACACTTGCTGACTTATTTTCTATACCCTTCCTAATGATCCCTAGCATTGAGTTTGCTTTTTTCACTGCTGAGGCACGCTGGTATACATAGAAATGGTATGGCAGTAAATTTTTAATCATGGGTGCTTATTATGAACATGGGCCATCAAGTTGGAACTGATTTATAGCAACCTAATATGGCTTTAAAACCACTCCATAAAAATATTTCACTTACTTTAGGAGTGGTTTTACCACTATCACCAGTGAATTTCTATGGCTAAGCAGAGATTTGAACCCTAGTCTCCTGAGCCCTAGTCTATCACTCTATCTACTATATCACATTGGGTATAACCATAGTGTACCCTACAGGCAGATTCCAGAAACACAGAATGCTGTGTCAGCCCATATCAACAAATAAGGAGTAGGTTTTTCTTAAGTTAAAAATCTTATTAATTTGAGCCCAAACCAGCCTCCAACATTTTGCACTGTGACAGAGATAACTTGTAGCAACAGACACCTCCTTGAAAAATCCACTTCTCTGCCATCTACTTTAAGGATTGCAGGCTAGCTCAGAAGGAATGGAGACACTTGGGGTTAATGGTGGATGATATCTTACATCTTGATAATCAGAAAATCCTGGGGCTTCAACCCTGTGAGCTTTGGTTCTACACATGAAGTCAGAAATATTAAACCATTTGCCCTCTGCGCCCCCCCCCCCATCATACCTGTCTGGTTAATTGTCTGATTGGCAGCTGGCACACACATATCTTCAAAATACTTCAAATCCTTGAGGACAAAGACCAAGGAGGCCCATCCAAATATGACACCTGCAAAACACATGCACTCCACAAGGCCTGAGATCAGTGTGGCCAGACGTTTCACTCTCCCTGAGCCGTGGCGCTCCATTATTTCTGAGGAGCTTTCTTGCTGATTCTGAGGTAATGCTGCTTCTGGTCCTGCAATCAACAAGAAAGTGAAAGTTCAGTGATAGTGTGTATTATCCTAGAAATCTAGACAAGGTGCAACAAAGTTGTTCTACAATCGGTCTTGCGTATACTTCTGAGTGAAACACATAAGAACATAAGAACAGCCTTGCTGGAACAGGCCACAGAAGCCCATCAGTCCAGCATTGCAGGCGCACCTCCCAAAAAAGGACTCAGACACTGGTGAAAGTGGATAATGGCATTGGGCCACATTTATTGATTCATGCCCTAGTCCGAATTATAAATTTCGATTGGTACTCAACCAATTATAATTCTTAAGGCAAGCAGGCCGCAGTAACACTGGTAAGGTACCTCCCAAAATTGCCAACGGCAATTGGTTACAATGTATCCATTTGTATCAATTTGTTTGTTGGCAACAAACAAATTGTTGACCGTAGTCAATAAACTAACTACTGACCCCACCCTCTGACGCGTATCCGTAAAATAACGGGGTGATGCATGCTGCCTAGCTCGTGCCATCACCCCATTGCCTGGTTCGTCGTTGACCGGACAACGTTAACCAACTTGTGCCTATCTAGTGTTGTCCAGTCAATTGCGAACCTGCCGGATACCTGTGGGTCATAAATATTTACCTTACCAGTGCTACCCGCCCATGTGACCAAAGTCAACAGCAATAAAAACCCTGTATCAAACCATAGCAACAGTGTGGGATGGGCAAAAAAGCCAGAACCCAAGAGCCAATTGTAGGTTCCAGCCAAAAATTCCCACCCAGCCCCGAAGCGACCAAAATATCACACTGTTAACTAGGGAGGGGGTGGAGGGAAAAACTTCTCCTCTCCGTCGCTTTCACAAAATGGCAGCTCTGCTGCCTCGTGGCCACCCCTTTTAAAGGGGTGCTGGCCACACACCCCTAACTACCCGGATGCCCAAGTCCGGTGGGGGTGGGGGCGCAAAGAGCGCGGCGGCCATTTTGGCACCACGCTTGCATTCTGTCACACAGTGGCTCACCATTTGCTTCAGGGTATTATTCCCCAGCAGATGCCTTCACCTGCTTAGGATTCCCTGGAAATGGCATTGAGAGATATCCTGCCTATCTCTCCAACCCAGAGGTTGTCCTTAGGTATCCATAATTATAGCTGCATTGCTTTTACAAACAAGCAAACAAACAAAAATACCCCTTCCCAAATTGAGATGACACTTGATTCTGGATGGGGACACGTAATGGGTTCCAAACAGCAGCAACAGGGGCATAGCTCAGCCTGGCTGACCCACAGCCAGGAGCTGTGTTTTTCCTAGAGCTCCAAAGGCCTCGCTCAGGCTCCTTCCCTTCAAAATTCTCTCCCATTTCTCATAGGAACGAGGCTGCCTGGTATCCTCATCATGACAGCCTTCAATGGCTACTACTGTGGCTGTATGTGTGTGTGAGAGAAAGACAAATAGGCAGAGACTGGAAAGCACCAGAGATACCCGCTATGGCTGTGCCAATTGCCATTTTCAGAATGTACTTGCTATGCACCTCCAACCTGCTGCTATTGCTGCCTGCAGCCTTTGAGGAAAACCATTATCTGCCCCAGAGAGGAAAAGTTGATAAACATTCGACTTCTTAGTGCTGATGCCAGAAGAACACAAAGTGGAATCATGTGCCCTTTCCCCTTGAAGTTACTGTTTCTCTTCTTTTAAATTCCATTGCAACTAAAGCTTTGTACAATGTTTCTGGCACAAGAGGAGGGAATCTTGTGCCCCCCCCCTCCCCTGAACATGCACCACCTTCCATTGGAGGTACTCTGTCAGGTCCCCTGTGTGCTAGCAGTGTTTAAGTCGAGAGTCTTCATACAGTAGGTAAGACCAGTCCTCTTCTTTTTTCAGCCTCTCCCTCCTTGTTCAACACGTTGTGAGGATGCAGCAGACAACTCTTCCCAAATGTCTGAACTGTTTGCTTGAAGGAGGCTTTTGAAATGAGACTGATGGACACAGCTTGCCTATCTCCACTCTACAGCAGTGCTGCATGGAGTTTTAGATCGAGTTTGAAAACAATAATTGCTCCAAATGGGTTAGTTACCAGACTATGACTTCCAAAATCACACATGGCCAAATGTTGGAAATGAAAGGAACTTTTCCCAAGCTCTAAAGTTAGAGATGCAAAAGTTTTGTCTTTAGTTATTTCTGACCACAAGTTGCTCAAGATGGATCATGTTAGGCACCCTTATCTAGTTCAGTACTTCTTAACCCTGTATTGAGAGATAAAATGAAGTTCTACTCCTGGGTAGCTTTGTACCTGAGCTTCACATCCCCAAATCCATCACAAACATTTCCCTGTCCCTAATACTCTCACAAGCAATAACTTTGCTTCAGACTTTCTTTACATGTGCCGTTATGCTAGAGCAGTTTGTGGAGGCAGGAAAAACTCTCTCTTCACCTTCAAAGGAACAAGGTTGAGCTGCCAATACTACATTGTGTAACTGCTCTGTATTGTAACAGTAACAAAAATGTTTTCATAGCCTTTCTCTCAGAACCAGACATACCTTTCAAGAGCAATAAGTCAGTCCTATTGAATAATCTCCATTTCTATTGTTCCATCGGATCCCACTCCAGAAGATCACCAAAGCCCCTTTTGGCAGTGAAGGTCATAGGAGACCTTTGAGGAGAGAGACTAGAAAGACCATTTGCCAAAGAAAACCTCTGTTCATCAGTCTTTGAGTTCAATCCCTTTATATTAAATGAAAACTCACAGAAAGACAAAAGGATTATCTGCTTTCAAGTCCATCAAAACTGTATCTCAGAATATGAGCACTGGTTTTGGTCTAGCACAGATTCCCTCTAAGTGTTTAAAATATATTTTCTACAATAAAGAAAGCTGACCCAGTATAGTAATTAACTGTGTCATGTAGGAAGCTTCATTATCCAATCTCAGCTCAACTATGAAAGTACTAAGTTGTGTATAGAAGCCATCATTCTCCCGTATCCCGTCAGTAAAAACAGGATTTTCATGCTAGCCTAATGTTACAGATACACGTCCTGGTGATGGATGCCATGGACTTTGAACATTTCAGATGTTAAGGTTGTTGATGATTGATGGTGATAATGCTAAAAACCATGATCTCAGCAGAAAGTTATGTTCACATTTTTTGTTGTATGTCTTGGAAATACAATAGCAGAATCTAACTTTCAGATACTGAAAGAACTTGACCGCCAAAAACAGCATGAAACCTGCTCGCCAGAGGTCATGTGATTATCACATTGCACACACAAACCTTTTGCTTGCCTATGTGTGGCTTCCCAGGATATGTACATGTGGGAAAATGTGTACTGTACACAACTGCTGTACACACTGCAGGTTTCAGTATTTTCCCATTTTCCCTATCCCACTGCAGTGTTTTCCATGAGGACATTAAAAGCATTCAGCTGCCTTATAGCCTGACTTTTTTGTGGCAACACCTATGGAAAAGGCAGCTTATGATTTCATATTTGAATCTTATACAATTCACACAAGCAACAAGATTACAAGAGCATGTCTTTTCAGAGGTAACCATTTCCTCTGAAATGGGGTTTTCAACCTTTTAAAGCCGAGGGCCAGGTCACATTCCCTCAGACAACTTCAGGGGCTGGATGGCCATTTTGCCCTTCCTCCACCACATGACACTTCTGGGTGTGGTAGACTCAGTGGGGGCCACATGAAATGGTGCCATGGGCCTCATTTAGCCCATGGGCTGCAGGTTGAAAATCCCTGTTGTAGACAAAATCAACACCAAAACCAAAATTACTGTGGGACCTTTAGGATTAACGTATGTATTTCAGCAGGAGCTTTTGTGTATCATAATGTATGAGAGCTCAACCTGAAACTA
Organism: Bradypodion pumilum; assembly: GCA_035047305.1. Classification (NCBI taxonomy): domain Eukaryota; kingdom Metazoa; phylum Chordata; class Lepidosauria; order Squamata; family Chamaeleonidae; genus Bradypodion; species Bradypodion pumilum. The sequence goes on from JAWDJD010000001.1 coordinate 374,011,346, forward strand.
ATCTGTTTATGTTAAAGTTCCACAATGCTTGGCATTTTGTTTTAATTTTAACTGTGTTTATATAATACCATTAGTATATACTGTACTAAAGAAAGTACAACAGACAAAACACAGACTATGTTCTGCAAAAAATGTTTGAAAATGTGCATTTAGGATCTTTATTACAGACCACGAGCAGAGGGAAAACAGAAAGGAGAAAAGAAGAGCAAGACCAGGAATCCATTAATATGAACCAGTGTGGTTACACGTGATAATTCATTACACAAACGATGGCAGCTACAAAGGAATGCACCCTCTCAATCTCCCTACAACATTCACAGACTCACATCCTACCATCTGCTCAACTTAAGACACCCAACTTTCTGTCAATCACCTACTCTCCTGCTTAACAAGTGCCACCAGTTGCCTCGTCATTATCTATACCTCTACCATCATCATATCTTTTGGTGGCAAATTCTCACTCACCAAGGCATTTCTCCAGCACTCTAGAATACACAAAGGGAGTGATTTGTCTTTATTTATTGTGGTAGGTTGTAGATGGACAGATAGTCGGGGTGTGTGCATGCAAGTGTATATAGGAGTGCTGTATATAGCATTGTATAACCTTCATAGCTACAGCTTTGTCTGTGAATCATTAATCACACATTCTTTTAATAAAAGCCTGTTCCCTCTCAGCTGTGGGTGGTGGTAAATGTTAAAAATAATGTTCTGCATTTCTGGGACCTGTTCAATCCACAGTCCTTCCAAAATGTTGCCATTTTGTTAACTACCTATGTTCAGCCTCAAATGCTGGTAGATAAATACCATGAGCCTTCAAGCCTTCCAGGGCTTGATTAGTTCCAGATACTCCTTCAACTCAAAAACAGACAAGGTTCTTTCTTCCTCTGAAATAAGCATTGGGAATATGTAGTCCCTGATATTTTAGTGGTGGTGTGGAAACCTGAAGTTTGAGCCTTTAAGACCCATGAGCCTGACCATTCTAGAGGTTTTCTGAGATCAGAGGGATACTGTGCAAAATAGGTGAAATCCAGTGGAAAGATACATCGTGTACTGGAAGGGTGGCATCAGCAGAGTAGGAGGGAGCTAATAAATTTGCTCTTCCCTGCTCTTGCTTCATCTATTTAAAATTAAAAGCTCTTTTATTCACCACTCCCTTATAGAGTTGCTCTTTTTCTCTGTTGCCTCTTTATAGTTGGAATAAGTACACAGCACAGAAAGACCTTCAACTTAAATGAGGTAAAAGAGAAAAAGAGCAAGCTTTCATCTTCTTCTGGGTGTTTTCTTTACAGGCTGGCTCAGCTATATATGTCTACAGAGGCCTGAGGCCAATTTGGCCTGATGTCTTCTCTCCCCCTGCCCCCAACATGGCTTCCTCCAGCTTCTTATCCAATTCTTCCCTCACCTTAGCAACTCCCTGCCTCAAATGTCATCAGGGACCTCTCTTTATGTTATCCACTCTAGCTACTGAGTATTCCTTCCATTCCTTGAAAACTTTCTATTTTCTTCCTCCAAATCTTTCCCAGACACCTAGAAATAAATCCCTGATCCCTCACTTTTCATAACAGCATCTGTTTTCTCTTTGCCTCATAGTCAACAGTACTTGAAAATTATCCATGAACCTCATACTTTTGGCCTGCACTCTCAGGGGCTGAATGGCAGCCAGAGGAGAGGAGGAGCAGAATATGTTGTTGACCTACCTAGGCTTGCCATGTCAGGATCAAGCTGGTTTTCCACAAGCCACTGTTAGGTAGTCTGGAAAGCAGGTGGGTTCCTCAAGAAGAACAGTGCATCCAGGCTAAGCCAAGGCAATGGGAAGCAAACACGGACCCCGGACCACATCTATCCTGGGCTAGCTCTCCAACGTAGCAGAGAACGCCCACAGAGACACTCCTCCAAGCAGCCTCCTCCCTCCAACAGGAAACAGATGTTGCAAGGCCAAAAAAAACCCCACACCACTCTGGTGGGTAAACTTATGTTAGCTCAAACAACAAACTGTTGCAAAAACTGTGGATACTGAGACATATGGGAACATAGTCAATCTAATGGAGAGGGTATGGATTTTCTCAGCCCACATGGCCTAGCAACAGACTAAGACTAGTCACACTTTGTGGACTCCTAAACATCTGAGAACTTTGAAGAGTTCATCTGATCAAACACACATTTGAAAACAGCTGTGCAGTTCACAAAATAAAAGGATACAATGCCTTAGTCAATGGGCAAATTATTTATTTATTTATTTATTTATTTATTTATTTATTTATTTATTTATTTATTTATTTATTTATTTATTTATTTATTTATTTTCTATACTGCCCACTTAGGTGGTATCCCACTCTGGGTGGTGAACAAACAAATAACAATAATGCATAGCAGATCAAAACAAACAACTGACAAATACATCACAAACTGAGCTAAAATAAAATAAAATAAAATAATTGGCTTCTGAGGGCATAGGAACTTAATCTGACTGACAATTTATTGGTAAAGGGCAACACCCTGAAAAGCCTTCTTGAAGAAGAGATAGATAAATAGATAGATCCCCTGTTGGGGAACGTTATATATTCATCAGTATATTCACATCCATGCATACACAATTTCCTCTTCTCTACAGTAAGCTATATTGTACATCATTTGCTATTTTTTGTGCGTATGCCCTCACTTAATTGTGATGCAAGGCACAAAAGGCACACAGCAGCTTCCTAAGCCTTGCAATGAATTAAACATATGTGGTGCATGTGTATAAGTGACAACAATGTACTTTTCAATCTCATTTCAGGGCAGGGAGGAATATCATATAGAGTAAATGAATTATAGAAATGTAGAGCTAGAAGAGAACCCAAGAATCAGTGAGTCCAACTCCTTCATGATGCAGGAAATCTTGTGTGAAATGAGATTCAATATTGTACAGGATTCTCAGGGATGATCTAGAATTTGGTGTTCAATACTGGCCTTAATTTGAGTGACAGCCTTTTCTGCTCTGACAAATGAGCATTGCATTAGAAGTGCTCATAAGGAAGAGAGGTAAACACTCTTTATACAAAAGATCTGTTACCCAACTAGAGGTACAAGAATCCTTGACTTGATCCTGAGTAATACTCAGGATCTGGTGCAAGATGTTAATGTGACTGATCCAATAGGAAACAGTGACCACAACTCAATTATGTTTAACTTGATCATAGACTGCAAGTCACTGATAAAATCTAACACAGAGACCTTAAATTTTCAAAAAGGAAATTTCCCAAAGATGAGGAAACTAGTAAAAAAGAAGCTGAAAGGGAAAATTGAGAGAGTCCAAACACTCCAAGAGGCATGGAGGCTGTTTACAAAAACAATAACAGAGGCCCAATTGGAATGCATACCCAAAAGGAAAAAGGGCACTGCCAGGTCCAAGAGGTCTCCGAAGTGGCTTACAGGAGCTGTTCAGGAAGTGATCAAGAGCAAGAAAAGCTCATTTAGAAGATGGAAGGCTTGTCTGAATGAGGACAGCAGGCAGAAACATAAATTCTGGCAGAACAAATGCAAGGCAACAATCAGGAAAGCAAAGCAAGACTTTGAGGAGCGTATAGCTAAAAATACTCAGAGAAATAACAAAGACTTCTTTAAGTACATTAGAAGTAAGAACCCAACTAGGAAGGCCATTGGACCATTAGATGACAATGGAAGGCAAGGGGTTATTAAAGAGGAAACAGAGATTGCAGAGAGACTCAATGAATTCTTTGCTTCAGTATTCACTGAAGAAGACAGAGACCACAAGCCCAAAACAGAGCCTATCTTCATAGGGAGGGAAACCAAAAAATTAAGCAAGATAGAAATAACCAGGGAGGAGGTCCTTGCATGTTTTGTTAAGCTAAACACTAACAAATCCCCAGGACCAGATGGAATCCATCCACGAGTTCTCAGGGAACTTAAAGATGAAATTGCTGATCTCCTAGCCAAAATATATAATCTTTCCCTCAAATCAGGCTTTGTGCCTGATGACTGGAAGGTAGCGAATGTAACACCAATTTTCAAAAAAGGATCCAGGGGTGATCCAGGAAATTACCGACCTGTCAGTTTGACATGTGTCCTAAAAGATAGAATTAATAGGCACATAGAAGAGAAGGCGCTGCTAAAGGAGAGCCAACATGGCTTTTACAAGGGCAAATCATGCCTCACTAATCTGTTGGAATTTTTTGAGAGTGTCAACAAGCATGTGGATAAGGGGGATCCAGTTGACATTGTTTATCTGGACTTTCAGAAGGCTTTTGACAAGGTCCCACACCAAAGGCTCTTGAATAAACTTACCAGTCATGGAATAAAGGGACAGGTCTTGTCCTGGATCAGCAACTGGCTAAGGGACAGGAAACAGAGGGTAGCACTAAATGGACACTTCTCCAAGTGGAGGGAAGTAAAGAGTGGGGTCCCCCAAGGTTCAGTACTGGGACCCCTGCTTTTCAACCTCTTCATAAATGATCTAGAGGTAGGAGTAAAAAGCAAGGTAGCCAAATTTGCTGACGACACTAAATTATACAGGGTAGTGAAAACTGTGAGAGATTGTGAGGAGCTCCAGAGGGATCTCTTGACACTGGGGGAGTGGGCAAAACAGTGGCAATTGAGCTTCAACATTAGTAAGTGCAGAGTGATGCATGTTGAGGCAAAAAAAACCCAATTACATTTATAAACTGATGGGGTCTGAACTCTCTGCGACAAACCAGGAAAGGGGCCTTGGTGTCCTGGTGGACAACTCAATGAAGGTGTCAACCCAGTGTGCCTCAGCAGTGAAAAAAGCAAACTCAATGCTAGGGATCATTAGGAAGGGTATAGAAAATAAGTCAGCAAGTGTCATTTTGCCTCTTTATAAATCTATCGTGAGGCCCCATCTGGAATACTGTGTACAGTTCTGGTCGCCATACCTCCAGAAGGATATTATGGAGCTGGAAAAAGTGCAGAGGAGGGCAACCAAAATGATTAGGGGACAGGAACACCTTCCTTACCATCTGAGGCTGCAACGGTTGGGCCTCTTCACTCTTGAACGACGGTGTCTAAGAGGTGACCTGATTGAAGTTTATGAAATCATGCACGGTGTGGACAAAGTAGATAAGGAAAAACTGTTTTCCCTATCGCATAACACTAGAACTAGGGGACACTCCATGATACCTTTGGGTACTAGTTCTCAAACAAATAAGAGAAAGTACTTTTTCACCCAGAGGATTACTGGTCTATGGAACTCCCTGCCAGAAGAAGTGGTGACAGCTGTCAGTCTTGACAGCTTTAAGAAAGGATTAGACAAGTTCATGGAGGACAAGGGTATCAATGGCTATAATTATGGATACTTAAGGACAACCTCTGGGTTGGAGAGATAGGCAGGATATCTCTCAATGCCATTTCCAGGGAAACCTAAGCAGGTGAAGGCATCTCCTTGGGAATACCCTGAAGGAAATGGTGAGCCACTGTGTGAGACAGAATGCTGGACTGGATGGGCTGTGGCCTGTTCCAGCAAGGCTGTTCTTATGTTCTTATGATGCTTTAATGTTCATGCATACATATTTGCAGCAGGGCTGTGGCCAGGGTGGATTTTTCCCAACCCGAATTAGTAGTTTGCCCACCCTCAAACCCCCAACTGCTTATATATGACACACACACACAGTGTCTCTCAACTCACAGATATAACTTCTGCAGATCCTGCACACTAAATAAGAACTTAGAGAACAGAAAAATCTAGGAATCCACTTTAGCCAATGTCTGAATACTGTATATCATCCCCGAAAGGCAAAAATGAAGACTTACCAGAAAGGACACAGGCTAGGAAATGAGAACCAAGTCCAGTAAACAAGCAGTGTATACTAATGTTCCTAGGTTTGCTCTCTATGTCCTATGGGTATATGCACCAACACCACCCTTTATCTAAGACACCAGACTAATAAACTAGAAAGGGAGACTGGCAGCCCATTATCTATTAGTTGCAGACAACCCCAAAGATGCCACAGGCAAAGGAGCTCTCCTAACCAGTTGCTCTAATTTCATTTCTAGGTCTAGGATCTCAATAACATTTGACTTTGGGTTTCATAATGCACTACTGTTAGATGATTTTGTTTTTTGGCAGCTAACTGCTATTTTTCTGGACATGGTTTAAAACAAGGATTGTCATACTTGAGTAGCTTGAAAGAATATACTCTCCGCTCAGTGGGTATAAGGTGGGGATATACATTTATGCTTTCCTTCAAGACACACCTCAGTTCTACTTGTATTTGAAAACACTGCATCAAATCTACCTCCATTAGAGACTAACATTCAGAAGATCCTAAGTCCCTGTCTTCCTCAACTGTTCTGAAACATTTCCAGCATAATAATTCTGATACCCAAACCGCAAATTTGTACACATACATTTTTCTTGATGCATTCTAGAGACCCTCATTCATACTCCTCAGGATCGCCATTAGACAAGAAATGTGATCAGCCCCCTCCCCCACCCCAAGTCCTTCTGTGATCCACAGCTGCAAGTATTTGTCATCTGTCATAATTTGGGAGCCACACAAATAACACGAACAAAGAATAGGTATTCATATATGTAAGAATAGACAACCAGTCAAATACCAGCCACCATAAATTCAGTTCATACAAACATTAAGAGAATAGGAGATCCAGAGAAAAAAATTGTCCCTCCTAAAAATTCAGCTGCCAAATAAGTATCACATACATCCTGCAATTAAATAATAACGAATAAGGATGATCAAGAATATTTCTGAACATATGCAGAGAGCATTACACTTCTACAAAATAGACACAGCTGTTCTGCTCAAGGACCTATTTATTACAACTTTGGGTACCAGCAAAGTTCTCTCTCTCTCTCCTCCTCCTCCCTCTGCCTGTCTATATGCAGGAAAGTGGAACAGTCTGCTTTATGTTGAAAATCTTCTTCCCTGTTATGATACATTGTATCTCACACTTGAGTGTTCCTCTGTCTACAGTGAAGATGTTTTTTTTCCCTCCTGTGACAAGGATCCACGCTGGTCTTTGAATCGCTTCACTTTATTCCTCCTTTGACGACTGACATTCCACTTCCTGCCCTAGTAGCTGCCATTCAGCGGGCCAAGCACCATTCCTTTTTGTTGTTGCTGAATAAAATAAGTGACACAGCAAAACAGCGATGCATCTGTCTAGCATGGTACCCCTAGGAATTTGCTTTGTCAGACAACTATTTTTTTTAAAAAAATAGACTTTGCAAAAGAATAGGAAGAGGTTTCTTCATTTTAATGTCACTACCCAATGCATATGTCACAGGGTTGTCACCTCTGATAACAGCACCATTAGCTCTATCTGGGTGTGAAATAACTGTTAACATGGGCTACAAGAACAGGATAATTAGTAACATGCCAAAATAACTGTAGCCTTGGCGCTGTGCCAGAAAGTAGAGAGACAGCTATAAAAAGAGGGTGGGACAAGGTCAAAAACACATGTAGATGTCATAATTTGGTTTGAACCTAACCAACCAAAAATGATCCAGGAAGCAAGCTGTGTGGACTGGATCTTTCTCAGGCATGTCAAATTTCTCTTTACTGTGTGGTTAACTCTGCTTTCCACAGTTACATTCTCAAGCATTGTTGAGTTTGAGTCATCATACCATGGTAATAATGTGCCTTGACATGCACAGAGTGTATTCACCATATCCGCCTTTTCTCCAGGAACTTCACACACTCTTAGTTGTTTATCAGATTGAGACTGCAAGAAGCAGGTTTTATCTCAATATAGGAAAAGTGCATGGCAGAAATTTTAGTTCTCTTAAACAGAGTTTTGTTGTTGCATGTGAATTATTGCCTGGCCATATGGTAAGAGTAAAATTTTGGAGATATAATAGACACCACATAAAGAATCAAGTGTATTAGACCACTAAAAGAAAATGCAAACAAAAGCTAGCTGTCAAAATGAGGGCTGTACTCTCAGGTCAGAGATCTCCATTTTGAAACTTGCTTTAAGCAGAAGAAATTGGCCCACACATGTGGCCATGATTTTTGAGAAGTTTTATGCTTTTTCAGTACCATGCATAGCTCTGTGGTTCCCAATTTGATGAAGATCTGTATGGATTGAAATCCAGCTTCTGACTGTAAATTTTACTAGTGTAATAAAGCTACTCTCATCCTCACCTTTGAATTCTGCACAGCTACCACATGGCCTTGTTTCTTTTCCATTATATAATTTCACACGCACATAATTTATACATACATAGTGAATAGTATTAAGTTTGGTTGTGTGGAAAGACTGCATAGGAGGAAAATGTTAGAATCATGGAGAAGATGAGGAAACAGCATAGCCCTTAACTTTAGGTCTGAATCCTTTGTGCTTTAAGAGTACAGTAAAACCCCGACTTACAAAAACCCTGAGTTACATATAATTCGACTTACATAATGATTTTCTGGTAAAACCATGTCCCAATTTACATAAATGTCCCAATTTACATAACATGATTTCCTATGAGTTTGCTTCGAGTTACATTTAAAAGTTCATTTTTTCTATGGGTTTCCTTCGAGTTATGTAAAATTCATTTCCCTATAGGTTTGCTTTGATTTACATTAAAAAATCATTTTTTCTATGGATTTGCTTCGAGTTACATAAAAAATAATTTTTCCTATTGGTTTGCTTTGAGTTACATAAAAAACCGATTTAAGCAAAAGCCTACAGACTTTTGTGTAAGTAGGGGTTTTACTGTATATTCCAGAAAACTAAATATTAACTGGCTAGGTGATTTTGTTGTATATTGATCATGAATATTATTTTACTACTCTTTTTTACCCTTGCAGATTGACACACACACACACACACACACACACACACACACACACACACACACACACATTCTCTCTCTCTCATTTATTTCTGGGTCTCCCATATTTTACCACCAAAAATTCTAAGTAATCCACCCTTTCCCCTTTATTTCACTGGTAGCCTTGTACATTAATCTTACAGAGAATGATATGCAAGCTTCAGGTCAAAAACAAAGGATGCTTAGACTTAGCACCTGTCACCACTATGGAAGAGAAAAGGTAAAAAGATCCAATCTGCTGTTGGGGGTGGTGGTGGTGGTGGTGGGTTATGTGCAAGGAATTGCATTCTTCTAAAGAAGAGGCGTCTGAAATACAGAAAGCTTCCGTATACTTCACCGAAACAACCACCAGCACCTCCAGAGTACCAAAGATGTACCTACCTTGCTTTGAGTCCGCCATCATACTGTCCAACTGCCCATCCATGTACCTTGTTCTAGGACTCCCTGAGAGTCATCACATAAAGATTACTCTGTTTTGAGCCACTAGCCCTGTTTCCTGGTCAAGTGTGGCACTTTTGGCTACTCTGAACTGCACAGAAAAAGAAGAAGCAACTGCATCTCCTCCTGCTGGTGCCACTTATAATTAGAAAGACCTTTCAGCCCCTAAAGACTTTGTACTTTCTTCTTGTTTATTTAGCTCCCCTAAAGTCCCCTTAATGAAGGCACCTTATTGCAAGAGCTTCTGATGAGTCCGCTTAATTATGTGAAATGAGTTGTTTTTCACCACTAAAGATTAACTTTGGCTGAGAACTGTCAGTAGATTTCTCCAGTGTGTTTAAATTTCACTTCCTCGTTGCATTGATTATGACATTATTTCCCCAACATTGGCAGCATTTGTTTGCCACACTCTGTTGTTATTCTTGTGATCATCTTCTGCTTTCCAAATCCTTTTCCTCCTCACACACCTATCCCGTCTAACAGCTCAGATGGCAGAGCAGAGTCACGGACGCCCTTCTGCTGGAGACAGGTAATACTTTTTTCAAAGAGCTGCTAGCATGTGTGTGTTTGTTTGTTGCCTTTTTTTGTGTTCCTCCACAAATAAAGCTTCCAGACAGCTTTGCATATATGAAGTGTGTGGACTAAATCATGTAAAGGGATGCATAAGAGGGAGATGGGGAAGAAAGAAGTAGGAAAGGGAGCAGTCTTCATCCGGACTGACATCCCCTCTCATCTCCCTGTGTTTCATCCTTCAGCTGAAATGGCTGCTGGAGAGAACAGCTGAGTTCACTACACAAGAAACTTGCATTATTTGAAGGGATGTCCATTGCACAATAAATCATGAGATAGGCGCACCTTTCAGCGGTACAAACCACTAGCATGAAGTAGATATTTCAACAGGATTCCTGCCTAAATGTTCATTTATTTCATAAATTTCATCTACAGTAAAACCCCAACTTACATACACCTCGAGTTATGTAAAATTCAACTTACATAAACCTTTTGTGCTAAAACCATGTCCTGATTTATGTAAATGTCCCAATTTATGTAATGCAATTTCCTATGGGTTTGCTTTGAGTAACATAAAAATTTATTTTTCCTATGAGTTTGCTTCAATTTACAGTACATAAAAATTCATTTCCCTATGGGTTTTTTCGATTTACATTAAAAATGCACTTTTCCTATGGGTTTGCTTCGAGTTATGTAAAAAACTGATTGATGTAAAAGCCAACGGAATGGACTTTTTATGTAAGTTAGGAGTTTACTCTATCACAAAACCCTTCTCTCAAAAGCAATTGTTGCAATTATCATCTCTAACTAAGGTTGAGGCCAATGTGAATTAGTAAAGGGTAGCTTTGAGGACATTTAGTGTCCCCTCAGTCAGGACATCTCAGGAACTCTCCAGTATCTCTGCTGGCTGTAGGGCCAACAACTCTTTGCTAGATCCTTGCCTGTCCTGATTAGTTAAATAATGGGCCCAGGTGGTGCTGTGATTAAGCTGCTGTACTATAGCCAAAACATTGTGAGTTCAATCCTGATGGGGATCAAGGTTGACTCAGCCTTCTATCCTCCTGAGGTTGGTCAAATGAGTACCCAACATGGAGGCAAAATGCTAATTACCTTGTGAACTGTCCAGAGAGTCCGCTAAGTGCTATTGGGCAGTATATAAGTGTACAGTGAACCCCCACTTTGTGGAATTAATCCATTCCACAGGGTTTTCCTTATAGCGATTTTTCCTTAAAGAAAAGCACATAGGAATGCATTGTTGTTGTTCAGTCGCACAGTCGATTCCGACCCTTTGCGACCCTATGGACCATCGTTCTCCAGGCGCCTCTGTCCTCCACCATCCCCCTCAGTCCTCCCAGTTTTGTGCCCATTGTGTCTACAATACCATCTATCCATCTCATCCTTGGCCTCCCCCTTCTTCTTTTGCCTTCCACCTTTCCCAACATCACGGCCTTCTCAAGTGACTCCTCCCTTCTCATTTGATGCCCAAAGTACTTTGAAAACCAATATTTCCATTCCGGAGGTTAGAAAAAAGCAAGAAACAAAACAAAACAAAAACACCGTGTATTTTTTCTGTTCAAAACTCTTTCTAAAGTGGTGAAAGCGCTTTAGGCTAAAAGATATGACATCAGAAGATGAGCCCCTCAGGTGGGAAGGCAATATACGACTGGGGAAGAGCAGAAGGCAAATACAAGTAGCTCCAGAAAGAGTGAAGCGGCTGGGCCAAAACCAAAAGGATACTCAGCTGTGGATGTGTCTGATGGTGAACAGAAGGTCTGATGCTGTAAAGAACAATACAGAGGAGCCTGGCATCCTGTGGCTGTAAGGTAAAGGTAAGGTAAAGGTTCCCCTTGCTCGAAAGCCAGTCATATACAACTCTAGGGTTCAGTGCTCATCTCTGTTTCAAAGGCGAAGAGCCAGCACTGTCTGCTTCTGCAGACATTTCCGTGGTCATGTGGCAGGCATGACTAGACACCGGAGCGCACGGAACGCTATTACCTTCCCCCCAAAGTAGGCCCTATTTATCTACTTGAAATTTCTTGCTTTTGAACTGCTAGGTTGGCAGGAGCTGGGACAAAGACGGGAGCTTATTCCATCCTGCAGTACTCGGGAATCGAACTGCTGACCTTCTGCCTCCCAGTCAGCATAGTAGCCACTTGAGCCACTGTGGCTGTAGGGTCACAAAAGGTTGGACTTAAGTGTGCAACTAAACAACAACAAAGTAATTGATTTATGGATGTCATCTTTGTAGGTATTTTATTTTTGGTATTATGATATGTGTTGGTTTGTACCTTGACTGATTGTTGTAATTTGCTTGCTTTATGTTTATTTATCTAATGCTGTGAGCCTCCCAGAGTGGTGTTTGCACCAACTGGGCAAGATATAAATCAATCAAACAAACAAACAGATAAAGAACCACCAGTTACCAGTGACCACTTCAATTCTTCTGAGGGAACTAGTACACCGTTCACAACTAAATGATGGTTATAAATTGTAGCATTCAAACACAGTAAAGGAGGACACTTCACTGGATGAATTCCTATTTGTTTTGCATGCAAAAGGGTAGAACCTTAATTAAAATGGACATCGGCAGTCCTAAACCCTGTATTTACTCTAAGTTGAAGAATATGTGACTCTAAGTTGAAGAATATGAATTCATTCCACCAATGTGTCTCCTTTCTTAAAACTAAGAATTGTCTCTTTGACTAATTTCCCAGAGAGCCACTCTTAACACGCACTACTCCACTCTTATTCTATTTGAATTATTTCTTTCAAAAACAATATGTAGCTTCCATGATTGGAGTGCAGAATGGTTGGAACACCTGTTGACTTTCAGATTAACATATCATTTATAAACTTACAAAATTTATGGATTTTCATCAAATAAAAAATAGATGTTGGGGGAGCGGGAGTGGCACAGTGAGTTTAACCAAACTTTCTGATAGAACAGGTACAATTATGCTTTGCCCCAGAAGCTTTTGCAATGGCTTTATCTGGGATATCTGGAATAATTAATAACATTTAGCAGATAACTAAATGATTTCCAGCACTGATATTTTTTTTTTAAACAGAATCACCTGAAGGGAGACATCCTCTTCTACAGATGTAAAAGATGATAGGGTTCTTGCACCTTTAAACAGCATACAGGAGATGTATAGCAAGTATGGATTTTTATGCAAATGATATCCTCTGAAATCCCTTCTTTCACACAATTGTGAAAGATGCAGAGGCCTCTCATATCTTGTATCTGACAGCAGATGTCCATCTCCTAACAGCACTTCCATTGAAACGGAAGTAATCTGCAAATTGAATACTCCATGTCCATCAATACGTAAAGAGCTACAATTCATAACATAGTTTCCTTCTGAAAGCTTTGCTATATTGAATGGATGTAATGCTTAACAACAAACTGCTCTCATTCATATCAATTGGACTTGAAGAAATGTAACCCCTTCTGAAAGAATGTGTCTATCAGAAGGAGTTCCTGAGGGTAGGTATTTGAATGTGAATTTATTTTTATATACCGCTTTCCTCGTTTTGTGTACGAACCAAAGCGGTTCACAGTATTCAAAAATATACAGAAATACTGTACAATAATACAGGATCATAAGGCAATAATACAAATTTACACGTGCAAAATACAAAATTACATAACAAAAGATTATATTACAACAGTAATGTAAACAATGCAATAAGAGCAAAACATAACTGACGGGAAAATCCCCGGCTTCTTTCCAAGCCCTCCTGGCAGACAGGGTCGGGAAGGCAAAGTCAGAAAGGATGGTGAAGTCAGCGGCTGCCCCAACTTTTCAAGTCTTCATGGCGGGTGGGGCCAGGAGGGGGAGGTCGGCGGTTCCAGGTGAGCCACGTCTCCCATCCTGGGCTGGTGGCTTGGGCCCAGGAAAGACACGACAGGGACCCTCACGGTGGCAGCTCCGGTGGCCTCGGCCTTTAAAGTCCTTGTGGCGGGCGGGGCCAGGAGGGGAAGGTTGGTGGTTCCAGGTGAGCCATGTCTCCCATCCCAGACTGGTGGTGTTGGACCGGGAGAGATGCAGCAGGGACCCTCGCGGTGGCTGCTCCGGTGGCCCTGGTGGCCCTGGCCTTTAAAGTCCTTGTGGCAGGTGGGGCCAGGAGGGGGAGGTCAGCAGTTCCAGGTGATAAGTAGTGGCCCTTTTTTTGGGGGTTCTACTTACACCTTCCTGTACCTCCTTAACGATTGTTCACTCATCAGCAGCGTCTGCCCCTGCCAGGGCCGCCATCAGGGGGGACCATCAGGACTCCCAACCCGGGCCTGGAGATGACAGGGGCCCAGTGGCCCCAGGAAACCCCTGATGTGTGCATGCGCAAATAAACCACGCATGCGCACAAAACCACAGGGGAGTGGCGCCACCGGGAAACCACTGATTTACATATGCGCAAACAAACCACGCATGCACAGAAAACCACAGGGGCATGGCCAAAATGGGGGCAGCGTACCGGGCCCGGAAATTTCTGATGCCAGCCCTGGCCCCTGCCTCTGTGGGGCAACCTCCCTCTTTCAGGTTATTTCTGGGCTCCGCTTGGCTTAGTTTAGCAAAGGCACAGGGAATAGAATTAGGTAGCTTATCTGTGGACACTCTGTGTGGTCCAGTCATTTTCCAATCCAAAATTCAATACATACAAAGGGTCTAAGAATAATTATATTTATTATCAGTAAGTTAAGAAAATGAGCATAGCATGAGGAAACAAACTTACAATGTAGTCATTCAAAGAAGTATAAAAATAAGAAAGCTTAATTAGTTACCTTCGGCCCTCAAGGCCTTATCTAAACTCTACTCACATCGCGTGAGGCTCCCCCCAGGACCTTTCCATGGTGAAAGAGAAAGAGCATCTGAAGATCCTTTCTTTTATAGATGACTAACATATTTTGCCCGGCGGTGCTGGGATTTGTAAAATTGTGTTGGATAGTAAAGGGTTTCGTTTTTTTTCTTGAACCAATGGTGCTGGGCTGTTTTAAATGGTGTTGAAAGGTTTTGTGATTTTGTGGCTTCGAGGCGCTGCGTCCGCCTGTGGCGGACTTGCGCTCCCAGTGTGTGTTTTATTTTTATTTTTTGTGCACCGGCTTCCTCAGTGCTGGGCTCTTTAAATTGGTTTTGGAAGGTTTTTGTTTTATGTTTATGCAAATTTTATTTTATTTTAATTTATTTAATTTAAATTATTATTTTTTAATTTAGAATTTAATTTTGGTTTTTTAAATCTTTATTTTAATTTTTTATTTTTTGTTTTGTTTTTTTGTTTTTGTTTTTTTTTTTGTTTTTTGAGTGATGATTTCTATTGTTGTTTTATGGTATTTTTTGAGATTAGTGTGAATATTTTTGAATGTTTTGATAACTTATTTGATTCATTTGGGAATTAATCTTATTAGTTTCAATATTTTTGAATGTTTTTTCTCTTGTGGCCTCTGGGTGGGGGTGGTGAGCTTTACTTCCTCTGTACAATTTTTCTCTTCTGTCCTCTGGGTGTCGCTTCCGGTAAATATTTTCATTATTTTCTCAGTTGAGTTCCGGTCGTCATGGAGTGAAGATGTCTCCTGGTAAGCTCTCTGGTGTTGTTGTTGTTTTTTGGGGGGGTTATGTTGGGTTTTGGGGGGGTCTTTGTGATGTTTTTGTGGTTACTTTTTGGATGTTTTTGTGTTTCTTTTTGACTGTTTTTGTGACTGTTTTTGAATGTTTTTGTGTGTACTTTTTTTAGGGGGGGGGTCTTTTTTTTCACGGGCCAGGCTGGATCCCTGGCCCATGGAAAGAAAAGGGCGGGGTGGTGGTCTTTTTTGGGGGGAGGGTTTCGCGGGCCAGGCTCGATCCCTAGCCCGTGGAAAGAAAAGGGCGGGGGTTGTCTTTTTTTTCACGGGCCAGGCTCGATGGCTGGCCCGTCAAAAGTAAGGGCAGCGGCGGCGTGGGGTTTTTTTTTTTGTCGTTTATTTTTCGCACACCGGCTGGCCAGTCGAAAGTAAAGGCAGTGGCAGCAGGGGGAGGGTTTCTTTTTTTCGCACACCAGCTAGCCCATCGAAAGGAAGGCCAGCGGCGGCGGCGGGGTTTTTCTTTTTTTCGCCCACCGAATGACCCGTCAAAAGGAAGGGCAACGGTGGCCGGGTTATTTTTTTTTTGTCATTTATTTTTCGCGCGTCGGCTGGCCCGTCGAAAGTAAGGGCAGTGGCGGTGGGTTTTTTCTTTTTTTCACGCGACGGCTGGCCTGTCGAAAGGAAGGCCAGTGGCGGCGGGGAGGGGTTCTCCATGCGCCGGCTGGCCCGTCGAAAGGAAGGGCAGCGGCGGCGGGGGTGTTTTTTTCTTTTTTTCACGTTCCAGCTGGCCCGTCAAAAGGAAGGGCAGCAGCGGCGGGGTTTTTTTTTTTTGTTTATTTTTCGCACGCCAGCTGCCTCAGCATTCTGCGTCCTAATGGCGTGCAGGATGCTGGGGCTTGTAGTTTTGCGTGCGCGTGTTTGGTTACTGCAGCGGTTTTTTCCTGCGGCTTTTTTTTTAATGGCCATGGTGCGTTTCTGAACGTTCCTTTTGCCATGCCGCTCAGCCTGATTGGCTCTGGTGCACAAGGAACATTGGGAATTGAAGTTCCCTTTTTTTGTTTGCATCCGGGGGGGCTCCTACCCCCCGGCTGAAAATTTCAACCCGACAGTTACCTGCGAACCCAGTTCAGGCGAGTGCACAGAGGCTCGGACGGAGCTAGTGGGGCTGGTGCAACATCCTTTGTCACATTCCAATGGTTAACACACCATTTTATAGTTATAGATGCAACCCAAAAGTCCAGGTAACCTCTAATTGGCTCAAAGGGGCCATATGCTAATTTATTGGCCCTCCTGCTTCCATGCAGAGTTGCACATACTCAATGAAGAATCATCAATTGTCTAGCCATAAATTCAGCACTAAAACCTTCCCTTAAAGTGCCTCCCAGCCCCAGGCAGTCCCTCCCCACTGGCCTTTTGATCTTTTGAACACTCTAGTGTTCAGTGCTCATTTCTGTTTATAGCTAACCTGTACGGTAATTACCGTACGGTACAGTAATTTGGCCCTCCGTACGATGTACGACTACCGCACGGAGATGTACGGTAATTTTCAGTAATTTTTGAAAATAATTTTTAAAAAGATTATTTCCAGTTCCGTCCTGGGTCAAAATGAAAAAAAAAACAGATTACTTCCGTTTTCTTTCCTCATAAATATTCAAAAAAATATGCCTGCCCAGGCTCCTCCCATAGCTCCACCCGGACTCCGCCCAGTATGCGCATGCAGAAATGGGTCTGCGCATGCATGAACCCCATATGGTAATGTACAGTAATTTTTATGCAGCCCGTACGGTAATGTACGGTTTCCGTGTTGGCAATGCTCAGCACTGTCTGTGTTTGCAGATGTTTCCAAGGACATGGGGCAGGCATGACTAGACACCAGAGTGCATGGAATGCTGTTTATCTTCCCACCAGAGTGGTATATATTTATCTACCTGCAATTTCTTGCTTTCACACTGCTAGTTTGGCAGGAGCTGGGACACAGATGGGAGCTCACTCTCTTGTGCAGTACTCGGGTTTCAAACTCCGACCTTCTAATCTTCAATTTCAGCATCTTAACCACTCGAGCCACTGCAGTCCCAGTCTTGAGGGTACACAAAAGCAAAAGCAAATTAGAAGATGGAGGAAGGAGCTCGCTGGACAAGGAATAACATTAAAGGAGGATATAGCTGAAGATCTCAACTTCCTCTACATCATTTGGAGGACCCTGGATAAGCTGAGGGTTGGAGTCCCTAAATGTAAGGCCAACATACTCAAGTGGGGGCTGCTGGCGGACAGCATCACATGGTGTGAATGTGGAGAAAAACAGAATCTGGCTCATTTACTGGTCTGCTGCCAGAGAAAATGCATGATGAGGACTTGGGTTTGTGCAATGACAAAGCAAAGAAAGTGGCTTTATTTTGGCAGTCATGGTTTGATCGGAACATGCAAGAAGAAGAATAGATTAGGTCCTCAAAGATACATTTAATACACATGGCGGGTATCTGGTGCATCTGGAATTACAAAACAGCTATAAAAGCAAAACAGGTATAAAATGTGGGGGAAGGGGTTTTAACAGACTTCACCTACCAGTGTTATGGGGGAGAGAAAGAGAACAAAAGGGTCAAAAGCATTCATTATAACCTTACAAAAAAATTTCTACTCAAAGAAAAGGATGGATAAAAAAGGAACAGATGAAAAAAATCTTCCCTCTGGACTGTCAAGGCAAGATCATCAGCAATGATGAAAGTCCTTGAGTTACAGGGATGTTGGTTGACCATTTGATACTAAATCACATAGCCTCTAAAATTGAACCTCTTCTAATTCCAGAACAGGCAAACTTTAGATCAGGCGAGAGCTGTATGGTTCAAGTCTTAAATCTAGGTCACCATATTAGGAGATGGATTTGATACACAAAATAACCGGAGCAGCATTTGTTGGCCTTACAGCAGTATATGCCACAGTTCGTCAGCAATTGCGGCTTAAAAAGGTCTATCTCCTGATTGATTATCATGGTCACCATTCTAATTCAAAACCAAAGATTCTTTGTTGAATTCAAGGATGTAACAGTTGCTGGATAAATCAAAGGAATGATCTCCCACAGGGTAGCTTCCTGACATCATTACTTTTAAACATTTCTACATTTCTTCTTCCA
Organism: Bradypodion pumilum; assembly: GCA_035047305.1. NCBI lineage: Eukaryota > Metazoa > Chordata > Lepidosauria > Squamata > Chamaeleonidae > Bradypodion > Bradypodion pumilum. Next base: position 374,029,772 of record JAWDJD010000001.1, read on the forward strand.
TTTTGTAAAAGTGGCATAATAGGGAGGTTGGCTTGTAGCTTTTAGGATCTGATGGTTCTTTGCCTGGTTTCAGTATAGTGATTACTTTTGTGTTCTGCCACCATTTTGAGATTCCTCGTTCAGCAGTTACTAAAGAATAGAAGAAGCCATTCTTTCTGTTTTACCCCAAACGTTTAAATTGCTTGATTCACCTATCATGGAGTTCCACTGCTTTGCCATTCCTACATTCTCTCTTGGCTTCCTTTAGTTCTGCCAATATGAAGGCAGTAGAAAGTGCATTAGATTCAACTTTGAATACCCCTTTGATGTTTTTATTTTATTTTATTATGTGTTGGTTGGTCTTCTCTGCCAGGAGCAGCTGGTGTACTATTTGTTTTGGGGTTATATTTGTATACAGTTATTTGGATCAGTCTTTTCAATAATCTCTAAGTTTTGTGGCTGCTTCTTGCCATGGCAAGTTCTGTTTGGCTGACCTGCCAAGCTGATGCTTGACAAGTATTGAGTGTTAGAAACACAGGAATTGTTAAACTGTTGATCATTTCTCCAATGCTTTTAAACATCTATGGGAGGCCACAAGGGGAGGTCAACAGGAGATTTGGAGTTCATTGCCATCCATACGCTGATGACATGCAGCTCTATCTCTCCTTCTCCAGAGAATATGGACCAGGTTCTTCAGCACTGCCTGTCATCCATAATGGATTGGATGAAGGCCAATAAATTAAAATTGAATTCTGAAAAGATGGAGATTGTTCTGTTGGATGGATCATCTGTCCATTTGGGAGGAAAGTCAGTGCAGATATGATTCCATTGTCCCTCAAAGAACAGATTCACAACTTGAAAACCTTCCTAGAACCAGTGCTTTCATCGGGGCAGCAATAATCTGCCATGACCAGGTATGCTTTTTTCAAGCTTCAACTGATTGCCCAGTTGCACCCCTACTTGGACAAGAAATGCCTAGTAATGTGTACATGCATTGGTAATCTCAAGAATAGAGCATAGATTACTGTAACTCTCTTTATGTGGGGCCACCTTTGAAAGTTGCATGGAATCTTCAGCAGGCCCAAAATGTGGTGGCCAGATTAATCTACCATATTTCCCCGGTCCTGGCCAGTCTGCACTGGGCATGGAAACTAACCCTGCTAGTTTCCATGCCCGGTTCAAGGTGCAGGTTTTGACCTAGATCAGAGATGGCAAATGTTGATACTCCAGTTGTTCTTGGACTTCAATTCCCAGAAGCCCTGATCAGCAGGAGTGTTGACTTGGGCTTCTGGTAATTGAAGTCCAAGAACACCTGGAGTGCCAAGGTTCACCATCACAGACCTAGATGAACCTAAAGAGGTTGGGTCTTTTATATTTGTCAGAGTCTCCTCCAAAGAACAGCTAACCAATTCACTCAACCCTCCTAGGCCTTGCTGTTGAGGTGACCACACCAAAAGAAGTGAGAAAGGTGTTGACGAGGAATTGGATCTTCTCTGTAGTCAACCTCTCTTTGGGGTGTTAGTGGGGAGAAACAGCACTGACATGCATAAGGCTCTGTCTCTCCAAGTATTTAGAAAATTAATCAAGGCAGAATTCTTCAAAGTGGCTTTCAAGAACATAATTCCACAGGTAGGGACCCAATAATCTAGGTGTCTCTATTTCTTTCCTAATGTCACCATTTTTTTTGTTATGTTGGTATTTTGAAGCTGGGATAGGAGGGTATGTTATTTTATTATATACACCACCAAGAGCAGTACTTTACCAGTACAGAAATTCAACAAGGAAAATAAATAAAATAATAACTGTGGCTTTAAAATATTCTTCTAAAAGGAATGGTGTGTGATTACATGTTGCCAAGTCAGAATCAATTTATAACAACCCTAGTAGGGTTTTCAAGATGAGATTTTCAAGGAGTAGCTTTACTCATGCCAGACACACACATGCTAGCACAGTGATGGCAAACCTTGGCACTCCAGATGTTCTTGAACTTCAATTTCCAGAAGCCCTGATCAGCAGGAGTGTTGACTTGAGCTTCTGGTAATTGAAGTCCAAGAACACCTGGAGTGCCAAGGTTCACCATCACTGTGCTAGCAAGTTTCCATGGCTGAGTGAGAATTTGGACCCAGGTCACCTGAGGTTTAGTCCATCACTCTATCCACTATACTATACTATACTATACTATACTATACTATACTATACTATACTATACTATACTATACTATACTATACTATACTATACTATACTATACTATACTATACTATACTATACTATACTATACTGTGTACCTTATAATGGACAGAGCCATCAGTATATGTGAAGTATATTGATATTAATAATAAAATCTACATGATCATATATCAATTTCCTTTAAAAAAATTAACTTGTGATCTGGAAAATATTAACCACAGGAACTGTAGAACACAAAGGTCATGAGCAAAATGTACCAGCACAATGCCCTTGGGCAGTAGCATGACTGCTAAGCAACAAGTACTAGCATTTAATTCAAACAAAACACTTAATTCAAGTCCGAAAAACTCAGAGAAAGCTAGAAAACATCACTAAGAAAAAACATTGTAATCCATCTGATAGTCAAAACAGATATAGTCCTATTGATCCCAAAAGGGGAGGGACTGCAGCTAGGGAAACCTGCTGCTTTGAATTGGAGATAGGTTAGAGATTTTTTTTTGGTGGGGGGACAACAGGGCCACTTTACCCTTATTATGCAGAAAAGTAAATTTCAGCAAAGGGACAAACTGAATTTGCTGAAATTCACTTTTGCATGCAACTATTAAAAGTTGCCCAAGCCTTCTTGTATTTTGCATCTGTCCGTCTTAATAATAATAATTGTATGCCAACAAGCCAATTCTGACTTTTCAGGGATTTGGGGGGTAAAAAGTACTCAGAAGTGGTTTACTATCCCCCCCCCCCCAAGATAGCTGGCCAGGTTATCCTGCTATGGTAATAGAGGAGACCATACTGCCAGCAACTCAAAGCCAAGTGTCAGGTGGCGGTTAACTAGCTTGACAACCCTGAGGACTAACTGCCTTGGATGCCAAAGTCCACAGGGAAGGGTGATGGTTCCCGAGTGGATTAAATCCCACTTGAACCCATCTTGATGGAGGGCAGAAGGGTCATCAATACTAGCTTAGGGCTGAGGAGATCTTTGTGTGGTGAAAAGGCTCAGAACCAGAAGGTGACTTGTGGAACTGAATCAATTGCATGAGTGTCATGCTGCAATGTGGAAGGTAGCTGAAAGGCCACTGCATTATATTCTCAGGACAGTCTTCATGGCTGATCACCATGATGATGGCCAATATTTAGATTCAGATACAACAGAAGAAGAAGATGAAGAAGAGGAGGAGGAGGAAGAAGAGGAGGAGGATAGCTGGCTGGCTGGATAGCTCAGTGGTTTAAGCATCAGACTGTGGAGCCAGAGGTTGGGAATTTGATATTCCTTTGTGCCACCTGTGAGTAGAGCCAGCTTCTGTAGCATTGGACAAACTGAACAAACACAGGATGCCCCCAGAAGAAAGAAATGGTAAAGCACTTCTATGTATTCTCTACCTACAAAAACCTGAAATGGGTCTTCATAAGACAGAATTGATTTGATGGCACATGATGATGATCCTTTGGAGGCATTCTGGGACTATACAGCTTGACCAGGCTGGCCCTTCTGGGGTGCACAGTAAGGAACTGAACTCTTAACATCTGGCTCCATACTTAACTCACTCGGCTATTGAGCCAGCCAGGCAGAAACAATGTTACATACTTGTCACATACATATAGCTAGACCAAGAATCTCAGGAATTGTACTTTGACAAGAGGAAAAATTTCCAGTTTTAAATCTTCTCCTCTCTGACACACATTTGAAAAAGTTCCACATTACAGTTCCCCAAGCAGGCACATCAACTGTTTAAGAGGGATCTCTTTGCTGGTTAAGAACAAGAGAGGAAGAAGAGCCATCTCCTTGTCAAATACCAGTGGAAACTGGCACATAAAGGATCCTTTGATAATGGGATATATGAGGTCCCTTGATGTGACATCAGGAGAAATGGGAGACTATGCCATGCATTAGACATCCAGAAACTACATGTGCCCTATCTTTTGTTCTTTCTTTTTAAAATTATTTAAATATTTATATCTCACCTTTCTCAAAGTGGTTTACAAAATCAGAATATATCAACAAATATAATGTGCGCGAGTAGAAACAATTTATCAGAAATAAAACCTAGGACTGGCTGTAAAAAACAAGATTGAAGTCTCAGAAGAAAGTAAAGGATCCCTGAACATAAAAATGCCAGGAAAAACTGTTTTACAGCATAACACTAGGCAATCTTTCCAGATATTTTGAACTTAAATTCCCATTAATTCTAGTTAATACAGTTAATGATGAGTGATGGACAGGGTCAAAGTCCAAAATATGTGGACAGCAGCAAGCTGGTGAGGGCTGAGCTATTGTGATCAAATGCAGAAAAAGAGAATTTCCAAGGCCATCTGGAATCCTTGACAGAAGCACTCCACCCTGCAACATTTTATTGCAGTTTCTACTTAATAATATTTGCATGCCATCAGGTTGATTGACTTATGGCAACCCTTTCCAGAGTTTTCTATAACAAATCCACAGAAGTGCTTTACCATTCCCTTCTTTGACCACTAATTTAGAATGGGAAAATATAATTTCATACAGGTCTCCCTCATATCCATGGGGAATAAGTTCCAAGAATTTCTGCAGATACAGTAATACCTCATACAAAGTCCACTTCATACAACATCGGATTCATACAACATCGCCTAATTCCTTGAAAAATGTTGTCTCATTCAAAGTCATGCGACTTTGTATGAGGCATTGGGGTTTTCCCAGGTTGCATTGTGCCTGGGCAGTATAAAAGGGAGGACACATGCGTGCATTGCTCTTGTGGGTTTTGCATGAGGCGAAGAGAGTTTAGGAGTGGTTTTGAGCGTGATTTTGGATTATTTTTTAATTTTTTCATCAGGATTTTTATTTATTTATTTATTTAGTATATTTTTATACTGCTTTCCTTACCTATTGGTGACCCAAAGCGGTTTACAGACAAAGATGGTAAATTAGATAAAACTTAAGGCCCATGTCATGGGTAACAGCCACTTCCACTCTCCTCCAACCGGCTGAGGGGAGGAGCTAAGGGGGCTCTATGGCAGGGACGAAGATGGAAAATGTCCTCCTGCCATGGAGCAACGGTCACTCCCACTCCCCCTAAATGCTTTTAGAAGCATTCCTGGGATTTTTGCAGCATTCTTCAGGTTTTTGGACAATCAGGGTTGTTTGACATGTTTTTGTAATGTTTTTAGCCTTTAGACAATGATTTTTTAAAGTTCTGTCAGTTTCCTTGACTTTGCCCTGAAGTCTGTGCTGTTACAGTACAATGTATCTCTATGGAAATGACGTTGTATGAGGCATCGCGACAAGGATTTGGATGTTGTATGAGGCATCGCGGCTAGGATTTTGCATGCCTCATACAAAGTCCAAATCCATATAAAGTCCAAACTTGTGGAACCAAGTTTGGACGTTGTATGAGGTATCACAGTACCTGTAATGATGGATAACAGAAACCCCATATTTAACACATATACCTGAATCATAGAACCAGGGGGAGGGGTTTCAAATGTCTCTGTCATTCTACATGAGAACTACCAAAATGTCATCTTCTGTTCTTTGTAAACATCACACTACAGACAAATGGCCTCCAATGTCCAGCTCTGGTACCGTACCATATAAATATTTATTATATATTTCAGGGATTATAACTGACTACTTTTAGACCCTTAGATAATGAAATTGAGGATACTAAATGTATGGATATGAGGAGCAAGCTGAAAACAGCTATCTCCCTCTGCATTAGTTCCACGATGACAAAATATACAGTGTGCTGTGTATCTAAATCAAATACACAAAACTTTTGTATAAAGATCTATGAATATTCATATCCATTCCTGTTCTGCAAAAAGTAAAGTAAAGAAAGAACCAAGCACATTTTACAGATTCTGACCTACTGAAATGACAAATGTAAAATTGGCCATGACATGTGATGGATTAAATGATGTAAGGGTACAAACATAACTAAATCAAAAGATACCTTGTGCTTCATCCAAGTTCTTGCTTGGTTCTTTATGAAAAGCTTGCTTTTTGAAGTTGGCTCATTCCCTGAACTCTGAGGGATTTTCAATGCTAAATTGCCTGAAGGGAAGGCAAGTCTAGAAAAGCTGAAGGTGTGACAACTCTAAACATTCACAGACTAATCCATAAAAATCAATCCTCTTTAAAGGGCTCAGACAAGAGATAATTTATAAAAATAGTCATTCTATCCATATAGCATACTTCGTTAGTTTCCTTTGGAACCCAGCCTTGCTTCCTTGGCAGAAAACATAAAAGCCAAATCTGGCTCTGTGCCCATGTTTCTGAGCCTCCTTCAGCATGGAAAGAATGACCGTCCAATGAAGTGATTTCCTAAAATTGAGCAACACCCCTCCCCCCAAAAGCCCATATACACTCTTAGGTAATAATTGAACTAGTGGGAGATGAACAGATGATTGTACAAAATGTACCCATGAGCCAACTGCAAAAAACATGATTGGGCAAAAACATACAACCTGGTTGACAATCTCTCAATTGGTTTCCACGCAAAAAAGGCTTTAGGCTTCGTTTCCCTTCTTTTTCTCCTTACTTGCAGTTTCAGGACCACAAACAGTGAACAGGAGCAAAGAGACAAATACGGTAGAGTAGCAGTGTGTTTTGAAGAAAATTAACCTTGCTTTTTCACTGTGGAAACCTTGCTTCAGAATAAGGAGCAAAGATTTTTTTAAAAAAGTGTAACCATGTAACTGGTTTTATTTATCAGATCGTAAGGGAAACAAATTAATATTGAACAAAACAATTAACTTCTTCTTCTACTTCCATATCTAGGCCAGATGTGAAACTGCCAAAATATAAGCACCTTCAGTGAGTTCATTCTGCAGTCTCTTTCACCTGACCTGGTGTGAGAAAGATTAGCTGGCACAAGGTTGCCGTTGCCACGGTACACCCGATTGTGGTTCAAAAGTACCACAATCTTTGAGAGGCTCTTTCTGTGTAACCCCAACAATTAACTAATACAGGGTCACGTGTATACAATTTTTTCCCCTTCAGAGAAAACCTGAATCTTGAGAAAACTGGAAAACTTGGAGGTATTCTTACACCTCCTCCTAACCCAGGAGTGACTAAACTTTTTGAGTTGTGGGCCAGTCATGTGGTTCAGGGGGCTGGTCACTATGGCCTGGAGGCTGTATCCGGGCCCTGATGCCAATTCATGTGGCTCATGAAGCCCTCGTTGCTCCTGGAAGCAGAAGTAAAACACACCCGTACAGGCGCGTTTTACTTCCATTTCCAGGAGCAACAAGGACTTCACAGGCCGGATGAACTGGCATTGGGAGCCAGATCCAGCCCCTGGGCCATAGTTTGGGCACCCCGGCCCTAACCTATCAGCCATATCCCAGTCCTGTCCCATCTATTCCAGAGCCCACTGCGATCCATCTTCTCCACCGTCACAAGCCCACAAATTGCTCTAACAACTGCTCATCCACTACTGCTCAACATTCTACTTTCCCAAAGAAGCCTCTCCCTGAGATCATTTGGTCCTCCTAACCATTTTTCTCCCACACCAGTCTAGCATAAAACACTATTCTTTGCCGCGGGCGGGCGCGCGCGCGCACACACACACACACTTCCAAATAGGCACTCCCAATGAACCCAGGGGAACGTACCTGAGTCAACAAGTTTAAGAAGGCACTGCAATTATTTATTTATTCAAATCAAAGAAAGAAAGAAAGAAAGAAATCTTCTCTGGCAGAAAGTTCTCCAAAGCAACTTACAGCAGTCAGCAAAAACAAGACAGTCCCTTTACCCGGCTTACAAATGTAAAAAGCAATGGCACCGAAGTAAAACAGATGGGGAGGAAACAGAGGTAAAGTGAGTAGTCGTTCATCCGGCCTGTTTCAATGGCCATGTTTCCCCTTTCATTTCCATCTTTGTTACAGCCTACAACTGTTACAGTTGCCTGTGGTTGGGTAGGTCTGTTGCTTTTCTCCACAAGGTTGATAGAATGGCTCTTCTTTGCATCTCATCTACCTCTCTTGCAACCTGCTGTTTTGTTTTACTCTGAGATGCATGTACATTGTTTTTCCTACATGGTGGCCTTTAATCATACAGATTCTGGACCACAAGAAACCAATTTGCAAGGCATGGCAATAGAATGAATGTGCATGTCACAAGCACTGACACTGAGCTTTCTGGAAACAAAGAGACAAGCCAGTGTTTATTTCTGGCAATCCACACAAGCTTCTCTTCACAGAATCCTCTAGTATCTGCACAACAACCAAGCTCCTGCCCAGTCTTGGAATCCCAGAAGCCAATATATACTTCTCAGTACCATAAGATATAAGCTAGCTTTGCCAGCCACCCACCCCCTTTGACCTGAATTCCTACATCTACCCATTTAAGTAACTGTCACAAATGGATCCATCAAACTTTCACCTTTCCAAAAGCCTTGTCTCGAACATTTCCTAGGTTTCTTTCAGGAGTCAGAATAGGTATAGATCTATTTTTAATTCTATGTAGAAATATTCCTTGAATATTAACAAAGAACTGCTATAGTCCTTGTTTTTGAGTAAGGCAAAGGTAAAGGATGCCCTTGCTCGAAAGCCAGTCATATCCAACTCTAGGGTTCAGTGCTCATGTGGCATGTGGCAGGCATGCCTCAACCCTTGAGTGCACGGAACGCTGTAGGAAGCAAGTTTTTAGGTTGGTAAACACCATCCTAAAAACAAGAGGTGAGAGGAAATAATAAACTGATTAAATAATATACAGCAGAAGGGATATCAATTCCCTATTACAGTGACCCATCCAGCTAAGATCTATTCTGGTCAGCTGTCTCTAATTTCTGGGTTGTCATTACAGCATACTGTTTGCAGTGGATAGCAGACACTCATCTGCTGAAATCCTGTTTCTTAGCCGATTAAATCACAACTAGAGTATGCCTGCTGAATCGATGGAATTTAAAGAGAAATTAACTCACCAGCCTCCACTAATGCAATGGGCCTACTCAGGGGCAGCTTTCTACACTAAGCAACAGGATTTCGGCCAGGGTGTGTTAACCACAGTACAGAGCGACAGGCTGTTTGTGCTGATTGCTTAGTGCTGATGTTTGCTTTGGCTTCATAATACAAAGTCACCTTCTACATCCAATCTCCTTCTAATCCTCTCAGTGGCCATGTTGAGGTACACAGAAAAGAGCCTCCTCGAAGACTGTGGGATTTTTGAACCACAACCAGGTGTACTCTGATAACTGCAACCTTGTGTTGCTGGCTAATCTTTCTCACACTAGGTCAGGCGAAAGGAACTGCAGAAGGAATGCACCCAAGAGTGGCTTCACTTTGGCAATTTTGTGTCTGGCCTAGACACAGAGGAGGAAGAGGAGGAGGAGGAAGCAGCAGCAGCCACATCTCCTGTATAGACCTGAGGCTCTAACATGATGCACTGGAGGAAGTGGATGGAAGTCCACAGGAGCTCCTAATATAACAAATCCTGTCAACTTAAAAGTGACAGCAGACTCTTTTTGCCCTTCTCTCCTCATAGCCTTAGCAGGTTTTCTACTACATCGACACCCTTCCCCATCAATACACACAAATAGTAAAGGTAAAGGTTTCCCTTGCTCAAAAGCCAGTCGTATCCAACTCTAGGGTGCATTGCTCATCTCTGTTTCAAAGCCAAAGAGCCAGCGCTGTCTGCTTCTGCAGACGTTTCTGTGGTCATGTAGCATGCATGACTAGACACCGGAGCACACAGAACTCTGTTTACCTTCCCACCGAAGTGGTCCCTATTTATCTACTGGCAATTTCTTGCTTTCAAACTGCTAGGTTAGCAGGAGGAGCTGGGACAGAGACGGGAGCTCATTCCATCCTGCAGGACGCGGGAATCGAACTGCTGACCTTCCACCTCCCAAGTCAGCGTCTTAGCCACTTGAGCCACTGCACAAATACACATGCACACACAAATACACATATAGAAACCCAGCTTCCTGGAGCAAACCTAGGGGACGGGGAGGCAAAGAAGGACTGCACTTTGCACATGTTCAGGGCACCACTGAGAGCTCAGCCTGTTGTGCCTGTTCCCTCAAAACCCAAAACCTCGCTCTCATTGAAGGCCCTCCTCACTCTTGCAGCCACGGTGACCCATTCCAGTGGTGGGCTTCAGCAGGTTCGCACCAGTTCGCCAGAACCGGTAGCAGAAATTCTGGCTGGCTGGCCCCGCCCATCCAAGTTTTGAAATAAAGTAGTCCTAATTTGGGTGCAATGCAGGGCTTTCCCCCCTGGCCATGCCCACCATACCACTCTTTCTGAGTAGGTAAGTAAAAAATTTGAATCCCACCACTGGGCAGGCATGACTAGATCGCCCACCCAGTCACATGGCCATGCCCACAGAGTAGGCCACGCCCACAGTGTGGTAGTAAATTTTTTGGAGCCCACCACTGACCCACTCCCAAGCCCTGCTGGGGCTTTCTGCTGTCCCGCATCATAACCCATAGCGAGGAGGAACCCCTGCTGGAAGCTCCGCGCAGCAGACCATCTACCTACCTCCTCCCTAAGGGCCGCCCCCTCCCCACTTCCATCGGGGCCCCTCCAGAAGCCCTCCGCGGGCCGCCAGACGACAGCTGCTGGACCCATGTGGCCAAAGAGACGGGGGAGGGAGGCGGGGCGAGAAAAGCCAACCGCCCCCCTCCCCCCCCCGTAGCTTTAACCTCCCCTGCCCCCAAAAGGATGTCAATCACCGGCCCCGCCTCCCACTCTGCCCCCTCCCCCCCAGGGCTCTTCTCCCATTGGGCGCCGTCCGGGCTCCCCTTTTCCCGCCTCGCCTCTACTCCCCCCCACCCCTCCCTCCCCTGCCCGCTAGGAGGCGCCAAGCGCGCCTGCTTCCCTCAGGCGGCACTCATGGCAATGCCTCCCTCTTCCCTCCGAGGGGGGCGGGAAGGAAAGGCGGGGGCTAAGGCCGACCCTCGCTCACCTCAACAACCCGGCGTCTTCTTCCCGCCCGTGTGGGCACTGGGCGTGGCGAGCGAGGGCCACCTCTCTGCAGCCATTGCCACGGGCCGGCCGGGCGTCCATCAGCGCCACACACACTTGGAGGGGGGGGTCTCCAATGACGTTGGCGCAGGCGCGCCGCCCCTCCTCCCGCTGGCCGTGAGAGAGAGAGAGAGAGAGAGAGAGACTCCCCTTCGCCTCGCGGGGCTCGGAAGGAGGAGGAGGGGGGCGGGTGGCGCTTTTCCCGCGCTTGGCCCTCGCCCCCCTCCCTCCCTCCCTCCCTCCCTGGCAGCCCCCCATGAAGGCTACGGGGTTTCCTACTCAAGCCTCCTCCATCCTCAGCCTTTGGAGGCCAGAGTCGCTCAGCCCAGGGAGACAGAAAAGGGCGCGTGGTTTCTGACCTGAGGGGGAAAAACTCACCACCACCACCACCACCTCTTCCTCCCCTCGCAAAAACTTGAGGCGGCTGGCCGGTTTCAGCACATCTGAGAGCGAAAGCTCCGGGAGGACAAGCGGTGTCACTTCGGTGCGAGCCTCTTCTTGAACGGCTTGCCAGGCGCTGGGGGTTGTCGTTGTCGTCCCCGAAAAGCCTCCCGCCGAAATAAATCCGCTCGTCCTTGAGAGCACCGCCTCTTTTTTCTGCCCCACTTTTTTTTCGGGGGAGGGGGGTTTCTCGTTCTGTTGTTGTTCAGTCGCACAGTCGATTCCGACCCTTTGCGACCCCATGGACCATTGCCCGCCAGGCGCCTCTGTCCTCCACCATCCCCCTCAGTCCGCCCAGCTCTGTGCCCATTGTGTCTACAATACCATCTATCCATCTCATCTTTGGCCTCCCCTTTCTTCTTTTGCCTCCACCTTTCCCAGCATCAAGGCTTTCTCAAGTGAATCCTCCCTTCTCATTTGATGAAAGTGGACAAAGAAGCACGCGCGGGAGTGGGTGGGTTTTGTTAACGGGAGAGTTCCAGGTTTTGTTTCGTATCCCTACAGTAAAGGTAAAGGTTTCCCCTCGCTCGAAAGCCGGTCGTATCCGACTCTAGGGTTCAGTGCTCATCTCTGTTTCAAAACCGAAGAGCCAGCGCTGTCTGCTTCTGCAGACGTATTCCGTGGTCATGTGGGAGGCATGACTAGACACCGGAGCGCACGGAGCGCTGTATATATCCCTGCAGAAAGGAAATTAAAAGGCGGTAGTGCTGTCATCAGAAAGAGTCTCCTCGAAGACGGTGGCTTTCTTTCTTTCTTTCTTTCTTTCTTTCTTTCTTTCTTTCTTTCTTTCTTTCTTCTTTCTTTCTTTCTTCTTCTTTCTTTCTCTTTCTTTCCTTTCTTTCTTTCTTTCTTTCTTTCTTTCTTTCTTTCTTTCTTTCTTTCTTTCTTTTCTTTCTTTCTTTCTTCTTCTTTCTTTCTTTCTTTCTTTCTTTCTTTCTTTCTTTCTTTCTTTCTTTCTTTCTTTCTTTCTTTCTTTCTTTCTTTCTTTCTTTCTTTCTTTCTTTCTTTCTTTCTTTCTTTCTTTCTTTCTTCGTTCTTTCTTTCTTTCTTTCTTTCTTTCTTTCTTTCTTTCTTTCTTTCTTTCTTTCTTTCTTTCTTTCTTTCTTTCTTTCTTCTTTCTTTCTTTCTTTCTTTCTTTCTCAACCACAATCCGGCGTAAACCCGGGCAACTGGCCACTTTGTGCGGGCTAATCTTTCTCACACTCGGTCAGGCGAAAGGAACTGTAAATGAATCCCCCCCCCAATATATATATATATATATATATATATATATATATATATATATATATATATATATATATATATATATTATATATATATATATATATATATATATATATATATATATATATATATATATATATATATATATATATATATATATATATATATATATATATATATATATATATATATATATATATATATATATATATATATATATATATTATATATATATATATATATATATATATATATATGGTGGCTTCGTTTTTGGCATATCAAAGAGTAAATAAAACCGAACAAAAAGTTTCATTGACTCTCTGACGAGCTTTCACAGGACTAACACAGCTGCCACTTCCAAAATTGCATTTTGGCAGTTTAAAGTCTGACGTTGACACGGAAGGAGAAGAAGATCTGCTGTCATTTTCTGTGGGGTTCCCACCCCCCCCCCCCAAATAGTGAAGAGTGCATCAAAAATGATGCCCCTCCATCAAAAATGATGCCCCCCGCATGTAATTCATAATACAGGTGAAACTCGGAATATTGGTATCGTGCGAATGTTCATTCAGTTCAGTAATGCAACTTAAAAGGTGAAACAAGTGTATGAGATGGACTCATTACGAGATAGTTCAAGCCTTACATTGTTATAATATTGATGCTTATGGCTTACAGTTTATGAAAACCCCAAACCCTCCTGTCAACAACCTGCTCTCCACCATTTGGTTACAAAGGCAGCACATATAAAGTTAGGTGGGGGGGAGGATCGCGTCGGGAGGGGAACGGGAGGGTTTCCAAGGAAGGAGGGCCTGTCCTCAGTGCCCCCCCAAGCTTAGATATCCCGTGGGGTGTGTGTGTGTGTGGGGGGGAGTCCACGCATGGGTGAATGACAGCTGTCTCAGCCTGGTTGCTCAAGCCTCCATTCTCCCAGTTCTGGAGCGTGTGGCCTACTGCAAATTTGAACTGTTGCTCGCATTCAGATTGGAGGAAAGCTGCAGGCTTCGACCCCTCCCCTGGATCTTCTCCAGGCCCTCGATCTGGCAGGATTCCTCCTACATTCATTCCCCTCTTCTCCTGGACTGATTACCCCTCCCCTCCCAACAGCCAGCTTGGCACTTCCTTGGCTCCTAACGCTCCTACTTGACCTGTCTTTTCAAGGCTGTAACCAGGATTCTAGATGTGGGCGGGCAAAAAATAAAATCAGGATGGGCAACAATGTCATATTATATATGTGTCATATATATAAGCAGCCAGGAGTTTGAGGGTGGGCAAACTGCTAATTCAGTTTGGGCACCTACTGACTACGGCCCTGCATCTTTTTTTCTGATAATATAGATATCTCTAATCCTGGGATGGTAGAAGCCCTTCATCTCCTCCAGGGAAATTCCTTCTTCTTCAAGTGCTGTATCCAATTTCAACTATTGGCTATCCTCATGGGGATCAGCCATGAAGATTGATCTGGGAACCATTTAATGCAATGGCCTTCCATTCTCCTTCCACATCGCAGCATGACACCCATACCACTGATCAAGTTCTGCTAGTCACTTTCTGGTCCTGAGCCCTTTTGGCACACAAAGTCCTCATCAGCCCCAGGCCAGTGTTGATGAAGCTGCCTATCCTCTATCAAAATGGATTCAAATGAGATATAATCTACTTGGGGACCAGTAGTTTACTGGGGACCATTGCTACTCAAGGCTGCTAGTCCTCAGGGTTGTCATGATAGTTAACCGCTACCTGATAATCAGCTAGCTGCAGGGTCTACTCTCTTATAATAGCAGGATAACCTGGTCAGACTGGCAGGGAAACTCCAGGGTCCAGAAAAAAGGGGTGAATGTTTGCACCAGTGGCCTATTGAAACTCAAGATTTACAGAGATGAATCAGTGAAGCTTTTTGATTAGCATGTGTTAGATTTATTTTAATTGAAATTTTTATTTAACTTGATATAGAAGAACCTCGACACCAGAAGGGATAAAAGCGGAAGTAAAGAAGAAGATATATAAGATTAATCAATATACACAAAAATACAAATATAGTAACAAATTATAATACAAACTATGTGATCCACCACCAGCTCTGGGACCTTGAGCAACTTATTTATCTTCCTGTCAGTCCAAGGTATCCACATAAATCTTCTCCAGTACTATACTTCAAATGCATCATTCCCCCCCCCCCCAACTTTCTTTACTGTCTATTTTTCACACTCATACATTCTGAGCCATGTAGAAACATTATTTAACTGGGATAAATTGGGATAAATTCCTAACAAAACTAATAAGAGAATGTATATCAAGGAATTGATATTTTAAAGGACCCCAAATATAGGGGTGCCTTTTCCTTTTGTATGTGTGTGTATTGTCATTGTCGTTGTCGGCATCGTCGTTGTCATCGTTGTTGTTGTTCATTGTTTAAGATAGTCTATGGTTTCTGTTAGGGTGTTTTGTAACTAAGGTCTGTTTTTATTTTGACAGTTCTTTGCCAATATGAAGGCAGTAGAAAGTCCATTGGATTCAACTATGAATACCCCTTTGCTATTTTATTTTTATTTTATTATGTGTTGGTTGGTCTTCTCTGCCAGGAGCAGCTGGTGTACTATTTGTTTTGGGGTTATATTTGTATACAGTGTCCTTTTATTTGGATCAGTCTTTTCAATAATCTCTAAGTTTTGTGGCTGCTTCTTGCCATGGCAAGTTCTGTTTGGCCGACCTGCCAAACTGATGCTTGACAAGTATTGAGTGTTAGAAACACAGGAATTGTTAAACTGTTGATCATTTCTCCAATGCTTTTAAACATCTATGGGAGGCCACAAGGAGAGGTCAACAGGAGATTTGGAGTTCATTGCCATCCATACGCTGATGACATGCAGCTCTATCTCTCCTTCTCCAGAGAATATGGACCAGGTTCCTCAGCACTGCCTGCCATCCATAATGGATTGGATGAAGGCCAATAAATTAAAATTGAATTCTGAAAAGATGGAGATTGTTCTGTTGGATGGATCATCTGACCATTTGGGAGGAAAGTCAGTGCAGATATTATTATTATTATTATTATTATTATTATTATTATTATTATTATTATTATTATTATTATTATTATTATTATTATTATTATTATTATTATTATTATTATTATTATTATTATTATTATTATTATTATTATTATTATTATTATTATTATTATTATTATTATTATTATTATTATTATTATTATTATTATTATTATTCCCCATCCATCTAGGAGATTTTCCTAATGTGGACGGCTAACAACAGAAAACTTACACATTAAAAACAGTCACACATTTTAAAAAATATACTGTATATAAATATACACTAGAACCCCGCATAATGAAAAAAACCTCTATTCTGTGGAGCTCTTTGCTATGCAGTATTTTCGTTATGCAAAGCGCATTGGTGATACCCCGCATAACAAAAAAGTTTTTTGTTGTGCGGGGTATCGCAAATAGCGCACAAATGCTTCGCTGTATGAATTTTTTGTTATATGAAGCATTTGTTATACAGAGTTCCACTGGACCAGAACAAAAAACCTATTGGCGACAAACAAAACACCTAATGCTCAGCCATTGGTAATATACTCCCGAAAGCCTCTTTAAAAAGAAATTATTTTAACTGGTATTTAAATATAAGCAGGGATGGAACCTACACAGCTCAACTGGAAGAGAGTTCCACAAAGTTGGAACCGTCACCAAGAAGGCTCTTCTCGGAGTCAATCTCAGGGTTGGCACCTGGAACTGCAACATCTGGGAGGAATGAGTGATGCGGGCTGATGTCCTGAGGGAAAATTGTTCCACCAGGTAGGAAGGTCCCAAACCATTTAGGGCCTTAAAAGTTAGAACTAACAACTTGAACCAGAAACGGAAAGGAACAGATAACCAATGCAGCCCTGTCAAGGCTGAGGAGATATGATCAGGCTTTCTCATTCCAGAAATCAGCCTAGCTGCTGCATTTTGCACCCATTAAAGCCTACGTGTCAGGAACAAGAGAAGCCCCACATAGAGAGCATTACAGTAATCAATACATGAGACTACCAGTGAGATAACTAATGTTGTGAGAGGACATCCTGTCCAAGTAGAGACGCAACTGAACAATTTGGTACAGTTGGGGAAAAGTGACTTTGCTCACTGCTGCAATTTGCACTTTGAGGGTCAAATGAGGATCTAATATGATCCCTAAATTGCATACCTGGTCCCTAGGGGAGAGAGCAATCCCATCCATCCTAGGGGACAGATCACCTAGTCGGATTGATGGAGCCTCCAACACCAGAACCTTCATTTTGACAGGGTTCTGTCTTAGCTTGTTAGCTTTAGTTCATTCCATTACCGTAGCCGGACAATCATCAAGGCACCGGACTGCATCCACTGTAGAAGATGAAAAGGAGAGATAGAGTTGGGTGTCATCCACATATTGGTGACACCACACTCCAAATCTCCAGATGATTACCAGTGGCTTAACATACATATTGAATAATGATAGGAAAATAATTGACCCCTGAGGAACACCCCATTGAAGGGTCCATGGAGCTGACATAAACTCCCCAAGCTGGACTCTCTGGGTGTGACCACCAAGGAAAGAGAGAAACCACTGTAAAACAGTGCCTTGAACCCCTATCCCCAACAGTTGTCCCAGTAAAATACTGTGGTCAATGGTATCAAAAGCCGCTGAGAGATCCAGGAGCACCAGGAGATACGAACCCCCCTGTTAGCTTCCTGGAAAAGGTTATCATGCAGCACAACCAGAGCAGTTTTGGCATCATGGTGAGGCCTAAAGCCTGACTGGAATGGCTCCAAGCAGTTGGTTTCATCCAAGAACACCTGCAGCTGGTCCGCCACTACCCTTTTAATGACTTTGCCCAAGAAAGGAATATTAGCTACAGGTCTATAGTTATCAAAGACATCTGTAGCTAAATTTGATTTAAAAAATTTCAGGAGAGGGCCTATAATAGTCTCCTTTAGACCAGAGGGCACAACACCTTCAGTCAGAGAAGCATTAATGATATTCCTCAGCCACTCCCCCACCTCCTTTACAGATTTCAATAGCCATAATGGGCAAGGGTCAAAGCAAGAAGTCATGCGTTTACAATGTACATACAATTGCCTTGTCCACCTCCTCCGATGACGCAAGCTAGAACTGATCCCATAAAACCTGAGAGGAAGTCTCACTTTCCAGTTTAAATTTCTGGTGTGGTGTAGTGGCTTAGTAAACAAGCTGCTTCAGGGTCTTAGTAAATTGAACATTTCTCCTGCTCTTCCTCCATCATCATCATCATCATCACAGCAGCAGCAGCTCCCCGGTGGCTTAGTGGGTAAAACGCTGAGTTTGGAGACTGGAAGGTTGGGTTTCAATACCTGAGGGCTGCGCTTGGTGACATGAAAGGAGCCTCATTTGGGCATCCCCTGAGTGGACTTTCTCCAGCAAAAATCCTTTCAACCCAGAGTAATCTCTGACATGAAATCACCACCACCACCACCACCACCACCACCACCATCATTTTGTTGATGTTGCTATTTCTGTTGTTGGTGGTGGTATTTTGCATCTGTTAGATCATCACTGATGAACTGAATCATTCAAATTACATATGTCAAAAGATTCTTTGTGTGAAGTGTCTATAAAAAGAACCACAGCTGTAGGCAGTTTCTTGATTAACACTATGTACAGTACAAGTGGAAGGAAAACATTTTATGGTTTGGCCTAAAGCCATTGGGGTCAGTGGTGGCTATGATGGCTCAGTGAGCGGAGGGAGCCCTCTGATCCTCTGACTGCCAGACTGGCACCCTGTTGGATGTTCGATGTGGCGGAAGTGGTAGAAGGCCATTCTAACAAAGTAAAGATGGAGGTGCTGATTCAGCAGGTGGTGAAGCACAAGCTGTTCATGGCTGGGCCACTCTGGACCAGAAGCACAAAGTCTGGGAACTGATTTGACACAAGGTCAACCTGTTAGCCACTTGTCCCCATGAGGTGGAAGATCTCAAGAAGTGCTGGTGCGACCTGAAGTGCCAGGACAAGAGGAAGCTCTGCCATCTTTCCCAAGGCCTTATTGGTCCCATCCCTCATCCAGAATCACTGGTACTCCTGATGGCCAATGGTGAGCAGAGCTTGCTTCTCCTCCTCCTCCTTTCCTGTCTAGGTTAGACTTTAAACTGCCAAAATGAAGCCACTTTTCAGTGAGTTCATTCAGCAGTTCCTTTCACCTGACCTAGTGTGAGAAAAATTAGCCAGCACAAGGCAGCTGTTGCCCAGGGTATGCCTGATTGTAGTTCCAAAATACCATAAAGCAGAGCTTGCTGCTTGACTACCTCCAATCCTACACCTCAAAGCTGACTGCTCCCCAACAGAGCTGTGCCCATAGTTGGAGGACACTCTGTGTTTGTCCAGTGTCTCTGTAGCACAGACTGGTTTCACTGATGATCCTGGTCCATCCCATCAAGCATGCATGAAGAAAGTGAACCTAAAAGAAAAAAATAGTGGTGAAGATGGTGGAACCAGAATTGCTGTGAGGACATGGTTATAGTTCTCCTTGCCAACCTCTGCTTTTCTTGGAGGTACAAAATAGAAATCCCCATGGGAAAGTAAAATCTAAAACAAACACTCACCTCTTGACAGGCCCTAATGAAATTACAGAAGCTCTATTGAGGATCCGGCAAAACTAGTTGCATGCCACTCAGTCTGGCATTGATAGTATCAACCCTAACCTTCAGCTGCAATAACAGGTTCTGTGTCATGGTGCACACTTTAGTGTTAATAAAAATGTCTATGTGAAGAACAATGCTGACCCAACTACCTAATGTCACTACTCAGACCACTGCATGACACCTGAGCCCTGGGTCCCTACTGGCTGAGGAGAGAGTACTGGTGGCTTGAAGTAGAAGCAGAAGCAACAGTTCCAGCTCCAAACGTTTTGGGTCGTGGGCCGGTCACATGGTTCAGGGGGCTGGTCATGTGGTTTAGTGGACCAGTCATGTGGTTCCTCCCACCAGAAGCAGAAGTAAAACGCGCCTTGCAATCTGTTTTGCAATAGATGTGTTTTGCAACAGGATGAGATAGATTTTTAGGCTGCCATTTTCTCTACTTAAACTAGGGGTGCCCAAAATATGGCCTGTGGGCCGAATCCAGCCCCCAACACCAATTCATCCAGCCCACACCACTCTCAGAAGTGGAAGTAAAATGTGCCCATATCAGTGCATTTTACTTCCACTTCTGGGGGTGTCGGGGGCCAGATCCAGCCCACAGGCAATCCCTCCTACAGGATTGCGAAGGCTACACTGCAGAACTATTAAGAAGGAGCATCCAAATGGATGCCATTAATTCTGTTCTGCAGATTGGTAAGAATTTAATTCATATAAAACAACTGTGGCTTTTGGGATGATGGGGCTGTTTTGTACCCTGCTCTGTTCATGTATCATGACATCTAGCTAGGTGTACTCCTATAATGATAAATATGTAAGATACACACACACACACACACTGCTGCAGAAACCTTACAGTACATTGTAGGAGGTGTAACACTAATAACAAACCACTCTGAAACCCAATTGTGGTGAAGCGCAAGATAAAAATAAAATTTATCAATAAAATAAATAAGTGAAATAGTTAATCTAAGTCAGGGATTCTCAACCTGTAGCCCAGGGGCCAGGTGCAGCCCACAGCTCCATTTCATGTAGTGCCGGAAGTGCCATGTGGTGGAAGAAGGGGAGATTGGGGTAGAAGGGGAATGCTTAATTTTTTCCCTACAAAAGTTTTAACTCTTGTTATTTTGTTTTTTTACAAACTCATCTTCCAGTCCCATGTTTTTATTTCTTAAGACTACAACAATATTAAACTTTCTACTACATAGCTGATGCGCATTGGCAGCACAAAAACAGCACTCAGGGTGACACCCTGGTGTAAACCAACAGTGTTCTTGGCTTTGTAACTTAAATGATAGCCAAATAAACGAACTAAACCCTGACCTTCTGCTCTGCATGTGGGATGGCTTGAATGAACGAAACTGTCAAGAAGATATTTGTCAGGAAGCTAACTGTCAGGAAGATATCAGGAAGAACATTGAAAAGGGCCAGCCGACTATCCTGCAGTTCAAAGATCCATGTGGTCTGAATCCACTGAAGGTACTATAAAATGACTGTGTGTGCCTTTACCCAGAATTTTGTCTTCTGAATTGCTGTATTCATCTTTCACTTCAAAGTCAGAACTCTTTATCTAGGGGAGCCCTAACTGAGAGCTACTGTATTTTACCTGTGATGTTTACCTCGTGTATGTGAATCATGTTTGTGGTACCATTTACCCTTAGAGTGTTAGCCTGCCATTTAAATCCTGAGTATATCTTTTGTTTTGGATGTTTTTGATATCTATTAGAATCAGAACATGTGCTCAAAAATAGACAAGTTTGGTTTTCTTTACTTCAACCGAAAATGTCTGTCATTTATATAGATCCCATAATTCAAGACAGCTTAAATGTCGTAAACTTTTTAAAATAAGTGACAAAGAATTCTTTGTTAGATTCCAGATATATCTAGGGCAAATTGGATGAAAACAGCTACTTAGTCTGATTTTTAAGAGATGGTAAACTAAGATGTTTTTCTGTGGCGAAGCCAGCATGAAGATACAAATATCTTTGTTAGCCGTCCAGAGTCACATTGCAAGTGGGGCGGCATACAAGTTGAAATATAAATAAATAAATAAAGTGGCTATCCAGCCCCCGAAGCTGTCTGACGGAGCGTGACCCAGCCCCTGGCTTTAAAAGGTTGAGAACTCCTGATCTAAGTAGTGATGGTCTACTAGATGCAAAACAAAAACAATTTCACTTCCCCTGAATTTTTTCAGAGGAGCAGGGGAAGTGTTCAATTTGTCAATATCCTGATGTGCTTCATTTGTTAAGCCACTTCACAACACTGGCAATAGGGTCATTTGAGGTTGCTATGCCATTTAGAGGCAAGGATTGCTCATTCCCCCAACCTCAAATGACCCTATTTAGACCACCATTCCCACCAAAAGGGCCAGTGTGGTCATACCCTCCCCTAGCATTTTGTCCCCCAATGCATGCCTGCCACATGACCATAGAAATGTCTGCTCTTTGGCTGTAAATAGAGATGAGCACCGAAACCTAAAGTCAGCTACGACTGGCTTTTGAGCAAGGGAGACCTTTAATTTTACCTTTGTCACAGAGAAAGGCTTGTTGACTCCTTGCAACTAGCCTGCTTTGGCCATGCACTATTTTAGGCATATACCTGCACAAGACTGGAAAACATTGTTTTGAAGTATAATATCCAGAACTCCCCAACCAATCCCTATGCCAGCAAAGCGGACGGTGGGTGGTTTGGGGAGTTTCTATTCAAAAATCTAACCTTTCCCAGCTCTGGCAATAGTGTTGTTTTCCTATGATGTATGCCGGCACCAGCATGTTCACATTCAGTGCAGCTGTCTGAGTAGGTGGCAAGCAGTCACCAGGTGGAATGGTGAGTGGGAAGTTTTGGAGGGACAGAGATGAGCAGACCACGTGGCTTCTTCTCCTGAGCTAGCCTGCTAGCCCCAAGTGCCTTCCCATTGTCAATGTTGAAGTAAGACTCACTTGCCACTCCATTTGGAGTGTGTATGTAGTAGTAGTACTGAATAAGGAGTGAGAGAGATGGGAGAGAATACTCCATCCTGTCCTTCACTATAGGCAGCAAAACATCTCGGATCCTTTAGGTTAATCGCTTCTTATGTCAATATGGTACTCTTATTAAAATTGCTTTCAGTGTTGTCTGACTTTGATGGTAGCCATCTCCTCTGTTTACTGTGTGTGTATATCTATTTCTCATTGTTGTATTTGCTGTAACTGATCCTGACAGGTTTTCCTTTATAGCACAAGTACTCAACAAGTGTTTGTAAAAAATCATAGTACAGTGTTGTTGTTGTTGTTGTTACTATTCTTATTATATTTGAACTTATATACCACTTTCCTTTGTCAACGACAAACTCAAAGCAGTTCACATCATGTTCAAAAATCAACAAAACAAAAATACAGTACAGCATCAAAACTACAATATAAAAGTAACAAAGCAAAAACAATGCATAAATACATTTGAATGCAATATCATACAAATTTCAATGCATATTTCAAGTTGGTTGAGTGTTTGTGCTAATTGGTTTAGATGTCTAATAAGTTAATGAATTCAAATGTTTAAGACCTGCCTGAGATAGGGGAGATAGATGTGCCACAATGACTGAAAACTGTTGGGGATTTTTTTTTCTTTTGGTTTTCCCCTCTGGTCAGCAGAGTATGAGGTAGGGAAAATGACAGCACAGAGAAACGTAGACAGATCAGTTCATTCTCATCAACCCTCCCCCTTGTTGGTTCTTTAGCACACAAACTAGCACTTTGTACGATCTTTTAAAAAATCACTCTAGAAGCATTTAAAGTAGAAAAGGGTATCTTCTCTTACAGTCACCACCTGTAGTTACAGTCAGAAGGAAAAGGAAGGGGAAATGTACTATCCAGCATGTGAGAGTCTTCCATGTCTATTGCTTGGGGACACATCAGAGGAAAAAGAAATATAACGAACACTTTGTATAATGAAAAATTCATACAACGAAGCATTCGTGCACTATTGCCGATACCCTGCATAACAAACACATACACTGCGTTATATGGCGTTTTCACTAAGTGAGGTACTCCTCACTTAACGAAACCCATATAACTAACTTTTTTCTGTTATGCAGGGCATCGCTAATGCACTTCGCATAATGAAAAAAACCATAAAGCAAAGAGCTCTGCAGAATGGAGTTTTTTCCTCGTTATGTGGGGTTCTACTGTACTATCAACACAGCAGTGGAAATAAGAAAGCAAACAGGCAGAGGGGGCAAGGTTCTGCATCATATGCCAGAGGTGATCAAGTTAGTGGCAAAGGACAATCCCACTGCTACCCAGTGTTAGCGCATGCAAGATTGCTATTATCCCAATTCAAAATGCACCAAATATTCTTTTACAGACAAGACATATTTGGAAATGCCTGCAAGTTTTCCTGTGCATTAACATTTTCTTACAGATTTATAGTTTCCATGGAGAAAGAATATGCGCACACCAGGTGAGGTGTAACAACAAATTTGATTTTGTTTCATGTATTAGGAGCCTCTGACTGAACATGGCTTCCTTGAAAAGAACAGACATATACTATACTGTCCTTCCTACTAGATAGCAGGCATGTTTATACATGCTGTAAAGTAACACTGAAGCTTGCAAATGAATAAACCATGTAGCTGTAGAGAAATATGCTAAGCCCTTGTTTTTCCAATTATAAAATTTTCTCCATGTTGGAAAAAACATTGCATAAGCAGAAGTTAATGTAAGAAGGATGTATCAGGGATGGATACCAAGTGTTAAAAACTACATATAATTTGTGGGTTGTCTATTCACAGATGTATTGTCGCATATGTTTTGTGGACCACAGAATGTTTGTGCCATGATAAATCCCTTACTTTCTAAAACGAAGCTAGATTCTTTTTTGGTTTTGCTGTAATACTGTACTGTACATCGATTTACAGCTCTCCAAATTGCAAATATTATAATTTTACAAGCCACCAGCAGAGGGGGTAATAGATCCATAAATACGGTCTATCGCTGACAGCTCCTTATCCCATCTGCTTTATTGATCAGCCTGCACGTTTGAGGTCTAAAAACTTGTAAGCCAAAGAGGTGTTGCAAAACCAGGTTCTGCAGCAATAGTATAGTGTAAGTCAAAGAAGCTCCTTGGTGTGAACACTTCATTACAATGACAATGGTACAAAAACTGGGATCAATTATTTGTTACTTAGCTAATTTCTTTGTCTGGATGTCTGTAAGAATATTTCATGAATGTGGGAAAGTTCACCTCCAGCATCACAAACTGTAAACATTTTTCATTCAATAGAGGTAGCTACTGAGGAATTATTTTGGAACTTGCCTTTCAAAAAATACGGATAGAGAACTGCGCTGCTCTTGTTCAGGATAAAAGAATAGAAGACTGTGAGGATTCAGGAGCATATTTGAAGAATATATAAATTGTGAACAGAGAAGATTGGATGTTAGGCAGACTGCACTGTCTTCAGTACCAAAATGTAACATATAAGAGAACATATACGATGGCAGGGTGTCAGAGCATATGCAGAAGATATTTTTTCTCCATCATAGAGTAACTGTAGCAAGTCACCATACATCTGTGATGAACTACAGAGCAGACAGACAGAAAGTTGTGCCTTTTTGACACCTTTGGGGTAAACACTGCAGGACCAGAATGAGAATAATGCACGGACTCCTAGCAATGGACCAGACCACACCGGCTAGGTTATTTAAGGAACTGTTCTAAAAAGGAATGGAGTGGTTTGTCATATTCATAAATGGCCCAGTGCCGTCTGCTAAACAATGTGATGGATAGGTCTGCAGATTAAACTAAAGGATTACTGCTCATCAGAAAGACTGTGAAGTGCTCTGAAAAGGTCTCTCTCACTTGAGTTGCAGATGGCAGAGGAGATCTGCCTGCCTGCCTGCCTGCCTGTCTGTCTGTCATGCTTATCCTCCAATGAGCTCAAGCTTCATGCATGGCTCCCCCTCTCATACTTTACCTTCACAACCACCCTGTGAGGAAGGTCAGGCTGATTGACGAAATGACTGGGCCAATGTCATCCAATTAGTTTGAAGGTTTTGTAGAGATTAGAACCTGAAACCTCAAAGTCACAATAACCATGACATATTGGGTTTAAAAAACTACACACACACTGGCTAGAAAGGAAAAGAAATAGGAATGATATATACTCTGAAAGTATGTTTATAAATTGGCTATAACTATTCATGAAAGAGATGTTGGGATCATGATAGAAAGATGAATGTAATGACATGAAGGACTAAGATGAAATCAACAACTATAATGTGATTCAGTAAATCAAGTATAATACAATATGTACATATCCACCTCCATATATATTACTGTAATATATGTTAATACCAGGCCCTTCTATTTACCAATTTAGTTAGTGGTTCTGTCTCCCTCAATTCAAAGAAGGAAGAACCGTGAACTCAAAAGTAGGTTGAGAAATAGAACATCTTCTGACAGGGGGGGGGGAAGGTGAGCCTCAACAATTTTAGAGCTTTCTTTTGGGAAGAAAGAAGGCTTAGAAGACAGTGCAGGGAGAATAAAGGAAGAACTAATTTACTAACAGTATTTTAGCCTTCCTTGACCTGGAGCTTTCCAGATAAGCCGGACTACAGCTTTCATTATCCCCAGCCAGAATGTGTGTGTCTCCCACACTGTGATCATGTCTAGAGGGCAGCAAGGTTGAAAAAGTCTGAATACCTGTAGTATTCTCAGTCATTACAACACACACACACACACACCACTAGAATGAAGACCAGTTTATGAAATCAATTTGCTGTAAATTTTCCTGTTACAAAGAGGTAACAACGTTTTCATACAACACATGCTCAGCCTGTTTGTCACAAGACATGGAGGTGGCCACTATATTTGCCAGAGAGCCAGTGTTGTGTAGTGGGTAGAGGGATGGACTAAGAGTCAAGAAAGTCTGCATTCAAATCCCTGTGCAGTAATGGAAACTCACCAGGGGTTGAGCGGTAATGATAAAACCTCTCTTTAAATATCTGAAATACCTTCAAAACCATGTTAGACTTGCCACAACTTGGCTATGATTTGACAGCCCATCATAACAGCAACAATTTACCAAGATGGCTTTCTTGAAAAACACCCACACTCTCAGGAAGAATGTATTTATGACCGCCAGTACTTGTTGAATTTTTCCTCTTTAAAGCAATGGAGGCCCTGCCAGATGTTGATGGACAGCAACTCCCAACAGCCCTAGCCAGCACAGCTGATAGTGAAGAATTGTGGCAGCTGCTGTCTGGTAATATCTGGAGGGCCATAACTGCCCAACCTAAAAAGCAGTCAGTCTGTCTGTCTCCCAAATACTTGCTGGGAACAAGCATCAAGAAATTAGTAAAAGCAAAGGCAAAGGTCTCCCTTGCTCAAATGCCAGTTGTATCCGACTCTAGGGTGTGGTGCTCATCTCCATTTACAGCCAAAGAGCCAGCACTGTCTGTGTCTGCAGATGTTTCCGTGGTCATGTGGCAGGCATGACTAGATGCCAGAGCACAAAGTACACTGCTACCTTTCCATGCTTTCGAACTAATAGGTTGGCAGGAGCTGGAACAGACAATTAATTAGGGCTGTAGCCAGGATTCTAGATGGGGAGGGGGCAAATATTTTTTCAGGAGGGGCAACAATGTTTGCTTTTATTGGACATTCCTGCCCACCCCGTGGCTAGGCAAATCTAGTTTGGGGTGGGTGTTCTGTTAGCTGTGTGTGTGTGTGATTCCCCCCCCCCCCCGCCAACCCCTGGCTACAGCCCTGCAGACAATGGGAGTTCACTCCATATGGAAGCGCTGACCTCCCAGTCATCAAGTTCAGGGTCTTGGCCACTAAGCCACTGCAGTTGCATCAAGGGATGGGTACACAACTTCTGTCTTGCTTTTCAGCTTCCAGGAGGTACCTGGCAGGCCATTTGTGGAAGTGAGGGGTGGTGGGAAAGATGCTGTGCTGGCTGTGCCCCCATCCAGGACTTTCTCTTTCTTGGAGAGGGGAGGATGTAAAACCAGGGTGTTGGAGGTGGAAAGGACAAGGTGGGGAAAGACGAAAGGCTCGGACTCCTTGGAAAGGGGAGGGGGAGGGTGTGGAATGGGCAGATCAGAGACACACACACACCAGGCCCGTGATGGTGAATCTTGGCACTCCAAATGTTCTTGGACTTCAATTCCCAGAAGCCCAAGCCCCCGTGAATCCACATGAATGGGTTTGCTGCGATTCATCCGGGCGCCGTGCCACCCTCGTCACTCCTGGAAGCAGAAGTAAAACGTGGCAGGACAGGCGCATTTTACTTCCACTCCCGGGAGCGACAAGGGCGGCGCGGGTCGGATGAATCGCAGCAAACCCCTTTGTGTGGATTCACGGGGGCTTGGTTTTATGGGAATTCAAGTCCAAGAACATCTGGAGTGCCAAGGTTCGCCATCACGGGCCCAAGCAAATGCAGCTGGCTGGGGAGGGGACAGGAAGAGTCCTGCCTCGCTCCGGACACGGAGGGGGGGGGACTCGGGTAGTTTGTCCCTCTGGTGCGCTGTAGGAGCGATCCTCTTTCTTTCTTTCTTTCTTTCTTTCTTTCTCTCTCACACACACCATCACCCCCACCGCCCGCCTCTCCCCGCGAGGCGCACATGGCCATCCAAGCGGATGACGGCCCCCTTGAGTCAGCCGGAGCGCCCGCCCGCCGCCGCCCACCGGCACCCTCGCCGTCTGTCTCTCTCCATCTTGTGATATTTCACTCCGGAGGCAGCGAGGCAAACAAACTCGGTGCCAGATTGCACGGAGGAGCCCCCCCTCCCCTCCCCTCCCCTCCCCTCTCCTCCCCGAGCGCCGGGGAGGGCTGCTCTCCACCGGGACCGGCGGACCGGGGTGCGCAAGGAAAGGCAGCCTTCCTAACCAGCCAACCAACCAACCAACCAACCAACCAACACCCCCCACCCCAGCCTTGGAGACAGACAGGCAGACAGACATTCTTACACAGACACCCCAGACTGGGTCCCCCCCCCCGTCCCGCCTTGCCAATCAGCGCCGCCACCTCTCCCTAGTCTGAATGACACGCGCGGCCCACTCCGCGGCTGCGTTGCGACTCAGATGAAGTCATTTACGTCGAGTTTTTCCCCTCCTCCCCCCACCCCCACCCCATGCTTGATCGCAGAATCCAGAAGAGAGCCTGCGTGTACATTCTGTCACTCCAATTAAATATATATATATTAAAAATAATAATAAAATAAAATTGGTGCCTTCCAAGTTATAACTAAAGCTGTTCAGCGTGGGTTGATGATTCTTTTTTTTTTGGGGGGGGGGTGTCGCAAAATAGATTTAAAAAGAAAAGAAACATCCTAAAATTGTCCTGCTTTTTGCCAGAATTGCAAGTCTATGCAAAATTTTACTGTAAGGTTGGGTTCCCACCACCACTGCCCCCACCACCACCACCACCACCGTCCCCACGAGTCTGTTTGTTTGTTTTGGTGTCGTCCAGGTTGTAACCAAAAGTGATCAGGACTAAACAAATAAACCCATCTGTTCTGCATACAGCCGTTTACTTTCCTGACTTTTAAGTACAGTTAGGGGAGGAGGATGTTTTCCAGATGTCGAAGCATTAGATGTTTCCAGATGTCATCACACTATACAAAACCAACCCTAGAAGTTGGTTCCACTGGATTTAGTCAAATTTACTCTTGAGTCAACATAGAGGAAGGCTCGAATCCAGTAGTAAGTCTCAACTAGAACAGGCCTATGAAATAAGTGAGGACGCCTACACAAGTTCAAGTTCATTTTATTCAATGATCACATTTAACTGCAACTTAATCTAGTGATTTACTACTGGATTTGAGCCATTGGAACCTGTTGGCAGGTTGTCGAATGACAATCATAAACCTACATGTTTAGGTGTAATTTACGAGAAAATCATGCTTATTTCCACAGTGTATGCGTTAAGGGCCAGGCTATTTTGTCCTTTCAGATATTGCTATGGATAGAAGGGGAAGGGAAAGGAACTCTCCCCTCAACAACCTACTCTTCGAAACCACCTTCTTCCATGAGGTTCATTATACCCAGCGACTCCACAACATTTGTTTCTCTGTTGCAACTCTAAAGTTAACTTGGGCCTTAGATCAAGGGTGGGAACCTTCCACTCCCCCTGCGTGCCTGATTGTTATTCAAATTTGCTGTGAAGTTTGGTCCTGTTTAGTTGCAAGTGGTTAGTAAAGGTAAAGGTTGCCCTTGTTCAAAAGCCAGTCATATCTGACTCTAGGGTGCAGTGCTCATCTCCTTTTTACAGCCAAAGAGTCAGTGTTGTCTGTGTTTGCAGACTTTTTCATGGTCATGTGGCAGGCATGACTAGATCATCCACCCAGTCACATGGCCACGCCCACAGAGTAGGCATGCCACAGAGTAGGCTACACCCACAGAGTAGTCCACACCCACAGAGTGGTAGTAAAAATGTTTGGAGCCCACCACTGCCTTTACTCCTCTAGACTTGGGAGCTTCATTTCCCACAGATCCTTGTCAATGCTTGTTGTAAACAGGTGTGTGTGTGTGTGTGTGTGTGTGTGTGTGTGTGTGTGTGTGTGTGTGTGTGTGTGTGTGTGTGTGTGTGTGTGTGAAGAGTTCAATCCACTAGCTCTTCTCTCACCAACGACACCACCACCACACACACACACACACACACACACACACACACACACACACACACTCAGCCTGTATCTTCCGGGGGTTCAAACCACTTCATATCCCTCCCACCCACCCACCCCGTCTTGTAAAGCTGGCAATGCCAGTCGCCTCGCTGGGAAATCAGGCTTAAGACAGGGCGCAGTCAGTTAGTTTCCCACCCCCTCTTCTCCTGGCCGCCTCTTGGGGGAGAGGGGGGTGTCCGGAGGGGGCAAGGTATTCCCTCGGATTTGCCCCCAGCCGCCCCCGGCCAAGGCGGTGATCCCAACACACTCACCCCGCGTCACGGACCAGCCCAAAGAGGGCAGCCGGTGCTTTAATGGACGGGCTGGCTTTTTTGCCAGGAAAGGGGGGGGCGAAGAGAGAGTCCCAGAGGGCACCGAGAGAGAGTGAGAAAAGGAGGTGGCAGGCGAGCGCTGGCAGAAGCTGTTGCTTCCTTTCCTGGGAGAGCAGCGCTTCTTGGCAAGGGATCCGCTGGCACGGCTGCTACCAGCTGGCACCGATGCCAGCTTGTCATTTGCCACGGACTTCTTCATCGCTCTTTCCGATGAGGCTGGCCTTGAGTTTGGGGCGCAAGGCATTTGCAGAAAGCCAACTTTCGTAAGGGGTGGGGGCAGTGGTGTGCTTCAAAAAAATTACTACCTACTCTGTGGGCGTGGTATAGAGGGCGTGGCCAGGGGGAAAGCCCTGCGTTGCACCCGAATTAGGACTACTGTACTTTATTTCAAAACTTGGATGGGCAGAGCCAGCCACAATTTCTGCTAATGGTTCTGGCGAACTGGTGCGAACCTGTTGATGCCCACCACTGGGTGGGTGGGGGGGTACAGGAAGGAGGGTGCCCGCCTCCACTTCCTCATCCTCCTGGTTTACTCGTCCTCCCTCGTTCAGCAATTCGAGAAATCCGTCCCAGTGGCGGACGACACAGGGAACGCCTCCCCCAGGCTCAGTCCCGGCGCCGGCCCATTGGTTCGCCGTGGCCTGACTCCCTCCAGAATCAAGCCGTGGCGAAGCTGTGGTTTGAAAGTTGTTTTTGGACTGCCCCCCCCCCATCACTTCTCCCCCCCCCCTATGCTGACAGAGATGCTGAGCTTTGGGGAGTTTCCTCTGCCCTTTGACAAACGCCCTGCGACGTGTCGGCAAAGACCTCCGTGCCAGCATTTCTTGGTTAGGCAGAGCAAAGCGGCTTGGCCGGGATTTCCTCCCCCCCCCCCCCACGGGGCGAGACTCGTCGGCTGATTTCAAGCTGTGAAATGGGTCCCTGCGTGGGCTTCATCTTCTTTCTCTCCCAATCTCAATCTCTCTTTCTCTCTCCAGCAGTCGAGTCAGGGATAGATGGAGAAAAAGGGGAGGGGGTCTCTCCTAATCCAACCTTCCAACCCCCTCCCCACCCCACGGCTGTCCTTAACTCACCTCCTTTAAAGGACTGGGCCGGAAAATATTTGGGCCTCCAGATGTCTTGGACTACAGCTCCCATGTGCTCTCACTCTTGATCGGACTAGCTAGGGTAAAGGTAAAGCAGGGATTCTCAACCTGTGGCCCGTGGGCCGGATGATGCCCACAACACCATTTCATGTGCCCCCCTCGCCTCCACCATACCAGGAAGTGCCATGTGGTGGAGGATGGGCAAAATGGCCGTCCACCCCCCAAAGCTGTCTGAGGGAGCGTGACCGGGCCGCCAGCTTTAAAAGATTGAGGACTCTTGAGGTAATGGGTAAATGTCACCCTTGTTTGTGTCTGACTCCAGGGGGCGGTGCCCATCTCCGTTTACAACCAAAGAGCCAGTGCTGTCTGTGCCTGCAGACATTTCCATGGTCATGTGGCAGGCATGATTAGACCTCGAAGCGCATGGAGTGCTGTTACCTTTCTCACCAAAGTGGTACCTTTTTATCTACTTGCAATTATTTAATTTTGAAATGCTAGGTTGCCAGGAGCTGGGACAGAGACGAGAACGCACTCCATCGCGCAGTACTTAGGTCTCAAACTGCTGCCCTACCGACCTTCCAGTAGTCAAATTCAGCGTCTTAATCACTAAGCCATCACAGTCTCTTATAAGAGTTCCCACCCTCCCGGACCCTGTTGGGTCAGTAGGCCACATTCTGGTTTAGGACAACCCAGGAAGAGAAGCTACAATGAGGATCGTCTGGCAGAAAAGGACCGAGGCAGGACCATAAGGAAAGCTGAGCGCAGAATAGACGCCTTTGAAATGTGGTATTGGAGGAGAGTTTCGAGATCGATGTTAGAAGAAATCAACCCTGATTACTCCTTGGAAGGTCAAATAGTGGAGATGAAGCTGAAGTACTTTGGACATCAAATGAGAAGTGAGGATTCACTTGAGAAAGCCTTGATGCTGGGAAAGGTGGAGGGCAAAAGAAGAAGGGGACGGCCCAAAATGAGATGGCTAGATGATATTGTAGACGCAATGAGCACAGAGCTGGGTGGGTTGAGGAAGATGGTGGAGGATAGGGGTGCCTGGAGGACAATGGTCCATAGGGTCACAAAGAGTTGGAATCGACTGTGGGACTGAACAACAACAACACAAAGGCACCAAACCTCCACTTCACGCAAGGAAGGCTTCTGCCAAGGACCAACTACCTTGGTAAACCGCCTTGGGAACCTCTGTTAAGGGGCGGCCTATGCCTGTGCCCACGAACAATGGCTGTGATTCTAGAGTCACCTAATTGTTCCGGTTTTGTTGCCACAGACAATTAGCCTTTGGCCAAGAACTTGGGAAAGTTACTATTTTGGATTACAATGCCCAGAGTCTGATGACTGTAGCGTTCTTTCCTTTTGTCTTGTTCTTTCTTTCTCTGGGCAAAACTACGGGGATCCCTCCTTTAGCAGGGGAAAACAAAAGATGGGACTGACCCCCAAACCACACCCACACCCAGGAAAAGCAACTCTCCCAAGCTCTGTCCCTAAACCAGGGGTGCCCAAACGTTTTGGACCATGGGTCAGTCACGTGGACCAGGAGGCTGGTCACTATGGCCCTGGGGCCAGATCCAGCCAGACGCTAATTCATCCAGCCCACAAAGCCCTCGTTGCTCCCAGAAGCGGAAATAAAACACGCCTATGCCAGAGTGTTTTACTTCTGCTTCCGGAAGTGATGAGGGCTTCATGGGCCGGATGGATTGGCATTGAGGCCTGATCCGGCCCACAGGCCATAGTTTGGGCACCCCTGCCCTAGACCTATTATTTTTCTGTGTTTCAGCTGCTTGACCCTAAATCCTGGCAGGTCGGTCAGGCTCGCCGCTTCTCTGAGAGCTCAGCACCCGCGGCGCTCCCAGCAGGACCAAAGGTCCGCTCACGTCTTTGTGGCGCCCTTCCGAATGACAAGCAGAGGTTCTGCTGGTGAAGAATCCAGATGAGCCTTTCTCACCCGGGGATAAAAGGCTTCGGCTGTTGAGCGGCTTGATCCGAGCAGAAGAAGCGCACGCCTTCCGATCTCGAGTCGAACCGATCTCGCCTTGGCAGAGAAGCCGCCTGGGGAACCTCTACTGAAGGGCTCTCCCGCCACCCTCCCCCACCCCGCCCCTCCTGCGCCAGCCAAGAACAGCCGTGACCCAAAACACACCTGGTCTGGGGGAGTTAATCCCATCGGATTTCCTTCTGGGTAGGCACATAGACTCAAGTGGCTAAGACGCTGACTGGGAGGCGGGAGGTCAGCAGTTCGATTCCCGAGTACTGCAGGACGGAATGAGCTCCCGTCTTTGTCCCAGCTCCTGCCAACCTAGCAGCTCGAAAGCAAGAAATTGCAAGTAGATAAATAGGGACCACTTCGGTGGGAAGGTAACAGCGTTCCGTGCGCTCTGGTGTCTAGTCATGCCTGCCACATGACCACGGAAACGTCTGCAGAAGCAGACAACACTGGCTCTTCAGCTTTGGAAGAGATGAGCACTGAAGCCTAAAGTCGGATACGACTGGCTTTCGAGCAAGGGAAACCTTTACCTTTACCTAGGCACATAGCAAAGGGACCGTGGTGGTTTAGTGGTTAAGATGCTGAGCGTGACGATCAGGAGGTCGGCAGATCAGCAGTTCGAGACCAGAGTGCTGCATGACGGAGTGAACTCCCGCCTCTGTCCCAGGTCCTGCCAACCTAGCAGTTCGGAAGCGAGAAATTGCAAGTAGATAAATAGCGACCACTTCGGCGGGAAAGGTAACAGTGCACTCCGACGTCTAGTCATGCCTGCCACATGACCACGGGAACGTCTGCAGACGCAGACAATTCTTTGGCTGTAAAAGGAGAGAGCCTTTTACCGACCCTTAAAAAAAAGTTACGTTTCTGGACTACAGCCCCCAGCATCCCCCAGCCAGCGAGGCGATTTCGCCTTCCTTGTGGCTTCGTTTTTGGAAGCGCTCGATTTCGCCGTGGAACATCTGCTTGGTTTTGATAAGACTCGACGTCAGCGCGAAGGCCGTTCCGACGTGTTCGGAATACCAGTTCGCTCGTGTTTCGCTTATCCTCTGCTCGGCATATTTCCAGCTAGGAAGCCAAGTGGGGCTCAGGGCCGGGTGGGGGCGGGGGGGGGCGGAGGTCTATGGAAAACTGGCTTTTGGGAAAGGGGGCTGAGCTTCTCCCCCCCCCCTTGTTTCGAATTGGGCGCAGAGGGCGTCGTTACTCCTCTTTCTCCCCCGCCGACCCCCCCCTTTCAGTCAGTCCGCCCCCCTCCCTCGCTCCTTGAAGCCGGTTTCGGCTTCCGTTGACAAAGAAATCGAATTCCATCCCCCTGAAGAATAATAGTCTCTCTTTTTTCTGCCGGACAAACAGGAGCCAAAGATAATGATTTCAAGGTAAAAGGATATATGTCAGAAATCTCTCCCCCGGGGAAGCTTACGTACTATTTGCACAAGCTGAAGAGGGAGTGAACGCTACATTTTTTTCCTGGCCCCTCCAACAGTCTCAGATACGTGCTCTCTGGTTATTGCCCCCCCCCCCCGCAGGAGAAAAAAGCAATCCTCTGCACATGCCCAGAGGCTCCTTCTTCTTCTTGGCACTTGGCGCCTGACCAGGGGAGCTTCCTTCCTTCCTTCCTTCCTTCCTTCCTTCCTTCCTTCCTTCCTTCCTTCCTTCCCTGGAGGCACGTCCAGAAGGCGCGGGCTTTAGGACGGCTCCTCTTCAGGACCAAGGAGGTCTTGGATCGGGTTGGCCTGAAGTTCGCCCTCCTGGGATTTCGCTCCGGAGCAGCAGCGGGGCTAAAAGCCTGCACTTTTCGCCCCCCTCCTGCCACGCCCGATCTATTCCCTGGGCTAAACTTTCTGGAGCCAATCCTTCATTCACTTCCGAAGCCAATCCCCACCCCCACCTCCAGGCCACTTAAACATACTCTCGAGTAAATAAATTCTCCGCGGGGTCTTGCAAATGCAGGAATCAACGGGTTTATTCGAAGTAACGAGGCAGAGGGTTTCCCGCGCCCGCCCGCCAGGAATAGGGAACAGAAGATTAATCCGAATTAATAAATACGGAGTACACGGTCATTGCACCGGGAGACAGCCGCTCCGGTTCGCTTTCCAACGCAACGGCGAGGGACTTCGTTCTCCAGTGGTGGGGCGGGAGGGCAGAGGGGGGAGGGAGACCCGACGGTGCCTGGCGGGGAGGGGGAGGCCGGTGGGCGTGGCGAGCGAAGGGAGCCGGGCCGGGTCAGAGTGTGCGTGTGTGTGTGTGTGAGAGAGAGAGTGTGTGTGTGTGTGTGTGTAAGAGTGTGTGCGTGCGCGAGAGAGAGTGAGAGTGTGTGTGAGAGAGAGTGTGTGAGAGAGAGTGTGAGAGTGTGTGTGTAAGAGTGTGTGCGCGTGCGCGAGAGAGTGAGAATGTGTGTGAGAGAGAGTGTGTGTGTGAGAGAGAGAATGTGTGAGAGTGTGTGTGTGTAAGAGTGTGTGCGTGTGCACGCGAGAGAGTGAGAGAGTGTGTGAGAGAGAGTGTGTGAGAGAGAGTGTGAGAGTGTGTGTGTAAGAGTGTGTGCGCGTGCGCGAGAGAGTGAGAGAGTGTGTGAGAGAGTGTGTGTGAGAGAGAGTGTGAGAGTGTGTGTGTAAGAGTGTGTGCGCGTGCGCGAGAGAGTGAGTGTGTGTGTGAGAGAATGTGTGTGTGTGAGAGAGAGTGAGTGAGTGTGTGTAAGAGTGTGTGCGTGCGCGAGTGTGTGTGTGTGAGAGAGTGGGTGTAAGAGTGTGTGTGCGAGAGTGAGAGTGTGAGAGAGAGTGTGTGTGAGAGAGAGTGTGTGTGAGAGAGTGTGTGTAAGAGTGTGCGTGCGTGCGTGCGTGTGAGAGTGTGTGTGTGTGTGTAAGAGTGTGTGTGCGTGTGCGAGAGAGAGAGAGAGAGTGTGTGTGTGTGTGTGTAAGAGAGTGCGCGCGAGAGAGAGAGAGAGAGAGAGACGCAAAGGCGGGTGGGCAGCCCAGAGCCGAGAAGGCCCCTCCCGCCCTGGAAAGGGTTGCAGCCGAGCGGCAGCCGGTGGAGGAGGAGGGAGGGAGGGAGGGAGGGAGGGAGAGGCGGAGCCCAGAAGACCCTCCCTGGGAATAAGGCGCCGCCGCCCGGCTGCTGTCGCTCCCTGGCCGCGGAGCGCGCAGGGAGCGGAGCCGAGGGGGCGGGGGGTGCGTCCGGGTGGACCGGCCACGATCACGATGAAGCCCTTGTCCGGCCGCCCCGGCCGCCCGAGCGGAGGCTAGCGCTGGGCCAAGGAGGGCGGGCCAGCGGACGGGCGGGCTGGCCCCGGTGGCCGGCCATGAACCCCCGCGGGCGGCGCCCAGACCGAGCAGGGCTGATCCTGCGCCGCCTCCGGCAGGGACCTCGCTAGGAGCCCCCCCTCCCCCCGCTGCTCCGCCAGGACTTGGGCAGCGATCCCTGCTTGCCTGCCTGCCCCCCCCGTCCCCCCCTCCCTCCCTCCTTCTCCGGAGGCGCTGCTGCCTTCCCTGCTTCTGTTCCTCTCCCGCCAAGGCTGCCCAGCACGATGCGGCTCAGGCTCAGACCCACCCGGCACGGTGAGTGACTGAGGACCTCCCCTTCCCTTTCTGGCAGGGCTGGGGGGGGGGGAGGGTGGGGGGATTGCTTGGACTGGGATGGGCTGATCCGGGGCCGAAGAGCCAGGACGGCTAGATTGAAGGGGGGATGGCGACGGTGGGAGACAGACGAGACGAGAGAAATTGAGATTGAGAGAGAGAGAGAGAAGAAGAGTGAAAGGGAGACAGGAGGGGGGAGCGCGCGAGGGAGGGAGTGGGGGGGGAGTTGGGGGGGGAGGGAGGGAGATCCTGCCCGGAGCTCCGGCTAAGCGGATTGCGTGAGTTGCGAGAAGGGTGAGAACGAAGGCGCGCCTTCCTCGGCTGCCCCCTTGAGATCCGCCTCCTGGGAGCCCCGACGGCCTCCCCCTCCCCAGGGAACGGGTCCTCTCCTTCTGCACTACCAGCACCTTCTCGCTCCTGCCCCCCCAACCGCCCCCCCCCCCAGGCTAGCCCCCTGGCGACCTTGAGCCGGAGGCAGAAACGCCCAGGCGCGGTCCTTCCCTTCCCAGGGGACACGGCGGAGCTGTTCTGAGTTGTGTCTAACACACACACACCACACACCCCCAAGGTTGGTTTGTTCTGCAATAACTCCGGTCTGAGCCCCGATCCTGGGTCCGCCAGGCCAGGCCGCGCCCCACCCCACCCCCAGCCCCGGGCAAGGCAGCGGGGAGACCAGGGAGCTGGGCGGGGAAGAGACGGCGCGCCACAGCCGCCAGGCGGTGCCGTCCTAAAGCAGGGCAAGGGAGCAGCCCCCTGTCAGCTGTCCAAAGCCATACAGTAGGTAGAGAGAAAGTGCATGTGCTCAAGTGACCCCTCCAGGTCAACACGGATGCTTCTTTGGCCCACAGCGACCCCGACTCCCACCCCCTTCCCTCCGGCTTGGCGTACGTGGCTGAACTTGGAAGGGAGCGCAACTTCGCTCGCGGTCCCGGAGCCGGGGTGGGGGGTGGGGGTGGGGGTTGTGTGAGGCTGGCGGGGAGGGGCCGGACCAGCCTGTAGGGAGATTAGTTGAAGGGGAGGGATAGAGAAAGAGGTGTGTGGGTGCAATGGGGTTTTCTTCCTCTCAAGGGAAGGAGGCAGGCAGGTAGGCAGCGGGCGAAGGAGGCGCGCCCAGGTGCCCAGGAAGGGGCAGGAGCTGTCGCCGATGCCCGTTTCCTGCCCGTTTCCCGCGGCTGGGCACCTATCGGGCGGCTGGGCCTGGAGTCCGGGCATAGCAAGAAGCGGGGTGGGTGGGGGCTGCGGAGCTGGCCCAGGCGGAGGAGGGTCGGCGGAGCCCGGATTCTACATTTGGGGGGTGGGGTGGTAATTTTTTTCAGAGGGGCAACAATGTCACACACACATGGGGGGGGCTGTTAGCTCAGGATGGTTTTCACCCCGCCCGCCCCTCTGGCTACGGCCCTGGTTGGGCGCTTTCGGACTGTTGCCGTTTTATAGCCTGGGCCCCATGGGTTACGCAACACCAGGCAGCCCTGCTTTATTTTGGGAGTGCGGATGCTTTTGGTCCGCTTTCTCCCACGTCACCAGCCACGTCAAGGGTTTCTATTGCTACCCCTTTTGCTGCCTTCACCTCCCAGCCAGACCCTACAGTGGAGGCTGGCCTTTCTACCTCAACCCCATCAGCCACCCCACTCCCACCCCCCATTGAAGAGGAGGACAGTTATGCACTGTCTGCCTGGCCTCTCCCCTCCTCCCAACCCTTCCATGACCTTCTATCACTTTCTGTGATAAAACATGTACACACCCCAACCTCTGGAGTTGATCTTCTTCAGGTTCATTGGGTCTTGTTACTCCTCATGTGCAAGAGCCCAAAGACTAGACTTTTCTAACCCAGTTTCCTGCCAAGATGTTGAACTACACCCTCCATCATTCCTAGCCAGCACTGTTGCCTATGCTCCCGGGGATTATTGGGCTCATGGTTCAGGAGATCCAGAAGGCATGGAGCAACTATAGGGGCAGTTGGAAGGATCTCTCTCAGACCTGGGATGTGAGAGACATGTTCCAAATGAACTTGACCATGGCATTTCCAGAAATGAGATGTCTGTAAATCCCTGGCTAGCCATTCATCTCCAGGTACAGAGAAGGCACCTACAATGATGAGATTGTGAAACTCTGGGTTGTGTCTTCCAGTGTTACCTGTTGTCATTCCATCTGCACTGTTCTTTTAGCATATAAATGGGCCACTGGAGGTTTAAATGGCACTGTCCAGTAAGCTAGTGCTGACTCAATTGTGATCTTTCCAGTATAAAGTCTATGGAAAGGTTGTAAGGTCCAGCGCAGCAGTAGCAGAAGGGATGCCATTCCTCTGCATCGGAGAGGTTTCTAGTGTCAGAGTGGCTGACATTCTCAGCAAAAGTCTAACAACTTTTGCAGATAACAAAAAAATTGTTTTGTTCCAGCAGAGAACAATCCAATCAGCAACTGACAGGTAAAAATCCATATAGCCCTGTTTTAAGCCAGTACAGTTGATACAAGGGAAGGGTGTGTGTGTGTGTGCACACATCTTTCTTCCTTGTGGTTGTTGTTGTTCAGTCGCACAGTCAATTCCGACCCTTTGCGACCCCATGGACCATTTTCCTCCAGGCACCTCTGTCCTCCACCATTCTCCTCAGCCCACCAAGCTCTGTGCCCATTGTGTCCACAATACCATCTATCCATCTCATCTTTGGACATCCTCTTCTTCTCTTGCCCTCCACCTTTCCCAGCATCAAGGCCTTCTCAAGTGAGTCCTCCCTTCTCATTTGATGTCCAAAGTACTTTAGCTTCATCTTCACTATTTGTCCCTCCAATGAACAGTCAGGATTGATTTCTTCCAGTATTGACCTATTTGTTCTCTTTGCTGTCCAAGGGACTCTCAGGACTCTCCTCTAACACCACATCTCAAAGGCATCTTGTAGCCCAGTCAATATCCCCTGTCCTGGTCTTCTGACAAACACTCTACTTGACAGCAAGCAGGCAGAATCATGTGTGTATATGTATGCTTGTGCTTGTGTTTCACTTGCCCAGTCTCCATTTGGTAGCGTTGTTCTTCTTGTTGTTGTTCAGTAGCACAGTCGATTCCAACCTTTTGCGACCCTATGGACCATTGCCCTCCAGGCACCCCTGTCCTCCACCATCCTCCTCAACCGGCCCAGCTCTTACCAGTTGAAAATGTGGAAGATTAGTCTGGACAAGGG
The DNA here is from genome assembly GCA_035047305.1 of Bradypodion pumilum. Lineage (NCBI taxonomy): Eukaryota > Metazoa > Chordata > Lepidosauria > Squamata > Chamaeleonidae > Bradypodion > Bradypodion pumilum. The sequence continues at coordinate 374,069,977 of JAWDJD010000001.1, forward strand.
CACAATTGTTGCCCTTAAGAGAAGCCATGAAAAGTCTTTTCACAGTTGTGGGGGAGGGGGGCACACAGGAAAGAATGTTATTTCTCCTTTTTACTCTTGGGCTTTTGAAAAATCTGTAATTGCAGGTACTCATTTTAATAACTCCCAAAGACAATAATAATAGTAAATGCAGGGAAAAATAAGGGGCAAGTCTTTGGAAACATTAGTAGCTTTTAATAGGCTAACCATGGCTAAACTGTTGCAGGACAACAGGGATAATTGCAATGACACATATTCCTGGGAAGATCATTTTCCCAGCTACAATAAGGATCAAAGGGAGAAGGGCAGTGGGATGAAGGAGTGAATTATGTCACAGCCCCCCTGCTCAGAAGATCCTGGGGCTTTGAGGCTGTGAGTCCTGGCTCCTCTACGTCATTGCACTCATCTCCTTTCTGTCTCTCAGGTTTCAAAAGGACGCTTGCTGTGTATACAGTTGGTAGGAATTGACTTCTGGTCTTGGCAAGATGATGCCACATGACACTGTGGATCTGTGAAAGGCCAAGAAGCTGGTCTGCTCCTTACTAGCTTCCTCTCCTTCTCACCTGAGTCCTGACAGTTCTCCATTTCCCACCCACCCCAGCAACTCCCCAGCAGTCTGCCTCCATTGCCCTGAGGGCTGTGTCCCTATGGTGGATGTCCCACCTCTTCACTTCCTATTTGCTTCCTTTATAACAAAAGGGATACCCACTGTGATGTAGAAGTGGATGGAGAGTGGCAGGTTAGGGCTGTAGAGAACCAGTGTTTGACTCCCCACCTGGCTATGGAAACTCACTGCAGGGAGTAGGATGAATAAAGCAAAGCAATCAGACTTTTATACTGCCCCATAGTACTCTCTGGGTGGTTCACAAGTTAATTAGCATTTTGCCCCAACATGCTGGGGACTCATATTGCCATTCCTGACATACCTCACTTACCTGGGGAATCATCTTGCCACTCTTGAGATACCTCATTTACCTGAGGACTCATATTACCACTCCTGAGATACCTCACTTACCTGGGGACTCATGTTGCCACTCCTGACATACCTCACTTACCTGGGTACTTATGTTGCCACTTCTCAGATACCTCACTCTTCAGATATTTCACTTACCTTGGAAGCCCTATTAAGATCACTGTAAGTCAGTTCCAACCTGACAGCAGGTAACAGTCACAATAATTAAAGGAGAGACCCTCGTGTGTGTACATTCCCTGGATGCTGCACACCTGGCGAGGAGGGGTGGGAACTGAACTGTTTGCATTTTTTGCTGAGCAAAGTATCACTTCTGTTGTGGGTTCCCATTGCTCCCTCCCACTTTGTCTTGTGGGTTGAGTTTTTCCTGCACCTTCCCTGGGGAATGATAATTCATCTTAGTAGTGTGGTTAAATGCTGGAAGGACATGGAGGGACAAGTGCTAATAGGAGTACAAACTGGAATTATCTCACCCAAGGTTAATGAACGTTCAGTGAAGCTTCCTTCTTGGAGAAATATTGAGGGTTTAAATTTCCGAAGAGGCATCCTAAGGGGGAAATGCCTTCACTTTCTCTCCCTCCCCCCTCCCTTATTCACGCAAACATTAAGGCTTGGCTGGACCTGAGCAAAGATTGCAGGGCATGCACAGGTGATTAGTGTCATAGCCAAGCACTGGGACATCCCTTGTGCCTTGTGCCAGGGAACAGAGGAACTGGAGTGGCTTCCCAAGCTGATGCGAAGTGTTCATGGAATCTGAAGATTTCAGAGAATTATGAATGAGCTGCTTCTTGCAGTTGCTGAGAAAATCCACTAAAGCCTTTTTGTTCTATATGACAACCAGAATTTGGGGAAGGCACTGGGGGTGGGGAGGAAAGGGGAAAGTGAAATGTTGGCAGGGTAATCCATGGATTTGTTAGGGAGCAGTGGATGGAAGGACTGAGGTGGAGTTTGGTATGGGAGTCAGCAGCCACTCTCTTGGAATTGACAGAAAGAGGGAAAGTGTGTGTGTGTGTGTGTGTGTGTGTGTGTGTGTGTGTGTGTGTGTGTGTGTGTGTGTGTGTGTGTGTGTGTGTGTGTGTGTGTGTGTGTGTGTGTGTGTGTGTGTGTGTGTGTGTGTAGGGAGAGGTCAGCAGTTCGTACTGTAGTGCTTTGCCTGTAAGCTCCCTTCCCCCAGCCAGGACAAGCCAGAGAGGCCAAAGGGCTTTTATGGGGAGAGATGAGATGCCTCCAATCCCTTCCCCTCCCTTTTCTCTGCCCAAGCTCCAGTGAAAGCCACGGGCCTGAATTATGGATGAGACTCCTTGGGTTACAGCCGTTGTTCCACCAGAGAAGAGTCCAGAGACAACCGGCAGTCAACATGAGCGGCCGCTACAGCTCCTTTCCCCCAACCAGAAAGCAAGATTTCTCTCTCGTTTTCCCTGGGGGAGGAGGGAGGGAGAGAACTGGCCTGCCATTATTATTCTGGAGGAAATGTTCATTTGCTGGGGAACATAAGCCTCTTGCCACCTCATCTAGGTTGTGGGAAAGAAGGTGGCCTTGCAGCAGGGTGGGAGAGACTGGAGGGGAAGGGAGAAGTGGATTTCCTTCCCTCTTTTGGCCTGGGAAATGGGATCCCACAAGCAGATATGGCTGTGACCTCCTGGTCTTGTCTTTCCCATCCAAGTGGGAACCTTTTATGCCCTCTTGCTTGTCTGTGTAGAGAGGGCCACTCTGTCTAAATGGGTCAGTGCAAGACTTGTGGGCAAACAAAAGAGCAGGTGAGAACAAGGGCTTCTGGAAGCCTCAGAGTGAGGGTACTGACCTCAAGAGAGGTTTGAAACATCAGATGGTACTCTGTTATAAGAACAGTCATGACTCCTTGTATTTTAGAACAGAAAGAGCTTTTTTCTATTGGGAATTTTGATTATTCTTCAGGGTTAGCTGAATATGTGGTAGAGGGGAAAACAGCAATGGGGGGCATACAAAAATTAGCTCAATTCTCATTAATCCCCTGCTCTCCCATACTGATTAGTACTTTGTATGACAAAAACACTCTAGAAGCATTTAAAGTAGAAAAAAGTATTTTTACTTACAGTTACCAACTATAGTTACAATCAGAAGGAATAAAAGGGGATAAAACAGAATCTCTAGTACATGGAGAGACCCTCCAAGGTTGTTGGTTGGATGTCAGAGAAAGAACTTAACATCTATCAACAAAACAATGGAAGCAAGAAAATAAACAGGAAAATGGGGTGGGGTACTGCACAAAATACCAGAGGGGTTGGGGGAGAGATTACCAATCAAGTTAGTGGAAAAGAACACTGACATTGATCTGTAAAGCCCATTCCCACTGATACCCAACATTTCCCCAGTACTCAGACCCTACAGTGAATATATGTCTGTAAGTGAGAATAATGTCTCTTGCTGAATGAATCTAGAGAGACTACCATTTCCCTGTTTTTGATAGATAGGGTATTGGTAGGAATGGAGCTGGACCAATATCTCTGGCTATTAGTGCAGGCTGCTTGAAGGACATTGCCTACCACTTGTCATGAGCAGAATAGAGGCTGAAAGGAGTGGGGAGGGAGCGTAGGGCCCAAGTGGAGGTGGTGTGAACTACTGAAACGGCATCAGCAGCTTGTGTTACTCGTTTACCACGTCACACCACCTACGCCAATACATACAGAGGTTGGGAGCCATGCATGTAGGCATGGGAGCGCTCCCGTGAGGCCATCTGTGCGCATACGTGCACGGTGACAACTTGGGCCTGGCTTGCCTAGGGAAAGTGTACGCACATGCCTGCCTGTTCACGTGGGATTGTGTCTTGGCAGGGTTGCCAACCAGGGTGACTTTGTCAATTTCATGATGGGAGGGGGGATTGTTTCTTTTTCCCCCAAACCCCTTCCTCCTCCTCCTCCACTTCCCAGTTTCAAGAGGAGTGGGAGGTTTTTGGCTTTCTTTTAGTGAAATGAAAGCAAGCAGTCCGTTCTCAAAGAATGAAATTAAGAGCTGGGAAACGTTCACTGGAATTGTAGCTTCTGTTGAATGCAATATTATTACCAGCCTGCCTTAATCTTTTGAGATTTCAATGCAATCGAAAGGCTGGCGCTTGAGCCTTTTGAATATACACAGTATAGTGGGACGTACTGAAGGGCGAGGGGCCACAGGGGCTTAGTGGTTAAGACAGTGGGCTTGATGACCAGAACGTCAGCAGGTAAGCAATTCAAGACCTGAGCCCTACGTGACAGAGTGAGCACCCATCGACTGTCACAGCTCCTGCCAACCTAGCAGTTCAAGAGCAAGAAATTGCAAGTAGATAAATAGATAATGCTTTGGTGGGGAAGGTAACAGCGTTCTGTGCACTCAGACATCTAGTCATGTCTGCCACATGACCATGGAAATATCTGCAGATGCTGACAATGCTGGCTCTTTGGCTGCACACAGATGAGCACCAGCCCCTAGAGTCAGACATGACTGGCTTTTAAGCAAGGGAGACCTTTATCTTTACTGAAGGGTGACCTAATGGCTAGAGTAAGGATAACAGTAGTATAATATATCGGTCCTGAAATAGTCTGTGTAAGGAGGGAATAGCAGCTACACCAGCAAGGTTGTATGTGATGAAGGAGAGGCTGTGTAAGTGAAGTGCTTCATCTTCACCTGTTCTTCCCTTCTAGGCTTGGCTCCCACTTTTCTGCTCCTACTAGCTTTGCCCCTGGGAGCCCCCACATGTCCCATGCTTTGTACCTGCTACTTTTCTCCACCCACCGTCAGCTGCCAGGCCAACAACTTCTCCTCGGTGCCACAGGTCCTGCCACCCAAGGCTCAGCGCCTCTTTCTGCAAAACAACCTGATTGGGACTCTGCGGCCGGGGATGTTTGGAGCCAGCCTCACTACCCTGTGGCTCTATTCGAACAATATTTCCTCCATCCAGCTGGGGACCTTCCGTCACCTCCAGGCTCTGGAGGAGTTGGACCTGGGAGACAACCGCAATTTGCGCACTCTGGACCCAGGCACTTTCCGTGGCCTGGAACGTCTCCAGTCTCTGCACCTTTACCGCTGCCAGCTGAGTAGCCTACCCACCACCATCTTCCGCAATCTTTTTAGCCTCCAGTACCTCTATCTTCAGGAGAACAATCTGCTTTGCCTTCAGGTGAGTGATTTCAGTTTGGCCCTGAGTTTGGGATGCTACATTTGGCCCTTAAAGTTGACGTTCCTGGTGTTGTTAGTCTTCATCTCCAAGTGTTCCTCACCATTGGGTCTGCTGTGTAGGGCTGCTGAAAATGATTGTCTGACATTTGAAGGACTGTACTTCGCCAACTCTTGTCCTGGAAATATTTGGTTCTCAGGTGGACAGTGGCATGGGATCTCCTTAGTCATCTGCTGGTCTTTTGAATGGACTCTGCTCCATTGTTGTGGGTCTTTGTCCCATGTGAAAATAAGCTCCCAAGTTGGTTTTCTAAGATAGGTTTTTGCTGCTGTGATGGGGCATTATGAAGAGATCAAAGGAAGGAAAGGAGATAGGTTGGGGGGTTGGATATTGGACAGTCTGGCCTTTGGAACCCAACCCCCTCCCCCAGGAGTACTGTATCAAGTGACTGGGAGGATAGGTAAGAAATTACTTGACTTGGCAGCATAGACATAGGTGTGGCATGGGAGCATGACTGTTGACCATGAGTTCCCAGATAGGTTACTTGGCATGAAAATTCTCTCTCAAGGGCATGAATGGAGCCCTTCACCCTCCTCTCCATTTTGTCTTGGTAGGCTGGCAAAGAACTGGTGTGGCTCTGAAGCCTCTTCCCCATCCCCCAGCCCAATCTGGTTCTCCCGTGAAGGCAGATGCATTGTGTCTTGCCAACGACTCACTTAAAAACCACATGTCTATCCGGCCTTGGGCACTGTGGCTTCCAAGGAGGGGAAGTTCCAGCCTGGCCTGCAGCAGTAAAAATGCACTTAAAGATGTTGCCTCGCTGCTTCAAGCCACATCCGTAGAGGAGTTGTGAGGCGTGGTGGTGTCAATGTTGGTTGGGAGAAGGGGGGGAGCAGGGAGGGCCACTCTTTTGTGTCTCTCTTGCAGTGCAAGACATCCAGAAGAGGAGGCAATAAACTTTAAATTTCATATTCACCAGGAGATTCCTGTCTAAGGGCAGTTGGGAGGGGAGAACCTAAGGAGGGCAGTGAATGTTGGATTTTGATGAGCAGGCAATAATATTCTGTGTGTAGGAGAGACTTTTGGGGCTGGCCCTTTGTTAGATGTCTGTTCTTCATACCTCTTCCTTCTTCCTCAATCTTCCAGGATGACCTTTTTGTGGACTTGGCTAACCTGAGCCATCTTTTCCTCCATGGCAACAAGATCTGGCAGCTCTCTGAAAATGTCTTCCGGGGCCTGTCAGGATTAGACCGCCTCTTGCTCCACAGGAACCGCCTGCATGCTATACCCACGTGGGCCTTCCGTGACCTGGGCAAGCTCACCATCCTGTACTTGTTTAACAACAGCCTGACCACCCTCTCAGGGGAAACTCTCTCCGACTTGCCCTCCCTGGAATTCCTGCGCCTCAACAACAACCCGTGGGCCTGCGACTGCCGATCACATTCCCTCTGGGTTTGGTTCCAGCGTGCACGTGTCTCTGTTTCAGATGTCCTGTGCACCTTCCCTGCTGAGCGCAAGGGACGGGACATGCGTTACCTGAGCGAAGACGTCTTTCGGGGCTGCCCTCTGGTCAGCCACCACCGCCCAGTTGGCTTTGACTGGGGCTGTAGACCTGAATGGGAGAATGGAGCCGCTCATCCACACCCACACCCACACCCTCATCCTCCTCCGAATGGATCATCCAATCACCTCTATGGCCTCAATGGAGGATCCCCTCCTGCAGACCCATCCTCCTTCTATAGGGACGTGCCAGCCAATGACATCCGCAGCCCCAAGTATGACCCGCCCACAGAAGATGACCACTGGGGGGGCTATGGTAACGAGGAAGGAGGGCAGCTGAAAAAGGGTTGCCCAGGGACCGGCTGCTCTTCTCTGGACTCTGGGGTGATCAGGATTGGTATCTTCTCCTTTCCCCACTTGCCCTGCTTAATGGTACTGTGGGGACTGCCTTGGTTTTGACACTGGAGTGTGGCCGCTCTGCTAGTTGGCTTTGGGAACTGAGCCTGGGAGAGCCAAACCAGGATGGATCTCCACCCAGCACTTAACTGAGGCCAAAGTCACAGGGATCAAGAAAGACTTACAGTACATCCATTGCTGCTGCTGCTGCTGCTTTCCTGGCCAATTAAAATGAGAGCCACTTTCTGGGTGGTGTCTGTCATATTTCAGGAACATTAGAAATGGCAAAAATGCTCTTCTTTTTTAATTTCCAGGATGTTGCATAACCTTCCCATTAGATATGTTCTCTAAATGTTCTTTCTTACTGGGTCTATAATGGGGCTTCTCTGCCTTCTGTCTCCTGGAAAAAGCAAGGATTGCTTCTGTGCATGTTAAGGAAGTACAGAATGTATGGGAAACTATTTTTCAGGGCCTTGGTTCTTTGTACAGAATCCTGCCATGCACACAAGTGCCTGCTTTACCCAAAGGGATATGGATCCTTCAGCTAAAAAAGCAGACACATTATCTCCAGAGCTTGAGAAGAATCTAGGGTTTTCCTCACTCTTGACTCCTCCCTATTATTTGGTGTGGGATTTATTTTAAATTCTGATTTTTGTGCAAATTCCAAGAGGCTAATTCACATAATCAATTATGCTAGTTGGCAAGTTGAAAGTTTTGTTGATTATCTTCAGTCTTTTTGGACTCATGCAGATGGTTTCCATGATGATGAAGGTTGCTCTCTGACAACTGTTCTGCCAATCCTAGTCAGAAGGTGGTGGGCTCTTCTTCTCCAGATGTTTTAAGCAAATATGGGATCATTGATTGTTAGAGAGATGCTGTAACTGTGGCTTTCCTGATGGGGGTGGACAAAATGTCATTTGTGGTCCCTTTCAGCACTGATTAAATCTTTAGGCAACAATAAGATTGTGTAAATTGGCCCTTTGTCGTAACATTTGAGCAATTTTATATGTTTCCTTTGATGCCTCTGTATCCCTATCTATTCTTTAACTAAAAAAGGGGGGAGGAGATTGGTTGAAGAACTGTTAATTGGTTATAGCAGGAGTTCTCAACCTTTTAAAGCCAGGGGCCGGGTCACACTCCTTCAGACTGTTTCAAGGGCTGGACAGCCATTCTGCTCTTCCTCCACTACATGGCACTTCCTGGTGTGGTGAAGGCGGTGGGGGCCCCACATGAAATAGTGCCATGGGCTGCATCTGGCCCATGGGCTGCAGGTTGAGAATCCCTAGGTTATAGCATGGCTAGGTGGATTTGGTCACTTGATGAAATGAGTAATGAAATGCATAGAATTGGTATGAGGTTAGTTAAGAACTCTACCGTGCTGGCTGGCAGGAAGTTGACATGAGATTAGCTTTTTCTACAACCAGAGATGTGCATTTGCCAGCCACATATCCATTGTATTTATGACAGTAGATCCTAATCCAGGCCACCACTGATTGGCTAAAGGAGGAGATTATGTTTTAAGATAGCCATTCATTCTGGCTCATTCAGAATACCCTTCTCACATTGATGTTATGGGGACAGAAGTTGTGGGGCATGTCTGTGGCTGTATAGCCTGGGTTTGTCACAGAGTGTATAATTGATGGGGTAACATGATTGATTCTGGCTCCTTAATGTGTACCATTAAGATAGAAATGCTTCTGGTAATTACAAGTTTTCTTTGTAACCATATACACCTCAATGATGAAATGTATGAAAAGGGTCTCAAGGGCCCTGAGAACTTCAGAACCCAATTTCTGAAACACTTCTTTACAATATTTATATACTGCCTTTCAACCCAAACTTTTCCATGTGGTTTACAGAGTAAAAATGGACAATTAAAACACCTTAATTCTGATGCTTTTGCTACATGTTTTTTCATGCTCTCTTGGGTGGCCAGAATGATGTTTGAAGGGGAGATGGTATTAGTGGCTTGTAAAACTCAGAATTCTTGGCGGCTGAGGCTGTTGAAGGGTCTGTGGGGAGAAAGACATAAAAACACTTGTTGCTTCTTTTGTTGACTGGTCTAGCAAGCAGGATCCATAAGAAAGAGAGTGTTGCATGTGAAATGCTTTAATTGCCAAATATCAAGGCAGGATCATCCGAGATCTTCATATTTAAGAAGGATAGGGGTTATTTAAGGGTTGGCTAGAAGAGAAGAATATGAAAAGTACAGTAAAAAAATGTCAGTCATAGTGCATTAAAAACCCAATCCATTTATTCTGGAATCAAGTGTTGAATGTCAGTGGAAACAGCCTTTAGTCTATAGCAGCGTTTCCCAACCTTTGGTTTTTGGACTTCAATTCCCAGAACCCTAAGCCAATTCTCCAAAGCACTGATCAGCCAATGTACTGACTTAGGTTTCTGGGAACTGAAGAAGTCCCCCTGTGGGGCATGGGCCCCATGTTGGGAACCAATGGTATGTAAGTACATATACTCCATAATAAATGTATTAGCCTTTGGGATGATGCAGGGTGTTTACTGTGTTTAGCAGCAGCAGAAGAAGAAATGAGCACTGCAGATATCCAGATAGTCATCATAGGGTACCATATGGATCTCAAGAAAAAGCATGTAAACAAAGACGGTCTATTAAGCAGGAGTTGGGAACTTCTGAGTTTCCAGCACAAACAGTGGTGAGAGATTGGGGGAGTTGTAATCAAACAATAACTGGAAGGACCACATATTGCTCTTTCAGGCTTTCTCCAAGGATCATGAATGGCTCAGAGCTCAAGGCAGAAATTGCTATTCATTTTCTTGTTAGTTAACCTAGGAATTCTTTCCAGACACCTAGAAGAGGGTCTTTTTCTCCAAGGGTCAAGGAGGAAACCTGCCAGTTGAGGAATGGCCCCAGGAGGTTCAAGAAACCAGTGTTCCCTCTCTCACCCTCTTTTTAAAATCCTTGTTTTCCTCTTCTGCAAGACTCACGTCAGCATCTCATACATACAAATGTTTATAAGGGTTGACTGTTCCCATTCTAAAGAGAGAAACTCTTCATTGACGATTCCAGTGGATCAAAGATTGTTCTTTAAATGGCATGTTAAATTGAAAATGTTCTGCGCTGGCCTTTCACAGTCAGATATATTTGGGTGGTGGGGACTGTGTGCTAATTCCATTCATTATTTGCAAAAAATAAAAAGGGGGCTGTGGTGGCTCAGTGGTTAAAAAGCTTTCCTTGTTATCTGGAAGGCTGGCAAGTTGGCAGCTCAAGACCTGGGTGCTGCATGACGGAATGAGTGCACGTCTCTGTCCCAGCTCCTGCCAACCAAGCCAGTCAAAAGCAAGAAATTGCAAGTAGATAAATAGGGGCTACTTTGATGAGAAAAAAATATTGGGGACATGAAAGGAGCTTTATGCAGGCATTCCCTGAGTGGAGTTTCTCCAGCAAAAACCCTTTCAACCCAGAATAATTTCTGACATGAAATTATTATTATTAGTTGCACACACAAAAAAGGAAAAAAAGAAGCCATATTTCAGTAACTTGGTATGCCAAAAATTAAACCACCCCTCTGTCTCCCATTGTGTTTGGCAACTGGAGAGCTACCTATATTTTGGAATATGCAACTGTTTGATAGGGAGGGGTCTCCAAACTGTTCTGCAGTGATAAGAAAGATCCCAAAGCATTGCAAAACAAAATTTTATCAGCCGAGTCCTGTGTGTGTGTGTTTTAAAAGAGGGTGTGGATTTGGTAGCTGGCACCAACAATCTTAGCTATATGATGCTTAATGTTGCCTTGGGGACTGTTAAATTGTGACAGGGAGGGATAATGTTGGAGAGATTCTTTTTATTTTGAATTTTTAATAGGCGCAAAGAAGGGCAGGATTGTCAACAGTTCGGGTGAGGCAGCAAGAAGAGCCTGTATCTTCCTTGTCCCAGCTTTCTTAATTTAACTTCTCATAAGGGAAAGGATGTGAGAGCTGGGAGAGTGGGTTATTTTTAGCATCCGAAAGCCTGCTAGTAGCCAAAGTTGAATGTGAAGAGTACAGGTGCAGCCTATGTGTACTCGGGTGTGTCAGTGAGTGTGCTTGTTCACTGGGGAGAGGAGGGAGCACGGGGGGGGGCAAGGGTTGGATCGACTGGTAGAATTTTACTAAGGGTTTTAGGAGCAGGAAAGGAGAGGGGGGCTGAAGCCAGGGTGTGGAGAGCGGGGCGGTTTGCTGTGAAGCAGTTAGATGGCATCCCTGTGAGGGGCCAGGGTGAGAGGGCATGAGGATGGGGTGAGGGTTAATTGGCAGGGGTGCAGGTGAAGGCCAAAGCGGCAGGGAGGGCCCTGCTGAGCCACGCGAAAGGGAGAGGAAAGTGCCATTAAACCTGCCAGCAAGACTCCAGTGGGCTCAGTCTTTCCAGGTCAGGTAATTATCCTTGTGAAATATTCATGACCCTTTATCCCAGATGCTATTTCAGAGCAGCAGGAGGAGAGAGAGAAAGGGATGTGAGAACTCGGGAAGATACACACACATAACACTGGCTTTGTCGCAGCACAAATCTTTACAAATTACACAGAGAGAGAGACGCACACACTCGTACCTCCTGCCCACCCTTCCCTTGAAAAGAACAACATCCCCAGACTGTGCAAGCAGGGCTTCCTATCTATGCTGAAAATGGTGGGGTGTAAGTCAGACAGAAGGAAGGGCAGAGAACTGCTCATCGCACCAATGGCAACAAGGAGGCCACAGTGTACACTGCATAACCTGCCTTGCCAAATCCACTGCCCGCCTTATGGCTTGCACACCGAAATTGAAACAGGCTTTCCTGCTTAAGAAGCCAGGGTTCAGGCTTTCTGAAGAACTGGCTTTTTAAAAAGAACAAAAACTCTTAATTCAGTAGTGGTCTCTGCAAGAAGACCCACTGAACTTCCTCTTGCTGATCCACATATACCAGCCTTAGCACAGTGCCTTGATTCATTCATTCATTCATTCACTGCTCATCTGGGTTATTTTCCCACTCTGTGTTTGCACAATTAAAAAGCTAACAAATATAACATTAACAATCAGGAGTAGTTCCCCTGCCCCTAATCTAAAGACTTTCAATGAGGCCTTGAGCTTACAAGCCCTGAGTAGGGTTGCTAATGATAGGGCATTCTGGAGGTCACAAAGTCAAAAGCCATTTGGCCATGCCAGGAAAGATTTCAGTGTTGGTATGTGTGGACAATAAAAGAGGAATAGACATTGTGCGCAGGCCTGTGCTGGCCATTTGGGACATAGGGACAAGTCCCGGTGTGCCCCAGTGACTGGCGCTCCCAGAGGTGGGCTGAAGTATGTCACCTGGTGGCTACAATCCATGATGCCATGCAGTACCACCACCCCCCGGTGCCGCCCCCTCCCTCCCTCCCCAGCACCCTTTTAGCGTAGCCAGCATGCCCCTGATTGTGCATGCCCTCCAGGTACAGTCAACTTCTGGGACTGGTTTAGGCACTGGCTCCTTGGTGTGATGTGGATGCTGTCCATTTTCTTTGGAATTTGATGCCCACTGTTCCAGTCAGCTTTACAAGAGCTCTGTAATGAAAATGGGATTTGTTGTCGATGATGACTGCAACTTGTATCCGAGAATGCCTCCCCCCCCCCCATGAAGCAGGAAAAATGACATTGGCATGAATTTAAGGTGGACCCCAGCTTGCCATGAAGTGACCCACACAGTATGAAATGAGACATGCATACTATTAACTCAAAAGATATATATGTATCTCTACTAATACTTATATATATCCTTTTTGTTGTTGATATTTGTTATGTCTTTTTTGCCTTTTTGGTTTTTTTCCTGTTAGGTATTTAATTTGAATAAATTTTTTGTAAAAAAAAAAGTTTTAGAAAAAGAAATGAGACATGCAAGATTTAACGCTGGGAATGCAATGGACTGCCACAGCCTTGAGGATATTATCAAGGCGCACCTTCACAGCCAGTCCATCTGGCATGGCCTCTTCCACCTCCATGACCACTGAGAATCAGAGTTCTTCCTCCATTCATGAGTGTGGGATTATACTTAAATTATACATCATAGTGTCTGTTGGGGTTTGGACCTTGTATATTAGGTTCTTAGCCACAGTGCTCCACTAAAACTGTAGTGTTAGGAAGGATCGTGAGGTTAATTTAGACCAAACTCTGCCAGATGTCCCGCCAGCCTCTGTTCAAAAACTTACAATGGAGGTAAATCAATGTATTCTCTACTATTGATCAGTTTTTACTCTTTGGAAGTTCCTCATGAATTGTCTCTTGGAAACAATGTCTATGTGAAGAATAAGTCCCTTAGCTTGTTTACCTTGGTTTGTGCTAATTTGGAAAATGCTGGAGGTATTCATTCAACATTGCCTTCTTCCCAGCTAAGCTACTCCATGTCTGCAGTCCTTGAACTAGATTGGAGTCTGGGCAGAGGTGAAAGGAAGACCTTATCTGATAGATGTCAAGGTTCCTGGGGTGATCAGGTGCCTTGTTTGTATATTGTTTGTTTTGTGGGCCTTGCCTAATGCCATCTTCAGCAGAATACAGGCAGACTGGGAGTGGACTAGGACAGAGCAGGAATGTTCTCACCCCACACTTTGAGCTGAAATGGTGCAAACAATCCAAAATAAGCAATCTGTCAGATTTACTCATTTCAAATCCCTCCTTCAAATTGCTGAAGGGGGTCAGTCCCAAATACTCCAAAGTGAAGCATATGGAAAGGGTAATTAGGGAGTGATCTGTTCATTTGATACTTAACTGTGACAAGTTAAATAGAAAAGTATGAAGTATGAGGCTTCATCTTCTGTGCGACCAGCTCAGCTCAACAAACTTTGCTACTCTGTGAATTAACTAGTCTTTCTCACTCTTTTTAAGCCATTATTTACTAATGTCAGTCCAGTTACAGTATAAAGCTTGACAGAAGGAATTTAATTTAATGTAATAGATTTATATACCACCCTATGCAATGGACTCTGTTAATACAATGGACAAGTTAATACCAATATAAAACATTTATTTATTTATTTATTTATTTATTTATTTATTTATTTATTTATTTATTTATTTAACTTATACCGCTGCCTTCCTTGCCTCGGCAACCCAAGGTGGCTCACGTCAGTATAAAACAACATTAAAACCAAATTAAAACAGTAAAATGCTTAAAATGTCCATAAGGACACACACCCGAATCCCTTCTTACCCCCTCCCCCCTGGACCGGCCAATATTAGCCAGCAGGGCTGAGATATAGAGCAAGATGCCCCCCACGCCCGCTGGGACAGCCAGGTTTTTATTGCCTTCCTGAAGGGGTGCCTGAAGGCACAATTCTGCTGGCAGGAGGTTCCAAAGGGCTGGGGCGGTTACTGAGAAGGCTCTCTTTCTGTTACTAGTAAGGCGAGCCTCACTAATTTAAAAAAAAACACCATTAAAACATAGCAATATTACCACCACCACCACCACCACCACCGCAATGTCAACATCCCCAGTAAGTGTGCACTACTGGGGGAGCGAAGAGGGTTAAAGGCTTGCTAAATTTCCTAAATCAATCAAGAGCTGCATACAAAGGACCTCTGTGATACCAATGGAAAAGTGATTTCATGAGGAGCTTGCTTAGGCAAACCCTAGCATGATAAGAATTAAAATTCAAGCCAGGAGCTCCAGCTGCAATCTTGTATTTTCTTTTTTAAGTTCAACCAAGGAAGATCAGTATCAATCATTTGCCAATGGACAATAGAGTTCCACCATCCTTTCTCATTGGCTTTGATGAGGGGGGGGGAGGCTGATAGGATTTATAGGCCAAAACAGCTGGGGAGCCAAAGGTTTACCCATCCCCTATGCTAAATCTTGAGTGGCCTCCCTGAAGTCTTTACATAGGATCAGTTTGTGTTTGCAAAATGTGTACAGTATTGTATTTGAGAAAGCCTATTTATCTAGTGTACCATTCCCCAGCTGGTACAAGGACTACAATAGGCATTATGCTACCTCAGTATGTAAAAGTTATAATCCAAACATCTACATAAGAACAGCCTTGCTGGAACAGGCCACAGCCCATCCAGTCTAGCATTGCTTAGGAGGGAATTCCATTGTGGAAGGCTAATCTAAAAATCTTAGATAGATAGATAAATAGATAGATATACTCAAAATACACAAATTATTTTTCAGTGCATCATACTTCAGGTATAGAAAGCTAAACTGGGTTTAAGTGCAAGGCTTTTTAGAGAAATAGAGTGTACAGAAATACTGTGTACAGTTCTGGTCGCCATACCTCCAGAAGGTTATTATGGAGCTGGAAAAAGTGCAGAGGAGGGCAACCAGAATGATTAGGGGACTGGAACACCTTCCTTACCATCTGAGGCTGCAACAGTTGGGCCTCTTCACTCTTGAACGACGGCATCTAAGAGGTGACCTGATTGAAGTTTATAAAATCATGCACGGTGTAGACAAAGTAGATAAGGAAAAACTTTTCCCTATCGCACAACACTAGAACTAGGGGGCACTCCATGAAACTTTTGGGTACTAGTTCTCAAACAAATAAGAGAATGTACTTTTTCACCCAGAGGATCACTGGTCTCTGGAACTCCCTGCCAGAAGTGGTGACAGTTGTCAGTCTTGACAGCTTTAAGAAAGGATTAGACAAGTTCATGGAGGACAAGGGTATCAATGGCTATAATTATGGATACCTAAGGACAACCTCCGGGTTGGAGAGATTGGCAAGATATCTCTCAATGCCATTTCCAGGGAATCCTAAACAGGTGAAGGCATCTCCTTGGGAATACCCTGAAGGAAATGGTGAGCCACTGTGTGAGACAGAATGCTGGACTGGATGGGCTCCTGTGTCCTGTTCCAGCAAGGCTGTTCTTATGACTTCAGCTGAGAACGTGGAACTGTCTAGTCTTGCTTCACTTTGAACCTGTGTTCAGTCCAGGCATTTATGAAGTGGATTATTAATGGATTTGCGTAGTGAAGTCCAGCCTTACCTTTAAGCAGGGTGAGCTAATATCCTTAGCCAGTAGATTTTGGCTGTCTTGAAAAGGAAGCAATCATTGACTTAATTTGTTGCTATCATATTTTTACTGACAGACATGAGGAGACAAAGGTTCATGTAACTCAAGTGTCAACAAATTTTGGCTGGCTTTAAGTATTACGTACCTGGACTACCCCATCTGGAATACTGTATACAGTTCTGGTCGCCATACCAGCAAGGCTGTTCTTATGTTCTTATGACTAGGTAGTTAAGGGACATGAATTGTTCTTCTGACTCAGACAGAAAAAACACAGGTAGTTAAAAGTTAAATCAGTATTATCATAAATCTGAGTAACACAAGAGCCAAAGGTTTCAAAAGCATCATCTCAAAGGAAACAAATTGTACAAATTAAGAGATCAATGGTATGGGCTGTTTGCATTTACAGATTATGTTCCTGCCCTATCCACTGTTGTTCCCTTAATACATAAAGCAAACTCCTCTTTTTGAACAGAACAGCCATTCATTTACAGAGCACAGTTGTGTTTTGTTAGACGGATGAATCACCAATTAGGTAAAGGGTCAAGGATGCATTTCAAAGACTGGTGTGTTTAAGGAGCATTTTGAGGCTCCAGAAAACAATCAAAACTGAAATTTATATGAAAGACTATCAATTATATCATCTCACTGATTGGAGTGTATACTTTTTTTCTTTTTCTTGCAATGCTTCTGTTTTTTCAGCAACCCTTTGACTAGCAGATAATACTTTTGCCATTGGAGGAGGAAAGAGATGAAGATTGTGTGTTAATTTTTGCTTGTTTTAAAATCAGAGGAGGCATGTCAATGGGGAAAGTTAGCAACCCTCCCACCAGTAATCAGTTAGACTCCAGTTAAATCATTGATCTTTAATGTGATTGGGGTTTAGGTCTGACTATGATGGAAAACTGTTCTGATTCAGTGCAAGAGGATTTCAGGAGGGAAGAATACATTAATAGCTCTAATTTGTCTTGTGTCTCAGACTTTGGACACTGGAAGGCTGCTATGTTAGACTTTGAAAGAATAGCGGGACACCATAAATGGAGCCTTTCTTGGTTGGATCTCACTGTTGAATATATGCATGACTTTTGCACCAAGTATTCAGAAGGAAAAATTAGTCTTCCAAAGACTGCCTGGACACGACATGAAAAAGGCTCAAAGTTATTTAGTGGTCTTTGGCACATCGCCAGTGGTGGGCATCAGCAGGTTCACACCAGTTCGCCAGAACCGGTAGCAGAAATTCTGTCTGGCCCCGCCCATCCAAGTTTTGAAATAAAGTAGTCCTAATTTGGGTGTAACACAGAGCTTTTCCCCTGGCCATGGCCACCATACCATGCCCACAGTGTGGTAGTAAAATTTTTTGGAGACCACCACTACACATCGCTGTACTATGCAAGATGTCCATTTTCAAATCTGGAAGCTTCACTAGTGGAGAAAAGGATTATTATTATTTTTGCCCAAATCCAAAGATCTACTCTTGGATATATTAAAAATTCAATTGTACTTTAACAGCGTTTATTGACTACAGCAGAACTACATAACTTTATTGTTGACAATGAAAAAATTGAGATAATGAAAGATTTTGTATACCTAGGTTCAATCCTCAACTCAAATGGGGACTTGTTGTGTATTGAGGCACATTTTCAAGTAGCGCGGGCAGCGCCTTGCAAGAGGAAAATGGCGGTTTCCCGCCATCCAAATTAGGAGCCTAAAGTGGTGCGAAAACCCCTGCACAGGGCACACTCATTATGCTAACCCAAGCCCTGTGATTGGATACAGTTTTGGATCCTGTTCTCCATTGGTTACGTACATATATTCCCTGTTATGATTGGTTAGTTACGGTTATCTGGCAGGTTGCTACTTTGTATCAAGGAGCCACAGCCGAGGAGACACTATATAAGCCCCATGAGTAAACAAGGGTGGGGCCGGGCCGGACTACACTTCCCACTCTGTACAGTGTTATGTATGTATGTGTGCATCTTCATTGTACTGTAAAGGCAAGAATGTAACCACTCCAGATACAAACGATCTCAGCTGTAAAGGAACGCGAGCAGACAGCCCATAGAGGGCAGCTGCGAGCGTTCAGTCTCACATGGTTCACATTGCTCAATCACGGACAGCCGCGGGAAAACCTTCCCCGCATTCAGCAGCAGAAGAAAGATCTGCATTCAGCAGCAGGAAAAGAGGCGTGCCTAGGCGAGGCCACGCCGGTAGCAGCCAATGAGCTACCGTGCTACAAGATTCAAATGTAGAGGGCTACTGTATATATTGAGATGTATCGCCGCCATTACCTCATGCTTCACTGGAACACCATGCAATAAACCTGTGTTAAAACAACCCTTCGGTTGTCCTGTTGTCTTTGGTCCCATACACTAAATTGGCGACGAAGGTGGGATGGCTGCCCACGGGACCAAGACATGCGCCGGCTACGAGATCAGGAAGCCGGGAGACTTGGAGCTGTTTGAGATAGACTTCAACGCAGCGCTGGTGGAGCTCGAAGTCTCAGATGAGGCCAAGAAGAGGGCCATTTTCGTCCGCATGCTCGGACACGAGACCAAGAGGACCTTGGTGGACCTGATCGCGCCGAGGAAGGTGAGCGACCTCAAAGCCACAGAGCTCCTGGCGGCGCTGCGCGCCCATCTCCGGCCAGCAATACCGATGTTCCCCGCTCGGAGCGCGTTCTGGAGGCGAGTCCAGGCGCCCGGGGAATCGGTCGCTGAGTTCGCCGCGGCCCTGCGGCTGGCCGCCGGCCCATGCAAGTGGGAGACTCCAGACGTCACCCTCCGGGACTGCCTGCTCTGCGGTCTGAGGGACACAGAGACTCAGCACGCGCTGATGAAAAGGGAGCCGCCTCCCACGTGGCAACAAGTCCTCGACACGGCACAGGCCGCGGAGGCCACGACTGCCGGGGTGCAAGAGCTTCAGGACTGGCGCCCGAAGCCCGCCAAGACAGAGAGCTTGGTGCGCGCGGCCCGGCGAGTTTCGAACTCGTCTGCGGAGAGCGGCGACGACGAGGACGTCCGGAGGGTCCAGAGAGAGGGCCGGCGCTGCGACGGCTGCGGCGCCGCCCACGCCCGCGCCAAATGCCCATTCCGCAAGGCCGAGTGCCACAACTGCGGCCGGCGCGGGCACATCGCCAAGGTCTGCCGGAAACGGCGCGAGGCCACAAGGAGTTCTCCAGACCGCTCGGCGAGGCAGGACCGCACCACGAGGCCAAAGGACGGCACCCGGACCACGAGGACGCGGGACGGTGTAGGGCGCATCTCCGACGACAGCGAGGACGATGCTCCGGTTTGCAGCGTTTCCACGGAGCACCCCCGTTACTTCGTTGAGGTAGTAATACAAGGGGCCCCTGTTAGAATGGAGGTGGACTCGGGGTCTTCATACTCTATTATTTCCCAGGGGGAGTTCATGAGAATCGCCCCCCGCGTGCGGCCCAAGCTCAAAGCGTTGAGGGCCACACTGAAGGACGTGCAAGGGAACCGCATCCCAGTGTTGGGGGTTGGGAAGTTCCAGGTCCAGTTTAAAAAGCACACCGCAACGCTTCCCCTAGTCGTCCTCAAGGGAGGTAAATGCAGCCTCCTCGGGACTCAATGGTTCCAGCCCCTGGGGTTGTTCATTGGGGGGGTGCACGCCATGGGAGCACACGCCACCGGGACTGATCCAATACAGAGCGTGTGCGACGCGCACCCCGAGGTTTTCAAAAAGGGGCTCGGAAAATTCAAGGGCCCCCCAGTGACTTTCGACCTGGACCCTGGAGTACGTCCAATCAGACTTAAACCGCGCAGAGTGCCCTTCGCACTAAAGGACAAAATAGAGGCGGAGTTGGACAAATTGGTGGGCCAGGGGATTCTTGTTCCTGTTGATTCTGCGGAGTGGGAAACTCCAATTGTAACAGCGCTCAAGGCCAACGGGGAGGTCCGCATATGCGCTGATTACAAGTGCACCATCAATAAGGCGATCCGCCCTAATGCGTATCCGGTGCCGGTAGTCAGCCACTTGTTGGCCAGGTTACACGGGGGGAGGTGTTTCGCTAAACTCGACCTGGCCCAAGCCTACCAGCAACTCCCGGTGACCCCCGCCGCAGCTGCCGCACAGACCATAGTCACCCACAAAGGGGCGTTCCAGGTATCGCGCCTCCAATTCGGCGTGAATTCGGCGCCCGGGATCTTCCAGTCACTCGTGGAACGCCTCCTGAAGGGGTTAGAGGGGGTGTTACCCTACTTTGATGACGTATTGATTACAGGGGGGAGCCGGGCCGAATTAGCAAGGAGGTTGGGAAAGGTCCTGACAATATTCGAAAAAGCGGGGTTGCGGTTGCGGAAAGACAAATGTGTTTTCTTCGCAACTGAGGTTGAGTTCCTAGGGTTCCGTGTTACTCCCGAGGGAATCAGGCCATCCCAATCCAAGGTGGCCGCCATCAAGAAGGCCCCTCGCCCCACCTCCAAGCCCGAGTTGCAGTCGTTCCTTGGACTGCTCAACTTTTACCACTCCTTCCTTCCGCGGAAGGCAGCAGTAGCGGAACCGCTACACAAATTGTTAAAAAAGGACGAGGCATGGAAGTGGGGCGACGACCAGGAGAGGGCTTTCAATGACCTGAAGCGACTCCTGGCATCAGATGCGGTACTGACCCATTTCAATCCCAAATGCCCAGTGGTCCTGATATGCGATGCATCCCCGGTGGGGGTGGGGGCGGTGTTATGCCATGTACTGGAGAACGGGAGGGAGGCCCCGATAGCGTTCTACTCTAGGTCCTTGTCCCAAGCGGAGAGAAACTATGCCCAGACAGACAGGGAAGCACTAGCGATAATTGCGGGGACTAAGAAATTTCATGATTTTGTGTACGGCCGCCCCTTCACCATAGTGACTGACCATAAGCCCTTGCTAGGCATTTTCACCGCAGATAAGCCCACACCCCAAATCCTGTCCCCGAGAATGCTCAGGTGGGCCATTTTTCTCAACGCGTATCAGCACGCGTTGGTATACTGGCCCAGGAAGGAGATCAGCCATGCGGATGCCCTGTCGAGGTCCCCCATTCCCCGGGATTGCTGCCACGTGGGCGAGGTAGAGAGGGACCACCAGGTCTTAATGATAGAGGTCCTAGACTCCCCTCCAGTAGTACCGGCCGACATCGCTAAAGCGACCGGCAAGGACAAAACGCTGGCCACAGTTTGCTCCTGGGTACAGAAAGGGTGGCCCGTGTCTTCCCCAGCAGCGG
Source organism: Bradypodion pumilum (assembly GCA_035047305.1). Classification (NCBI taxonomy): domain Eukaryota; kingdom Metazoa; phylum Chordata; class Lepidosauria; order Squamata; family Chamaeleonidae; genus Bradypodion; species Bradypodion pumilum. Next base: position 374,091,168 of record JAWDJD010000001.1, read on the forward strand.
AATTCGACACATTTTTCAAAAAGAAACTAGAGTTGTCCCTAGAGAGGGGTTGCCTTTTGTGGGGACAGCGGGTAGTGATCCCCACGTCTCTCCGGCCGAGGGTGCTTAAACTGCTGCACGTCAGCCACCCGGGGATCGTCCGCTCTAAGGCACTGGCCCGCAGTTACTTTTGGTGGCCCCAGCTAGACGCCGACATCGAACACATGGTCGGCACTTGCGAAGCGTGCCAAAGCTCCAGGCCAGAAGAGGCCCGCTCGCCACATAGGGAGTGGGACGCAGCAAGGGGGCCCTGGTCCCGGGTACACGTAGATTTTGCTGGCCCGTTCAGGGGAACGCTCTTCCTCCTTGTAGTGGACGCGTTCTCCAAGTGGTTGGAGGTCATTCCAGTCTCGAGCACCTCCTCGGCCACAACAATTAAACAGTTACGGAGGGTCCTTTCCACGTTCGGTTTACCCGACACCCTCGTCAGCGATAACGCTAGCTGTTTCACGTCCACGTTCGGGGCATTCATGGAGCGCAACGCCATTCGGCATATCACCTCCGCCCCCTTTCACCCGGCCACCAACGGCCAAGTAGAGCGCCTCGTGCGCACCACGAAAGACGCGCTGCTGCGCATGGGCCCCGGAGACCTCGACCTGAAATTGTGCCAATTCCTGCTAAGGTACAGGGTCACCCCATTGGCGTCAGGGTACTCCCCCGCAGAGCTGTTGATGCGCAGGAAGCTGGCCACGGGAATCTCCAAGCTAGATCCCACGAGAGTAGAGGACAAAGGGTGGAACATAGGGGTGGAACCCACAAAGAGTTTCAGCGTAGGCGCCCCGGTGCACTGCAGGAACTACGCCAACGCGGGGCCAGCCTGGGTGCCCGGCACTGTAATAGCACAAACCGGCCCCGTCTCATACCGCGTGGAGACCAGTACAGGCTTCCTGTGGAGGCGACATGTGGACCAACTCAGGCGCAGGGTCCCCGGAGAGCAGGACGGAGACGAAAATAGCATCGAATCAGCGTTAGGGTACTCCCCCACCCGCTTAGCCCAAGGGGGAGGAAAAGGGGAACATGGGTCCCCACCAAGGGGGGAGGAAAGGGAATCGATCCACAGAGATCTTTTGCGGGAGTCCGCGGCGGAAAGGAAGAGCCCCGACCACACACATACCCCTTGGAAGTTTCCCCGAAACACAGATGCCCATAGAAGTTTAGACGTTGATTTACAGTACCAGGGGGAGTTAGCGGAGTGGTCCCCCACCCGTCCTAGCGAAAAGAGGGGTTTCAGTTCAGCCCCTGGTACTTCCAGTCCCAGTAGCCCCTGTGAGTTAGAATGCAATATAGCGCCAATTTCCCGGAGACCGACACCCCCAAGACGGGAGGCAGCAGCGAGTCCGCCCACCACAGTCTCAAGGTCCCCCGAGCGGGGATCAGAAGGTAGCAGAACCACAAGGGCGACCTCATCGGTTCCGCGGTTCACAATAGGAGGGTCCCCGGGGTCCGAGAGCAACAGGCAGGGGTTCACCTCCCAACTGTTCATTCCATTCCCATCCCCGGGGGCAAGGCAGGCACGGACGCCCCACAGAGCCACTAACGAATCCCCGTTTCCCGTTGCAGGACAAGCACCCGCGGAGTCAGGGATCACAGGCTCTCCAGTACTAGGTCAGACGCAGGCACGCCCCAAGCGCACGTGTGGCAAGCCACAATGGTTGCGGGACTTCGTCCCATCCTAGGGGGGAGGGATGTTATGTATGTATGTGTGCATCTTCATTGTACTGTAAAGGCAAGAATGTAACCACTCCAGATACAAACGATCTCAGCTGTAAAGGAACGCGAGCAGACAGCCCATAGAGGGCAGCTGCGAGCGTTCAGTCTCACATGGTTCACATTGCTCAATCACGGACAGCCGCGGGAAAACCTTCCCCGCATTCAGCAGCAGAAGAAAGATCTGCATTCAGCAGCAGGAAAAGAGGCGTGCCTAGGCGAGGCCACGCCGGTAGCAGCCAATGAGCTACCATGCTACAAGATTCAAATGTAGAGGGCTACTGTATATATTGAGATGTATCACCGCCATTACCTCATGCTTCACTGGAACACCATGCAATAAACCTGTGTTAAAACAACCCTTCGGTTGTCCTGTTGTCTTTGGTCCCATACACTAAATACAGGTAGCCAGATACGTGCTAAGCCTGGGTCTCCTCCATTATGCTATGCTTCTATGGTAGCTAGTATTTGCCCCGCTACGGCAAGAGTCCGGAGGGACTGATTCCACTGGGATTGTATAGCCATCTCTGTGTCCGGAAACATCTTGTAAGCTCATCTCTAAAAGACTGTTGAATAAAGACTTGTTGCTGTTTTGTTCATTGTTGTCTGGACTAGTGCTTATAAGGGCCAGACATAACAGGACTGCAGCTGATAAACCAGAAGGCTGAGACTCCGGAAGGGCAGCAATGAAGGAACTAGAAAATATCAACAAGTGCTGGGACGTGTGACTGGAGACCGAGAACAAGATCATCCACATGACTGTATTCCTGATCACCATTTATGAGTCTGACAGATGAACAGCGAAGAAAGCTGACAAGAAAAAATCAATTTGTTTGAAATATGGTGCTGAAGAAAGCCCTGGACTGTCAGAAACATGAACAGTGGGTCCCAGATCAAGTTAAGAATGAACTGGATCTGGAGGCAAAAATTATGAAGCTGAGGCTGTCTGACTTTGGGCACATCATGAGACGGAAGGACTCTCTGGAAAAGACAGCAAATGCTGGGCAAGGTGGAAAGTAGCAGGAAGTGAGGAAGGCCAGAGGCAAGATGGATTGATTCTCGTTTAAGGGAAGCCAGAGGATATAACTTGCAGGGGCAAGGCAGTTGAGGACAGTACATTTTGGAGATCTCTCATTCATAGGGTCACCATAAGTTGGAGAAGATTTGACAGCACAGGATAACAACAACATATTTTTTACCTCAGGGTAGTTACAATAAGGAAGCCAAGGTGGCTTAGTGATTAAGATGTTGTGCTTAATAAATGGAAGGTTACCAGGTCAGCAGTTCAAGTCCCAAGTGCTTTGTGACAGAGTGAGCTCCCATTGTCTGTCTAAGCAAATGCTAGCCTAGCAGTTTGAAAGCAAGAAATTGCAAGTAGATAAATAGGTACTGCTTCAGTGGGAAAGGTAACAGTGTTCCATGCACTCCTGTGTCTAGTCATGCCTCCCACATGACCATGGAAACATCAGCAGATGCAGACAGTGCTGGCTCTTTGGCTGTAAACAAAGATGAGCACTTCACCCAAGAGTTGGACACAACTGGCTTTCGAGCAAGGGAGACATTCACCTTTACCGTTAGCTACAAAAATGTTATCATTACAGATCAAACAAAAACTCTATTCATTTGCTTTTGTTGTTTAGGCAATAGATTTGCATTTTGACATCCATATCTAGCATGCTGGCCTACTTTTTAAGAAATGTGTTGTTTAACTGGGAGAAGCTGTAGGGAGAAAAAAAACCCACACATGCTGTCTTGACAGCTTTAAGAAAGGATTAGACAAGTTCATGGAGGACAAGGCTATCAATGGCTATAATTATGGCTACCTAAGGACAACCTCCGGGTTGGAGAGATAGGCAGGATATCTCTCAATGCCATTTCCAGGGAATCCTAAGCAGGTGAAGGCATCTCCTTGGGAATACCCTGAAGGAAATGGTGAGCCACTGTGTGAGACAGAATGCTGGACTGGATGGGCTGTGGCCTGTTCCAGCAAGGCTGTTCTTATGTTCTTATGTTCTTATGCCCTGGCTCCAGATCTGAGAGAGCTTTGGCTAGAAGCGCCCATCCATAATCACCCATGCCTAGCCATGCAGGGCCCAAGCCTGACTTAAGGGAGAACTTAAGTCAAGTAGAAGAGGCCACCTCATCCCTTTGTTCTTGTCAGATCATGCACAGGAAGGATAAGGATATTTCATTTCATTTTATTTAATATTTCTATACCACCTTTCTCAGACCAATGGCCGACTCAAGGCTGTTTACAAAGACATAAAATGACAAAATGCAAAAAGCATATACAAAATTACAAATTCAAGTAATAATTAATCAATTATATAGATAAATACAGACAATAACGCAATAATGCAGTACAATAAAAACTACAATAATCCAATATATCAACAACAAATGCAGCCCAAAGTATACAATACAGTTATAATAACACGAATCAAGTGTAAATTACAAAACGAGGGGGAAAGAAAAAAGGGAAAAAACCAAAAACAGCTGTAGGTGCTAACACCAGACCTGCTCTCCCTGCTGGAGAGGTAGAGTTCAGCAGGTGCCCCTCAACTTATATTCTCTGACCTCCCATTCACCCACCTACACAGCAGAGAATCTCAGTGGAAAAGAGGCGATCTAAAGGACTTGCTTCCTTCCCCCTCCCCTCCCCTGATGGCATCTCTAACATAGCCTTTTTCTCCTCAGTGTCCTGGGTAGGTCGATGTCTTGAAGAAATTGGCTTTCTGTGTTCTTATCATTTCCCGGGTCTTGAAGTGGGCAAATGCAGATGTTTGAACAAAAAGATGATGGCCAAACTTAGCCATACTTGAAGTGGATCTTATAAAAATCAAACTTAGCCCAGAGTCACTGAAATCCCTGATTTCAATATGTTTACACAAAGTAAGATTAATGCTAGATCTAATCCACCATTTTAAAAATATCTTAGCAGGTTCTGATATTCGTTCATTCGTTTGTTCATTCGCTCGTCTTACTTACTTACTTACTTACTTACTTACTTACTTACTTACTTACTTACTTACTTACTTACTTACTTACTTACTTACTTACTTACTTACTTACTTACTTACTTACTTACTTACTTACTTACTTACTTACTTACTTATCCCCCTTCCCCCAAATTAGTGAAACTACTACTCTGGGCAGGTTACAGCAAAATTATAATCAAAGTATAAAAAACAAACACAATAAAAAACAAAATAACATACACATCAAAAAACAATAACAAATAACACCTCAACAATAAAATGAGAATATAACCTACCGGTGTCCCTTCAGTAATCTAGACAGTTCCACAATAAGTGCTAACTCTGAGGTTCCTTTACACTGAAAATGCTTGTTGAAATTAAAATGTTTTCAAGGGTTTATGGAAAGCTAACAAAGTGGGGGCAACTCTGATTTCAGTGGGTAAGCCAATCCAGAGCCTGGGGACCATAGTCAAAAACACACAATTTCTTGTGAAAACTTTCTTTACCTTTTTTGGCATGGCCACCCTCAATTTCATCATTTGGGTCCTCCGGACATTATGTTGTTGGAAAAGGAGCTTCCACAGGTAATATTGTCCCAATTTGTATAGGGCTTTGTATGATAGTTTTAGGACTTTGAGCCTGGTACAGTATTCAACAGGTAGCCAATGCAGGTTGGCCAGGACCAGGGTAATATGATCATAAAAACCAATACCTGCAATCCATCTGGCTGCTGCATTTTGCACCCATTGGATTGTTCCTTGTTCATGCTTGTGGATTGATTGATTATGTCAATGGAAACAGTAGACAGCATATTTTAACCCCAATTTATTCTTTATACCTGTGAAGCTCTAACCCCAAAGGAGTTAAATCTTTTGTTCTTTGTCCATTTCTAGGCCAGACATGAAGACACCTTTTAGTGAGTTTATTCTGCAGTTCCTTTCACCTGACCTAGTGTGAGAAAGATTAGCTGGCAACATAATGTTGTCATTACCAGGTTGCTCCCAATTGTGGTTCAAAAATACTACAGTCTTCGAGGAGGCTCTTTCTCTGTACCCAAAATTTTATTAAAGGGGTCTAAAAGACTGCAGCCAGGTGGCCTTGAAGGTACAATATTATAGCAGGCTAGATCCTGCCACCTCCTTATCTTTCTTGGCCCTCGCTGTAACCATGGTGGTAATCATCACAGTTGAGGACAAACTCATGATGAACAACTGTGCAGGGACAAGCTGGGTAGAAAAGTCAACCTGTGACCCTACACCCCAAATCCCATTGGTTTGCGAGTACACCAGGAGATGGGGCCAGGGTATAAGTCTTCCCCTTGGACCATATGGTGTGGTTAGGGCCTAGCTTTCCTATGCAGAGCACTGGGTGGATCAAGATAGCAGTCTGACCCAAGGCACAAGGAGCTTCCCACAAGGGTTGTCTCCATGGGGCATTAGGAAATGTAGTGGGTTGCAAATAGGGAAAAGATTGGCATGCTAGCCTGGCTAAGCAGCCAGGTCCCGCTCTTTTGCTCCTTTCATGAAGAGCAGAGTTCTGAATAAACCCAAGGCTTGTTGCAGCTTTTATTTTCTTTGATGGGCTAAGATTGGGCCATTTGTTTTCCATCCCTGAGTCCTTGTTTGGGTGTGTATCTGACAGTTAAAAAAACAGAACAGCAAAAAAAGTCAAAAAATGTTGTGGCACCTTAAAGACTAAGTCCTGTATTTAAATGTGAGCATTTGTCAACCATGTCCTCTTCATCAGACTTGGTCCACAAAAGCTCACATTTAAATACAGGACTTAGTCTTTAAGGTGCCACAAAAAAATTTGTCGCTGTCATCGTCATTGCCACCACCGCCGGAAACCATCATATTGGGCCCAACAGCAAAATGAGTGGAGGAGGAACTCTGATTCCCAGTGGTCATGTAGGCAGAAGAGGCCATGCAAGATGAACTGGCTGTGAAGATTCAGCACACCTTATCAATATCCTCAAGGCTGCGGCAGTCCATTACGGTCCTGGTGTTGAATCCTGCACATCTCATTTTGTGTGTGCCGCAGGGGGTGGCTCCAAGATCATAGTGTTTGAGTCACTTCATGGCAAGCTGGGATCCACCTTAAACAAATTCACAGCAATGACATGTTTCCTGCTTCAGGAAAAAAATGCATTCTCAGATATGAGTTGCAGTCAACAACAGCTTGTGGTGCCTCTGACACAAATAAAAAAAGAAAGATGTAGGTTCAAAATAATATTCCAAATACTAGTTTGTAGAAAATAAAACAATAGGCTAACTTTTTCCTAATTCAGGGTTGCTTGGATTTCCTCCATGTTGGGGAACAAATTTGGCTACTCTGGTATATCATTAAGTCATATAATCTAATCAGGGCTTTGAGCTTGGCTCTTGTGCCTCTAGTCTCCAGTGCTTCTTCTCCTTATTCTTGTTCATCCTCCCACTTCAAGTAACAGGCATATATGTGCCATCTCTGATCCGGGACAGTAAGCAGCCTTCACCTTCTTCAGAATCCCAACCTGTACTAGGCTTCCTCAAGTCTGCTATTTACTGTTAAAAAGCTATTATGCCAACGGTTAGTGGTGTTAATGGTATCTCTTCTCATTTAGTCTTCATATTAAATGAGCAATCACAGAGCTGCTCTTAAAAATAAATGGATAATGAATTCAAGATAAATTGGTAAATTAAAATATGGCTTCCTGTTCTTCTCTCAGAAACACTCTCATGGTTATTAAGACTGTCTTCCATTTTATCTGAGGAGGTAAAGAAGCATCCTTCTTGAAGCCGACATAGCTGTGTTCTTGCTCTATTTTTGCCACTACTAACACAAAAAGAGCCTCCTCAAAGATTGTGGTATTTTTGAAACACACGCGGGTGTACTCTAGTAATGGCAGCCTTGTGTTGCCAGCTAATCTTTCTCACACTAGGTCAGGTGAAAGGAACTGCTGATTGAGCTCACCTAAAGGTGCCTTCATTTTAGCAGTTTTATGTCTGACCTAGACATGGAAGGGGGAGGACTACTAACCAAGTTGCTTACTCTTTGGAATAATCTTTGCCCTTCAGTATTTGGCTGGCTTAACCTTTAAAAAGACATACAGTATTTTGCTCTCTCTTTTCTAATATAAGAGATGCTGTGACCTCAGTCCAAGGTGATTGTATTGCAAGTGTTAATAACTCAGTCACACCCATCTTCCCTGGGTTAAAGGGTCAGCAAGGAATTTGGTAGCCATGCCACAACTCATTGGGTGGTCACTCAATCTAAAAGTTAGTTACATTCAAATTTGATGGGGAAAGCAGCTGTTCCTAGGAGGATCAGGAGGATTAGGCAGCAAGAAAGCAAAAGATAAACGCCTTAAATGGTTTTGTATCTTAAAGACATAAGGCTATTAGATGCTAACATGGGGAGGGAAGATATTTCAAGAGTTCAGTTCCTCAAACAACACCAGAGAATTTGGTCAGCCTAGAAGTAAAGATGAGAAGGAATTGAAAGGCTCAGTTCCACTTTCTCCAAGAAAGCTGGTCCTCATTCATGATCTAAACCAGGAGTTCTCAACCTTTTTCAGCCGGGGGCCAGGTCACGCTCCCTGAGACTGCTTTGTGGGACAGACAGCCATTTTGCCCTTCCTCCACCACATGGCACTTCCTGGTGTGGTGGAGGTGGTGGTGGGCAACATGAAATGGTGCTGCAGGCGGCAGGCTGAAAATCCCTGATCCATACCCTACTGCTGTCTCATATAATAATGCCACACAGATTTTTTTTCTCCCTCCTCTTGTGCATACTTACTACTCTATGAATTCCAGTTGAATCTAGTACTGTACAGGTTTTCAATAAATGTCTTCCTTAGGAAGCCAAACTCTGCCTGAACTCCAAACATCTATAGCAGGCAGAGCTCTAGGCTTTCTGAAACACTGAACCATTTTCTACCTTTCCCTCAGCCTAAAAGGCATGACACACACTCATATCTCGACACCATTGGCACAATCTTCCCTCTATCTGTGATGCCTTATGTAGGACAATAATTAAGCCAGCTGCAAGAAGACAACCGCCTCCATCCACATGAGCTTGCCATTCCCCTGCTCCATGGAATAAAACCTACACGTAGATTTGTTTTCACACAAGAAGCAAAGATTCAGCAACCCAATTTCCTCCTTGTAAGACATACAGAGAAGTAAACTGACAGCAAGAAGATGGCACCTAACTCCTTCTAGCATTTAGTATTTTGTGTAGTAGGGTAAGGCAAAAAGGAATCGCACTATCTGAACTATAGTTCAGAGCACATGAAGGCCAGTCCAATTGCATGCACTCAAGCAGACCAGTGAGTGTATCTTTTTCCTTCCAGCCACATGCTTATAAGAAACTTTTATATAACCCAGGAATAATTCAGCTACTGACAGCAGGACAGAGTTTAGCACTTAGGGCAGAAACTCACAACTACTGTCAACTCTGCTGGACTCAACAGGACTACATAAACACAAATCAATCTCAATGGCTTAGTGGCAAGAATACTGTGGCCAGAGAACAGCTGGAGGTCCTGGCTTCATGAAGGCCTGCAGGCCATATTCTCTCTCCTGCTGCTGCAGATGCAGAGGCACGCTATAAGTTGCATGACAGCCTCACATGCCAGCAGGAAGGATCAAATCCTTGAAGAGCCTTGCCTCTTGGGGTCACTTTGGCAGGAGCAGCTAGCAGGCCAAATTCCAGGCGGTAGAAAGGTTATCTGTTGAACAGTGGTGTGATGTTCATAAGAGCAAGCATGCTGGATGGATGTGAAAATCCTGGAAGACAGATGCAGTGAAATGTGAAGAATTCATCCAAGAAAGGATCTCTCCAAATTCAGGATGGAATGGAATAATTTATTATTGTTTTTAAAATGAAGTGGCTGAAAAGACTTTCTGTGCTGCCCAGTTTCTACTGAGTACTGAAGTGGCAGATATACAGTTGAGTTTCTTGAAAAATAGGCATGTTAACAGAACATGAGACACTCGAGAATAAAACAAAAACACATGTATTTATGGCAGCAAAACTATTTCTATGCATTCATCAGTTAGTAAAGATGTACATAAGAAAGGACGCCCAGCTTGTGAATGAGTCTGACAGTGAAAGGAAAGTCTGTTGCTGCAAGGAACAATACTGCATTGAAAATTGGAATTTAAGGTTTATGAATCAAGGCAAGCTGGACATGGTCAAAAATGAGATGAAAAGAATGAGCATTGCTACCTTGGGAATCAGCTAACTAAAGCGGACAGGGATGGGTGAATTCAACTCAGGGGACCATCATATCTACTACTGTAGGCAAGAATCCCTTAGAAGAAATGGAGTGGGCATTATAGTCAATAAAAGAGTGAGGAAAGTAGTAATGGAATACAATCTCAAAAATGACAGAATGATCTCAGTCCGAATTCAAAGCAAACCATTCAACATCACAGTAATCCAAGTCTATACTTCCACCACTGATGCAGAAGAAGCTGCAGTCAACCAGTTCTATGAAGACCTACAGCACCTTCTAGAACTGACACCAAAATGATGTCCTTATCTTCATAGGAGATTGGAATGCCAAAGTTGGAAGTCAAAAGGTAACTGGAATAACAGGTATGTTTGGCCTTGGAGTACAAAATGAAGCAGGGCAAAGGCTAATAGAGTTTTGCCAAGAGAATTCACTAGTCATAGTAAACACCACTTCCAGCAACCTAAGAGGCAACTCTACACATGGACATCACCAGATGGCCAACATCGAAATCAGATTAATTACATACTCTGCAGCCAAAGATGGAGAAGCTCTATACAGTCAGCAAAGACAAGGCCTGGAGTGGACTGTGGTTCAGATCATGAGCTACTGATTGCCAAATTCAGGCTTAAAATGAAGAAGATAGGAGAAACAATTAGCCCACACAGGTATGACCTAGATAACATCCCTCACAAATATATGGTGGAGGCAGTGGTGGGCTCCAAAAAAGTTTACTACCACACTGTGGGCATGGTATGGTGGGCATGGCCAGGGGAAAAGCCCTGTGTTGCACCCGAATTCAAAACTTGGATGGGCGGGGCCAGACAGAATTTCTGCTACTGGTTCTGGCGAACTGGTGTGAACCTGCAGATGCCCAACACTGGGTAGAGGTGAAGAATAGATTTAAGGGATTAGACTTGACAGACAGAGTGCCTGAAGAATTATGGACTGAGGTTCACAACATCATAAAAGAAAGCAAAGAGGCTCTTCAAATAGCTGAAGAAAGAAGGAAAGCAAAAAACAAAGTGGAAAGAGAAAGATTCACTCAACTGAATGCAGAATTCCAAAGAAATGAGAAAACAGGAAAACTCCATTTGAGGCACAGGAATGGTAATGTGTTAATTGTTTATTTTAATATCACAATATAAAATAGTAGACAGTCATCCAGTAATGCTATGTTGTGAAAGTTGACCAGTAAACAGCTCTTTCGGGGGAACTTCCCTTCTTCAGACAACTTAATAGCTTTACTTTCCAACTTCTGTAAAAACAATTAATACATACTAAATTGAATGACATTAAATTTGAAATATAATATTATTATTAACAACTATAATAACAACTCACCTGGTTACATCATATATATATATATATATATATATATATATATATATATATATATATATATATATATATATATATATATATATATATATATATATATATATATATATATATATATATATATATATATATATATATATATATATATATATATGCCTAGTAGCATCATTCTTATATTGGGTCCTAACCTCACATTGTGTTTTCTTTCTGGGCTACGGACTTACTGTATCTAAATGCTATGTCCTTTTATATGGTGATGAATCAGGTGGGTATAATGAGAGTGTGCCCCTCCCGGTCCTCCCAATGCAGCTCCATGTGTATACAGCATACTAATCACAGTTTAAGGGCTAAAAATTCTAACACTAGCCATATATGCCAGGATATATCTATATAAGTTCATATCACCACAATATAATTAGTTACAAGACTTCAAAAAGATTAAGCCAGAAAACAATGGCAATAAATGTACAAAACAACAGTGGGAAGAGGTCTCTTTATCTCTAAGTCCGGCTGAATAAGTGTATATGAATTGGGAAAGCCTTGCTTATTGTTATAAGCGAATCAAAACAGAGCTGCATACCTAGTACAGTTTAAGGGCTAAAATTCTAACACTAGCAATGTATCACAGGATATATCTATGTAAGTACATATCACCACAATGTAATTAACTACAACACTTCAAAAAGATTAAGCCAGGAAACACTGGCAGTTAATGTTCAAAACAACAGTGGGAAGAGGTCTCTTTATCTCTGAGTCCCGGTTGCATAAGTGTAAGTGAATTAAAGAAGCCCTGCATCTTCTTGTGGAGTAAGTCAAAACGGAGATACAAACGTGGAGGTTCCGCAAAAATTCCAGCCATAAAGCCAAAAGTTCCAAGGACAAAGGCAAGGGCCAAATGGATTATATAAATGAGAAAACAGGAAAACTCAATTTGAGGCACAGTAAAGCTATTAAGTAAAGCTATTAAGTTGTCTGAAGAAGGGAAGCTCCCCGAAAGAGTTGTTTACCGGTCAACTTTCACAACATAGCATTACTGGATGACTGTCTACTATTTTATATTGTGATATTAAAATCAACAATTAACAACACATTACCAATCCTGTGCCTCAAATGGAGTTTTCCTGTTTTCTCATTTATATAATCCATTTGGCCCTTGTCTTTGTCCTTGGAATTCCAAAGAAAAGCAAGGAGAGATAAAGAGGCCTTCTTAAATGAACAGTGCAAAGTAATAGAGGAAAATAACAGAAGGGGAAGGACTAGAGACCTCTTCAGAAAAAATGGGGAAATTAAGGGAACGTATCAAGCAAAAATGGTCATGATTAAGAACAAACATGGTAGGGAGCTAGCAGATGCAGAAGAAAGTAGGAAAAGATGGCAAGAATACACAGAAGAACTCTACAAAAAGGACCTTAATGTCCCTGACAACCACCATGGTGTGATCATTGACCTCGAACCAGATACCCTGGAGTGTGAAGTCAAGTGGGCCCTAGAAAGTATTACCATCAACAAAGCCAGTGGAGATGATGATATTCCCGTTGAGCTACTTAAAGCCCTAAAAGAAGATGCATTCAATATGTCAGCAGATTTGGAAAACACAGCAGTGGCCACAGAATTGGAAAAGGTCAGTCTATGTTCCAAATCCAAAGAAGGGCAATGCCAAAGAATGCTCAAATTATCGCACAATTGCGCTCATCTCACATGCAACAAGGTCATGCTCAAGATCTTACAAGCTAGACTTCTGCAGTATGTGGATCAAGAACTTCCAGAAGTACAGGCTAGGTTCTGAAGAGGCAGGGGAACTAGAGACCAAATTGCCAACATTCACTGGATCTTGGAGAAAGCAAAGAAGTACCAGAAAAATGTCTACTTCTGTTTCATTGACTACACTAAGGCCTTTGGTTGTGTGGATCACAATAAACTGTGTCAAGTTCTTAATGAGATGGGAGTACCAAACCACCTCATCTGTCTTCTGAGAAATCTGTATGTGAGTCAAGAAGCAACAATTAGTACAGGATATAGAACTACTGATTGGTTTAGAATAGGAAAAGGAGTACGTCAAGGCTGTATATTGTCACCCTGCTTATTTAACTTATATGTAGAGTACATCATGCATAATGCAGGACTGGAAGAAGCACAAATGGGAATTAAGATTGCTGGGAGAAACATCAACAACTTGAGATATGCAGATGATACTATCCTAATAGCAGAAAGTTAAGAAGACCTAAAGAGCCCCTTGATGTGGATGAAAGAGATGAGTAAAAAAGCTGGCCTGAAACTCAACATCAAAAAAAAACAAGATCATGGCATACAGACCCATCACTCCCTGGCAAATAGAAGGGGAGGAGATGGAAACAGTGACAGATTTTACCTTCTTGGAATCTAAGATTACTGCAGGTGGTGACTGCAGCCATGAAATAAAAAGACACTTACTTCTTGGTAGACAAGCTATGAGAAACCTAGGCAGCATAATAAAAAGTAGAGACATCACCCTACCAACAAAAGTCCACATAGTTAAAGCAATGGTCTTCCCAGTAGTAATATATGACTGTGAGAGCTGGACCATAAGAAAGGCTGAGCACAGAAGAATAGATGCCTTGGAAATAAGAAAAGGGAAAATAAAATTACAAGGTCTAATCAGGAAATTCTATCAATTACTTATACCAGGGGATAAGTAAATACACAATTAAAAGAATTTGGGAGGAAGATCTGAATATTAAAATTGAAGAGGAAAGCTGGAGGAAAAAAATGGAAAATAGAATAACAAAAACAATGTCAGTTAAGGAAAAGGAGCACATTTGTAATGTACTTTGGAGATGGTATCTCACTCCGATCAGGTCCAAACAAATGAATAATAACAAAACTGACTTGTGCTGGAGATGCAATAAAGATAAAGGAACATATATGCATATGTGGTGGTTCTGTAAAAAAAACCAAATAGATTCTGGGAAATAGTTGAGAAGGAAATAAATAATATCGTAGGCACAACAATAAAACTAGAACCTAAACTTGCCATATTAGGAGAAATAGGAGAATTAAAATTAAAAGAGTAAAAAGAATTAGTTTTGACACTGTTACTAGTGGCCAGACAGATAATAGCCAAAGAATGGAAGAATAACAAAGGTTTAAATAGGAATAGATGGTACACAGAAGTGTGGCAATTAGCATTGAACGAAAGATTAACTATTGAATTAAGGTTAAAACAAGGATTAAAGGTTAAAATTCCCTTTTGGGAAACTTGGGAACCATTTGTACAGTATGCATTATCCAACAAAAAATGAGTTAAACCTGGTCCTGACATGATCCAGTTTTGGAAGATGTGAATATGTAGTGCTCATCGAAACACACTGCAGATTTAATGTAATCACGGGTGGCGGGATGTAGGAATCGGGGCCACTGGGGTGGCCTTAAGGTCCCGGAGGAGACTGATCAAGTGACGACACGAGGCAAATGGAGCGAGATCAGATCAGTACTTTATTGGAAAAAGGCAACATCATTTATAGGGGGAAAAGCGCAATGGTGGCGAAACTGTCATCGGACAGGAAAATTACCTCACCCACGTACCCGGGTTAATGGGAAACCTCTCAAAGGGAAGTTAATTAACTTGGATAAACACGGGGCAAGGAAGACCATTGTTTAGGGTTTAAGCAAGGGTAAATATGGCTGATATTTACACCGGGGATTACCTTGGCCAGAGGATGAGTGATTACTCTAATAGGTAACTGAGGTCTGCGAGGTGCTTGCTCGGCAGAATCGTCGGTCAGGCTACAAGCAGCCGAATTAATCCCTATCATTAATTCACCCCCTTACGCCCTGACAAGGGCCAGAGGCCAGGAGTTTGCTCACTGGTTTAACCTCTGCCAGAAGCCACTGATGCCCAACCGGGCACGGGGAATCTTCATCTCCCCTTACTTTTTAATATTAAGAGCCTGACTGGCGACTCTGCGCAGAAGCAGCATCAGCTGTTGATCGGGAATGACGTCACGGGGTTTCTTCTCGGGGCGGCACTTCGAGATCAGTGAGGGAATACATTGCGCAAAGCAGCATAACGCTATGCCTAGTATAGTCACCCCCACTACCACCTTGAGTACCATCTGAAGCCACCCCCAGGGGATCCATGACCACATCCAGCTCCACAGTGAACTCCACCAAGCCCCCCATGCGGAACCCTCAGTGATGCCCTGGACTATGGTGTGGAGATCAGTGAGCTGACTTTGGATTTTCCGGGAGTTGTCAGTAAGGTTGAAGCAGCACATACCGTGAAGGGATTCGCAACCCAGATGGTGCAACAATAAGAGGTAGTCGATAGCCGCTCGATTATCGAGGATGGCATGGCAAAGTTCCGCCTGCTCCTGATTGAGGAGCGCTATCGCTGTGGAGGTATGGTTGATGGCTTTTGCCAAACCGCAAGCCAAGCGACCAATTCTCCGTGTGTTGCCGATGGCTAAGCCTGGCACGCCAACTATACTGACTGATAGTGAGACGTATTCGGCTGGGCTTAGGACTCTAAAGCTGCTGTCACACGAGCTGTCTAGTTGGGTGGTGCGAGTGTGCCTGATGGGTGCAGAAACATTTGAAACATTTGAAACATGTGGAACATTAGAAACATTTGTGCTTGGGGCAACCATATCCCTAGTGGGGAGCAACAGTGTCAACCGGCTAAGGCAACATGTGGAATCTGATACATTTGCAGGAATATAGTTGAAGGTATACTGATTGCATGTGAAGAACCACCCTGAGGGTAGGGTGATATGGGCAGGTAACGAACCAATTGTCTCTGGGTTTGCACAAGTCCAGTTGCTGCTGCCGGTATCGAGGCAGCTGCGCTGGGTCCGGCCGCCTGTGGCGCAGCCGATTATTTGCGCACAAGTAGAGTTCGGGCTGGCCGCCACTCGCGGGGTGTGAAGAGTGGCTGCATCAGCCGGCAAAGTCATGGTGAGCCGCAATCCCCCCCAGCGAGCGTAAGCTGCAAAACTCGCAGGGAGGTGCGGTCCGAAAATCTTCTTTAGCAGCCAGTCCCCATCCCTGGCGCGTGCGTCGAGAGTGTGGCACACTGGGATGAGACAGGTGCTGAGGATTGAGGCAGAACCAATGTCCTGCTTCAGGCAAAAATCGGACTGGTTGACGAGACCCGCCAACCTTGCCCACAAGTTGTAGTGCATCCGTGCTGAAAGGTCTTCACCGGGCGGCAGGCCGTTGGCCTGAAGTGAAGCGGCCTGAACGCCTCCCCCCAAAAGCAGGGCGAGGGCCAGGATGAGGGTGAAGATCACGGAGTTGGCATTAATCTGGGCAAAGACTGCTGCAACGAAGTGCTCCGGTGTCGGCTCCTTCTCCTCGCGTTGGAGGGCGTCCTCGGCCTCTCTGCAAAGGGTCTTGACCATCCCCCAGGTGATCCTCTGCGCTTGGGTCCGCAGCCGCCGCTTCTCCTGGTGGGTCTCCTCGGTCAGAGTGAGGTCCTCCATCTCCGGGATCGGACTCGGGTCGGTCTGGGTCCACGCCATGAGGTTCCAAATGAGGCTTGACGCACCGGGCCGGAATCCACACGACACCTGTTGGAGACATAATTGCAGCATACCCTCTCCCCCAGGTTATGAGCGGCACCGGGCCCCTCCAAGATGGGTCCGGTGGCACTTGGTACCGGACCATAGGTCGCGGGAGAGCTTCCGAATGGCAGAAGTGCTTCTCCTGCGGCGTACAGTCCGAAAAAACATTGAGGTGATTGTATGTGACCAACACCTTATTCAGACAAAACTGTGCTTGTCCCTGTGAATTGGGGAGGGCTGGTGGCTCCCCCCTTTCTGTTTGTTTGTCAATATAGGACTTTAGCGTCCGATTGACCTGTTCTACAATCGCCTGCCCTTGCGGATTGTAGGGAATGCCAAATGTATGCTTGATGTCCCAGGTGGCCATGAAGGTGGCCAACTGCCTAGAGCAGTAGGACGGGGCGTTGTCCATTTTCACGTGCCGCGGCTTGCCCATTGCCGCAATGCAGGACAGGAGATGCTGCTCCACATGGGAGGCAGTCTCCCCCTTCTGCGCCGTCGCCCAAACGAACTGGGAAAAAGTGTCTATGCAGACGTGCATGTACTGCCATCTGCCGGTTGACTTTCACAATGTATTGGACTTGTTGTATTGCTCTACTGGAAGATACTGAATATATTAACTACCAGAATAAAACATTATATTATATTACTACATATTCAAGCCTCAAACGGATTTCCTATCTTTGAACATCTGCCAAACTGCGGCACATGCGTGACGTCCATTTGCCACACCTGATTGGCCTCTGTCCCCCGTGGGTTAACCCCCCACGAGGGCCCCCCCGGCGCCCCTGCGCAATGCTGGCAAGAGCGTACTATACCCTGGGCTTGAGAAAGTGGCAAATTGAACTGTCTGGCGAGTGCCTTGGCGTTTTGGTGAAAAAAGGCATGACTTTGAATTGGAGTAGTGAAAACTCCCAAAACTGGACGTTGCTGAATTTCCTTTGCCGCCGCGTCCGCTCTGCTATTGCCCGCGGAAATCGGACCCGGTAGGTCTTGATGACTGCGGATGTGGGCAATATAGAGCGGCTCCGTGTGGTTTCGCAAATGAAATTGAGCAGTGAGAAACAGGCTAAGCAGATTCTTGTCTATCGCGGGAGTGATGTAAGCTCCCGGTAGACTGTGAAGCAAGTTCCTAACATACAGGCTGTCGGTTATGATATTTAAACGTTCCTTGGCGAAGGTGCGCAAAGCAAGATTCACGGCTGCCAACTCCGCCCGCTATGCGGACTTCTGTGGAAGAGTTAGCAGCGTGTGCCAAGCTTCGCCCTCCTGCCAGGTCAGGACACCATAAGTGCGTCCGCCATCAGAAAAAACTGTTCTGGCCCCCTGAAGCAGGACCAGCGAGAGCAATTCGAACAAGCTGACTGTTCCTGTTTGAAGCGAGACGAGTCTGGGGTCTTTAGGCAAGTGGTATGCCAAGCTTCCAGTGAATCCTTCCAAAGCTATCGGAAGCGAGTCACCCAGCTGCATCAACTGCTGAATTTGTTCCTTGGTGAACGGGACTACGATCTTGGCTAAATCGTGCCCAGAAATGTCCCTAGCTCTCAGCCTGCCGCGGTAGATCACCGCGGAGACCAGTTCTTGGGGCGGAACAATGTTCCGAGATGAGGTGTTAGGCAAGTACACCCACTCCACAATTTTCGCTCCCTTCTCTGAGTCTACTCCTAGCACCCCAGTGAACATGGATCCCGATCGCACGATGTACAGATTCAGGATTGGGGCATAGGGCCCCTGGGCGATCCTATCTACCCATCTTTGGCTGAGAGCTTGGTTAACTTTCTCGAGCGCCAAGCGCGCGTCTCGCGAAATTTTTATCCGGTCTGCCGGCTGCTTACCTAGCGTTAGCAGCGAGAAGAGCGGTTTCAGAAGATCCGTATCCAATCGAAAATACGGTCTGGCCCAATTAATGTTTCCTAAAACCTGCTGTAATTCTACCAAGGTGACTGAGTCCTGTAAATTAATCTGAGGCAAAACTGGTGCTGCGAAAGAGCGGAGAAGCCGATGGCCCAAGTATGAGAAGGGCTCGGTTCTCTGCACTTTCTCTGGGGCAATGAGTAACCCTTTGTCCCCCAGGCTGGCCTGGAGGTCTGAAAACACTTCGCTGCCAAGTTTTGGCAACGCTACCAAAATATCATCCATAAAGTGACAAACTAAGGCTTGTGGGTAGAGGTTTCGAAACTTTGCCAGCGCGTCGTGAACGTAAATTTGGCACAAAGTGGGCGAATTGAGCATGCCCTGTGGCAAAAATTTCCACGCGTAACGCTGCGTGGGCTCACTGTGGTTCACGACCGGCACGGTAAAGGCAAACCTCTCCCGGTCCCTGGGGTCTAAGGGGATTGTATAAAAGCAATCCTTGAGATCTACGACTAGGATCTCCCACCCCTCGGGAATCATGTTCGGATTCGGGATGCCGCATTGAAGCGGACCCATTGGCTGTATGCATTTATTGATCTCTCTGAGATCGTGGAGGATTCGCCACTTCCCCGACTTCTTCTTAATAACAAAAATTGGCGAATTCCAAGGACTTGTGGACTGTTCTATATGTCCTGCGTCTAGCTGTTCCTTAACTAGCTGCTTGAGAGCAACCAATTTCTCCCCTACTACCGGCCATTGCTCTACCCAGACCGGAGTACCGGTGAGCCATTTAAGTGGCAACGCCATTACCCAAAGGTAAGCGTAGCACCGTACTGCTGCAGAATGTCTCACCCCCAAAGGTTGATGTGCACGTCAAGAATGTGCGGTCGAATCACCGCCGTGCCCTCAGCCCTTGGGATTGTGACTTCTACCCACTCTCGGCTCCTAAACGCTTCCTGGACGCCGCCTACCCCCCACACATTGGAGACCGGCTCAATGGCCCACTCCCTTGGCCACTGGCTTCTGCTTATCACACTGACATCTGCTCCGGTATCTAACAGGCCTGAGAATGATCGATTATTCAGAAATACCTCAATAACCGGGCGCTGTTTCCACTCAATGTTGGTCTCCACTGTCGCTAAGACCTGGTATCCTTGCGCTGCCTCACTGGCGCTCGAGCGGTCCTCTGACCGGGACTCGAAGCTGTCACTGAGCCCTCCCTGGCTCTCTGCTGGCGAGCGACAAGGAACCATGATCAGTTGCGCTAAGGTGTCTCCTTTAGGGATGGTTTGGGGCAGGTGTGTCCAAAGCTGAACTTGGAGAACGCCTGAAAAATTTGAGTCAATGACTCCTGGAATTATAAAAATTCCGCGTGCGCCAGCTACACTACGGGGCAACACTAAACCTATAAAGCCTCTGGGCAGGGGTCCCATGTACTGGGAATCGACCAGATAGACTGTTCCTGGCAGGTCGCATGTGACGTCCGCCTGGCAAGTCAATTCTAGTCCCGCGCTGCCCCTGGGGCTGGCCTGTGCCCTCGCAATGTCTGGGATGGGGTTGGACTCTACTCTGGCTCTGGGGAGTTCTGGGTGAAGGACGCCTCTGTTTGGACTGGGGCCAGAGACATGCCCGTGATCCGGTTTCCCGAATTCTGGCAATACCTGGCCCAATGATAGCCTTTCTTGCACTTCGGACAGAGGGTGTTCGGAGCCTTGGGACGGCCGGACTTTTGCCCGCCTCCCTTGGATCGGCACTCCCTAGCGAAGTGACCGATCTTGCCACAATTGTGGCATGCCCCTTTGCTCTTACCATTAGGTCTTTTCCCTCCTTGCACCGCTGCCGCTAGCAGACCCATCTTATAGGATTCTGTGCCAACGTCGGCGCAAGCTCTAATCATGTCCGATAGGGTCAAGTCAGGACGATTGCCTAGGGACTGCAAGATTCTACGGCAGTCCAAGTTGGCATTGTCCTTGGCTAACTTAATCATGAGCTCTTCCTGGCCTTGCTCATTATCAATCTGCCTGCTAATGGCTTCTTCCAGGCGATTGATGAAGTCCATGTAGGGTTCCTGGGCTCCCTGCTTAATGGAGGTGTAATTTTTAGCCGCTTTGCCAGTGGCTGGGATCTTAAAGTAAGCCCTAAAGGCTGCCTCGGCTGACATCTCGAGAGTGGCGAGAGGCAGGTTGATCTGAGCATTGATTGACTCGAAATTACCCGAGCCATACAGCTGCTCAGGAAGCACCACGCCTCCCATCCTGGCAGCCCGAGTTTGCGCCTCTAGGCGGAACTCGCTGTCCCAGATCATGTACTGGCTAGGGTTCAGCATCATCCTCATGACGGCTTTCCAATCATGGGGGATCCACATGGTGGTCTCGCACACCTGCTGAAGCGTGCCCTTAGTAAAACGACTTTGGAGCCCTGTTTCTGCAATTGCCTTCCGCATAGCCATGAGCAGCTTATACGGGACTGGGGAATGAACAATCTGCTGTGCGCCCGTGAGCGCGTCCATTTCCATGCGGATTGGACATATCTGTCTGAGCTCAGCTAGCTCTTCTGCTGGCAATTCCCCCTTCCTAATCTCCTCTTCAATTGTGCGCTGAAGGGGACTCTTGGTAACTCGGGAACCCGAAGCTGTCAGAGGAGCGCCTGCGCTTCTCATGCCCTGCATTCCCTCGGTGACGTCTGCAGCTGTCACCGCGGGAAGGCTCCCTGCGCTACTCTGCTGGTACTTGAATGTCGGATAGAGTGCGGTGGGCGCAGTCGGCTCGACTGGCTGAACTGATGACTTCTCTAACGGAGGTTCTTCCGCTTCTATCCGGACTGGTTCGATCTCAGCTAAGAGCTTCCTACACTTCCTCCATGTGCTAACTATCCCTCCTGGGGCCTTCGGGGGTTGCTGAATGCAGTCTCCTATCCGATCCCAGAGCTGTAGGGTTAACGTACCTACTTCTGGGTAAAGCAGGCAGTGTTCCCTTAGGTACGCCAAAAGTCTCGCTAGTTCCCTGCTGTGAAAGCGTAACTTAAATACCCTGGCCAGGATTCTAAACTCTTCCTCATGAGTTTTTTGGCTAGCGGACGGACTCTGTCCCTGAGAACAAGTCCCCATATTACCTGCGAGTTGTCCTCTGAAGTTTCCTCCTCGGGACGGGTTGACGCGTCTGGGGGCAAGGTAACTGGTTTTGGCGACGATCGTCTGGGTGGAGCTCGGAGCGTGGCCTCCTGCCACAGGCCCTCGGCGGCCTCTGCGCTGTCAGGGGCTCACAGCTGCCCTGAGCGGAACGCGTTTTTCCCTTTGGCGCAAGTCTCCCCGAAAGCCGGGAGCAAAGTGCAGGAATGCCTCTCTTGGAATGCCTCGCCGCTGGCCGTCCTTCTGACCGACTGGCTGCCGGCCAGAGTGCCGCGCTGTCCTCCGGGCGGACGGGTCGCAGTTCAAGCGTGGAACCGGACCGCGTGGCTCGCTACTCTTGAGTAGACCTCTCCTGGGTCGCTTTACTCACGAGTAAATCACGTCGGGGTCACCAGATGTAGGAATCGGGGCCACTGGGGTGGCCTTAAGGTCCCGGAGGAGACTGATCAAGTGACGACACGAGGCAAATGGAGCGAGATCAGATCAGTACTTTATTGGAAAAAGGCAACATCATTTATAGGGAAAAAAGCGCAACGGTGGCGAAACTGTCATCGGACAGGAAAATTACCTCACCCACGTACCCGGGTTAATGGGAAACCTCTCAAAGGGAGGTTAATTAACTTGGATAAACACGGGGCAAGGAAGACCATTGTTTAGGGTTTAAGCAAGGGTAAATATGGCTGATATTTACACCGGGGATTACCTTGGCCAGAGGATGAGTGATTACTCTAATAGGTAACTGAGGTCTGCGAGGTGCTTGCTCGGCAGAATCATCGGTCAGGCTACAAGCGGCCGAATTAATCCCTATCATTAATTCACCCCCCTTACGCCCTGACAAGGGCCAGAGGCCAGGAGTTTGCTCACTGGTTTAACCAGAAGCCACTGATGCCCAACCGGGCACGGGGAATCTTCAGCGGGATATCAGTACAGAGATGAAGAATAGAAAATTAACAAAGGATCCTATAGCAGTGTAATTTTTCTCTGGGAAGGGGTAAGTCTCTTTATTTATTTATTTTGTTCTTATTTCATTTTACTAAGTTCCAAATGTATAATTGTTTTTTTTAATGTTTATATGTTGTAATTATGATGTGTCAATAAAATTCTTAAAAATTTAAAAAAGAAAAAGAAAATTTAAAAAAAGGGAAAAAAAGAAGAATAGATGCCTTTGAACTGTGGTGCTGGATTTGGAACATAGAGTCCCCTGGACTGCAAGGAGATCAAATTAGTCAATCCTGAAGGAAATCACCCTTGACTGCCATTTAGAAGGACATTGAAGATGAAGCTCGAGTACTTTGGCCACCAAATGAGAAGAAAGGACTCTCTTGAGAAGGCCTTGATGCTGGGAAAGATCAAAAGGAGAAGGGGGCGGCAGAGGATGAGTTAGATGTATGGAATTGTTGAAGCAATGGGCATAGATCTGGCCAGGCTGCGGAGAGTGGCAGAGGACAGAGGAGCCTGGCATGCAGTGGTCAATGGGGTCGCAAAGGGTCGGACTCAACTGTGCAACTGAACAACAACAAAAGTTCCAGTCCTGGTGTCCTGTCCTACAGGAGCAAAAGTAAACATTAAATGTTTCCCTTGCTCGAAAGCCAGTCATATCCAACTCTAGGGTTCAGTGTTCATCTCTGTTTCAAAGCTGAAGAGCCAGCATTATCTGCTTCTGCAGACGTTACTGTGGTCATGTGGCAGGCATGACTAGACACCAGAGCGCATGGAACGCTGTTACCTTCCCACCGAAGTGGTCCCTATTTATCTACTTGCAATTTCTTGCTTTCGAACTGCTAGGTTGGCAGGAGCTGGGACAAAGACGGGAGCTCTTTCCATCCTGCAGTACTTGGGAATCGAACTGTTGACCTTCCGCCTCCCAGTCAGCATCTTAGCATTACTACCTTGTAAATACTTGCATATAGCACCATGTTTACATCATCATCATCATCATCATCATCAGATAGAAGTGAACGAGTGGATAGAGGGAAAAGATTCTGCACCTTTCACATGCCTGCTTTCTCTCCTCATCTGTGCCTCTCAATGCTTCCCGCCCTGAGTCGGGTTCACCTGATTGGGCGGCATAGAAATTTGAACCATAAATAAATTAATAAATGAATGAATGAATAAATAAATAAATAAATAAATAAAATTCTCTGGGGCTAATTTTGCCCGACTACTTCTGCTTTCAGAAACCATGCTTCCTTAAAATTGATGGAGTGGCAGGTATTTGAAGGGAAGAACAGGTCAGAAGTGATTTTGAAACCCTTCTTCCATCTGACAGTTATCTTCAGTGAAATATCTGACGTAAGATTGGAACATCTCTATTTCCTTCCAAAAATATAGGTCTTCAGGATCAGATCAGGCAACATGATCGGATCCTTTTCTAAGCCTTATTCTGTTAAAAGACCATTCATAACACCTCAAAAATGATATTATTCTGAGCTGGGCCAGTGATACAAAATAATTTCCAGTTTAGAGTTTGTTCTTAAATTGTTACATTTCCACAGGACACTTGGAATAAAGAACTGACAATTAAGCTAAGGTGTCAAAATGTTATATGATGAAACTGTTTAAAATTGTGCCATTATTCATTCATTCATTCACATTTATACCCCACCTTTTTAGTGCAAGCTTTTCGAGATGTGAATTTTTTTTGTGTGTCTTCCGACACTTCCCACGGTGGTGAGAGGGTGTTTAGAGCACTTCCGTTCCATTTTTGGAATTTTTTCATCGTGTTTTGGCACCGCCAGAAGTTTTGCCTGCAACCAGGAAGTGCTGAAAATTCCCCCATCCCTTCAACATCTGATAGTCGGGTACTGAGACTGCAAGTACAAGAGCTGGCCACTAGAGGGTGCTGGTGGAAATGTGCCAAATATGCCAAAATAATAAGCTCCAAAGCTCAGAAAAAGCCAAATAAACATCTTTTATCTATTCAAATCTCTTTATAAAGTGGCCAAAACGCAGCAAAAAATTCCAAAGTGCACTTTATGAAGAGTTTTGAACAGAAAAAATACAAGGGGGTTTGTGGGGGGTGGGGGTGTGCCTTTCTCTGAGCTCCAGGTTGGATTTTTTCTTTTCAATGCAGTCCTATAGGAAACCATGTTTCAAGATACGAATTTTTCAAGATACAAAAAATCTCAAGGAATGAATTATATGTGCGTGTCATCCTGTAATAGTCAACAAAAATGCAAGAAAAACCACAAGTTTAGCCTGAAAATAAACAAAAGCAAAAGCAAAAGCAAAAGCAAAAGCAAACTTATGCTTTAATTATCAATTAACAAAAAACCACAAGTTGATGGTACCAATATCTCTCTCTAATGAATTGGGCCCAGGCAACAAGGTCCTCCTAAGCCTGAGAAATGTGGTTGCTTAACCTAAAGGAGGCCCCGATGGTTTCAGCTAGGAATCAGGCCTTCTCACTGGTGGCTCTGTCACTCAGGAACATCCTCCCATTTCATGTCTTTTTTTAAAAAAAAAAATTGCATATTTTATCATCAAACAACAAATAACAAAAGACAAATTACAAAAAAGAAGAAAACCATATCAGAACCAAAAATATCACATGACAAAGATTCAACACAATACAGATCATACAAAACATACTACTAGTTATCATTTGATAGACAATAAGAAAATTAGATACCTCTGGTCATCATTTTAAACTATTTTCAGTTAAACTTTATATATATTATCCATTCTTATTCCTATATATATATTTAAGTATGACCTCTTTTACTGTGTATAGAAACAGTTACAATCACCCAGTGATATTTACATTGCTTTCAGAGATTGAGTTTACTATTTATTGTTGTTTTACTTCCAGAATGAAAGATATTCAGGCACTGGAGTGCATCCTTGTCTCTTGTTTAACACATGATCAATAAAGCATTTCCAAATCTCGTGAAATTTGTTTTCTTTTATTATTCCCTTTCTTTTTTTTAACTCCCATGTTAACTTATCATTTACTGCTAATGTCCACATTTATTTATACCAATCCTCTATTCTTATTATGAATTCACTTTTCCAGTTTTTAGCTATGCATTGTCTTGCTGTAGTTAACATGATTAATAATAAATCTTTTCTATATTTATCCAAATTCAAATTATCCACTTCAGTTATTAAGGCTATGTTCGCGTCCAATTTGATATCAATATCTAATATTGCATTAATTTCCTTATTTATCAGTCCAACCCATTTCATGTCAACCTGATTCCGTTTCATAAACTGGAAAAGCCCAAAATTTATAAGGAAGCATTTGGGAGCATCTTACCCTGTACTAATTTTTCCCTCTGCTCATTTTGATATATCTATCTGCCATCGAGTGTTGTACAGTATTCCAGTCTATGTTATATTAGAAATTATGTTATGCATGTGGGTGTTTGGGATGTATGTTTGTACAGTTGTTTTATTATTTTTGTAAACTGCCCAGAGTAACATGTGTGATATATAAAAGCAGGGGTGGCTAACCTTTGCCCTCCAGCTGTTCTTGGACTTCAATTACCAGAAGCCCAAGTTAGCACTCCTGCTGATCCGGGCTTCTGGGAATTGAAGTCTAAAACAGCTGGATGGCCAAGGTTGGCCACCTCTGTATAAGATAAATAAATAAATAATTCTACATATTACAGAGAAAATAATGAAGGTTCTCAATCTGTAAAGCCCCAGTATAAAGATAATATCCTTATGTGAAGCACTAGCATAAAGATAATATAATAACCAGCCAATGATTTCTTTCCATAAGATCCAAAATCATTCTGGAGGAAAATATATTTATCTATTATCATATAAGTGTGTATTGTGGCTTTCAAAGTAGATGCAGAATGTATCAAAATGAAATAACAACATCTGTGTATACTGGAAGATAGAAGAGAACAGGGGAGAGTAGTTTTAATATGTTCTTCAGATTTTTTTGACTTTTGGAGTAGAGTGAAGTGTCCATGCTGTGGAGTGGAGGGAGGGGGTCTAAAAATTGTAGTTCAAAAACTATTTTTTCTAACTAGTTTTGCCATGGAAGGCACCACAGCTACATCTGGACAGTGTTACCAAAGTAATTGCTATGCTGAAACGAGGCAGAGAACCACTAGGTGCCAAAAGCTATAGTCAATCTCTATACAAAGTGTTCAAACAAATCATTTTAAATCAAATAGCCGCAAAATTGAACCTTTTCTAATTCCAGAACAGGCAAGGCATTGGACCTGGCAAGAGTTGTGTGGCTCAAACCTTAAATATTATCTAGCACAGGGCTTCCCAACCTAAGGCCCACAGGCTGGCTCCGGCCCACGGTGCCATTTCATGTGGTCCCAACCCCTCCAAGTTCATTCAAGAAGCAAAATGACCAACCTTTTGAAGCTGTTGGGACAAAATGGCCATCCCATCATGCAGGCATGGCAAAAGGGTCATCTGGCCCATGAAGCTGACTGAGAGAGTTTGATCCGGCCCCCAGCTAGAAAAGGTTGGGAACCCTGATCTAGTATATAAGAGTTGGTTTCGAAACACATTAAAATAACTGGAACAGCATTTGTCAACCTTACAGAGGTACATGACACTGCCCACCATCAATTGCTGCTTTAAAAACTCTTCTTCTTCTTCTTCTTCTTCTTCTTCTTCTTCTTCTTCTTCTTCTTCTTCTTCTTCTTCTTCTTCCTCCTCCTCCTCCTCCTCCTCCTCCTCCTCCTCCTCCTCCTCCATGTCTAGGCCAGACATGAAACTGCCAAAATGAAAGGACCTTTTGGTGAATTCATTCTGCAATTCCTTTTACTTCCCTAATAAAGATCATAGGCTAACAGGAATAGTTGCCGTTCTATTTCAAAACTGAAAAGTCTTTGTTGAATTTCAAAGGAGGCACAGTCACTGGGGAAATCAAAGAAATAATCTCCCACAGGGTAGCATCCTGGCACCATTACTTTTTAACATTTACACAATTGATCAACCAATGTTCCAATAATCTAGGGGTCTCATCTTGGCAGTCCAGGGGGGAGCCTTTAAGTTATTCAAACACCAGCTAACCTCTGTCTTAGAAGACCTTTCCTTATATTAAAAAAACAACTAAAACCAAAACCTTTCAAAATATAAATCTGTAACTTCCACTTAAAGAAAAGAAAAGCATTGACCTACCCCAAGATTTCTTGTTGTTGCTCTAGATTGAATCCTGACCTACTCCATTGTCTAAACAGAAAGTTGCCACCAGAATAACTTATTTAGGAAACAGGCTGGTTCAGACTGGGGTAGGCAATCAATGCATAGCAAACAATAGGAACAGTTCTGTCCCTATGGTACTCTACAGCAGAATATTCTAGTACCATATAGTAAAAATCAGCACATGCCAAAGAAGTAGACGTAACTCTTAATGAATCATGCAGGATTATTACTGGCTGCCTGAAACCTACCTCCATTGAAAAATCTGTTATTTGGCTGGCATTGCCTCTTCAGAATTACATCTAGAGGTTTTAGCAAATAATGAATGAAATAGAATAGTATAGCAGCAAACCATCCACTTCATTGACACCAACTCCCTGCCTAGATAATGGCTAAAATTGAGGAAAAGCTTTCTGCACACCTCCCAAGCTCTAAATATTAAATCAGATGGGGCTAGGCTAAGCCTATGGAGAACTAAAACAACACACCTTGCAGAATGGATGACTGCCAAAGAGCATCTTCCACCAGGACAGGACTTTGGCTAGACCTTTTGGAAGTCTCTTAATAGATTTCAAAGTAAAGCAGAAAGATCAAGAGAATAATCAAGTAAAATGGGGCTACTTTGATACAGAACAACTGTTCTGTGAATGTGGGTCTCACTTCTAGTCAAAAACAATCTATTTTAACATTTTAATTTATTTTGATTTTTTCAAATATTTTGTATATACCCAAAATCACCCTTATTTCATATACATCCATAATTTTAAACTGTGCAATGCCCTGATAGAAAGACAGACAGACCTAGGCTACTGTCCACTTCTTAAAAGGCCTTTTGCTGACTGCTGTAGGAAATAAGAAGCTCTTGCCTTCTGGATCACTTGAATCCAATCACCTTTTTACACAAAGAACTCTACTTCTAGGGTAGAACACCCTGCTGAACTGAGAAACTGCAAATACAACAGTAAGTTTATATTCAGCCCACACAGAATGCAGACCCCTTACCCCTTTCATTTACTTCATTGCTGACAGAGAGCTAAATTAATGTCTTGAAATTCTGTTTTTAGTGCTAATGTGCTTTTCACACACACACACACACAGAGAGAGAGAGAGAGAGAGAGAGGCCTTTATTTTCTTAGAAATACGTCTGCAACCATCCTGTTTCTCTTTACTCAGTCCATTCTGCTGTCTCCCATTAAACCATGATTAAAAGTAAAACTGTAGTTGCTGTAGCTCTAAACTAGCATTAGGCTAACCCTCCATGGCTCTCTCAGTCCAAGTGCTGCGTGAAGGAGTGAGCGCCTATCGTCTGTCTAAGCCCCAGCCAACCTAGCAGTTTGAAAGCAAGAAATTGCAAGTAAATAAATAGGTACCACTTCTGTGGGAAAGGCAACAGTGTTCAATGCACTTCTGTGTCTAGTCATGTCTGCCACATGTCCACGGAAATATCTGGAGATGCAAACAGCACTGACTCTTTGGATATGACTGACTTTTGAGCAAGGGTGACCCCTTTATCTTTACTTGTACAGTTGGCATATGCATCTCGACAATGCAACACATAGGCAGCTTAACACATTATTTTCTGGAAGCTGCACTTCCTACCAGTAGCCATGTTTGAAAGTTGCCAGGATATGTAGCCATTATCAGCTCTGCTGAAACACACATACTGTATCCAATAATCATGTAAAGGTTCTAGGTTTAGAAAGGCACTGGGTACCCAATGTGGCATAGTAAACAGAATAATGGTGTAGGGCTCAGGAGATCTAAGTTTATGCTCCTCTCTGGCAAGGAGATTCACAGGATGGTGGCAATGGTAAAATCACTCCTTAAATATCTCACATACCTTGAAAATCCTATTAGAGTTGCTGTCAGTCAGATCTGACTTGACAACATGTAGCAGGGAGAGAGAGAGAAATAGAGAGAAAGACTCCATCAGCAAAAGGCTGCTTCGTTGAGTAATTTGGTCATGTAGTCCACAGCAATCAATGAGAGTTTCATTGAAAGTAAGGGGGAAACATTAAAAAAAATCTTCACATCAGCCTGGCTTTGTAATTCCTGTAGTCTCCTGGTGATCAATGAATTTCAACAAGAG
This sequence comes from Bradypodion pumilum, assembly GCA_035047305.1. Classification (NCBI taxonomy): domain Eukaryota; kingdom Metazoa; phylum Chordata; class Lepidosauria; order Squamata; family Chamaeleonidae; genus Bradypodion; species Bradypodion pumilum. The sequence goes on from JAWDJD010000001.1 coordinate 374,121,178, forward strand.
TTTTATTGAGAGTAAGGGGATAATACTAAAGAATTTATGTGCATGCACTTACAAAGCAGCTCGTTCAGCCTAAATGCTGACTGCCTGTGTGTGCAATCTTATTTTACATTCTGATCAAGAGAACTTCTGGGGGAAATAACATGATTTCCAAATAAGCATTACAAAATGAACAAACTCATTAAAGTTCATAACAAGGTAATTACAAATTTTAACAACTCAGTCCCCCAAAATAATCAGTTTTTCTCCTACGACTTGGAAAAAGCACAGTGATGTTGCTAGAATACTTAAAGACATAAATTTTTACAAGCCCTTTGAGAGACTGGGCCAAGACAAGTTTCCTTATTACTTTGCTGCCTCACTAGAAATACCACGATATTAAGTGATGAGGGAATTGTTCTTTACTTGTGACTAGAAATGTCAATTTAATTTAATTTAATTTCTTTTAACATCTGGAATCCTTGTCTCTATCTCTTACATAGGCAGCACAAGTAGACTTGGGAAAGCTTTTAAAAATAATTAATTACTGCTATTATTCCAAGCCACCTAGTTAATTGGCTGCCATTATAGTTACAATTATTTTTCTAAAAATGGACTATTTCTCAAAAATAAATAAAATGGCCACTTTTAAAAAAAACCACCTGTATGCTACAAGAATTATGGACAAAGACGTGAGACATCATACAGGAGGCAGCAAGGAAAACCATACCAAAAGAAAAGAAGCGTAAAAAAGCAAAGTGGTTGTCTGATGAGGCCCTTAAAGTAGCAGAGAAAAGAAGGAACACACAAGGCAAAGGAGAAAGGAAAAAATACAATAACTTGAATAAAGAATTTCAAAGAAAAGCAAGGAGAAATAAGGAAACCTACCTAAATGAACAATGCAAAGAAATAGAGGAAAACAACACAAGAGGCAGGACGGAAAGAGTACACAGAGGAGCTCTACAAAAAAGACCTAAAAACCCCTGAAAATAACAATGATGGGTAATTTGAACTGGAACCAGACATCCTAGAAAGTGAAGTCAGAAAGGCCCTAAAAAGCACTGCGAACAATAAAGCCAGTGGAGATAATGGTATCCCAGTTGAATTTTTCAAAGCCCTAAAAGATGATGGAGTCAAAATACTGCATGCTATATGCCAGCAGCTTTGGAAAACGAAACAGTGGCCACAGGATTGGAAAAGATTGGTATACGTCCCAATCCCAAAAAAAGGGTAATGCCAAAGAATGTTCAAATTATCGTACAATTGCGCTCATCCCACAAGCTAGCAAGGTGATGCTCAAGATAATACAGGACAGACTGCAGCAGCATGTAGAGAGAGAACTACCAGAGGTGCAGGCTGGTTTCAGAAGAGGCAGGGGGATCAGAAACCACATTGCCAACATACGTTGGATCAAGAAAACAAAGGAATATCAGAAACAAGTTTACTTCTGCTTCATTGACTACACCAAAGCCTTTGACTGTGTGGACTACAACAAGATGTTGCAAGTGATTAGGGATATGGGAATACCAGAACATCTTATATGCCTCATGAGAAATCTGTAAATGAGTCAAGAAGCAACAGTTAGGACAAAGCATGGAATGACAGAGTGGTTTGGAATAGGAAAAGGAGTAAGACAGGGCTGCATTTTGTCTCCCTGCTTATTCAGCTTATACACAGAGCACATAATGTGTGATGCAGGGATGGAGGAATCACAATATGGGATCAAAATTGCTGGGAGAAACATCAACAATTTGAGATATGCAGATGATACCACCCTAATGGCAGAAAGTGAGGAAGATTTAAAGATGCTCTTGATTAGGTTGAAAGAAGAGAGTGCAAAAGCTGGTTTGAGCCTCAACATCAAGAAAACCAAGATAATGGCAACAGGCCCTATCAGTACCTGGAAAATAGATGGGGAAGAAGTAGAAACAGTGACAGACTTTACTTTCTTAGGATATAAGATCACTGCAGATGGGGATTGCAGTCGTGAAATAAAAAGGAGACTGATTCTTGGGAGGCAAGTTATGAGAAACCTTGGGAACATAGTTAAAAGTTGAGACATCTCACTGCAAACAAAAGTCCGCATAGTCAAAGCAATGGTATTCCCAGTGGTAATGTATGGTTGTGAGAGCTGCACCATTAGAAAGGCTGAGCGCAGAAGAATAGATGCCTTCGAGATGTGGTGTTGGAGGAGAGTGTTGAGAGTCCCCTGGACAGTGAGGAGAACAAACAGGTCAATCTTGGAAGAAATCAACCCTGACTGTTCATTGGAGGGTCAAATAGTAAAGATGAAGTTGAAGTATTTTGGACATTAAATGAGAAGGGAGGACTCACTTGAGAAAGCCTTGATGCTGGGAAAGGTGGAGGGCAAAAGAAGAAGGGGATGGCCAAAGGTGAGATGGCTAGATGGTATTGTGGACACAATGGGCACAGGGCTGGGCGGGCTGAGGAGGATGGTGGAGGATAGAGGTACCAGGAGAGCAATGGTCCATAGGGTCACAAAGAGTCGGAGCCGACTGTACGACTGAACAACAACAAAAAATGCTACAAGCTGTTGGGCTTCGGTAGAGAAGATTTTTGTCCCCTATCTACCCCACTGTCACGTCAACGTTCAAACAAAAACAACAGCATAAGATGTGGTATGAAATAGTACTTGACTATGGGCTATCTCTCCTTACCATTTAGAGATTCCATGCTAACTATTTACGATAGTTATGTGCAGTGCAATACACAGTTATAAAAAAGCCAGAAGTTACAGTCACAATATAAAAGGCACAAAGTTATCCTTTCTTCAGTTACAATCTTAGGCCAGAATCTTACTGGGTTTGCACAGTGTAAACCCTAACTAAACTAGATAAATGGTGAGCACAATTGGTCAGCTGTCTGTGACACACTCAGACATCTTGCCTTATCCTCAGCTGCATGCAAGGGCACATGAGAGATGGTCAGGAAATTGTGACAAATGCTTGCTGAATTTCCTTCATACATGTGGTAGTTCACAAATCGGATACTGTCCACATTGTGATTTAGTTATACCTTAGTTATAAGGGAAAGTAATGAATGTTAAGTAACTAGTTGTGTAATAGGGTCACTGGTAGAATGGAGTTGACTTGATGATACATAACAACAGCAGTTGTCTAGAACTAGTTGCTTTTAATTTCTAATACATGTTTACTTAGAAGTAAGCTCAATTTACCCAAGTGTCTAGTGGGGTTACCCTGTGGCAAGTTCATACAGAATAGAAGCCATAATCATCCTGCCCAGAGTGGGTGGAGGGATTCCCCTGCTATGAAATGACAGTATTTATAGTTGCTTTTGAATGTTGTCTTTAAGCTAGTCACAAATGTATTTTTGAAAGGATGTTTACATTCTTCTTCTTCTTTGTCCAGATCAAACCCTGGACTGCCAAAATGAAGCCACTTTCTTCGCATTGTCGTTTCACAATCCCAAGTCCTCATCCGTACATTCCTCTTGCAGCAATTGGCAGACCAGTAAATGAGTTGGATTCTGTATCTCTCCATATTCACACTGTGTGTTGTTGTCTGTCAGCAGCCCCCACTTGTGCATGTTGCTCTTGCATTTAGTGACTCCAAGCCTCAGGCTATTCAGGATCTTCCAAGTGGCATAGGGGAGGTTGAGATCTTCAGCTATATCCTCCTTTAATGTTGCTCCTTGTCCAGTGAGCTCCTTCCTCCATCTTCTAATTTGGTTTTGCTCTCATGTACCCTCAAGAATGTCTGTTATTGCCATAAAGCTCTTCCTGGACCTAAGCTGGTGGACTTGAGGCTCATATGTGTTCAGAAGGTATTGAGGGATTTCCTCTTGCTTAGTTCTCTCAGTGTCCGCTGCTACTTCTCTCCTGGTTTTACATGGAGTGATACCAATGAGAGGGTCTATTTTCTCAACTAGTGTAGGTTTGAGGCATCCTGTCACCATATGCATAGCTTCATTAACAATGATGTCAACTTGTTTTGCGTGTGTGGATGCGCTCCATACTGGAGCATTCATAATTGTTCAAGTGCAACCCTATTAATTTGAGGTGTTATAAACATGATACATTAATTACTCCCATATTTCCTTTTCTTTATTTTCTTGGGGATGGGCTTGGGGAGTAATCCTGGTGACCCCAGCACAGAACAGATGAGCCCAGGTTTGTCAACTGGCTTTGAGGTGCAAGGAGGAGAAACTTTCCCCAAGCTTCAAAGCCTCTGCCTGGGAAGGAAATAATCAGGAAATTTCAGAAGCAGAGCTGTAACAGGTGTGACAACGTTCATAATTACTTCTGTCATGGTGCACCAGCTGCCAGTCCAATCACATGGAGAAGTTTCTCCACACCACAGGGTGCAAATGCCTGGGTTTTAGAACAAGGCAGATGACGTGGCATTGAAGAACATCTCATTGGACCAGCAGTGGGGACACTTCATGGACTGTAGTTGTTTTCAACTGCTTTTCTGGCTATTGTTTCACGACGACTCTCCAGCTCCCCTCCCAAGGGTCCACTTCACCGTAATTCTAACAGAGCACTGAAGTGTGACATCACAGCATGGCAGTGACCCACTTTCCAGCCAGTCAGCAAAAGCCTGGAGTGGTCCCTGGGATCCAAGAGGACTCTTCACACACACCCTGCATGTCCATTCTCCAGTTCTCTTGCACGCAATATGTAAACCTTTGCTTGCACACAGCAAAGTCACAAAGATCAGCACACACACTGCATACGTAGCACAACCACAGGTACACAGAAGACACCTACCATTATTTACATCTGAAATCCTCAAAAACGACGACGTGTTTTTGCTCTAATCAGGAACAATGCCGTGTGAGTAGTCTTGGCCTCCTGCAACACACCCTACCATTTAAGGATCTTTTCTAGTTCCTTCATGGCTGTTCTTCTAAGTCACAGCTTTCTTTGGATTTCTTTGCTGCGGTCTTTATTTGGATTGATGTTTGAAGCTACGTACAGAAAATCCTTAGCAATTTTGATTTCTTCATTGTCAACATTGAAATTAAACAATTCTTTGATAGTCACTATTTCTGACTTCTTCATAGTCAGTCATAATTTTGCTTTTGTGATTTTCCCCCTCTTTAACCTTCATCTGAAGTCATTGCAATTTTCTGCCAGTGACATGGTGTTATCTGCATATTCTAAATTACTCATTTTTGATTAATTTTCGCCCCTTCATCAGAACCTTTAGCTTTGTCATACAAATATGTTCTATACAGTATATAGACTGAACTGATGTAGAGATATAATACACTTTTGTTAGACACCTTTGCCAACTGCAAAACATGCTGTTTTTCCATTTTGTGTCCTCCCAATAACTTCATGTCCAGAGTTCAGGTTACATATCAGGACAATCAAATGTTGTAGAGTACCTAATGATTTTAGAGTGATCTATAACTTTCATGATCAATATAGTGAAATGTTTTTGCTGCAATCTATAGAACACATACTTGTTTTCTTCTGAAATTCCTGGTATGCTCCATAACCAATGCATACTTGCAATATGATCTCTAGTGTCTTTTCCTTTTCTGAATCCAGGTTGCACATCTGGTATCTCCTGCTTTATACATGGTAATAGTCTTTAGTTTAAATTTGAGAATTACTTTGATTATATGGGAAATTTATGTGGTGATGCAATACTAGTTATAACAGTCTTTAGAATTTCTTTTTGTTGGGATTGGAAGGCATATTGAACACTTTCAGTCCATAGGTCATTGTTTTGTTTACCATATTTGTTTGACATAATCTTGTTATGATTTGGGTAGGGAAACATAACTATGTCTTTGAAATACGTAATTATTGGGGTTCAAAGTAGGAAGCTGTAACTACTGAAACAAGCACAAAGCTGATATAATTCATTTTCCATGAAAGCAAACTATAAAGCAGTCTCACTCTGATATGTTATGAAAGTTCATATCACTCTTTCTGTGGAAAGTAGATTTACTGCCATTGAATGGATTGTGATATGGCAACCCAAACTGGCTGTCACTATTTTGTAACTCTCAGCTTTGCTGCTCTGATTGGGCTTTAGCAGGATACTGTCGGCTGGAAGCTTTCCTGCTGTGACTGGCATTCCCATTCTTTGCTGTGCCTCTAAGTAACATGGTAGTAGCTCAGTGATCAGCAGATAGACAATGAGAGATGATGGAACTGTGTGGCAGGGGTGGACCAGCAGGTAGGAGTGGGCACTCTCATTACCTTGATGAATGTTTTACCTCCTGCCTTGTTAGATCCGCTGAAACCCAAGAGATGCCATCTTTCTGTCCTCTTCTGCCCTCTTCTGTCCTCTCACCAACACCATCCCCTCCTCATCTACCCAAATGACCTCTCCTGATATCTTCTTGAAAGGAAGGGCCAGTCTTTTCATCAGCATCTCCTTTCACCCTACCCATCTCTCCTCACTATTTTATTGTTGTTGTTGTTGTTGTTGTTATTGTTGTTGTGATGATGATGATGATGATGCCATATGTGAATCTGAATATAGGCAATCATCATGGCAATCAGCCATGAAAACTGTCCTGAGAATATAATGCAGTGGCCTTTCATCTGCCTTCCACATCGCAGCATGACACCTGTACCACTGTTCCAGTTGCGTGAGGTCACTTTTTGATTCAGAGCCCTTTGGGCACACAAAGTCCTCATCAACCCCAGGCCAGTATTGATGAAGCTGCTCACCTCCATCAAGATGGATTCAAGTGGGATTTAATCCACTTGGGGAACATCACCTTTCCCTGTGGACTTCGGCACCCATGGCCATTAGTCCTCAGGGTGGTCAGGTTAGTTAACCACTGCCTGACACTCGGCTTTAGTCGCTGGCAATATGATCTACTCTATTACCATAGCAGTATCACCTGGTCAGACTGGTATTTGATTATTGGTCCAACAATCCCTTGACCTTGCAAGGTTGACTAATTTTATTGTTTTAGCTTTCACCACCCTCCCTAACCCCACCCCTTATACTCACTTACCTTTAGGTAGAAGGAGAAAGCTGCCACAGGTGTTAACAAAGGGGAAGCAAGGGGTTTCCTCCCTCCTTTACTCACTTACTCACTCACTCACTTACTCACTCACTCACTCACTCTCAGGGATATGGAGAGGTGCCTATAGAATCCCCTGTCTGGTTTTGGGATATATTGCATATTGATTTGGTGTGTATGGCAGGGGTGGGAATGAGTGGGGTAATAAGACATGCCTGCTACTTGCTTCTGTGCTTCAGGCAACAAATGTCTGAAGTCAGCCTTGGCTCCTGAGTCATCTCTTCAAAAATAAACACCAGCTTTTCCCTGTGGTATGACAGTAAGGATGGGTTTCTTTTTTCCCCTCTCTTTTCAATCACTTTCCAGAGAGAATTTTTAAAAAGCGGGGGTGGGAGCTTAATCCATATTATTGATTGTGATGGGACTGCTCTTGGTTAATTAATCAAGACCATAACATTTCAGATTAGCACAGGATTGTGGTTTGGAGTATTCTTATCAACATTAATAGGGAAAAAATGTAGGCAAAGACTCCTTTTTACCCACTTCCGACTATTGGTGGGGTGGGAGATAAAGAACTCAGTTTACGTCATGTGAAGGAAAAGATAAAGAGTAAATTCATTTACAATCCTTGATCCTGAGAACAAACATTGACTAATCCTTTAACCCTTGCTTATTCTCCACTGCTGCACTTCTCTTTTCCCTCTGTGACCTCCTGAACGGGCTTTTCTTACCACCACCAACCCCTCCCCAGAGACATGCCCTCTTTTGTCATCCATCCTGCCTACATGTCCTCACCCAGAAGCCTGGCTTGTTTCCTCTCTTCATCTTTGTCCAGGCACTTGGCTCTCCTCTCAGGGCCATGCCAGAGAAAGCAGGACAGAGATGGGGCACAGGAGAGAGCAAGCCTACTTGGGACATGGTCAGAGTATGACATACATCCTCTTTTTCAGGGTGGATCTTCCTCCATTTGTACTGCTGACAGAGGACAGTCCTCTTTATTGAAGGCACCTTCCATTTGTACAATGCTACAGTCCATGGCTGATGTAAAGCTAAAGAATCCAAAGGAGGGAGAACGGGGACCTTGGAATCGAACATCCATGGCAGCAGGCTCAGTATTAGGCACAGAAGTCCCCTTGTCTTTTTAAATTACAAAAGTCATTTCTAATTGAGAGTTGTTATATGAGATACCCAGCCTGGTGTAGTGGATGGAGCGACAGACTGCACCTCAGGACATCGAATCCCCAGTTGGCCATGAAAACTCACTGAGGTAGGGATACTAGTGAAATTACTCCTTAAATATCTCACTGTGAAAGTCCTGTTAGGATCACTATAGGTCAGTTTTGATTTGATGGGGCATAATAATAACAATATGTCAATTAGCACATACCACTTTATGCCAACCAGGGTTCTTTTTTCTCTCCCTTTTTGGTGATTCATGTCTTCCTTTTTGATGATATATATGTGACTGCCTTAGGCATGGCATAAGAAGCAGTAAGAGGTCTTTGTGAAAGTGTACATCAAAAGGAGAGAGAGGATAGATCACAATCTACTGAGAGGTCTCTGGGTGGTTTGCCGTAGATCCACAAGGACTTTCATATCTCTCTCTCTCTCTCTCTCTCACACACACACACACACACACACACACACACACACACACACACACACACACACACACACACACACACACACACACACACACACACACAAACACACACACACACACACACACACACACACACACACACACACACACGTTGCTTTACAGTAGCAGCAACAATTGAATCAGAGCTGGGCCACTTCCTCTTAGAGCAGTAACACATTTTCTGTGCCAAACCCACCGGGAAAATACTGACTCCTCTGGTATTATTGATGGGTTGCAGCAGTTTTCAATGGTGTTACTTACACCATGTGTCCCTGCAGAGTAGAACATCTCTTTCCCGTGTGGAAAAGAAGGAGCCAAGGAAAAGACCTCATTTTGGCTGAAGGACCAAATGTCAGTCGCATGGATCTTTTGGGAGAGCGCCAGCTGGGCATGGGCTACAAAAACACACCGTCATGTGTGGCCCACAAGCTGTGCATTACCCACTTCTGCCCTAAACCATGCTGATGAAAGTTTGGAGCTACCAGGTGTGGATTTTGGATAGAAGGACCTATGAGGTTTATGCTGATTTTGGTACTCAAAAGAAAACCTCTGGGCTCAGAATTGTTTGCTCCTAACCAGCTGCCTTTTGTACCAGGCTCTAATTAGTGGTTTTAAAAGTAGATCCAGCAAATCCTTGCTCATGGTCACGCACGGTCTGGTCACCTCCAGACTTGACTATTGCAATGCGCTCTACATGGGGCTGTCCTTGATGACCATTTGGAGGCTGCAATTGGTCCAGAATGCGGCTGCCCAGGTGGTGATGGGGTGTGGGCGGTATGCCCGTGCCTCGCCACTGCTTCGGGAGCTGCACTGGTTACCAGTATGCTTCTGGGTGCAATTCAAGGTGCTGGTAATGACCTTTAAAGCCCTACATGGTAGTAGGCCAGGATACTTAAGAGACTGTGTCACCCTGAGAACATCTGTCCATGCCACCAGAGCAGACCAGAGAGGCTCTCTCATTGTGCCATCTGCTAGGGAGGCTCGTCTCTCTAGCACCAGAAGGAGGGCCTTCTCAGTGTCTACTCCGGCCCTATGGAACCTCCTGCCAATTGAGCTGCATCTCCAGACGGAGTTGCTGTTCTTCAGGAAAGGGCTGAAAACCTGGCTGGAAAAGCAGGTGTGAGGCACCAGCGATGTGGTGACCCCGGCCTGCTGGCTGATTTAGTAAGAACACTCTCTCCCTCTTTTAATCTTTTTTAATCTGTAGGGGTTGGAGTAATTTTTGGTGGCAGTTTTAATGGGGTTTTTATTGGTTCTCAAAATGTGATTGGTTTTATTTTCTGTGAGCTTCCCAGAGTCTTCCGAGATGGGGGGCAATATAAATAAGAAAAAATAAATAAAAATAAGTAAATAAATAAAATCTGAATTCTGACCACCCATGGACTAAAGGACAGAAGGAACGTCTCCTGAAAAAGGGGGGGAAGGGGGGAAGCACTTATCCTCTTAGGGATTGTTTTACTGGATGTTTTAGGAAGGAGCTACTTAGTTGTTGTTTCTGCCACAGGCTGAGGCGCTTAGCACAGTCTTTTCCTGCTGGCTTTCCTCGCTGTGCCCTGTAGCCCTTGACCTGTGGCAAACAGAAGAATAAGAGAAGGGGAAAGGGAGAGAACGAATGAATGAATGAACATCTGGTTAGGAGATAAGCAATTGGTTAGGACCCTATACAGAGAGATGGCCATGGGCAATTTTTTTCCTGGCGAATGAAAAATCAATCACCATTAGACATTCTATGTAAGGCAGCTCCCAGTGGTGGGCTCCAAAAAAATTTACTACCACACTGTGGCCATGGTACACTGGGCATGGCCAGGGGGAAAGCCCTGCATTGCACCTGAATTAGTACTACTTTCTTTCAAAACTTGGATGGGCGGGGATGGGCCAGAATTGCTGCTACCAGTTCTGGTGACCTGGTGTGAACCTGCTGATGCCCATCACTGGCAGCTCCCCCAGGTGACTTAGTGGTTAAGATGCTGAGCTGGAGACTGAAAGGTCAGGTTTCGATACCTGAGGGCTGCACTTGGGGACATGAAAGGAGCCTCATTTGAGCGGCCTCTGAGTGGGGTTTCTCCAGCAAAAATACTTTCAACCCAGAGTAATCTCTGACACGAAATAATAATAATAATAATAATAATAATAATAATAATAATAATAATAATAATAATAATAATAATAATAATAATAATAATAATAATAATAATTATTATTATTATTATTATTATTATTATTATTATTATTATTATTATTATTATTATTATTATTATTATTATTATTATTATTATTATTATTATTATTATTATTATTATTATTATTATTATTATTATTATTATTATTATTATTATTATTATTATTATTATTATTATTATTATTATTATATAGGGCTGCCTTTCAAGACAGTACAGAATGCAGCTGCAAAGCTGGTGTCGGGGTTCAGAGATTTGACCAAATTTCCCTGATCTTGGCCTGCCTGCACTGGCTACCTGTAGATTTCTGTGGTTTAGAGTCAAAATTTCACTACTGATATACAAAGTCCTAAATGGTTTAGGACCTTAGTATCTGACGGAACGTGTTTCTCTGGTAGAGGGGGACCCATGCAACCAGGTTCTTCCAAACCTTGGGTCTATGACTGCCTACCACAAAAAGAGACCCAGAAGGTTTCAACTAGCAACCAGGCCTTCTTAGTGGTGGTTCTGTTGCTCTATTTCCCTCCATCCCATATTTTTCAGGCTCCCTCCTTCCAGGTGTTCTGGATACTCATTAAGGCAGAATTACATAAGGAGGCATGTGTTTGGGACCATCTTGTCCCTGTGTTGTGTTAAGTTAAGTCCCCATCCCAAATGATATATTTCTTTTGTTACCACCATCATATTTAGGTTATGTTATATTTCTGTTAGGGTTGGATGGTTGGGTATGTATGTTAATATAGCATGACGTAAACTACATGAAGTAACTTACATTCTAGATAGGTATTAGAGAAATGAATGAATAAATGGGACTAACCTTACAAGGTGTGTCCTCCTGAGGAGGATGTTTATACGGCAGTGTGAAACTGGGGGATGGGGAGTGGAATAATTTCTTCTGGGATTTGTTATATTACTTAACAACAGCTACACTGGGATGAAGGAAGCAAACTTTCACACAGGAACTCTCTACCTAGAAAGTCCTGGAAAGGGTGGTCATTAATCAGAACTGACAGCACATCATCATTGTCATGACTGACCTCCCGAAAGTTGCCTTATCAACAGCCCTGATCTGCTCTTGCATACTCCAGACCATAGTTTTCTTTATTGAGTCCATCCATCCTGTATTTGGTCTTTCTCTTTTCCTGTTGCCTTCAATTTTTCCCAGCATAAGTTAGTCTTGTCTTGTCATAATGCTTCAGTTTAGTTATTATTGCTTCTAGGGGCGGGTTATGGCTTAATTTTATCTAGAACCCATCTGGTGGCCCATGGCACCTGCAAAGCTCTTTTCCAACATCACATTCCAAATGAATCATTATTTTCCCCTGTTGTTGTTTTTGTGTCAGTCTCTTAGCTAAGGACACTATTGCCAAGCACTCTCACCTGCCATGGAGCCCTCCGACTCTAGTCCCAGACTTCAAAGGACAGTTAGAGGAGACCTTACTAAGAGCAAACCTCTAATTTGCAGCATAACTTTCCACGAACAAACCGTCTCAACCAAGAGGCAGAGTGAGGCAAGTGCCTCAAATGGCAGACGTTTGGCTTTAAGAAGGCTACTATTTGTCAGCAATGTTACATATATATTCTCTCTTACTGCATCTTGGGTCCGTCCCTGTTCTCCTACATCTCCTTCAGCTACTGTATGTAGAAGCACTTTCTGGACTAGGCTACACAAAATTTTGGGGCTTTCTTACCTTGTTCATTCTGCCCCACAGTTCTTCCTCCTTACCATTCCTCTCTCCCCCCTTCCTTTCCCCCCCTCTCCCTCCCCACTCATTTGTATTCTGTCTTAATTAACACATTTCCCCCTTTCTATTTGTGATTCCCCAGAATATGAAACACATTCCAGGAATTTGCAGTCATGAGTAAGTGGCAACCAGCATCTTCCCTCCCACTCCCGAATGCTTCAGTATTGAAGATTAACTCTTCCCTACTTTATAATATATAATAAATCACCATTGTACTTAGACAAACCAAGTCCGGTAATATGGTCTTGCAGTCCTCTTTGCTCTAGGAAAAAGGGATTCATAGCTGTGTTTGGGATACAGATTTTCCCACTCCATCTTGGACAGGACATGTTGTTGCACTTATACTGCTACAGTATGTCTGTGATATGCAAAAAGCAGCCTACCTTACAGGGCTGTTGTGAGGTCATAAAAGGCAACGCCTCTAAATTACTTTATAGCAAGGATGGAAACTCCAGATGTGGTTGGACTGCAACTCCCCAGCAATGCCAGCCCGCACACCTAGTGGTAAGAAATGCTGGAGGCTACAACCTGGGCAGGACTGCATTTTGCCCACATGTGGAGGAAACATCTAGAGGGAGCTGCAGCTGCCCCACTTCTGTTCTACAAAGAGGAAGGCAGGAAAGAGGGGCTTGAAAAGGTTTGGAAGGGTACTCTTGCTTGCCTTGATGTTGCATTATTATTTTTAAATGGTAAAACGTCCTTGGTTTGAGAAGGATTATACCATCTACACCTAGAACATCATCTTCATTTACCTATTACCCCTATTAAAGCAGGTTATCCTGCTATGGTAATAGAGTAGATCATACTGTCAGCGACTGAAGCCATGTCAGACGGTGGTTAACTAACCTGACAACCCTGAGGACTAGTGGCCTTGGGTGGCAAAGCCCACAGGGAAGGGTGAGGGTCCCCAAGGGGATTAAAACCCACTTGAATCCATCTTGATGAAGGGCAGCAGCTTCATCAATACTGGCCTGGGACTGATGAGGACTTTGCATGCCAAAACGGCTCCGGACCAGAAAGTGACTTGCACAACTGGGTCCATGGTATATGTGTCACACTGCAATGCAGAAGGCAAATGGAAGGCCACTGTATTAGATGGTTCCCAAGGCAATCTTCATGGCTGGAATCGGATACAGCACAAGAAGAAGGTGTTTATTCTTAGACAACTAAATTACAGACTGGAATGTCATTTTTTGAAACTTCCAGTGTGTGAGTGTGTACCCATCTTAAGGGTGTTGCAACAAAACCAGCAATGAATCTTGCAGCATCTTAAAACTAACAAACTTTATTAGGCATAACATTTGTGGAATCCAGCCCACTTCTTCAGATATATTTATATTTAAATATTCAATGGAGACCAAGTTGTGAGCATTTTTAAGAGTATCATTATTACCTTTATGCACCCACTTGTATAGAACAATTTACTGCAGAGAAATGAAAGTCTTCAAGCTTTACTTCCTTGAATTCTAGGGCAATAACATTGATCATTCCAACAATAGGTGTGATCTTACCTCTTACTGTAGCTCAGTTACACAGCTAGCGAAACAAAGAAGCAGAGGAGAGAAGAGCCATTTCACTTAATATCAGTCAACAGAGTAATAGTACCCAGATTTCTCAAACAATTTGAGGTTTGGGGGAGTGTTTCGCGTCACTACTTCCCTTCAAGTATGATTTCTTTTTTGTAGGATCCTTTTGAAAAAGTGGGACTGTGGTGGCTTAGTGGTTAAGATGCTGAACTTGATGACGGGAAGGTCAGCAGGTCAGCAGTTTGAGACCCAAGTACTGCTGATGGAGTGAGTGCCCATCTCTATCCCAGCTCCTGCCAACCTAGCAGTTTGAAAGCAAGAAATTGCAAGTAGATAAATAGGGACCACTGTTCAGTGCACTCTGATGTCTAGTCAAGCCTCCCACATGTCCATGGAAATGTCTGCAGGAGCGGGCGCAACTGGTGAATTACTCTAAGTTGAGTAAAAGCCCTCCTGGCTTCTAGCAGCAGTCGCAAGTCCAGGAGGACCCCCAAGTTGTGCACTGGGTCTGTCTGGGGCAAGACTGCCCCATCCAAGACTAGAGGTGGTAGCTCACTGGATAACCCCGGACCCCCAACCCAAAGCCACTCGGTCTTGCCAGGGTTCAGCTGAAGCCCATTGTCCCCCATCCAGACCCCAACGGCCTCCAGGCATCCAGACAGGACTTTAACCGCATCACTGGGGTCCCCACGGGCCGAGATGTACCCTGGTAACAGCAACCTTGTGTTGCCAGCTAATCTTTCCCACACTAGGTCAGGTGAAAGGAACTGCAGAAGGAACTCACTAAAAGGTGCCTTCATTTTGGCAGTTTCACATCTGGCTTAGACACAAAGAAGTTCAGAGGTTTTTCCTAATATTCAAATGAGATCTGGCTTCCTGTAGTTTCAGCCCATTATTATTTGTCCTATACTCAGGGATGACTGAAAACAATCAGTCCTTTTTATGACTACTTTTCAAGTATTTGAAAGGTGCCATTGTATCCCCTCTCAGTCTCCTTTTCTCAAGGTTGAGTCATGCCTAGATCTTTCAGTCTGCCCTCATAGGGCTTGGTTTCCAATCCCCTGATCATCTTTTTTGGCCTCCTCTGAACTTGTTCTCATTTGTCAGCTTCTTTCTTAAAAGGAAGTGTCCTGGACACTGTACTCTAGATGAGGCCTTCCTAGCGGAGAATAGAGAGAGACTAATACTCTATCTTACAGGTTTTGGAGACTACACTTATGTAAATGCAACCTTTAAAAAAGGCAGGTGCTATTTTAACACATTGCATATATGGACTAAAGTATGGCAGTTTGAGATATTGTTGTGATATTAAAGTAATACTGCTTGGTGATGCTGATGCTAATGTCTTGGTTCTAAAAAATGTGTCAGACCAACATCAGGTAGAGCCAGTGAAAGTCTCCTTTCAGCCACCGCTCCCTCCTTCTGGTGATCTTGGACCAAGCACTGGTCAGAATCCTGTTTGTCAACTGCTTAAGGTAAAATTACATAGATATAACTTTGTGGATTCATGTGCTCAAGCAGCCAGGATTCACAACATTATACATGATATAAATGGAATGATATCACCATCAAATGCCAGGTTGATTACATATTAACAAAAGTTAGAAGAAGATTCAGAATACTCGATGCAAAAGCAATTCGCAACAGACCGTGCAACACTGATTATAAAATTGTGGGGCTAACAGCAAGAAATGATAAACCCAATATTAAAAGAAGAGAACCAGACAAAATTCAATAATTAATTAAGAAAGCAAAACTCAAAGTGAAATAGTAGACCAGTTGCAACAAAAGGTGGAGACAGCATTTAACCAATTGCCCCCAGAGGTGAAGAAAGTAGAGGATGAATGGAAGAGTTACAAAACTACCCTGCAGAAGAACTATGCAGAAAGAGGAAAACTGGCAAAAGTTGTTATGGGTCCAAACACACTGCATGGTGTTGTGAAGAGGTCAAAAAAGCAGCAAAGTTGAAAAATAATTATATAAACATTGGATAAAATCAAGGAGGGGGAAAGAATATATAAACTACAGATTGCAATGTAGAGATGCCAACAGGATTATCAAAGAAGCAAAACAAGGCTTCGGAAAATCATTAGCAGAAAGGAGGAGAGCAGCCCCACAAACATTTTCCAAGGTAATTAATGCACAAAAGAGAGGAGAATTATAGCCCCACTGAAATAGTTACTGACAAGAATGGAAGACCACTAATAGATCTCCCAGAAGATATAGAAAGGTAGAGAGAACACTTTAAAGAATTCCTCTACCTCATAGGAGAGTGCCACAGCGAAACAACACAAGGCTACGAAATAACAGCACTAGAACATGAAATATTAATTGAAGAAGTAGCAAGAGTCATTAAACAATCACCTAAACACAAAACACCAGGAATAGATGGACTATCAACAGAAATAATCCAAGCAGCAGGGGAGAAAGCAGCATCAGATGGCTACAGAGAGTCTTAAATGCAGCATGGACACAATTAACTACACCCACTGATTGGCAAGAAGCAATAATAATACCACTGTGGAAAAACAAAGGGAAAAATAAACAAGAATGCACATAATGTGGTGGCGTCTCACTCTTAAGCCATGCAGGGGAAATGTGTGCCAAGATAATAGAAACAAGACTGAGACCAGTTATAGAACCACAACTAGGAGAAGAACAGATGGGCTTCAGAAAAAAACAGAAGTTGTACAGATGCAATTTTTACATTTAAACAACCAATAGAGAAAAATATAGAATACAACAAGAATCTCTATGTTGCATTTGGAGACCAAGAGAAGGCATTTGATAGAGTTGATAGGAAACTGCTATGGCAAGCATTGGCCCAATTGGAGTAAATGAACATTTTATCAGATTATGTAAAAGCTTATATGGTGACTGCAGAAGTGTAGTTAGAACAAGTCAAGGAATACCAGAACCCTTTGCAGCAACACCTGGAGTGAGGCAGGGATGTGTACTATTGCCACTTTTCATCACCTACATAAGACAGTATAAGCAAAAAAAGCAAAGCCCATGAATGGAAACAATATCAATGAATTACTTTCTGCAGATGATCAGGCATTGATAGCAAGTATAGCTAAGGAACTATAATAATACCTTACATCTATGAACCAAGAATGTAAAATAAATAATATGAGAATCAATAAAGAGAAGGTTTAGTTAATGGCAATTAGAAGGAAACAGCATACTCTAGATATCGAGGGAACAAGTATAAAACAAGTGGCAGAATTCAAATACCTAGGAACAACATTTACTGAAAATGGCAAAATGGATGAAGAGATTTACTTACAGTGCAGCAAGGCAAACCAAATACAGTATTGGGGTAGTTAGTTCCGCTCTTATAACACAAGGCAATACCAATCAACACAAAGAAACCTCTCATACAATGCATATTCATTCCCATCTTATTGCCAAACATGAACACTTACAACAAAACATAAGCAAAAGTTGGTCGCCACAGAAATGAGATTTATTTTATTTATTTATTTTTTATTTTTTTCAATATCTATACCGCCCACTTGGCCAAGGCCAACTCAGGGCGGTTCACAGTCATAATAAAAACATGATTAAAACCTGCTTAAAATGTCTGAGGAAGGCTGCTGGAGTGACTAGAAGGGATAAAATCAGGAATGAGGTTATAAGGGAAAGAACTGGAACAGAATCAATCTTGTACTGCATACAGAGACAACAAATAAAGTGGTTTGCCCATTTGGAGATAATGTCTTGGCATTCCATACCTTACAAGGCATCTGTGGAAAGAGGAGAAGGACAAAGACCATGAGGCAGACCCAGAGAAAGATGGAGATAACATCAAAGAAATATTACAAGAACACCAAATAACACTCGTGGAAGCCACTAAAAGTGCCAGAACAAGAACCTTGAATCTCCCTCAACACCCAATGGGGTAAAAGAGGAAGCAAAGAAGACATGAAGAGGAAGAAGCAAGGATTGTGCAAATTGTGCAATCAGTTGTGTGGTTTCCATTGTGACTGATTGGGCAGTGCATCAGCACTTCTATCCTGGCATTACTCTAGCTACCATTTGCTGACAAGTAGGATTTCAGCCACTGTCTTTCAGCCTTCTCTACCTCCTACGAGTATTGTAAAGGATCAACATTGACAGGAGAAGAACAGAGCCTGACCCTCAGGACCAAAAAGGACTAAATAACTGAGGAATCAATAGCCACCTATCTACCAGCAGGACAACCTCTGTTGGTGTTTTGGAGAATCGTAATACAGTAGAACCTCGGATAAAGTCCAAACTCCATTCCACAAGTTTGGACTTTATCCGATTTTGGACTTTATCCGATTTTGGACTTTATCTGATTCAAATGGGCGATACATCAGATAAGTCCAAAATGGACTTTATCTGAGGTTCCTATACCAAATACCTTGGATAATGTCCATTTTTAGCGGGTTTGGACTTTATGCGATGCATCATATGTGCATGAAAACTGCGACTTTATCCAAATCGGACTTTATCCGAGGTACCACTGTAAAATGAGGCTGCAAATGCTAAGCAGGGCTGTTGGCCTTTGGAGATCATTAATTCATTGGTTTGCCATAATGAGCAGCTGACTTGACAGCATGTAACAATAACAATGAATTGGAATTGATTTGCTCTCCATGCCTGCAGGCTTTGTTTCCCAGGTTCCACCATGACCTGCACAAACACTAGATGGCTTCTGATTCTTGGGGAGGGTGTATGCAAACCAAGACACAGGACACAGCCTCGGGCTGGGTTAACTCAGGTTTATTGCATCGTGGACAGAGGGAACATGAGGTAATGGCGGATCGATAGCTCTTTATATACAGTAGTAATACATTTGAACGTGGTGCCATGGTAGCCCATTGGCTACTGTCTGCGTGACGTCATTGCGGGTCACGCCCTTCTTGTCCAGGTGTAGGTGGTGGCGGGAAAACTTCCCGCGCTGTTGCCTTTGATGAGTTCGGACCAAGAGAGCTTGGACGCTCGCTGCTGCCAGCTGGTGGTCATTAGCTCGCGTCCTATTACAGGGTTTATATGATACAGCTGAAGGTTACATTGTTTCTATAGGCAAGGTTACATTGGCTCAGATACATTGTAATCCATGTGGAAGGTAAAACCATCAGAACACAACACCCCTCCCCCCTAGGACGAGACAAAGTCTCGAGCCCACACTTAAACACACTCCCCCCCCCCCCTAGGAGACAAAGTCTCTCAGCCAAGATGGCTTATTTCGAACACGCTGGGGTCGATGCGGGCTGCCTCTCCCCGGGTTTGCTACCTTCTCTTTGTCCCCTGGTTTCCTGTCCTGTAATTGGAGAGGGAGACTCGTTAGTGACTTGCCGCGGCTCCGCGGCGTTGTTGGGAGGTGTGCTCTTTCTTAGGGAGGAACCGGGGGCACTGGGGGCTAACGAAAAACCCCTCTTCTCGCTTGGATGGGTGGGGGAACACTCCTGAAAACCCCCCCCGGCTCGCAAAATCAAAATCAAAATTACAATCGGGGGCAGCGGTCGCGAACTCCTCTCCCCCTTCCCCGGCCTCTGATAGGACTGGTGTATCAAAAGGGTATGAGTCGGGGCCGCTGCTTCTGCCTTCCCCCCTTGCTTGGGACTGTTGTCCGCTGCTGTCTCCCCCTTGGGTTAAGCGGGTGGGGGAGAACCCTAACGCTGAATCCTGTTGCTGAGCCCCACTGACTGGCCCACTCACTCGGTGCCTCAGTTGGTCTGCGTGCCTCCTCCAGAGGAGGCCGGTGTTAGTCTCGACCCGGTACGACACTGGCCCCGTCTGTTCTACCACCGTCCCTGGTACCCAGGCTGGCCCTGCGCTGGAATAGTTCCTGCAGTGAACAGGGTCACCGGCGGCGAAACCTTTCGAGACTGCCAACCCTATGTTTTTTCCTTTATCCTCGACTCTCGTCGGGTCTAGCCTGGACAGGATCGTGGTCAGTTTTCGCCGCATCAAGAGCTCTGCCGGCGAGTAGCCTGACGCTAAGGGGGTTACCCTATACGCTAAGAGGAACTGGCATACTTGGTGATTCAGGTCCCCCGGGCCCATGCGCCGCAGCGCCTCCTTTGTTGTACGCACCAGCCGTTCCACTTGGCCATTCGTGGCCGGGTGAAATGGTGCGGATGTGACATGCCGAATGGCGTTTGCCTCCATGAATGCCCCGAACTCAGCGGAGGTGAAACAACTAGCGTTATCGCTGACTAAAGTGTCGGGTAAACCGAACGTGGAAAAGACTCTCCTTAGCTGGCTAATTGTCGTGGCGGAGGACGTGCTCTTTACTGGGATAACCTGCAGCCACTTGGAGAACGCATCCACCACCAGGAGAAACATGGTTCCTCGGAATGGGCCAGCGAAATCTACGTGCACTCTGGACCATGGCCCCCTTGCTGTGTCCCATTCCCTATGCGGAAGACGGGCCGCCTCTGGTCGGGATCCCTGGCATGCCTCACAAGTGCCGACCATGTGCTCAATGTCCGCGTCCAGCTGTGGCCACCAGAAGTAACTCCGGGCCAGCGCCTTTGAACGAACTATGCCCGGGTGGCTGACGTGCAGCAGTTCGAGCACCCTCGGCCGCAGGGGCGTAGGAACCACCACCCGTTGGCCCCACAAAAGGCACCCCCTCTCTAGGGACAACTCTAGCTTTTTCCGAAAAAATGGGTCGAATTCTGTACTCGGGGACGATGCCGGCCACCCCTTCTGTACCCATGAACTAACTTTCTCCAGCGTTCTGTCCTTGCCTGTCGCCCTAGCAATGTCGGCTGGTACTATTGGGGGTGCGTCTAAGACCTCAATTAGCAACACCTGGCGGTCTCTTTCTACTCTCGCCTTTTGGTCGTCCGACAAGGGCAAAGGAGATCTCGAAAGTGCATCGGCATGGCTGATCTCCTTTCCGGGCCGGTACTCCAACTCATGTTGGTATGCGTTGAGAAAAATAGCCCATCGCAGCATTCTCGGGGACAGGATCTGCGGCGTGGGCTTGCTTGCCGTGAAAATCCCTAACAGTGGCTTGTGATCGGTCACGATTTTGAATGGGCGGCCATACAAAAAATCGTGAAATTTTTTGGTTCCCGCTACTATTGCTAACGCCTCCCTGTCGGTTTGTGCGTAATTGCGCTCCGCTTGGGACAGGGACCTTGAATAAAACGCAACCGGGGCCTCCCTTCCGTCATCCAACACGTGGCAAAGCACCGCCCCCACCCCCACCGGGGATGCATCACAGACTAGGACCACTGGCCATTTGGGGTCGAAGTGCGTCAGGATTGCCTCAGATGTTAGGAGTTGCTTTAACTCTTTGAACGCCCTCTCGTGCTCGTCACCCCATATCCATGTCTCCTCCTTTTTAAGTAACCGATGGAGCGGTTCGGCCACGGACGCCTTCCGCGGGAGGAATGTATGGTAAAAATTGAGGAGCCCCAGGAAAGACTGTAGCTCGGTTTTGGATGTGGGGCGAGGGGCCTTTTTTATGGCTGCTACTTTGGATTTAGACGGCTTAATCCCCTCGGGTGTGATCCGGAACCCTAAAAACTCGACCTCAGTTTCGAAAAAAACACATTTGTCCTTCCTCAGTCTCAGCCCCGCTTTCTCGAACACGGTTAGTACTTTGTCCAATCTCTTTGCCAGTTCAGCCTCACTCCCCCCTGTTATCAACACGTCATCAAAATAAGGCAACACCCCCTCCAGTCCCTTCAGGAGGCGTTCCACAAGCGACTGAAAAAGGCCGGGTGCCGAGTTCACGCCGAACTGCAAACGCGACACCTGGAACGCCCCTTTATGTGTAACTATCGTTTGTGCCGCGGCCGTGGCGGGGGTCACAGGAAGTTGCTGATAGGCTTGTGCCAAATCGAGTTTAGCGAAACACTTTCCCCCATTCAGCCTGGCCAAAAGGTGGCTGATCACCGGCACCGGGTATGCATTAGGGCGGATCGCCTTGTTAATTGTACACTTATAATCAGCGCAAATGCGCACCTCCCCGTTAGCCTTTAGAGCCGTTACAATTGGAGTTTCCCACTCCGCGGAATCAACAGGAATAAGAATCCCCTGGCCCATCAGTTTGTCCAGTTCCGCCTCTATCTTGTCCTTGAGTGCGAACGGCACCCTGCGCGGTTTGAGTCTTATCGGGCGGACCTCCGGGTCTAGGTCGAAAGCTACAGGGGGTCCCTTGAACTTTCCGAGTCCTTTCTTAAAAACGGCGGGATGCGCATCGCAAACCGCTTGTATTGGGTCCACCCCCACTGTATGCACTCCCCCTATGAACAAACCTAAGGGCTGAAACCACTGTGTCCCTAGGAGGCTACAACTTCCCCCCTTAAGGACAACTAGGGGCAGTTCCGCAGAATGTCTCTTAAAATTGACCCGAAATTTCCCGACCCCCAACACCGGAATGCTGTTCCCCTGTACGTCTCGTAGCGTGGACCTCAACGTTTTAAGTTTGGGCCGCACGTGGGGGTCGATTTTCAAGAACTCTTTCTGGGGAATTATAGAATAGGAGGACCCCGAGTCAATTTCCATCCTAATAGGGGCCCCTTGTACCAATACCTCAACGAAGTAATGGGACTGTCCCGCGGACACGCTGAACACTGGGGCGTCGTCCTCGCTGTCGTCCGAGACGCGGCCCACGCCATCCTGCTTCCTCGTGGTCTGGGCGCCATCTTTGGGCCTCGCTGGACGGTCCGGCCTGGCCGAACGGTCTTGTGACTGCCTCCGGCCCTCCTTCCGTTTTCTGCATGCCTTGGCGATGTGCCCCCGACGGCCGCAGGTGTAACACTCGGCCTTCCTGAACGGGCATCTCGCGCGCTCATGGGCCGCTCCGCAACCCTCGCAGCGTCGACCACCCTTTCGGACCTTCTGGACCTCCTCGCCGTCGCTGCCTTCCGTAGACGACTTTGAGGCCCGTCGAGTTGCGTGCACCGACTGTCCGGACTTCCCGTGCACCGAATTTTCCGCCTTGCCGGCTCTAGGACGCCACTCACGCCACTGGTGCATCTCGTCCACTCCAGCATTCGTGGACTCTGCGGCTTCCGCGGCCTCTACGACCTCTGCCAGCGTGGGTGGCGGCTCCTTGTTCATCAAGCTGCACTGCACCTCCTTGTCTTTCAGGCCACACAGCACTCCGTCCCTGAGGGCCATCTCTAGGATGTCGCCCCATTTACAGGGGGCGGCGGCTATCCTCATGGCGGCCACGAATGCCTCAACCGACTCGTCCGGCGCTTGGACTCGCCTCCAAAACGCGCTCCGAGCGGGAAACATTGCCCTCGAGGGACGGAAGCGCTCTCGCAGCAGCTTCATGATGTCGTCCGCCTTAAATTCGCTCACCTTCTTCGGAGCGATGATGCCCACCAGCGTCCGCTTGGTTTCCATCCCGAGCATTCTGGTGAGGATGGCCCTCTTCCTCTCCTCGTCGTCTCCTTTGACTTTGAGTTCCACCAGTGCCGCCTGGAAGTCCATCTCAAGCAGCTCCCAGTCTTGCGGTTTGGTGATGTTGAACCCGCTCTGTGCCCTGGCTGTTGCGTGGGGATCCATTATCCCACCTTCGTCGCCAATTTGGTGTATGCAAACCAAGACACAGGACACAGCCTCGGGCTGGGTTAACTCAGGTTTATTGCATCGTGGACAGAGGGAACATGAGGTAATGGCGGATCGATAGCTCTTTATATACAGTAGTAATACATTTGAACGTGGTGCCATGGTAGCCCATTGGCTACTGTCTGCGTGACGTCATTGCGGGTCACGCCCTTCTTGTCCAGGTGTAGGTGGTGGCGGGAAAACTTCCCGCGCTGTTGCCTTTGATGAGTTCGGACCAAGAGAGCTTGGACGCTCGCTGCTGCCAGCTGGTGGTCATTAGCTCGCGTCCTATTACAGGGTTTATATGATACAGCTGAAGGTTACATTGTTTCTATAGGCAAGGTTACATTGGCTCAGATACATTGTAATCCATGTGGAAGGTAAAACCATCAGAACACAACAGTTATATGTGTTGCAGAAAAAAATTGGGGTAACATCTGCATGTGGGCAATCTAATGATGAGCCAAGTTTGACCCACAGGGTACCTCTGAGCTACAGACTCAGCATTCAGGCTGGGCCAGGCTCCTCTGAGTACCTGGTGGGCAACTTCTTTACTCACCACTTCACACCCAGCTATGTAGATGGAAGGAATATTTCTTTCAAAATAAAGAGGTTGGGTGAACCAAGCATGGCATGTGCTGTTCTGCTCAGGACAAGGCTCCCCACTCACATGATTTGTCCTCCTCATTGCCTCCTCTGTTTTTGGTGTTTTTAAGAGGAAGAAGAGCCATTTGCTATACTTCCTAGAACCCCCACCTTCAGGTTTCGAGGAAGAGGACTTTGTCTAAAGGGGCTGCTCAGATGTCCTAGGATGAGCTGTGATTCATGTCCTGGTGGCGCAGTGGATTAAACTGCTGTACTGCAGCCAAAATGTAGTGATTTCAATCCTAATCAAGGCTCAAAGTTGGCTCAGTCTTCCATCCTTCTGCGGTTAGTAAAAATGAGTGCCCAATATGTTGGGGGGGAATGCTAATTAACTTGTGAACTGCCCAGAGAGGGCACTAAGCACTATGGGGCAGTAGATAAGTGTTATTGTTGTGGACAGCAGCAAGGGGAAAAGCAATGAACTCTGCACATGCCTTGAAGTGTTGTTGTTGTTTAAACAAGCCTTGACCAATGCCTTCATGATCCCTTTTGTTGTTGTTGTTCAGTCGCACAGTCGATTCCGACCCTTTGCAACCCCAGGGACCATCCCATGCCAGGCACCCCTATCCGCCACCATCCTTCTCAACCCTATACCCGTCAAGTGCGGCTCCGCAAAATATGGGAAATTGCTGCACATGCGTGGACACGCACACTCCGTAACCCATTTTCGCATGTGCACTGTGGCTGCGCTTGTGCAGTAACCCATTTGTGAATGCGCATGGTGGCTGTGCATGTGCAGTAAGCCCTTTCCCCACCGTTCAAATACGGGACAGCAGCGGGAAAGGGGAGGAACGAGTGCAGAAAAACGGGAAATCCAATACGAGATGCTTGACAGGTATGCAATCTGCCCAACTCTATGCCCATTGCATCAACAATACCATCTAGCCATCTCATTTTTCCGCTGCCCCCTTCTTCTTTCGCCCTCCACCTTTCCCAGCATCAAGGCTTTCTCAAGTGAATCCTCTCTTCTCATTTGATGTCCAAAGCACTTTAGCTTCATCTTCACTATTTGTCCTTCCAAGGAGCAGTCAGGGTTGATTTCTTTAAAGATCGACCTATTCGTTCTCCTTGACTGTCCAGGGCACTCTCCTCCAACACCATGAGATCCCCGGTGACAACCAAATCCTGGGAAAACACTGCCTGGTGTCTCTGGCCCCGCAGGGGATCCCATCCCACCCTGTCTGGACTTTAAAAAAATCATCCTCGATCCTAATCAGCAGCCCACACCCACCCTCCCCATCAACCCCTGGATTCCTGGGTTCGCCAGCTTCTCCAAGGAGGCCGAGTCGGCTATGAATATAATGAATGAGAAGCGGGGCGAGGGGGGGGGGGGGGCGGGGAGTGTCCTGCCTTCTCGCTCCGCTCCGCCGGAGGGAGAGGAAGAAGGGGGTTTAATCCTCTGCGGCGGTGCTGCTGCTGCTCGCCCCCCCCCTCTCTCTCTCGGCTGGGCCTCCCTCCCCCTCCCTAATCCTCCCGGCCCCCGCAGGAGATGCAGCCCTTTCGCGCCATCTGTTCCCTGTTAAGCAGCAAAAAAAAAAAAAAACACGTTGTTTTCCCGTTCTCAGCCCCTCCGTTTGCTCATTGCTGCCGCCTTCCTTCCCCCGCGCCCCATTATTATTCCTCGAAGCATATTTGGGAAATGGGTGGTGGTGGGGGAGAGAGAAGGGAGGAAGAGGAAGAATGGAGCGACGAAGGCTCCATTCTTCCCTGCCCCGGCCTTTCCACCTGTCCCTTTTCTCTCCACACCCTCCCACCCACCCGCCAGTTTTATGAGGGGGAAACAAACCCCCGCAGAAGGCGCCATGACTTGGAAGAAGGCTTCACCTGTGGAGCGTCTGCCCTGAAAAAGGCGGGAAGAGGCCGAGAGCCACCACTGGGGTGTGTGTGTAGGGACAACAGGAAGGGCCCTGGTGTGTGTGCGTGTGTGTGCGTGTGTGTGTGGGGGGGGTGCTGGGCCCGGGTGTGGGGGGCTCCTTCCGCCTGCCTTTGCTCAGATGACCACGCCAGGCCACCTCCTCCTCCTCCCGTTTCGTTCTCGGGGGAGCTGTGGGCTTTCCCGAAGTGTCGGACTACAACTCCCATAGTCCGTTGCCGCCAGGAGCTGGTGGAGGAGGGGGGGAGCTGTGGGGGGGGCGGAGAGTCGAACTCTCCTCTCAAGAGGTGAAAGGCGCCGAGGGTCAAAAGGATCCCCCCCCCCCCAATACCCGTCAAGTTTCGGGAAATTTCTGTCAAGGGAAATTTCCCGGCCAAAACGGGAAACTGGACAGCTATGCTTATCCTGTGCTGGCCTCCAGTCTAACTCCAGTCTAATTGCAGTCTAACTAATCTGGGATGATGGCAGGAAAGAGTGTCAAATACAGGGGTTTGACAGAAATTTCCTGAAATTTGACAGGTATGATATCCCCCCCCCTCCCCAGGGTGAAACTTGCTCAATCCGGCGCCTTAAAAGGAAGATCCGCTCCGAGGGCCCGGCCAACTCTGGCCCGTCCCTGCCTCTGTGGGGCCGGAGATGGGCCGCACCGTCCCTGTTCCGTTTGGGGCACCGCCAAGAGGGGGGGGGGGTTGGACTCCTGCCACCACTTCTCTCCAGCTACAGGTGAAACTCGGAAAATTAGAATAATGTGCAAATGTTCATTCAGTTCAGTAATGCAACTTAAAAGGTGAAACAAATATATGAGATAGACTCATTACATGCAAAGCAAGATAGTTCAAGCCTTACTTTGTTATAATAGTGATGCTTATGGCTTAAATTTTATGAAAACCCCAACCCCCCAATCTCATTTACCCCATAATCATCACATAATCTCATGTACGCTGTACGCCATGATCATCACAATTATAATGAATTAAGGCATGACATCTCTTGCTTGGCAAGTAGTGAGTCTATCTCATATATTTGTTTCACCTTTTAAGTGAAATGAATGAACATTTGCACGATATTCTTATTTTCCGAGCTTCACCTGTATGTTGGACTACAAATCCCATCTTCGCTCTCTATGGTGTCAAAGCAGGTGGGGCAGGTTGCCTCTGTCTGTTTCCACTCTTGGCTTTCATAACATGAACACTGGGGGTGGGGAGATCTTTGAGCAGAATGAACCCCCCCCCCAAGGTGAACTGGGGAGGCGTCCCTGCCCCATAGGCTTGAAGAAAGAAAGCTTTCCCTCCTATTCACTTGCACAGAAGGCGAAGGCGTTCTCCTGAACTCTTGGGATCGGTCTCACCTGCCTTGTAAGGACAAGGTAGCTCTGCCTAAGGGTTATTCTCTATTCTTTCCATCTGGGCGTCCCAGGCATGCTCAGCGTGGATGGCTTCCTTACCTCTTAATCTGCTCTGCCTTGCCATAAATTGGGGTTGCTATGGAGTGGGCTTCCAGCAGCTTTTCAATGCATCTTTATGAGCAAAATCGGCATTTTAAAGATGTATACAGATCTTTTTGCCCCCTACTATTTTCTGTTTTCCTTGCATTCCAGAGTAATTAATCCCCAAATAAAGGCTCCCTACAAGGGTTCTCTACAGCAAAAGTGGGAAGACTTCAGGCATACGGAATCTGCTTTGTTTTGTCTTGTTTTATTAAAATTCCCACATCCACCATGGTGAAGGGAGGGAAAAGACGCCCACTTTGGTTCAAAGACTGCTGAGCCCTGGAATTGGTTTTGAGTCCCAGAAATGAGCAGAGCTCACAGGCATCTCCTCTGTACTACGGTCCCCTCCTGGCTATCCCTGAGGCAAGCTTGCCTCATTTCAACCAGCTACTTGAGAGTGGTTCTCATCCTCTTGAATCAGAAAGCCTTGCCAACCTGCTGTAAATCTTCAAGGACTTAGCCACACCCGCAGACCCACACTAACCTTTTGCCCACACCTAGCCTACACCCATGGCCACGAATTAAAGCCATTGCATGTTGAGGTGAGAATCATTTACTGGTCTGCCAATTAGTGCCAGAAACATGCACTTAAGTTTGGCCGACAACAAAGCCAAGAAAGTGGCTTCATTTTGGCAGTCCAGGGTTTGATTGGGACATGAAAGAAGATGTTGACAACCAGTGTAAAAGCTGGGGGGGAGGATTCCACTCATTTACCATTCATTGACCAATTGGCTTGCTAGCTTCCCATGGGCTCTGCTCCTGTGCTTTTTAACAACCTGGAATGAAAAAGGAAAGTGTAACTACTTCAACTTGTCACTCAACTGACCTACTTGATGTCTACTTGTCTGGGTGCTGGTAAAGGTCAAGCTGGTCTGCTCCTCCGTTCCACTGAGCAAAAGTGCCCCACAACCAACAAACATGACAAAACTGCCATTGATTTCCCTTCTTGTAAGATGCAGAGCAGGTATTCCGGTTCGGTTACTTCTTTAGAGTCTTGGGTCCCTGGAAGAGGGAGCATTTGGGAGCCAACTAATGTGTCCTGAAAGTGTGAAAAATGCTCCTGAAAAATAATGTGGGAAGACTTGATGGTTTTATGGCCAAAACTGAACAGGCTGGGGGATTTGGGGGGCCATTGGCCCAAAGAACAACTTTCCCATGTTTTAACAGCCATCAACCTCCAATTTGTTGACTGACACTATCAGGAATTCATTGGTTCATTGACTGACGTCTATAACATATAATTGTGAAGAACGTGTAAATCATCCTTTCATTTTATTTCATTTTGAAAATGGCATGCAACTATTTATGCCTGGAGGGGAAGTGAAAGTCTAGATAAAGGCTAAATATTGAGGGGGGAAATCACCTTAGCTATATTTTGTGTCTGTCCTACATTTAACATTTAAATGTTAAATTACTAATTCTTTATTTCTGTACAGTGGTGTCACTTGCTGACTAAATTATGCATTCCATCCTCAATACAGCTTCCAATGCTTTAGTAAATGAATAATGGCCAGCTCATTTCAATCTGCGTTGGCTGAAGTATGTTTTGTTTTACAAAGGGTGGGGTCAGTTTACTGCTTTCTCCAGGGTTCACACACACACACACACACAAATCTAAACGTGGCATGACTTCCCTTGTTCCGTGGCTCTTCTGGAACAGCCTGAGGTAGCTCTGCAGCGCCACCTACTGGGCATATCTTCCTCTTGCACAATCATCTTTCAGCCGCTGCAAAACGAGCTAAGCGTTTTAGTATGCTACACCGAAGCTTAGAAAAAGATGATGTATGTCTCCTTCCTCCCTCTGGTGTAATATCCTGCAGAAAATGGGTTTGACAGTCCCTTATTTACCATTTTTATCTTAACTTGTTGTGTTTCCATCTTCAATAGCAAAGAGGCCAGTGAAGGGTGCAAGCTTTGAGAAGCCAATCTTCATTGCTATACTTCTCTGTAGGCTTTGATACCTGTACCATTTTGCTTGCTCATATATCGTCCCTATTTTCTTCTAATCTTTCTCATGAATGTCAGGATCTCTGGCGATCTCTTCTGATTCCCTTCCCTCATGAAGTTTTGTGATTCTGATTCCAGGGGGCAGTGTAATCCTCTCCGGATTTTATTCTGAACTTTACAAAGGGATAACTAAGGTTCTGTACCTGTGTGGGAGATGTGATTGATAACAATGGAAAGCTCTTGTAAATTAAAACCCAGCGCACATTCACTGCACCTGAAAGTGGAGTCACTACTCATGATCCTCTACTCTTCCTTCTACTCTACTCCACATATGCTCTGTGGCACTTCTAGAAGCTGCTGCTCCCAAATGGTTGCCTCTTATAAAAGGCTGTCCTAGACAATCCCCTAGGCTTGCAATTTTTTAAAAAAATCTTGATTTAAGTCTGGAAATACACATTACAAGTAATAACAATATCCAGTGATGTCATTACAGTAAAACCCTGACTTACATATGCCTCAAGTTACATAAAATTCGACTTACATAATGATTTTGTGCTATAACCATGTCCCGCTTTACATGATTTCCTATGGGTTTGCTTCAAGCTACGTAAAAATTCATCTCCCTATGGGTTTGCTTTCATTTACATAAAAAAATCATTTTCCCCATGGGTTTGCTTTGAGTTACATAAAAATATAATTTTTCCTATGGGTTTGCTTTGAGTTACATAAAATCCAATTTAAGCAAAAGGCTACGGAATGGACTTTTTTTTTCGTAAGTAGGGGTTTTACTGTATTGCTGAAATTTACTCAGATTACTCAGATCAGCAACACTGCTTTCAACAACTATTGCAGGATACACAGAAAGAGCCTCCTCGAAGACTGAGGTATTTTTGAACCACAATTGAGTGTACCCTAGTAACGGCAACCTTATGTTGCCAGCTAATCTTTCTCACACTAGGTCAGGCAAAAGGAACTGCAGAATTAACTCACCAAAATGAGCCTTCATTTTGGCAGTTTCACATCTGGCCTAGACATGAAAGAAGAAAAATGGGGATAATATACAGTGATGGTGAACCTTGGCACTCCAGATGTTCTTGAACTTCAATTCCCAGAAGCCCTGATCAGCAGGAGTGCTGACTTGGGCTTCTGGTAATTGAAGTCCAAGAACACCTGGAGTGCCAAGGTCCACCATCACTGATCTAGATTGTTATTTCAAAATCACTGTGGTTCTTTGGACAGACTGGTAGAAACTGGAGGCCAGTTTTGACCATTCTTCTGTATTTAAGAGTATTTTAAAAGACCAAAAATAACCAAACAGTAGTGTGGATGCATTTATGGCAGCATTTACAGTGGGAATCACCAGTCCAGCCCCCTCAACTGTCTGAGGGACCGTGACCCAGCACCCGACTTAAAAAGGTTGCTGACACCTGTTGTAGAGCAGTTCATAAAAATGAGGATGGTAGACAGTTTTCCAGAGAAAGGACCCTTCTCTCATCAACCAACAAATCATTTATGAATTGCTCTACAAGTAAGGAAATTAAAGACAAGCTGAGAATTGGAATGGGGTGGATTGGGTTGCATGAGATCACTAAGTTGTCTTAACATCCCCCAAGGAAAAATGCTAGAGAAGGAAAATACCTGTGAGAAATGGATGGTGGTCTGTGGGAGGGATACCCTTGCACTAATAATAAACAAAAAAGCAAAGGTATGTAATCTCCTTTTTAGCTCTCATCCAGTTGGCTTTTTGCCTGTGAGTCCAGCCAAGCCGCTAGGGAAAGAGATGTCAGGAGGAAGTGTGAGGCTATCTTGGCAGCTACCTCTTTCTCTGTGAGAACAAGAGTGCAGCTTCCAGGGAAGATGAGCACAGGTAACCCTAGCCACCAATCTATCTACCCAAGCAGAACATCCACAACCCTTTCCATAGGGTCAGTCTGTGGACATGTTGTGCCAAATGGCATCAAGGACAGAGAAATCAGAGAGGTACCTCCTCCCTTCCCTCACCCCAGAGGTAAAGGGCAGCCCAGTGCCAACAGAGAAGAAATGTGCACGCCTGCCCAGACGAGTTTTGATCAGGCTGTAGAAGTAACAAGGAACTACAAGAATGTGGGCACTTGCAACTATGTGCCTTTTTTTTTGTACAACAGAGCTACATTTCAAGCATAACATACTGTCTGTGAGAGAGGTTACTTTACTGACAGAATGTTTCCTAACTTGCAAAAGTTACTTTTAACTGGCGTTTTAAGTCCTCTTAGATCAGTGTTTCCCAACCTTTGGTTTTTGGACTTCAATTCCCAGAAGCCTAAGTCAATTCCCCAAAGCACTGATTTAGCCACTATACTGACTTAGGCTTCTGGGAATTGAAGTCCCCCTGTGGGGCATGGGCCCCACATTGGGAGCCACTGGTTTAGAGGCATTTGAACAAGAGCTCTCCATGTTTTATCCCATGCTTTTACCTGTCCTAAGCCCCCAAATGCCAAGCAACAAAATTAACAACAGCACAATATACAATGGCTCAGGTCACATTTTTAAACACTGTAATGAGCAATAGGTACAGATTACTTTTCAAACACTGCAAAGCGTAAACTACTTTTTGAAAATAACTTTCAGCGAACAGTGCAGCAGGACTCAGTCTGAGCCAGCAGAGCAAGAGAGGCATGGCAGGTAGTAGATGTTCAAAGGCATGGAGGGTAAGGTAAGGGCAGTGTCCACTTTCTGACCTCTGAGTTTGCCTAATACCAGCATGTTCAGTGGAAGATATTGTCCCTACACCAGTAGCAATAGCAATTACACTTACATAACTGCTCCATAGTATTTTGTGCACTCTCTGGGCAGTTTACAAGTACAGTAATTGACATTTTTCCTCCAACATGCTGGGTACTCGTTTTACCGACCTCGGAAGGATCGAAGGCTGAGTCAAGCTTAGTCCCATCAGGATTGAACCCACAATGTTTGGGCTGCAGTACAGCAGTTTAACCACCAGGTCACCAGTCTACAGAGTTGCTGCATCAGCTGGATTCCTTTCACTTAGATTGGAGGGTCCAAACTTCAGACAGAGGGAGAGGGCCAGCCTTGTGATGTCACGGAAGTGGGGCAGGTAAGAGTTGTGGAGACAGAGGGTTGTTTTTGCCCCAACTTTTGTGCCACCAGAGCTTGTGCAACCAGAAGTTTCATGTGGTGATAGTGCTCCAAAGAGCACAACAAACCCCATATCAGCGTTCTAATAACCCTGGAGTGAGGGGAGGGACCTGGCAGGTATATGCACTCAGACCTGTCTTACCACCCAGAGCAAGACACACCCACTCAAGCACCCCCAAGCTGAGCCAGTGAGCCCTGATGCTAAATGGAAATGGATGGAGATGTATGTTCTGGTTTTAAAGCCATCTCACATGTGAACTTAAAAGCATCTCTATCTCCTAAAATGCTTTCCCTTTATCTCTCTACCAGGAGAACTAGGAAAGAGTAGTAATTTCCTGAGATTACAGGCAGCATCCTGAGACCAGCTTCTGTATTTGGATCAAAAGGAGGAGAAACTCTCACCTTCTCATCAGGCAGCCAAAGGCCTTAAACCCTCCTAGAATAGTAAGTTGAGAAACCTCTCCTTATTTGTCCATTCCTGATTCTGTGCTGATTGTTTCACAGGCATTAAGCCACAAAAACTAAGCTCTAAACTTCATACCTACTTTTTATGACATTGGTTCTCTGACAGCTTCCCTCACCCATTGCCATTGCATCCCACTTATATTTATATATTTATACTAGCTATTGTGCCCGGCCTTGCCAGGCAGGTATGGATTTTGTGTTGGTGGCAGGGATCCGTCAGGGAAGGCACTCTCCCGCACACACAATACATACAAACACAACATGCACACATGACACACACACGAATCACAACCCACACCCACCACAGCCACACACATCACACACGACACAACACACATGACAACTCCACACAATACACACACTCCCACACATAACACATGCTCAAAACACAACCCACACTCACCACAGCCACACACATCGCAACACACTTGCACAACACCCACACCCAACACACAGCACACCCACCTAACAAACAACAACACCGACACACAACACATACACACCACTCCCAGACACATCGCACATGACACAGCAAACCCACACAACACAACACACACACAGGTCACACTGACACAATACACCCCCACACACACACAACACAAACACACACACACCACAACCACACACACCACAACACACTCACGCAACAACCCCCTCCCCCATTACCCGGCCTTGCCCCTGCTGAGCCGTATCCAGCGCCCCTCTTCTCTGGCAGTGTTGGGGCTAGAGGGCTGGCATGCTGGCAGCAGGGCCCTCTCGATGTCAGGCGGGGAGGCGGCTTTTTGGGACCACCAGAGAGACCCTTCATGTTGTGGGTCTCTCCTCCCCGCCTCCTTCTTTCCCGGCCAACCTACCGGGCGATCTCAGCTGGGCTGACAGCTGAGGGAATGGCTGCAGCAGTGGCGGGAAGGCGGCTTTCTAGGGCTACCAGAGAGACACTTCATGTTGCTGGTCTCTCCTCTTGGCCTCCTTCTCCCCTGGCCGACCTGCCGGGTGAACTCCGCTGGGGGGGGGCAGCAGGAACGGCGGCAGTGGGGAGGCGGCTTTTTATGGCTGCCAGAGAGCAGCTGTTGAGGGGGGGAAGGAGCATGTCAGCCGTTTTTCTCTGTCGTATGTGCCGGATGTCCCACCTCCTCTGCGCTTGCATCCTCATGCCTGATTGGCTGAGGCATGCCATGGGACAGAGGACGCTGGGTATTGTAGGTTTCCCCCTCCGATCATAGGGCGTTGTCCCCACTCTCAGCTTCTGGACCCTTGCGGGGTTGATGTCCGGGAGGTAAGGTAAGTGTACACAGTGCATTACGGGATTGGCTGGACGGGTGCAGACATGCATTTCAGACATCCACGGCCACATCCCATTCTTATAGGTAAAGATTTAGCCTTGATTTTCCCCTCTTTTCTTTCCCATGACACAGTTTGTAGCTTCTCTCCACTGCATTGCTTCTAACTTGCCCTGATTTCAAACTCTGGGCAGAAGGCTTTTGCACTCTGGTTATGCATTCAGTGAAGCCCTCCTGTAGTTCTACATAATTCACCCTGGTAAAGTACCTTCACATTTAATATTACTGCAGAGGGATTTGAAGCAGCCCAGCTTAGCTCCAGTATCAATATGCACTTCATAGTGACTCATATGTCTTAATGTTTGGCCCCTCTCCTTGCACATCTTCACATCTTGATTGCTTGCTCTGGCAGGCAATGCATTGATCAGCCTAAGAAGCCATACTCACCACTAATAGACTTAGAGAGCATCTTTAAGACTCTTTCCAACCTTCTGTTGATGTTGTGCGGAAGGGACAGTTGGCAGGGAAACCAGTGGTGAATAATCCATTGAAAATGACACCTTGACTTAAGGTTTTTTTCCCGCCGTACAAACAATTTTTTTTGGCACGGTGGGTGCAATTGTGCCAAAAAAATTGTGCTTGGGCAGTTGGCTGCTTTCCATGGTGGTGGGAGGGTATGGAGAGCATTTCCACTCCATTTCTGGAAACTGTTGTCGCATTTTCAGTGTATTTCGGCAATACTGTGGCATTTTCAGCACTTCCGGTGGCGGGGGAAAGTTACAGCTGATTGTCAGGAACAGTCTGGCACAATACCAGAGCTGTCCACTAGAGGCTGCTGTCGGAAGTACTGAAAATGCATTGAAAACAATATAATCCCTTCTGGAGGTTAAAAAAAAGTTTTTTAAAAAAGTCTTTTTAACTGTTCAAATCTCTTTATAAAGTGACAAAACATGTAGAAAAATCCCAAATAGCACTTTGTAAGGGGGCGTGGCTAAGATGGCTGACGAGTAACATCTCGATTTGGATGCTCGCGCTTAGCAAAGTGGTAATTAATGTGAACGAGTAAAATGGGGAAACTTTAAAGTGGTATTTTTTGCTGATAAGACTCCCGCTTGCCTATTTGGAAAGTTTTGAAGTCGGGCGGTCGAAGTTTGGGAGGTTTCCTGGGTAGGAGAGGCGCGCGACGGAAGCCGTGGCTTCTCCTGCCGAGGAGCCGAGAACGGGACTTGTGAGACGGCGGAGATACGAGGTGGCAGTAAAATCGGCAAGAAAGAGACTTTACGCGAGTTTATGAAAGTCTATGTGGAAAAGCTAAAGGTAACTGGGGATTCTGCTTAGAAGAGCCTGGACTTGGAAGTGGGTGTGGAAGTGGATAAAATCGGGTTGTCGATCCGTTAATGGCGGCGGTCCTGGAAAACGAAAGTGGTTGTGTTTTGGTCTATGGCTCTTTTATGCCCCAGGAGAACCGCGGCGTGCTTTGGCGACAGTAAAGTGGTTAAAGAAGTCTTTGTCTGGGCTCCAGTTCCTGAAGGCTTCAGCGCTTTTTGAGGTTAAGGAGTGTGGGGAAAGCCTGCCGACTTACAGAGGAAGAAGGGGAGGTCTCCCCCTGAAGTTAATGCACCCGCTGGAAAAGGGCGCTTTGATTCGCTCGCCCCAAGAGAAGGATTAAAAAAAAATTCATACCCCTTCACCGTGTGGATTATAACTAACACTTTTTTCTTTGGATATATTGCTCCTCTTTTTTGCCTTTTATTACACAGCTTGGAATTTGGGTTCTTTTTTCTCTCTCATTCCTCTCCCTGACCGTTTCCTTGGAGTTTTTATTTTTGCGGTTTGGAGTGCGAACATTTGGGCTGTTTACTTTGGGGAATCGGGCCAGATGTGGATTATTCTTTTTTTCTTTTTGTTTGGATCATTTTCCGGTTCCTACTCTTTTGTGGATTACAACAATTAATTTTTCGCTGGATTTCTTCCTCTCTATAAGCTTTGTCAGAATTGTCTGGATAGGCGTTACTAGTGGCTGCAGTGGTACAGGCTTGAGTGGATTGATTACGACTTTGCAACACTGGACTGTCTTAGTGGGTGTCATCATGGATAAAGGCACAAGAGGGAAAGCAAAAGAGGAAGAACCAGTGGTGAAGTCTAAGAGGAAAGAAAAAGCACCAATGGAAGAGGTCCCTCAGTCTTCATCACCACCACCTGAACCCTATGATCATACTCAAATTATGGTGGAAATTGGTAAATTGTTCCAGAAATTGGAGAAAAATGAGGAATCAAGGGTGAAAGATAGAAATGAAATGATGAAAAAACAAGATAAGGTGGTATCATCTGTGATTGATTTCTCAAAAAAAGTGGATTTAAGTTTGCAAAAAATAGAGGGAAATGTGAAATTGGTCCAAAATGAGGTAAATGTTATAAAAAAGGAAATAAAAGGGACTCAGGAGGCGGTGCGGGAGAATAAGCTGAAATTGGAAGAGCATGAGAAAAGGATTGATGCTGTGGAAGATATGATGAGAAAGCAGAACATTGTGATTCGTCAGGTGGTTGAACGGATGCCAGACCAGCTAAGAGAAAGAGTGGTTCAGTGGTTAAATGGCTTGAATATGGGAAAGGAATTTGTACAGGAAGATATTGTAAGTGCATTCAGGGTGGGTCCAAGAAGAGGGAAGGCAGTTCAAAGAAATGTTTTGGTAAAATTTGCAAATTGGGGAGATAAGCTTAGAGTAATGGCCTTTTTGAAACAAGCTGGTTCTGGCGCCCTGAAATTTGATGGTTCTGATGTAGAAGTATACAATAATATTTCAATGAAAGAAAGAATGTGGAGATATAAGATGAGACCTGTAACTAAACTGTTGATGAACAAAAGCATAAGGTATAACTGGAGATTTCCACAGCAATTGCGCTTTTTTTATGAGAAAAGAATGCAAGTAATTGATGAAGGGACCGATCCACTGGAGTATTTGAGTTTGCTGGAGCTGGTAAAAACAGGTTCGGAAGAGTGGATAAATCTTAAGAAAGAATTGTTGGAATCGGGTGCTCTAGGGAGGGAGTATGAGAGGGCAGAGGCTGGTGGTGCTACAGGTGGAACACTGCAGGGAAAAGAAGAAGAGGAGCTGTCACTGATCATGGTGGAGGAGGAGGCAAGTAAGGAGCAATGAGAAATAGATTAATAGAAAACAAATTATTCAAGCACTATATAAGGGTGGTTAGTGCGTAGCACTGGCTGGTAGGCACATCTTGCATGTCCCCCCTCTCCCCTCTTTGGTTATCGAAGGCGTCTTTTTTCTCGAAGAAAGTGGGGAGAGTTATAGTGTGTGTTTTATGTAGAATTTTGTGTTTTTGGGGGAAGGAGTTGGTGGTGGCACGCCCAATGGAGAGTTTAGAAGTTAGGAAGGAAATAGATTATGGGAAATATTAAAATATTAACTTGGAATGTAAAGGGTACAGGTTCTGTTCTTAAGAGACGGAGGTTGGAATTGGCTTTGAAGAAAGATAGACCCGATATAGTGTTCTTACAGGAAACGCACCAAAAGTCAAAAGATACAAACAAACTTTTTTGGGATGGATTCAACACTATGAGATGGCGTTTGGTACTTCAAAAGCGAGAGGAGTGGCAATTATGATTTCTAAAAGGTTAGGATTTGAGATAATAAAAAGTGTTGCCGATCAAGAAGGTAGATATTTGATTGTAAGAGGAAAAATAGAAGATGAGGAAATAATGTTGGTAAACATATATGCTCCAAATGATTATCAAGCGGATTTCTTAGAAAAGGTTCGGAAAGTAGTGGAGCTAGAAAATGTTGCAAAAATCATTGTGGCTGGAGACTTTAACTTGATAAGGTCAAACTTAGACTGTACGAATTTAGCAAGATGTGGAATTGGCTTGAAAGGGAAGGTTTTAGACAAATGGATGGTTGCGATGGGTTTGAAGGATTCGTGGAGAGAGATCAAGGGCTTGGAAAGGGCATATTCTTTTTTTCACACGTCCATGGGACCTACTCTAGAATAGATTATGTTTTTCTTACAGAAAATTTGATCAAAAATATTGAGGGAATGGAAATAGGGATTTTTAAGGAATCAGATCACGCTAAAGTACTTTTGGAATTGAAATTACAAAAAGACAATCGAAGAGGAAGAAGTTGGAGGTATGATCCTAACCTATTTAAAGACCAAAAATGTAAAGAACAAATCATGGAAAGGTGGAGGGAAAGCTGGCAGTGGAACGACAATAATGAAGTAAACTTTAACGTTGTTTGGGATACCATGAAGTCGGTTTTTAGAGGGGAAAGTATAAAGCTGGCGAGTACTAAGTATAAAAAATATAAGGCAGACCAGATGGAAAAAGAAAAAGAAATAAAGCAGCTACAGGAAGAACATTCAAAAAGTAAAGATAAAAAAAACTTTCTCCAAATTGCAAAGACTTAAGGCAGAGCTAATGGGTAAGGATATTGATAAAGTTAAAAGAGATTTGATTTACCTAAATAGAGAGTATTTTGAATTTAGTAATAGAAACTCAAGATTATTAGTGAGAGCAGCAAAGGCAAAAAAAGAAAAAAGAGAAATTGGGGTGTTGGTTAATAAACAAGGGGTAAGATGTAATAAGAATAGGGATAAATGTAAAATTGTGAAGGAATTTTATCAAACATTATATGCAAAAAAGGAGGTAGAAGTGGAGAGGCTTAAAGGGATTTTGGAGAGACAGTTAGGCAATGGAATAAAACAGGAACATCGAGAAAAAATGGAGGAGTGGGTCACTGACAAAGAGGTAAATGAGGCTTGAAGATGGGGAAAGCCCCTGGAGTTGATGGACTATCAACAGAGTTTTATAAAGAATTTAAAGATGTTGTGGTTCCAAAGTTAGTGAAGTTATATAATTATATTTTAGATGGAGGACAAATTCCGACTTCATGGTATAGTACCATAATCGTTCTGCTGCCAAAACCGGGAAAGAATTTGGAAAAGGTGGAATCATACAGACCAATTTCTCTTATAAACCAGGACGCCAAGATCTTCACAGCAATATTGGCTAACCGTTTAAACAGTTTTATGGGGGAATATATAAATGTCGATCAAGTTGGTTTTCTAAAAGGTAGGCACATGGCTGACTTGATCAGAAGGGTATTAGATCTAATTGATAATGTTAATCAAACAAAGGAAAAGGTGGGTTTATTATCATTAGATATTTTTAAGGCATTCGATTCATTACAATGGTCTTCGATCAAGGAAATAGTCAGAAATTATGGATTTGGGGATAGATTTAGAAGGGTAATTGATCTATTATACCAAAAAGGGAGTGCTAGGATTAGAGTAAACGAAGAGGTTACGGATGAGGTAAAGCTTGAGGCAGGTACCAGGCAGGGTTGTCCACTATCTCCTATCCTGTTTATTATGGCAATGGAAATCTTAGCTAAAAATATAAGGGAGGATCCAAACATAGAAGGGATACTGGGTAATAAAGTGAGTATGTATGCAGATGATACGTTGTTAATGGTGAAAAATCCAGAGGTGGTAATGGATAGGATTAAAGACCAACTTCAGGAATTTGAGGTTATAACTGGACTGATGATAAACTGGGACAAATCAGAATTGATGGGGGTGAAGGAGATGGGAAGGGTAGTGAGGTCATCTAACATACAAATTAAAGAAAAGTTGAAATATTTGGGGATAACCATTTCAAATAAATTGGAAGAACTTAAAAGACTGAATTATGACAGTTTGAAAGTAGAATTTAAGAACAAATTACAAGGGTTTCAGAGGTTGAATCTGTCATGGTTTGGGAGGATTGCAATTTGCAAAATGATGTTGTTGCCGAAGATTAACTTCTTATTTGATGCACTTGCAATCCATTTGAAGGAGAAGGAAATCAATGAGTTTCAAAAGATGTTCAATAATTTTTGTAATGGAGGTAAAAAATCTAGACTTCCAAAGAAGCTTTGGTACCTGCCTCAGTTTAGTATATGGGACCAACGACACCAGGACAGCCGAAGAGCTGGCTTAACACAACTTTATTACATGCTGGTCAGAGGGAACATGTGGTAATGGCGGATGAACAGCTCAATATATACAGTGGCTATACATTTGAATGTGACTCCTTGACAGTTCATTGGCTACTGTCCGCGTGACGTCATTGTAGGTCACGCCCTTCTTGTCCAGGTGAAGGCACTGGCGGGAATCTTCCCGCGCTGTTGTTCTAGGTGAGTCTTGGACCAATGAGCTTGGACGCTCGCTATTGCCATCTAGTGGTCACTAGCTCGCGTCCTATTAAGGTTACAGTGATGCAGCTGAAGGTTACAATGTTACACATAGAAAAGGTTACATTGGATACACATGGATAGGTACATTGTTTAAAGGCACCGGCTTTAGGACACAACACCCCTCCCCCCTAGGATGAGATGAAGTCTATTAGCCAAGATGGTTTATTGCACTCGCGTTTGGGCCGCGATGTGGGTTGGCCCACCCGGGGGCCGCTCCCGCTTCCTTGTTCCCTGGACCCTTGTCCTGTAATGGGAGAGGGAGACTTGTTAGAGGCTTGCTGCGGTTTTGCAGCTTTAGGGGAAAGGGTAGATTCCGTTGTGGTTGAACCGGGGGCACCAGGGGCTAACGTAAAACCCCTCTTCTCGCTTGGATGGGTGGGGGACCACTCCGAAACCCCCCCCCCGGTTCTGAAAATCAAAATCAAACTCTGTTGGGGGATCCCGCGGGATATCTACGAGGACAAATTCCTTCTCCTCCCCCCTTGGTGGGGACTCTGGACCCCCCTCCCCTCCCCCTTGGGCTAAACGGGTGGGGGAGAACCCTAATGCTGAATTTGTGTTCGCGCCGTCGGCGCCCTGACTTCCTGGGACCCAGCTCCGGAGCTGGTCCGCGTGTCGCCGCCAAAGTAGACCTGTGTTGGTCTCCACACGGTACGATACGGGACCGGTCTGTTCCACGACCACCCCCAGTACCCAGGCTGGCCCCGCGCTGGCGTGGTTCCTGCAATGTACTGGAGCACCCACGCTGAAACTCTTGGTGGCCTCTAACCCTATGTTCCTCCCCTTGTCCTCAACTCTCGTGGGGTCTAATCTAGTGAGTATGGTGGTCAGCTTCCTGCGCATCAAAAGCTCCGCAGGGGAGTAGCCTGACGCTAGCGGGGTCACCCTGTACCCTAGCAGAAACTGACACACTTGCAGGTTGAGGTCCCCGGGGCCCATGCGCCGCAGCGCGTCCTTCGTGGTGCGTACGAGGCGCTCCACTTGGCCATTAGTGGCCGGGTGGAAAGGGGCGGAGGTGATGTGCCGGATGGCGTTAATCTCTGTGAATGCCCTGAACTCAGTGGACATGAAGCAACTAGCGTTATCGCTAATTAGAGTGTCGGGTATGCCGAACGTGGAAAAAATTCTCCGCAAATGCTTAATTGTCGCGGCCGAGGAGGTGCTTGTGACTGGGATGACCTCCAACCACTTAGAGAAAGCGTCCACAACAAGGAGAAACAGAGTTCCTCGGAACGGGCCCGTGAAGTCTATGTGTATCCGGGACCACGGCCCCTTAGCCGCATCCCACTCCCTGTGGGGAAGACGGGCCTCCTCTGGTCTGGAGCATTGGCAACTCTCACAAGTGCCGACCATGTGCTCGATGTCGGCGTCTAACTGGGGCCACCAAAAGTAGCTTCGGGCCAGCGCTTTGGAGCGCACAATTCCGGGGTGGCTGACGTGCAGCAGTTTAAGCACCCGCGGCCGAAGGGATGTGGGAATTACCACCCGCTGCCCCCACAAGAGACACACCCTCTCTAGGGACAGTTCCAGCTTTTTCATAAAAAATGGGGCGAATTCCTCTGCTGGGGAAGACGCCGGCCACCCTTTCTGTACCCAGGAGCAAACCGCCGCCAACATCTTGTCTTTCCTTGTCGCTGTGGCAATGTCGGTGGGCACTATGGGGGGCAAATCCAAAACCTCTATCATGAGCACCTGACGGTCACGCCCCTCCCCGCCCATCTGGCTCTGCGTCAGGGGAAGGGGGGACCTTGATAGGGCGTCCGCATGGCTGATCTCTTTCCCGGGCCAGTACACCAACGCGTGCTGGTAGGCGTTGAGAAAAATGGCCCACCTAAGCATTCTCGGGGACAGGATCTGTGGCGTGGGCTTATCTGCGGTAAAAATGCCTAGTAGGGGCTTGTGGTCAGTCACGATGGTGAAGGGGCGGCCATACAGGAAATCGTGAAATTTTTTGGTCCCCGCAACTATCGCCAGCGCCTCCCTGTCTGTCTGGGCGTAGTTTCTCTCCGCTGGGGACAGGGACCTGGAGTAAAACGCTATTGGGGCCTCCCTCCCGTTTTCCAACACGTGGCATAACACTGCCCCCACCCCCCACCGGGGAAGCATCACAGACCAGAACCACCGGCCTTTTGGGGTCGAAATGGGTTAGGACGGCGTCAGACGCCAGGAGTTGTTTCAATTCCGTGAATGCCCTCTCCTGGTCATCGCCCCACTTCCATGCCACATCTTTCTTGAGCAACTTGTGAAGCGGCTCAGCCACCGCAGCCTTCCGTGGAAGGAAGGAGTGGTAGAAATTCAAGAGCCCTAGGAACAACTGCAACTCGGGCTTGGATGTGGGGCGAGGGGCTTTCTTGATGGTGGCCACCTTGGATGTGGACGGTTTGATCCCCTCGGGTGTTACCCGGAACCCTAAGAACTCAACCTCCTTCGCGAAGAAGACGCATTTGTCTTTTTGCAACCTCAACCCCGCCTGTTCGAATGCTGCCAGGACCTTGTTTAGCCTTTCAGCCAACTCGACCTCACTCCCCCCCGTTATCAATACGTCATCAAAATATGGTAAAACGCCGTCCAGCCCTTTGAGGAGGCGTTCCACGAGCGACTGGAAAATTCCAGGCGCCGAGTTCACGCCGAATTGGAGGCGCGTCACCTGGAACGCCCGCTTATGCGTGACTATAGTCTGTGCAGCAGCTGCGGCAGGGGTTACCATGAGTTGCTGATAGGCCTGTGCCAGGTCGAGCTTAGCGAAACACTTTCCCCCATGTAACCTGGCTAGCAAATGGCTGACCACCGGCACCGGATACGCATTAGGGCGGATTGCCTTATTAATGGTGCACTTATAATCGGCGCAAATGCGAACCTCCCCATTGGCCTTCAATGCTGTGACAATTGGAGTTTCCCACTCCGCGGAATCAACAGGAACAAGAATCCCCTGGCCCACTAATTTGTCCAGTTC
Organism: Bradypodion pumilum; assembly: GCA_035047305.1. Classification (NCBI taxonomy): domain Eukaryota; kingdom Metazoa; phylum Chordata; class Lepidosauria; order Squamata; family Chamaeleonidae; genus Bradypodion; species Bradypodion pumilum. The sequence continues at coordinate 374,164,815 of JAWDJD010000001.1, forward strand.
CGCCTCTATTTTGTCCTTGAGTGCAAAAGGCACTCTGCGCGGTTTGAGTCTTATTGGGCGGACCTCCGGGTCCAGGTCGAACGTTACTGGGGGTCCATTGAATTTCCCAAGTCCCTTCTTGAAGACTTCGGGGTGCGCGTCGCACACCTCCTGTATTGGGTCAGACCCAACGGCGTGCACCCCCCCCCCCAATGAACAGACCCAGGGGCTGAAACCATTGAGTCCCGAGGAGGCTGCAATTTCCCCCCTTAAGAACGACTAGGGGGAGTTCCGCGGCGTGCCGCTTATACTGAACCTGGAATTTCCCAACCCCCAACACCGGGATACTGTTCCCTTGCACGTCCCGAAGCGTGGCCTTCAACGCTTTGAGCTTGGGCCGTACGCGGGGGGCAATTCTCAAAAACTCCCTCTGAGAAATGATTGAGTAAGAGGAGCCAGAGTCAATCTCCATCCTAACAGGGGCCCCTTGCACCAGTACCTCAACAAAATAACGAGGGTGTCCCATGGACACGTTGAAAATGGGGGCGTCATCGTCGCTGTCATCGGCGATGCGGCCCACGCCGTCCTGCTTCCTCGCGGACCGGGCGCCATCCTTTAGTCTTGTCGAGCGGTCTGGCCTCGCTGGGCGGTCGGGCGAGCCCCTCCGGTCCTTGCGCCGTTGCCTGCAGACTTTGGCTATGTGCCCGCGTCGCCCGCAGTTGTGGCACTTGGCTTTTCTGAACGGGCATTTGGCACGGTCGTGAGCCGCCCCGCAGCCGTCGCAACGCCGGCCCTCCTTCCGGACCCCCCGGACGTCCTCGTCGTCGCTGCTTTCGGCGGACGATTTCGAAATTCGCCGGGCTGCGTGCACCGAACTCTCTGTTTTGACGGCCTTCGGCCGCCAGTCCTGGAGCTCTTGTACCCCTGCCTTCATGGCTTCCGCGGCCTGTGCCGCTTTCAGGACCTCCTGCAACGTGGGGGGCGGCTCCTGATTCATTAGCGTGCGCTGAATCTTGGAGTCCTTCAGGCCGCATAGCACGCAGTCCCTAAGGGTGACTTCCAAATTCTCCCATTTGCACGGGCCGGCAGCCAGGCGCAGGGCCGCTACGAAAGCGGCGACCGACTCATCAGGCACTTGGACTCGCCTCCAAAACGCGCTCCGAGCGGGAAACATCGCTACCGAGGGCCGGAAATGGTCTCGCAGCACCTTCAGGAGCTCCTTTGCCTTGAATTCATCTGCCTTTTTGGGTGCAATGAGGTCAATTAATACCCTCTTGCCGTCGTGCCCGAGCATTCTGGTGAGGATGGCTCTTTTCTTCGCCTCGTCCGTCACCTCGAACTCCACCAGCGCGCCTTGGAAGTCCATTTCGAAGAGTTCCCAATCTTGCTGTTTCTTGATGTCGAAACCGGCGTATGTCTTGGTCCCGTGGGCAGCCATTATCCCACCTTCGTCGCCAATTTAGTGTATGGGACCAAGGACACCAGGACAGCCGAAGAGCTGGCTTAACACAACTTTATTACATGCTGGTCAGAGGGAACATGTGGTAATGGCGGATGAACAGCTCAATATATACAGTGGCTATACATTTGAATGTGGCTCCTTGACAGTCCATTGGCTACTGTCCGCGTGACGTCATTGTAGGTCACGCCCTTCTTGTCCAGGTGAAGGCAGTGGCAGGAATCTTCCCGTGCTGTTGTTCTAGGTGAGTCTTGGACCAATGAGCTTGGACGCTCGCTATTGCCATCTAGTGGTCACTAGCTCGCGTCCTATTAAGGTTACAGTGATGCAGCTGAAGGTTACAATGTTACACATAGAAAAGGTTACATTGGATACACATGGATAGGTACATTGTTTAAAGGCACAGGCTTTAGGACACAACACTCAGAAAGAAGGGGGTCTGGGTATGCCAAATTTGTTAGCATACTATCGAGCATTCCAAATTAAGAATGTTGTGAAGATCTTGGCAAGAGAAAAGGTAATTTGGGAGGAATTGGAGATGAAATAATATAGGAATATTGGCAAAATGATCTTTTTGGGAATTAGGGATAAAACGATAAACACAAGCAATACTATGATGAGTGGCCTCATGAAGGTGTGGAAAAGAGTAAAGAAAGACTTGGTCCCAGATCTCTCTCCAATTTTGGAATTGACTGATATGGTGTGTTTTCCGATAAAAATAGATAAGGAAAAAAAGGAAATATTGGATAAAAATGAAGTGTCTTTACTGAAGGAATGGTTAAAAGTTTGTGAAGATGAAACCAAGAGGAAAAAATATTTGAAAAGTTAAAATTGGATTGGTTTCAGAAATTGAAGGTTGATAATTGGAACAAAAAATATAGAAGAGAAGTAGGTATAGATAGAACAAAGACCGAATTTGAAGAATTGGTATTAAAGATCAGAAAAGGGGAAAAGAACATTAAGGGTCTAGTAAGCAAACTCTATACTATATTGAATAAGGGTAATGATCCACAGGAAGATTTGAAACGGAAGTGGGAACAAAATTTGAATATAAAAATAGGAGATATTGAATGGAGAAACAAGTGGAAAAAGAGGATAATGAGAACAATGTCAGTAAGAATCAAGGAACATAATTTTAAAATGTTGTGGCAATGGTACTTGACACCACTGAGGCTGCATCAGATGGACAATAAAAGGGATAATTTATGTTGGAGATGCAAAGAAACTGTTGGAACTTATGAACAAATGTGGTGGAGTTGCAAAAAAATAAATGAATTTTGGAAAAGAATAGAAGGAGAGATTGGGGAAATATTGGGTAAAAGAATTAAGTTGGTGTCAGGTACCATTCTATTAACAGATGTGGAAGGTATGGGTTTGAATAAGGTGGAAAAAGAATTATTGGAAATTATGTTAACCACAGGTAGACAATGTATTGCCAGAAATTGGAAAAATGATGTATTTATACAGATCGCAGAGTGGTATAAGGAAATGTGGAGTTTAGCATTGAATGACAAACTGATATGGGAGATAAAATTAAAAAGGGATAAATTAAAAGAAAATAGGTTTTGGAATATTTGGAAGCCGTTCGTGGATTATTCTCTTATGGCTAGGGATAGTTCTGGACCTGTACCATCTCAAAGTGTGTTTTGGAGATGATATAGATACTAAACTCTCCGGGCATTGTAAATATTCACTGGGTGTTGTGTAATCAGTAAAGAAATAATAAACAGTTGTAATACTGAAAGCTCTTATGAATGTTATGGTTATAGTGATAACCTATAATGTGGCTATTTAATACTGTGGGTTATACTGCAAACAACTAGTTCAATCATTATGTATGTGTTATTTTCTATGAGCTTGTTGTAATATTGCATTGTATTGTTATTGTCTTTTTTGTATGTTTGTTATTTTTATTTTGTCTTTTTGAAAATAAATAAAAATTTATAATAATAAAAAAACATTTAGAAAAATTCCAAATAGCACTTTATAAAGAGTTTGGAACAGAAAAAATATGGTTGGGTTTTTTTAAACTTTTTTTCTGACCTCTGTAACAGTTTACTTGGTTTTCAATGCATTCTTAGGGGAAACCATGCTTTGAGATATGAAATTTTCACAATAACAAAAATATTGAGGAATGAATTAATTTTGTATCTTGAGGTACCACTGTATTTAGTTCTTGTTATAATTCAAGTTTTGATTCCAGTTTTATTGGGACTGTCCACACTTTTATCTTCACAATAATCCTCTGGGTCAGGTTAAGGTCCATGCCTAGGCTTACTGTCACATCAGATGAGGCAGCCACCTCAAACAACAGGTTGGAGGGATCTTAAAAGGGCAAACTGTTAGGGAATGAGTCACTAATTATTTGTATTTTTACCACCAAGTGTGGGGAGGGATGTTGGTGGGACCTTTTGCCTCAAAGGCAAAAAATAACTTGACTTACCCTTCTATATTCTGCAACTTTACTCAGGCAACAGCAAGGGGAGGGTATGCCATTAACCAAGAAAAGAAGGATGTGTCTGTTTTCTCTGTCTGCAAGAGAAGAGTTTTGTTGTTCAGCTCAGTGGTGGCATTTATTTGTTTTACTACCTACTCTGTGGGCATGGCATGGTGGGCATGGCCAGGTGACCATGTGACTGGGTGGACATGGCCAGGTGACTTGCTGAGTGTGGCCATGTGACTGGGTGGGTGTGCCCATGTGACTGGAGAAACTCTGCTCAGGAGATGCTCAACTGAGGCTCCTTTCATGTCCCTAAGAGCCTTTCCCACCAAAGCGGTCCCTATTTATCTACTTGCAATTTCTTGCTTTTGAACTGCTATGTAGGCAGGAGTTGAGGCAGAGATGGGTGCTCAAACCATCCTGCAGTATCCAGGTCACAAACTGCAGACTTGCCACCCTTCCAGCTAACAAGGATTTTTTTGCTGGAGATACTCTGCTCAGGAGACACCCAAATGAGCCTCCTTTCATGTCGCCAAGGATGATTATACATACATACATACATACATCGATTAAGATAAGATAAGATAAGATAAGATAAGATAAGATAAGATAAGATAAGATAAGATAAGATAAGATAAGATAAGATAAGATAAGATAAGATAAGATAAGATAAGATAAGATAAGATAAGATAAGATAAGATAAGATAAGATAAATCTTTATTGTCATTGTCCCCTTGTGGGAACAACGAAATTTCTCGGTTGCTATATATCAACTCAAAAAGGCATACCCCATAATTTAAAACAGCTACAGAAACACTAATTAAGACAGTACCATACAGTACAATATAAAAATTAAAAATAAGATAAAATGACTTTAGAGTCCAGAGTTTCCATTTAAGGCATGTTTAACATACATACTGTTGTGTTCTAATGGTTTTACCTTCCACATGGATTACAATGTATCTGAGCCAATGTAACCTTGCCTATAGCAACAATGTAACCTTCAGCTGTATCATATAAACCCTGTAATAGGACGCGAGCTAATGACCACCAGCTGGCAGCAGCGAGCGTCCAAGCTCTCTTGGTCCGAACTCATCAAAGGCAACAGCGCGGGAAGTTTTCCCGCCACCACCTACACCTGGACAAGAAGGGCGTGACCACAATGACGTCACGCAGACAGTAGCCAATGGGCTACCATGGCACCACGTTCAAATGTATTCCTACTGTATATAAAGAGCTATCGATCCGCCATTACCTCATGTTCCCTCTGTCCACGATGCAATAAACCTGAGTTAACCCAGCCCGAGGCTGTGTCCTGTGTCTTAGTTTCATACACTAAATTGGCGACGAAGGTGGGATAATGGATCCCCAAGGAGCAGCCAGGGCACAGAGCGGGTTCAACATCACCAAACCGCAAGACTGGGAGTTGTTTGAGATGGACTTCCATGCGGCGCTGGTGGAACTCAAAGTCAAGGAAGACGATGAGGAGAGGAAGAGGGCCATCCTCACCCGCATGCTTGGGATGGAGACCAAGCGGACGCTGGTGGGCATCATCGCTCCGAAGAAGGTGAGCGAATTTAAGGCGGACGACATCATGAAGCTGCTTCGGGAGCGCTTCCAACCCTCGAGGGCGATGTTTCCCGCTCGGAGCGCGTTTTGGAGGCGAGTCCAAGCGCCGGACGAGTCGGTCGAGACATTCGTGGCCGCCATGAGGGTAGCCGCCGCCCCCTGCAAATGGGGCAACATCCTAGAAATGGCCCTCAGGGACGGCGTGCTGTGTGGCCTGAAAGACAAGGAGGTGCAGCGCAGCTTGATGAATAAGGAGCCGCCACCAACGCTGGCAGAGGTCGTCGAGGCCGCGGAGGCCGCAGAGTCCACGAATGCTGGAGTGGACGAGATGCACCAGTGGCGTGAGTGGCGTCCCAGAGCCGGTAAAGCGGAAAAATCGGTGCACGCAACTCAACGGGCCTCAAAGTCGTCTTCGGAAGGCAGCGACGGCGAGGAGGTCCAGAAGGTCCGAAAGGGGGGGCGCCGCTGCGATGGTTGCGGAGCGGCCCATGAGCGTGCGAGGTGCCCATTTAGAAAGGCCGAATGCTACACCTGCGGCCGTCGGGGGCACATCGCCAAGGCATGCAGAAAACGGAAGGAGGGCCGGAGGCAGTCACCGGACCGTTCGACCAGACCGGACCGTTCAGCGAGGCCCAAAGATGGCGTCCCGACCACGAGGAAGCAGGACGGCGTGGGCCGCGTCTCGGACAGCAGCGAGGACGACGTCCCAGTGCTCAGTGTGTCCGCGGAACAGTCCCATTATTTCGTTGAGGTACTAGTACAAGGGGCCCCTATCAGGATGGAGATTGACTCGGGGTCCTCCTATTCCATAATTCCCCAGAAAGAGTTCTTGAAAATCGACCCCCACGTGCGGCCCAAACTTAAAACATTGAGGTCCACGCTACGAGATGTGCAGGGGAACAGCATTCCGGTGTTGGGGGTCGGGAAATTTCGGGTTGAGTTTAAGAGACACTCTGCGGAGCTGCCCCTAGTTGTCCTCAAGGGGGGGAGTTGTAGCCTCCTAGGGACACAGTGGTTCCAGCCTTTAGGCCTGTTTATAGGGGGAGTACATGCAGTGGGGGTGGACCCAATACAAGCGGTGTGCGATGCGCATCCCGCCGTTTTTGAAAAAGGACTTGGAAAATTCAAGGGACCCCCTGTAGCTTTCGACCTAGACCCGGAGGTCCGCCCGATAAGACTCAAACCGCGCAGGGTGCCCTTCGCACTAAAGGACAAAATAGAGGCGGAACTGGACAAATTGGTGGGCCAGGGGATTCTTATTCCTGTTGATTCCGCGGAGTGGGAAACTCCAATTGTAACAGCTCTGAAGGCTAACGGGGAGGTGCGCATTTGCGCTGATTATAAGTGTACAATTAACAAGGCGATCCGCCCTAACGCATACCCGGTGCCGGTAGTCAGCCACCTTTTGGCCAGGCTAAATGGGGGAAAGTGTTTCGCTAAGCTCGACCTGGCACAAGCCTATCAGCAGCTTCCCGTAACACCCGCCACGGCAGCGGCACAAACGATAGTCACACATAAAGGAGCGTTCCAGGTGTCGCGTTTACAGTTCGGCGTGAACTCGGCACCCGGCCTTTTTCAGTCGCTTGTGGAACGCCTCCTGAAGGGGCTGGAGGGGGTGTTGCCTTATTTTGATGACGTATTAATAACAGGGGGGAGTGAGGCCGAACTGGCAAAGAGATTGGACAAAGTACTAACGGTGTTCGAGAAAGCGGGGCTGAGACTGAGGAAGGACAAATGTGTCTTTTTCGAAACCGAGGTCGAGTTCTTAGGGTTCAGGATTACACCCGAGGGTATCAAGCCATCCAAATCCAAAGTAGTAGCCATCAAAAAGGCCCCTCGCCCCACATCCAAAACCGAGCTACAGTCATTCCTGGGGCTCCTCAATTTTTACCATACATTCCTTCCGCGGAAGGCGTCCGTGGCCGAACCGCTTCATCGGTTGCTTAAAAAAGAGGAGACTTGGATGTGGGGTGACGAGCACGAGAGGGCGTTCAAAGAATTAAAGCAACTCTTGACCTCTGACGCAATTCTAACGCATTTCGACCCCAAACGCCCGGTGGTCCTAGTCTGTGATGCATCACCGGTGGGGGTGGGGGCGGTACTTTGCCACGTGTTGGATGACGGAAGGGAGGCCCCGGTTGCATTTTATTCAAGGTCCCTGTCCCAGGCAGAGCGAAATTACGCACAAACCGACAGGGAGGCATTGGCAATTGTAGCGGGGACCAAAAAGTTTCACGATTTTTTGTATGGCCGCCCGTTCAAAATCGTGACGGATCACAAGCCCCTGTTAGGGATTTTCACGGCAAGCAAGCCCACCCCGCAGATCCTATCACCGAGGATGCTGCGATGGGCCATTTTCCTCAACGCTTACCAACACGAGTTGGTGTACCGGCCCGGAAAAGAGATCAGCCATGCTGATGCACTTTCGAGATCCCCTTTGCCCTTGTCGGACGACCAGAAGGCTAGAGTAGGAAGAGACCGCCAGGTGTTACTAATTGAGGTTTTAGATGCACCCCCAATAGTACCAGCCGATATTGCTAAGGCGACAGGCAAGGACAGAACGCTCGAGAAAGTCAGCTCATGGGTACAAAAGGGGTGGCCGGCATCGTCCCCAAGCACGGAATTCGACCCATTCTTTCGGAAAAAGCTAGAGTTGTCCCTAGAAAGGGGGTGCCTATTGTGGGGCCAACGGGTGGTGGTTCCTGCAGCCATGCGGCCGAGGGTGCTCAAACTGCTGCACGTCAGCCACCCGGGCATCGTGCGTTCGAAAGCGCTGGCCCGCAGTTACTTTTGGTGGCCACAGCTGGACGCGGACATTGAGCACATGGTCGGCACTTGTGAGGCATGCCAGGGATCCCGACCAGAGGCGGCCCGCCTCCCGCATAGGGAATGGGACACAGCAAGGGGGCCGTGGTCCAGAGTACATGTAGATTTCGCTGGCCCATTCCGAGGAACCATGTTTCTCCTGGTGGTGGATGCGTTCTCCAAGTGGCTGGAGGTTATCCCAGTAAAGAGCACGTCCTCCGCCACAACAATTAGCCAGCTACGGAGAGTCTTTTCCACGTTCGGCTTACCCGACACTTTAGTCAGCGATAACGCGAGTTGCTTCACCTCCTCGGAGTTCGAGGCATTCATGGGAGCAAACGCCATTCGGCATGTCACATCCGCGCCGTTTCACCCGGCCACGAATGGCCAAGTGGAACGGTTGGTGCGTACAACAAAGGATGCGCTGCGGCGCATGGGCCCGGGGGACCTAAATCACCAAGTATGTCAGTTCTTGTTAGCGTATAGGGTGACCCCCTTAGCGTCGGGTTACTCGCCGGCAGAACTCTTGATGCGGCGAAAACTGACCACGCTTCTGACCAGGCTGGACCCGACGAGAGTCGAGGATAAAGGAAAAAACATAGGATTGGCAGTCTCGAAAGGGTTCGCCGCCGGCGACCTTGTTTACTGCAGGAACTATGCAAGCACAGGGCCAGCCTGGGTGCCGGGAACGATAATAGAACAAACAGGGCCAGTGTCATATCGGGTGGAAACGAGCACCGGTCTCCTCTGGAGGAGACACGCTGACCAACTGAGGCGCCGAGTGAGTAAAGGGCCGGTCAGTGGGGCACAGCAACAGGATTCAGCGATAGGGTTCTCCCCCACCCGTTTAGCCCAAGGGGGAGAAAATGAGGGACATCAGTCCGAATCCGGGGGGGAAAGCAGTGATCCCGACTCATATCCTTTTGATACCCCAGTTCTATCAGAGCCCGGGGGGAGGGAAAAGGAATGTGCGGCCGCCGCCGCGTCCCCCGAATGTAATTTTGATTTTGACTTTGGTTTTGCGAGCCGGGGGGGTTTTCAGGAGTGTTCCCCCACCCTTCCAAGCGAGAAGAGGGGTTTTTCGTTAGCCCCCAGTGCCCCCGGTTCTTCCCCGAGAAAGAGCACACCCCCCAACAACGCCGCGGAGCCGCGGCAAGTCACTAACAAGTCTCCCTCTCAAATTACAGGGCAGGAAACCAGGGGACAAAGAGAAGGTAGCAAGCCCGGGGAAAGGCAGCCCGCATCGAGACCCCAGCGTGTTCGAAATAAACCATCTTGGCTGAGAGACTTTGTCTCCTAAGGGGGGGGAGTGTGTTGAAGTGTGGGCTCGAGACATTGTCTCGTCCTAGGGGGGAGGGGTGTTGTGTTCTAATGGTTTTACCTTCCACATGGATTACAATGTATCTGAGCCAATGTAACCTTGCCTATAGCAACAATGTAACCTTCAGCTGTATCATATAAACCCTGTAATAGGACGCGAGCTAATGACCACCAGCTGGCAGCAGCGAGCGTCCAAGCTCTCTTGGTCCGAACTCATCAAAGGCAACAGCGCAGGAAGTTTTCCCGCCACCACCTACACCTGGACAAGAAGGGCGTGACCACAATGACGTCACGCAGACAGTAGCCAATGGGCTACCATGGCACCACGTTCAAATGTATTCCTACTGTATATAAAGAGCTATCGATCCGCCATTACCTCATGTTCCCTCTGTCCACGATGCAATAAACCTGAGTTAACCCAGCCCGAGGCTGTGTCCTGTGTCTTAGTTTCATACACTAAACATACATACATACATACATACATACATACATACATACATACATACATACATACATGCATGCATGCATGCATGCATGCATGCATACAGTGCATACAGTGCATACAGTGCATACATACTCAGTCTGGGAAGGAGTAGAACTGATTTTTCAAGCGGCCATCCCAGGCACCATTCCCTGGGAGTAACTCACATGGGACACAACCAGGCTGAACTCTGAGTTAAACATGCATTGGTTGGCTTTGCCAGGAAATGCTTAAGTTTCTGTGGTGTGTGTGTGTGTGTGTGTGTGTGTGTGTGTGTGTGTGTGTGTGTGTGTGTGTGTGGTCTTGATGGAGAGAGGAAACAACCCATTTCTCAGAGCTAGGGTTGTGCGGAGGTAGCAGCCCTCGCCCTCCCTCAAGCCAAGACAACAGGCAGCGGATCTTGGCACCTGCCGTGGCTGCTTCCCTTCTGCCATCACCACCAGGGCCAGGGAGGAGCTGCGAGTCTGCCAGGGCTGTCCACTCTCACCGCCACACCCTGGCCACCAGGGTTAGGCTCGCGGGGCCTTCCTGAGGCCCGGGAGCACACGAACCTTGTTCGAGGCCACCCTGGCCAGGTCTTCCTCTTTGCTTGCACCTCTAGCAGCTCAGAGGAGGAGGGGCCCCAGGGCTGCTTCGTGGTCTGAATAAGCAGAAAAACCCTTCCCCCACTCAGTAGAAGCCAGCCTCTTCATTCTACTGGTTCTCACCCAACTCCAACAGGCTGGGCACAGGCCACATCTCCTCAGAGGGAGACAGTCTCTGCCTGCTTCCCCTCTACCTCTACCTTGGCCTTGGGGGGGGGGGAGCCTCACACTGCTGCCCAACCAAGCCGCTCTCTGGGCCAGCCCTGTGCCTCTCTCTGTGCACGCTGCCACTGCTGCCAAAAAAGCCCCAGCCTGAGCTGCCTGTCTGGAGAGCATGATGCCATGGTGAGGGAGGCCATGCACCACCAAAGCCCCAACCAGCGGGACAGGGCGCCCCTTCCCGGGCATCATGCTCTGAAGCACTGCGCTCCCTCTCCCTCCCACCTTGCTTTCCTCAGTGGTCAGGCAAGTGAGTGGGATGCCAGGGGGCACCGCAAGAGCTCCTCTGGCACTCTCTTTCCTCGGCTGCCTGCCAGCTGGGGCTTAGGTGGCACATGGCTTTGTGCCTCCCTCACCATGGATTTGCGCTGTCTGGACAGGCAGCTTGGGCTGGGGGTGTGTGTTGGTGGCAGCAGCCGTGTGCGCAGAATTTCTACTACCGGTTCGTGTGTACCGCCACGAACTGGCTGAATCCCACCACTGGTTCAGCTGCATAGTTGAGTCTAAGAAGAGACCAAGGAACAAACGTTCCCTAAATGTCACCAATGAAACCCACAAATACAAATGATCAATACAATAAGTTAGATAACAAATTGAACTATTAGGTAATAATATTTTTAATTGACTTTTAATTGGCTAAAATTGGAACACCTAATGTGTACACCAAATCCCTCCCCACCCTCAATTCCCTGATGGAGATCACTGGAATTTGCATTGCTTTAATCTAGCCAGAGAAGGGGCCTACAGCCTCAATACCGCCATTTGGGGAAAGCAAAAAGCAGAGGCCTGGTTTCCTGTGTTTGAAAAATGGAGGTGGAGCATCAAATCAACTGCTGTTTTTAAGAACAGCCTGGCAGGACATCATGCCACAAACATTTAAATGTGTGCCTGAAGAAGTGATCACAAAAACTCACAATGATTTTTTTTTTAGTGATCCAAAAAAAGTATCACCTTCTACCTCTGCATATATTCCTAGAACAGATATTTGAAAGGAGCTACCAGAAAAGCATAGATTTAAAAAAAATGAAGAGTGTGTGTCCCTTGGAGTTCTGTGGCCCTGATTTAAACTAGAGAGAAGCTAAGAGGGGCCATCCAGATGTTGATTGTGCTGACTAAGGCTGATGGGAACTGCAGTTCTGAGGAAGGACTGCATTTTGCCCACCTTTTCACCAAAGAACCCTATAAATTCTAGCCTCTCCTTTGCATTCTGGAGGGTATCTTCTGAGTAAACCTGCACAGCTCCAGACTTATTTTCACCAACTTGTAGTAACAAGAAAAACCACGTTGTAGAGAGGAAGCCAAGGTTGAGGAGGCAGTAAAGCAAACGGAAGTGCCGGAAGGTGTCATGAATTAACCTCAAGACCACAACAATTATCTAACAGGAGCTGTAAAGAAGAGACACTAGGCAGCAACACAGAACCCTTCTGTGACACCATCACAACTGGCCTGGTTTCCACCAAAGTAGACTGATAGGGACAATGAAGTTTTTCTTCTTGGAGCATAAAACTCAGCCTCTTTACTCCAGCGTGAAATATAATTTTTAGGGTTGGGTTTAAATGGCATGACATCCTTCAATTAATATCACAGATGGGAAAGTTATATTTTGGATTGCAATTCTCACAATCAGTGGTGGGATTCAGATTTTTTTTACTACCTACTCTGTGGGCGTGGTATGGTGGTATGGTCAGAGGGAAAGCCGTGTATTGCACCCGAATTAGGACTACTGTACTTTATTTCAAAACTTGGATGGGTGGGGCCAGCTGGAATTTCTGCTACCGGTTCTGGCGAACTAGGGCGAACCTGCTGATGCCCACCACTGCTCACAATCCACTAAGCTATGTGGCCCATTGGGATTTTGGGACTAATAGTCAAAACTCTGAATGTGGATCTTTAGAAAGCCCAAATGATGGCATCCATAAGTAAGGAGGTCAACAGGATGTGAAGGGAGCCCCACCTGCTTTACAGAGACAAAACAAGAACATAACAAACAAGCGAAGTGGGAGAATAGAAAAATCAGTCAAATGAAGACTACAGTAGTTCAGATGTATGGATCTAACAGGAGGAGGGAGTTTGGTTGATTTATTGATTTATTGATCCATCCATCCATCCATCCATCTATCCATCCATTCATTGGGGGGGGGGCTTAAACCCTGATTGAAGGGGACAAACTGGATACACACAATCTGTGAAAGGTCTGTATGCAATCACAACCATAAGCCACTTTCTGCAATCGAGGGACTCAAGTACATAATCCATTCTTCCAATGGTACTTATTCTGTGTTTATAACAATGGGAAAGCCCTTAAACAAAACTTTAAAATATGGAACTGGGGAGATCTCTTAGAAAGCTTCCCTTGTGGAGTTACTATATTTGTTTACTTTGTTAATCTAAAACTTAGCAGGATGTTTTCAATTTAGGAACTCTCACCTCTGGAATGAATGCCACAATTTGCATCAGAACTTTTTTTTACAGATGTATAAAGTTCTGTCTGACTTCTGTTCAGCATAAAAATAATTTTTTTAGAGACTGGTATCTCTGAAGTAATTGAAAAATGTCCAGTAGGGAAGCTCTGATCTTTGAAAAAGGAAGCAACATAATGCTGGACTCCAGTCCCTGGAGGGGGGGAAATCAAAGCTGGAAGGGGAAAAAACACCACACCTCAGGAGAGAATACAATAATACTAAGTCATAGATTTAGTCATTGTTTAAAATGAGAAAGGCTAGAGAGAAAAAGACTGAAACATCAGTGACACAGCAGGTGTAAAATGCAAAAGAAATTCTCCTTCTGGGTAGGCCTTATGTCTGCCTGGCACGCTTTGGTTTGTTATCTGAAGTGCCTGGAGATCTCAGAGAGCCAGAGGACACAAGGAGATCCAGGGGCAGGGCTAGTAACTTCACACTCATTCTTCACATATGTGTGCTGTAAGGGACACACACTCTGCCACAGTGACAGGGAGAGAAAAGAGGACATGAGGCCAGCCACTCAACTTCCTGGCTTCACAGGGACTGAAATCGGAGTCTTTTAAACCCAATTCAATGCCTTATTCACCACATTTTCCACATTGTTCTAAGAAATGTTAGATTTTGCAACTGAGAACCAAGTACCTTTGCAGGCCTTTACTGTGTGGATAATTCATTCTACTTTTGCTCTCTGTGATGAGGGGTGAAGAGCTCCAGAGGTTCCAGAGCCCTGAGTAACTACAGTGATTGAAGGCCTGTGCATGTCCCTTTGGTCAAGAGCTTTTGAGACATGGCAGGAAATACCCACACCTTTTTAACCCTACTTTTGCAATGCTATGGATTAGGCTAGGTGCCCAAACTACGGCCTGTGAGCCGGATCCAGTTCCCAACACCAATTCATCCAGCCTGCACCACCCTCGCTGCTCCCAGAAGTGGAAGTAAAACATGCCTATTTTACTTCCACTTCTGGGAGTAATGAGGGCAGCACAGGCCAGATGAATTGGGGCCGTAGTTTGGGCACCCCTGGTTTAAGCAGAGAAAATGGCAGTTTAAAATCTATCTCATTCTGTTGCAAAACAGATTGCAAGGCACATTTTACTTCCACTTTCGGTGGACCACGTGACCAGCCCATGATCTAAAAAGTTTGGGCACCCCTGGATTAGGCCATTGTTGTTCAAAATAACATCTGAGATTGTGACTTCTAGCAGAATCAGAGCCATTTGAAATGCAGGCCTCATTTCTAAAGTACAAACGTTGTTTTTCAGTAAACAAGCTAACTGAAGATCCGCACCGTTTCTTATCTGGATTCTAACAGATGTTCTAACAGCATAGAGGACAGAGGCCTGGCTACTTGTGTACAGGTCAACTCCCTTGAAGAAGCTATGGCCAGGCCTGGCATGAAATAGATACGATAAAACTATGTAAACCAGCTTAAACACATTGCTTTACATGATTGGTCCACGTATTTAGCTGTTTGAAAGTTGGACATGTGCTTTTAGTTATCAGTTTGCAGAAGTCTAATATTCTAGTAATTCTTCTTAGAGGTTCATATATTTGGTGTGTGCTACATTTATCATATTTTTGGGAATATAATAATGGGAGGAGTCATTTGCGTATGTTGTTTGTAACAGCGTAAGTTGTTTGTTCATTAGTATATAAGATGTATGCAGACACATGGCAGGTGTCCCTCCTCATTGAGAAGGCACCATCTTGCATGCAAGATTCCAATAAATTGGTTTCTATTTTCTTCTCCAAGCAACACTCCGACTGATTTCTTATTCCTGAATTAAGTATTTCTAAAGGCTTGTCATTATTAGGAGTTTGTAGTGACAAGATTAGGGGGTCTGTATTGCCAAGGCTGTGCCCAAATAAGCAAACAGGCCCACTGGTGCCCAATTCACTCCTTGCCCTTTCATTTTGACCCAGTCCTTCTTGCCTGGGACAGTATGTGTGTTTTTCTGGATATTTTGGGGTGTGGGGGAGGAGAGCCATTCCCATAAATAGGAAAACACAAATATCAATATTGTCACTGCATTAGGTGGGCATGAGGTACAGCCTTCTGGCTAGTGCAGGACCAATCTGGAGAACTGGATGCTCTGCCTTATTTCCCTCCTTTTTCTTCTAGATGTCAAGTAGAAACTCTGGCAACAGAAGTGAATAGAGTAGCTTCCCAAGGCAGACATAGGGAAGAGAGTGAGTAAGGGACTTTAAAGGGACAGTCAGCACAGTCCGCTTTGATTCCTTCTTTAAAAGGCAATGCAGGGAGCCTCCTCCTCCTCCTTTGAAGAACTTGGAAGTTCAGCCCATCCTCTTTCCTTCCTTGGTTTCCTCATTGTCCATCCATTAGCACTGAAAACAAAATCAATCCTGGTTTATATCTGAAGAGAAAGGAAAATAGAAATAACCTCTCTGCCCTTCCTCTACACCAGGGGTTCCCAACCTTTTCAAGCCGGGGGCCGGGTCACGTTCTCTCAGTCAGCTTCGAAGGTTGGATGGCCATTTTGCCCTACCTGCACAATGGGGTGGCCATTTTGTTTCTTGAATGCCCTTGGGGAGCCACATTAAATGGTGCTGTGGGCCAGATCTGTCTCACAGGCTTTGATGTTGGCAGATTGATATGCAGCAGTCAGCAGTTCCAAAGCTAAACACATCTTTATTTGGTGGGATGCAATCTGAACGTGTGGTAATGGCGGAGGTACAACTCCTTTTATACAGCAACAACACGTTTGAATATGGATACACGGTAGCCCATTGGCCACCGCCTGCGTGACATCATTCTGAGTCACGCCCTTCTTCACCAGGTGTAGCCGTGGCGGAAATGTTCCCGTGGTTGACAGTAATTGGAGAATTTGTACCATGTGAGCTGAACGCTCGCAGCTGCCCTCTATGGGTAGTTAGCTCGTGTTCCATTACAGCTGAGAAACATTGTATTCATTGCAAGGTTACATTCTTACATTGAGGTGGTTACATTCATTCTTAAAGATATAGTGTTTCCATACACAACACCCCTCCCCCCTAGGATGGGATGAAGTCCCTCAACCATTGTGGTTTTCTGAATGTGCGCTTGGGACGTATGGCAGCTTGGCCGATCTTGGGGGAACTAGGGGTTCCATGTTCTGCGGATTCTCACCCTGCAAGGGGAGAATGAGACTCGTTAGCAATCTGCTGCAGACTCGCTGTCCTCGATGGTTCCTGTCAGGGTGTAGGGGTAAATTCTAACCCTGAGAAACCGGGGGCACCTGGGACTAAACAAAAAAACCCACTTTTCGCTCGGATGGGTGGGGGACCACTCCGCACCCCCCCCCCCGGTTTCAAAAATCAAAATCAATCTCCTCAACCACTTCGTCATTCCCTTCCCCCCATGATGCCTCCAAAAGATATGGATTTGTATCATCCACCTCCCCTCTTGGTGGGAGGCAAGGATATGCATTTGTACTCGGGGGGTCCAAAGGATATGGGTTTGTACTTGAAGGGTACTCTGTGTCTCCCCCTTAGGATAAGCGGGTGGGGGAGAACCCTAACATTGACTCTCCTTGTTGGCTCTCTTCACCCTGGCTACTGGTGACCTGATGCCTGAGTTGGGTACTATGGGGGGGGGGTGAGTCGAGAGACTCAATCAGCAGGACCTGGTGCTCCTGTTCTACCTCGCACGTGGGGTCTCCCAGCTGTGGGAGGGGGGACCGGGAAAGCGCATCCGCATGGGCAATCTCCGTCCCCGGGCGGTGGACCAGTGCGAATTGGTACGCGTTGAGGAAGATGGCCCATCGTAGCATTCTGGAAGACAGAATCTGGGATGTGGGCTTGCCCGTGGTGAAAATCCCCAAAAGGGGCTTGTGGTCGGTCATGATAGTGAATTGCCAACCATACAGGAAATTGTGGAACTTCTTTGTCCCCGCTATTATGGCTAGGGCTTCTCTATCTGTTTGCACGTAATTGCGCTCTGCCTTTGAAAGTGACCTGGGGTAAAAGGGAACTGGGGCTTCCCACCCATTTTCCAACATGTGGCACAGCACGGTCCCCACCCCCACTGGTGAGCCATCACAGACCAGGACTACAGGTTTCCTTGGGTTGAAATGGGTCAGAACGGCATCTGAGGACAGGAGCCTCTTGAGCTCTTTGAACGCTTTTTCCTGGGTATCTCCCCACTGCCAAACCGCGTCTTTCTTTAGTAATCCATGCAGTGGCTCCACAATGGATGCTTTCCTTGGCAAGAAGGAATGGTAAAAATTTAGGAGCCCTAGAAATGACTGCAGCTCCGGTTTCGCGGTGGGGCGAGGGGCATTTTGAACAGCCGCAACCTTTGACTCGGAGGGCTTAATACCATTGGGGGTTATCTTGAACCCAAGAAACTAAACCTCCCTCGCAAAAAACACACATTTGCCCCTTCTCAATCTCAGTCCCGCTTTCTTGAATACTGTTAGGACCTTGTCTAGCCTTTTCGCTAGTTCTGATTCGCTCCCCCCAGTAATCAAAACATTGTTGAAGTAGGGGAGAACACCTGGGAGCCCCTTTAAAAGGTGTTCCACGAGGGACTGGAAAATCCCGGGGGCCAAATTTATGCTGAACTGTAGGCACGTTAACTTGAATGCACCTTTGTGCATGACGATGGTTTGCGCAGCGGCGGCAGCTGGAGTTACAGTGAGCTGCTGGTACGCCTGCGCCAAATCTAGCTTAGCGAAACATTTACCCCCGTGTAAAGTGGCTAGTAAATGGCTAACTACCGGCACCGGATATGCATTGGGCAGAATGGCCTTGTTAATCATACACTAATAATCAGCACAAATCCTAACCTCCCCGTTAGATTTCAATGCTGTAACAATTGGAGTTTCCCACTCCACAGATTCCACTGGAACCAAAATCCCCTGACTCACCAATTTGTCCAATTCCTCCTCAATCTTGTCCTTGAGGGCGAAGGGAACTCTTCTTGGCTTGAGCCGTATGGGTCGGATCTCTGGGTCCAAGTCAAATGAAACTGGGGGCTCCCTGTACTTCCCGAGCCCTTTTTGAAAACCGCCAGGTGTGTGTCACACACATCTCGTGTTGGGTCAGTCTCGATGGCATTTATGCCAGACAGTTCGATTCCCAGGGGGGCAAACCACTGCATCCCCAGGAGGCAACAAGACCCTTGTTTAAGAACTACTAGGGGCAGTTTCTCCGTGAACCTTTTAAACTTCACCGTGAAGTTTCCCACTCCCAAAACCGGGATCCCATAACCCTGTACGTCCCATAAGTTCGACTTTAAAGCCCTCAGCTTGGGCTGCGCATTAGGGGGAATGCACAGGAACTCCTTCTGTGAAAGGATGGAGTAGGATGACCCCGAGTCTATTTCCATCCTAACCGGGACCCCTTGTAACAGTACCTCAACATAAAAACGCCGGTGCTCCAGGGACACGCGGTTCACCGCCGGCGCATCGTCATCATGGAGACAAGTTCATGGAGGACAAGGGTATCAATGGCTATAATTATGGATACTTAAGGACAACCTCCGGGTTGGAGAGATAGGCAGGATATCTCTCAATGCCATTTCCAGGGAATCCTAAGCAGATGAAGGCATCTGCTTGGGAATACCCTGAAGGAAATGGTGAGCCACTATGTGAGACAGAATGCTGGACTGGATGGGCTGTGGCCTGTTCCAGCAAGGCTGTTCTTATGTTCTTATGTTCTTATGATTGGAGACCTTGCCGATCCCGGCCGCCTTCCGTCGAGGTCGTTCTGCTGAGCCCTTGTCCTCCATTCGCCGTCACCTGCACACCTTGGCGATGTGGCCTCGCCGCCCGCAGTTGTGGCACTCCGTTTTCCGGAAAGGGCACCTTCTCCGCTCATGAGATGCTCCACAGCCATCGCATCGGTTGCTCCCTTGCAAGCGAGTGTGACTCTCCGCTGACTTTTTCAGCACATTTTGGACATCGTCGTCTTCACTGGAGCCCGAACTCGCAATTGCAGAGGTCTCCGATGAGGATATCGGACTCTTCGGGGGCCACGGTGTACGCCAGGCCGCCTTCACTGTGACAACTGGCCCTTCGAGATCCGGGTGTCATGCTTTAAATATCTTGACCCCGCTCCTCACTGCCTCAGCCACCTGAGCTTCCTCCATCACGTCTCGGAGTGTCAGGTCGCGGCCCCGGGTCATTAGCTTTCTCTGGGTCTCTTCGTCCCACAGACCTCAGAGTAGCCAATCTCTGAGGGTTATCTCCAAAGTTTCCCAGTCACATGGGCCTGCTGCCAGTCACAGGGCTGCCGCGTATTCAGCCACAGACTCTCCCAGTTGCTGGTCTCTCCTCAGGAATGCTGCCCGGGCCGGAAAAATGGACACCGTTGGCTGGAAATGTTCCCACAGCATTGTCAGGATCTGTTTGAGTGGAACTGTCTCCACATTCCTCGGTGCCAGCAGGTTTACCAGGAGCTCTAGCGTGGGGAACCCCATGCTTGTGAGGAGATGTGACTGCTTTTTTCCCTCGTTGGTGATGTCAGCAACATCCATTGCATGCCGAAAATGCATCTCGAACAACCCCCATTTTTCGGGGTGCTTGATGTTGAATAGAGGCGCATGTACCTTCTGGGATGCCATTATCCCATCCTTGTCGCCAATTTGATGTTGGCAGATTGATACGCAGCAGTCAGCAGTTACAAAGCTAAACACATCTTTATTTGGTGGTATGCAATCTGAATATGTGGTAATGGCGGAGGTACAGCTCCTTTTGTACAGCAACAATACATTTGAATATGGATACACGATAGCCCATTGGCCACTACCTGCATGACGTCATTCTGAGTCATGCCCTTCTTCACCAGTTGTAACCATGGCGGGAATGTTCCCGCAGTTGACAGTAATTGGGGAATTTGTACCATGTGAGCTGAACGCTCGCAGCTTCCCTCTATGGGTAGCTAGCTCGCGTTCCATTACAGCTGAGAAACATTGTATTCATTGCAAGGTTACATTCTTACATTGAGGTGGTTACGTTCATTCTTAAAGATATAGTGATTCCATACACAACACAGGCCTTAGGTTGGGAACCCCTGCTCTACACCTTCTGCCCTTTCTCCCCCACACCCACCCTCATTTTCCTCTTCCATCTCTCCAACTTGAACAGGAGGGCTTGGTGTGGTGTGGCCCTCTGTCCCACAAGTCACTGTGCCACACCCTGTGATCATGCTGGAAATGCACAAAATACAATTTATTAGGCTAGTGCATGAAGCTAGGAGACACACAGGGAGACAGGCAGACACATTCTCTCTCTCTCTCTCTCTCTCTCTCTCTCTCTCTCTCTCTCTCTCTCTCTCTCTCTCTCCTCTCACTCACTCACTCACTCACTCACTCACTCACTCACTCAGAGACTCTGCAAACAAAGTATCTGAACCTAGTAATGAACCTCACATTGTGCAATATCATGGCAGCAACATAGAAGACAGACAGCCCTGTGTCCCAGATTTTTGGAGAAACCCTTGGAGATGTGAATAACATGGTACAGTATTTGAAACTATTTATATCAAAGCAAGCAGCTGCAGCTGCCAACCAACCCATCAGTCTTTGCTGGCCCTTTTCCAAGAAGCCAGAAACCCACCACAAGAAGGAATGGAAGAGGTGGGGAAAGATGTCATGAGGGCTCCTCTCCCCTCCCTCTGGTTCAGGCTCTGTGGAGGAGGGGGGAGCATGTGGGGTACCTCATCCTGGGCAGCAACTCCTGCATTGGCTTCTTCCCTCCCCCCCACAACACCTGCCCCTTTGTTGCTCATCCATTGCACAGGAAGTCAAGAGGCTTCTGGCTTCTTCCCAGTTGCTGTACCAGCACCAAGCACCAGAAATGACAAATATGACTGCAGATTGCACTCAGCCCTACTTCGGATTATCCGAACACCAATGTTTCCTCTCTCTTATTGTCATCTGGGGTGGTAAGTGAGCTAGAGGGGATCTGGGACCTATTTCACATCCCTTGAGAGTCCTCTTTCCTCTTCGCTTCTTCTTTTCCCTGTCTTTGTCTCCAGGCTTCCAAAGTATCTTTCTCTCCTTAGCTTTCCTGGTCAATGACTCTGCCACGTTGACAGTGAAGCAGGAGCCACTGTTTGCCAGCATATCACCAGGGAGGAACATGATGTTCAACTGCTCACACAGAGAGAGCTCAAATTACAACTTCTTCTGGTATCGCCAGGTGCCTGGGAAGGTCGAGTTACAAGTTGTGGGAACGCTGTATTTTCACAGTGACCACCTGGAGGAAGATAAAGATGAAGCAACAAAGAAGCGTCTGAAAGGAGAATGGCTGGAAAAAGAACATAGCATGAGGCTGCATGTTGAAGGTCTCCAACCAAATGATGTGGGGCTGTATCTGTGTGCTGTAAGCGACACAGTGAAAAGGTTAGGGAATGAGACTGATGCAAAACTGAAAGCCAGGGACAGAAGCCACTGAGAAGAAGTTCCCTCAGTCCTGTATGGAGAGTGAGCCCACATGCTGACACCACAAACAGGAACACATTTACCAGCAAAATGGCGAACACTTCCTCTCCATTCCTTACACCAAGGCAATCATTACTTTCTGATATCTGTTGCTCCAGTCTACACAGGCACATATTTGGCTTGTGTCTTTTTCATCACTCTCACATAACTGAAGATCTCAACCTCCCCTACATCACTTGGAGGACCCTGAATAGGCTAAGGGTTTGTTGTGTTCTGTAAAGCTGTGCCTTTAACAATGTACCTTTGCCATGTGTTAACAATGTAACCTTTCTGTGTGCAACATTATAACCATCAGCTGTATCAATGTAAACCTGATAAGGGGACGCGAGCTAGTGACCACTAGATGGCAATAGCGAGCGTCCAGCTCTCATGGCTCAGATTCACCTGGTTCAGCAGCGCGGGAAGATTCCCCGCCACCTCTTCACCTGGTCAAGAAGGGCGTGACCTTCTACGACGTCACGCAGGCAGCAACCAATAGTCTGTCGACGAGCCACATTCAAATGTATAGCCAGCTGTATATATTGAGCTACTCATCCGCCATTACCACATGTTCCTCCGGATCATCATGCAATAAACCTGTGTTAAGCCAACCCTTCGGCTGTTTCATTGTCTTTGGTCCCTTACACTAAATTGGCGACGAAGGTGGGATATGGCAGCCCACGGGACCAAGACATGCGCCGGTTTCGAAATCAGGAAACCGGGAGACTGGGAGATCTTCGAGATGGACTTCCAGGCAGCACTGATCGAGTCCGAAGTCATGGAAGAGGCAAAGAAAAGGGCCATCTTCACCAGGATGCTCGGTCAAGAAACCAAAAGGACCTTGGTGGACCTGATTGCACCGAGGAGGGTGAACGAATTCAAGGCCAAGGAACTCATGCAGATGCTGCGTGAGCACGTCCGGCCCGCCACGGCGATGTTTCCCGCTCGGAGTGCGTTCTGGAGGCGAGTCCAAGCGCCCGGGGAGACGGTCGCCGCATTCGTGGCGGCCCTGCGGATGGCGGCCGGCCCGTGCAAATGGGAGAATGCCGAAATCACCCTCCGGGACTGTGTGCTGTGCTGCCTGAACGACGCCGAGACCCAGCGCACATTAATGAACCAAGAGCCGCCTCCCACGTTGCAGGAGGTCGTCAGAGCGGCCCAGGCCGCAGAAGCTACGAAGGCCGGGGTCCAAGAACTCCAGGACTGGCGGCCGAAGTCGAGCAAGGCAGAGGCTCCGGTACAGGCGGCCCGGCGAACTTCGAGGTCGTCCACAGAGAGCAGCGACGACGAGGACATCCGGAGGGTCCGGAAGGAGAGCCGGCGATGCGACGGCTGTGGAGCGGCCCACGACCGCGTAAAGTGCCCCTTCCGGAAGGCCGAGTGCCACAACTGCGGCCGCTGCGGGCACATCGCCAAAGTGTGCAGGAAGAAGCGTGAGACCCGGAGGAGCTCCGCAGACCGTGCCGCGGGACAAGACCGCTCAACGAGAACCAAGGACGGCGCCCAGGCCACGCGGAAGCAGGACGGCGTGGCCGCATCTCCGATGGCAGCGAGGACGACGCCCCAGTGTTCAGCGTGTCTACAGGACACCCCCGCTATTTTGTTGAGGTACTAGTCCAAGGGGTTCCCATTAGGATGGAAATTGACTCGGGGTCCTCATATTCAATCATTTCCCAGAGGGAGTTTTTGGGAATTGCCCCCCACAAGCGACCTAAGCTCAAAGCGTTGAGGTCCACACTACGGGACGTGCAAGGGAACAGCATTCCAGTGTTGGGGGTTGGAGAATTTCAGGTTAAATTCAAGAAGCACGCCGCGTCCCTGCCCCTAGTCGTGCTCAAAGGGGGAGATTGCAGCCTCCTCGGGACTCAATGGTTCCAGCCCCTGGGTTTGTTTATTGGGGGGGTGCACGCCGTTGGGATGCACGCCGTTGGGACTGATCCAATTCTGGAGGTGTGCGAGGCGCACCCCGAAGTTTTCAAAAAAGGACTGGGGAAATTCAAGGGGCCCCCAGTGACATTCGACCTGGACCCGGAGGTCCGCCCAATTCGTCTTAAACCACGCCGGGTGCCGTTCGCACTTAAGGACAAGATAGAGGCGGAACTGGACAAATTGGTGGGCCAGGGAATCCTTGTGCCTGTTGATTCCGCGGAGTGGGAAACTCCAATTGTAACCGCACTAAAGGCCAATGGGGAGGTCCGCATATGCGCCGACTACAAGTGCACCATCAACAAGGCGATCCGCCCGAATGCATATCCGGTGCCGGTAGTCAGCCATCTGCTGGCCAGGTTACACGGGGGAAAGTGTTTCGCTAAGCTCGATTTAGCACAGGCCTACCAGCAGCTTACGGTGTCCCCTGCCGCAGCTGCTGCGCAGACCATAGTCACCCATAAGGGGGCGTTCCAGGTGACGCGCCTCCAGTTCGGCGTGAATTCGGCGCCTGGAATTTTCCAGTCACTCGTGGAACGCCTCCTGAAGGGACTGGAGGGGGTGTTGCCTTATTTTGATGACGTGTTAATAACGGGGGGAGTCGGGTTGAATTGGCCAAGAGGTTGGGGAAGGTCCTGACAATATTCGAAAAAGCGGGGCTGAGACTGCGAAAGGACAAATGCGTCTTCTTCGCCACCGAGGTTGAGTTCCTAGGGTTTTGTGTGACTCCTGAGGGAATAAAACCATCCAAGTCCAAGGTGGCAGCCATTAAGAAAGCCCCCCGCCCCACCTCCAAGCCCGAACTGCAGTCGTTCCTGGGGCTGCTCAACTTTTACCACTCCTTCCTCCCCCGGAAGACAGCGGTGGCTGAACCGCTACACAAACTGCTAAAGAAAGACCAGGCATGGAAGTGGGGCGATGACCAAGAAAGGGCTTTTAGCGAGCTAAAAAGCCTCCTGGCGTCCGACGCCATACTGACCCACTTCAACCCCAAACGCCCAGTAGTTCTGACCTGTGATGCATCTCCAGTGGGGGTGGGGGCGGTGCTGTGCCACGTGTTGGAAAACGGAAGGGAGGCCCCGATAGCATTTTACTCCAGGTCCCTGTCCCAAGCGGAGAGAAATTACGCACAGACAGACAGGGAGGCACTAGCAATAGTCGCGGGGACGAAAAAATTTCACGATTTTCTGTACGGCCGCCCCTTCACCATTGTAACAGACCACAAGCCCCTGCTAGGCATCTTTACCGCAGATAAGCCCACCCCACAGATCCTGTCCCCAAGGATGCTCAGGTGGGCCATTTTTCTCAACGCGTATCAGCACGCGTTGGTCTACCGGCCCGGGAAAGAGATCAGCCATGCGGACGCTCTATCTAGGTCTCCCCTCCCCCTAACGCCCAGCCAGGTGAGCAAGGGGGAGCGGGACCATCAGGTTCTCATGATAGAGGTGCTGGATTCGCCCCCCGTAGTGCCCGCCGACATTGCCAAAGCGACAGAGAAGGACAAGACGTTAGCGGCAGTTAGCTCCTGGGTGCAGAAAGGGTGGCCGGCGTCCTCCCCAGCGGAGGAGTTCGCTCCATTTTTCAGAAAAAAGCTAGAACTGTCCCTAGAGAGGGGGTGCCTCTTGTGGGGGCAGCGGGTAGTGATTCCCACTTCCCTTCAGCCGCGGGTGCTCAAACTGCTGCACGTCAGCCACCCCGGCATCGTGCGATCCAAGGCGCTGGCCCGGAGTTACTTCTGGTGGCCCCAGCTGGACGCCGACATCGAGCACATGGTCGGCACTTGTGAAAGTTGCCAATGCTCCAGACCAGAGGAGGCCCGCCTTCCCCACAGGGAATGGGACGCGGCTAAGGGGCCGTGGTCCCGGGTGCACGTTGATTTCACGGGCCCGTTCAGAGGCACCCTGTTCCTTCTCGTAGTGGACGCCTTCTCCAAGTGGTTGGAGGTTATCCCAGTCACGAACACCTCCTCGGCCCAGACCATCAGGCATTTGCGGAGGCTCTTTTCCACGTTCAGCATACCCGACACATTAATTAGCGACAACGCTAGTTGCTTCACGTCCTCTGAGTTTAGGGCATTCATGGAGATCAACGCCGTTCGGCACATCACCTCCGCCCCGTTTCACCCGGCCACCAATGCCCAAGTAGAGCGCCTCGTCCGCACCACAAAGGACGCGTTGCGGCGCATGGGCCCCGGGGATCTGAACCTGCAAGTGTGCCAGTTTCTGCTAGGGTACAGGGTGACCCCGTTGGCGTCAGGATACTCCCCCGCAGAACTCTTAATGCGTAGGAAACTGACCACCATCCTTACTAGGCTAGACCCCACGAGAGTAGAGGACAAAGGAAGGAACATCGGGCTAGAGGCTACAAAGAGTTTCAGTGTAGGCGCCCCCGTGCATAGCAGGAACTACGCCAGCACGGGCCTGGCCTGGGTACCGGGCGTAGTTGTGGAGCAAACCGGCCCCGTGTCGTACCGCGTGGAAACCAGCACAGGGCTCCTGTGGAGGCGGCACGCGGACCAGCTCCGACGCAGGGTCTCCGATGAGCAGGGCACAGACCAAATAGAGGAAAAATCAGCGTTAGGGTTCTCCCCCACCCGTTCAGCCCAAGGGGGAGGGAAAGGGGTCCGCGGGTCCCCACCAAGTGGGGAGGGGGATATTCTCGTAGATATCCTAGGGGATCTTTCTGAGGAGGAGGAGGAACCCGACCCCATACATATCTCGCGGAATGTCCCCACAAATGCGGATACCCCTACTAAGATAGATTTTGATTTTCAGAACCGGGGGGGTTTTTCGGAGTGGTCCCCCACCCGTCCAAGCGAGAAGAGGGGTTTTTCGTTAGCCCCGACTGCCCCCGGTCTGCCCACAATGGAGTTTTTCCCTTCCCCTAAGGCCGCCAGACAGCGGCAAGCCACTAACAAGTCTCCCTCTCCCATTTCAGGACAAGGGACCAGGGAACAAAGAAGCAGTAGCGCCCCCGGGGGGGGTCAGCCCTCTTCACGGCCCAAACGCACATGCAACAAGCCATCTTGGCTGAGAGACTTCGTCTCATCCTAGGGGGGAGGGATGTTGTGTTCTGTAAAGCTGTGCCTTTAACAATGTACCTTTGCCATGTGTTAACAATGTAACCTTTCTGTGTGCAACATTATAACCATCAGCTGTATCAATGTAAACCTGATAAGGGGACGCGAGCTAGTGACCACTAGATGGCAATAGCGAGCGTCCAGCTCTCATGGCTCAGATTCACCTGGTTCAGCAGCGCGGGAAGATTCCCCGCCACCTCTTCACCTGGTCAAGAAGGGCGTGACCTTCTACGACGTCACGCAGGCAGCAACCAATAGTCTGTCGACGAGCCACATTCAAATGTATAGCCAGCTGTATATATTGAGCTACTCATCCGCCATTACCACATGTTCCTCCGGATCATCATGCAATAAACCTGTGTTAAGCCAACCCTTCGGCTGTTTCATTGTCTTTGGTCCCTTACACTAAAGGGTTGGAGTCCCTAAATGCAAGACCAACATGCTCAAGTGGGGACTGCTGGTGGACAACAACACATGGTATGAATGTGGAGACACCCAGAGTCCAGCCCATTTACTGGTCTGCCGATCGCAGCCAAATACATGGACCAATGAGGACTTGGGTTTGGGCAATGACAAAGCGAAGAAAGTGGCTTTATTTTGGCAATCTAGGGTTTGATTGGGAATGAAATAAGAACATTTCATGCCACTTCTTCTTGTTGTTGTTTAGTTGCACAGTCGATTCCGACCCTTTGCGACCCTATGGCACCCCTGTCCTCCACCATCCTACTCAGCCTGCCCAGCACTGTGCCCTAAAGCGGTATGAGAGTTTTAATCCTCTGGCTTTTGCTCCATTCATGGTTCACACACTCACAGAGCTGAGCAAATCTTTGCTGTGCCAGTAGCCAAGCTGCTTAGTTGGTACAGGCAGCCAGCAAACTGCTTTCCCAAGATTATAATGAATTCCAGCAACCATGTACTGGATTTCCTGTGTGTTTAAATTCCCCAAAGGTGGTGGCAAAAAACAGCATTTTGAGAGCTATTTGCAGCAGTTGCAAGCTGCAAAACAGCCACTTTAGTGTATGGGACCAAAGACAACAGAACAGCCGACGGGTTGGCTTAACACAGGTTTATTGCATGATGATCCGGTGGAGCATGAGGTAATAGCGGTGGTACATCTCAATATATACAGTAGCCCTATACATTTGAATCTTGTAGCACGGTAGCTCATTGGCTGCTACCGGCGTGGCCTCGCCCAGGCACGCCTCTTTTCCTGCTGCTGAATGCAGATCTTTCTTCTGCTGCTGAATGCGGGGAAGGTTTTCCCGCGGCTATCCGTGATTGAGCAATGTGAACCATGTGAGACTGAACGCTCGCAGCTGCCCTCTATGGGCTGCTTGCTTGCGTTCCTTTACAGCTGAGATACCTTGTATTTGGAGTGGTTACATTCTTGCCTTTACAGTACAATGAACATGCAATCATACATACATACATAACATCCCTCCCCCCTAGGACGGGACGAAGTCCCGCAACCATTGTGGCTTGCCGCACGTGCGCTTGGGGCGTGCTTGCGCCTGACCTAGTGCTGGAGAGCCTGTGATCTCTGACTCCGCGGGTACTTGTCCTGCAACGGGAAACGGGGATTCGTTAGTGGCTCTGTGGGGGGTCCGTGCCTGTCTTGTGCCCGGGGATGGGAATGGAATGAACAGTTGGGAGGTAAACCCCTGCCTGTTGCTCTCGGACCCGGGGGACCCTCCTCTTGTGAACCGCGGAACCGATGAGGTCGCCCTTGTGGTTCTGCTACCTTCTGTTCCCCGCTCGGGGGACCTTGAGACTGTGGTGGGCGGACTCGCTGTTGCCTCCTGTCTTGGGGGTGTCGGTCTCCGGGAAATTGGCGCTATGTTGCATTCTAACTCACAGGGGCTACTGGGACTGGAAGTACCAGGGGCTGAACTGAAACCCCTCTTTTCGCCAGGACGGGTGGGGGACCACTCCGCTAACTCCCCCTGGTACTGTAAATCAACGTCTAAACTTCTAGGGGCATCTGTGTTTCGGGGAAACTTCCGAGGGGTATGTGTGAGGTCGGGGCTCTTCCTTTCTGCCGCGAAGTCCCGCAAAAGATCTCTGAGGATCGATTCCCTTTCCTCCCCCCTTGGTGGGGACCCATGTCCCCCTTTCCCTCCCCCTTGGGCTAAACGGGTGGGGGAGTACCCTAACGCTGATTCGTGGCTATTTTCGTTTTCGTCCTGTTCTCCGGGGACCCTGCGCCTGAGTTGGTCCACGTGTCGCCTCCACAGGAGGCCTGTACTGGTCTCCACGCGGTATGAGACGGGGCCGGTTTGTTCTATTACGGTGCCCGGCACCCAGGCTGGCCCCGCGTCGGCGTAGTTCCTGCAATGCACCGGGGTGCCTACGCTGAAACTCTTTGCGGGTTCCACCCCTATGTTCCGCCCCGTGTCCTCTACTCTCGTAGGGTCTAGCTTGGAGATTACCGTGGCCAGCTTCCTGCGCATTAACAGCTCCGCGGGGGAGTACCCTGACGCCAATGGGGTGACCCTGTACCTTAGCAGGAATTGGCACAATTTCAGGTCGAGGTCTCCGGGGCCCATGCGCCGCAGCGCGTCTTTTGTGGTGCGCACGAGGCGCTCTACTTGGCCGTTGGTGGCCGGGTGAAAGGGGGCGGAGGTGACGTGCCGAATGGCGTTGCAATCCATGAATGCCCCGAACTCGGCGGACGTGAAACAGCTAGCGTTATCGCTGACGAGGGTGTCGGGTAAACCGAACGTGGAAAAGACCCTCCGTAACTGTTTAATTGTAGTGGCCGAGGAGGTGCTCGAGACTGGAATGACCTCCAACCACTTGGAGAACGCGTCCACCACAAGGAGGAAAAGTGTTCCCCTGAACGGGCCAGCAAAGTCTACGTGTACCCGGGACCAGGGCCCCCTTGCTGCGTCCCACTCCCTATGTGGCAAGCGAGCCTCTTCTGGCCTGGAGCTTTGGCACGCTTCGCAAGTGCCGACCATGTGTTCGATGTCGGCGTCTAGCTGGGGCCACCAAAAGTAACTACGGGCTAGTGCCTTAGAGCGGACGATCCCCGGGTGGCTGACATGCAGCAGTTTAAGCACCCTCGGCCGGAGCGACGTGGGGATCACTACCCGCTGTCCCCACAAAAGGCAACCCCTCTCTAGGGACAACTCTAGTTTTTTTTTGAAAAATGTGTCGAATTCCGCTGCTGGGGAAGACACGGGCCACCCTTTCTGTACCCAGGAGCAAACTGTAGCGAGCGTTTTGTCCTTGCCGGTCGCTTTGGCGATGTCGGCCGGTACTACTGGAGGGGAGTCTAGGACCTCTATCATTAAGACCTGGTGGTCCCCCTCTTCCTCGCCCACGTGGCAGCAATCCCGGGGAATGGGGGACCTCGACAGGGCGTCCGCATGGCTGATTTCCTTTCCGGGCCGGTATACCAACGCGTGCTGATACGCGTTGAGAAAAATGGCCCACCTGAGCATCCTCTGGGACAGGATTTGGGGTGTGGGCTTATCTGCGGTGAAAATGCCTAGCAAGGGCTTGTGGTCAGTCACTATGGTGAAGGGGCGGCCGTACACAAAATCATGAAATTTCTTGGTCCCCGCAATTATCGCTAGTGCTTCCCTGTCTGTCTGGGCATAGTTTCTCTCCGCTTGGGACAAGGACCTAGAGTAGAACGCTATCGGGGCCTCCCTCCCGTTCTCCAGTACGTGGCATAACACCGCCCCCACCCCCACCGGGGATGCATCGCATATCAGGACCACAGGGCGTTTGGGATTGAAGTGGGTCAGTACCGCATCTGATGCCAGGAGTCGCTTCAGGTCATTGAAAGCCGTCTCCTGGTCGTCGCCCCACTTCCATGCCCCGTCCTTTTTTAACAATTTGTGTAGCGGTTCCGCCACTGCTGCCTTCCGCGGGAGGAAGGAGTGGTAAAAGTTGAGCAGTCCAAAGAACGACTGCAACTCGGGCTTGGAGGTGGGGCGGGGGGCCTTCTTGATGGCGGCCACCTTGGATTGGGATGGCCTTATTCCCTCGGGAGTAACACGGAACCCTAGGAACTCAACCTCAGTTGCGAAGAAAACACATTTGTCTTTCCGCAACCGCAACCCCGCTTTTTCAAATATTGCCAGGACCTTTCCCAACCTTATTGCTAATTCGGCCCGGCTCCCCCCTGTAATCAATACGTCATCAAAGTAGGGTAACACCCCCTCTAACCCCTTCAGGAGGCGTTCCACGAGTGACTGGAAGATCCCGGGCGCCGAATTCACGCCGAATTGGAGGCGCGATACCTGGAACGCCCCTTTGTGGGTGACTATGGTCTGCGCAGCAGCTGCGGCGGGGGTCACCGGGAGTTGCTGGTAGGCTTGGGCCAGGTCGAGTTTAGCGAAACACCTCCCCCCGTGTAACCTGGCCAACAAGTGGCTGACTACCGGCACCGGATACGCATTAGGGCGGATCGCCTTATTGATGGTGCACTTGTAATCAGCGCATATGCGGACCTCCCCGTTGGCCTTGAGCGCTGTTACAATTGGAGTTTCCCACTCCGCAGAATCAACAGGGACAAGAATCCCCTGGCCCACCAATTTGTCCAACTCCGCCTCTATTTTGTCCTTTAGTGCGAAGGGCACTCTGCGCGGTTTAAGTCTGATTGGACGTACTCCAGGGTCCAGGTCGAAAGTCACTGGGGGGCCCTTGAATTTTCCGAGCCCCTTTTTGAAAACCTCGGGGTGCGCGTCGCACACGCTCTGTATTGGATCAGTCCCGGCGGCGTGTACTCCCACGGCGTGCACCCCCCCAATGAACAACCCCAGGGGCTGGAACCATTGAGTCCCGAGGAGGCTGCATTTACCTCCCTTGAGGACGACTAGGGGAAGCGTTGCGGTGTGCTTTTTAAACTGGACCTGGAACTTCCCAACCCCCAACACTGGGATGCGGTTCCCTTGCACGTCCTTCAGTGTGGCCCTCAACGCTTTGAGCTTGGGCCGCACGCGGGGGGCGATTTTCATGAACTCTCCCTGGGAAATGATAGAGTATGAGGAACCCGAGTCCACCTCCATCCTAACAGGGGCCCCTTGGATTACTACCTCAACGAAGTAACGGGGGTGCTCCGTGGAAACGCTGCAAACCGGGGCATCGTCCTCGCTGTCGTCGGAGATGCGCCCTACTCCGTCCCGGGTCCTCGTGGTCCGGGTGCCGTCCTTTGGCCTCGTGGTGCGGTCCTGCCTCGCCGAGCGGTCTGGGGAACTCCTCTTGGCCTCGCGCCGTTTCCGGCAGACCTTGGCGATGTGCCCGCGCCGGCCGCAGTTGTG
This sequence comes from Bradypodion pumilum, assembly GCA_035047305.1. Taxonomy (NCBI): domain Eukaryota; kingdom Metazoa; phylum Chordata; class Lepidosauria; order Squamata; family Chamaeleonidae; genus Bradypodion; species Bradypodion pumilum. The sequence continues at coordinate 374,196,836 of JAWDJD010000001.1, forward strand.
GCACTCGGCCTTGCGGAATGGACATTTGGCGCGGGCGCGGGCGGCGGCGCAGCCGTCGCAGCGCCGGCCCTCTCTGTGGACCCGCCGGACGTCCTCGTCGTCGCCGCTCTCCGTGGACGAGTTCGAAACTCGCCGGGCCGTGCGCACCGAGCTCTCTGCCTTGGCGGGTTTCGGGCGCCAGTCCTGAAGCTCTTGCACCCCGGCAGTTGTGGCCTCCGCGGCCTGTGCCGTGTCGAGGACTTGTTGCCACGTGGGAGGCAGCTCCTTTTTCATCAGCGCGCGCTGAGTCTCGGTATCCCTCAGACCGCAGAGCAGGCAGTCCCGGAGGGTGACTTCTGGGGTCTCCCACTTGCATGGGCCGGCGGCCAGCCGCAGGGCCGCGGCGAACTCAGCGACCGATTCCCCGGGCGCCTGGACTCGCCTCCAGAACGCACTCCGAGCGGGGAACATGGCTATCGCGGGCCGGAGGTGGGTGCGCAGCGCCGCCAGGAGCTCTGTGGCCTTGAAGTCGCTCACCCTCCTCGGCGCGATCAGGTCCACCAAGGTCCTCTTGGTCTCGTGTCCGAGCATGCGGACGAAGATGGCCCTCTTCTTGGCCTCATCTGAGACTTCGAGCTCCACTAGCGCTCCATTGAAGTCTATCTCAAACAGCTCCAAGTCTCCCGGCTTCCTGATCTCGTAGCCGGCGCATGTCTTGGTCCCGTGGGCAGCCATGATCCCACCTTCGTCGCCAATTTAGTGTATGGGACCAAAGACAACAGAACAGCCGACGGGTTGGCTTAACACAGGTTTATTGCATGATGATCCAGTGGAGCATGAGGTAATAGCGGTGGTACATCTCAATATATACAGTAGCCCTATACATTTGAATCTTGTAGCACGGTAGCTCATTGGCTGCTACCGGCGTGGCCTCGCCCAGGCACGCCTCTTTTCCTGCTGCTGAATGCAGATCTTTCTTCTGCTGCTGAATGCGGGGAAGGTTTTCCCGCGGCTATCCGTGATTGAGCAATGTGAACCATGTGAGACTGAACGCTCGCAGCTGCCCTCTATGGGCTGCCTGCTCGCGTTCCTTTACAGCTGAGATACCTTGTATTTGGAGTGGTTACATTCTTGCCTTTACAGTACAATGAACATGCAATCATACATACATACATAACAGCCACACATTTTGATTCTTCTCCATCACTCGTCCAGGAAAAGTCTTGTGTTTTGGTTGGTGAGGGTTAAAGAGCCAGGACTTTTTGACTAGTAGAGACGGTGACCAAAACTGTGCCACAAAACACCACCTGCTCTGAACATATAAACAGTCATGGCTCCTCCATGATGAAGAGGATAAAGAAAGGTTTGCAAATGAGCTTGAGGAGAGGAAAGCCATGCTGGAAATCCACAAACCCCACTTTCTAACTAACCTTCTTTTTTTGCCCCACTCTCCTCAACCATCCAGTCAGTATCCCTTGAGGAACATTAGCTAAGGCAGCTCTTTCAACAGCCAAGGCTTCTTCTGCCTTCCCATTCATGATAATTCATGTGTGGTTTCAAACTGATGTGCCCAGATGTAGCAATTGCCATCTGGAGGAAGCCAAAGATTGATGTGGGCCAGACCATAATTCTAAATGTGATGTAGACTGTCCTGGCACAAATACACTCTAACTACAGTGGAAGGACCTCTGAGCTCTTTCATCAAATTTAGTTCTCCTGCTGCCACTACCACTACAGGGAATTGTCACATCCAGTTTGCAAACCACAGAGAAAGGTTTCAGGCAAAAGAATACAAAAATTTTTAAAAATGAAATGGCTTGAGAAAAAGGCAGAGCACTGAGCTCTCAGCCATCTGAAGCAATGTTTGTGTTCCCACCCCTTTTTGGAAGAACAGCTACAAAAATTGTACTTAACTACATAATTCAGCTTTCACTAGCCAGGATGAGTGTAAAGAGTGATGCTATGTCTTAAGACTGGGGTTCTCAACCTTTTCAAGCTGAGGGCTGACTCATGCTCCCTCAAACAGCTTTGGGGGCTGGACAGCCATTTTGCCCTGCCTGCCATACATGACACTTTCTGGGTGTAGCGAAGGCGGTGAGGGCCACATGAAATGGTGTCATGGGCCACATCTGGCCCCCGTGCCGTAGGTTGAGAACCCCTGTCTTAAGATCTAACTACATGAAGACCTGGGTTTATCCTCCCCTCCAAGAACTTTGGAAATCCACCTATTTTCAATGCTGTGGTTTGCAGCCGTAAAAGCTAGAGATTTTTTTCCTTTTAAATTAAAAAAATAGCAGGATCTCAGACAGCATATTTTGCAGTCCTTGATCCAAGGGTTGAAATTTTCAGAGAATCACGAGGAGCAGAGAACATTGTCTTCTTGGAGACTATTAATAGCAGAAGAAGCAGGTGCAGCCAACCTCCAAAGACCTATCTCAGAGGAATTTGAAACCCATGACAAAAAGGAAAGTAAAAAACGTAGGGGAGGAAATTGTGCCAGGGTTCCTGTCTCTAACTCAAGTTTAGCTAGTAGAAGACCAGCAGAGAACAGCCTACTTGTGCCTTAGGGTGAGTAGCATAGAATGCTGTCTCCTCCTCCTCTTCCATTCGCCCACAACACTTGCATTTTGGGTGCATAGCTATCACCACAAATCCAAAGGCTTTCCATTACTTTTCAGTTGATAGATCAACACCAGACTGAGATGGCTGCAGGAGTTACCCAGTCTTGTGGTGGGGTCTTTGAATTTTCTCCTCTTTCTCTTATTGTCCTCTGGTGTGGTAAGTTCCTTGATATGAACAGGGTGCATCTCTTAAGAGAGAGGAGATGAAACTGGCCTGGATTGTCGCCATCCTTAAATGTCCCTGCTTACTCTTGGGTGGTGGGAATCCATGCATACCTTCCTTAATTGACATCTCCTTGTTTAGTTAATCCATATTCTCTGGGGGTTTCCCCAGACCTTCCCACCTGACTTGACTCTTCCTCTCCTTCAGCTTTCCTGGACAATGGCTCTGCTCAAGTGATCGTGACCCAAGAACCGCTGTTTGTGAGTGCCTTGAAAGGAAAGAGTCTGACACTCAGTTGTTCCTACTCAGGAGCTTTCAACTACTATTTGTACTGGTATCGTCAGATCCCTGGGGAAACTGAGCTACAGCACCTTGGAAGCCTCACGAGTTATGACACTCAGTTGACTGATGTTTTGGATACCAAAAAGATCAGCGGAAAATGGACAGATAATGACAAGAAGAGAATGAGTCTGAATCTTGTAGGTCTCCAGCCAAGTGACACAGGGCTATATCTGTGTGTTTCCAAATACACAGTGAGTGAGGCAGGAAGTGGGGCTGGTGCAAAACTGAGAGCTGGGAACAGACATCCTACAAGTTCTTTCATGTGGCTGCTGAGAAGATATATTTGAGGAAACTACATCCCCTTCCCCAGCATGTTCCTAGAGACCTGCTCTGAACTTGTCAGCTGCACCCATATGGTGAAGTGACCTGCCATCCAGCAGCAAAGGTCACTTGGGGTGTTTGAAGAGGGAGAGTGGGCTAAATGTTATTTAGCTCCTCCCCAACCCCAAGGAAACAAAAGAAATGAGTGAGCTCAGATCACCCCATAAGAGGCCATCAAGACCATGCTCTTAGTATACTAAAGTCAATGGTAGAGTAAGCCCATTTGGATCAATGGAACTTATAGAGGATTTCACTCACCAATATTGCTCCAGTAGGTCTACTCTAGAGCAATTTGCTATGGCTTCAAGGTGCCTCCATGGTAGAAAAAGTAGGTTTGTTTGTATATTTCTGGTTTTAATTATACTGCCCAGAGTGGAAAAATATCCCAGATGGCTGGTATAAATAAGCAAGAAAATGGACAGGAAGGAAAGATGGACAGACAGACAGACAGAGAGACAGACAGATGGAGGGAGATGTGTCAATTTGTCTCCTCAACAGCACTGGGTCTTGGGCTGTAAATGGAGATGAACACTGTCAGATATAACTGGCTTTCGAGCAACGGAGACCTCTACCTTCACATAGGCCCATATGAATCAGTGTAACTGAAGGAGAAGCCACTCACCCCATCTTCAGTTTATGACACTAAGCAACAAGCTTTTGGCCACATTCTTCTACTTGCTGACCAGCTTGATAAAAACAGTTTTAACACCACCAGCTCTATAAAGATATTGCCCCACTAAGGGCACCACTTCTTTTGCAGGCACGAGACCAATCTACAACACATACATGTGTCACTAGACTAGATTCTGCCTCACTTTCACAATCCACAGTGGAATAAACTGTGAAGTGTCTCAAAAGCACTGCAGCTGAGATCACAGAATGAGGAACAACCTCCTCCTTTCAGTACACAGTGAAAGGTCCATTCATACCCAGCCCAGGGCCATCCAGTTGGAGGGGGTCTTTCCACACCCTCTTCGTGAGAGAGTCCTGGGAAGAGAGGAGGCCAGTGGTGGATGGTCAGAGTTGAGCCAAGAGAGGGCCTCTTGTGCTCTCTGGCTTTCCCATCAGTTCAGGACATTTTCTGCCTATGTTGAGTGCCTCCTCCCACTACCACATAGCAACGTGCACATTATCCCAATGTGCCAATACATGCTAAATGCACAAAGTGTATTTTTATTCATTTTAGTCTTAACATGAATACAGCTTGTAATTTTGCTCAGCAACGTGCACAAATGTACCAGTTCATGCATTTGGCATTCATTTACACTCTAGAATCGACTGACAGACAGACAGACATGTTGAGCAGGAATAGGAAACTTGGGTCTTTTAGTTCCAGTCCATTACCTCATTCTGCACATTCTCCTCTCCCACTAAAAAGGTGGGGAAATCTGCATCAAGATGCAATGGGCATTGCAGTTTGTATAAATTATGGAAGTCCAGCACATCTGCATGCCTTTACTAATCCTGCATAATTCATGCTGCTTTTTCATTAGTTCTGGATAGGAGTGAAGAACTGTGTAAACCACAGAGCTCCTGACCCACAGAAATCCTGAAATCTCCCGAGATTTGCTCACAGATTTTCAAACCCATCTTTGCAGTCCTCAGGCTTAGAAACACTTTTGTCATAAACAACATGAGTTTGGAGATTCCCACCATATAGAAACCTGTGCCTTGGGCCACATTCAATGTCTGGGGTGGTTTTCAATGTGTAATCAAGTCTCTTCTCACTTACACCAACCCTAGTTGGGTGTTCAATGTATGTAGGATTTTCAAGGAGTGGTTTATCATTGCTGCCACCAGTGCCTCATAAGACACTATGACCGTGATGGTGAACCTTGGCACTCCAGATGTTCTTGGACTTCAATTCCCAGAGGCCCAAGCCCTCATGAATCCACACGAATGGGTTTACTGCAATTCATCCAGCCCACGCCGTCCTCGTCGCTCCCGGAAGCGGAAGTAAAATGCACCCATACGGGTGCATATGGATGAATCACAGTAAACCCATTTGTGTGGATTCATGGGGGCTTTGGTTTCTGAGAATTGAAGTCCAAGAACATCTGGAGTGCCAAGGTTCACCATCACAGTCCTATGACCAAGTAGGGATTTGAACCCAGATCTCCTGAATCCTGGGATGACGCTCTATCCATTACAAAGAATGCCTCCAGTTACAGGATTCAAACATTCTGGGAGAATTGCCTAAAGTAGAGAAAAGTATCTTCTGTTAAACCAGGGGTGCCCAAACATTTCAGTCCATGGGCCAGTCACATGGTTCAGGGGGCTGGTCTCTATGGCCCGGGGGCCAGATCCAGCCCCCGATGCCAATTCATCCGGCATCAGGGGCTGGACCTGGGACCCGGGCCATAGTTTGGGCATCCTGTGTTAAACTGTCCAGAGCCCAGGAAGAAGGCATTGCCAGGATTCTAGATGCACCAGTTTAGTGTATGAGAGTCAAGACACAAGGCACAGCCATAGGCTGGGTTAACTCAGGTTTATTGCATGGTGGACAGAGGGAACATGAGGTAATGGCGGACGAACAGCTCTATATATATGGTAGTAACGTATTTGAATGTGGCTCCACGGTAGCCCGTTGGCTACTGGTCCGCGTGACGTCATGGCTGGTCACGCCCTTCTTGTCCAGGTGTAGGTAGCGGCGGGAAACTTCCCGCGCTGCGGTCTTTGATGGGTTTGAACCAAGAGAGCTTGGACGCTCGCTGCTGCCAGCTGGTGGTCATTAGCTCGCGTCCTATTACAGGGTTTATGTGATACAGCTGAAGGTTACATTGTTACTCATAGGCAAGGTTACATTGGTTCAGATACATTGATATCACATGTGGAAGGTTACACTGTTAGAACACAACACTCCTCCCCCCTAGGATAAGACGAAGTCTCTCAGCCAAGGTGGCTTATTTCGAACACGCTGGGGTCTCGGCGCGGGCTGCCCTGCCCTGGCTTCGCTCCCTCCTCCTTGCTCCCTGGCTGCCTGCCCTGTAACGGGAGAGGATGACTTGTTAGTGGTTTGCCGCGGTTCTGCGGCTTTGTTGGAAGGTGTGTGCTTTGTTTGGGACGAACCGGGGGCACTAGGGGCTAACGAAAAACCCCTCTTCTCGCTTGGACGGGTGGGGGAACACTCCAAAAAACCCCCCCGGCTAGCAAAATCAAAATCAAAATCGGATTCGGGGGGAGAATCGGATTCAGGGGAAGCGGCAGCGGCGGCCGCACACTCCTTTTCCCTCCCCCCGGGCTCGGATAGGACTGGGGTATCAAAAGGATATGAGTCGGGATCACTGCTTTCCCTCCTGGCTTCGGACTGGTGTCCCTCTCTGTCTCCCCCTTGGGCTAAACGGGTGGGGGAGAACCCTATCGCTGAATCCTGTCGCTGAGCCTCACTGATCGGCCCCTCACTCACTCGGTGCCTCAGTTGGTCAGCGTGCCTCCTCCAGAGGAGACCGGTGCTAGTTTCCACCCGATATGACACTGGCCCCGTCTGTTCTATTATCGTCCCTGGTACCCAGGCTGGGCCTGCGTTGGCATAGTTCCTGCAGTGTACAGGATCGTCTACGCCGAAACCCTTCGAGACCGCTAAACCTATGTTCTTCCCTTTGTCCTCGACCCTCGACGGGTCTAACCTGGACAAAAGCGTGGTCAGTTTCCTCCGCATCAGCAACTCCGCCGGCGAGTATCCAGACGCTAAGGGGGTCACTCTGTACGCTAATAGAAATTGACAAACTTGGTGATTTAGATCTCCCGAGCCCATGCGCCGCAGCGCATCTTTTGTGGTGCGCACCAACCGTTCCACTTGGCCATTCGTGGCCGGGTGAAACGGCGCGGATGTGACATGCCGAATTGCATTTGCCTCCATGAATGCTGCGAACTCAGCGGACGTGAAGCAACTGGCGTTATCGCTGACCAAAGTGTCGGGTAAACCGAACGTGGAAAAGATCCACCTTAGCTGGCGAATGGTAGTGGCGGAGGATGTGCTCTTTACCGGAATGACCTCCAGCCACTTTGAGTATGCATCCACCACCAGGAGAAACATGGTTCCTCGGAACGGGCCAGCAAAATCTACGTGCACCCTGGACCACGGTCCCCTTGCTGCGTCCCATTCCCTATGCGGGAGGCGGGCCACCTCCGGTCGGGAGCACTGACATGCCTCACAAGTGCCAACCATATGCTCTATGTCGGCGTCCAGCTGGGGCCACCAGAAGTAACTCCGGGCCAACGCCTTGGAACGGACGATTCCCGGGTGGCTGACGTGCAACAGCTTTAGCACCTTCGGCCGCAGGGACGTAGGAACCACCACCCGTTGGCCCCACAAAAGGCACCCCCTCTCTAAAGACAACTCTACTCGCTTTCGGAAAAATGGGTCGAATTCCGTGCCTGGGGATGACGCCGGCCACCCCTTCTGCACCCACGAGCATACTTTCTCTAGTGTTCTATCCTTTCCGGTCGCCCTGGCAATGTCGGCCGGTACTATCGGGGGTGACTCCAAGGCCTCTATTAGCAATACCTGGCGGTCTCTTCTTACCCCTGCCTTCTGGTCGTCCGACAAGGGTAACGGCGACCGTGAGAGCGCGTCTGCATGGCTGATTTCCTTCCCTGGCCGGTATTCTAACTCATGTTGATATGCGTTAAGAAAAATAGCCCACCGCAGCATCCTCGGGCACAGGATCTGTGGCGTGGGCTTATTTGCAGTGAATATTCCCAACAGGGGCTTGTGATCAGTAACGATCTTGAACGGCCGACCATACAGAAAATCGTGAAATTTCTTGGTTCCCGCTACTATCGCTAGTGCCTCCCTATCGGTCTGTGCGTAATTCCGCTCTGCTTGGGACAGGGACCTTGAATAAAACGCTATCGGGGCCTCCCTTCCGTCGTTTAACACGTGGCAAAGCACCGCCCCCACCCCCACCGGGGATGCATCGCAGACTAAAACTATGGGCCGTTTGGGGTCGAAATGAGTCAGGATTGCCTCGGATGTGAGGAGTTGCTTTAACTCTGTGAACGCTCTTTCTTGCTCGTCACCCCACAGCCATTTTTCCTCTTTTTAAAGTAACCGATGGAGCGGCTCGGCAACAGACGCCTTCCGTGGAAGGAAGGTATGGTAGAAATTGAGAAGCCCCAGAAACGACTGTAGCTCGGTTTTGGAAGTGGGGCGAGGGGCTTTCTTAATGGCGGCTACCTTAGATTTGGACGGCCTAATTCCCTCGGGCGTGACACGGAACCCTAAAAACTCAACCTCTGTTTCGAAAAATACACATTTGTCTTTTCTCAGTCGCAGCCCCGCTTTCTCGAACACGGTCAGGACCTTATCCAATCTGTGAGCCAGCTCGGCCTTACTCCCCCCCGTTATCAACACATCATCAAAATATGGCAACACCCCCTCCAGCCCCTTCAGGAGGCGTTCCACTAGCGACTGAAAAATGCCAGGTGCCGAGTTCACGCCGAACTGTAACCTCGACACCTGGAACGCCCCCTTATGTGTGACTATTGTTTGTGCCGCCGCTGTGGCGGGGGTTACCGGGAGTTGCTGGTAGGCCTGTGCTAAATCGAGTTTAGCGAAACACTTTCCCCCATTCAGCCTGGCCAGAAGGTGGCTGACAACTGGCACCGGGTATGCATTAGGGCGGATTGCCTTATTAATGGTACACTTATAATCAGCGCAAATGCGCACCTCCCCATTAGCCTTCAGTGCTGTTACAATTGGAGTCTCCCACTCCGCGGAATCCACAGGAACAAGAATTCCTTGACCCACCAGTTTGTCCAGTTCCGCCTCTATTTTGTCCTTTAGCGCGAACGGTACCCTGCGCGGTTTAAGTCTTATCGGGCGGACCTCCGGGTCTAAGTCGAAGGCTACAGGGGGTCCCTTGAACTTTCCCAGTCCACTTTTAAAAACGGCGGGGTGTGCGTCACACACCGCTTGTATTGGGTCCTCGCCTACGGCATGCACCCCCCCTATGAACAGACCTAAGGGCTGAAACCACTGTGTTCCGAGAAGGCTACAACTTCCCCCCTTGAGCACCACTAGGGGAAGTTCCGCAGAATGTCTCTTAAACCGAACCCGGAATGTCCCGACCCCCAACACTGGAATGCTGTTCCCCTGTACGTCCCGCAGTGTGGCCCTCAACGCTTTGAGCTTGGGCCGCATGTGGGGGTCGATTCTCAAGAACTCCCTCTGGGGAATTATAGAATAGGAGGACCCCGAGTCAATTTCCATCCTAATAGGGGTCCCTTGTACTAGTACCTCAACGAAGTAATGGGCCTGTCCCGCAGATACGCTGAGCACAGGAGCGTCGCCCTCGCTGTCGTCCGAGATGCGGCCCACGCCGTCCTGCTTCCTCGTGGCCCGGGCGCCATCTTTGGACCTCGCTGGACGGTCCGGTCTGGCTGAACGGTCTTGCGACTGTCTCCGGCCCTCTTTCCATTTCCTGCACGCCTTGGCAATGTGCCCCCGACGTCCGCAGTTGAAACACTCGGCTTTTCTGAATGGGCACCTCACGCGCTCATGGGCCGCTCCGCAACCATCGCAGCGGCGCCCGCCTCTCCGGACCTTCTGGACCTCCTCGCCATCGCTGCTTTCTGAAGACGACTTCGAGGTCGGTCGGGTTGCATGCACCGACTGACCGGACTTCCCGTGCACCGAGTTTTCCGCTTTGCCGGCCCTCGGACGCCACTCACGCCACTTGTGCATCTCATCTACTCCAGCATTCGTGGATTCCGCGGCTTCCGCGGCCTCTACAACCTCTTCCAGTGTGGGTGGTGGCTCCTTGTTCATCAGGCTGCGCTGTACTTCCTTGTCCTTCAGGCCACACAGCACTCCGTCCCTGAGGGCCATCTCTAGGAAGTGGTCCCATCTGCAGGGGGCGGCGGCTACCCTCATAGCCGTTACGAAGGCTTCTACCGACTCGTCCGGCGCTTGAACTCGCCTCCAAAACGCGCTCCGAGCGGGAAACATTGCCCTCGAGGGTCGGAAACGCTCACGCAGCAGTTTCATGATGTCACCGGCTTTGAAATCACTCATCTTCTTCGGTGCAAGAATGCCCACCAGCGTCCGCTTGGTTTCCATCCCAAGCATGCGGGTGAGGATGGCCCTCTTCCTTTCCTCGTCGTCTTCTTTGACTTTGAGTTCCACCAGTGCCGCCTGGAAGTCCATCTCAAATAGCTCCCAGTCTTGCGGTTTGGAGATGTTGAACCCGCTCTGTGTCCTGGCTCCATGGGGATCCATCATCCCACCTTCGTCGCCAATTTAGTGTATGAGAGTCAAGACACAAGGCACAGCCATAGGCTGGGTTAACTCAGGTTTATTGCATGGTGGACAGAGGGAACATGAGGTAATGGCGGACGAACAGCTCTATATATATGGTAGTAACGTATTTGAATGTGGCTCCACGGTAGCCCGTTGGCTACTGGTCCGCGTGACGTCATGGCTGGTCACGCCCTTCTTGTCCAGGTGTAGGTAGCGGCGGGAAACTTCCCGCGCTGCGGTCTTTGATGGGTTTGAACCAAGAGAGCTTGGACGCTCGCTGCTGCCAGCTGGTGGTCATTAGCTCGCGTCCTATTACAGGGTTTATGTGATACAGCTGAAGGTTACATTGTTACTCATAGGCAAGGTTACATTGGTTCAGATACATTGATATCACATGTGGAAGGTTACACTGTTAGAACACAACAACCAGCTAACAAGGTGAACTTCTTAATCACTGAGCCACCGCAGTCCCTACTTATATAATCACAATAAATTAATTAAATGACCTTTCATTGCCTTCAAACTTAGGATAATGCCTAAGAGTGAGCCAGTGCCTCACTCTTCCAAACAGTAGGGTCGCCCCTTGCTAGGTCTGCCTTTACGAATGACTCCTCGGTACACTTCACTCTGTGAGAAGTAACCTCGATCCATTCCGAGGGGTTTGCTTCTGAATGAACTCGAGAAGTGAAAGATTAATGTATGGCTCAAAGGAAGAGTGACATCGTAGTGTCATAGTTCGCGTGTTGGACGGGACTTTTCAAAAATCTAGGTTTGAGACCCCACTAGCCTACCTGCCGGGCTGTGGTGATGAACAAGGTTCATGCAGGACGGACGGGCTATAAAACCACCCAACTGCACCCCTTGTTTTAGGGATTGGGTAGTTTTAACTGTTTTTAACTTGTTTTTTAAATTGTCATTGTGAACCGCCCTGAGTCAGCTTGGGCCAAGTGGGCGGTATCTAAATTTGACAATTAAATTAAAATTAAATTAAATTAAACTGACCCAAGAGACAGATAGGACCCCCTCCCTCCTACCAGAAAGTATCCGTGGGATGCCCTCCCCCCTCCACCGGGGCAGTCCTGAGAAGGGTGGAGGCCAGATTTGGCCCCAGGCAGTTCCGGAGAGCTCCCAGGGGCACCGGGGAGGATTGGAGCGCCTGTCTCCAGAGAGGGCGAGTTGGGCTCCGATCGCGGCAGGGATGGAAAGAAGGCGGTAAGGCCGGAGTTGCTCCCGCCATCCCAGGATCAACCGGGCATGATCGGGACGGATTCCTGGTGATGCAGTGGTTCAACTGCTCTCCTGCAAGCCAAAACAATGTGAGTTTGATCCTGGCGGGGACCAAGGTTGACTTAGTTTTCCATCCTTCCCAGGTTGGTCAAATGAGGACCCAACGTGTGGGGGGCGGGGGGGCAAAATGCAAATTAGTTTGTGTTTGTACCACCCTGTTATGTCCAGGCTGTCATACTTTGACAGCCTGACTATCGCGAGACCTGTCAAAAGGAAAAAGGTTGCGTTAGCAGTTTGGGCGCTGAATTCAAATTAACTATTGTTGACTGTTGTTTAAATGTTTGTACTTTAAATCACAGGCCAATCTGATTAAAGCCTGCTCTTTTTGTACTGATTGTAAGCCGGCTCTTAAAGAATATAAATACAGCTGGCTGGGGCCATGCTCTGGCTTGGCCATTGACTGCAGTTGAGTCACGGAGGGAGAAGACAAGAGCTGAATAATCAATCAATGAAGGTTATTGTTGTGTCCAAAGGTTAATTCCTTTTCAAAAGTCAAACCATGCCGACAATGAAGAGAGCCATTCTAAAAGCGCGAAATTCTATTATGTGTCAGTGCGGTAAATGTTGAAGTTGAACTTTTTTTGTCCCCTCTGGAAGCCTGCCTAAATGTACCTTGTGTGGTTTGCCCGCATTCATAAACTGGCCATAACCTTTCCCGATGGGTTCACTCGCTATGCACATGGCTGAGAATCACCACGGGCTTTGATGGAAAGGAAATTGGGGTGCGGGCTAGATATTAGATTCTCGCAAGAAATAGGCTAGGCAGCAGGGTGTGGACTAAACATAGTAACTCTTTATTCGGATCGGGAATCGGGACTGAGTACCACATGTAGGGAGATGGTATCTTATATACAGAGATTTTACCATTCAACAACAAAGGAATATACCAGCGGACAATCACAGTTTACTACAGACAACGATCCCGAGGCAGGGTAATAAATACAGACCACCCGAACCACTCGGGACTGGACTTTCACAGCACATCCATCTCACGTGCCTTCCTTGCGGCCAGTCACTCCAATTCTGTGGGCCATTGCAACAACCTTGTTTTGTAACGCTCCTGTTGTGTTTGAATACATTTTATGCTGTAACGTTTGTGAAATAATTAGGATCATTACTATTCTCCATTTTGTCTCCTTCTTCTTGGTCTCGTGGGACTGCATTCCCGCCTAAACTATGTAGTCTGTACAGTCTTCACTCCGATCCGATAACCTCCAAGTTACCCCACTCCCCTTCCTGTCGCTTCCCGCCCAAATGTATCCATTTCTGAGTGTATATATTGAGCAGTACTGCAACACTGTTCTCCATGTTTGTTATGTATGTTAACTGTGTTTTCTGACAGGAGCGGAATGTATCTTTTCTCATGTATCTATTCTTATGCAAATAAGTGGATCGAAAATGGGCACACTCTATTAGCCAATGGGCTTGTTGTATTATTATTACTGTTACTGTTTATAGGAGCAGAATGTATCTTTTCTCATGTATCTATTCTTATGCAAATAAGTGGATTGAAAAATGTGCACACTGTTAGCCAATGAGCTTGTTGCATTACTGTTACTGTTATTGTTTATAGTGTATATAAGTCTGAGTTTTGCCCCATCCAAACAGTGTTCAAACCCCACTAATAAAGAGCTGAATTTCACTACTTCATTTGTCTGATTCTTCATTCCTTAAATGAAGTGTCTCATATACTTGTCAAGTATCCCATATTGTCCAGGAAAAACCCTTATTTTACCCTCTTCCCTGACGTCATCCCGTATTAATTAGACTGCAATGGCCTATTGCTGCCATTGGAGGGCAGCAAAGGATAAGCATAGTTGTCAAGTATCCCATATTTGCTGGGAAATTTCCCTTATTTCCAAATCCAAAACTTGACAGGTATGTCCTTGAACACTAAACTGGTGACGAGGATGGGATAAAACTCAATCTTATATACACTATAAGCAATAACAGTAACAATTGAACACTAAAATGTTCTGACTGCCAATAAAGTGTTTAGCCCTGTTATGCTGGTTGCTTCGTATTTCTACCAGAACATCAAAGCTCCGATCACTGTATATATAGAGGCCACTCCTGTACAGTACATAGTCGTAGTACCCAGTCTGAAATATGAGCTGAATAAAGAAGCACTGAGTTTAATGGGCTCCAAAAAAAATTACTACGTACTCTGTGGGTGTGGTATGGTGGGTGTGGCCAGGGGAAAAGCCCTGTGTTGCACCCAAATTAGGACTACTTTATTTCAAAACTGGTGATGCCCACCACTGGTTTAACCCGATCCTGCTGGTAATACTTCTTGCCCTCGGATGAGCAGTCATGCTACAAAAAAAATTACTACCCCGCCCACCACCACCACCCTGGGCGTGAGGTGTGGCTAACTCTGTGGGCCATGCCCATTTGGGCGACCACACCATGGCCTGTGGTAGGAAGGTCGGCGTGGCCGAAATGGGCGTGGCCAGCCAAGTGGGCGTGGCCTGGGGAAATTTCCGCTACCAGTTCCCGGGATCTGGTGGGACCTGGAGCAGCAATACATGATACACACCAAACTGCTGCTGCCTTGCTATGACTCAACAGTTAGCCACCTTATTGCCAGCCTGAATCATTGCTACTGCCTGACTTAACATTGGCGACAAGGACTGAGGATGGGTTCCCACTCACCTACCGTCGGGCCATTCTGCCTCTCCGAGCCTGACAAATGGCCGTTCTACGAAGTGCAATTCACCAACTTCTTGGTTGCTGAAAAAATAGATGGCAAGGATCGTCAAAGAGCTTGTTTCCTCACCCTCTGCAGCCTGCGCACCCTGGAGTTGGCAGTCAACCTGCTGCTTCCCCGTGACATCACGACCGTGTCCCTGCCAGACATCTTGGCTACATTGAGAGGTCATTTTAAACCTGCAGTGTCCATTTTTCCGGCGTTCCACAGACGGGGGCCAGCAGCCGGGAGAATCTGTGGCAGATTATGCAATGGCGCTCCATTTAGTGGCCCCTCCTTGCCAGTGGAGAGACCTGGAGGTGGAAGCTCTCCGGGACCGTCTACTTTTTGGGTTGAAGGATGAGGCGGCGGGGCGGTGGCTGTTAAAGAGGGAAACTCTGTTGTTTGCTGAAGTCCTGAAGGTGGCATTCGCATTCAAGGCTGCAGAGAGGCCACTAAGCGCTATGTAAAGGTAAAGGTTTCCCTTGCTCAAAAGCCAGTCATATCCGACTCTAGGGTTCAGTACTCATCTGTTTCAAAGCTGAAGAGCCAGTGCTGTCTCCTTCTGCAGAAGTTTCCGTGGTCAGGTGGCAGGCATGACTAGACGGAACGCTGTTTACCTTCCCACCGAAGTGGTCCCTATTTATCTACTTGCAATGTCTTGCTTTCGAACTGCTAGGTTGGCAGGAGCTGAGACAAAGACGGGAGCTCATTCCGTCCTGCACTACTCGGGAATCAAACTGCTGACCTTCCGCCTCCCAGTCAGCGTCTTAGCCACTTGAACCACTGCAATCTTAAGCGCTATGTGGTGGTAGGTAAAAGTGTAATTGCTATTGCTGATTAGCAATTCCCAAAGGGGTCACTCTCCCTCCCCCCTTCTCTCTCTTCCAGCCCAGATCCGCCTTGACCCCAGGGAGGCCCGACCTCTCCTCTGAGAAGGGAGGGTTTCTTAGGAACAGGGTGGACCTGTATTCTCCGGGTCTGGAGGCTTGTGGATTTCCCACGCCCGTTGGGCATGGAACGGCCCTGGCAGAGGCCACTACGGTAGAGAAAACTCCTGGCTCGTGGCATCTGCGGGCAGAGAAATTAAGGGGGGTGGATAAATGATAGGGTTTGATTCACCCAACTCCTGACCTGACCCGCGGTTCTGCTGAAAGAGCAAATACCTAACCCAGTTACCTATTAGAGTAATCACTCATCTCCGTGTCTCAGTGTAATCTCAGGCACAAACAGATGCCATGTTTACCCCTGCCTGATCCCTGAACAATGGAGACTCCGAGGTCCATGTTTGCCCCAGTTAATTAACTTCCCCAAAGAGATTCCCAATTAACTTGAGTACACAGGTGATGTAATTTCTGTCAGGTGACAGTCTTGCCACCGTTGCGCTTTTCCTTCTATATATGTTGCAGCCTTTTCTCAATAAAGTACTGATCATATCCTCCTCCATACTGCCTCGTATCATTCCTTGATCAGTCTCCTCCGGGACCTACGGCCCTCAGCGGCCCCGATTCCTACAGAGGCTCCAGGCTGTCTTGGAGCCCCGGGGGCCAAAGACCTTTCCAGAATCGGCGGGGCGGGGTGGGGTGGCTGTGCGACTCAGTCCTCCTATTCCCTGTGACACAAAAAGGCAATCGGGGGAGGAGGGCGACGAAGAAAAGGTGATCTTTATGGTGACTTATTGCGCCCAGTTCCTAACGAGTTCTTCCTTTTTTTTTGAAAAGTACTGAGGAGGCCCTGCAGGGGTGTCAGTGGCAGGAGCTGGAGCGCCCCCTGGAGGCATCGATAGCAACAAAGCAACTGGGACCCTGCCTGGAAAGCGGAGCATGTTTCTTCCCGTCAGGGAGCAGCAAACCTGTTGGAAAGCTTGACCCCGAGCACGGGCGGGGTATATATGGCTCACCAAATGCCCTTGGACGTCAAATCCCATAATCCCTCGAGCCAGCTAGGACTGAGAGATGTCCAAGACTTGTTGCTACCTGAGGCAAAGTTCCATTCATGTCGCCTATTTTGGCAACTGAGGCCAAAAAAAGTAATAATTCACACTATCTTTTTCTCCATCTCCCTGGCATTAACCAGACATCAATAATAAATCAATAACATGTGTTTCTACTATTTAGGAGTTTGTTTTTTCCTTAATGGTAGGGTCGGGTCAGAAGTTGTTAAGAGTTATACTCTGTCCGGATCAGGGCCGTAGCCAGGATTCTAGATTTAATGGGGTGAAAAATTTTCAGGTGGGAGAAGCAACAATGCCACATTCACATTTATAACATTGGCATAACGGGGTGGGGTGGGGGCTGTTAGCTGAGGAGGGGTTTTGCCCCCCCCTGCCCCCTCCCTCTTGCTACGGCCCTGGTCCAGATTTTTCTTCTCACCCACATCTTCAAATGATAAATAATTTTCAATGTCTGAACTAGCTAGAAAGCGTTCCCTTGAGGTGACTTTTGAAATTATTATTAGCCACCTTTTACCTTTTAGTTGTGTAACCAATGTCGGTTTGCATACATGCATATATTGCAATAATCACAAGGGTGGTGTTTTCTCTCAGGATAGGTAAAGATAAAGGTATCCCTTGCTCGAAAGCCAGTTGTATCCAAATCTAGGGTTCAGTCAACGGTGTGCTGGGCACCTTTGGAGAGTGGTGGACAGGAAGTGATGGGGGCGCCTATTGAGGGGAGAAATCCCATACATTCCTATTACCTCTGCATGCCTCGGGGGGGGGGGCAGTCACTGGGGTGCACCAGGATGAGTCCCTGTATCCCTGTGGGCCAGCACACCACTGCGTTCAGTGCTCATCTCTGTTTATAGCCAAAGAGCCAGTGCTCTTTTATAGCCAAAGAGCCAGTGCTGTCTGTGTCTGCAGATGTTTCCATGGACATGTGGCAGGCATGACTAAAAACGAGTACATGGAGCGCTGCTTACCTTCCCACCAAAGTGGTAACTATTTATCTACTTTCAATTTCTTGCTTTCAAACTGCTAGGTTGGAAGGAGATGGGACAGATAATGGGAGCTCACTCCATCGTGCAGTGTCGAACTGCTGACCTGTTCACCTTCCAGTCATCAAGTTCAGCATCTTAACCACTAAGCCACCACAGTCCCTTTATCTCAGGATACAGATGTGTAAAAAATGTTCAATAAAGCCAGATGCAGGGGTCAAGATGTCACAAGGCAAATGGATCACAAACCAATGAGGTAAAGTGTAATCAAGCAGAATGACAGACAAGCATGCATATCAATACAGCTTCCTACAGCTAGCAGTAACATGATTATTCAGATTAGTTTTAAATGTCCCCCTTTCGATCTTAAAAGGGTAAAGTTGCCAAGCAAAGTATATGCTAATGAGTTTAACCCCTTACTGTTTTAACCTCTTAATTGTGTGGGCACATCCTGTTGTGCTCATGTTGTAAAAGAGAATTTGCAGGAAGGTTAGTGAAGGTGGTATAATACACCAAAATACAGTACAGTAAAACCTCGCATAAAGAGCACCTCGCTTAGAGACTAACTCGCTTAAAGAGCAGAACTTTTTGTGAATGGTTGCCTCGCTTAACAACTAAAAACAACCAAAAACTCACTTAACAACTAAATCGGGGTTTGCAATTTCCCCCCCCCCCCAATCAGAAGTCACAATCGGTCACTTACAATGGTGTTTCGCTTAAAGAGCAAACTCAAAGAGCAATCTCGTGGAACACATTATGCTCTTTAAGCGAGGTACCACTGTATATAGTACACAAAAATATAATACAGTATATAAAATATCTAGCAGCATATAGCAATCTGTGTATCAAATTTGATAATATCCCAGACTCCTCTGCCTTCCACCATCCTAGTAACCCAAAAATTAGGATGGTGCAGTGGTTCAACTGCTCTCCTGCAGTCCAAACGTTGTGAATTCATTCCTAACCAGTGAGGCCCGACCTCTCCTCCTCCGAGAAAGGAGGGTTTCTTAGGAACAAGGTGGACCTGCTTTCTCTCGGTCTGGCTCCAGGCTGTTTTGGAGCCACCATCCTAGTAACCCACAATTTAACTAGTTACAAGTATTGTAGCTTGTTTCACTCAACAGAAAGTGTCACAAAAAAAGTGAAAATCACTTTTGAGTAATTGACATTGACATTGGTGGCACTCCTGAGTCTACCTATAACCTTCCAGTTCTTTTCCTTCATATAACTCTAACCCCAACGCAGCTCCTAAAAAAAATCATCTAACTGCTGATGAACAAGATCTCTTTGTAGTCAGCACTGTGGCAGATCGTTATGAGTGTTAACACTGTCACTGTCACTTTGGAAGCCAATGTAATTGCAGCCCAATTTTCCCTACCTCTCTTGATCTTTGTCTTTCCACAAAACACTCTGTCCATTTAAACCTGTAGCCCAACTGTCAACTTCCAGGTGTCTTAAGAAGCGTGCCAACATCCATAAAACTGAAATAACTGTGATAATCTTGAAAGCACCACAGATCTTTAGGGTTTTTTTTATGTTTTACATGCACAAACAGACTTGTGCGGCTTCTTTTTTGACATCTTCTTTCCTACAAGGAGCTCAAAAGTAGCCTATCTTGTCTCCTTCTCCCCCTTTTTATGCTCATAGGACTGTGAAGTAGCATAAGCCCATGGTGGCAAACCTATGGCACGCGTGCCAGAGGTGGTACTTGGAGCTCTGTCTGTGGGCTCCCATGCAGTTGCCCCAGCATAGTTTTCCCTGCCCCTCTGCTCAGCAGCCAAATGGGAGAGATTCCTTCCTCCAGCAGCACAGAGTTTGCCCCACTCCTCTGCCCAGCAGCCCAATGGGAGAGTCTCCTCCCTCCCCTGTTGCCGTGTTGGCACTTTGCGATAAATAAGTGGGTTTTGGGTTGCAGTTTGGGCACTCAGTCTCTAAAAGGTTCGACATCACTGGCTTAGGCTGAGAAACCCAAGGATACCCACAGAGCCTCTTGCCAGGTATAGCAATCTAACCCCTCGGCCACACCATGTTTACCATTTGAAAGATACCTATTTTAATATTTTGCTCTCACTGTGGCAACATGTGAAACCACAAGGCACAGGAAATGTGAAGAACATCGGAGCAAGAGAAATAAGAACAAGGTATTTGATGTTTCAAACCACATTTTTTTAAAAAAATAGAAACATCAGAGATCCAACATCTGCCATTGGAAGGAAAGTTAGAGTGAGCTTTTCAAGAGAAAATTATCTGATGTCTCATGGACTAAAGATCTGGTTCCTCTACTCAAACAAGGCAGATTGTGATATTTTTGAGCCACAACTGGGCATACTCCAGGCAATGGCCACCTTGTGCCAGCTAATCTTTTTCACACTAGTCAGGAAAAAGAACTACAAAATGAATTCACCAAAGGTGGCTTCATTTTGGCAGTTTCATGTCTGGCCTAGACATAGGAGAAGACGCAAACAAGGCAAAAAATGGCTAGATGCAAACCAAGGAAAGTTCCTGCTGCCCCACCTCCCCAAACAGCTCTTATGCAAGCTGCACTTGTTGAATTCCCCTATTTTACACAACTATTAAAGTTGGGGGAACCCAGTCCTCTTTTATCTGGAGGGTGAAGGTAGATGTTGTTCCTTTTTAAACTAGCATCGGCCTTTTTCCTCGTCCGTACTGTATTTCTAATGCTTTACAGAACACGAGATGGAGCAGAGAAGCCCAGGTGGTGTCCCTTGGGAAGAACAAGAATGGCAAAAAAGTGGGGGCTTCTGAATTCTCACCCCCACTCGAGCTGAGCAATCATGTTCCTTTCAGTTTTTTGACTGGCTTGTTATTTTGCCCTTACACTTTAGAAAGGGGACATTTCCAGATGTTATAACCCTATTGGGTATAGATTGGAACATCGTCGATCTTGAGAGAAGCTTTGAAACATGCAGCATGTGTTTAATGGATAATGTATGCTTTACATTATTGTCTACCAGCCTTAATGCATTGTCTCTAGTGATGTCTTTCCATCAGTGAACAGGCATCGCAGATATGTCAAACTTCCCATCCTCCCCCTTTGAACTACTATCTCCAGAACAGATGATGAGAAGACTGTAGGGAGGAAGGTAGAAACATGCCCTGAAAAGAGTGGAGAACCAGTTACATAACATTAGATATGGCCCATTGTCCCTCACTACTTTTGTTATTTGTTTTGGGAATATAAGTATATGTTGGAGGTGTGGGACAGATGTGACTTACACAAAAATGTTAGAATTTTTTGAAGTGGTAGCCATGTTAATCTGTGCAAGGTTATCGGAGAGTAAACAAAACAAAACAACAAAAAACATTGTGGCACCTTAAAGACTAACTACTGTATTTTAATGTAATTTACTGTATTAATTAATTACTGTATTAATTACTATATTAATGTTATTTACTGTATTTTAATGGTAGCTTTTCAAGACATAAGAGTGATGCTTCATGGCATTAATTTATACATATCAGATACAAAGGTACACAATGGTTGGTTAGTATAACAGAGAAGTTTACAAATTAGTGTGGGTTTTTACAACTACAGTAGTAATAGCAGAAGATCTCTGATTGTTTTTCAAATTTATTACTGTGAACTTTGGTTCTGTTGAATTGTAAATGGTTGGAAGCAAAATAAACATTATGGTGTTACACATCTGCTAATGTGTTTATGTTTCAGGGCTAACATCCATTAACAAGGCTGTGTGAAAACTGACAATGATGTGAGTGCAGAGCCCAAGTGCTTATTTTGTTTTGTGAGGTGGCTTGAGGGTATGGATTGAGAAATTACAACATATAACAACCTGTTAGTTGTAGCATTTTAAATTTGATAATGTCCCAGAAACCCTTGACTAATATTCAAACTTTTGAGATGGGTGTCGAGCATAGGTAAATATTTTATCTCTGCTGTTTCACTCTGGATCCTTCTCGCATAATTTTTCTGTTCCAGGATGCAACTTTCTAGTCTTGTGCAAAGTGTCCAGGTAGATTGAAATGATTTGAAACAGGTTTCTGTGTACTGTATTGCCATTCCTGATGTCTGATTTATGTCCATTAACTCATTTGCATAGAGATTGCCCTATTTGTCCTATGTAGAACGCAAAAGGGCATTTTGGCAAAAGATGGCAGAAATCACATTGGCAGAGGAACAAGTAAAACTGCCTTTAATGTTGTGTGTGGTGTTGTTGAGTCCAGTAATAGTGCTGCCATAGTAAATGTGGTGGGCATAACTGGCACCTGGGTTTGTAGCAAGGTCTAATTCCCATCTGTTTCACTGTTGTGTGTCAATAGTTGCTTGAGATTAGGGAGGGGGGTTGTCTGCAAGCAAGTAAAAGTCTGCCACCAAGAGCTTGGGAGAGTGAAGTATTCTCGTCAAGGATGGATTGAAACTTTAATGCAACTTTGCCACATCCACTTATTCTTTTAGGGGGGTGGGGTGGAAATGGCAAATGCTACTCATCCCTTATCTATGTCACACTTCATCAAGACAAAATGAAACCACCAAAAATATCTGCAAACCCGCTTAGCCTTGAGCTGCTTATTATATACAAAGGAGGAAGGCGTAGGCAAGAAACCAATAACATCCCTTTCCGTCCTACTTGCAGTTGATAGAAAGCCAAGATGACTGCAGCAGCCCTAGCTTGGCTCCCCCGTGGCTTCTCTCCACAGCTGCTCATCTTCTGCCTCTTGGCCTTGCAGGATAGTAAGTATCTGACCACACAAGTGCAGGGACAGAGCTGACCCTCTCCCAGTGTTGCAATGCCCTTCCTATCACAGGGGCAGCCACTCTCTTACCCTTCCCTTGCCTAAGTTCTCTGGAGATCTTCACTGACCACTTGACAAAGTCTCACATTTCCCCCTCTCTTAGGTCCAGCTGACAGCAACTCTGGCGTGAAAGTAACTCAGGAACCTCTATTTAGAGCCCAGCCAAAGGGGCAGACCCTGGAACTGGAATGCTCTGTGAACCAGGACAACTATTACTTCTATTGGTACCACCAGGTCCCAGGACAGACGGAGCTACAACCCCTTGGGAATTTCAACAGCTATGATAGTGATCTGAAAGAGCCATCACAGAAACTAAAGGCTCGGCTGAGTGGGGAGCGGAAAGACAGATTTTCCTATTTGAAGCTAACAGACCTCCAGTCTAATGACAGAGGGCTGTATTTCTGCAGTGCAAAGGACACAGTGCTTCGAACAGGAACAGATGCTGGTACAAAACAGAGGGTGTGACCATAATACAGTAAAACCCCGACTTACATATGCCTTGAGTTACATAAAATTCAACTTAGATAATGATTTTGTGCTAAAGCCATGTCCTGATTTACACGATTTCCTATGGGTTTGCTTCAAGTTACATAAAGATTCTTTTTCCTATGGGTTGGCTTTGAGTTATGTAAAAATTCATTTCCCTATGGGTTTGCTTCGATTTAATAAAATTTTCATTTTTCCTATGGGTTTGCTTCGAGTTACGTAAAAATAAAATTTTCCTACAGGTTTACTTCGAGTTACATTAAAAAATTGTATCTTATTGCATTCCTTGTATTTATTGTATTCTTCATTTTGTATTGTTTAGAGAGCTTTATTATGTTGTAGAGAGCTTTCTCTTATGTTGTTAGCCACTCTGGGTGGCGCTCATGCCAGAAGGGTGGGATATAAATAAACCAATAATAATAATAATAATAATAATAATAATAATAATAATAATAATAATAATAGTAATAATAATAATAATAATAATAATAATAATAATAATAATAATAATAATAATAATAATAATAATAATAATAACCAATTTAAGCAAAAGCCTACGGAACAGACTTTCTTCGTAAGTAGCGGTTTTACTGAATGCCCCTATGTGTATACAGTTGTTCTCTACATTGGGTGCTGGCAACAACCCAGTCCACTTTTATGGGCTCCACTTTTATTTGACTTTTTTAGAGTACATCTACATAAGAACATAAGAACAGCCTTGCTGGAACAGGCCACAGCCCATTCAGTCCAGCATTCTGTCTCACACAGTGGCTCACCATTTCCTTCAGGGTATTCCCAAGGAGATGCCTTCCCCTGCTTAGGATTCCCTGGAAATGGCATTGAGAGATATCCTGCCTATCTCTCCAACCCTGAGGTTGTCCTTAAGTATCCATAATTATAGCCATTGATCCCCTTGTCCTCCATGAACTTGTCTAATCCTTTCTTAAAGCTGTCAAGACTGACAGCTGTCACCACTTCATCTGGCAGGGAGTTCCATAGACCAGTGATCCTCTGGGTGAAAAAGTACTTTCTCTTATTTGTTTGAGAACTAGTACCCAAAAATTTCATCGAGTGTCCCCTAGTTCTAGTGTTATGCAATAGGGAAAACAGTTTTTCCTTATCTACTTTGTCCACACCATGCATAATTTTATAAACTTCAATCAGGTCACCTCTTAGATGCCATCGCTCAAGAGTGAAAAGGCCCAACCGTTGCAGCCTCAGATGGTAAGGAAGGTGTTCCAGTCCCCTAATCATTCTGGTTGCCCTCCTCTGCACTTTCTCCAACTCCATAATATCCTTCTGGAGGTATGGCGACCAGAACTGTACACAGTATTCCAGATGGGGCCTCACCATAGATTTACAAAGAGGCAAAATGACACTTGCTGACTTATTTTCTATACCCTTCCTAATGATCCCTAGCATTGAGTTTGCTTTTTTCACTGCTGAGGCACACTGGGTTGACACCTTCATTGAGTTGTCCACCAGGACATCAAGGTCCCTTTCCTGGTTTGTCGCAGAGAGTTCAGACCCTATCAGTTTATAAATGTAATTGGGGGTTTTTGCCCCAACATGCATCACTCTGCACTTACTAGTGTTAAAGCTCATTTGCCACTGTTTTGCCCACTCCCCCAGTGTCAAGAGATCCCTCTGGAGCTCCTCACAATCTCTCACAGTTTTCACTACCCTGTATAATTTAGTGTCGTCAGCAAATTTGGCTACCTTGCTATTTACTCCTACCTCTAGATCATTTATGAAGAGGTTGAAAAGCAGGGGTCCCAGTACTGAAACTTGGGGGACCCCACTCTTTACTTCTCTCCACTTGGAGAAGTGTCCATTTAGTGCTACCCTCTGTTTCCTGTCCCTTAGCCAGTTGCTGATCCAGGACAAGACCTGTCCCTTTATTCCATGACTGGCAAGTTTAATCAAGAGCCTTTGGTGTGGGACCTTGTCAAAAGCCTTCTGAAAGTCCAGATAAACAATGTCAACTGGATCCCCCTTATCCACATGCTTGTTGACACTCTCAAAAAATTCCAACAGATTAGTGAGGCATGATTTGCCCTTGCAAAAGCCATGTTGGCTCTCCTTTAGCAGCGCCTTCTCTTCTATGTGCCTATTAATTCTATCTTTTAGGATGGTTTCCATCACTTTACCTGGGACACATGTCAAACTGACCAGTCGGTAATTTCCTGGATCACCCCTGGATCCTTTTTTGAAAATTGGTGTTACATTCGCTACCTTCCAGTCATCAGGCACAAAGCCTGATTTGAGGGAAATATTATATATTTTGGCTAGGAGATCAGCAATTTCATCTGTAAGTTCCCTGAGAACTCATGGATGGATGCCATCTGGTCCTGGTGATTTGTTAGTGTTTAGCTTAACAAGACATGCAAGGACCTCCTCCCTGATTATTTCTATCTTGCTTAATTCTTCGGTTTCCCTCCCTACGAAGATAGGCTCTGTTTTGGGCATGTGGTCTCTGTCTTCTTCAGTGAATACTGAAGCAAATAATTCATTGAGTCTCTCTGCAATCTCTGTTTCCTCTTTAATAACCCCTTGCCTTTCATTGTCATCTAATGGTCCAATGGCCTTCCTAGTTGGGTTCTTACTTCTAATGTAATTAAAGAAGTCTTTGTTATTTCTCTGAGTATTTTTAGCTATACGCTCCTCAAAGTCTTGCTTTGCTTTCCTGATTGTTGCCTTGCATTTGTTCTGCCATAATTTATGTTTCTGCCTGCTGTCCTCATTCAGACAAGCCTTCCATCTTCTAAATGAGCTTTTCTTGCTCTTGATCACTTCCCGAACAGCTCCTGTAAGCCACATCGGAGTCCTCTTGGACCTGGCAGTGCCCTTTTTCCTTTTGGGTATGCATTCCAATTGGGCCTCTGTTATTGTTTTTGTAAACAGCCTCCATGCCTCTTGGAGTGTTTGGACTCTCTCAATTTTCCCTTTCAGCTTCTTTTTTACTAGTTTCCTCATCTTTGGGAAATTTCCTTTTTGAAAATTTAAGGTCTCTGTGTTAGATTTTATCAGTGACTTGCAGTCTATGATCAAGTTAAACATAATTGAGTTGTGGTCACTGTTCCCTATTGGATCAGTCACATTAACATCTTGCAGCAGATCCTGAGTATTACTCAGGATCAAGTCAAGGATTCTTGTACCTCTAGTTGGGTCTTCAACCATCTGTCCCAGGGAACAATCATTTAGCATATCTAGGAACTCTACCATGACCATTCAATGAAATCAGACAATAATTTCCAATCATAATTAATTAGGGTCTCAAAGTAAAAGTCAGTTCATTGTTTCAATGATTCCAGACTACATCAGCTTGTCTGTTTCTACAAGATTTGTTTATTTATACCACTCATATGTTCCATATGCACAAAACACATCAAAGCTGTTAAAAGATCCAAAACTCTCACAGCTATGGAAAAGCTGTAGGCACAAATACTGAAAAATATATGGGAACCAAGCATAAGTTTCAGACAAATATTTAAGTCAGTATTCTATTCAAAATACAGGAGCATAAAATTACAATAAAAATATAAAAAATAAAGTTTCGATTACTTACTAAAAATACTAAATACTTAAAATGTTATCAGTGATATACTGGCCCACAGGGATACAGGGACTCATCCTGGTGCGCCCCCAGTAACTGGGGCTAGGCAGAGGCAGGCATAGGCACCCCATCACTTCCTGTCCACCGCTCTTCCCAAGGTACCCAGCACACCCCTGGATGTTATCACCTAAAAAGGCACATTGAAAAAACAGATAATGCATCTAAAAACATCATTTAACAGTAAAAAGCATTATAGCACTAAATAATCTTTAGCCTTAAACATATTATAATAACACAGAGAAAATTATTCTAAGTGCTGATCCAGCCAAACCAGTTTGAATTTATGGAGGAAAATCCATGTTGTCTTCATCTGCTGCCACTGTTGCTGCTTGTCTCTGGTGTGTTGTGAAGTTGTGTTGATTCTAATCCCCTCTATCAACAATCCTTTCTGTGTGGGAAGGGGTGAGATTCCACCCCCTGACATCAGCCAACATGTCAGCTTGGTCTCAGGCACAATCCAGCATCAAGACCCAAACAGTTCCCTTGCCAAAGCTTATTTGCTTCCACAAGTGTAATGGGAGATACCATCCACCACCCATATTGAGCTAAATTTCAGCTCCCAGCCCAGTCACATTCTAAACATGGACTGGAAAGGGTGTGACTCTGCTTTTCACTCCAGACAGCACTGGCAGAATGGTTTGGTCTTGTTCAGTTCTCCTTAGGCAAAAACAGACAGTACCTGTATAACCAATTGCATCTCTAGAAGAGGGAATACCTTAACTGCTGAGTGCACAGCTGGAACATTTTTCACTTGCTTTGTGTTGTGATTTGTCTTCAGGATTTAAGATGGGATCTTTTAACATCTGACTTCTCATACCCCGAAGTCTTCCAGAATGACATCTCTCCAACACTAACATGCTTTCAGCTGTAATCATGGACTATTTCTGTACTTGATACCTAAAAGTGCCTCTTTTTAACAAACTGTGCCTATTAAAAGTGGAGGTGTAAATCTGTCCACACAATGCAACCTTTCAGTGCATTAGAAGCCTTGTCAGGGGAAAAGCAAGCAAGCTAGAGTGTTTAGAAACATTAAAGATGATCTTTTGGACCCAAGTTCGAACTTCCTGTCAGCCTGCGATTTGTGTCGTCCACAATAGTTGAGGTTTCTAATCTGCACAAAAGGGAAAATAGCAGAGCTTTTGTAATACTAGTGCAGGGGTGCCCAAACTACGGCCTGGGGGCTGGATCCAGCCCCCAATGCCAATTCATCCAGTCCACGAAGCCCTCTCGGTAGAAGTAAAATGTGCCCATATTTACTTCTGCATCTGGGAGCAATGAGGGCTTTGCGGGCCGGATGAACTGGCATTGGGGGTTGGATCCGGCCCCAGGCCATAGTGACCAGCCCCCTGAACCACATGACCGGCCCACGACCTGAAAAGTTTGGGCACCCCTGTACTAGAAGTACTTATTTATTCCCTGGAATAAAGACGGAGAAACCATTCTCTTCTTTTGAGTTTTTGCCAAGCCATCTACCACTGTGTGATACAGGGAGCACTGTGGTACAAGCCTTGAGGACGTCTTTACAATAACCTCTTTTTGTGTGGGGAAGAAGATATCTTGGGTGCCATCTGTGGAGGGATCCCAAGCATCTGCAAGGGGGAAAAGTAATTAACCCTTCACTCCCTGGGAGAATCTGACTAGGTATAAGAGAGAATATTTGGCCGCTTAACTCTTCCTTTGCAACATGTGTGGGTTTTTCCTCCTGCTTAGCTTCTCCCTTCTCTTGCTGTCCTAACTCCGCTTAGGGCCCTTCTGGGGGAAATGGGGTGGGGGGGGGAAGTAACCACTCTCTTCGGTAGACACTCTTAACTCCTAAAGAATTACCTAACCATCTGTTAACTTCCAGCTTGGCTGTGTCTTTAAAAGAAGAAAATAATAATAAATTAACCCTGCCTGGAAGAATCTTGCAAAGCAGAACAAATATTTGGGCCCTGAAGAGTTTTAACCCAAAAGAAAACTTTGTACACGGAATCAAAAGAATATGTTTTTATTTGGTTAGAATTCACTTTAGGTATCATGCTGACTTTAAAAAAAAACTCCATGCATATTTTGAATAAAAAGCTTATCAAAATGCTAAGAAACATTGATAGTTCCTATGACTTAACGGTAATCGGTAAGGCCAAAAACCCAGCAGCTGGAACATAGAAATCACCAATCATAAAAACATTTTGCTTCTCCAGAAACATATCAAACTGGGCGATAATCCAAAATCTTCAGTCCATGTTGACAGGAAAGCAGCAGCTAGAGAGCACCAGAAGTACACATCTCTGCATTTCCAGAAATGAAAGTAAAACTAGTAACTATACAAAGTAACGGTAAAGGTAAAGGTTTAGGTTAAGGGCTGCTTTCTCAGCCTTCCCGCCCGGGCTCACCTTGACGGCTCTGCGCCCCCGGGCCCGACGGGTCCTGGTGGTCCTGCTTCTCGCCCACGTGGGCGCAGAGCAGCATGTCGAGGCACATGGCCTGCGAGGAGGGCTGCATGGCGGGGCCGGGAGGCTCTAGAGAAGGCACCCGAGAGAGAGAGAGAGAGGGAGAAAGTATTCAGTAGTGGCGGGAAGGGGGAGGGCTGGCAGAGGCTCCGGGGGAAGAAAGGGGCTGCCAGGGCGGAGTAGAAACGGCGGGGAAAGGAAAGTCACAGAAGGAGAAGGGCCGAGGGGCCCCCTTGGGTGGGCGAAACGCAAGCAACGCCGCCCCCTTCTCTTATTTTGTAAGAAACGAAACTGGGCTGAGGGCGGTGGGCTCCCTCCTCATGCCAATGCCAATGAGTGGCACGGCTTTGGAAAAAAGTTCGGTCACCACACTTGATAAGCGAAGTCTACAGGTGAAACTGGGGAAAAATTAGAATATCGTGCCACTGTCCATCCATTTCACTTAAAAGGTGAAACAAATATATGAGATAGGCTACCTACGTGCAAAGCCTTAATGTCATGCCTTAATTCGTTATGATTGTGACGACCATGGAGTGCATGAGATTACGTGATGATAATGGGGTACATGAGATTGGGGGGGGTGTCATAAACTGTAAGCCATAAGCATCAATATTATAACAAAGTGAGGCTTGAACTTTCTCGCTTTGCATGTAATGAGTCTATCTCATTTGTTTCTTTCACCTTTTAAGTTGCATTACTGGACTGAATGGACATTTGCACGATATTCTAATTTTCCGAGTTTTACCTGTTTAATAAGGAATAGAAACTCTTCTCAGGACAGCTGATGGAGCAGGGTGGGTGATTGGCCTCTAGCTAGGTCTCTCACGTTTGCCATCCTCAATCAACTAGTTAGGTAAAGGTAAAGGTTGCCCTTGCTCGAATGCCAGCCGTACCTGACTCTAGGGTTCGGTGCTCATCTCTGTTTATAGCCAAAGAGCCGGCGCTGTCTGCTTCTGCAGACGTTTCCGAGGACATGTGGCAGACATGACTATACACCGGAATGCACAGGACTGCTGTTTGCCTTCCCACCGAAGTGGTAGCTATGTATCTACTTGCAGTTTCTTGCTTTCGAACTGCTAGGTTGGCAGGAGCTGGGGCAGAGATGGGAGCTCACTCCATCACGCAGCACTCGGGTCTTGAACTGCAGACCTGTCAACTTTCCAGTCAAGTTCAGCATCTTAAGCAGATGTGTAATTCCAAAATGTTCATTTTGCATCCCTCTACTAACCATTTACAGCTCAACAGAACCAAGCTTCACCATAATCAGTCTAACCCCAATCAGGGATCTTCTGTAATTACTGGCTGTAAATAGCACACTGAAGTCTCACTCTTATGTCTGACAAAAGTGGACTTGATCCATGAAAGCTAACATTAAAATACAGAAGTTAATCATTAAAATGCCATATTTTTGTTGTTTTGTTTTGTTTACTCTCTGATATACATTATATGTAACCTTAACAGAGAGGGCTCCATGCCCTAGAAGACTGTTTACCTTCCCACCGAAGTGGTACCTATTTATCTACTTGCAATTTCTTGCTTTCGTACTACTAGGTTGGCAGAAGCTGGGGCAGAGACAGAGCACATTCCGTCATGCAGCATTGGGGTAGAAAACTCCAAACTTCCAGTCTTCAAGTTCAGCGTCTTAACCACTTAAACCACTGCAGTCCCAGTGTGTGATTTAAGCACATTGTTAATACCCAAATATCATGGAGAATGGCCTGGATAAGAAGGCAGGTAATTTCCTCTGGCCTCTCTCTTCATTTTTGACCTGTGGTTCTCCTCCCTTTTTTTTTTTTTTTTTGCCAATCTCCACCTAAGCATCTCTAAAATCCTGATTCCCCTGCCCCCGGGACAGAATTTTTATTATTAAAAAAGTGAACTATTCACATGGAGGAAGCCTAAAAGGCCATTCACATAGCTCATTCTTGAGTTGATCTCCCTTAAAAATCAAATTGTTCCCTTGTGGGGCATATGCCCCACTTTGGGAACCACGGTTTTAGACAATTGCTTCTAGCAAGGCACTGGCCCAGTGGATAGGAGGAGTGCTGAAGAGCTTCTAACAAAATTGGATTCCAGCATTCTTAAAAGAGGCAGTAAGGTAAAAGTAAAGGCCTCTCTTACTCAAAAGCCAGTTGTATCTGACTCTAGGATTCAGTGCTCATCTCCATTTACAGCCAGACTCAGTGCTGTCTATGTCTGCAGATGTTCCTGTGGTCATATGGCAAGCATGATGGGATGCTATTACCTATTTATCTACTTGCAATTGCTTGTAGTAAGACCCTTATTGGAAACTCCTCACAGTATTGGGTAATTACTAACCAGTCTACATATGTATGCTCTATTCTTGGGCAGGATGCTAGAATGGTCACGGCTTCTCTGCTCCAGGGATTCCTGGATGTGAGTGACATATTAGCTAGATCCATTTTAATCTGTCTTCAGGCCTGGTTATGGGATGGCAGCTCTATGATCACCTTGGTAGGTGACCTATGCTGGGAGCTGGATGGGGGAGTGTATTCCTGGTGGTTCTTGTTGGACTTCTCAACAGCTTTTGATACCTTTGAACATGGTATCCTTCTGGGCTGGGCTCAGACTTGAAGGCACTTTTATTGTGACTCCAGTCCTCCCTAGGAGAATTCAGAAAGTGGTGCTGAGGTACTCCTGTCCAACACCATGGCCACTGGCCTGTGGTGTCTCTCAGGTTTCTATTTTGTCCCCCATGCTTTCTAACATACATAGTACATGAAACCACTAGAATAGGTTGTCTGGAATTGTGGGGTTTCAGTATCACCAATATCGCCCCCTCAACCCAACTATATCTTTACTTTCCATCTACATCCAAGGAAACAGCTCTAGATTGGTGTCTTGTGTCAATGACGGAATAGATGTGGGTGAATAAACTGAAATTTAATCCAGATAAAATGGAGGTGCCCCAGGTTAGTTGAAAGGCAGATCAAAAAATAAAGATCCAGCCTTGTGCAGGATGGAGTTACACTCCATGAAATAAAAAAATGAATCATGATTTCATGATTTTTATGAAAGAGAAAATAGCGTCCTCTATCCAGTCATGGGTCATTTACAGCAGTGTTATGCACATGCATGTTATGCGTGTGTGTATTTTACTTCTGCTTCCAGTGGGAGGAACCACATGACTGGCATTCTCAACCACGTGACTGGATAGAGGACTATATATTTTTCTTTCATAAAAATCATGAAATCATTATTCATTTTTTATTTCATTGTTCTGCCTTTTACCCAGACTCCTCCTTATAGCATGATACCTGATTTTTCTGCTTGCTAAACCTGTGTATACCAGCTGATTAGTGAGGTAAATTTATCCTTAATAAGGTAAACTTATCTTTAATGACAGCTTTATGACAGCCATGGGTAATTTACGGCAGTGTTATGCACATGCACATTATGCACACACACATGCACATTTTATCTCTGCTTCCAGGAGCAGTGTGGGTGCTGTAGGCCAGATGGAATGGTGCCATGGGCCGGATCCGGCCCATGGGCCATCATTTGGACACCCCTGGTCTAAAAGGCCCCTTCCAACTTTTTCTGATCCTTGCCAAAATACTGTCAAAGCATTCCCAGTAGCACCAAACCACCAGATCCTCAAAATCTCATGGTTCTTAAAAGCAATCCTTCTCAAAACCACCAACAGCTCATACACCCCCATCTATGCCCACTGAGAACACATTGATCCTTCTGTTCATAACTTCACAGTGGTGCAAAAACATGGATCCACATGATTCTTACTTGGTATCCAACCCAAACTATGCATGGAAGAGGCCATGATCTCTATGTTGTACTCTGTGTGTGCAGACTGGACCTTTAATTTAATAGCGGTTTGAGTTGTGTCCCATCTACAAATCATGTTACCAATGAGACTCTATGTCTCAGATCCATGTTTTGTGCACTGTGGCACCATGTGCAAAAGGACCTCTGATTTCCATGTTGTAGTCTGCAGGCAGAAGTGAAACCTGTAACTTAATAGTTGTTTGGCCTGGATCCCAGGTAAAAATCATATGGATCCATAAGAATCTATGCCTTGGATTCATGTTTTTGCATCTCTGTGAAGATATATCCAGCATTGATAAATTTTGTGCTGTTTTCAGTAGGCATAGATGGGTTGTGTGAACTGATGGTAGTTTGCAAAGGATTCCATCTAAAATTCTTAAGAAATCATTAGGATCCGTGTTTCGGTTCTGTATTTTTGCACCGCTGCGAATCTATGCAGCAAGGATCCATGATTTTTCAATTGTAATTTGTGGACAGATATGAAATCTATGATTTGACATTGTTTTGTCAAGGATCCTGTTCCTGCATAAAAATCACAAGAAACCATGAGGTTTTTGATTTCATGGATCTGCCTTTTATTTTCTTCTCTATAGAATACACCTACATACCAGCCACTACCACAAAGATGTCCATTCAATTTGGCTGAAGATAGTTGAGGCTAATGTATCTGCTTGCAGCTTATGTAACTGTAACACAAGTAACCTGAGATTTGCAGCTGTTTCAACACATTATATTGAAGGGTGTTGTTTTTTTTAAAAAATGTAGCCACGTTTGTCTGTATTTGAAAATATCAGAGAGTAAACAAAAAAAACCACGTTGTGGTACTTTAAAGACTAACTGGTGTGTTTTAATGTTAGCTTTCGTGGATCAAGTCCACTTCATGAGACATGGGAGTGAAACTTCATGGCATACATTTATACACATCATGTTATGGTTAGCATAACAGGTAAGTCTTTTGTATTGAAGATGGATATTTTCCAGTCAGCCCTTTACAAATCCTAACTACAGAAGTCAGGAGGTAAGGTTACCCTGCCGTCATGGGACCCCCTATTTGACGGTCATCCATCCCCACGGATCTCGGTGCCCCTGGGAGTGGAGTGGCAGGCTGCTGGTGGATCTTTTCAAAAGTCTGTGCTCCGTCCCCACCACGTTACACTCGGCGTTTCGAGGGGGCTGAGGCTGAAGGCAACGGGGTGAGAGGAGTGAGGAGGGATATACCGCCTCGGTGGTAGATCTGCTCTTGGCGGCTGAATCCCAATGGCCGGAAAGTTGGAGCAGGAAAGCCCTTCCTCCGGGAAGGAGATTCTTGAAGAAAAGTCTCTACCAGGCAACGTTGTCTTGCAATCAAAGCTGCCCACCACCACCACCACGCAAGGGCCATAGCCAGGATTCTAGGTATGGGTGGGCGAATAGTTTTTCAGATGGGCAACAATGTCATATATAAAAGGTAAAGGTTTCCCATGCTCGAAAGCCAGTCCAATCTGACTCTAGGATTCAGTGCTCATCTCTGTTTCATACCTGACAACCATCCCGTTTTACCCGGGAAAACCCCTTATTTTTACCCCTCTTCCTGCCCCCTCCCGTTTGGTTAATTTCCCCGTATTTTCCCTTATTTCCTCCATCCGGAGACCACCACCCCCAGCCAGGGGTGAGGAGGAGGAGGAGCAGCAGCAGCTGGCCACCGCCGCAGGGTCTCCGGAGCCAGGGCCGCTCAGCTCCTCCTCCTCACCCCCGGAGGTCTGGGCACCCAGCCCCCCCACACTCCAGACGGAGGCCTAGCTAGCCTTCCAGCTGCTCAGGCTCCTCCTCCTCCTCCTCCCCGGCTGGGGGTGGTGGTCTTCGGTCCGGGTGGTGAGGGAGGAGGAGGAGCCTGAGCCGCCGCCACAAGGCCTCTGCCCGGAGTCTGTTTCAAAGCCAAAGAGCCAGCGCTGTCTGCTGCTGCAGACGTTTCCGTGGTCATGTGGCAGGCATGACTAGACACAGGAGTGCACGGAACATTGTTTCCTTCCCACCGAAGTGGTCCCTATTTATCTACTGTACTTGCACTTTCTTGCTTTCAAACTGCTAGGTTGGCAGGAGCTGGGACAAAGAGGGGAGCTCATTCCATCCTGCACTACTCAGGAATTGAACTGCTGACCTTCCGTCTCCCAGTCAGCGCCTTAGGCACTTGAGCCACTGCAGTCCACTGTCATATATACGTATCACATATACTGTATATAGATATACAGTAGTATATATATAAGCAGCCAGGAGTTTGTTTGTTTTTTGTTGTTCAGTCGCACAGTCAACTCCGACTCTTTGTGACCCCATGGACCATCGCTCTCCAGGCACCTCTGTCCTCCACCATCCTCCTCAGCCCGCCCAGCTCTGTGCCCATTGTGTCTACAATAAGATCTAGCCATCTCATCCATGTCCACCCCCTTCTTCTTTTGCCCTCCACCTTTCCCAGTATCAAGTCCTTCTCAAGTGAATCCTCCCTTCACATTTGATGTCTAAAATACTTCATCTTCATCTTTGTTATTTGTCCTTCTAAGGAGCCAGGAGTTTGAGGGTGGGCAAACTGCTAACTCAGCCACCCCCTGGCTACGGCCCTGCCTCCAAACCACCCCCCTTCTCCGAACTGACCAGAAAGGGACCTAAAGGTGAAGATGTGGAGAGATCGCGACTGTAGATGGCAAAAAGGCTGGTTGGGGCAGGCTTGTCGGACTCTATGCATGCGCGTGTCTTTGAAATGGTCGCCGTATTAGGATGTGTTTCAAGCATATCAGAGACTAAACAAAACAAAACGAGGGTGGAGAGTTGTGGCACTTTAAAGACTAACTGCTGTGTTTATTTTGACATTAGCTTTCGTGGGGATACAGCAGTTAGTCTTTAAAGTGCCACAACGTGGTTTTTTGTTGTTGTTGTTGTTGTTTTTGTTTTTTTGTTTTCTTCTCTAATATGTCTGTCTCGCGTGTGTGTGTGTGTGTGCATTCGCGCGTGTCTTGTCTCGCTCTGCGTGTGTGTGATTGTCTGTCTGTCGTCTCTCTCTCTCACTCACTCACTCTCTGTCTCTCTCTCTCTCACTCACATACACACACACACACAGAGAGAGAGAGAGCTTTGGAAGGCTCTGCCCCGACTGGGGGGAACCTGGGATTCATGTTTCGGAACAAAGAGGGACCTGCTTCACCCGGATTCCCCCCAGGACTGGAAGGGAAGCGACCGGGACGGGCGATGGGCGCCACAAAGCTGCCCGGGCTAAGGTCAGGACGGCCCAGCCGTCGGTTTCAT
The DNA here is from genome assembly GCA_035047305.1 of Bradypodion pumilum. NCBI lineage: Eukaryota > Metazoa > Chordata > Lepidosauria > Squamata > Chamaeleonidae > Bradypodion > Bradypodion pumilum. Next base: position 374,232,796 of record JAWDJD010000001.1, read on the forward strand.
TGGCCTTCGGCGGAGCCCAAGCAAGCGCTGGGGAACCGAGGGCAGGAACGGGGGTGATCAGGAGGGTGGTTGTTCCCCTGTCGGGGGGGGGGGGAGGCGGATCTTCTTCTGTTCCCACCCCCCGGGAGGGGAGGGGATGGGCAGGAGGTTGAGCAGAGGGAGGAGGGGGTCCCCGGCCGGGGAGTTTATGCCCGACGGTGTCTGGCTGTGTCAATACAGCGCACGGTGCTCTAAGGCGCCTCTAATACCCGACGGGGAGAAAGGAGGGCGCGGGCGGGGCGGGGGAGACCCTGGAGAGCTCGGGACCCCTGGCTGACAACCCAGGGGAGGAGGCGACTGCATGAGAGGCCAGAAGCGTCGGGCAGGCCACCCGCGACTGCCCGAAGCCCCCCCCCCCGCTTCTTGCCTCGGTCTTCCCGGACACCTGGGCAGCGGGAAGGCGACTTTGGACGCCCTTGGACGGCCGGTTCTTGTGCGGCTTTGGACGGAGCCCGCTGTGAGCAGATCCCGTTTCGTCGTCGGATGGCCAGTTGGGGAAGGGGCGGCGCGGGAGCCCCTCGGGGGGGGGGGAGGGCAGCGCCTGAGAAGATTTTGCAAAGGTCCCTCGGGCGGCTGCATCGCCGTGATGAGCAAGCTCACTTCGCGAGCGAGGGACGCAGGTCTTCCTCACAGGTGAGTCGGAGGCTATTCCAAGGGGGGGGGGAGGAAGGGGGCCGCCATCGCTCAGGATCCCTTCCGCCTCTTGACCCACCCCACTCCCACCCCTCCCGATGTCACATTTCCCCTTAATCCTTACGTTAGCCCCGAGAATAAGGCTGGCCCGATCCATTTGACGGGTGGGACGACGGCAGTAGATTCTCAACGTGTTGTAGGAATGTAGGGCCAGTCGCTGGAGACGGTAATCCACGTGTGTGTGTGTGTGTGTGTGTGTGTGTGTGAGAGAGAGAGAGAGAGAGTGAGTGACTGAGAGAGAGAGAGATAAAGAGAGAGAGAGATCCCCCTCCCGGTTAAAGAGAACCTGAAAGTGCTTTTCTCGGTCTACCCCCGCGAGGCCAACCTTGGCACTCCAGATGTTCTTGGACTTCAATTCCCAGAAGCCCAAGCACCCTGTGAATCCACACGAATGGGTGTACAGTCTCTGTCCCAGCTCCTGCCAACCTAGCAGTTCGAAAGCAAGAAATTGCAAGTCGACAAATAGGGACCGCTTCGGTGGGAGAAGGCTGCGCTCCAGTGTCTTGTCATGCTTGCCACATGACCATGGAAACGTCTGCAGCCACAGACAGAGCTGGCTCTTTGGCTGCAAACGGAGATAAGCACCGACCCCTAGAGTCAGATACGACTGACTTTATAGTAAGGGCTGCCCTTACCTTTATCTCTGATAAGTAAAGAAACCGCTTTCGGAAGAGAAACTTGCCAGATCCTCGGTGAGAGAAAACAGAAGTGAAGGTGAAGGCACCAGTTCTTTATCGAAGCCCGAGTGTGCCCCTTCCTGGGGGCGGGGGGGGGCACGGGGACTCACTAGACCTGTCCCTCCGGAAGCTTCCAACCCTACTGGAAAGAGTGGGGAGAGAAAGCAGGAGAGGGAGGCGGGGAAGCCTGTCTGTTTTGCCTGCTCCGACCTGCGCCTCTGTCTGGATCGCGCTTTGCCCTAGGGCAGAGGTGCCCAAAATACGGCCCAGGGGCTGGATACAGCCCCTGACGCCAATTCATCCGGCCCATGAAGCCCTCGTTGCTCTTGGAAGTGGAAGTACTCCGGCTTCTGGGAGCAACAAAGCCTTTGTGGGCCGGATGAATTGGCATTGGGGGCCAGATCCAGCCCCTGGGCTATAGTGACCAGCCCCTAAACCACATGACCGTCCCACGGCCCAAAAAGTTTGGGCACCCCAGCCCTAGGGAGTCTCTGCAGTTTTCTCCGGGTCCCCCCTTCTCTGTGACAGATTGATCTCGTTGAACACCTCGTAGATAGGAAGCTCTTGGGAATGCTTTGAAGCACCTGGTTCGGCAGTTAAAAGGAAACCTTCCTAAACTTATAGGCTGTGTGTATACTTATAGTTTTCTGGATCCCAGTTATCTTTCATTTTAAAAAAATCTTGAGGGGAAAAGGCTTTGATAACACATGTATCCAAAGACATCATGGCAGGCACAAGAGAATGGGGTGAAAATATCCCCAAATATTAGCCTAGCACAGAAGGGCCGGATGAATCGCAATAAACCCCATTCGTGTGGATTCACAGAGTGCTTGGGCTTCTGGGAATTGAAGTCCAAGAACATCTGGAGTGCCAAGGTTCACCATCACAGGTCTACTCTATGCTTTATACTGCTCCCCTGCAATTAGTCTTGAATAGCAACAGAGCATGCAACACAGTTTTGTGGCCATATAAAAACTAGCAAATGTTATTTAGCAGCCCATTTTATCAGATGTATGACAAGCTTCTTTAGTTGATGGATATTTTATAACCCTGTAGGAAATTACACTTTGGGGTTAATTAATCTAGAGACTGCAGTTTTGTATTTATTTATTTATAGGAATGGATCCCATTGTCTTCTTCACTGCCATGTAAATGTGCAGGATAACATCTTAATATACGTAAACTTGAACTATCATCATAGTACCATTTCAATTGCTTTTTGATTTTTTAAATTCTGTTTGTGAGTAGGTCAAGCTGATGCCATAGAGTGCATTCTGCATTAAATGATTTGGAACCTGGATTTAGTAAGCATTTATACAGTGTTTGGAGGAAATTGTTTACCTGGATTTTTATTTCTTTTACTAGGAGGTGAGTTTACAGTTTGCTCACTTGTCAATTTGGTAGTTGACAATTCATGATCATTTGGGGCTGGGCAGTTGGCTGCCTACAGTTGGCCACATGACTGGACCATAGGAACAGAGGAAGCTGTCTTATATAGAGTCCACTTCACCCCAACTGTGAACACTTGAGCAGGGCCACCATCATAAATGTCTGGGCCCCATACTGATCAATCCTATTGCCACACACACACACACACACACACACACACACACACACACACACACACACACACAATGGCCGGTGGCGGCAGGGCCCCTGTCAGCTCCGGGCCCTATACAACAGTACTGGTAGTACTGCCCTGATGATGGCCCTGCTCTTGAGTGGCACCATCTCTCCAAGGTTTCTAGCAAGGTTTGCTTCTTTGCTCTGCACAGAGATCCCCAGTGCTCACCTCATATCCCCTATCAAGTACTAGTCAGACCCAACTGAGCTTTAGGTTCTTGTAGTGAGATATGTTTGGGAACACATGACAAGGAAACAGTGCTCGTTGATCCTCACAGACAAAATTATTCTTTCTCCGCAGATCCAGACTGTGAAAATGGCCACCCACCACCCAACGCCATTCTGCTGGGGCCCACATGCCATAAAAAAAGCACCACGCTTGTCTGCCTGGATCAGGGCTTCTTCTATGAGTGGCCACTGGACGTGAGCTGGAAGCAGGATGGCCAAGAAGTGCCACGCCTAGCTGTGGCCACTGAAAAGGCCAAGGCCCTGGGCAAGTGCAGGTTCGACATCGCCAGTCGCCTGAGAGTGACGGCTGAAGAGTGGAGAGAGGGCCACACCTACTCATGTCATGTCAGCCAAGGGAATGCCATGGCTGAAGCCAAGTATACCCACCAGTGGAGCCAGCAGCAAAGTAAGCAAGAAGGGAGAAGGGGGTGAGATGGGAGAGCGGGCTGGGCAGTGATCTCCTCTCTTCCTCCTCCTCTGAGGAGATACCACTGTCTTGCGAAACTCCTCTGGGGTTCAACAGATGTTCTGCCTCCTCCAGATTTTCTTCTGAAGTACCTATCAATGCAGAGACAGGAACCCTTTGGAGAGCTCCCAAAACTCCACTGCCAGCCAGAGCCATTGGGACTGTGGGATTCTGGGGGCTGCAGTAAAAAAAAAAAAGTGTCCTCTCTCTGCCTAAATGAAGCCAAATTCATGGAGAGTGAGTGGGTAGGAGCCCTGGTGGTGCAGTGGTTAAACTGCTGCTCTGCAACCAAAAGGTTGTGAGATCAATCTTGACTGTGATTCATGGTTGACTCAGCCTTCCATCCTTCTGAGGTCAGTAAAATGAGTACCAAGCATGTTGGGAGCAAAATGCTAATTAACTTGTGAACCATCCAGAGAGTGCACTAAGTGTGATTGCTTCACTCTGCTTTGCGTTTAAAACAAAAGCAGTCAAAATGTGGCTATCTTGATCCTGGAGGACTATAATTGCTAGCATTCCTATCATTGGCTACACTGATGAGGGCTGATGGGAGTTCCAGTCTAATTTATTTATTTATTTATTGAGTATTTCTATACCGCTTCCCTCACTCAAGAGTGACCCGAAGCGGTTTACAACATGATTAAAAACATAGAATAAAAACATCAAATAAAATCCCTGTCTATAAACTATTAAAATCTCTTAAAAACTGTCTAATAAAAACCACCCATACCCTCCCTCCACCCTCATTAAAAGGACTACCGGGACAGAGTACCCACATGAGCTAAATAAGCCAGTGGGACTGGGAAGTGGATCCATCCACATTCCATACCCACTGGCATAACTATGTTTTCACTAATTTTCTAAAGGGAAGCAGCTCTGTCTGGAGGTGCAGCTTGGGTAGAAAGAGGTTCCAATGGGCCAGGGCAGACACCAAGAAGGCTCTTCTCCTGGTCCCAGCTAGATGTACTTCTTTAAGTAATAGCATATGGAGGGCCTCAGTTTACCTCCCACTGATTTTATTTATTTATTTAAAGACCCTTTCTAGCCTGGCCTATAAGACTGTGTTGCTAGACGCAGAAAAGTAAGAGCTCTCACCCACCAACCTAGCATCCCACAGCTGATCAACTTGCTTGTAGCACATGAACAGCAAAGACAAGAGGTGGCTTTTTCATATGGCTAAAAATATGAGTGACAAATCAACAGATAATTTACTGCTCTTTCCTGATATGAAGAATCTGTGATACAGACTCAACCTAAAGATCATAGCACTTATTTATTTATAAGTTTCCTCTTCTGATTTTTCAGAATGACCTATATAAAAACAGATTCAGTGAGCTTAGGGTAGGGATGCCCAAACTTTTTGGGCCACAGGCTGGTCACATGGTTCAGGAGCCAGTCACATGGTTCCTCCCACTGAAAGCAGAAGTAAAATGCACCCATGCATGTGCAAAATGCTGGCATAAATGCACCTGCAGCTGTTGTAAATTCGTTTACGATAGCCGCCGGTGCATTTGCGGCAGCATTTTGCACATGCATTGGTACGTTTTACTTCCACTTCCAGGAGTGGCGAGGGCAGTGTGGGCTGGATGATTTGGTGCTGTGGGCTGGAACTGTAGTTTGGGTACCTCTGGCTTAAGGCCTTACATTGCATGAGGAATTCCTTTGAAAGAGCAGTCTGAATTTTCCCTGATCAGGGCAGGTAGGTCTCTGGCTTTAGTTACTGTCAAAATCAACCCTCTTTATTTTCACCTATAACAGATTTTGGCCTCTCAGGTGCCAGTCAGAGCCTTCGAATTGGGCAGCTTGTTTTCCTGCTCCTGGCAGTCAAAAGCTTTGCCTATGGCACTGTTCTGGGGATCTACACAGTCTACAGAAAAAAAGTAAGATAATTCACTTTCTCTTTGAACTATTATGTGCTTCCCCATCCCCCAGATAATTTCCCATGTATCGTATTCAAAGGCCTTGTTGACATCCAGAAAAGGAAGGTTAGTGAGTCAACTGAGGATGGCAAAAGATTTATCCCAGGGCAGAATGTCCCTAGATGCCCTCTTCCTGGACCCTCACTCCAAAGCTGTCATATTCCTTTCCTATTTAGTATTGATTCATTTTCATTCATTAATAATCACATTTTGTTAAATAGAATAGACTGTTTTAATGGGGTGCAACACGAGTCTTTGGCCATTGCAAGAGATTTCTCCTGGACGCACGTCTGCTGCTTGAAGAACAGGTGGTGGCCGTGGCCAGGAGGGCCTTTGCACAATTGCGTGTAATTCACCAGTTGTGCCCGCTCCTGGATAGGGATTCCTTGCTCATGATCACACATGCCCTGGTTACCTCCAGACTTGATTATTGTAATGCGCTCTACATGGGGCTGCCCTTGATGACCATTCGGAGGCTGCAGCTGGTCCAGAATGTGGCGGCCCAGGTAGTGTTGGGGTGCAGGTGGTATGCCCATGCCTCGCCTCTGCTCCGGGAGCTGCACTGGTTACCAGTTTGTGGTTACCAATTCAAGGTGCTGGTAATAACCTTTAAAGCCTTTCATGGTAGTGGGTCAGGTTACCTAAGAGACTGCATCGCTCCAAGGGAGTCTGCCTGCCCCACCAGGGCAGACCGGAGGGGCTCCCTCAGTGTTGCATCGAATAGAGGGGCCCACCTCTCTAGCACAAGGTGGAGGGCCTTCTCCGTGTCCGCCCCAACCTTGTGGAACCTCCTGCTGGCAAACATACGACTGCAGACTGAATTGCTGCCCTTTAGGAAAGGGCTCAAAACCTGGTTGGCGGGGCAAGTATGGAGGGCCGGCGGGTTGATGACTCCCGCCCGTTGGTTCTGTTAGAAGCAGTGGCCCCTTTTTATTGTTGGGTGGGAAGGGAGGGTCTTTTAACTGTGAGAGGGTCATGGTTTGTTTTTATGGAAGTTTTTAAAGGGGATTTTACAGTTTTTAGGTGTAATTGTGCCGCCCTGAGTTGCCCTAGGGCAAGAGGGTGGAATATAAATCCAATTAAATAAATAAAATAAATAATAAATAAACCATACAGAAAACAGAAGTAGCTACATTGATTGTAAGGTTGTTGTTTTTTGTGGGGAGTCCAAAATCCTTATTGGGGTAACCCGTTTATTAGATCATCCAAAAGAACATAAACTGATGAGCAAATTCTCAAGGTCTCTAGTCATCTTTACCAGGCAAGATGCTACCAAAAGCTGAGGGTAACAGAAGAAAAGCACCTTAACTTGAATCTCTGAACTCATGCTGTTTTTACTGGTGCATGAACAATAATGGAGGAAGAAAGGTTTATTGACCTTTGTTAGTTGGCATGAAGTTTATTAAATTTTTGTCCTGAGCAGCCACGATGTATGATGGGAGCAAGTTGAGCAAAATAATTAGCTCCTTCATTTAAAAAACCAGATGAAAGCCAGCTCTAGACCCAGGTGGGGCAACGGGATTCAGTGCTCAGTGGCCAGTTTGAGCCTGTACTTCTTGGATTGTATAGGCAACACCTTGCATGTAGAATGGAGGGAAGCATTTCCATTTGTTCAGAAACATTGCCTTTTCAGCAGGGAAAACCCTAAATTCATTGGTAAATAACACTGCTTCCATTACGGCCATGTGATGTGAGGATGCTCCACTTCTGGCCTTCCCAATGTTGTAAACTTCAACTCCCAGAATCTCTGACCATTGGCCATGTTGTTTGAGGCATCCAAGAGTGGAAGTCCGAAGCAGAGGTCTAGGCCAGATACTGAGAAGAGTGAAGTACTGTCCCCTATCCAGCTGCAGTTATAATTTATAATAAAGATCTATCACTGGCAGCCCTGGGCAAAAATATGGAGCTCAATTGTTGCAGATTTCTTCGTTAATGCCCTTGCAAGGATTCACACAGGGGTGATTTAACAGGATGCACATTAGCTGGTATCACTAGTTATTTTTCATGTCTGAATCTCTTTCCCTTAACAGATCTTTAATGGGCTACTGAAATAATGTGGAATCCCCTTGCTGCCATTGGTATCTGTCTCAGTGTTTGCTTCCGCTGCAGCCAAGAGCTATGAGTGCACCTATCTCAATGAGAAGCCACAGCTTCCGCCAGCAGGGTTTTTTATATCTTTCTTTGCAGCTTCCCACCCAGTTACAAGCACCTGGGCTTTGCCCTTACAAACTTTGTGTTAAAATGCTCTTTGTCTTGAACAAAACTATCAGTTTCCAGTTCCTGGGTATTAATAAAAAAAGTAGATTTACTTAATTCCTATCTCGGTGTGGAAATTATTAATAACGCAAGAGGCACAACTCAACAGCTCTCTGTTGCCAGTGATGGTGGGGAACTGTGGCTGTGAAAACCACACAACTTGTTTTCCAACCATTAAACCTCATTATGTTTCCAATCAACTATGAGCTTCATATTTTAGATTTTTTTAAAAAAACTTCATGGCTTCTTGAACTTGCAACCCACTGTGTCCAAAACACATTTAGGTTCCCCAAACAAGTGGGCTTCATTTGAAAGAAGAAAAGTGCCACTGTCTTTGTTGGGGGTCATTGGGGCTACTAAGGGAGACAGGGGCTACCTGTTCTCCACCCCAGGCTTTGCAAGAGCCACACGAGCATTCCTTGTCAAGTCAGCGGGAGTCAGCTAACAGCTATACAAGGTGGTTTACATCATTAAAAAGGTGACAAAAACAATAAATAGTTCAAATATTGAACATAATCAAACATTCATTTTTAAATGACCAAATAAAAGCACAACAAAAATGTTATAAAAAACAAAGTATCAATCATCTTGACATAACTCTCTATTGACAGTGAGCTTTGAAGGGAAAGTCTGCCTAAAGAGAAAAGTCTTCACCTATTTGTGGAAGGTAAATACAGGGCCAGGCTGACCTCCCATGAGAGGGAGTTCCAGAGTTAGGTTCAGATAGAAGCAAATTGGCCAGATTTGGTTCTGAGGTGGAGGGGAAATGAATTAACAAATTAGTTTGAATTTACAGTACAGATCAAATTTGGCATAGGATAAAATGTTTCAGCCTTGTGGTTTTAATTTTCCCTTCCTTTTGTTTTTGTATTGTGGGGTGGGTGGGGGTGAAATGTTTGTGGTTAAACCAATTCCCGAAGCAAGCTGTCTGAAATTTGGAAGGTTTATGCTTCTCTTTAGGGTCTAACATTTCTCCAGATTTCCTTTAAGATAAAGGTAACCCTTGCTTGAAAGGCAATCATATCTGACTCTGGGGTTCAGGGTTCATCTCCATTTATAGTCAAAGTACATCAGCACAAAACCAAAAACAGTTATAGCCATTTTGTTTATTTCCAATGCACTTCAATGGGCAGCTTACAAATAGATTCAGATCAGGGTCACAGATGGAATTGAGATCTCTCCAGACCAAACTGTCATACTTTCCAAATCCCTAAACTGGCCTTCCAGTAAGATCAAGGAATCTGTGTATAGCCCTATCCAGTATCAAGAGGGTCACATGTTTTCCCTGTATGATTTCGCAGCCAGTTCCGGTTAGTCACCCTTCAAGGTTCTGGTAAACAAAACCCTAAATGGATCCCACAAGTCTGAAGCCTTTCTGGTGTTGTGCATTGGCAGTTGTGGTGACATCTGAATGAGAAAGCATTTCCTGCCTCACACATTCTTAGCAGCTGCGCTGTTATCGATCAGTGTACCAGAATGTCCCTCACAGCAGTCACCTAAATGTAACAGCAGTTCTGCCCAGTGGCTGACAGTGTGAAGCAACAACAAGATGGTCTGCTTTTAGAGGCCTTTTAGATTCCCGTAATATATGCTCAAGGGAATGCGGTGGCTTAGTGGTTAAGATGTTGAATTGAAGACTGGAAGGTCAGAAGGTCAGCAGTTCAAGACCCAAGTAGTGTATTGCATGATGCAGTGAGCTCCCATCATCTGTTCCAATCTAGCAGTTTGAAAGCAAACAACTGCAGGTAAATAAGTACCAACATCAAGAAAACTAAGATAATGGCAACAGGTCCTATCAGTCTCTGGCAAATAGATAGGGAAGAAGTAGAAGCAGTGACAGACTTTACTTTCTTAGGATCCAAGATAACTGAAGATGGAGATTGCAGCCATGACAGAAAAAGGTGACTGGTTTTTTGGGAGGCAAGCTATGAGAAATTTGGGCAACATAGTGAAAAGTAGAGACATCACCTTGCAAACAAAAGTCTGCATAGTCAAAGCAATGGTATTCCTGGTAGTGATATATGGCTGTGAGAGTTGGACCATGAGGAAAGCTGAGCGCAGAAGAATAGATGCCTTTGAAATGTGGTGTTGGAGGAGAGTCCTGAGAGTCCCTTGGACAGCGAGGAGAGCAAATAGGTCAATCTAAGAATAAATCAACCGTGACTGCGCTTTGGAAGGTCAAATAGTGAAGATGAAGCTAAAGTACTTTGGACATCAAATGAGAAGAGGGGATTCACTTGAGAAAGCTTTGATGCTGGGAAAGGTTGAAAGTAAAAGAAAGGCATGGCAGAGAATGGGATGGCTAGATGGCATTGTTGACACAATGGGCATAAAGATGGGTGGGCTGAAGATGGTGAAGGATAGGGGTGCATGGCGTCCGGTGGTCCATGGGGTTGCAAAGGGTCAGAATCGACTGTGCGACTGAACAACAACAACAAATAGGTACCACTTTGGTGGGAAGGTCAAGAGAGTTCTGTGCACTCTGGTATCTAGTCATGCCTGCCACATATCCACAGAAACGTCTGCAGACACTGGCTCTTTGGCTATAAACAGATGAGCACTGAACCCTAGAGTCAGATATGATTGGCTTTCGAGCAAGGGTGACCTTTACCTTTACTTTTAATATATGCTCAGAATGTGGAAGACCACCAGCTGATCATTTAATTAGATATTAAAAATACATAGAAAAAGCCAGACATGCCAAAGCAAGGCTTTCAGGAATTGAATCAACTTCTTTCCTCTTGGCATAATTGCATGCCAAAAGGAAATACCTGGCACTTCTGCCAATTCCAGCCTGCTTCTGTTGAATTTGGGCTCCTCCATCCTTTAATGTGAGCCTCTGCACCTTCTAGTTTCTGAGTCTACTGTAACTGGTGCACAGCTGCAGGAACTGCTTCGCTTCAAATAGAAACCTATTTTGTTTTGAAGAACAGTACGTTTTCTTCTCCCCTCATCTCAACCACCTCTCCAAGCTTTGATGGCACCTGCAAGGCCAGGCCTGCCACTTGACTCTGATGCTGACAGAGACAAAGGGAACAGAGAGGCTGGTGTCGACCTCATGAACAAGCAGGCACCTGTGTTCTCTTCCTCAATGTCCCAATTGTGGTCTCAGAGCTTATTTATACGGAGCCCTATGCACCCTTGACAGAAATTAACCACAGGCACCTGGCATGTTTGAGGTTTGGGTGCTTTCTTAGTGAAACTTTGTTTTCATCAGGAATGTACTCCCAAACTAAGCTTTGCATGCTAAAATTAACTCAGATTTTACAAAACGATTGTTATAGTTGCCACCTTTTCTTAACCTGCCCCTGTGAGGATTAATTTTGCTCCTTAAAGGACAGGTTCTTACAATAATTATCAATGTCCTGACCTAAAACATATCTACCATGTCTGTTTACAAACTTGAGGCTCAATACTGGTTCAGAAAATAAAATGTCCTAAAACTCACAAATTTCCTGTAGCAGTTTTATCGAACTGAAAGGAGACCTTTGGGATTAACAGATGGAATTGTCTTTCTGAGGAAAATGTTATTCTATCTGTTCCTTGTACTGCCCCATCATTTACACTACCCTTGCCATTTGAGTAGTGGTGTCTAAGCTAAGAATGTGCAGACTTATCTAGAAGCAAGCATCCTTGTGTGTTCCATTGTGTGGTCCCCCACACACACACACACACACACTATGATTTCTCCTTTCATACTGTAAAGTCTAAACAATTACTGTATATGTCTTCTGTTTGAATGCTGGCCTAGCACATAATCCATCCACTCCCTTACCACCTTGATGTTCTGCCTCTTTTGTTTAAAACACCCCTTGCACTTTTTTGCCTTTCAATACCTTTTTTGAAACTAAAAAGTGATAGGTTTTTAATGGAGTTTAAAACTTGCAGAGGCAAGCAGCTCTCTTTCCATGATGTCACAGGCACTAGCCTATCAGTATAGAGAACAGCCTGATTCTATTGCAAATTGTCAGGAATGGCTTCCCCTGAGGTTGCTTCTGATCAAAACACGGTGAACATATATTTTCCTTGTCAGTCTGCCACTCAGATTAAAAACACATATACATACTCTTCTTGTACTTTTAAAAAGAGATATAAAAGTTGGGTATCTGGAGGATGGATTCATGTCATCTTTCTGGGCTGTGTGTCTCAATCTGATGCTCTCCAAATGTGCTTGGGGTGAGCTGGCTAGGGATGGAATGAATTGGAGCCCAACACATTGACAGGTCACCAAGCTGAAGAAAGTTGCCACATAAGGACCATGGACCACATTCCAAACTGGGTGGAACTTTGTGTTTCCCCAATAGAGCTATAATTTCCATAGAAGCTGGTTTTCCTAACAAAAACTATACATTTGGGAGGAAACTACACATTCAATGCATTACTGTGCTTCAGACCCTTTAACTGAGGCTAATTGGTCTCTATTTTGGAATATGGTTCATCTGTTTTATACCAGGTATCTGCCAGACAAAGCTTCTTCTTGTCTCAATGAAAGTGTTATAGAAAATCTGTTCTAGGTCTCCAGCAAGCACACATTTCCTAAATTAACCATGCTCTGTGTTGAAAGAAATGTCTTCTGACATGTTTCCTTTCAGTTTAATTGAGATGTTCCTTAACTCTTATGCTATGAATAATGGAAACCAGAGCTTGGATGCTTGACATTTTCCAAGTACAGATTCATATAGAAAAGGGCAAGGATGGGGTGGGGGGTGGGAGAGAGAAAATGCTGTTTCTGAAAGATAGTGTCAGAAGTTCCTGAAACCAAATCTTGTTTTTCACTAATCATGAGACATCTCTCGTGTGTATACCTCTCTCTTTCTCACACACAAAGCCCATTTCAAACACTTTGTAGCAAAAACATTTGTTCCTTCCTTTCTGAAACCTTTTCATATGCTACAAAGATTGCTAATCTGTATTCTCTTTCTCTCCTTCACCAAGTGTAGAAGGGAGGGTATTAAAGCAGAAAGAGAGAACTGCGGGAAAATGCCCTTATGTTAGCAGAACTAAACTCTGGCATAGGATTCCTAAATATGGGTTAGATGGGGGAAATGTGTTACCTTTTATCTTACCATTGTACTGGTTCATTTTAGGAGACTGAGGCAAGAAGACAATCCCACTGACACCCTGGAGAGTATCTGTTGGTATTTATATAAGAGAGAAACAAACAAACAAAAAGATTAAAAAAAACACTGTGGCACCTTAAAGACTAACTCCTGCGTTAGTCTTTAAGGTGCCACAGTGTTTTTTATCTTTTTAAAATTTTGTTTTGTTTATTCTCTGATATGCTTGCAGACTAACACGGCTACCACTTCAAAAATTTCTATGATGTTGGCATTTAGGTGCAGTGATGCAAGGATTTAAAATATGCCAAATCCACCTTTAAAAAAATATATTCAGACCTGGCTCACTAAAGTTTGACCCATAGGGCACATCTTCTAGACTTTCTTTTTCCTTGGAAAACTGCGCTTCATCCCCTCTTCACAAACATCATCAGGTGAATGGCTAACAAGCAGAGCAGAGCTCAAGACTACAAATCCCAGAATCCTCAGTCAGAAAGACCAGTGACCCGGCTGGCTGGGGCATTCTCAGGGCTGTCAATCTAAAGAAGCAGATTCTCAAGGCTATCACAATGTGTTTCTTCTTAACTGACTGCTCTTCTCTAGCCTCATGTTGCCACTGTGGCAGGTGCTATTTTTAACAAAAAGTCAGGAGTGCCTATATTGTGTAAGGCAGAATTTCTCAACCTTTGGTCTCAAGATGTTCTTGGACTTCAATTCCCAGAAGCCTTGATCAGCAGGGTTACTGACTAGGGCTTCTGGGAACTGAAGTCCAAGAACACCTGGGGACCCAAGGTTGAGAAACCCTGGTGTAAGGCTTTTAATGATTTTGTCTGTGGGTTGTTATGTGGCATAAAATAGGGTTAAATTTATTTATTTATTGTTCACATTTGTATCGCTGTCCCCTCGCCGAAGCGACTCTGGGCAGCTCACGAATAAAAACATAAAAAACACAGGTGCAAAAAGCCACAATAAAATCATTTAAAACCATCCCCATTAAAATCCCACCCACCCCATCTGTAAAAGAAGGATCTTGATTATGTTTTATACAAGCCAGCAGGCGGGTGTCACACCTCCATCAGTGCCCCACATCTGCCCCACCAGCCAGGTTTGTTTTATATACATACACACACACACACACACACACACACACACACACACACACACACACACACACACACACACACACACACACACACACACACATACAGATAGATAGATAGATAGATAGATAGATAGATAGATAGATAGATAGATAGATAGATAGATAGATAGATATAGATATAGCGTGGTTGATATTCCTTGTGTTGTTAAAGCATAAGGGCAGGCATCCTAGAGGATGGGATAGGATAATTACATTAAATAAACGTCATAAGATAGCCATTTAATAGGTGTAGCTTTCTCCATCACTGTATTTCCTGGTGAGGAAAGCTCTACCTGTGGAACATTTCTGTGTTAGGCAGCCATAATAGAGAAAAGTGGTACGAGAGAAGGAACAAGAGATTTTGGTGCCAGAGACAAAAGGCAAAGTCATGGTCCACACCCTTTTTGCTTGCACAAGCTAGCTGGACCAGCAGTTGAATCTTACCTCAGCAGAGGATGATCAGATAGTTTTCTCTACCATATCTGAGGTTGGTCAGTCAACAGGACTATCCTCCAACATAGGTGCTTAGGAGAGGGTGTGTGTGCTGATGCCACCTCTCAGCACATGCCACTTGAACCAGGTGCCATATTTTGCCTCAAGGTAGGATTGTACCTGGTGGCAAGTCCCATGTAGCACCAATTACAAAACAGTTAATAAAATAAATTGTTCCCTAGTGGCAGATTTTGTTTAGGAATCTGTCTACACAAAACAGGTACCTTTAAAAAAAACTAGTGATAATCTTAGGAACCTGTTCAAAGATGATGGGTGTAGAAATCTTATTCATGTCTCAATCAGTCTCATGAAGCAGCAGTTTATATCATCAGATCTTTTAAGATAGAAACTTCAGAGTCCACGAAGTCCAGCTTCATTAGGCTCAGAGTAAGGAAAGACAGAGACAGACAGAAAACACGACTCCAGTCTTTGGCTGAACAAAGGATACCAATCGCTTCTCTTTATTCAAGCAGAGTATCTCAGAAACGAAACTTAACCTACATAATCAATCAGAATGTCAGAACCCAAATAAGGAGAGATAAGGAGCGTTGTCTCTCATGCAAGCAAAGAGGCTTTTGTTTACAAAATGTGTCAGAGACAGCCTGACAGAATCCAGATACATTCCTACATGTCCTCCTTTTTCATTAAAATTTGAGAGAGGGACGGCTAATCATACCCCTGCATGTCATCATACTCCATAACTACTCCTCCATATACATCATCACTGTCCTCCTGGACATCGTACCCCTCCTGACTCATGGTACCTTGTTCCGGAGGATGATACCTCATTGAGTACAATTGCCGTCGTGCAAAACTCGATGTCTCCCTTCTACGCAGTGGACATGCGTTACACATAGAAATAAGGTTAGGAATACAATTAATGCAAAAACACAAAGATATGAGGCAGATAATAATAATGAACCCATAAAAGAAAACTTGTCTAAGGACAGATAAATCAGGCAACCAAGAAGTCACCCAATCAAAGAGATTAACATCAGTGTGTACATTGTTAGTAATGCTCTCCTGTAAATTCTGAAGTTCTTTCTCAATAGTATTATTCAGATCCTGGAATTTTACCCGACATCCCTGGTTCCCGACCAGTTTACAAAATCCTCCGGATTTTGCTAACAGGTAATCTATGGCCAGTCTGTCCTTCATTTGGTCTTGATGAAGCTCAGTGATTTCCATTTGAAGATCCCGTATGACCCTCCCTGTGGCATTGATTGATTTCTCCAGCCTACAGGTGAGTCCCAAAATGGACCTTCTATTCTCCTGGGAAATGACACCTGGGTATGATCCCAAGGTGAGTGCTCCAGTGATAGCACTCCCTATAGCTCTCCCCCAGGAGCTACCATCAGAAAGCTGAACATCGATTATCACTTCATCATTGCAACCAGAACCCATCGGGCCGGCAGCAGCTTTCCGGCGCCGTGCATCTGCCCAAAGCGGCATTTGCACTTGTACGGGTAAGGTAAAATAACCCAATGCTGCACATTGATATTGTCCTGGATGGAAATTCGTGGCAACTCCATTAAAAAAGAACCACATGTTAGGATCCTTGATTTGCCATCCATTGCAAATTGAACCACTATCTATAGCAGAATAATCAGGAGTAAACATAGGAAACACATCATATATATCTTCAATAGTAGTGTTAAACAAGGTATAATTAAGCTTATAAGAACTGTTATAACTACCCCATAACCAAAAATAATCGTCACAACCCGTATAATTGCCTACACTCCGCAAAACCCTTTGTCCTTGAGTCCAGTACTTCCATTTACTATTCCAGACTCCAGAACTATGACAGCAGAAACAAAGTCCTTTAGTGTATTTCTTGAATGTCATGCTTCGCCAGCGGGTGTTGTTAAATTGTTCTGGAGGATTAGAGAAGAGCGTAGACCTATCAACATGTTGCAAATGTCCAATAACCAACTCAGGCGTGTTGAACAATGCCGGAAGAAAGGCCATTTGAGACACGGCCAGTGGATGCTCATAGTATAACGTTGCATTCTTACCATGAACCTCAAACATATAGTTAGCATAACGAATCCAAAAGTTGGGGTTGTCCCCATGAGGTATTGTTCTCACAGCTGGAAGCACAGTAAGAAGGAAAAGAACAAATGTCAGCAAATTTAGTCTACTGGTGAACCACCATCCTGGAGCTGAGTAATCTTCTTCTCTCTCCATGGGCGGATCGCTCGAGCAGGAATCCTTCCACTCAGGATTCCCTTGTTGCCAATAAATGACCAATGGCTTAGGAAGACACTCCCCTAAGAAACAGGAGCATGCCCTGTTATTACTAGTACCATGTAACTAGATATGAAACATGAGTGACATATAACACAAATGCAATATCACAAACCCATTTACATGTGTATGGTACTGAAACTCTTCCATGTACTTCTGGAGGTACCTTGAGATATGCAGTTTCATAACACAAAATATAACATAAGCAAAGACAGGTCCCTGCAAGAGAATAAGCAAACATTTAAGCATGAACAAAACATGAACAGTTCTCTTCTTCCTTACATGAAGGAGGTTTCTGTTGCATTCTAGAAAGCATTTATCACTCCCCAAGTACATGAGTAAGGCATTAAATTTTTTCTTCTCCCACTGGTGTAAATGAAAGAAGCATTCAATAACTTAAAATCAGCATAGCATGGTAACTCAAATACAGTACAAATCTCATTAGAGCATTTCACACTCATAGCATGAGCAGGTTGCTTAAAAAAGGTTTTCAGGTTTTAAAATGCAAACAAAGCCAATTCTTCTTTACAGTCCACACAAACTTTTTTCCTTTTAGTCCAATTAAAATGTCCAAATTAAAAGTCCAAATGTTGATTAAGCTTTCTTCTTAAACACTCTCTTCTCTCCAGCACAGTTCTTGGCATGGCAAAGGTTGAAATTAAGCCATAAATTAAGTCTCACTGACTTCACAAGACAATCCCACACAACCCCCCTTTTCAGCTTTTCTGGCAAACACACATTCCTTTATGCTCCAGCCACACCCATCTGCATTAAGGCAGGCCGATGAGGTGTGAAGGCACAAAGAACAAATTCTCCAGAAGTTGCAAGTAATTTCACACAGAAGAAAATCACAGGGAATTCCAAGTTGCTTTCCCTGAAATCCTGATGCCTGAAACTTGGGACAGCTCCCTCTGGATCTCTTTGTTTGAGGGTTGGGCAGTTCAAAATCAGCCAAAAACTGTATGTCTTCTCCCTCCTTGTATTTTTGCAACAGCCTGCTGTCCATACAGGCAGGATTCATGCCCCTTTTCCTCTGCATTTCTTTCATCTGCAGCTTCTGATTCTCAACCTTATGACAAACTGCATCTGTTAGTTTGTACTTGCACCCCTTTCTGGTCTTGGGTTTTGTGCATTCCTCCTTTGGGCCATCCTTCCACTTCTGTAGGATCTTCCTGCCCAAACGTGAGGTATCAAGTTTACTACTCAGCTTCTCCTGCTTTTGTGATGAGGGTTGCTTCACGGGGGGGCTGAGATCCCCTATGCTGCTCTTTGAAACACACTTCTTGCTTCCTGCCACTCTGCATGCATTAATAGCTTCAATCTGTGATGAGGTCCCCACCATTTGTTCCCCATCAGCTGGCACAAGTTGTTTTTTAGACTCGGCAGGCAGTATTGCAGCAGAGAACAGGTCTTTTGTAGGGCTAAAAGTGCTTGATTGCTGCAAGGCAGGATATAATGCCATCTCCATTTCCACCTCCACCCCCATCAGGGGGCTGTTGTTTCTCATATGATGGAGGGGCAGTTGCCATAGCCCCTCCCTTGTCTGGGGGCAAAAGCTTTGGGAGGGGGCCAGCAAGCCCCTGAGACAACAGAATATTCTTTGGAGTGAGTCTTTGAAGGCAGTCTCTGACTTCCTCCCATGTAAATAGCACTGATACAGAAATTCCATTATGCTTCTGCATTTCTCTCCCAATCTGTTTCCACTGTTTTAAGTCCAAGCATTCATCAAATTTAACCCAAGGACTGATTTTCCCTATAGCTTTGACTAGCTTTTGTATCTCCTTCTCATCAGCCTTCCGCCCATTGTTATTCAAAAGATCTGAGATATCTTTACAAAGTTCCTGCATTTGCGAAGAAAGCACACACCCCATGATGTCACTCACCTAGTGTGGGACCCAAAGTTGACTTTGGATGAATCTCGAGCGCTCGATTTATGACCTTCCCGGTCGTAGGTGAATGAGACCTTGTCCCGGTCGATGAGGTGATAATTAGGTGCTAATTGCTGAAGCAGAATTCAAAGCATTCCTTTGACTTTCATTCAATGGCCTCGCGACGGGGCACCAGTTGTAGAAATCTGATTCATGTCTCAATCAGTCTCATGAAGCAGCAGTTTATATCATCAGATCTTTTAAGATAGAAACTTAAGAGTCCACGAAGTCCAGCTTCATTAGGCTCAGAGTAAGGAAAGACAGAGACAGACAGAAAACACGACTCCAGTCTTTGGCTGAACAAAGGATACCAATCGCTTCTCTTTATTCAAGCAGAGTATCTCAGAAATGAAACTTAACCTACATAATCAATCAGAATGTCAGAACCCAAATAAGGAGAGATAAGGAGCGTTGTCTCTCATGCAAGCAAAGAGGCTTTTGTTTACAAAATGTGTCAGAGACAGCCTGACAGAATCCAGATACATTCCTACAGATGGGGTGTTTTCCCACCCTATCAAACATTTTAAACTCCTCTCATATTATATAATAGGACAGCCTTCCTGTAATTGCCTCCATTAAAAAACAAAAGCAGAATGAACACCAAAATGATAATAATGATAATTTCGTGTCAGAAATTGTTCTGGGTTGAAAGGATTTTTGCAGAAGAAAAACCATTCAGGGAATGCCCAAATGAAGCTAATTTCATGTCCCCAACTGACGGACGCTCCATCCGTCATGTAGTACCCGGGTCTCGAACTGCTGACTTGCCAGCCTTTCAGCTAACAAGACAAGCTTCTTAACCACTGAGCCACTGCAGTCCTGAAGAGAGGAGAGTAAATCTTAGCTGAAGTTGATATGTTATCTATAATTAAACAGAAGGACTGAAAAGGTGTCAAAGAATATTACTCTCCCATTTCAGAAATTGTGTCAGAGGGAATATCTAGGTGATGCCAATGACACTTGTAGAACCCTTGTTAGCCATGGATATACATATTCTGTGAGTTTCCCTGGGGGATTTTTGGATCCGAAGGACAGGATATTAATTAACTAAGCAGAAGGTATTGTCTTACAGAGTCAGGCCAATTATTCATGCAACCCAGATCTGTCTGTGTTGACTGACAGGAGCTCTCCAGGGTCTTGGTCTGAGCAATCTCCTAGCCTTGCTACCTGAAAAACCTTGAATAGGATGTGTCAGGGGTTGACTCTGGAACTTTATCTATGCAAAATGTGAACTTTACTAGCCCTGACCTGTACCTACAGGTGAAACTAGGAAAATTAGAATATCGTGCAAATGTTCATTCAGTCCAGTAATACAACTTAAAAGGTGAAACAAATATATGAGATAGACTCATTGCATGCAAAGCGAGATAGTTCAAGCCTTACTTTATTATAATATTGATGTTTATGGCTTACATCTTATGAAAACCCGAACCCCTCAAACTCATGTACCCCATAATCATCACATAATCTCATGTAATCTCATCACAATTATAATGAATTAAGGCATGACATCTCTCGTTTTGCATGCAGTGAGTATATCTCATATATTTGTTTCACCTTTTAAGTGAAATGAATGAACATTTGCACAATATTCTAATTTTCCGAGTTTCACCTGTACCCTCTTTCTCCTTCTTGTGCTACAGCCACAGTGGCAATAGATGCCCTTCCTGGTGATAAGACTGCATCTCCCCCCCTACCTATCCCCAAGAATGCTCCTTGCTATTCCTGCTGCTGGATGCCGTACAGGAGCAGGAAAGCAAAACGCTATTTGCTGCTGTTGTCCACCAGCTGTAGCCAACCACACTTGTCTGGCATGAGCTCTTTCAACAGCTGAATAGGATTACTGTGTAGGACTGCCAGGCAGAAAGCCAAGGAGAAGCTTAATGATGCCATCACACCTGGCAATGTCTTGGCTTTCATCTTCCACCTTGAAAACATGTTTATTCCAAGAAAAGAAAACATTGCAAGAGTTAACTTTCTAAGAATGGCAAACATCTTGTGTCATCATAAAAGGTTGTTTTGCTAAGCTGGCAAGGCTTTGCATGACTTAGGCCCGTGATGGCAAACCTTGGCACTCCAGATGCTCTTGGACTTCAATTCCCAGAAGCCCAAGCACCCTGTGAATCCACATGAATAGGTTTACTATGATTCATCTGGCCCGTGTTGCCCTCGTTGCTCCAGGAAGTGGAAGTAAAACGCACCCATATGGAGGAAGGGTTAACCTGGAAGAGCCTTAACTGTCCGGGCGCATTTAACTTTCGTTTCAGGGAGCAATGAGGGCAGCGTGGGGCGGATGAATTGTAGTAAGCCCATTCGTGTGGATTCACAGGGTGATTGGGCTTCTGGGAATTGAAGTCCAAGAACATCTGGAGTGCCAATGTTCGCCATCACGGACTTAGGTCATTATCTCACTCTAGTTTTGGTGCCCCTGCCACATCTAAGATGGTCGGATTGCTTTTCCAGCTGTGTGCATGTGTGCACCAAACAAAAGCTTTTTCTGGTTTAGCATGGTGTACACAAGAGGTACTTTGCCATTTTTTTAGCAGAGTATGCACCTGCCATCCTCCACAGTTTTTATCCCTAGGTGGAGAGCTTTGCACGTATCCCAGTTAAACTTCTTTCTGTTGTTTTCAGGTCAGTGATCAAGCCTATCAAAATCTTTTTGAAATATAAGTCAAATGTAATTTGAATCCATTGCTCTAGGACCTATTCTTTGGAGCTGTAAAAAAAACCAAAAAAACCAAGCTTCGACATGAGTATCTTTCAAATACAGTACAATAAAGGAGGATACTGGGTCACTTCTCAGTTTTCTCTTCACCCAGACTAAACATGCCTGAATAACAGAGCAATGCTTCCAGGTCCTTTACCATCTTAGTCACACTCTTCTGGATACATTCTAGTATGTCAATATCCTTCTTATACTCTAGTGCAGGGGTTTGCAACCTACGGCCCACAGCACCAAATCATCTGGCCCACGTCCTTGCTCCAGCCGCCATTGCCCCCACTGGAAGAGGCCGCAGACAAATTTATGACAGCCATAAATGTGTTTACAACAATGTTTATGGCGGGAGGGCCACAAGTATGGCCCCCTCAACTGTCTGAAGGAGCGTAATTCGGCCTCTGACCTAAAAAGGTTGCCAACCCCTGCTCTAGTGTCTGACATAACACTCTAAAAGAGGTCTGATCAAAGCAAAGCTACTATTATTTTCCTTAATCTGAACAATATATTTCTGTAGATTTAGCCAAATGCAGAATTCTCTTTTTCTTCTTTCTCATCACTCTCTCTTACTGAATAACACTGTTGGCTTGCATTCAACTTGTAGCCTACTAAGACGCCTAAATCCTTTTCTCACATATTAATGTCAAGCTAGCTGTCACTCACCTTATATTTTGCATCTGTCCATTCTTGCCTAAAGATAGAACTTTATTTTTCTCCTTGCTGAAATTAATTTCCCTTGTTTTGGTCTAGTTCTCCAATGTTAAGATCTCATCCTGAATCTGTTTTCTATATTAGCTATTCTTCCCAGTTTGGTGCAGTTGCAAATCTGATGAGCCTACCAAGCTCTCTTCCAAGTCATTTATACTGTAAATATGGTGAATGCTGGTCCCAGGCACCTCACTCGTCCCATCTCTCCAGGATGACAAGGAGCCATCTGTGATTACTCTTTTTGTGTAGATGGCTCCTTAACCCATTACAATTCAACTAACAGCTGCATTTTCTAAGTTCACATATTACCAGCTTAGTCACAAGAACATTAAGAGGGACCCTTGCTAAAATCAAGGAAGACTAAGTAAAGGTAAAGGTTTCCCTTGCTCGAAAGCCAGTCGTATCCGACTCTAGGGTGCAGTGCTCATCTCTGTTTCTAAGCCGAAGAGCCAGTGCTGTCTGCTTCTGCAGACATTTCCGTGGTCATGTGGCAGGCATGACTAGACACCGGAGCGCACGGAACACTGTTACCTTCCCACCGAAGTGGTCCCTATTTATCTACTTGCAATTTCTTGCTTTCGAACTGCTAGGTTGGCAGGAGCTGGGATGAAGACGGGAGCTCATTTCCGTCCTGCAGTACTCGGGAATCGAACTGCTGACCTTCCACTTCCCAGTCAGCGTCTTAGCGACTTGAGCCACTGCAGACTATACCACAGCATTCGCCTAGTCTGCCAAACTTGCAATTCTACCAAAAGAGGAGAGATAAGACTAGTCTAGCATGGCTTTATTTTTGACAAACCAAACTAGCTCTTTCAAGTGCTCATAGACTGATAATGTGTTGGTTTGTTCTTCTTTTTGTGAGCTTCTACCATTTCCTGCCACTTTTCTCTTCCTATCCAGACTAAGGACATCTGGTCACCTGCTAACTCAGTAGCCTTTTGGGGAAGATCCCACGATTTAATGGAGTATCAGACTGGCTAGTTTTAAAGTGACCCAACTGCTGAACAACTAACTGCAATTTATTTTTTCAAACTGAACAACAGTATTATGAACTGTGCAATGCTAAATTTACATTCCTGTACAGAAATGTGTATGAAAAAGTGACTGATTGTGGGGAAAAGAGCACTGATGTTACATTGTTGGACCACGACTTCTAAATTTCCAGTCTAGCACTTTGTCAACAGGTGAAACTCAGAAAATTAAAATATCGTGCAAATGTTCATTCAGTCCAGTAATGCAACTTAAAAGGTGAAGCAAATATATGAGATAGACTCATTACATGCAAAGCAAGATAGTTGAAGCCTTACTTTGTTATAATATTCATGCTTATGGCTTACAGCTTATGAAAACCCCAACCCCCCAATCTCATGTACTCCATAATCATCACATAATCTTATGTACGCTGTATGCCATGATCATCACAATTACAGTGATACCTCATACAACATCCAAACTTGGTTGCACAAGTTTGGACTTTATACAGATTTGGACTTTGTATGAGGAATGCAAAATCCTAGCCGCGATGCCTCATACAACATCCAAATCCTTGCCGCGATGCCTCGTACAACGTCCTTTCCATAGAGATACATTGTACTGTAACAGCACAGACTTCAGGGAAAAGTCAAGGAAACAGACAGGAAACTGACAGAAATTTAATAAATCATTGTCTAAAGGCTAAATACATTACAAAAACATGTCAAACAACCCTGATTTTAGGGGACAAATCATACAACAAGTTTTTAACTATTGAAAACTTTACGAAGTGCAGGTTTAAAAGTTAACATGTCCCATCATGCAGCACAGTGGTAATCTGCAGCCATGCGGCTGATCATCCATTTTGTACAAGCTACTGTAAACAATTACTGGATGGAAGCAAGGACAAAATGGATGCCAACATGTCCCATCATGCAACACAGTGTTAATCATCCAAACAGCAGCAAACACCAAACAATTGCCCACCCCACCAAACAGTGCTCCTCCAAAAAAGACCAACATAAGAAAAATTATGGAGCATGCAATCTGTTTTTAAAAACCACAGCAGCAAACACCAAACAATTGCCCACCCCACCAAAAATTGCGCTCCCCCAGCCACCTCCCCACCCTAAGCCAATCGGAAACAAAAAACCTCATTTACCTATCTTTCCACTGTGCCAAAGAATGGTCCAAGAACCTGAAGAATGCTGCAAAAATCCCAGGAATGCGTCCAAAAATTCTGATGAAAAAATTCAAAAAAACCCCCCCAAAATCGTGCTCAAAACCATTCCTAAACACTCTTCGCCTCATGCAAAACTCACAAGAGCAATGCACGCATGTGTTCTGCCTTTTGTACTGCCCAGGCACAATGCCTCCTGGGGAAAACCCCAATGCTTCATACAAAGTCACAGCGACTTTGTATGAGGCAACTTTTTTCAAGGAATTAGGGGATGTTGTATGAATTCGATGTTGTACAAAGCGGACTTTGTATGAGGTATTATTGTATAACGAATTAAGGCATGACATCTCTCACTTTGCAAGTAGTGAGTCTACCTCATATATTTGTTTCACCTTTTAAGTGGAATGAATGAACATTTGCACAATATTCTAATTTTCTGAGTTTCACCTGTATTTTTAGCAATGGCTCAGATACTATTAAAGTAAATCAGAAGAGATCCTCCAAACGCAATTAGCTATTATCTTGCTTGATTGAGTTTGGAGGGTCTCAGATTTTTATAGTGCTCATCTTTTTAAAAGCTTGTCTTCATCTCAGAGTACTGTTGTTAGTTACGATTGTTTTAGATATAAAAGTTGCACAGACATTGATTTAATTTTGTTGCAGCTTCATTGGATGGTTTTATTGTTTTACTGAAAGCAATAATAAAGATCACATTTAGAGGAAAGGCAACATTATATGTTTCAATATAAATAAATAAACACTTTGGCTGAGGTCTGGCAGCATAATTAGCATAACTGCTAAAAATTTAGCTTCTAGGGAGGCAATCCTTGAGTTCCTCTTGGAAGGACAAGATTAAAAAGGAGGACATTAAAAATTGACAACTCAGCCTTTCCTACACAAATCCTGTTGAACCGATGGCTAAAACCCAATTGCTTAGTTATAGTAAGTCACACTAGAGCAGGTTCACTGAATCAGTGTGTCATGGAAAAAAAACCATTCTGACTGTGCTTTTCCCTGATCCCTGTAGCCACTTGCCTAGTACTTCAAGATGGAGAATTTCATACGTAAGAGTCTCTGCATATGACATTACAATAAGAGATAGAAGAATGTGAATTAATTTCAATTGGCTAGAAGTCCCCATGTGGGAAGACTGATATCAGGATAAAAAAACCACTGTGCAAGAAACTGCTCACTCTCTTTCACCATGGACCAGCTGTGGGAGGGCCTCACAAAATGTGATTGTGAGTCAGAAAGGGCCAGAGGGCCTAGATAACCAGTCAAGTTTTCTTTATTTTTGTATGTATTTTGAATGACTACGTTTGCAGGTTTGCTTCCTTATGCTATACTCATTTTCTTAACTTACTTAATAAACCTTATTAACCATAGACCCTTTGTGTCTATTGAATTTGGATTGGGGGTTGACTGGACCATGCTGAGAGGCCACATCTATGCTACCTAATTCTGATTCCCTGTACCATCACTAGGAACTCATAAGGGGGGTTGTCCCACAGAGGAGGAGGCAGACGCTGCTGGTAAGAAGGCAAATGGTGAGGTGTGACAGGAAGGCATGATTAAACTCCCCTGAAAGAGGGTAAATATCATGACACACTGGGGATTTTGTGAATCAACTCCTCTGAAAGTTCCACTGATTCAAACTGGACCTACTCTCATTGCCTTACTATACAAAAGCAACAAGATTTCAGTGAATGTCTTCTTCAATGTTTTGTAATTTACGTATCCTGTCACACCTCCTGCCAAGACTAGGTTCATCTGTCTGAACAAATATATGGCTTCTGGAAGATCATCAGAACTTTGTCTTTGCAAGAGAATTGACGAGGGACTTATTTATTTCCACCAAGCTCAGAAAAGAGACTGGGAGACAGGTGGCACGGCCCTTTAGCCATTGTTATTAAGTGATGTCTACATATTGCATGTCATTTTGCAACACACCTGCCTTTAGCTGCCATGATATGCAGGGAAGCTAAGGAAAATTTGGACTTGCCAGAGACATCTGACAGAACACATTCCACTTGGATGTGCAATCTTTGTGCATTTAGTTCATGTCCTGCTTTTATCACCAGGGACCATCCTAAAGACAAAGCAGCAAATCAATAAGGGTCAATTTGCCTGTCACAGCTTGATGGTTCTGAGACTATGACTGGCAAGTGCTTGTGGAGTGCTGTGAACTAGACATAGACACCGTGGTCTGGCAACTCTTTGCACAAGAGAGGGAGAGAGACTCTTCTATAAACTATTCTGTCACTTGAGGCTCATCAACTGACAACCTGTTCATCTATTTTAAAAGCTACAGGGCTGGTTAAAAAACCTGGCCAAAAAAAAAATCCCAGTTCTTTTTCTCTCAAGATTTTTTTCAATGTGAAAGAAATATATATATATAGTTCCCAAAAATAAAAATTCTCACAGTATTTTCCTCCTCCCCTTGCTAATAATGTCTCATTCCATCTGGCAGGTTGATTTTACATTCTATTCTCTGTCACCCACACGTCCCTCCTCCCCTCCCCCTGTTCCTGATTCATACAGTTGTACCACTGTTCAACAAGCCATTGGTAGCTGTACCATCCTGGAGTATCATGTGAGGATTGTCAGCCTGGTCTGAAGCCCCATCTTTTGCTGCGTGGTCCCGAAGAAGCCTGTGGCGGTAGTAGTAGAGGTAGCAAGGTAACAAGAAGCCCACAAAGGATAAAATGAGGAGAGCAAGGTTCACCTGAGGAAAAGGCAAGGATGATCAGTCACATGCACATTTTTCCAGCTAGATACAATATATGCTAAATGCTCGTAAGTAGCGGTGAGAAACACTGGCTTCATTTCCTGGCTACCCCTTGAAGTGAAGGACTCTCCTCACTTTAACCAAAGTCCTGCTCCCAAACAAGAAGGTTGTTGTTGTTCAGTCGCACAGTCGATTCCGACCCTTTGTGACCCTATGGACCTTTGTCCTCCAGGCACCCCTGTCTTTCACCATCCTCCTCAGCCTGCCCAGCTCTATGCCTATTGCGTCTACAATACCATCTAGCCATCTCATCCTTGGTCGTCCCATTCTTCTTTTGCCCTCCACCTTTCCCAGCATAAAGGCTTTCTCAAGTGAATCCTCTCTTCTCATTTGAAGTCCAAATACTTCAGCTTCATCTTTACCACTGACCTTTTAAGGAGCAGTCAGGGTTGATTTCTTCTAAGATTGACCTATTTGTTCTCCTCGCTGTCCAGGGGACTCTCAAAACTCTCCTCCAACACCACATTTCAAAGGCAAGAAGGTGAAAATGGGGAATTAAGATTTGTTAACTACATGCCATCAAGGTGCTTCTGACTTATGGCATGCCTTTCTAGGGTTTCCTAGGTGTAGGTTACTCAAAAGCAGTTTGCCATTCCCTTCTTCTGGGGTTGGCCTGTGACCATGCAGCTTGCTCTGTTCTCCTACATGACCTTGGATACCTTGGAGTCATTATTTCAGCGAGGAGTCCACACATTGGTAGACATCTCCATGATGACATTCTGCACATGCAAACAGACTTGAGAAATTAAGTCCATCTCTGGTTTTTAGCCATTTGGATATCACATCACCCACTGGCTAGGCAGACCATGGCATGTGCCCTCCGCTTTCACCTTGCCCAAGGGATCCGACGGAGGACGCTTTGATGAGTTTCAGTCCTGGCCTAACATCATTGACAAGAGATGGGCCACACTGCCTAGTTAGACCACTCAAGCCCCCACACTTCAACAAGGCTCTCACCTAGTGGGGGTTCCTCCATGACACCATGGGAAATTGAATTCCCAACCTCCTACTGCCCTACTGATAAATCTGAAGAATGTGCATATTTGTAGTTACATAGAGATGCATAGCTATTCAGCCGCCATCATGTGATTTGCCACACTTACCATACTTTACAAGCACACTAGGGAAAGGATCAGATCACTACCCTACTATGGTGAGCACCTATTGGCCTGTACACATGACAGCACCATCCCCCAGATCCTGCTTTGTTTTTCAAATGTGTCTTAATTTTCATTTTTGTTTCTGTAAAGAGGGGGAAGGAGGGATAGATGGATTTATTACATTTGTACCTTGCCTTTCTACTAAAATTTGCACTCAAGGTGACATGCAGACATTTAAAAGAATAAAAATTGATAAAACTGACATTTAGTAAATGAATATAAACCTGCTCCACAGTAAAAGTATAAAAATCAAACAAAATATATTTTAAAAACCATTAAACTTGCACAGGATACGGATTCATAACACAGCAGGTTGGGTTAAATATTAAAGGCCAATCTAAAAAGATGTGTTTCTACTCCTTTCCTTCATATTATCTGGAATGGCAACAGTTCACAACTTAGAAGGGAGTACATTCCATCATCTTGGAGCCATACAGGAGAAGTAGGCACGTGAATAAGAAGCCTGATATACAAGGAGAAGTGAGAAAACCTAAAAGGCTGACACACCATGGGTTGGCATGGAGAGTCATACCGATTAGTCTTGCAGGAATTTTCCTGGCTTTTATGTCTGCAAATCCAAGTTATGACCCCGGGATAATAGTGTAAGAGTAAAATGTTTTGTGAACACTTCTGAAAAGAAATGTCTACTGATACCCAGAAATGCTACAACTTACCCAAAAGGGATTGCCATGCATTGGCCCCACCATAGCCATGAAGAGTGGCTGCTGGAGGAGAGCAAAAACAGCACTGATCAATGATTGCAGACCCGTCAATGTACCAAAGTGGTTGGATGGATACCTAGCAGTAAGAAATTGCATATAGTGAGTTAAGACTGGAGATGTTAGCAATTCTCTGTCACACCCAATCCAAAGCATACATGTGAAGGTGAGACGCAGTCATTCCAAACATACAAAATCTATCAATATTTCAAACCCTTGGTAAATGAAACATGTAAACAAGTCTATAGATGAAAAAGATGTGCAAGGGAACAATGTCAGTAGTGAGACAATCAACAGTTCCTATGAAAAGCAGGATTAGTTATTTTTGATCAGGATCAGTTGTAGTGATTTTTGGAGTCCATGATAAGAGTTATTATTATTATTATTATTATTATTATTATTATTATTATTATTATTATTATTATTATTATTATTATTATTATTATTATTATTATTATTATTATTATTATTATTATTATTATTATTATTATTACTGCTACTGCTGCTGCTGCTGCTGCTGCTGCTGCTGCTGCAGTTCTTTCCAAATTTACAAATTTTGGAAAGTTCCTACCAAATAACCAAAACGAACCTCCAGCTCTTCCTCTCTTCTGCTGGGGAAGATTAATGGACACCACAAAGAAGATACAACCAAGATACACAAGAGAAGGAGGAAGTTAATCAATGGCTGCTCCATCATAGCTCTTGTGTGTGCAATACCTTCTTGTTTTCTTTGCCTGCCACTCAGGGAAAACAGTGTTTGGCACAGGACCACAGAACTTTTTCATACTATTGTGGTATAGGTTTTTTGGATGGCAGTCAAAACTGTCATAATATGCGTGATAAACATGCACATTTAGAGAAATGCTGGTCATTATTCTGTAACCATGCATAATATACAAGTGAAACTCGGAAAATTAGAATATTGTGCAAATGTTCATTCATTTCACTTAAAAGGTGAAAAATATATATGAGATAGACTCACTACATACAAAGCGAGATGTCATGTCGTTATAATTATGATGATCATGGCGTACAGTGTACATGGGATTATGTGATGATTATGGGGTCCATGACATTGGGGGGTTGGGGTTTTCATAAGATGTAAGCCATAAGCATGAATATTATAACAAAGTAAGGCTTGAACTATCTTGCTTTGCATGTAATCTATCTCATATATTTGTTTCACCTTTTAAGTTGCATTACTTAACTGAATGAACATTTGCATGATATTCTAATTTTCCGAGTTTCACCTATATTCACCCACTCCCATGATGGCCATCTTGCTCAACAGTTCCAGAAGATGAAGATGCTACTAAGAGGAAAAGAAGCTAGAATCCTTTTTAAATCTCTTACTCCTTCCAACTGCTGCAAATCACACCTCACGCCTCAACATGGTGCAGCGGTGATCCTGGCTGTCTGACAGCTATGGTGGTGGGGGTGTATTCCCCTGGCAGGTTCAACCATGCCACAAAGGTGTCATCTAGCGGTCCAGAAGGGTCCTCTGTTCTGGAACTGCAGGTCAGCAAAGTGGGGTTGGGTACTCAGGCAATGCACCTGGCCAGTACATTGCATAAACATGGTCAACTATGACATGAGCCCAGCCAGCTGTGTCATTGTATTTAAAATGGCTAAAGGAGCATTGAAAACACGGGCCTCAGTCCCCCATGCACCATCAAACCCTGCTAAGATAGCGGTAGGACCTCCCAATGGCGAAAGGCTGCAAAAATCTCATGGGAGATGTTTTGATCCGCCACATCAAACTAGACGTGTGAAGTACAGATCAACCAAGTAACTAACCAAGTAACTCCTTCCAACATCAACCATCTCATATCAGACTGCCTTTGGCTTTAAATCCACATGCCCTTGGTAAGCAGAAACTGGAATCAAGCCAAAGCCCAGAGCCATCTCAAGTAGAAGGTGCTCAGAGTCAGATGGAAAGAAGGGAATCTTCTACCCTGAGGGCCTGAACTGTCTCTATCCCTGGCACAAGAAAGGCCATAGGACAGTAATGGCAAACCTTTTAGAGACCGAGTGCCCAAACTGCATCCCCAAACCCACTTATTTATAGCAAAGTGCCAACACAGCAACAAGGGAGGGAGGAAATGCTCCCATTGGGTTGCTGGGCAGAGGGACAGGATGAACTCTGTGCTGTGGAGAGGGAGGAAGTGCTCCCATTGGGCTGCTGGGCAGAGGGGCAGGGCAAACTCTGTGCTGGGGTGACTGTACGGGTGCCCACAGAGAGGGCTCTGAGTGCCACCTCTGGCATACGTGCCATAGGTTCGCCACCACTGCCATAGGACAAGGGTTAAGTATTCTAGGCCCTCTAGAAGCTGGTGAAATCCAATCGCTATCACGCCTCATCACTGGCCAGGTATTGGCTAGGGCTTACAGGGATTGGGAGTTCAACAATACTGAGAGGGCCGCAAGCTTTCCAGCCCTGCTCCCTAGACACAGAAGTGAAGGCAGCTAAGAGGTTCCATACAGCGGCATTGACTCACACAGCAGCATAAAGGCCTCCACAGGCAGAATGGAAGAAGCCACGCACCATGGTGTGAAAGATGAAGGTCACATACTGTGGAGAGGAAGCAAGGAAAAGAGAGAATGAAACTCTGATCATTAAAGGAAGACTAGAATCAGGAATACTGTGATGGGGATGTGGGGGCCAAGTAAAAAGCACAAAGGCAGCAAAGCACACTGGGCAAAGGGAGGCCACTGTGGGATAATAGCAATCTTGCATGTACTAATACTGGGTATCAACGGAAGGGGGCTTTACAGCCTAACGTGATTGTCTTTTGTCACTAACTTGATCTGTAACATTCTTTCCCTGCCTCTGACGTTTGAGGGAAGCCCCTTCCCCCTCTTCCTGTTTGCTTTCTTGCTTCTACTGTTTTATCCCTATCCCTCTTCTTTCTTTGACCTTTCTCCAAACAACAAGCATGGAGGATCTCCCACATACTGCAAACTCAATTTTTCTTTCTCTTTCTGACTATACACTACAGATGGTAACCATAAGTAAAGATATCTTTAAATGTTCCTAGAGCATAGCTGTCATGTTTTGGATTTGAAAATAAGGGACATTTCCCAGACAAAACGGGAAAATTGACAGCTATGCTTATCCTGTGCAGCCCTCCAGTGGTGGCATTAGGGCATTGCAATCTGACTGATATGGGACGCCACCGGGAAAGAGGGTAAAATACGGGAGGTTCCCGGCCAATATGGGACACTTGACAGCTATGTCATAGAGCAGTGATGGCCAACCTTGGCACTCCAGATATTCTTGAACTTTAATTCCCAGAAGCCCATGTCAGCAGGAGTGCTGACAGTGACTGAGCTTATCTCTCCAAATTTCATTTTTCTACCTCATGCTCTGCTAACTAGAGGGAATAAACAAAAGAAATTTTAAAAATCCGAAATAGACCATATATCAAAATG
Organism: Bradypodion pumilum; assembly: GCA_035047305.1. Lineage (NCBI taxonomy): Eukaryota > Metazoa > Chordata > Lepidosauria > Squamata > Chamaeleonidae > Bradypodion > Bradypodion pumilum. The sequence goes on from JAWDJD010000001.1 coordinate 374,265,243, forward strand.
TATAATCAGTGAACAAGCAGCAAGGCAGAGGTTACCTGTAGAGGGAGGTCATTGATTAGGCAAGTAGTACCAAACCCTAGCAGCAACAGATTAGTGATGACAAAGGCACGGATAGCATTGGTGAGCTTCTGGATCTTACAATAGCGAATTTTAGCTGGTTTTCCTTTCCCTTCAGTCCTAAAAAGGGAAAGGAAAGTGGTCAGTACATCATCTCCACACCAGAGCATTAGCACCAAGCCTATCCATTCAACATATGCTGTTTTTAGAAAGCATGAAATCTTACCTAGCACCTTCAGCATGGCTCATATGTCCTGGTGCATCCACACAATCTTTGATTCGCCAATCCATCACATAGCCAATGAAGGGACAGGTGAGAAGGCACAGTAACTGCAGGACACCAAAGATGGAGGAGTAGAAGTTGACTGTCCAGCAAAAAGAAAGGGGAAGGGAATGAGGAATAGCCTAAAGGCACAATCTCTAAAATTAGCCAGGACTAACACAGCTGGACATAAGGAATCAGTAGGTCCCACTGAGGACTCTTTGGCTGAAGGCACATAAGAGACACAGGCTGGTATCATGAGAAACTTTTACACACTGCCCTTTAGGCTGTTGGGCACTCAATCATTTCTTTTACCAAAGGATGAGGAGAAAAGCAATCAACCAAATGGATGAAATTACTTGTATAATTGTCATTACATGATTGCATGGGGTAATAGGATTCAATCTACAACAACTAATGACCCAAAACTACATTATTCTTCATCTCCTCTTAGACCATTGTACAGGAGCAACGCTTGATCAATGCTACCCGAAGCAGCTTTCCTCAACTTGCTGCTTTCCAGATGTGTTGGACAACAACTGTGATCCCAGTTATAGGAGAGGCAAACACATTTGGAGGGCACCAGGTCAAGCCAGACTGGCATGGGCCTCTGAGATGGGTCCTTCCAATTTACTTCTTAGATCTTTATCCTTGATTTCTATTCCATGTTTGCCTGCTAGTCAGATCTGAGCTGGCTTGTCCTCACTTTCTCCAACCTGACCCAGGTGTGTGTGTGTGTGTGTGTGTGTGTGTGTGTGTGTGTGTGTGTGTGTGTGTGTGTACACGCGCGTGCCTTGTGAACTTGGAAATGCACATTCTCAGCCTAATGCTAGGTAGACATTCGTAAAACCTCTTTACCAGACAGGGTACATTATCAAATATTCACTCCTTTGGGGTTCTACATCAAGCATAGTTTATTTAGCATTCCTACCTGTTTCCTCAGCAGTTTCCTTCAGGTCTTCTGGTACTGAAATGCCCAATTAAAAAGAGAAGGAAAAGAAAAATAAGACTACAGCACAAAGTATGACTAGGGCCATCTTCCCACACACCTGTCTAGCAACTGTACATATTTATTCCTCATATCACTCTGCAAGGTTTAGTTCTTACAATGTCCTCCTTCCCACCCCATTCTTTCCATTTTTTATTTATTATTTGTTTAAATTTATATAGCCGCTGCCACTCACTGTCCCCTCAGATTGCTGGAACCTACGTCCCTTCCTTTCGCCATGCAGTTCTCACCAGGGTATTTGCCACCAGTTACTTGGAACTCCAGCATCTTATTCATGGCAGCCATGTAGAAGATGATGCGCAGCTGGGTCATGCCCATTGTGAGGAGGCTCCACAAAAAGATGGGGGAGCAGACACTGTGGCGGAAGGGGATGGGGCCTGTAGCCATAAGAAAGAGCAAACACAGTTTCTGTGAGACAGGAGACAAAATAAACCATCATATGGCTGCAGCAAACATACAAACAAAAAGTCCCACACATCTTTGCTGAACTCAAAAGCCGGATGCCGCACTGCCCGCCCGAGCCCTCTCCCCTGGTCTGGTACTGGTTGCGGGGGAGTGAAGAGGATGTGGATCTGGGCTCTGATGTGTTCATTGAGCCTGGCTCTAGTTAAGGGTGTTATTTGTATTCTTTATATTGTTGATTATTGTACCACTATTTTGTATTTGTGTACTTATGTTACTGTTGTGCTATTGTTGTTTTGATATTGTTGTGCTATTGTTGTTTTGATATTGTTGTTCTGCCGCTTCGAGTTGCCTTCGGGCCAAGGGAACCAGGGTACAAATAAACCGATGATGATGAACTCACAAGGGAAGCAGCACCATGCCTTAAACACAAGGCATGAGCCAGGGGAGTGGCCCTATTCACCTCGTCTGCTTCTGTGCACTAACAAGGAAAAGATCAATTGTTGTAATGATCCGTGGGAGTAAAGGTGCTGAATTCAAGGAAGGCGAGGAGAGGCTAGTGTATGGTAGAAAAAGCCAGTCCCGAATCATCGGGTGGTCTGTATTTATTCTATTCCTGGATCTCACATGCACATCCTGTGTGAAACCCCATGACAGAAGGCTTGTTTTCCTAGCATATTATTGGCTAAGTACATTTGCCAGTCTAAGAAGTTACTGCGTGCCTAGGTTAGCCATGGGTATGCTAATCAACGGGAACAGTGGAACTGACCTTGCCTATCTGGAGTTCTTGTAAACATTAGGTATCTTTGCTCTAGTTGTTTAGTCTAACTGTGGTTTGGTGTCTCCTAGGATGTGAGTAATCTTCTATGTGCTGTTTACTAGTCACTGCGACATTTGGGTGACACTTAACCTATATCCACTCAGTGCTCCCAGCCAAGGAAATATGGAGTCACTTCTGCTAATGCACTATTAGCCCATACCAATTTCCTCTCCTGTAAAGGCCGGTTGGTTTTCTGCTCGTGTGCGAGCTAGACGACCCAATTGGGAAAGGTAGCTGACCAATCAGTGACCTGGGCTACCCACATTCCCCCTTATTTAATTTTCTAAAAGCAACTTGGCTGAAAGCCTGAGTGACGTAAGGAATAATCTGTTGAGACGTGATTGTTTCTTGGGGTCTCTGTCTTGGGTGGCACATGGACTGGAACAAGGGGATGCATTGCACAAAACAGCATAGCATACCACAACGCCAATGGTGACTTTATGCGCTGTTTGTGGCCAGTCTCATGGCACCCAGGATCAGAGCTCATCCCCCACCCCCCACCCCCAGTAGGTTTGGGGTAAAATTTGCACCTGCCCCAAAACATCCTTATGACTATGGTGTTTGCCCAATAAGGTGCTCCTTGAGGAAGGTGTCAGAGCTGGTTACCTGGTGCTGGGTCTTTGTGAGAAATGTTCTTCAGGTTGGGTCAGCAGTGTCTTTGATCTTAAATGACGTCCAAATAACTGTGTAGTTGTGCAAGAACGTGGCTTGCTTTCTATTGGCCAGACAATGTGATGAGGTTTGTCATGGATTTGTCACTGGGGTTTGTCACTGGGGTGATTGACTTCTTTCCCACCCCCCTGGCAGAATTGGTTTTTTCTTGGGTGATTGGACAAATGCTTCTCTCTCACAATGGAGGTGTGACTGACACTGAGATGGTGAATTACAATAACCAAGAGGTCTCTATGGCTCCAGGAAACCCAATCTTCTGTAGATGTCTGTTTGGTTTTTCTCCCACCCATGGTGAGGGTATGTTATCCTAATGAGGGATGGTATCAGAAGGGGCAAATGTGTGAGGAATATGCAATCATGTGTACCAGAATTCATATAGCCTAGAAAAGCAGCTGTGAGCATAATACAAAAGCATGGAAAAGGCATTGAAATATGTTGGTTACAAGTGAAAAACCATCCGGTGGGCAGAATATCATGATCATACATAATGTCAGGGTGATTACATTTCCAAGTCTCTTGACCGGGCTTCAGGCAACGGTGATGCTTGGCTGATCGCCACTCAGGGTGTGTTTAGAGTGATTGCATCAGCGGGCAAAGTCGTTGTTACTTGAGTACCCCAGTATGCATAAGTCCCGTGTGTCATGCAGTAAATAGTGTCAAGTGCATGTTTAAGCAAAAGTCAGATTGGTTGACAAGTCCGGCCAGTTTTGCCAAATGTTGTACAGGAGCCTGGCAGATAAGTCCCAGCCAGGCATCAGTTCCCCGGGGGGAACAGCACCTCTGGAAACCTACCATATTCTTTTTAAAAAACTAATAAGATTGCCATTAAAGAGTGTAAGGAGCCTTTTTGGTACAGTACAAAACCAGCCGCCGCCGCCACCACCACACACACACACACACACTTTTTAAAAAAAATATTAACCTATTTTTCAGATGACAAAACCTGCTGTGGCAACCTTTCCAGTACATAACCACTCAAGAAAGAGCCTCCTCAAAGATTGTGCTATTTTTGAACCACAATCAGGCGTACCCTGTTAACTTTAACCTTGTGTTGCCGGCTACTGTCTCACACTAGGTCAGGCGAAATCAACTGCAGAATGAACTCATCAAAAGGTGCCTTCATTTTAGCAGTTTCCTATCTGGCCTAGACACAGAAGAAGACCACTCAATTTAACTTGAAAGGTCAAGTTAATTTAACAAGCAACTTAGCCCCTTTAGCCCTTTCCCCTTGGGAAGGCATGTCCTTCAGACTGCTAGCAAACCTGAAAAAAATGACTTTGGCCACCTGAGGCAACCACTTCTCCTAGCATTTTCTTTCCCACCTAGCCAAACAGAATAGACTACTCTTACCGTGTTTCCCCGAATATAAGACACTGTCTTATATATTTTAAAACTCCAAAATTAGCACAAGATCTTATTTTTAGGGGATGTCTTATTTTTCCATGAAGAAGAATACCAGTCTCGATCACGCTTCCCCACTCACAACCAAGGGAAGCGTCCCTTGGTTGTGAGTGGGGAAGCGCGATCGAGACTGGCCTCAGCTGTGAGGCGGCCGGCGTGGCCCATAAGAAGGCCTGCCTCGTCTCGATCCCGCTCTCACCAGGGGAAACTTCTCTTGGTTGTGAGTGGGGAGGCAATCGAGACTCCGATGCGGCAGGCTTTATTATGGGCCACACCGGCCGCCTTACAGCCAGGAGGTAAGGAGGTCTTATTTTTGGATGGGGCCTTATATTTCAAAGGCAGGGGGAAAAGGGGGGGTGTCCTATTATGGGAGGAGGTCCTATATTTGGGGAAACATGGTAGCATTCTTCTTCTTTTGTGTCCCAATCAAACCTTGGACTGCCAAAAATGAAGCCACATTCTTGGCTTTGTCATTGGCCAAACATAAGTCTTCACTGGTGCATGTTTCTGGCAGTAACTGGCAGACCAGTAAATGAGCTGGATTCTGTGTTTCTCCAAATTCACAGCAAGTGTTGTCTGCCAGCATGTTGGTGTTGCATTTAGGCACCATCAGCCTATTCAAGGTCCTCCAAGTGGCATATTTTAATGTTGTTCCTTGTCCAGTGAGTTCCTTCTCCCATCTTCTAATTTGGTTTTGTTCTTGCGTACCCTCAAGAATGTTTGTTCTTACCATATATCTTTTCCTAGATCTGAGCTAGAGGACTTGAGGCTCATATCCATTCAGGGGATGTCAATAGTCATTCTCTTGCTGCTACTTCTCTCCTTATCTTAGGTGAAGCAATACCAAGAGGGTATATATTCTCAACTGGTGTAGGTTTGAGGCATGCTGTCACTATACTCATGGCTTCATTAACAGCAACAGCAACTTCTTTTGCATGTGTGGATATGTTCCATACTAGAGGAGCATACTCTGCTGCAGCGACGCTCAGGGCCAAAGCTGAGGTGGATGGTTGAGTTCCCCATTTATAGTTTGTGAGTTTCCTGATGATGTTGTTCCTTGTACTAACTTTGGCTTTGGTATTCAACTCTCAGCATTGAAGAGAAGGGACTTGGCTCTTACAGAAAAGCACTGGGAGTTTCAGATGCAAAGATTACAATTCAAGAGCCTGAGGCAGCTCTGGAAAACGACCAAGATTTAGAAAACTGACAGGTATTTCTGAAACTCAGCATATCTATATTAGGCCTTGAAGAATAATACCAGAAGTCCGTCTTGCCTCTCAAACCAATTCAGGCATGACCCTGGCTTATACAGAAGGCCAGGAGGATCTCGCAGGTGGGGGGCTCCTGACCTAGGCCTGTTTTTTTCCGGGCCTGAAGAAAGAGAGGAGGCTGGACTTCCTTGAGGGGACAGTTCAGACTTCATGTGCCTGCAGACTTCACAGGGTTCGAGTGGCAAAATGGTGAGATGGTTCTCATTCCTACTTGGACCACAAAAAAAGAATAAATCCTGGACGGTCTGACCCCTTCAGGCTATTAACATGCAGAGAAACTCTCAAAGAGTTCTGAGACTCTTTGTCACTCTAAACCCCCTTCTTGTTACTGAAGGCAAAGAAAGACACTTCCTTGAAGAGATGAAGGATGCCGTCTTCTTCGTTCTTGTTACCACAAGAGAAGTGTGTGGGGTCTCAGCGACCGACAGAGGGAGCCAGATTCCACAGGGTTGTCAGGAAGCTGCCACCAGCCACAGAACCTTATGCAAGAGGCTCAAGGCCTTACAAGACAACAGCTGTCAGGAACATAAACTGCAGCCAATTTCCATTCCTTTGGGAGCCCTGAACCCTCCCAGAATGGTGTTGGCTACACAGACTGCCTGAGAGAGCTTTGAAACACAACTAGGCAGTCACCAAATCTAGGTTCAGGCTTATTACTGATGGGTGGATGACGGGGTTTTCAATGGATTTTTAATTGGTTTTAAATGTTTTAAAGTTGTTTTTATGTTTTTAAGTTGTTGTGAGCCTCAAGTTTGAATAAATAAATGTCAAGTTGTGGCATACAAGTTTGAATAAATAAATAGATCATCAGAAAAAATTCCCTCCCATGCTCTGGATGACAGTAAACAGATAGCAACATGACTAGGGGCACTCACGCTGGGAGGAACTGGTGGCCCCCTGGTGAAGGTCCTGTTCTAATGGGTTGAGCACCTCCTTGGTGCCATCGAGATGTGGGGCCCTCTGGCTCAGTCGCTGACCCACAGCAGTCACATGGATGTAGAACCGGTCGCCTGTCACCTTGTGATCAAGGGCTAGGCTGCTCAGTTTGATCTTCTTCCTGTCCCAGGGGGAGAATTACATTGAACCATTACATTAACCCCACAGGCTTGGCAAAGTTATAGGCCTGGGGTGGGGGACAGGGCTTTTGCAACAGCAGCCTCTCATGATGGCCCCATGGTGCAGGTGTTTCTGCTCCTTGGCAGGAACCTGAACTGAAAGAAAGGACAGGAGAGCCTGAAGGGGAGAATGGCAGGCAGGCTGGAGAGTAGCCAAATGGGCCAAAGGACAAGAGCTCTAGACAAAGATGGTGGGTGCTGCCACCACAGAAGCCTACCACGGCCCACTGACAAGAAACATTCCCCACCTCGATGCTCTCCCCTGGGTTTCCTCAAACCCAGAACTCGACCCACTAGATGTGCTTGAATGCAAAGCCTATAGAGCCGTGATGGTGAACCTTAGCATTCCAGATGTTCTTGTACTTCAATTCCCAGAAGCCCCCGTGAATCCACACGAATGGGTTTACTGTGATTCATCCAGCCCATGCCGGCCTTGTCGCTCCTGGAAGCTGAAGTAAAATGCGCCCACGTTTTACTTCCGCTTCCAGGAGCAACGAGGGTGGCATGGGCTGGATGAATCACACAGTAAACCCATTCGGGTGGATTCACAGGGGGCTTGGGCTTCTGGGAATTGAAGTCCAAGAACATCTGGAGTGCCAAGGTTCACCATCATGGCTATAGTTTCATTTTTTTGGCACTACAAATCCCAGAGTTTATGGCCTTCCAAAAATTAACGTTACCAAACTCTGGTTCAACCCCCTTCACCATATATTTGGATGGTACATCTGTCCTCAAGCAGCTGGAGGAAATGCAGTACTCAACCAGCTACATTGTTGTTGTTCTGTATGTCGGGGATGGGAAACCTCAAGTAAGACCATCCTTGACTCAAGATCCTATCCTCTTCTAGCAACCTTCCCACCCTACCTCAGCCTTCCTTGTCTCCTGGAAATGCAGATTTCAACTTGGGCTAGGGTGGGGAACCTGCAGCTTTGAGGGGACTCTGGGCTTCTGAGAACTGAAGTTCCAGAACACCTGGAGGACTAGCCTGTTTCCTCTAGGCCTGGGTTTCTCAACCCTTGGGCCTCCAGGTGTAGTTGGACCTCAATTCCCAGAAGCCCAGGCTCCCCTCAAGGCCACGGGTTCCTCACCTCTGGCATATATTAGAAGGACAAAACTGTTCCATGTGTGACAGGTAAAGCTCATATATGGTAGACTATGCACACAAACGGGAATAATGTTGGGAGTAGGGATTTGAGAAAAAGACCCCATAGCCCTTCATATTGTCATTTTAATATTTACTTTGGATGCCAAAGTGCAGAAGGCTGTGCTCTGAGGGATGGGAAACCTCTGAGGGGTGGGAAACCACAAGTAAATCCATCCTGTCTCTTGTAGCAACCTTCCCACCCTACCTCAGCCTTCCTTGTCTCCTGGGAAATGTGCCCAATGCACAGTGAACTGGAATAGCTGCCCTGAAATGGGACTAAACTGCTGTGAAGTTCCTACTTACGTGTAGCTGGCTTCCTCAGGAGCTGGGAAGGACTCTTGAGGCCAGTTGATCAAGCAGTTGAGAAAGATGAGGCAAGCCAAACCTGACCAGACGAGCATGATGATGAGGAAGGAAACCCCTGCATCATATATTAGCTAGCAGCAATGGGACAGAAGGCAGAAGTGGAGATACAGAGCATTAGAAAACGTAGCAGTGGAGGCTTCAGACAGCTTTGGGCTTCCCACCAAATCAGCAAGGAGAGGGGAGCATGGAGATTTCTTGTGAAGAGGGAAGAGACATGCATTCTCCCTTTATGGAAGACTGTGTATCTTGTTGCCACTACACACAAGACCTGAAAGTAGGGACAGAGGACACATAACTCACTGATCCTTCCCTTTAATGGTTAAAGAACACCCAAAGCCCGAGATCATACTACCCACCCCAAGCTCATGCCTCCCTTCACCAGTCTGACAGAGCAAGTCTTCCTGTCTCCTCTTTAGCAATGGTATATCTCCATCAGTCATATAAGTGGCAGACAAATATGCATCCCAAGGTTGCTTTGAGGGACTATTTCATACCAAAATGCTAATTACCTTGTGAATTTCCCCAAAAGTGCTCTAAGCACCATGGGGCGGGTATATAAGTGTAATGGCTATTGCTCTTTTGACTTAACCATGTCTAACAACATACCTTGACACCAGGAAATGTAACAGCCGAGGAAGCATATGAGCCAATCATAAGCGCCATGAAGGTTGAGCGTAAGTTCCCAAACATGTTTGGCAGCTGGAAACATATGGAAAGGGGAATTGATTAGTAGAAATAGCCCACTTCCAGCCCTCTTTTTAAAAATTTTTTTACAGAATCTTTTCTTTTATATATATATATACATATATATACATATATATACATACATATATATACATATATATACATACATATATATACATATATATATATATATATATATATATATATATATATATATATATATATATATATATATATATATATATATATATATATATATATATATATATATATATATATATATATATATATATATATATATATATATATATATATATATATATATATATATATATATATATATATATATATATATATTTTCTCCTTAGTCTTAGAACTTCACTGAATTCTGTGGGCCTCATACTCTGTGAACTTCCCATGATCGTCTGTTTGGCCACTGTAGGAACAAAATGCCAGAAATGATTGCTATTTGATCTGATCCAGCATGACTCTTTCTATGTATTCTCTTCCATGGCTTCACAGGCATAATGAATATCACACTCTGGGCACCAAATTTCTTCCATATTCTCCTCTGACGATCCTCCCAACTCTCAAAACAGATTCTTCTTTGCCATCAAAGAACACATATTGAAATAAAAATTGCAACAGTTTAACTGCTCAATATTCTTTGCAATGCAAAGGTCTACTGAGAAGAAAGCTACAATGAATCCACTAGAACTTACTCCAACAGAAGTGTGTACAACACTGCAAGCTTGGCCATGTTCATTTCAGCAGTTTAAAAGTATAATTTATTTATTCCTCCTGCCCGCCCGCCCGCCCGCCCCGCCCCTCCCCCCCAAAAAAACTGTTTATATAGTCAACATTCAGAAGAACTGGATACACAAGAGCAAGTGCAAGAGAAGAAGCTGGAAAGGTTCACTATTCCAGATTTATTACTCTACGGATGAGAATCTTTAGCCCAGCAGATGTTACTACTGCAGGAGCCAATATAGGCAGGCCAGGATTGAGGAGATATGATCAAATTAACTCACTCTTGTAATCAAAGTATGGACAATGGTTCAGGATGATGGGGAATGGGATCCAATAGCATCTCAAAAGCCACAGCTTCCTCAACACATTCCTACTAGTGAGTAAGACCCCTGACCCATCAAGCCCAGAATTGTCTGCTCTGCCTAGATCTCTAGCAAAAGCCTCTTCTTTGTTGTCTTACTATTAGCAGCCAGAAAGTTAGGGACTCCACTGGGCAAGCCCAAAAGCAATACATGAGCAACTCCTGCCCTTCCAATTTCAAGTAAATCTACTAAGATTAAAATTTGAGCATTTGACTTCCATTGGAACTGCCCTGAGATTGGGCATGGTGCCAATTATGTTGTTTGGATAAACAAAAGAGAACAGGGGAGCTGTACTAGATTGCAGTTCTTTGTTTCATGCACCTGCTAAAGTCAAATGAACAGCGAGGTGTGACACTTCACTCTGCCTTTTCATTAGCTGGCAACTATCTACCTGCCACATGTATATATACCTTACTAGTGTTATGCCTCCCTACTCAAAAAAGCCACTCTGTCAAGAGTGGAAAAAAGAACACAATTCCTCATGTGTTCTGGAGATGATTAAGGCTTCTTTGTCCCCATAGTAAATGTGCAAGCACCTGGCTAATTTCCCTACAAGATAATTGTCATCTAACCTGGCACGCACTGATCTGAAAAGAAAAAGGTCATAGACATGACTTATACTTTGCTACGTGGGCTTTGTGAGTGCCAGGTGAGGTGACCCCAGTTCAGAAGGTCAGGACTCTTGTGTCTTTCCGAGATGTGCATAAAGAAACCCTTGTTCATTCAGCTCATCTCAGTTCCAGACAATGAGATGCAAGAACGTGTTGAATTTCCCTTTTGACTCACTTATTAAAGGAACACTTTGTTTTTGGTTACTCTAGTCAGCTCATCATTTCTCCCACATAAATCTGTCCTTGAAACAGGGCATTCTCAATAATTTCAGGCAACAGAAAAGGAAGGCATGCACATCCCTCCCCAAATTGCAAAGAATACACATCAATATAATATGCACAGTTTTAAGCAGGAATGTGTGTGTATTACAAAACTGTCAAGTATCCCGGATTGGCTGGGATTTCCCGTATTTCCGTGCCGCTTCAGCCACTCGCCCCCCACCGCCCACCGCCATCCTGTAATTTGGCCGGTGGGGGGAAGTAGTTACTGTGCATGCCCTTCTGTGCAGAACCCTTCTGCGCATGCATAGAACCCTTCTGTGCATGCGTAGAACCCTTTTGTGCATGCGTAGAAGCCTTCTGTGCATGCATAAAAGCCTTCTGCGCATACGTAGAAGCCTTCTGTGCAGAACCCTTCTGCACATGCGCAGAACGGTTCTATGCATGCATAGAAGGCTTATGTGCAGAAGGCTTCTACGCATGCACAGAAGGGTTCTGCGCAGGTCCCGCATTTTCCGGAGCCGTGTTTGACAGGTATGGTGTATTATCATGGGCACTTGCACACATTCAAAGTATTCCTGCACCAGCAGAAATAACAAAGATTGTTACTCAAGCACACCCTAAACTTGCAAAGACAACATACTCTCAGGGAAGGAAAATGTCTAAACTTTTATAGCTCAGTTCAGCCATGCTGTTCCCCACAAATTTAATTGCTATACTTTATCAGACTAGATTGTTTCTGAATTAACTTGCATCTACAGATCAATGCATTTCTAGTAAACTGCTCAAATTAAACCAGTACAGAGACTCTCTCACAGCAGATGATAGAACTAGCAGAGATTCAATGAGGTTTGGAGGTAGAGAAATTACCTGGGCTCTTAATTGTAATCTCAAAGGGAGACTTGCTTCTTCATGCTTTATCCTTTTTATTTTGTTTACTTATTCATGCATTTGATTTATATTCTGCCTTTGTCCCAGTACTGAGACCCAAATAACTCTCAATAAAATTAAAACATACGTGATTTAATTTATCTTTGCTGGCTCTTGTCAGAGTATAACAGAAGAATTAATCTGAGCCAGACACCAGGGAGTGAGTGACTAGAGTGAGCAAACAGGGAGAGCTTATAGACGTTCGACAGGAGAGATCCCTAACAAAATTTTGGCTGCTTGATATAGTTATATACTAGAGGACTCTCCTAGCATTCTTCAAGGCAGATACTGTAAGACAAAGGAAAGAGAACTTAAAGACAAACAGAAGAAAGTAAAAAGGTAACAAGGATTATGGAAGGAAGGGACACTTCAGTAATGGTGACTGCAATGTATATGCAATGCTTGCCTTGATTCCTGAAAACAACACTATTTACATACCCTGTTTCCCCGAATATAGGACCTCCTCCCATAATAGGACACCCCCCTTTTTTCCCCTGCCTTTGAAATATAAGGCCCCATCCCAAAATAAGACCTCCTTACCTCCTGGCTGTAAGGCAGCCGGCGTGGCCCATAAGAAAGCCTGCCGCATAGGAGTCTCGATTGCCTCCCCACTCACAACCAAGGGAAGTTTCCCCTGGTGAGAGCGGGATCGATACTCCGACACGGCAGGCCGTCTTATGGGCCATGCTGGCCACCTCACAGCTGAGGCCAGTCTCGATCATGCTTCCCCACTCGCAACCAAGGGACGCTTCCCTTGGTTGTGAGTGGGAAAGCGCGATCGAGACTGGTAGTCTTCTTCATGGAAAAATAAGACATCCCCTGAAAATAAGACCTTGTGCTAATTTTGGAGTTTTTAAAAATATAAGACAGTGTCTTATATTCGGGGAAACACGGTATGTATCAAGTGTAAAGTTGTTCTTTCCTTTCTTCATATCAGAGTCTTGCACAATTTAAAATAATAGACATGTATGAAATATGAAACACCAAACATAGTTGGCTTCTGTTCCTTCAGACTGAACCATAAATGCTAAGGATCGGACATTTCATAGCACCAAGTTGCAAAATCGGTGATCTGATTTTGTTAGGACTCTGGCTGAAACCCTGCTGTGCAACTCCACACACAAAAGAGTGGTTGTATTATAGCAGCAGCTTCCTTTTGGCAATTTCATGTAGTACTTTGTTACTTTGTGTACAAGTCCTCTGCACCCCAAATTCACCTTTAATCAGCAGCAATTTTAATCAGCCTTCTGATTAAAACTGTACACGGAGCTACACGAAACAATTTCAGCCACTGCAAATCTGCCATCAAACAAAGGTCAGACCTGTGGCTATGGACGGCCCCATGAAAATCACAGATCCCTGTTGCAGCATAGCTCTCTGTCACAAATACCTAGCACCAAAGTATGATGCCTGATAGATTCCACAGACAAATGGCAAAAATCCCCCATCTACATGCATTAATATCTACCATTGTAATTTGCTATTTATACCACACCTATCACTATTACTAGGTACCAAACTCCACCAAAAGAAACATAAGTCCATAGCTTTGTATTTCATTTCAATACTTATATACCACCTTACTCAGGCCAATGGCTGACTCAAGGCGGTTTACATAGGGAATGAACGACAGAGCAAAAATACCATATACAGTACAAAGTTCCACAATTCAATACACATATACTCAGTCATAATCACAAAATTACATGTTAAAAGTACAATATCAAAAGTTACAAGGTTACAATATAGCAATAGATATGCAAGACACATTATAACAAAAAATACAAATTATATATATAACTTATGAGCAAAAGGACATAGTTATACCTAAAACACAGTTTGACACTAGGTTCAAAAAGATCAAGGTCCTCAAGCAGAGCCTGGGCTCAATGTTGCTCATAAACACCGGGCTCGACACTATCCACGGAGCCCAACTAACGTCCCCTGTGCTAAATAACAGATCTGAGTTCAGTCCCCAAAAGATCCTCATAACCTAACAGGGATGCAGATAAAAATAAAAGTCTATTGGGTGGCATCCATTCCTCCTCTCTTGCTCACAGAACAGCTGTTGACCCAGCATACTATTAACAGGGAAAATAATATGGGATTTTTGCCTATTCTGCTGCCTCCCACAGCCCCCCTGAGTCATCTTCCATGCTGTTATGCTTCCCTGAAATGGATTTTCAAAAACAAAAGCAGGAGCTTTAACAGGGAGAGGGAGCGCCTGGAAATTGCCACTGCTTCTCTTCCGTTAGTGAAGAGGTCCACTGGATCAAATATGATTGTGCAAACAAACAGCAGTAGGTTTTTCATCCATCCACAAAGACCAAATTATAAAATATATCCTGAATGGAGTGTTCCATGACGCAAAAACCCATCTGAGGCATTGATTATCGTTCAGACTTTCTCCTTCTAAAAATAGTTGTACTGGCCAGAAACAATAATGCAAGATGTACTTCCAACCTGTGCCAAGACAGAGCTTTCTATTGCTGTCTTTGTCAAACACCGGTTCAGACTAAACTAGTGTTTCCCAACCTTTGGTTTTTGGACTTCAATTCACAGAAGCCTAAGTCAATCCCCCAAAGCACTGATCAGTCAATGTACTGATTTAGGCTTCTGGGAATTGAATCCCTACATTGGGAAACACTGGGCTAAACGAAGAAGCTAGATTATGATGACGTGAATTACACACATTCATCCAGGAGCCCTGAGAAATTGATGCTTTTGGCTTGTAAAAGTAAATATGCCATCCAATAGTTGCAGCTCACATCCATGTCTGTGCATTGCATTAAGAAAATGATATATTCAGCCCTTAATGGTATTCATGTGGGGCAAAGCTCTTGATCCATGAGCAGGGCACATGGTGACATATGTGTTTAGATTGCTGTTATGTGCTCTATGCAGGGCTATCTATAAAAAGTATTCAGAAACTCCAGCAGATCCAGAATGTGGCAACTAAATCCCTGAAAGCAAGTACAGAAACTCCTTGTTGCAACAGCTTCACTGTGTACTGATCTGTTTTTAGACACAATTTAAACTGTTGGTTTTCACCCAACAGTTTAAATTGTGGATACTCATTACTGTTCAAGGCTACCAAAATACAGTCTAATCCACTACCCATGTCACATAAAGGAGCTACAACATAAGCATCACAAATGCAGCTTTTCCTGGCATCACAATGTAGGACAGAAGCATAGATCTTCACATGTCCTTGTCTTTTTTTTAATCGTCAAGTATGTGAAGCCCACCATCATGCCCAAATAGGGCAAGGGTGGATAAAGTGAGGCCTAATAACCCCAGTCCCAAGGTTTCATTTTTTAAAAAATCACGTTTTTGCTCTATGGCTGCACTAAACTTTTCCCACCAGGGGCCTGACCACGCCCCCTCAGATAGCTAAGCGGGATGGTCACATGGTTTCTCCCAGCACTGAAGATGGCAGCAGTGGTGTGTGAATTCACTGCAAATTTTTGGGTGTTTTTGCCACCTCCACCACTTTCCATAGCGGTGGGAGCAAAGGTGGCACATTTTCACCATGTTTTTGGAATTTTTCCACTGCATTTCCGCAGGGTTTTGGTGCATTTTAGAGTGATTTTGCAACTTCCAGCAGCAGTGGGTCAATTCCAGCATCACCGGCAATTCAGACCACAGGTCGGATCCAGCCGTGGGCCATAGTTTGGGAACCCCTGTTCTAATGAATCCATTTATGTGACTTGATCAGATAAAGAATCTTAGTTTTCACCCTGCTAAGTATCATGAGTATTTATGCCTCAGAGATAGATTTTTGCACCACTGTTTGGTAACAAGATCTATTGCTAGCTCTATAATTATTATTACAGATCACTCATAAGCATTGAAGTGAGCTGATGTCTTGGTAAGGGATTTACTAGATGGCTCATATTATTATTATTTAAAAAAAATAATCTGCCTTCTAAATTGCTAGCAGCCACTGTTCCACAAGCGGAAGTGAGATTCTTGGCATGTGTTTATATAGACAGAACACTTTCCACCTAAAATAAAAGGGTAATATCAAATTCAAAGAAGAGTATGTAGTCAAATGTGTCTGTAATGAGACATACTTAGCATTCCATCCAAAGATAAAACTTTAGGCTACTAAAAATCCTGAATGAATTTTAGCAAGATGATGTTTAAAACATGCCCCTGGCACTAATAGAGAAGAAAATATTACAACCGAGCACGACAATAAGGCTTAATGAAAACGAGGGGGGTGAGCACCAAAGTCCTGGCAAAGTGCCTTGAGAACTCAGCAGCCACACTCAACCTTGGCAAAATGCTAGCAATTTTTTTCTTGCACAGAGATACATTTCATTTCTTAGATTTGTATGCTGCCCTACTCTACAAATGTGACTCAGGGCGGATCACAAAACCACAACGTCAGATACTACAGTACAGCAAAATACAGAAGCATACAATAAGATACAATATGATAAGGTTTCCCTTGCTCAAAAGCTAGTCGTATCCGACTCTAGGGTTCAGTGTTGATCAGTTTCAAAACCGAAGAGCCAGTGCTGTCTGCTTCTGCAGACATTTGTGTGGTCATGTGTCATGCATGACTAGACACCGGAGTGCACGGAGCGCTGTTACCTTCCCACTGAAGTGGTCCCTATTTATCTACTTGCAATGTCTTGCTTTCAAACTGCTAGGTTGGCAGGAGCTGGGACAAAGACGAGAGCTCATTCCGTCCTGCAGTACTCGGGAATCGAACTGCTGACCTTCTGCCTTCCAGTCAGCGTCTTAGCCACTTGAGCCACTGCAGTACAATAGCATAAATGCCCTTCCTGTTGTATGCGGTGCTCCACCCTGACCCCAGCCTGCCCACCAGCTGGTCATAAAGCCTTTCTCACCACTGGTTACTCCTCAGCAACAAGGAGTGGCAATTATCTGCCCAGGCTGACTAAATACAAAAAAGATAATTTTGTTTACATGGAAAAGGAAAAACAAACAGACTTCAGCAGACTTGGTTTTTCCTGACTCTTTCTGCTGCCAAAAGACCGTCTACACGTTTTCTTAAAAGCAAGGTGCTCCTCCTTCTGTGCTCAGAAAGGGCTCCTCAAAGGCAACTCTTCTTTGCTCCAAAAGCATGAATGACTGAGCCTTTTTCTTTTATCTTCAGCTGCTATGAAAAGGTGTGGGAGGGAAAGTTGCCAAGGCCTTTAGCCGAGTAGCCGCAGTGTCAGGCAGGCTCAGAAGGGTCCACCTCAAACCTGAACCACTGCCTGAAAAGCTCCCACAAAAATACAGAGGAAGGATTCGTGTATTTGTGTATTCACTGCCTATTTCTGCCAGTTGACTATATGAGCAAAGAGATTTTCTGTCTCTTCAGGAAACATCAAAAGCCCCCTAACCCAGCACTAGCAGCCCATAATACTTACAGTTAGGGAGGTAAAGGTGAGGCAGATCCCACCAAAGCCGTTCAAGGAAAGGGCGAGGAAAATCAATGGGGAAAGGACTGCGGAGACAGAACAGAAATGTGGAGTGAGCAGATAGGCAAATATGATCATGGCGAAAATGGGGGTTGGTGGGGACTCATGACAGGAAAACATAAAGGAGTGACATGGAGGCCTTCGTGGAAGCTGGAGAGCTCCACATGAGTCTTCTAAGGGAATGAATGGGTCAGACTAAAGGTCGCTTCTATCAGTCCTGATGTTCTTACCTGCTAGATAGCAAAACAAGGATTCTGACATGCTTTAGCAGGGGAAAAGGAGAGGGGGCCAGCAGGGTCAGAATGAGTGAAGGCACAGAGGTGGCACCTTTGCACCCATAGGACTGTGGGGCAGGCTGGTACTCCAAGTTGCAATTGGGAAACCCAGAATGGACAAATCGGTGACAATTTGAGCACCCATTCAGACAGAGGTATAGTTGTTCCCACCTGGTGGCTTGTATGCAGCAAGGGCCATGAGAGCACAGGAAAGGGCAAAGCTGGCACTGTAAAGAAAGGAACAAGAGAGACATCAGAGCCCTGCAGGACATCTTTACAATCATGTTGGGAAATTCTGCCCAAACCACGCATGACCTCCCACCTCTCAACCCCCAACCATATTCAGTCCCACCCACTCAATCTCCACCCATCCAGTGGATGCTGCTTTCAAGTAAGCTGTTCTCTATAGGGCCGGCCCTGTTATTAAGCAGAATGGGCCTACTGCATCCTTTCTCTTGAACACTCTGTACCCCTCTTTTGGAGACATATGTTGTTTGCTACAAAACCTGCATTAAGCTGCCTAACCTAGTCTGCTGCTTTAGGTGTGTCACTGCTAGTGCTAAAGGAAGAGTCAGCTGTCAGCCAGTTTCTGCATGTGGCCTGGGGAACTGGCACCTTCTTTGTTTCAAACTGCAAAACATTCTTGAGCTATAAACCCTTTTAATTTCCTTCAAACCAAGAATCTGTTTTCCAGCACCCACAGAACACTTCCCCCTTCCTAAGTATTCTTTGACTTGAGTCCAGTCTGGGCCATTTGCTCCAGTCCTTACCTGCCAATCAGGCGGAGTGGCCGAGGGCCAAGTCGGTCCATGAATATTCCAAGTGGCAAGGTAGCAGCACTCAGCAAGAAAGAGCCAATGGTAAAGCCCAGGTTGAGCATTTCCTCCTGCTCTATGCAGCTGGGCCAAGGGTAAGACATGTTAGCCACACCAAGGCCACGGGTTTCATTCTGATCTGAAAGGCACAAGGCAAGCCAGGTCAGCTCCTCCCCTCTCCATCACAAAACTGGCTTTCTTCCCCTCTTCCTGTTGCAGAAGGATTGCTTTCCACCCATAAGGAAGCCACGCAACTCCACTTTGCTCTCTTCTTCTACCCTGGGGTGTTGAACAAAAATGCAACAGCCGTGCTGGTGCTACAAAGGAAAGGAAGAAGGAATAAGCAACAGCAACTAGAAAGGAAAAGGTTAGGAAACAGTCATGGAAATATGTTGGTTTGTTTGCAAAGTGGCAATCCTGGGGCAGCCTCAAAAGAAGGAATCAGTCCAAGATAAGGAACCACCTGAGTAAACAGTGTAGTGGCAAATTTGGAAGTGAAAGTCATAATCAATATAATTTTTATAGTCAGTCCCTGCCATAAGAGTTCAGAAATACAGCCAACTAGATTGCTCTCTTATCAACAAATGAGGCTCTGATATTTTGTAGTTAGCAGCTCTTAATTCTCCATTCAAACCCAGACCACTGCATTACAGCATGGATACCTCTTAACAATACAGTTCCTGGCAATGTCCATATCTCTCCTAGCTATTATGAGGATTGCAGCCATGCACAGAGGCAACAGATAAGCCTGATGGGGAGGTAGAGATGATGTCAAGAGTCCCAGATACTCAGAATGTCCCAAGGCTTTAATCCTAACACCCCTGTTTCCACTGCACAGAGCTAAATGGTGTAAGAGAGGGAAAGATGCATTCCTGGATCAAGAGTTGCTTAGACATGTTAGTTCTGACTTCCAGGGTTTTCTAGAAATGATCTACTGGTCCTCCGTTCTTGTGTTCTGAGATTGCGTACTTTGTCCAAAGTGACACATGTGTCAGGGCACATAACCCCATCAGCCACCCATTGTATAGGTGATCTCAGGCAGATTCTTTCCTGGGAAGCAAAGTGAGAACTTGAACACCTAGCCATTTAAAGAAAATCTACAATAGGAGCAGGTCTTCCTAAGCTTTCCCTCCTAGGAACAGTAAAAGAAGAAAACTATTTTCGTGTTTAAAAAAGAACAGAAATAACAGAGATAGCAGGGATTATGGAGAGTAGAAACACTTCAATTGTCTTCATGCCTGAGAACAAAACAGCATACACATGCATCAAGTGCAAACTTGTTCATTTCCTTTATGTCAGAATGCTACACAATTTAAATTATGGGCATGTATGACATATAAGTAAAATTCAAAACACATTAAAAAGTTAAATAATTAAACTATTTTTTGTATAAAGTGCAATCCGGTAGCACTGCTGGAAGAAATAGTGAGAGAAATGGAGCAGTGAGTGACTGTGCTCAAGAGAAAATGAAAGGTACTTTAGACGAACAGCTCTATATATATGGTAGTAACGTATTTGAATGTGGCTCCACGATAGCCCATTGGCTACTGCCCGCGTGACGTCATGGCGGGTCACGCCCTTCTTGTCCAGGTGTAGGTAGCGGCGGGAAACTTCCCGCGCTGCGGCCTTTGATGGGTTTGAACCAAGAGAGCCTGGACGCTCGCTGCTGCCAGCTGGTGGTCATTAGCTCGCGTCCTATTACAGGGCTTATAGTGATACAGCTGAAGGTTACATTGTTACTCATAGGCAAGGTTACATTGGTTCAGATACATTGATATCACATGTGGAAGGTTACACTGTTAGAACACAACACTCCTCCCCCCTAGGATGAGACGAAGTCTCTCAGCCAAGATGGCTTATTTCGAACACGCTGGGGTCTCGGCGCGGGCTGCCCTGCCCCGGCTTCGCTCCCTCCTCCTTGCTCCCTGGCTTCCTGCCCTGTAATGGGAGAGGATGACTTGTTAGTGGTTTGCCACGGCTCTGCGGCTTTGTTGGAAGGTGTGTGCTTTGTTTGGGACGAACCGGGGGCACTGGGGGCTAACGAAAAATCCCTCTTCTCGCTTGGATGGGTGGGGGAACACTCCAAAAAAACCCCCCGGCTAGCAAAATCAAAATCGACTTCGGGGGAAGCGGCAGCGGCGGCCGCACACTCCCTTTCCCTCTCCCCGGGCTCGGATAGAGCTGGAGTATCAAAAGGATATGAGTCGGGATCACTGCTTTCCCCCCTGGCCTTGGACTGGTGTCCTTCTCTGTCTCCCCCTTGGGCTAAACGGGTGGGGGAGAACCCTATCGCTGAATCCTGTTGCTGAGCCCCACTGATCGGCCCCTCACTCACTCGGTGCCTCAGTTGGTCAGCGTGCCTCCTCCAGAGGAGACCGGTGCTAGTTTCCACCCGATACGACACTGGTCCCGTCTGTTCTATTATCGTCCCTGGCACCCAGACTGGGCCTGAGTTGGCATAGTTCCTGCAGTGTACAGGATCGCCTACGCCGAAACCTTTCGAGACCGCTAAACCTATGTTCTTCCCTTTGTCCTCGACCCTCGACGGGTCTAACCTGGACAAGATCGTGGTCAGCTTCCTCCGCATCAGCAGCTCAGCCGGCGAGTATCCCGACGCTAAGGGGGTCACTCTGTACGCTAACAGAAATTGACAGACTTGGTGATTTAGATCTCCCGAGCCCATGCGCCGTAGCGCATCTTTTGTTGTGCGCACCAACCGTTCCACTTGGCCATTCGTGGCCGGGTGAAACGGCGCGGATGTGACGTGCCGAATTGCATTTGCCTCCATGAATGCCGCGAACTCAGCGGACGTGAAACAGCTAGCGTTATCGCTGACCAGAGTGTCGGGTAAACCGAACGTGGAAAAGACCCTCCTTAGCTGGCGAATGGTAGTGGCGGAGGATGTGCTCTTTACCGGAATGACCTCCAGCCACTTTGAGTATGCATCCACTACCAGGAGAAACATGGTCCCTCGGAACGGGCCAGCAAAATCTACGTGCACCCTGGACCACGGTCCCCTTGCTGCGTCCCATTCCCTATGCGGAAGACGGGCTACCTCCGGTCGGGAGCACTGACATGCCTCACAAGTGCCAACCATATGCTCTATGTCGGCGTCCAGCTGGGGCCACCAGAAGTAACTCCGGGCCAACGCCTTGGAACGGACGATTCCCGGGTGGCTGACGTGCAGCAGCTTCAGCACCTTCGGTCGCAGGGACGTAGGAACCACCACCCGTTGGCCCCACAAAAGGCACCCCCTCTCTAATGACAACTCTATTCGCTTTCGAAAAAATGGGTCGAATTCCGTGCCTGGGGATGACGCCGGCCACCCCTTCTGCACCCACGAGCATACTTTCTCCAGTGTTCTATCCTTTCCGGTCGCCCTGGCAATGTCGGCCGGTACTATTGGGGGTGAATCTAAGACCTCTATTAGCAATACCTGGCGGTCTCTTCCTACCCCTGCCTTCTGGTCGTCCGACAAGGGTAACGGCGACCGTGAGAGCGCGTCTGCATGGCTGATCTCCTTCCCTGGCCGGTATTCTAACTCATGTTGATATGCGTTAAGAAAAATAGCCCACCGCAGCATCCTCGGGGACAGGATCTGTGGCGTGGGCTTATTTGCAGTGAAAATTCCTAACAGGGGCTTGTGATCAGTCACGATCTTGAACGGGCGACCATACAGAAAATCGTGAAATTTTTTGGTCCCCGCTACTATCGCCAATGCCTCCCTGTCGGTCTGTGCGTAATTCCGCTCTGCTTGGGACAGGGACCTTGAATAAAACGCTATCGGGGCCTCCCTTCCGTCGTTCAACACGTGGCAAAGCACCGCCCCCACCCCCACCGGGGATGCGTCGCAGACTAAAACTACTGGCCGTTTGGGATCGAAATGAGTCAGGATTGCCTCGGATGTTAGGAGTTGCTTTAACTCTGTGAACGCTCTCTCTTGCTCGTCACCCCACAGCCATTTTACCTCTTTTTTAAGTAACCGATGGAGCGGCTCGGCAACAGCCGCCTTCCGTGGAAGGAAGGTATGGTAGAAATTGAGAAGCCCCAGAAACGACTGTAGCTCGGTTTTGGAAGTGGGGCGAGGGGCTTTCTTGATGGCGGCTACCTTAGATTTGGACGGCCTAATTCCCTCAGGCGTGACACGGAACCCTAAAAACTCAACCTCTGTTTCGAAAAATACACATTTGTCTTTTCTCAGTCGCAGCCCCGCTTTCTCGAACACGGTCAGAACTTTATCCAATCTGTGAGCCAGCTCGGCCTTACTCCCCCCCGTTATCAACACATCATCAAAATATGGCAACACCCCCTCCAGCCCCTTAAGGAGGCGTTCCACGAGCGACTGAAAAAGGCCAGGTGCCGAGTTCACGCCGAACTGTAACCGCGACACCTGGAACGCCCCCTTATGTGTAACTATTGTTTGTGCCGCCGCTGTGGCGGGGGTTACCGGGAGTTGCTGGTAGGCCTGTGCTAAATCGAGCTTAGCGAAACACTTTCCCCCATTCAGCCTGGCCAGAAGGTGGCTGACCACTGGCACCGGGTATGCATTAGGGCGGATTGCCTTATTAATTGTACACTTATAATCAGCGCAAATGCGCACCTCCCCGTTAGCCTTCAGTGCTGTTACAATTGGAGTCTCCCACTCCGCAGAATCCACAGGAACAAGAATCCCCTGACCCACCAGTTTGTCCAGTTCCGCCTCTATTTTGTCCTTTAGCGCGAACGGTACCCTGCGCGGTTTGAGTCTTATCGGGCGGACCTCCGGGTCTAGGTCGAAAGCTACAGGGGGTCCCTTGAACTTTCCCAGTCCACTTTTAAAAACGGCGGGGTGTGCGTCACACACCGCTTGTATTGGATCCTCGCCTACGGCATGCACCCCCCCCTATGAACAAACCTAAAGGCTGAAACCACTGCGTTCCGAGGAGGCTACAACTTCCCCCTTTGAGCACCACTAGGGGAAGTTCCGCAGAATGTCTCTTAAAACGAACCCGGAATGTCCCGACCCCCAACACTGGAATGCTGTTCCCCTGTACGTCCCGTAGTGTGGCCCTCAACGCTTTAAGCTTGGGCCGCAAGTGGGGGTCGATTCTCAAGAACTCTCTCTGGGGAATTATAGAATAGGAGGACCCCGAGTCAATTTCCATCCTAATAGGGGTCCCTTGTACTAGTACCTCAACGAAGTAATGGGCCTGTCCCGCAGAGACGCTGAACACAGGAGCATCGCCCTCGCTGTCGTCCGAGATGCGGCCCACGCCGTCCTGCTTCCTCGTGGTCCGGGCGCCATCTTTGGACCTCGCTGGACGGTCCGGTCTGGCCGAACGGTCTTGTGACTGTCTCCGGCCCTCTTTCCCTTTCCTGCACGCCTTGGCGATGTGCCCCCGACGGCCGCAGTTGAAACACTCGGTTTTTCTGAATGGGCACCTCACGCGCTCATGGGCCGCTCCGCAACCATCGCAGCGGCGCCCTCCTCTTCGGACCTTCTGGACCTCCTCGCCGTCGCTGCTTTCCGAAGACGACTTCGAGGTCGGTCGGGTTGCATGCACCGACTGACCGGACTTTCCGCGCAACGAGTTTTCCGCTTTGCCGGCCCTCGGACGCCACTCACGCCACTTGTGCATCTCATCTACTCCAGCATTCGTGGATTCCGCGGCTTCCGCGGCCTCTACAACCTCTTCCAGTGTGGGTGGTGGCTCCTTGTTCATCAGGCTGCGCTGCACTTCCTTGTCCTTCAGGCCACACAGAACTCCGTCCCTGAGGGCCATCTCTAGGAAGTGGTCCCATCTGCAGGGGGCGGTGGCTACCCTCATAGCCATTACGAAGGCTTCTACCGACTCGTCCGGCGCTTGGACTCGCCTCCAAAACGCGCTCCGAGCGGGAAACATTGCCCTCGAGGGTCGGAAATGCTCACGCAGCAGTTTCATGATGTCACCGGCTTTGAAATCGCTCATCTTCTTCGGTGCAAGAATGCCCACCAGCGTCCGCTTGGTCTCCATCCCAAGCATGCGGGTGAGGATGGCCCTCTTCCTTTCCTCGTCGTCTTCTTTGACTTTGAGTTCCACCAGTGCCGCCTGGAAGTCCATCTCAAAAAGCTCCCAGTCTTGCGGTTTGGTAATGTTGAACCCGCTCTGTGCCCTGGCTCCATGGGGATCCATCATCCCACCTTCGTCGCCAGTTTAGTGTATGAGAGTCAAGACACAGGAAACAGCCAAGGGCTGGGTTAACTCAGGTTTATTGCATGGTGGACAGAGGGAACATGAGGTAATGGCGGACGAACAGCTCTATATATATGGTAGTAACGTATTTGAATGTGGCTCCACGATAGCCCATTGGCTACTGCCCGCGTGACGTCATGGCGGGTCACGCCCTTCTTGTCCAGGTGTAGGTAGCGGCGGGAAACTTCCCGCGCTGCGGCCTTTGATGGGTTTGAACCAAGAGAGCCTGGACGCTCGCTGCTGCCAGCTGGTGGTCATTAGCTCGCGTCCTATTACAGGGTTTATAGTGATACAGCTGA
Organism: Bradypodion pumilum; assembly: GCA_035047305.1. NCBI lineage: Eukaryota > Metazoa > Chordata > Lepidosauria > Squamata > Chamaeleonidae > Bradypodion > Bradypodion pumilum. The sequence goes on from JAWDJD010000001.1 coordinate 374,290,360, forward strand.
AGGTTACATTGTTACTCATAGGCAAGGTTACATTGGTTCAGATACATTGATATCACATGTGGAAGGTTACACTGTTAGAACACAACAGGTACACAGACAGAACTCTCAAGGAGCTGCTGCCAAGTGAGGTCCTAGCAGTGGAAAGACGGCAAGACAAAGCAGAGGAAGAGAGGAAAAGACAACACGCCCAGTGGAGGGAGCACCATGGAAAAGAGTCAGCGTTAGGAGCAAAAGACAACAACGACACTTTTCACCAATGGAACTGCAAAATCGCTTTCAGATTCTGGAAGAGGATGTTAATAAGGTCTTACTTCCAGGGTACAGGAGTACACTGGGCAAAAAATCCTATAGTCATGATGGTGAACCTTGGCACTCCAGATGTTCTTGGACTTCAATTCCCAGAAGCCCAAGCACCCTGTGAATCCAGACAAATGGGTTTACTGCAATTCATCCGGCCCGCGCTGCCCTCGTTGCTCCCGGAAGCAGAAGTAAAACGCTTGAAGTCCAAGGACATCTGGAATGCCAAGGTTCACCATCACGGATCTATAGACATATGGACTAGCCTGGACTGCAGATGTGTGACTTTGAGGACTGAATGAAATGGCCTGCCTACGGAATGGTATTGAGGAAACCTTTGGTTAGTTTTATAAACAGCATGAATGACTGTTTCCTGTTGGCAATAAGGGCTAAAGATTTCTCCAAGCCTGGATGTCTGCACAATAGAATGAGCAGAAAGAGATATGGGATTGCTGTGACAACAAGGCACTGGCTGCGCTGGAAGACAAAGGAGCATTATGAACAGGCTACAAAGTTGGATATTTTCAGTGGCACAAGGCCTAGATGAGTGTAACCCGATAAGATACTATGATTCCATCATATGCCACACAACAAGAGGATGATTTAGCCTCTGGAAATAAAATAAATGCAGTGCACTTTCTCACTCTGGTTTGCCATCTACCAATACAGAACTTAAGGTTAGGGGTAAAGGTAAAGACTTCAACCTGAATGCTGCTTGAGATACACACTTATGCACGCTCACATGCCTTTCAGCTCACTTTTTCTCATGTACATTAATTTTACTTTTGCAGATTTTGACTGCTCTGGGGCCTTGAACCTTAATTTGCTGTTACAATGGGGTAGATTACTCCTTCCGGGAGACTTTTCATCTACCTTACTGTCTTCTTTTATTTATTACTTACACTTGCACGCTCGCTCGCTCGCTCGCTCTCACACACACACACACCAGTAAGTTTACTATTTCATTCTACTTTTTCCTTCTGATTTTTCCCCTCTGGATTCCCCTGGATCAATTCTCCTGCACATTCCTCTGAATCTTCAGGAATCTGTTCCTTGGAATAGGTAGCTATGAAACTTTCTTCCTTTAGGCCAAAGACTGTTTCAACTAGAGCGCTGGTAGAAGATTAGGGGCAAATACAGTGTTTTATAAAAGGGCTAACTTTGCACAACTGTAATTTCATCTGATACTTATTTTCTTATCATTGCATTGTAATTCACTGATTTTCCTGTGATTTGTTCTATTCTGTACCTTCATCTCACGGATTTATTATTCTTATTATTGTTATTATTGTAATTATTGTTATTATTATTATTTATTCATTCATTCATTCATTCATTCATTCATTTATTTATTTTCAAATTTATATAGCCAGCCACTCACCATGTTGTGGCGACTCAGGGCGGCTTACAAAATTAATACAAGAGGATAACAAAAATAGCGAGAGTTCGGAAGTTTGGGTAGGTGGTGACATATCCCCAGGCTAGGTGGATAGAGGGGGGTGGGGAGGCGTCCTTGGCAGCTGAGATTGAAATAAACCTTTCTACTAATTGTAACTGAAATAGCCTACTGTCACCTCTCTGGTTAAGCTCTCATTCCCACTGGGGGTAAAAAGGATCTTGTTTTCAGAGAAATCTGGCAGACAGCATATAGAGGTAGACATACAGGAGACCCTGGGGGAAGACATGAGAGAAACTAAAGCTCAATCTTCACCATACAAAAAGAAGAAGAGAATTGCAATTGTAATAGGAGACTCCTTACTGTGTGGGATTGAAACTGAAATATACCAAGAAGATCCCTGGACTCAGAATGTATACTATCTCCTTACAGGACAGATTGGGGATGTAATGGAAGGATTTCCATCCCTCATAAACCAACAGATGCATATCCCTTTTTTTCTCATCCATGTGGGAATAAATGACACAGCAAGAGGAACTAAAAATTTGTTTATTCTCTGATATGGCTGAAACACAGACTAACACAGCTACTATTTTAAAAAAATCCTAAAAAGAAATCAAATCAGACCATGACCCTCCAGGCAAATGTGAAGTGGAAAGGACAGGATTGCAGTATAAGACTGACAAACAATTAGTCAAAGAGTACAGTACCTTACAATTTTGCTTACAGTACCTTACAATTTTGCATAAGTACAAATCTCCAGAACAAGATAAACCGCATGAGAGAGTATTGAAGGAACTGGCTAAAGAACTATCAGAATCACTTTCTATCATTTTACTGAAATCATAGAGGGTAGGTGAAGTTCCAGATGACTGGAGGAGAGCTAATCTTATCGCTAGCTTCAAAAACAGCAAAAAGGGGGAACCTGGACAATACAGAACAGTAAGCCTAACATCAAACCCAGGGAAAATTCTGGAGCAAATTATAAAGCAGTCACTCTGAAAGGATCTTGAAAACGCGCAGTAATAACTAGAAGTCAACATGGATTTGTCAAGAACAAATCATGCCAGACTAAATCTTATTTCACTTTTTGATTAAGAAACCTCCCTGGTAGACTGTAAGAATATTGTAGAGATACTTCTTTTCTTCAGCAAAGCTTTTAACAAAGTGTCAAAAACATTCTTATTAGCAAGCTAATGAGATGTAGGTTGGATAGAAAAACTCTCAGATAGACACAGAGTTGGTTACAGAATTGTATTCAGAGAGAGCTTATTAATGACTTCTTAAACTGGGAAGAGGTAACCAAGGGGGTATCACAAAGATTAACTCTGTGCATGGAGCTCTTCAACATGTTTATTAATGCTTTGAATGAAGGTGTGCAAGGAAAACTTACAAAATTTGTAGATGACACAAAATTGGGTAGAATAGCTAATACCCTGGAAGACAAAAACCACATTCAAAAAGATTTTGATAGTTTCAAGCAATAGGGTGAAAATAACATAATGAAATTTAACACTGATGAATACAAAATTCAACACCTAGAGGAAAAACCCAAACATGCAGTTACAAGATGTGAGATACTTGGCTCAGTAATACATGCGAGAAGGATCTTGGAATTGTTGCAGATCCCAAGTTGAATATGAACTATCTGTGTGATGTGGCTACAAAAAAAGTCCAATGCTATTTTTGGCTGCATTGACAGAAAGATGGTCTCCAAACCATGTGAAATACTACTTTCCATCTGTTTGGCACCGGTTAGGCCTTACCTTGACAATTGTGTCCAGTTGTAGATATCACACTTTAAGAAGGATGCTGACAAAACTAGAACAAATTCAGAAGAGAGCAACAAGGATGATCAGGAGACTGGAAACTAAACCATAAGAGGAAAGACTGAAAGAACTGGGCATATTTAGCCTTGAGAAAAGGAGACTGAAGTGACATATGATAGTACTTTTCAGATACTTGAAAGACTGTCATACAGAGGAGGGCTAGCATCTGTTCTCAATTATCCTAGAGTGCAGGACATATAATAATGGACTCAAGTTACAGGAAGCCAGATTTTGTTTGAATACCAAGAGATATTTCCTAAAAGATGATGGTGTCAAACTACTGCATTCAATATGCCAGCAGATTTGGAAAACAAAACAGTAGCCACAGGATTGGAAAAGATCAGTATATGTTCCAATCCCAAAAAAAGGCAATGCCAAAGAATGTTCAAATTATTGAACAATTGCACTCATCCCACATGCCAGCAAGGTGATGCTCAAGATAATACAGGATAGACTTCAGCAGCATGTGGAGAGAGAATTACCAGAGGTGCAGGCTGGTTTCAGAAGAGGCAGAGGGACTAGAGACCACATTGCCAACATACATTGGATCATGGAGAAAACAAAGGAATACCAGAAACAAGTGTACTTTTGTTTTATTGACTACACTAAGGCATTTGACTTTGTGGACCACAACAAGATGTGGCAAGTAATCAAAGAGATGGGAATACCAGAGCACATCATATGCCTCATGAGAAATCTGTACACAAACCAAGAGGCAACAGTTAGGACAGAACATGGAATGACAGAGTGGTTTGGAATAAGAAAAGGAGTGAGACAAGGTTGCATTTTATCACCCTGCTTGTTCAATCTATACACAGAGCACATAATGTGCAATGCAGGGATGGAGGAATCACAGTATGGGATCAAAATTGCTGGGAGAAACATCAACAATCTGAGATATGCAGACGATACCACCCTAATGGCAAAAAGTGAGGAAGACCTAAAGAACCCCTTGATTGGATTGAAGGAAGGGAGTGCAAAAGCTGGCTTGAGACTTAATATTAAGAAAACCAAGATAATGGCAACAGGTCCGATCAGTTCCTGGAAAATAGATGGGGAAGAAGTAGAAGCAGTGACAGATTTTACTTTCCTGGGATCTAAGATCACTGCAGATGGCGACTGTAGCCATGAAATAAAAAGACGACTGATTATGGGGAGACAAGCTATGAGAAACCTGGGGAATATAGTGAAAAGCAGAGACATCACCTTGAAAACAAAAATTCGCATAGTCAAAGCAACGGTATTCCCAGTGGTAATGTATGGGTGTGAGAGCTGGACCATTAGGAAAGCTGAGCGCAGAAGAATAGATGCCTTTGAGATGTGGTGTTGGAGGAGAGTCCTGAGAGTCCCTTCGACAACAAAGAGAACAAACAGGTCAATACTGCAGGAAATCAAACCTGACTGTTCATTGGAGGGACAAATAGTGAAGATGAAGCTAAAGTACTTTGGACATCAAATGAGAAGGGAGGACTCACTTGAGAAGGCTCTGATGCTGGGAAAGGTAGAGGGCAAGAGAAGAAGAGGGCGTCCAAAGATGAGATGGATAGATGGTATTGTAGACGCAATGGGCACAGAGCTGGGCGGGCTGAGGAGGATGGTGGAGGACAGAGGTGCCTGGAGGAAAATGGTCCATGGGGTCGCAAAGGGTCGGAATCGACTGTGCGACTGAACAACAACAACAACAAAGTAGTACAATAATGGAACCAACTACCTTAGGTGCTGGTAAGTGCTTTAACACTGGAGACATTCAAGAGAAAATTAGACACCCATCTGTCAGATATACTGTACTTTGATTTGGATTCCTGCTCTGAGCAGGGGGGTTGGACTCAGTGGCCTTATAGGCAACTTCCAACTCCCTTATCATTCTATTTGCTTGTGAATGACCTTAGGAGATAAGAATTGTATCTGAAGTAGGCTCCACAGGGAAAATAGGGACAGAAGAGTATCCTTACTTAGGGTTGGTCTACTACAGCGTTTCCCAAACTATGTTCTGCAGAACACTGGTGAATTTCAATTCCCAGAAGCCTACATTAGTTGATCAATGCTTTGGAGAATTGACTTAGGCTTCTGGGAATTGAAGTACATAACCAAACTTTGGGAAACGCTAGTCTACCATCATGTTCAGAACACAACTGCATACCCCAGATGCCATAACAAGCAATGATAGTTAATGTGTTTCACTTCCACAACATCTACCTATTTTATACTATTTAAGTCCTGCCCTTTATAACAATTCCAGATGAACAGCCTTGAATAAAGTTAAAACAAGCAGCAATACAACACAATAAACAAACATCCAAGACTGAATATGACAGCAGTTCACTACTATACCTGGGTAAAAAAATACATATTTACCTCATGTCAAAAGGTTAATGAAGTTGGCAAAAGGGATAGAGGGCAAGTCAAAATGAAGAGACCCCCATGAGAAAGTCCCTATCACACGTTGGAATGCCTCCACTGCATGGAAACAATCCCCTCATCAGCCTGAGCCACACACAGCATATAAGGCTCAGTTCAGACTCCAGTGGGAAAATGCTACATGATATGAAAGCAGTGGCCATGCTGGCTAGGGTATTCTGAGATTTCTATCCAAAACAGTAACTCTACTAGCACTATAGGAAGAATAATGAGATTGACTGGTACTGTGTTTCATGCTGGCAGAAATGATAAGCTGTTGTGCCAGAACAGGTTCAAGCAAACTCTGTGAGATATATCTAACATGCCCACCTTTTACTACTACAGAAATTCCACTCGATTTTTGCCACATCTTTGTAAAACCTGCATCAATTAAGTGTCCTTGCAGCAGAGCCAAACATCAGATCCCATATCCATCAAGTCTCTCTCTTGCTTCCTTAGAGACAGGACGTGTTACTTTTTAGGACCACAGTTCCCAAAATACTCCACCTGGCATTTATTTATTTGCTATATTTATACGCCACCCATCTACCCATGAGCTACCTCTGTCAAACCACCATGCACTCTTCTGGAAACTAGCAATTCCAAAAAAAAGTAACAACTGCCAACTCTATGCTTTCCTTTCAGCAACAGGCTTTTCCCCCCTCTGCACAAAAGCCAGCACAAAAGTCTCCACACGACTCATTTTTAAATCTGCTCTCCACTCCTGCCAAGCCCCACTGTCAAAGCAAATTAAACCAATTTTGGAAAAAGGAGAAATATTCTGATCATCTCATGTTGACCAGGAAGAGACTCTGCAGAACTTTTCAGAAGCGTTGGAGAAGGACTCAGCTCATGATACCATTAGAAACTCACTTCATCTTTTGTCCATCCCTTCCCATTCCTCTTCTTTTCCAATGGCCCAGCCCCCTGCTCAAGCACCCTTGCCTTAATTTTGCTGGCTACACACAGCCTTCAGGTTCTTACCTATGCATAAATGGGAGTAGAAACCTTCGTGTTTGAGCATGAGAAGCAAGGAGCCCCAGCCTAGCAGCACGGCTGAGAAGAAGAGATTTTCCACAACTGCTGTGCAGGCCATCCACCAACGCCGGCGGTATGCCTGCTGTAGGGTTGGAGCCATCTTCTCTCTGATGTGGAGGCCAAGCTGAAAACAAAGGAAAGCACTTATCACTTTTCCCCAGTCACCAGCTTCCCTCATACCCTTAAGCACAAAGATCAACAGATCTAACAAGAGAACCTGCAATGGTAAGTTGGCGAGAAGCAGAGACCAGATGCAGACCTCAACAGGAAACTAGATAGTGATAAGGAAGTAATTGGATGCAAAGCAGTATACAGTACCAGCTCTCCTTCAGGATTAGGAAGTGATAAAGACATTACTGAAAATCCAGACAATTCGGGTGGTGGTGGAGGACCATTTTTTCCTATGCACTATATTAGCACTAGTGCTGCGGCTGCGGTGGTTCAAGTGGTTAAGACGCTGAACTTGATGACTGGAAGGTTGGAGTTCAATTCCCAAGTACTGCACAATGGAGTAAGCTCCCATCTCTGTCTCTGCTCCTGCCAACCTAGCAGTTTGAAAGCAAGAAATTGCAAGTAGTTAAATAGAGACCACTTCGGTGGGAAGGTAAACAGCGCTCTGTGCACTCTGATGTTGAGACTTGCCTGCCACATGTCCACGAAAATGTCTGCATACACAGATAGTGCTGTCTGTCTGGCTATAAACAGAGATGAGCACTGAACCCTAGAATGGATACGACTGGCTTTCAAGTAAGGGCAACCTTTACCTCTACCTGAGGCAGCACTCAGAAGCACATTTTTCACATTCAAAAATGAAGTATGGCTAGTGGAGATTGAGAAAGAAAGGAGTAGGTAGCTAGAGACAGCAAATATACGACCTTTGAAGTCAAACACACAAATTCTGATATCTGCTACAGGTTGGCCTCCATCTTTCCTAAATTCAATATCTTTTGTCTCACCCAACATGCTTTTACTCCTTTAAAGAAATGTAAAATTCCAGGTATATGTATGCAAAGCCTTTGAGAACTGCATGGATAGAGCAAATGGATTGTACATCTAATTAAATGATAAAAATAAGTTTTTCGTTTCATTCTGAATAACATTTAAGAAAATTTACCTTTCCAGCAGCAGGAACACTTCACTAAAGAATTACCCCTAGATGCCCCACAATATATGAGATTTAAACATATGAAATATACAAAGTGTGTTTGTTCAACTCCATCACTTAACATTTCTGGTACAAGCATTCCTCATGAGGAGCCAGTGCAGGATAGTGTTTAGGTATCAGACTTAGTTGGGTCCAAATCCTCAGTTGGCTCTGAAGCCCGAGGTGCCCTGGACCAAACACCTTCTGTCAGCCAAACATATCGAAATTGGAGGGAGGAGGAAAAACCACGTAGGCTGCCTCGAAAAACTTGAAGGAAAGAACAGCTGCATAATTTTATAAACAGATACACACAACAAAGATATTCCAACTTCTAAGAGATCCAAGTCCTGTACAGACCTCATGCTTTATGCCAGTGTTTCCCGATCTTTGTGTTTTGGACTTCAATTCCCCAAAGCACTGATCAGCCAATGTCATACCTGTCAAGCACGGCTCCGGAAAATACGGGACCTGTGCAGAACCCTTCTGCGCATGTGCAGAAGGGTTCTGAGCATACATGCATGCACAGTAACTACTTTCCCCACCGGTCAAATTATGGGATGGCGGCAGGAAAGTGGAGGAAGCAGCGCAGAAATACGGGAAATCCCGGCCAATCTAGGATACTTGACAGGTATGGCCAATGTACTGACTTAGGCTTCTAGGAACTGAAGTCCACACCAATGCTTTGCGGAACATAGTTTGGGAAACACTGCACTATACAATGAATGCTGGTGGAGTGGGGGTTCTACAGCAGAGACAGGTAGATCTAGAGGTCTGGGAACAATTGCTGCAGCCCCTTCCATAATTTAATAATTTAAAACCACAAATGAAAAATCACTTGGAAATGGCATTTAAATAGGATACTAAAACAGAGTCATACCATATAGGCACCCACCTGTCCTATGGGCTTCCAAAAGCAAACATTTTCCTTCTTAAACTATCAGCCAAAAAAATAGGGAAGGAAGCTATGCCTGTAGCCTAAATTTTGTGATTTCCACAGTGGATGTACAGTCCGATGAAAGGTTTCAACTGTGAAATAGGATGTTCCCAGCTCGGATCTTACCGCTGCTAAAAAACCAACTCTGTATCTCCATCCCAGCCATGATCTATAACAGGCTGCTGTAATGGTTATTGGGATAAAACATCTCATGTTCCTTAAATAAACAAGAATTACTATGCAAAAGGCCAAGTATTATTAGCTGGAAAGGAAAGGTTAAAACCAGGAAATCCACAGCATATATAATCATGGGTCTTTATCCCTACTTGTAAAGCTTCCAAGGGTTAAGCCAACCTCCTGGTTCCCAAAGCAAGCTTTTTGATTTTCAACACATCTCCTGTACCTCCCGCAGAGGGCAAATCTAGTCCGATTTAACTGTTTCTGTAATTGAGCCAGAAAGGGAGGTAAACAGCTTGGTAATTAAATTCAGAGATGACACTAAACCCAACAGCATTAGTAAACACACATAAAATGATGAGGACAAGATGCTGATAGTGCCCTAAAGTAGGAAAACAAAATACAGTAATAGACAACAGCACCCTGTGAGGGAAGGAACCTTAAATACAGCTGTAGCCTGTGGCATGCAATCCCAGGAAACAACTGTTGCCTGAAACACTTGAGAAGGCACAATATCAGACCATGTTGTTGACAACAGGGATCACTGTAGAAATGAAGAGGAGCTATCCCACTCAACAGAACAAGGAGCAATTAGAGGAAGATGGTTAACTTCTCGGAGTTTGGAGGTTAATTTGGGGACCACATTTTCCAGAAATCTCCCAGGCAACAGTCTCTAAGATGCTATACAAAGGAATTTTACATAAAGAAAGATGGCCTCTGTGCCTTAATTATTAATGTTATGGGAATATATATATATATCCATATGCTAATATGCTATCAGTGTAACATAGCAGATAGGATGGTAATTAGGACTTAAATCTCCACCTGGCCACAGAAATCCACTAGGGATGCGGTGAAACTAGAAATCCTCTTCTTAACTATCTCACTTACACTGAAAACCCTATTAGGATAACTAGAACTTTGTTCCGACTTGACAGCACATAACACAGACTATGCTACTGTGATGTGTAGGGATGAAGATCAGTTTAAGACAGGAGTTTGCAGCCTATGGCCTGGACCCGGCCCCTGACACTGTTCCATCTGGCCAACAGTGACAACCCCAGAAGCAGAAGCACCTGTGCCTGTGCAAACGTGCCCATGCATATGCAAACATGCCCGTGCATACAAACATCCCTGCCGTCATTGCATCCAGCCTACTCAGCTGTCTGAGGGTGAGTAGTCCAGCCATGGCACAAAAACTTTGAGAATCCCTGGTTTAAGATTTCATTTTAAACAAAAGCAAGTTGTTTTTCACAGAGGCAAAGAAAAGGTTAGACTTCTGGGCAACCTTTGTTGACATCTAGTAAGTGATCTTAGAGGAGGAGCTGCGCTATATACAGCTCTTCTGGCAGAGTTCTTGCCCAATGCCTCTTTGCATCTGCTCTCTCTTGCTAAAAGGACTACAGGAAAAGATCCATAAATTCTGTGAAATCCATGCGATTTCAGCCAAAAATTACAAACATTAAAACAAAGTTGCATAATGTATTCCCAATTCCCAAACCCAGCTATGACTTTGTCCAATATATATAGCAGCTGAATGTCTGTTAGTAGAATAAAGAGAACTCAGTACAGGTAATTATTTATTTAAGTGCCATCTATGTACATGTTCATCCAAGGTAAGCAGCAGCAACAACAAAAGCAGGCTCCAGTATCCAAGGAAGGTACAATTTAAATTCTGGCAAAGAATGGAAAAAGCAGCAAAGGAAAATGGAACAGGGAGGGAGTAGAAAAGGAAAAGTAACACAGACTAAAATGGCCACCACTCCAAAAACCTGGATAAAATCCACCAACCCATTCTCCAGACTCATAGTTATGGATAGGTGTCATCTGGAAAATACTTCTGCTTTTTGAGAGGGAAGTTACAGCTGAGCACAGACATCTCAGCAAAGGCTCAGGATAGGAGATTATCTCACCAGGACATCCTACAAGACTTAATAGCCTTAGCAGCCAAAACCAAACAGGCAGAAGGAGATCCTGTGCAAATCTAAACAAATTTGCAGACTATAAATTATTAGTTATGCTGCAATGCTGTATATACTTACTTGGATGAGAGCCCCACTTCATTCATTAGGGCTTACTTTTGGGTAAATTAAGAATGTCTAATTATTAATCTCACTAGTCTTGACAAGCTCAAAGGATTGTCTGCTGCCTGCACCAAACTTCTTGGACAGTCCTTGGACAGTTGACCATATCTCATCAGAGCCACAAGGGGCTGTAGTGGCTCAATGGTTAAGAAGCTTTACTTGTTATCTGGAAGGCTGGCAAGTAAGCAGTTCAAGACCTGAGTACTGCATGATGGACTGAGCACCCATCTGTGTCCCAGCTCTTGGGGGCATGAAAGGAGCCTCATTTGGGCGTCCCCTGAGAGGAGTTTCTTCCGCAAAAATCCTTTCAACCCAGAATAATTTCTGACATGAAATTATTATTATCAGAGCCACAGATTGGGAGCAGGGAGGTAACAGAGAGCAACAAGGTCCTGTATGTGAAAGGTTGCACTTTGGGAGAGAAGCAACAAGTCCAGCTCAAATAAACTTTTTGATCGAACAAATACCAAGCAATGCATCCTAGCGGCAAGCAAGGCTAGACAACAGAATAAGGTTCCCCAGGAAAGGGAACATATGTCCCAGCTTACTCAAGAGAATCCAGATGTTCCACTGATGAGGGGGAAATAGGGGTGCCCCAAGATCCACACTCCCTAGGTTGATAGGTAGGTCGCCCTAGCTTGAAAGTTAGTCGCATCTGACTCTAGGGTTTGGTGCTCACCTCTGTGTACAGCCAAAGAGCCATAGTTGTCTGCATCCGCAGATGCTTCTGTGGTCATGTGGCAGGCATGACTAGACACTGAAGTGCACGGAACGCTCTTACCTTTCCCGCCGAAACAGTACCTATTTATCTACTTGCCCTTTCTTTCTTTCGAACTGCGAAGTTGGCAGCAGGAGCCAAAAGCTAAGCCACCCCTTATTGCTTAGCCAAATCACTCCCCCCACCCCCCCACTGTCCCTCGTAGTTTCCCGAAAATATTGGGACACAGAGCTCTCACAGAAGATGGGTGGAGAGAGAAAATCCTCGTCCGGCTCCCCTCAAAAGTCAACAGAGAATCCCTTGTTGCCCAGTGATCGCACTTCTTCATCGTTTTTGTTGTTGTTCAGTCGCACAGTCGATTCCATGGACCATTGCGACCCCATGGACCATTTTCCTCCAGGCCCCTCTGTCCTCCACCATCCTCCTCAGCCAGCCCAGCTCTGTGCCCATTGTGTCCACAATGCTATCTATCCATCTCATCTTTGGACACCCCCTTCTTCTCTTGCCCTCCACCTTTCCAAGCCTCAAGGTCTTCTCAAGTGAGTCCTCCCTTCTCATTTGATGTCCAAAGTACTTCATCTTCATCTTTACTATTTGACCTTCTAAGGAGCAATCAGGGTTGATTTCTTCTAATATTGACCTATTTGTTCTCTTTGCTGTCCAGGGGACTCTCAGGACTTTCCTCCAACACCACATCTCAAAGGCATCTATTCTTGTGCGTTCAGCTTTCCTAATGGTCCAGCTCTCACAAACATACATTACCACTGGGAATACCATTGCTTTGACTATGCGAATTTTGTTTTCAAGGTGATGTCTCTGCTTTTCACTATATTCCCCAGGTTTCTCATCGCTTGTCTCCCCATAAGCGGTCGTCTTTTTATTTCATGGCTACAGTCGCCATCTGCAGTGATCTTAGATCCTAAGAAAGTAAAATCTGTCACTGCTTCTATTTTTCCCCTATCTATTTTCCAGGTACTGATGGGACCTGTTGCCATTATCTTGGTTTTCTTGATATTAAGTCTCAAGCCAGCTTTTGCACTCTCCTCCCAACTTAAGGTTCCTTTCTGAACCGCATGTGCGGAAAACAGCTTCGTTCCAGAGACACCACTAAGTGGGGGGCGGGGGGGGGACAGCGGCTGCCTTCCTTTCCACAACACCCCCCCCCCCAATATTTGGTTGGCTGGGGTTGGGGGCAGCGCTCGGAAGTCCCCCGTCTTCCTTGCAGCAGGGCAGACCCCGTGATGGGGGGGGGGGGGCAACGAGGTCATTCGTTCACACCCACACGCGGCCCTCGCCTACTTGTCACAACTCCCCGCGGTGCCTTTTCGCTCCCCCCTCCCCCTCTTCTTCTCCTTCTTTCAACTTTTCCAGAGAACTAAAAGGGGATCGCGGGGGCGGGGGTGGTGGGGGGTGCGGGGGAGTCTAGTCTCTCCCTCCCTCCGGCTCGGCGAAAATATCTGCAGCTGGTGGCCGCGGGGAACACGTGGCCCAAACTAGTGGTGCCTTAAGGAAACTCGCTCGCAGAAGTGCTCGCCGCTGCCACGTGGAACGCCCGCCCGCCCGGCTGGCCAAAAGAGCGGAGTTTCCTCCTCCGGACGATCACAAAGAAAGGGGGCTTGCATGGCTCGGGACGACTACCCCACCCCACCCTCGCCCAGCCGCCCCGGGGCTTTACCCCCCCCTCCCCTCCATCTTTCCCCCAGTGAGTCCCCACCCACCCCCAGGAGAGCCCCAAGACTCACGCTAGCCTCGCACTGGCTTTTGGCGGGCTCCCCCGAGTCCTGCCCGCCTTCTGCGCCCCCCCCCCCTGTTCCGGAGGAGCGTCTTCTGGGCGGATCAGCTTCTTCTTCCCGGCTCGGGCGGCGGAGGCTGTGTCGGGACGACGACGGGGCTTCTTGGTTAGTGAGTGAGCCGCCCTCGTGCTGCGGCGGGGGGGGGGGGCGGAGGGCGCCCCTAGGCAGGATCAGGAAGCTGAGTGTCGGCTCTCGCGAGGGAGAGGAGGAAAGAGGCATCGATCCAGCAGCAGCAGCTGCGTGTCTTACTTTATAAGGGCATCGGGCGGGGTAGTTGGGGGGACGGCACGGCACCGGTTCCACCGGGAGTTGAGCTCTTTGAAGGCCCTCAGGCGCTCTTCCACCCTCCAACCGGGACACACAGACACACACACTCATTCACTCACTCCCCGGGATCTCTGCCACACACACCCCTCTTCGAGCGCTTCATCTTCTTCTTCTGGCGCGCTTTGCAGAGTCGAGCGCAGCTGCTTAGCCGAAAAGTTCGCCGCTGCGAAGCCTGAGTTCAAATTCTGCTCGTCAATTCATCCCATGGTGGCAAGCCGCCAGTCTCTTTCCGACACACACACGTGTCACACACACATACATACACACAGACAGACCTCCCTCAGTTGTTCCCTGGCGGTATTTTGAATTAAAATTATAGTTAAACGAAACCGACCCACTAACTTCGGTTGTCCTGAAAGAAGCTTGGAGCAGCAAAGTGTATTTTAAAGGTCACCCTTGCTCGAAAGCCAGTTGTATCCGACTCTAGGGGTTCAGTGCTCGTCTCTGTTTCAAAACCGAAGAGCCAGTGCTGTTTCCTTCTGCAGACGTTTCCGTGGTCATATGGCAGGCATGACTAGACACCCGAGCGCATTGAATGCTGTAGACCTTTCCCACCGAAGTTTTTGTTGTTGTTCAGTTGCACAGTCGATTCCGACCCTTTGCGACTTTGGTGTCTTGCACGGAAGACAAAGAAGGAGCCGCAGTAAGGGCTAAAACACAACTTTATTGCATGGTAGTCAGAGTGAACATGAGGTAATGATGGACTAAACAGCTCTATTTATAGCACACTGTACATTTTGAATAACCCAGTGATAGTTCATTGGTTACTGTCCGCAAGACGTCACGGATCGTCACGCCCATCTTCTCCAGGTGCGGTGTGGCGGGAAGGTTTCCCGCCCTTCGGGTATTCAAGGGAATCTGTATCATGTGAGCTGGATACTGCTACTGCCACTGGCAGTAGCATTCTTAACAGCTTGCTACAATGTGTCTCTGATTATTTACAATGGATACAATTGCCCGATACAATCAGTTAAAGAGTACTTGTCACATTCTATTCAGTACATAACATCTCTCCCCCCTAGGTGAGGACGAAGTCCTTTAGCCATTGAGGCTTTCCGCACGTTCGCTTTGGGCGAGTGGTGGCCGCACTTCGGGCCGGAGTCCCTGCATTGGAGGAGAGTGACTCATTAGCGATTGGCTGCGAGTCGTGAGCCGGGGATTGGGGAGGTCTAGGTGTGGGAGTAAACTCCAGGGATGTGAGACCGGGGGCTCCAGGGACTAAAGAAAAACCCCACTCTTCGCTTGGATGGGTGGGGGACCACTCCGAAAAATCCCCCCCCAGTCTCCTAACTCAAAGTCTAACAACTCCTCGGAATCCCTCTCTTCTAAGTTGTTCCTGTTACCCGGTGGGTCAAAAGGATGTGGGTTTGTCTCATTTCCCTCCCCTTGTGGTCTGTGTCTCCCCCTTGGGATAAGCGGGTGGGGGGGAACCCTAATGCTGACTGCTCCATTTGGTCACTCACGTCTTGCCTTCCCACTACTCTACCTCTGAGTTGATCGGCGTGCCTCCTCCAGAGGAGTCCTGTGCCTGTCTCGACATTGTAGGAGACTGGCCCCGTCTGTCCGACTACTATTCCAGGTACCCAAGTAGGGCCGCAAGCTGCGTAGTTTCGGCAATGTACTGGCTGGCTGATCTCGAAACTCTTGGTGCCCCCCGTTTCTATGTTTCTACCCGTGTCTATGTTTCTACCCATGTCCTCCACCCTGGTTGGGTCTAATCTCGAGAGAATCGTGGCAGGTTTCCTCCGCATGAGGAGCTCAGCGGGTGAGAGCCCCGATGCTAAGGGGGTTACACGGTACCTTAATAGGAATTGGCAGAGCTGCAAGTTCAATTCCCCGGGGCCCATCCTCCGCAGTGCGTCCTTTGTTGTTCGCACCAGGCGTTCCGCTTGACCATTTGTAGCAGGGTGAAAAGGGGCCACAGTTATGTGGTGAATTTTGTTAATCTCTATGAAACCCTGGAACTCCGCTGACGTGAAAGTTGTGGCGTTATCGCTCACAAGTACGTCAGGTAAACCGAAACAGCTGAATACCTTGCATAATTGCTTAATCGTTGCAGCTGATGATGTACTGGCCATCGGAATTACCTCCAACCACTTGGAGTAGGAGTCCACTATTATAAGGAAAAGGGTACCCCTGAAAGGGCCCACGAAGTCCATGTGTAGACATGACCACGAACCCCGGGCGGAAGTCGGGACTCCTCGGGCCGGGTGCTCTGGCAGCTCTCGCAAGTGCCTACCATATGCTCTATATCTGTGTCCAATTTGGGCCACCAGACGTAACTCCTAGCTAGCGCCTTGGAGTGCATGATCCCTGGGTGGCTGACATGCAACATCTTGAACACCCAGGACCTCAGAACCTCGGGGATTACTACCCGCTGCCCCCAGAGAAGGCAGCCTCTTTCTAGGGAGAGCTCGTCTCTCTGCCGACCATAAATCCTGAATTCCTCTGTAGGGGAGGTTGCCAGCCAGCCTTTCTGTACCCATGAACTGACTAGGGCCAATGACTTGTCTTTCGCCGTAGCCTTGGCGATCTCAGCTGGCAGAATTGGGGGCAACTCCAGAGCCTCGATCAGGAGCACCTGGTGGTCCTGTTCTACCTCGCACTCGGGGTCCCCTGCCTGTGGGAGGGGTGACCTGGAAAGGGCATCGGCATGGCTGATCTCCTTGCCAGGGCGGTAGGTCAACACATACTGGTACATGTTGAGGAAAATCGCCCATCGCAGCATCCTTGGGGACAGATCTGCGGGGTTGGCTTATCTGTGGTGAAGATTCCTAAGAGGGGCTTATGGTCGGTCACGACTTTGAATGGCCTGCCATAGAGAAAATCGTGGAACTTCTTGGTTCCTGCAACAATCGCTAGGGCTTCCCTGTCTGTTTGCGCGTAGTTGCGCTCTGCCTTGGACAGGGATCTCAAATAGTATGCCACTGGGGCTTCTTGCCCGCTCTCTAGCATGTAGCAGAGGACTGCCCCCACCCCCACCGGAGAGGCATCGCAGACCAACACAACGGGTTTCTTTGGGTCGAAGTGGGCCAACACAGCCTCGGAAGATAGAAACTGTTTGAGTCCCCAGAATGCCTGTTCCTGGCTGTCCCCCCACCGCCAAGCCGCATCCTTTTTGAGTAATCTATGCAGCGGTTCTGCTACCGTGCCTTTCCCGGGAGGAAAGAGTGGTAGAAATTTAGGAGTCCTAGGAAGGACTGTAGTTTGACCTTGGTGGTGGGGCGAGAAGCATCTTTCACTGCCGCTACCTTGGACTCTGCTGGTTTTATGCCCTCGGGTTATTCGGAAACCCAGAAACTCTACCTCCTCAGCGAAAAACACACACTTATCCTTTCTCAACCTGAGCCCCGCTTTCTCGAACACTGTTAGTACCCGGTCTAACCTCTTGGCCAATTCCTGTTACCCTCCCGCTGTTATCAGAATGTCGTCAAAGTAGGGGAAAACACCTGGGAGCCCTTTCAACAATCTTTCTACAAGGGACTGAAAGATCCCCGGAGCCAAATTTACGCCGAATTGGAGGCACGTCACTTTAAAGGCTCCCTTGTGGGTAACAATTGTCTGAGCGGCGGTTGTAGCTGGGGTTACCGACAATTGCTGATATGCCTGGGCCAAGTCTAGCTTGGTGAAACACCTCCCCCCATGCAAGGTTGCTAGCAGGTGACTTACTACTGGCACCGGATACGCATTTGGGCAAATTGCCTTGTTAATCGTGCACTTGTAGTCAGCGCAGATTCTGACCTCCCCGTTAGCCTTAAGTGCTGTAACAATGGGGGTTTCCCACTCGGCGGAGTCCACCGGTACCAAAATCCCCTGACCCACCAGTTTGTCCAGTTCAGTCTCAATTTTGTCCTTTAGTGTGAAAGGCACTCTCCTTGGCTTCATCCTGATGGGTCGGATGTCGGGGTCCAATTCGAAGGAAACTGGGGGCCCTTTGAACTTCCCTAGCCCCTTCTCCAAAGGGTGTGCGTTACACACCTCCATGATCAGGTCAGCCTGTACGGTGTGTATGCCTCCAATGAAAACCCCCAGGGGCCCAAACCACTGTGTATCCAGGAGACAGCAGGACCCTTCCTTTAGAACTACTAGGGGCAACTGCGCTGAGTGCCTTTTAAACTGAACCTTGAACTCTCCCACCCCCAACACTGGTATATTCTTGCCCTGAAGTCCCGCAAATTAGTCTTAAGGGCCTTCAGCTTGGGACGTGACTTTGGGGGAATGCGCAGAAATTCCCTGTGGGAGATGATGGAGTATGACGATGCCAAATCGATCTCCATCCTTACTGGGACCCCCTGTACCAGTACCTCAACAAAGAACTGGGGGCGCCACAACGGCACGCTGTGGACCGCCTGGTCGCGGTCGTCGGGAACCCATCGAGACACGTGGTGCTCCTGGGTCTCGTCATCGTCGAAGTTGCACCCGACCCCGTCTGCCTTTCGTTGGGGCCGTTCCACCTGGCCCTTGCCGTCGTCTCGATGCCGCCTGCAGACCCTTGCGATGTGCCTGCGCCGCCCACAGTTGTGGCACTCCGCCTTCCGGAAAGGGCATTGGCTCCAGTCGTGGGATGCCCCACATCCGTCACAATGGCGGTCCTCTCTGGCACGGTCTCGAACCTCGGGCCTCCTCTGCACCCGCTGCACATCCTCGTCCTCGCTGCAGTCGGAGGTGGACGCGGTGGACTCGGAGGGCCCCTGCTCTCCGTGGGAGGAACAGCTGTGGACTGGGACCACCGGCGGGGGGGGGGGCAACCACAGCAGTCCTGGCCCAGCACACCTGATCGCCTTGTTGCACTGACTCGGCGGCTTGGGCGATGTGCAGGACATGCTCGAATGAGATGCTCTCGTCTTTGGCCAGTAGTTTTTTCCTGGCCCCCTCATCTCACAGGCCCAGCAGGAGCCTGTCTCTCAGCGCCTCGCTCAGGGACGCTCCCCACCAGCAAGGCACAGTAGCCACCCACAGGGCTGCCACAAAGTCTGCCATGGACTCACCGGCCCATTGGCACCGCTGCTAAAATGCCAACCTTGCCGGGAACACCAACACTTTCGGGCGAAAGTGTTTCCCCAGCTCGGCGAGGATCTCATCTAGGAGTTCCTCCCTGAGCGGTCTCGGCGTCAGGAGGTTGGTGGCCAGTTCCAAAGTCTCTAGGCCGCACTGGGCCAGTAGGAATGCCCAGCGCTGGGCTTCCTCCTCGATGCCTTCGAGGTCCATAGCGTAGAGGAACTGCTGCTCGTAGAGTTCCCATTTTTCTGGCTTCGTGGTGTCGAAGGGCGCGATGTTCACTTTTCGGGATGCCATCCCATCCTCGTCGCCAATTTGGTGTCTTGCACGGAAGACAAAGAAGGAGCCGCAGTAAGGGCTAAAACACAACTTTATTGCATGGTAGTCAGAATGAACATGAGGTAATGGTGGACCAAACAGCTCTATTTATAGCACACTGTACATTTTGAATAACCCGGGTGATAGTTCATTGGTTACTGTCCCCGTGACATCACGGATCATCACGCTCATCTTCTCCAGGTGCGGTGTGGCGGGAAGGTTTCCCGCCCTTCAGGTATTCAGGGGAATCTGTATCATGTGAGCTGGATACTGCTACTGCCACCAGCAGTAGCATTCTTAACAGCTTGCTACAATGTGTCTCTGATTATTTACAATGGATACAATTGCTGGATACAATCAGTTAAAGAGTACTTGTCACATTCTATTCAGTACATAACAGCGACCCTATGGACCATTGATCTCCAGCCACCCCTGTCCTCCACCACCGAAGTGGTTCCTGTTTATCTACTTGCACTTTCTTGCTTTCGAACTTGCTAGGTTGGCAGGAGCTGGGACAAAGACGGGAGCTCATTCCATCCTGCAGTACTCGGGAATCGAACTGCTGACCTCCCGCCACCTTCCAGTCAGCGTCTAAGCCGCTTGAGCCACTGCACTCGGGTGTTAATTCTACAGATGTTGATCCCTTAGTGTGGCTCTCACAGTCTGAGGCAAAACATTCTTAGGAGTTGATCTAATTAAGGGCGGGTCAAGGGTGGGGGGATACTTTCCAAGGAAAATATTGCTTTAATTTATTTTCCTCTGTAGAGCCAGGTTCAATGCATTGCTGCAAGGCAACATGTTGCTATGTTTTGTGTGTTCTGAGGTATGTTTTATCTATCAGGATGCTTTTGTATTTCTTTTTCTCTTCATTGCAATTGCATACATTCTGCAAAGCGGCCAAAGGCACAACAGGAACTGTTCAAAAATAGTTTTTCAAGCAGCTTCTAGTTAGCAGCTGTAATTTAGGAAAATAACGATAACTATGTGTCATCAAGTCAATTCTGACTTGTTGCTATCCTTTCTAGAATTTTCTAAGTAGAGAATACACAGAAGCGGTTTCCTATTCCCTTCTTTTCAGAGCATCCTGGCACTGTGCAGCTTGTCCAAGGCTGGATACATAGTCTGGCTCTTCTCTCAGGAGGTGCAGTGGGGAATCGAATTCCCAACCTCTGGCTCTGCAGCTAGAGACCCAAACCACTGAGCATAAAAGCCAAAACACTGGCCCACAATACAACACAGTTACTCCACTTTAAGGCGTTGTCCCCTAAATTCCCCTTTCCTTGACTCAAATGGAAAAAATGCTTTCTGAGGCAGTGGAATAGTGGGTGCCGAAATTTCCCTTCCTGGAATCAAGTTTTCTAAGAACACCATTTGGTGTTCCCGGCCATGCATAGAACCAGCTGTTCCTTGTCACATAGCAGATGCAATGTAGCACACAGCCAAGGACTAATATTAGGTCTAGGACAATAGACTTGTGGATTGACAGACAATTCACAATTATTCACCATTTCTTTTCTACCACCTTGACTTGGATCGCTCCATCCATGTGCATCCTTGATCAAAAGTTGATATTTCCTTGAGAAGGGACAAATCTGCTGAAACCATGCCTTGCAAAACTAATATTCCTAAAGGTTCTTCATCCTTGTGTGCAGAACGTGCATGGTGCCTTTTGGCCCCTTGGTGTACTCATACAATGGTGCACACATCACTCAGCCTGTGCTCCAATCATGTATTAAGCAAGAACAGTAGGGAGACATTCTCCAGTAGGGAGACATTTCCCAGACATTCAGGTTGAATAGCCACTGTTTGTAATACAAGGAAAGTACTTTTGGAAAGTGGGAATCCTACTTTGTTTTTAAAATTGCAATGTTAGTGTCATTTACCCAGGTCACATTTTCTTCTATATAAAAGATCTGTCAAATAGCTGAATCAATAAATTGGATAAGAAAATAAGAGCTTATAAACCCCAGTGATATTCAACTGAGCTCTAGAAATTCTAGCTGACACAGATACAAGGAAGCGTATGAGGAACTGGATTTTTACCCACAAAAGCTGACAGTCTTTAAGGTGCTGCGGTATCCGCGAGCACGATTGGCATAAACGGCCCCTGGCAGAGGCCATACCAGTCGAGAAAGCTCCTGGTCACTGGGCTCTGCGGGCACAGAAATTGGGGGTGGATTAATAGTCATAGGATTGATTCACCCATATCTGACCTGACCGGCAGTTCTGCTGAGGGAAGCTGAATCGCTAACTCCCGTTAGACATTAGGAAATTACACACTTGCAGATTAGCCCAAGCCCGAGTGCAAATAGTGGCCATATTTACTCTTGTGTAAGCCATGAACAATGGATTTCCCCTGTCAGTATTTGCCTCCATTAATTAACTTCCCCAAGAGAGATTCCCAATTAACCCGGGTAAACAGGTGATATGATTTTCTGTCAGATGACGATTCTATCACACGCTGCCTTGAATTCCTATATATGATGATGATTTTCCCACAATAAACCACTGGTCTTCGCTCCATCTTGTCTCGTGTCGTTACTTGACCAGTCTCCTCCGGGACCTCAAGGGCCGTTTCACGGCCCCAATCCAACAAGGTGCTACCATGAAAGTGTCAGGTATAAATTCCAAAACTTGGGAGGCAACAGCTGTAAATCGGCCACATTGGTGCCAAACCATCTCTGCTGCTACCGGTCACTTTGAAGGAGAGCACCGCAGATATGAAGAGGCCAAGCACCATCAGTGCACAGTTTGTGGACACATGTTTCATGCCAGGATCAGTTTATGGAGTCACCAGAGTCACATTTGTCAACTGTGAAAATTACTTCCACATTCATCAACTGAGAAAATGACTTCCAGGTAAAATGTATGCTCAGATACGAGTAGCAGCCGATGAATAACACAATTTACTATGCCAAGCAAAAGGATTCTGACCATTATATTACTTTAAAATATTTTGTTTTCAAAATAATGAAAAATATTATTTGAGTATGGTACTGTTTTTTTCAGAATTCATAAGACAATAAAACAAAATTGCAAAATTCTTGTAAAAATGCCTCTAAAATGCACAAAATGCTTTTTAAATATAACTTTGAAAAAACTGGGAAATGATACTCGTTGCACCTTTCATTCTTACTAACTATATTACTTTTGAAGTACAGTATAACTTTGTTGCATCCTTGTTATTATGAGACAAATAGTAACTCTCCCAGATAAATTCATTACCTGTAACTCTTCCAAACTCTGCTAAGGATTCCACTGTATAAGCAGAGTGATACAGTGGAACCTCAGTTAACATGATTAATGTGTTCTCCGGGACATTTCTTACAGATAAAATTACTTTAACTGGATTTCACATAGGAATGCATTGAAAACCAAAATACTTTAACCAAAATGCGGTTTCCCGTAGGAATCCATTTAAAACTAATTATTCAGTTCTCGAAAAAATTCCATAAACTGAGCCAATATTTTCTATGGATTTCCTTTTGTTATGCGATTTTTATGTTAACCGAGCCATTTGTTAACTAAGGTTCCACTGTATTCCCAGTATTGCTATATGAAGTCGAAGCTTGAACATTGACTGAAGCAGAGGTGGCCAAACTACAGCCCCCAAGCCAGACCCAGCCCACGACATCAAATCGTCTGGCCCACACTGCCCTTGCTGCTCCCAGAAGTGGAAGTAAAATGTGCTGCCATAAATACACCTGCAGCTGTCATAAATGCACTTACAATAGCCATGGGTGCATTTATAGCAGCGGATTGCACGTGCATGGGCGCATTTTACTTCTGCTTCCAGTGGGAGGAACCATGTGACCAGCCCATGGTCTGAAAAGTTTGGCCACCCAGGTCTAAAGCATCTGAAAAGAGAACTGAAGCTTTAGAAATGTGGATTTACAGACAGCTGCTAAGGATATCATGGGTTGACCATGTGACTAATGTAGAAGTATTGCACTGAATGGATAAAGAACAAGAACTTTTTAAGACCATTAAGCAAAGACAGCTCCAATATAGTGGTGGGATTCAATTTTTTACTACCTACTCTGTGGGAGTGGCATGGTGGGCATGGCCAGGGGAAAGCCCTGCGTTATTTCAAAACTTGGATGGGTGGGGCCAACCAGAATTTCTGCTACCGGTTCTGGCGAACTGGGGTGAACCTGGTGAATCCCACCACTGCTCCAATACCTTGATCATATTATGAGGAACAACATAAAGTATAGAATACTCAAACTCACTCTGCAAGGAAAAATCCCTAGGAAGAGAGGCCCTGGATGTAGACGGACCTCATGGCTGAAGAACCTCAGAGACTGGTGTGGCATGTCCTCGGAAGAACTCCGGGTGCAATTCAAGGTGCTGTTTTTTTACCTTTAAAGCCCTATATGGCAGTGGGCCAGGATACCTGAGAAACCACATTGCCCCAAGAATGTCTGCCCGTCCAACCAGACCGGAGGGGCTCCCTAGTTGTGCCTTCAGCTAGAGAGGCCCACCCCTCTGGCATGCAAAGAAAGGCCTTCTCCGTGAACGCACCAGCCCTCTGGAACCTCCTGCCAACCGAATTGAGGTTACAGATAGAATTGCTGACCAACAGGAAAGGTTTGAAAACCTGACTGGCAGGGCAGGTGTGGGGCCTAAATGGGAATACGGCCCCAGCCTGTTGGTTCATCTCCAGTTAGTGTCCAGTTAGTGTCCCTCCTTCTGTGTTGCTGTATCCCTCCTATTCCCTTTTATTCTTTTTAATGGGGTGGGGGTGGGTGGGTGACTTGGGGGTTTTAACCTGTTTTTATATGTTTTTAATTGCTGTACGCCACCCTGAGTCGGGTTCGCTTGAGTGGGTGTCTTAAAAATTAAATTAAATTAACTGTTCCAAGGAGTTAAGAACAGGAAGACTATTGCCATGATGTTAGCCAATATCCGGACCAGATATGGCACCTGAAGGAGAAGATAGCATATTTAGTTATTTATTTAGATTTCTATACCGCTATTCTCATCCCAATGGGAGACTCACAGTGGTTTACAACATTTAAGAAACAAATAGTAAAGATACAATGTAAACTCAGAAACACAAATAAATTACAGGTACAATAGAAATTTCCACAAAGTGGTAATTCTCAATTGCAAGATACAATAATACAAAAACACAATATAGGCAATATAAAGCGTGACTGCAATACAGGCACAATAACATCAACTGTCACATGCACTCAATCCTACCCCACCCCCACCCCCAGCAGATAAAAATATGCTAGGACGGGCTGATGGTAGTTGTAGCCTGACTTTATTAAGTGGTCTTAGTATTCCCCATTCCTGCTATGTGACTTATTCTGCCTCTTGAACCTATTGTTTGTTCTGCTCCAAGGAATCTGTTACCTTCCCACTGAAGTGGTCACTATTTATCTACTTGCAATGTCTTGCTTTCAAACTGCTAGGTTGGCAAGAGCTGGGACAAAGACGGGAGCTCATTCCGTCCTGCAGTACCTGGGAATTGAACTGCTGACCTTCCGCCTCCCAGTCAGTATCTTAGCCACTTGAGCCACTGCAGTCCAAAACAGCAAATACAGTATGTTTAAAAATAAAAAGCAGATTAAAATATGATCAAGAAGAGACTGATAAAAAGAAACACTGGTCTTTTCCTATTTAAATCCAGCTAGATAAGAAAGACTTGTCTAAATAAAAATATATTTGCTTGATCATAGAGAAACAACAGACTTCCTTCCCTTGGTAAGGAATTCCAGGGCCTCAGAGCTCCCACCAAAAAAAGCATTCTCCCATGTCTCCACCAAACATGCCTTCTATGATAGCAGGACTGTTATGGGAAAAGGTAGAGCTCATAATCACTGTCAATTTTAACAAGGCCAAAGGGACAAGAATCCCCTAAAGATCTAAAAGTCTATGCATAGGTCTAATTAACATTTCTCCATTTTTAACTACAACAATCACAGGCAGATGAGATGATATTAATTCTGTGGCCCTACTCTAATGTAATTTGCAATGCCTTTATATACCCAAGGAGCTCCTCACATAATTAAGAAATGGCATGCAGCTTATTTCAGGTAATTTCAGTGTGTTAATGCCCAGTTGGCACCTCCTCTGCAAAGATTCCTGGATTTAAAAATTAAAAATGCTGGCAGATGCAATGACACAAAGTTTTGAGGATCCAATCCATGGAAATGGCTGTTAACAAATATTTTCAAAACAAGGGACGAAGCATTCCATTCCCGTCTGATTCAAGTGGAAAGGGCAAGTGGAGCCGGAATGAAAACTGAACTCTTGGCTTTGTAAGAAGGCAGATTTGGAGAGGCAAAGAGAGGAAGTTAATGAGCGAGGTGAGCTGGTCTGGGCTGAACTGTCCTCCTGTAAGATGCAGACAAGGGTTTCAGTAGGGATAATCAGTTGCGCATAGATTACGTATAGTGTAAATAGATGCCCAGCAAGGCAAAGGCACCCAAGGGAAGTCGCTCTGGCCTAATTGGGTGTGTAAGCATCCATCAAGCCTGCCTGAACCTTAAGGAACAGCTTTCACTTCTCTGGAAGAAATGCTGGATTCCTTCCCTGCTGCTAAAGTGGCATTTTACATTTTGAAGCCTGCAGTAGAGACAACCAGTCCTGCCCCTTTTATCTACTGAAGCCCCAATAATGGGAACTGCAACTCACACTAATAAGCCTGGCTAGACACAACATTGGCAACATTAAGGATCATGCATGCTGAGCTAATAGGAAGCGTAGGATCAAGGCAGGCATTTATTCCTATGATAAATAGTGCCCAGGGCAAGAAGCACCTCTAGCTCTAATTCCATATCCCTCATCATCTTCTTGCTTCTAAGGAGGGAGTGTGTGTGTTTATATTTATGGTATTTGCCATGCTCAATGTCATATTCTACTATTTTTTTAGAACAAATAATAACATATTGGAAATCTAAAAAGAAAGCTAATAGCTAGATGCTTATTTTTGTGATTAGCACATCAGCAACCTGGAGGATAAGGGTGAGGTTCATGGGGCCATTCAGATGTTTTTGGACTGCAATTCCCATCAACCAACTTAGCCAAGGATGGTGGGAGTTGGGTTCCAAGAGCAGGAAGTCATAAGCCACGCATCCTTTCATCCCTGCTGTACAATTTTAGCACGGAAGGCTGAAGATACTTGCTGCTTCCCCGCCGACATACACAAAAATAACTTACCTCACATCAGATAAGATGCCCTAAAATTCTCAGTCAATCATCTCAGTATCCCCTTTCGCTCAGGGCAACCACATGGTTTGGCTGTACCAATAATATATACACACTTTATTGTTACAGTCTTAGACTGGCCTTTACACATAAAAATGATTTCACATATTGTTAGCAATAAGAAAAGACAATAAAACGGTAGCATATCCTCTAGTTAAAAATTTTCTTTAATTGAATGGCTTGATATAGATACCTGGTCACGTGATGGCCACCAATTGAGCAATGACAAACTGTCTGTTCTACCAGTTAGTACCTGTTCCTTCTGCTATAAGAACTTTCCAGTGTCTCTTTTTTTTACTTCTGTAGAAACACAAGGAATCATTAAGTCTAAGAATAACCCTTAGGGTAGTATACCATACATACCTGAGAATATTCGCTAGGAATGCTAAGCAATGACAAGTGAACTATAGCACGGATAGGTAAAGCACAACCCTCAAAAGTGGTTTTTGTTGCCCCCAGTCCTTCCCACCCACCACCACCTTTTATAAAGGAAAGGTGCCCCCCTCAGAAATGGCAATTCAGCTTCTAGGTAGGCTCACATGCCCTGTGTGCTGCTCGACACATTCTTAAAATGGCACCTTTTCAGAATTGGAAGTGGGCTTCTAGCAACTTTCAGTTTCATTTTGCTTTCCCATTTTGGGGGCATTTTGGCAATCTGCAAAGCCTCACAAGGGCAGAAAATTCAACCCCAGACCTGCAAAAAATGTTCATCCCTTAGCTACAGAAAAAGGTACGGTAGCTTGCTTGCTTGCTATTTCTGACTCAGATCGGTGAAGGCCCCAATTATTCTAAAGCACATTTTAAATTTACATCAATGATAGGGCTCCATCTGTGTTCCCTGAATCAGAAGTGGGCAGAAGATTAAGTGGTATGGCTGTTACTATTTTTTAAACCACAGGTAACAAAATAATATTAAACTTTTAAACTATATCTGGGGCTACAGCTACTTATCTGGATGAGCTGCAATGAATCAGCAAGGATTTCTGATTCCTATCTGTAGCAACATTAATCTCAAACCCTCAAATTAGGCTACCTAAATGTAGAAATGTTGAGAAGATAAGGAATGGACTTGTGAGCTGAAAAAAAAATCAAAGTTCCATGCAACGTTGTAGGATCAAACCAGTGGTGGGCTCCCAAAAAGTTTACTACCACACTGTGGGCGTGGTATGGTGGGTGTGGCCAGGGGGACTACAGTACTTTATTTCAAAACTTGGATGGGCGGGGCCAGCCAGAATTTCTGCTACCAGCTCTGGCAAACTGGTGCGAACCTGCTGATGCCCACCACTGGATCAAACTACCACTTACGCAATAGCATTTACCTTTCTTCTCATCTGTTCTACTTTCCCCTACTCCACCCCACTTGGGGCAGATTTGGAAGATGCATGGGGGCACAGAGAATTTGGTCTGCCAATGGTTTGTTGTTGTTGTTTTGGGGGGAGGTGGATCTCACTCTAGTACTGAAATTATGGGAACAAATTAGCAAATCATAGAAAGTCAACAAGCCAGACAGATCTTGAATATTTATTTTAGGAGTAATTCATTATATAATTCATTACAATGCATGCTGTCTAAAATGTAATTATTTTCTGTTACAACTAGGAATGTTACTGTTGCCAAAATATGTAGGACAGTATATTGTTTTTGTTTTGATTTTTAAAAAATCCTTAATGTTGATAATGGAATAGCCTGATACATGAACAATACTGATCAGAATGCCTCTCAAAATGCTGTTTAAAAAGTAAAACTTAGAAAACATTATCCCACCAAATAGCATCACTAAGTCAGGAGTTCTCAACCTTTTAAAGCCAGGGGCCGGGTCACACACCCTCAGACAGCTTCAGGGGCCAGACAGCCATTTTGCCCTTCCTCCAGCATATGGCACTTCCTGGTGTGGTGGAGGTGGGCCACATGAAATGGGCACGGGCCACAGGTTGAGAATCCCTGCTCTAAGTTGTTATTTCTGAAATGTTACATCATTATGCCCACTACACCTCTAGTAGCTTGTCACCAGGAACTGTTACTTATAACTTTTACTTCCACACTTACGAGTTTGGCTCACACTTTCCAAACAACCCTTTTCACAGAAGGAGCAGCTAAGGAAGCAATGTTAGTTTGTGGCTTGTTCCGAGTGACATTTGAATGCGGCAGTCGTTTCCCTTCAAGCAAGATAAAGAATCCAGGATGTATTTTACAATTTGTGTCTTTCATTTGTTGCAAGGAAAACAAGTGAAAGTAAAAACTGCCAACATGTTTGGACATTATGAGAATCAAACCACAGACTGGTACCTGGTGTTTAACCACCTCAGTACGCCACAGTTGACTTTTGATGACTGAAAGTACCACAAAGTTCAAAATGACCGTTCAGAAATTGTGCATTAAAGCCTTTTAGACTCCCCCCCCCGTTTGCTCCAGTTGATGGATGTTGGGGTCCCAATAGGATATGAAGTAAATTACACGAGCTGGACATCTGACAAAAACAAACTTTGGAATCACCTGTAATTTGTGGGAGATGGATAGAAGCCCACCCACATTCATGTTGGTGTAGTAAGTACAGCCTGAATGTAGGATGTCTGAAATTCTCCATGACAGAAAATACTGAAGCGAAAACAGTAGATTTACATACCAGTATGCAAAAACCATGAGGCCACCATGTGCTTTTCCAAGCTGGGGAAGGGAAGTCTTGAATTTTATAGTTCTCTTAATATCTACTGTCACTGTGTCTGATACTCCTGCTGCCCTTTCCAGCCACAACAGGGTGCAATTGAGACTCTGCGAAAGCAAGCACGGCATAGCTTCCTGCCCTGAACAGGAATAAAACCGAAAGGAAGACTTGCCAAATAACCTCCAGCATGTGGTTTTAAATAACTTCTAATTGCTTTAAGCAGCTCTAATTGAGTCAGTCACCCTTTGGCTAAACACAGCTGCTTATTTAATTAGAAAACAAAGAATGAAGCTAAAAGAAATCAAAGGGGCACAATTATGAACCATATTCATAAAAAAAATTAAAACCATGCCTGAAAGTTATTCATGCATTGTGAAAGGAAAGCACGTGTTTTCATAGGTCTCCTGCTGGTCACAGTAATATATAGCAAATGTTGCAAATAGACAAATGCATGCAAGCAGAAAGATACAAAGGAATGTCTTCAAGACCCGTTGAATTACAGTATAAACAAAGTACAGGGTCAGAAGGCAATAGCAAATGCAAGTAAGGTAAACCAGCAACATGCCATACATGTTTTGCATCAGGATGAGACACAAACAGCACAAAATCTGACTTCCAATCGATATAGTAGAGAGAAATGTCTTGAGCACATCCAGCCAAAAGCAATGGGATGAGGTGGATGTTGGTGTCATGAGCACATCAAAACAGTAGTTTCCTTTTAGAAGACAGTGAAGGTGGACAAACCAATGAAAAGTTGACCTATTTGCTTATTTTCATAATCCTATGAGCCCAGCCAACTGTGTCATTGTACTTAATATGGCTAAATGAGCATAAAAAACACGGGCCTGTCCCCCGCATGCCATTGGACCCTGCTACGGTAGCGGTAGGACCTCCCGATGGTGAGATCCCACTAAAATCTCATGGGAGACGATGCTTCGATCCGCCATGTCAAACTAGACATGTGAAATGCGGATCAACCAAGTAACCATAATCCTATGTCATATATTCCATGTTGCTTCCTTCTCCAGAAGTCCCTATTAAGATTTATATTCTTGGGCTGTGGACAACAGAGATATATCTTTGCCCTTCTTTGCTCATCACAATTTTGCCTTTTGTGAGCTTCTCCCTAGTACAGTATTCTGGTGGCTCTATGCCTCAAATGGGAAAATACACATCTTACAGGCTTTAGCTCCCCCTAGTTGCCTTCTGTAGCTGTAGCCAGCTGAATCCTGGAGCATAGCTAAGCTCAAGAATGCACATTTCGCATTGACTTTTTCAGAGATAAAATTATATTGGCAGACAACAGACTTTTTGATCACATGGACAAAGTCTTTCCTTTGAGGGCATCAACTTCTATACTATCTGCATCCCAACAGACTGGGTTTTAATGGGGGTGGTGGGTGGCTGTTGGGGTTCTGTGACTGTAGCTCAGTTCTTTTGGCTGATGAGCAATCAAGAGTTCTCAACTATACTGAACATCTTTCTGTGGTACATCTTTTCTGCTGTTTTTTTTCTGAAAGCCCCAAGGGAGCAAAAGCTACAACCACAGCTACAGCTACAACAATAACAGCACCAGCAAAACCAAAGCTCTACAAGTCACTGCAGCCTTGTGCAGAATTGGATTCTGAAGTTTAAAAATCCACATTGAAGAACTGAGTGTGCCCAAAGGTAGTCTTGACGACTCTCTCCCTGCACACATGCTCACACGAATATAACTCTGCATTTTTCTGGTTTAAGAAGTGAAGGTAAAACCTCAATATGCAGTGTGTAGCAATGGTGAAAGATAAAAGAACACCAAAGTTTTATTGGCAAAACAAAGGATCGACATGTAGTCCAGGCACTGTGTGTGGAGGGCGGTGAGAGGGCAAAGGGCATCCTGTCCATTATCAAAAGAACCCTAGGTATTTTATGACGGGCCAGCTCCTTGTTGCATCCTCTTCATCAACTCTTCATCCTGCATTGAGAGCTCAGTCAGTTTTTTGCCCATGCGCTCGTGGATGTCCAAATACTTGGAGACACAACGATCCAGGCACACAGACTCCCCCTTTGACAGCTCAGCCTCTTTGTAATGTGGGGGGACACATTTGCGATGGCAGGCGTTGGTCATTCTGAGGAAAAGACAAAGGAAAAAATATGAGGCTTTTGACCCTTACAGTTTGGCTTTGTGCTCCCATCTCCAGGTTTCACGCCCTCAGTTCTAGTGCTGCCCCAAATCAGTGAATGTGTGATTACCCACAGGTTGCCATAAACCTGCTTCCACCAGTCCAGCCACCACAGCTCACAGCCAGGGTTGATGGAAGTGTCAGGATGTGGTATTGTGTGTGTACTAAAGCAATTAAAGAGAATACAAAACATGATCCTGAAAATGTACATTTTACTTTAAAAGGAGGTTTGAGCAGCAGTAATAGCAGCTACAAAACAATCAGCCAGCTCTAGCCAAGTCTAGAAGCAAGCCACTGTATAACAATCTTGTTTTGAAAAATACCCCCCGCCCAACATGGCTCACAGTCAAGTCATGAGAGAGAGGTGAAAGTGAATTGAAATACTGTACTGTAATTGGAATTTATGTTGCAATGTATAATGCGACCAGAAATGGCATTTGCAGAGGCTATAACATACTCGCTCTGTTGCTACTATATTTTGGTTTTACCTTATTGTACTAAATTCTTCAGTTTATATACCTTTATTCTTCCAGGCTTTGCAAATGTTAATCAAAACAATGCTATTCATCATCATAGTGGCAACCTGCCAGATTCTGATCAACATGCCATTGTATTTATAGGAGGTGCAAGAACAATAGAGATTCCTATTGAAAATTTTCAACTGGTACACCAGACTCCTGCACCTCCAGGCCCAGCTGAAAGGATTGTGAAAGAAAACATGGATTTTCCTCCACAGAGTCAAACTGGCTTGGCTGGGTGAGCATACAGAATAGTTTTCTTTGTTATTACAACATGATAGATTGCTTAAAGCTATAAGATTGCTAAAGAAGTATTTTAGAGATATATTTTCTGCCTTATCAAATTGTATTTTTAGGTTATAAGTTAGAATGGAATAGAATAAATACTTTATTGATAAGTGTAACAAGAACACAAGGAATTTGACCCTGACACCAAAAGCTCTCAGTGTGCTGTTCAGTCAAGAATAATAAAACAGTAAAATAGCAAATAACAGAATGTATATGTACCACAAAAAAGAATATCAGTTATACCATAATAATTGTTAAAATTATTCTGTATATACTTCATATATATGTGCTCAACTGAATAATGGCACAGAGGGAAACAGTCTCTAAACCTAGATGTTTTGGTGTAGAATACCCTATAACGGGTTCTCAACCTATGGCCCACGGGCTGGATCTGGCAGTGCAGCGGCAGCTGGACCACCAGTCCAGCCCACCAACTGTCTAAGGGAACATGACCCAGTCCCCAACTTCAAAAGGTTGAAAACCCCTGCCCTGTAATGTCATCCAGAAGGAGAGGAGATCAAACAATTTATATCCAGGGTGTGATGGATCTGCAGATATCTTATCCATCCTTCTCTTAACCCTAGCAACATAAAGGTCCTCCATGAAGGGCAGGCTAACTCTAATTATTCTTTCTGCAGTCCTGACTATCCACTGGAGTCTGTTCCCATCCTGTTTGGTTGCTGCACCAAACCAAACAGTTATTGAAGTGCAAAGAACAGATTTGATAATTTCTTTATAAAACTGTATCAGTAGCTCCTTAGGCAGGTTGAATTTCCTGAGCTGTCATAGTTAGCACATTCTCTGTTGTGACTTCTTAATGATGTGACTAATATTAACTGCCCATTTCAAGTCTTGAGAGATTATAGAACCCAAAACCTGAAAGATTCTACTGCTAATACTGTATTGCTGAATACAAGGGCAGGGCGAACTCTGTGCTGGGGGGAGGGAGGAAGTGCTCCCATTGGGTTGCTGGGCAGAGGGGCGGGGGAAACTCTGTGCTGGTGGGAGGAAATGCTCCCATTGGGCTTCTGGGAGGAGGGGCACAGTAAACTATGTGCTGGGGCAACAGCACCATGCCCACAGAGAGGGCTCTGAGTGTCCTCTCTGGCATGCATGCCATAGGTTCGCTATCACTGCCCTAGAGTGTGTGAAGAAGATTAAGCATGATGAATGAGATTTTAACTCTTCACTTTACATTTGCCTTTCAAAGACAAAAGTGGGCAATACCTATTTTTTATGAACATTAAAATCTTACAAACAGAAGCTAGTTTTCATCTCCTTCATCAGACCACACATCACAGAGTCGAGAACGGTGCAGAAGAAACATAAAGCTTTTGTCTGTGAAACTTTGACTTCAGATTATGTACAAGGAGTACACAGTTTTTTTTCTTTTTGTTTATATTTGCCTAGTTTCTTCTACTTCATAAAACAAAGGTAAACTGCATTTTATTAATTCTTTGTGATGAGAAAACTCATTGTGCCTTTTAAACTCAAAATTATCTTTTCACCAAGTATTTGGATTGATTTTTAATTTTAAACTACACATTGATATTTTCATTAAAAAGTTGATGTAGAATTGAAAAAGCATGACAGTTTCTGTAAAATCAGAAAGTGGGGCATGATGCTGAACAGTTTAGGAACCACTTAACTATCCTAAGTTATCAATTTTTGTAGAATTCATGGCACCTCCAAACATTCATCTATACCTATAAATCCAAGGGTTAACCGTTGTTTCTGCACCCGTCCATTCTATCCCGTACCGAGCCTCCTGCACTCGCCCGAACCCGGCCCGCAGGTTACTGCACGTTTGCCGAAGGTGCCAGTGGGGCAAGAGCCCCACGAATGCGAAAAAAGGAAAAGAACTTCACTTCCCAACGTCCTCTGCGGAGCGCCTCAGCCAATCAGGCTGAGAGGCGCGAGCAAAAAGAACATTGGGAAACATGGCGCGGCCAATTAAAATCAAGCCGCAGGAAAAAACCACCGCACGAACACAAACAAATAATGCAAAACTCAAAGTCCCAGAGTCCTATGTGCCGTGAGCGTGCAGAACGCTGAGAAAGCTGCCGTGCGAAAAATTAAATTAAAAAACGCAACAGGAACACAAGTCTGCCACAGGCGGACACAGAGCCTCAACAGCATCACAAAACAAAAAGCCACAAAAAACCACCGTGAGACACCCGCCGGCCTTCTTTCCTGAAGAACGGGGAGAAGAGGGACTCCCTCTCTTCCATGCTACCCCGCAGAAGACACAGCGAGACCACTGCTGGCCTCAAGGTACCTTGAGCCGGGGTGGGAAAAAACCCAACAGCAGGCAGCAGTTCGTCAGGGGAAGCACCCTCCCTGGCGAATGACTGGCTGCTGCCTTTGTACTTCCGACGCCACTGTTTCGAGAACTAACACGAAACAGTGGCGGAGGTAATAAAAAAGCAGCAGCCAGCAATCCGCAAGGAAGAGCACCACCACTTACGGATTGCTGCCTGCCGATCTCCAGTTAGGTAAGCCAGGAGAAAAAGGAGACAGAGAGGAGAGAACCATCATCAGGGAGATAGCTATTCTCTGCCTCCTCCTTCCCCGACCTACCTAAAGAACCTTACCAGGGGAAGAATGGGCTGACTGCCGGCTCCTCCTTTTCCCCATTGCTGCATCGAAACCAAAATTCGAAGCAGCAATGGGGAAAAGAGGAACCGACAGGCAGCCCGTTCTTCACGCAAAAGTACACGCCAACAACAAACACCAAAATTAATTAAAATTGATAATAAATAAATAAATAAATAAATAAATAAATAAAAACATTAATAAACAAAAAAGTAAACCACAAAATCCACAAACAAAAACATCCACAATACCACAAAAGCACTGACAAAACACCTAACTACAACACGAAATACCTAACTCTAACAACACAACTACCACAAATTACACAAAAAAACCAACGAAATCACAAAAATAAACAAAACCAAAAATGAACAAACCAATTACACACATCTAAAGCCCAACCAAAACAAAAAAGAACAAACAGAAACACCTCCCAGCCCACCACCACAAAATCAAAACAAAGGAAAATCCCAGAATAAATAAAACCAGGCAACTCACCAGCACATCCTCTCTCCATGAGACCGGAACAGAAATGAAGAAACAAAGACTACTTACTGGAAGATGCCCCACCTAGAGGCCAGGAGAGAAAAAACACGTGAAACGAAAACAAAATCCACAGCCCCACCTGCAGGCCGGAATATTAAAAACAAGTCAAAAACAAAACAGCCCCACCTAGAGGCCACAAGAGTAAAAACAAGTCAAAAAAATAACAATACATCAAAGGTTTACACAAATAACAAACATATGCTAAATAAATAAAATAAAAAGATTTATAGCATCCTCTGTTGATTTTTAACTCAACACCCCCCCCAAAAAAAAACCAGGACACAATTTATAACAGCCCCGCAATGCCGGGCAACCTATGCTAGTTGAATATAAAAGTCAGCAAAGCACAACAGGGTTTCCTCAAACCTGACAAAATGTTCAAAAAAACAAATCCTAGCCTTCTGGAACAGATGCACATCTTTAACACCTGTTTTAAACAACTGCTTTGTGACAGATACAAGAATTTAATTTACAGTGGAATAATCAAAATATTTAATAAGTCAGACCAGGGATGAAAGCCTACTGCATAATTACCATATTTGCTGGTATATAAGATGCACTCCCCGCTCAAAATACACCGGAAAAATGGAGTGTATCTTATACGCCGGGAACAGCCCACCCCCGTTGGTGTGGTTCGGTGGCTAGCTGCCACTGGCCACTAAGAGCAAGGCAAAGGAGCTCTCTTGCCTGGCCGATCCTGCCCTCCTCACCTCCCGATGGTCAGCGGCAATGGGATCAGCCAGGCAAGAGGCTCCTAAAAGATCAATCTTGCCTGGGTCTAAATACCGGCTGATTCTGGCCTCCCCGTCTCCTCAAAGGATCCTCCCCTCCATCCCACTTCTTGGCTGGGGGTGTCGATGGGGTAGAAACAGGCTTAAAGGATCCTTCTTTTCCCCCATGCCACTACCAGTCGAGGAGAGTAAGATGGGGGGGGAGAAGGATCCTTTAATCCCGTCCCACCCACCTGCCGCCCATCCCACTCTCCCGGGCTGGTGGTGGAATGGGGGGAAACGGGCTTAAAGGATCCTTTCTCCATCCTACTCTCCTTGGCTTCTGGTGGCCAACAGCGATGAGACGGCGAGGAAATGGGCTTCAAAGGGGCTCTCTTTCTCCCTCCCCCCCAAATCCCACCATCCCAGGCTCTTGGAGTTAATTTTGGAAATTCATGAAAAAATGTAGAAAATTGTTTCCCCCCCCCCTTTAAAATGTGTATAAAAACGGGGTGTGTCTTATACTCTGATGCGTCTTATATGCCAACAAATACAGTACATCTTAGGAAGGCAAACATTCCGAGGCTTCAAGCAGATACTGGAACAATTTATTTACGCGTGGATTCAGAGTACTTTCACAAGTCAGACCCTGAACCCCGAATAGCACAAAAGAGCATACTTTTATAGTATAATCGGCTACAGATAGGGAAGCAATATTCATCTTCCATATATGGATACATTCCAGTAAATTTAAACTTGTTACATTCTTATTGGTTCTAAGCAACTTGTTTTCGTCTCCCTTAACCCAGTTCCCAGTTGGCTTGAAAATGTGCTCCTTTTACTCCTTCCTCCTTGGAGTTGAGAAGCCAGTTTATACTCAACTATCCAGATATTAGCCACATTCCTTAAGTCTATCTTTTCCTTGGTGTTATCTGGAGGACCCATAGCAGAAGAGTCCTCAGGAACATTTCTGTATTCCCGCGATAGACCTCCATGTATGGTTAACTTACATACACCCCACC
Organism: Bradypodion pumilum; assembly: GCA_035047305.1. NCBI lineage: Eukaryota > Metazoa > Chordata > Lepidosauria > Squamata > Chamaeleonidae > Bradypodion > Bradypodion pumilum. Next base: position 374,327,534 of record JAWDJD010000001.1, read on the forward strand.
ATCCCAGACTAAGATGTTCCACTGTATACTCAGTCCAAGCTGGGACCACAGGGGTTCCGCAATCTATCTGGATGTTGTCAGTTCTGTCAACTAGCGGGGAGGAGTCTGCACATATTCCCAGGAGCAGAACCCACCTGCCCATTTACATTCCTCTCATATTATATTGTAATCTGACCATCCAGTTGCCATTTCCTGGTCAGCACAGAGTACATATACCTTACTCCAGAACAGTTCTCTAAACTCCCAGGGCGAGAAGGAATATGACCATTGTCTAATTAAGAATCTAAAGGGTTTTGAAGCACATTGGGGTCCAGGGCTACCTACTGTGTAGGCATGTACTATTTCATATTGGTTGCATTACACCTTTTTCCCCATTTACCTTCATTTTTCACACATATTGAAGCCACACACACATAAAGAAAGCAGAAGTTGATTGTAGAATCCTCATGCTTCAACCGTGCGTAGAGAGACAGCTTCTGGTTTGTGTCTCAGCAGGGTGCAGTCTTCAAGCTTTTGAGGACTATTGTAGCAAAGTTCATATATGTTTTTAAAGCAAAGTTCAGTTTTTACCAGTCTTCCGGCCGAATTTCAAAACCAGAGGCTTATCTCTCTTCTGGACCTGGTACTGCACGGGATCAGAGTCGGCAGCTGACTTCAAGCGTGTCCAGTGGATCCAGGATTTTCCCTCCAAGGTCTGATTTGTGAAAGTACTCTGAACCCACGCATAAATAAATTGTTCCAATATCTGCTTGAAGCCTTGGAATACTGTCTTAGTCCTTTGAGTTCCACAACAGTAACATATAAGACCATCAGGAGGTTGGGAGGGCAGGATCGGCTGGGCAAGAGAGCTCCTTTGGAAGCCAACCTTCGCATGGCTCCTAGTGGTTAGTGGCAGCTAGCCGCAGAACTACACCAATGGGCCGACGCTGCCCCAGCCCATTCCATCGGCCAGGAGGCTTAAAGAGCAGCCGCACAGGAGGCCAAGTTACCGACACTGCTCCAGCCCACTCCATCGGCCGGGAGGCTTAATGACAATGGTGTGGTTCGTGCTGGGATTACTGGGACTGTTATTTTGCTGCTATGGGACTTTAAATGGATGGTTTTTTCTTTTTTGTAATGTTTTTATGATGTTTTATGATTTTGTGACCTCTGATTGTACTTATTATGTTGTAACATGTATCCATTGTTGTTTCTGTGAGCCACCCAGAATTGCATGGTTGAGAGGGCAGCATGCAAATTTAAATAAAGCGGTATATAAAAAATAAATTCAAATTTCAAAATATAACAACAATAACATGTAGCAACTTCTCATTCCTAATGATCAAATCCTTCCTTGGATTATCAAGTGCATGTCTAAAAATCCAAGCAGGAACTCATTATCTGCCACTGCAAAATATGCTGTTTGCCTTCCTTAGATATTAGTGCACAGTAGGATTTTAGATAAGTAGTGCTTCCACATAGGACTGCCTGCTTCTCAATTGACGTAAACAAGTCTGCATTTTGAAATTTCTTCTACAATGCATTTTATTTAATTATAAAAATATGAAATATTTACTCTTTTAAAAGGGGAAAAAACACCAACCCCTTCTCCTTAAACTATAATTTCTTCCAAATTTGGCCATGCTTGGCTTTGGGATTGTGACGCTCAACCAATCAGCCAACTTGCAAAATATCCCCCAATCCCACAAAAGTTGCCTACTCATAACAACAGAAGACAAAAAAGGGGGTTTTGGATGTAACTGTTTGCATCCAGGCAAAGTTCAGCAAGTGTGTCCTCATCCCAGGGGGTGGGCACAATCATTTTGATTGTGGCTAAGTTCTGCCTGGGACTGAGCATGGGCGGCATATCCCTAAGAGCTTCAAAGATCAGGCAGCAGTGCCTGCATGGAGATGCTAAGAAGGCAGCCCCTTCACTGTGCTAGGGTGCTGAGGGCCAATTTAACTGACTAAAAGAAGTACACAAAGAAGAACCGGATGGATTTCACCGATGATGGCCAGGTGAGCAACAAGGATCACGACTTATGGAACATGAAACATAAGAGGGCTAGACAACATCAAGGAGGCCCTCCATGTTTGCAGTAGTGACCTGAGGTGAGTTATGGAGCTCCCAATGGAGATCCTTTGTGGAATCCTCTACACCAGGGATTCTCAACCTGCAGCCTACGGACCAAATGCGGCCCATGGCACCATTTCATGTGGTCCCCCACTGCCTCCGCCACACCAGGAAGTGCCATGTGGTGGAGGAAGGGCAAAATGGCCATCTGGCCCCCAAAGCTGTCTGAGAGAGCGTGACCTGGCCCCCGGCCTTAAAAGGTTGAGAACTCCTGCTCCACACTGTAAGGTCGAAGAAGAGGCAATTAAGTAAGTAGACAAGGAAACTTTTGTCATCTTCTAACAAAGTGTTTCCTGAACTAGGGATGTGTGAGGACATGAGGAAAGGGTGCTGGGATGAGGTGGATCAAGTAACATACAAGGAGGGGCACAAACATTTTCTGGGCTGGGGCAGTCAGTAAAGAAGACATCTCCAGACAACAGTCTTCAGGACTCCTGCATGGCTCTTTTTCCTTCCTGTCCCCTTTGCTCTCTCCTTGCTCAAAAGCCAATCATATCCAACTCTGGAGTTCAGTGCTCAAATGACAAAATCTCACTTGCCTTCAGCCATGTCTGCCCGTGGGTCTGCCCCAGCATACATGTGCCACAGACCACTGTTAGGAATAGAAGAGGGAGATAGAGAGGATGTGTGGATAGATAGTGTATTGTTGTTTACTAACAGCCACCAACACTTGTTGTCATGCCACTTTTATGGAGATTTACCAAAAGCCATCATTGTAAGCAAACAAAATTTGTTGGCTTGGCAGAGAAAGAACACAGCAGAGAGAAAAATATAAAGCAACAGTCATTCAGGTAAGGGTGATGGTGCAGTGATGGCGGGAAACAGGCCCCCTGCAGCTGCTTAGGTGAGAGAGGAACAGAGTGGCACAGCTAAGTCACAGAAATTAGGCTATAAAACCATAGCAGCAGCAAGTAGTCACATAAGCAAGGTGAAATGGCAGTGGGATGAAAATGCAGACAAGGAAGGAGGCCTAGCAGTCACACAAATGAAGGCTCCTTTACCTCCAAGTCTACCACTTCAGTGGTCACTAGCACTACCATTTGAAAATGATAGGCAGTAAAAGGGAAGTGAAAGGCAGGTATGTGTTTTGGGAGACGGGAAAGGGGACTTTCAATTAGAGAAGCTTCACAGAGACAGGTAGTAGGAGGCTGATATTTCCCCCCTCTGGCTTTGATTCTGAATAAACCAGGGGAGAACTCTGAAGTCTTAAAATGATGGAATAAGTAGGGGCATGAATGTGAACAAGGAAGTTCTTGGCTCAAAACTTGCTTCTTCCACCCTAGGAAAGTCAGACTCTTTCAGCCTCAACTTTCTATATGTTGTACTGAAGCGACACTGCCCTCTATTCCAGGGTTGTTGTAAAATTACCAAGATCATACACCTGAAGCACTCTAAAATAAAATGTATTATTACAAGAAATTTTTAGGATAACATAAGCATGAACCTATGATCATATGGAGGCAATGTAGCATCTATCACGTGGTACACAGAAAGAGCCTCCTCGAAGATTGTGGCATTTTTGAAAAACAATTGGGTGTACTGTGGTAACAGCAATCTTGTGTTGCCAGCTAATTATTTTCTCACACTAGGTTAAGTGAAAGGAACTGCAGAACAAACTCACCAAAAGGTGCCTTTATTTTGGCAGTTTCACATCTGGCCTAGGCATGGAAGAAGAAGTATCTATCACAAAATTCCAAAAAACAAGTTAGTTTTTGTAACTTTTTTGTTGTTGCTTATTTTCAATTTATAATTTTGGTACAATATTGATTTCTAATCCTAAATTACAAAGTTATAATTCATTTATTTTTAAATTTAATTTAATTTATTTTTCACATTTGTATCACCGCCCTATCACCGAGGCGACTCCGGGCGGCTGACAAATAAAAAACAAAAACAGATACAAAGAATATCACGATAAAAATCATTAAAAAAACCATCCCCATTAAAAAAAAACACCACCGACACCATCCATAAAAAGAGGGGAGATCCAGATTATTTATTTAAACAAGCCAGGATACTTGAGAGATCGCATCGTCCCAAGAGTATCTGCCCATCCGACCAGAGCGTATCGGAGGGGCTTCCTAGTTGTGCCATCAGCCTGAGGGGCTCGCCTCTCTGGCACGCGAAAAAGGGCCTTCTCCGTGTCCGCACCAGCCCTCTGGAACCTCCTGCCAACAGAGTTTAGGCTTCAGACGGAGCTGCTGCCTTTTAGGAAAGGTTTGAAGACTTGGCTGGCAGGGAAGGTGTGGGGCGTTGATGGGAATGTGGCCCCAGCCTGCTGGCTCATCCCTAGCTAAATTGAGTTCAGTCAATGCCCCTCTTTTTGTATTTATGTATTCCCCCTTGCCCCTTTTTAGCTTTTTAAAGGGGAAGTGGATAAATGGATGATTGGGGTTTTTAACTTGTTTTTATGCTTTTATGGTTGTACGCCACCCTGAGTTGGGTTTTTACCTGAGGTGGCGGCATAAAAATTGAAATAAATAAATAAATAAATTGGGGGCTACTCCTCCATCAGTGCCTCACACCTGCCCTGCCAGCCAAGTTTTAAGTTCTTTCCTAAAGGGCAGCAATTCTGTCTGCAGCTATATTGGCAGGAGGGTCCAAAGGGCTGGTGCGGACTTAGTTGTAATTGGTGATAAAGGGGAAGTGGGGATTTGAAATAGATGGAAAACTGCTGCAATCAAAGCCATTTTCCATACTATACTCTATTCTGTACAGGAGTTAGTAAGGCAGCTAAATTGAAACAGCACATTATTTGGGAGAGGAAGAGTGTCCCTAGCAAAACATTTACATCAAAGCACACAGCATGTAATACAGGACATGTGCCCTCACCAAAGTGACTCTTTGAAATGCATGGCTTCCATACTGGAAATTTCCCATGAGAAGTGTCAATTTATGGGTGTCCTTCCTTGCAATTATGGCTAGCCAATACCTGTTGTACATATCAGCCATCATCTCCACTTCCAGTTCAGCTGCCAGTTGCTGAGCCCGCAGAGGATCCATTGCTACTAAAATATTTGTTCTTGATGCTGCTGAAAAACATGAGACATCAGCACCTCTATGTATCTATCTATCTATCCACACACACACCAATAATAAGGCATATGAGAGAATAAACGAAACAAAAACAAAATGCTGTAGCACTTTAAAGACTAACTGTTATATTTCAATGTGAGCTTTCGTGGATCAAGTCCACTTCATCAGACATGGAAGTGAGACTTCATGGCATCAATTTATAAACATCAGGTACAGAGGTCAGGTAAAGAGTGATTGGTTAACATACGAATCAATGTTTTGTTTTCTCTGATATGCGTGAAACACAGACTAACATGGCTACTATTTTAAAAAAATCCTCCAATAATAAGGTTGCCATTTGACCACTACTTTAAAAGCCTATTTAATTTTCCAAGTGCTCATGCCTCTTTGCAGCCCAGGCATTAAGAGGCCAGTTAACCTGCCTCTATGCACACCTCACCTCCCACCACTCTGCCTAACAGACCTGTGCTATGGCAGGAGGGAAACTGACATTGTACTGAGCTGAAGGTCAGAAGATGCCCAAAGTTCAGATTATTCCCGTTGTTACTCTGTTTCTGAGAGTAAAGGGAGTATGAAGAGAGGGAGCCAGAGCTGCTTTGAGTTTTAACCTCTTAGAAGCAATTGACAGGCAGCCTGGCAGAGATCACTCGTGGTCAGTACTCCCCCCCCCCCACCGGTCAATAATGCCACCGTGCGCCCCAACTCCCTTCCCCCCGTCATACAGCCGTGATGGCGAACCTTGGCACTCCAGATGTTCTTGGACTTCAATTCCCGCACGAATGGGATTCTGATTCATCCGGCCCACGCTGCCCTCATCGCTCCCGGAAATGGAAGTAAAATGCGCCTCTATGGTTAAGGCTCTTCTGGGTTAACCCGTCCTCCATACAGGCACGTTTTACTTCTGCTTCCAGGAGCGACGAGGGTGGTGTGGAATCGCAGTAAACCCATTCATGTGGATTCACAGGGTGCTTGGGCTTCTGGGAATTGAAGTCCAATAACATCTGTAGTGCCAAGGTTCGCCATCACGGTCCTACAGCCACACCGGGGGGGTGACCCCAACCACTGTTCCTCTAGTCGGCGGGCAGCGCTGCCCATACATTCCCGCCACTTAGGCAGCCTTTCTCACCACGAGCAACACACTCACCTTCAGCCACAGCTTCCAACCGGAAACACGAGGGAAAGAGACTTCCGCCAGAGAGCCTTTTGCTTCACGCCCCTCCTCGATACCATAGAGACTTCCTGGAAGGAATAATACCTCAAGCAACGCTTGCTCTCTAAGAAGAGAGACGGGGGAGAAGAAGCCTCGGGAATTTCCTTCTACTCACTGCCTTTGCCTTGAAGGCTCAAAGGCCGCCTTTGCAAAGCTGGTGCTGGAGAGCAACGAGAGCAGCCCTTCCTCTCCGTGGAGGACTTAAAATCATAGAGTAGAGGCCTCCCCTTCAAAAGGAAGGAAGGAGCGCCAAAAAAAGGCTGAAGCAGGTGTTTAGTTTATGGAAAGAGGAACGTTAGGCTAGTTTGTTGTCGTTCAGTCGCACAGTCGATTCCGACCCCTTGCGATCCCATGGACCACCGCCCTCCAGGCACCTCTGTCCTCCACTATCCTCCTCAACCCGCCCAGCTCTGTGCCCATTGTGTCCACAATACCATCTATCCATCTCATTTTTGGCCTCCCCTTTCTTCTTTTGCCCTCCACCTTTCCCAGCATCAAGGCTTTCTCAAGTGAATCCTCTCTTCTCATTTGATGTCTAAAGTACTTTAGCTCCTTCTAAGGAGCATTCAGGGTTGATTTCTTTTAGGATCGACCTATTTGTTCTCCTCGCTGTCCAGGGTCCCTCAAAACTCTCCTCCAACAATACATTTCAAAAGCATCTATTCTTCTGCGCTCAGCCTCCCTTATGGTCCAGCTCTCACAACCATACATTACCACTGGGAATACCATTGCTTTGACTATGCAGTTTTTTGTTTGCAAGGTGTCTCTACTTTACACTATGTTCCTCAGGTTTCTCATACCTTGTCTCCCAAGAATCAGCCACCTTTTTATTTCATGGCTGCAATCCCCATCTGCAGTGATCTTTGATCCTAAGAAAGTAAAGTCTGTCACTGCTTCTACTTCTTCCCCATCTATTTTCCAGGGACTGATAGGGCCTGTTGCCATTATCTTGGTTTTCTTGATGTTGAGTCTCAAGCCAACTTTTGCACTCTCTTCTTTCAACCTAAGCAGCGTCTTGTTTGCTACATGGTTATCCACAAAACTTCCAGCAGCAGCATTACGATTAATTCAGACATAGCACAAGTACATCGTGAATGTGTGTTGCGTGCTTCTCAGGGAGACTCCTAATAGAGTTTTCAAAACATGCAAGCTGTTCAAGGTTTGGTTTTAACCAGTGAAAGGGATTGCAGTGGCTCAGTGGTTAAAACACTGGACTTGATGGCCAGAAGGTCGACAGGTCAGCAGTTCAAGACCTAAGTGCTGTGCAACGGAGTGTGCTCCTGTCCCAGCTCCAGCCAACTTAGCAGTTCAAAAGCAAGAAATTGCAAGTAGATAAATAGGAACCACTTCGGTGGGAAGGTAAAGAGCGCTCAGTACACTCTGGTGTTGAGGCATGCCTGCCACATGTTCATGGAAACGTCTGCAGACACAGACAGCACTGGCTCTTTGGCTATAAACAGAACCCTAGAACAATGAACTCTATAGTTGGATATGACTGGTTTTCGAGCAAGGGCAACCTTTACCTGAATAGGTACTTCAGCAGGAAAGGTAATAGAGTTCTGTGCGCTCTGGCATATAGTCATGACTGTCACACGACCATGGAAATGTCTGAAGAGTCAGACAGCACTGGGTCTTTGATTGTAAATGAAGATGAGCACCATACCCTAGTGTCAGATATGACTGGCTTTCAAGCAAGGGAGACCTTGACCTTTCACCAGTGTCATCCACTTACCCACCCCCAGTGGCATTGCCTACCTGAGCAATTAGCCAAGACCCTACAGGTATTTGAATCTTTGATACTAGAATTCAAATACGAGCACAACTAATGGTTTGCTGTTCAGCAAATCATAACAACCATCATAAGCTATTAGTTATGAGTCTAAAATGGATTCTCAGTTGACTACTTCCTGAAAAGGAATTGCATGTTTACTTAGGCCCAACATATGAGAATGTAGGAATGTTTTCATGTTCCATAGGCTTTAAACTGTGAAAGCTGCAGTTGGAATAATATTATTTGAAAATAAACTTCATTAAATTTAGTGGGACACCTAAGAAAACAAGTACAGAACCATGTTGTATGCTTCAGCAATTAGATTTCTGTAGTAGCAGAGTGTAAGCCTCTCATCTTTTATACTGTTGTGTTCTGATGGTTTTATTGTACACATGGATTACAATGTATCTGAGCCAATGTAACCTTGCCTATAGCAACAATGTAACCTTCAGCTGTATCATATAAACCCTGTAATAGGACGCGAGCTAATGACCACCAGCTGGCAGCAGCGAGCGTCCAAGCTCTCTTGGTCCGAACTCATCAAAGGCAACAGCGCGGGAAGTTTTCCCGCCACCACCTACACCTGGACAAGAAGGGCGTGACCTGCAATGACGTCACGCAGACAGTAGCCAATGGGCTACCATGGCACCACGTTCAAATGTATTACTGCTGTATATAAAGAGCTATCGATCCGCCATTACCTCATGTTCCCTCTGCCCACGATGCAATAAACCTGAGTTAACCCAGCCCGAGGCTGTGTCCCGTGTCTTGGTTTGCATACACCAAATTGGCGACGAAGGTGGGATAATGGATCCCCACGGAACAGCCAGGGCACAGAGCGGTTTCAACATCACCAAACCGCAAGACTGGGAGCTGCTGGAGATGGATTTCCAGGCGGCCCTGGTGGAACTCAGAGTCAAAGGAGAAGACGAGGAGAGGAAGAGGGCCATCCTCACCAGAATGCTCGGGATGGAAACCAAGCGGACGCTGGTGGGCATAATCGCTCCGAAGAAGGTGAGCGACTTTAAGGCGAGCGACATCATGAAACTGCTGCGAGAGCGGTTCTGCCCCTCGAGGGCAATGTTTCCCGCTCGGAGCGCGTTTTGGAGGCGAGTCCAAGCGCCGGATGAGTCGGTTGAGGCATTCGTGGCCGCCATGAGGATAGCCGCCGCCCCCTGTAAATGGGGCGATATCCTGGAGTTGGTCCTCAGGGACGGCGTGTTGTGTGGCCTGAAAGACAAGGAGGTACAGCGCAGCTTGATGAATAAGGAGCCGCCACCCACGCTGGCCGAGGTCATAGAGGCCGCGGAAGCCGCAGAGTCCACGAATGCCGGAGTGGACGAGATGCACCAGTGGCGTGAGTGGCGTCCTAGAGCCGGCAAGGCGGAAAATTCGGTGCACGGGAAGACCGGACAGTCGGTGCACGCGACTCGACGGGCCTCAAAGTCGTCTACGGAAGGCAGCGACGGCGAGGAGGTCCAGAAGGTCCGGAAGGGTGGTCGACGCTGCGAGGGTTGCGGAGCGGCCCACGAGCGCGCGAGATGCCCGTTCAGGAAGGCCGAGTGTTACACCTGCGGCCGTCGGGGGCACATCGCCAAGGCGTGCCGAAAGCGGAAAGAGGGCCGGAGGCAGTCACAAGACCGCGCGGCCAGACCGGACCGTCCAGCGAGGCCCAAAGATGGCGCCCAGACCACGAGGAAGCAGGACGGCGTGGGCCGCGTCTCGGACGGCAGCGAGGACGACGCCTCAGTGTTCAGCGTGTCCGCGGGACAGTCCCATTACTTCGTTGAGGTATTAGTACAAGGGGCCCCTATTAAGATGGAAATTGACTCGGGGTCCTCCTATTCCATAATTCCCCAGAAAGAGTTCCTGAAAATCGACCCCCACGTACGGCCCAAGCTTAAAGCGTTGAGGTCCACACTACGGGACGTACAGGGAAACAGCATTCCGGTGTTGGGGGTCGGGAAATTTCGGGTTAATTTTAAGAGACATTCTGCGGAACTGCCCCTAGTTGTCCTCAAAGGGGGAAGCTGTAGCCTCCTAGGGACACAGTGGTTTCAGCCCTTAGGTTTGTTCATAGGGGGGTGCATACCGTGGGGGGGGACCCAATACAAGCGGTTTGCGATGCGCATCCCGCCGTTTTTAAGAAAGGACTCGGAAAGTTCAAGGGACCCCCTGTAGCTTTCGACATAGACCCGGAGGTCCGCCCGATAAGACTCAAACCGTGCAGGGTGCCGTTCGCACTCAAGGACAAGATAGAGGCGGAACTGGACAAACTGGTGGGCCAGGGGATTCTTATTCCTGTCGATTCCGCGGAGTGGGAAACTCCAATTGTAACGGCTCTAAAGGCTAACGGGGAGGTGCGCATTTGCGCTGATTATAAGTGTACAATTAACAAGGCGATCCGCCCTAATGCATACCCGGTGCCTGTGATCAGCCACCTTTTGGCCAGGCTAAATGGGGGAAAGTGTTTCGCTAAACTCGATTTGGCACAAGCCTATCAGCAACTTCCAGTGACCCCCGCCACGGCCGCGGCACAAACGATAGTTACACATAAGGGAGCGTTCCAGGTGTCGCGGTTACAGTTCGGCGTGAACTCGGCACCCGGCCTTTTTCAATCGCTCGTGGAACGCCTCCTAAAGGGCCTGGAGGGGGTGTTGCCTTATTTTGATGACGTGTTGATTACAGGGGGGAGTGAGGCTGAACTGGCGAAAAGGTTGGACAAAGTACTGACCGTGTTCGAGAAAGCGGGGCTGAGATTGAGGAAGGACAAATGTGTTTTTTTCGAAACCGAGGTCGAGTTTTTAGGGTTCCGGATCACACCCGAGGGGATTAAGCCGCCTAAATCCAAAGTAGCAGCCATTAAAAAGGCCCCTCGCCCCACATCCAAAACCGAGCTACAGTCTTTCCTGGGGCTCCTCAATTTTTACCATACATTCCTCCCGCGGAAGGCGTCCGTGGCCGAACCGCTCCATCGGTTACTTAAAAAGGAGGAGCCATGGATGTGGGGTGACGAGCACGAGAGGGCGTTCAAGGAGCTAAAGCAACTCCTAACGTCTGAGGCAATCCTGACGCACTTCGACCCCAAACGGCCAGTGGTCCTAGTCTGTGATGCATCCCCGGTGGGGGTGGGGGCTGTGCTTTGCCACGTGTTGGAGGACGGAAGGGAGGCCCCGGTAGCGTTTTACTCAAGGTCCCTGTCCCAAGCGGAGCGAAATTACGCACAAACCGACAGGGAAGCGTTAGCAATAGTAGCGGGGACCAAAAAATTTCACGATTTTTTGTATGGCCGCCCGTTCAAAATCGTGACCGATCACAAGCCGCTGTTAGGGATTTTCACGGCAAGCAAGCCCACGCCACAGATCCTGTCCCCGAGAATGCTGCGATGGGCTATTTTCCTCAACGCGTACCAACATGAGTTGGAGTACAGGCCCGGAAAGGAGATCAGCCATGCTGATGCGCTTTCGAGATCCCCTCTGCCCTTGTCGGCTGACCAAAAGGCGAGAGCAGAGAGAGACCGCCAGGTGTTGCTAATTGAGGTTTTGGACGCACCCCCAATAGTACCAGCCGACATTGCTAGGGCGACAGGCAAGGACAGAACGCTGGAGAAAGTTAGTTCATGGGTGCAGAAGGGGTGGCCGGCTTCGTCCCCGAGTACAGAGTTCGACCCATTCTTTAGGAAAAAGCTAGAGTTGTCCCTAGAGAGGGGGTGCCTTCTGTGGGGCCAACGGGTGGTGGTCCCTGCGCCCCTGCGGACGAGGGTGCTCGATCTGCTGCACGTCAGCCACCCGGGCATTGTTCGTTCAAAGGCGCTAGCCCGGAGTTACTTCTGGTGGCCACAGCTGGACGCGGACATTGAGCACATGGTCGGCACTTGCGAGGCTTGCCAGGGATCCCGACCTGAGGCGGCCCGTCTCCCGCATAGGGAGTGGGACACAGCAAAGGGGCCGTGGTCCAGAGTGCACGTGGATTTCGCTGGCCCGTTCCGAGGAACCATGTTTCTCCTGGTGGTAGATGCGTTCTCTAAGTGGCTGGAGGTTATCCCAGTAAGGAGCACGTCCTCCGCCACGACAATTAGCCGGCTAAGGAGAGTCTTTTCCACATTCGGTTTACCCGACACTTTGGTCAGCGATAACGCTAGTTGTTTCACCTCCGCCGAGTTCGGGGCGTTCATGGAGGCAAACGCCATTCGGCATGTCACGTCCGCACCGTTTCACCCGGCCACGAATGGCCAAGTGGAGCGGCTGGTGCGGACAACGAAGGAGGCGTTGCGGCGCATGGGCCCGGGGGACCTGAATCACCAAGTATGCCAGTTCCTCTTAGCGTATAGGGTAACCCCCTTAGCGTCAGGCTACTCGCCGGCGGAGCTCTTGATGCGGCGAAAACTGACCACGATCCTGTCCAGGCTAGACCCAACGAGAGTCGAGGATAAAGGGAAGAACATAGGGTTGGCAGTCTCGAAGGGTTTCGCCGCCGGGGACCCTGTTCACTGCAGGAACTACTCCAGCGCGGGGCCAGCCTGGGTACCAGGGACGGTGGTAGAACAGACGGGGCCAGTGTCGTACCGGGTCGAGACTAACACCGGCCTCCTTTGGAGGAGACACGCAGACCAACTGAGGCACCGAGTGAGTGGGCCAGTCAGTGGAGCTCAGCAACAGGATTCAGCGTTAGGGTTCTCCCCCACCCGCTTAACCCAAGGGGGAGACAGCAGGGGACAACAGTCCCAAGCACGGGGGGAAGGAAACAGTAGTAGCGGCCCCGACTCATATCCTTTTGATACGCCAGTCTTATCAGGGGCCGGGGAAGGGGGAGAGGAGTTCGCGACCGCTGCCCCCGATTGTGATTTTGATTTTGAGTTTGCGAGCCGGGGGGGTTTTCAGGAGTGTTCCCCCACCCATCCAAGCGAGAAGAGGGGTTTTTCGTTAGTCCCCAGTGCCCCCGGTTCCTCCCTAAGAAAGAGCACACCTCCCAACAACGCCGCGGAGCCGCGGCAAGTCACTAACGAGTCTCCCTCTCATATTACAGGACAGGAAGCCAGGGGACAAAGAGAAGGTAGCAAACCCGGGGAGAGGCAGCCCGCATCGAGACCCCAGCGTGTTCGAAATAAGCCATCTTGGCTGAGAGACTTTGTCTCCTAAGGGGGGGGAATGTGTTCAAGTGTGGGCTCGAGACTTTGTCTCGTCCTAGGGGGGAGGGGTGTTGTGTTCTGATGGTTTTATTGTACACATGGATTACAATGTATCTGAGCCAATGTAACCTTGCCTATAGCAACAATGTAACCTTCAGCTGTATCATATAAACCCTGTAATAGGACGCGAGCTAATGACCACCAGCTGGCAGCAGCGAGCGTCCAAGCTCTCTTGGTCCGAACTCATCAAAGGCAACAGCGCGGGAAGTTTTCCCGCCACCACCTACACCTGGACAAGAAGGGCGTGACCTGCAATGACGTCACGCAGACAGTAGCCAATGGGCTACCATGGCACCACGTTCAAATGTATTACTGCTGTATATAAAGAGCTATCGATCCGCCATTACCTCATGTTCCCTCTGCCCACGATGCAATAAACCTGAGTTAACCCAGCCCGAGGCTGTGTCCCGTGTCTTGGTTTGCATACACCAAATATACTGTACATTGTTGTTGTTGTTGAGTTGCACAGTTGAGTCCAACCCTTTGTGACCCCATGGACCACTGCATGCCAGGCTCCTCTGTCATCTGCCATCCTCCGTAGCCTGCTCAGATACAGTATATTACAGTGTGGTTTTTCCCCCAGATGTGTATATTATGTGCTTTTACTTTTGCTCCTGAAGATAACCTTTTTACCCAAAGCTAAGCAGGTTTTTAAGTGTTATCAGAATCTTACAATTAAACTAGTCTTATATGTGAGTTTTAAGGAAAACCCAGTTACACAATATGACATTTTTCAGTAGTGTACTATCTGTTTCATCACGTGCAAGTACCGTAAATGGTCTTTTAGCTCAGGCTAGCAAAGTCCTGTAATATATGTTTGTGTTAAACCTTGAGAAGAATCTGAGAAAGAACATGGCAAGCATTAGTCATTGAATATATAAACAGAAGAAGCCCAAATATTTTGAGAGTGAGATCAAGTGGCGCTTGGAAAAACTTCTGCGTCTGTTAACATTTTGTATACCATTAATCTTGCCAGGAAAAGGTAGGAGTAGCCATCATCTACTACCCCTTTCCAAAGCTCAACTTGCTTTCTTAGTTTTCCTGAAAATGAAACATAGGGTTTAAAAATCTAAATGCATAAGCCTTAATGCTGGAGGAGAGGGGTCTATTAATTTAAGAACCCTGAAATAGTCTGTAGTGTATATGCTGCTGCCCAAACAAGTTGGGAATTACTCTGTGATGGGTCTTTTCTGTGTTTTCTCTGAACCTGGAAGTGGAGGGGGATAGATTGTTTGTGTGATTAATCTCTAAGATAAAGTTTTCTGGACATTGTTTACTGCCGGGTGGTGTGGGGGCAGTGGGATCTGATTTGTCCTTTTGAGGCTGGTTACTATCTGGAATGGGAAGCAGAGTCCTGCATTTTATTCCTTTTGTGTACCATAGTAGCAAACAGTGATGATATACAGTACCAGAAAAGGCAATTTGCTTTATACGCAGAATGCGTCAAACTCGGTCCATGGCATGACAAGTTGAAAGCACCTGTAGTAGCAGGAGATGGGAAAAATAATACTTCAGCAAGGCAATACTGCACTAGATCCATAAGTAACTTGATCTGAGGAAAGTTGTCTGTGTTGTTGTTCAGTCGCACAGTCGATTCCGACTCTTTGCGACCCTATGGACCATCGCTCTCCAGGCACCTCTGTCCTCCACCATCCTTCTTAGTCCACACAGCCCCGTGCCCATTGTGTCTACAATACCATCTAGCCATCTCATCTTTGGCCATCCCCTTCTTCTTTTGCCCTCCACCTTCCCCAGATCAAGGCCTTCTCAAGTGAATCCTCTCTTCTCATTTGATGTCCAAAATACTTCAACTTCATCTTTGTTATTTGTCCTTCTAAGGAGCACTCAGGGCTAATCTCTTCTAATATTGACCTATTTGTTCTCCTCACTGTCCAGGGGACTCTCAAAACTCTCCTCCAGCACCACATCTCAAAGGCATCTATTTTTCTTCGCTCAGCCTTTCTAATGGTCCAGCTCTCACAGCCATACATTACCACCGGAAATACCATTGCTTTGACTATGCGGACCTTTGTTTGCAGTGAGATATCTCTACTTTTCACTATGTTCCCCAGGTTTTTCATAGCTTGTCTCCCAAGAATCAGTCGCCTTTTTATTTCATGGCTGCAATCTCCATCTGCAGAGATCTTGGATCCTAAGAAAGTAAAATCTGTTACTGCTTCTACTTCTTCCCCATCTATTTTCCAGGGACTGATATGGCCTGTTGCCATTATCTTGGTTTTCTTGATATTGAGTCTCAGGCCAGCTTTTGCACTCTCTTCTTTCAACCTAATCAGGAGCTTCTTTAGGTCTTCTTCACTTTCTGCCATTAGGGTGGTATCATCTGCATATCTCAAATTGTTGATGTTTCTCCCAGCAATTTTGATCCCATATTGTGATTCCTCCCTCCCTACATTGCGCATTATGTGCTCTGTGTATAAGTTGAATAAGCAGGGTGACAGAATGCAGCCTTGTCTTACTCCTTTTCCTATTCCAAACCACTCCATCATTCCATACTCTGTCCTAACTGTTGCTTCTTGACTCATGTACAGATTTCTCATGAGACATATGAGGTGTTCTGGTATTCCCATCTCTTTAATTACTTGCCACATTTTGTTGTGGTCCACACAATCAAAGGCCTTGGTGTAGTCAATGAAACAGAAGTAAGCTTGTTTCTGGTATTCCTTTCTTTTCTCCATGATCCAACATATGTTGGCAATGTGATCTCTGGGCCCCCTGCCTCTTCTGAATCCAGCCTGCACCTCTGGTAGTTCTCTTTCTACATGCTGCTGCAGTCTATCCTGTATTATCTTGAGCATCACTTTGCTAGCTTGTGGGATGAGCGCAATTGTTCGATAATTTGAACATTCTTTGGCATTGCCCTTTTTTGGGATTGGGACGTATACTGATCTTTTCCAATCCTGTGGCCACTGTTTCGTTTTCCAAATCTGCTGGCATATAGCATGAAGTAGCTTGATTCCATCATCTTTTAGAGTTTTGAATAATTCAACTGGGATACCATCATCTCCACTGGCTTTGTTATTTGCCGTGCTTTTTAGGGCCTTTCTGACTTCACTCTCTAGGATGTCTGGTTCAAGTTCAATTTCCCCCTCATTGTTATTATCCGGGGTGTTTAGGTCTTTTTTGTAAAGTTCCTCTGTGTACTCTTCATCTTTTCTTTATCTCTTCTGCATCCGCTAACTCTTTGCCATCTTTGTCTTTTATCATGGTCATTTTTGCTTTGAACGTTCCCTTGACTTCCCCAATTTTTTTAAAGAGTTCTCTAGTCCTACCTCTTGTGTTGTTTTCCTCTATTTCTTTGCACTGTTCATTTAGGTAGCTTTCCTTATCTCTCCTTGCTTTTCTTTGAAATTCTTTATTTAAGTGATTGTATTTTTTCCTTTCTCCTTTGCCTTTTGCGTTCCTTCTTTCCTCTGCTATTTTAAGAGCCTCAACCGACAACCACTTTGCTTTCTTGCGCTTCTTTTCTTTTGGTATAGTTTTCCTTGCTACCTCCTGCATAATGTCTCTCATCTCTGTCCATAAGTCTTTTGGTACTCTGTCTATCTGGGCCAGACCATTGAATCTGTTCCTCACCTCCACCGTGTATTCCTTCGGTATGTTGTCTAGATCATATCTATCTGGCCTATTAGTTTTCCCTATTTTCTTCAGTCTGAGCCTGAATTTTGTAATCAGTAGATTGTGATCTGAGCCACAGTTCACTCCAGGTCTTGTTTTTGCTGACTGTATGGAGGTTCTCCATCTTTGGCTGCAGAGTATGTAGTCAATTTGGTTTCGATGTTGGCCATCTGGTGATGTCCATGTGTAGAGTCTCCTCTTGTGTTGCTGGAAAAGGGTGTTTTCTATGACTAGTGTGTTATCTTGGCAGAACTCTATCAGTCTTTGCCCTGCATCGTTTTGTGTTCCCAGACCAAACTTGACTGTTATTCCATCCACTTTTTGATTTCCTACTTTTGCATTCCAGTCTCCTAAGATAATGTGGACATCGTTTCTTGCTGTCTGTTCTATAAGATGTTGTAGGTCCTCATAGAACTGGTATACTGTGGCTTGATCTGCTCTAGTAGTTGGTGCATATATTTGGATTAGAGTGATATTAAATGGTTTGCCTTGTAGTCTGACTGACATCATTCTATCATTTTTGAGATTGTATCCCATTACTGCTTTTCTCACTCGTTTATTTACAATTATGGCCACTCCATTTCTTCTGAGGTTTTCTTGTCCACAGTAGTAGATATGATGGTTTCCAGAGCTGAATTCGCCCATACCTGTCCATTTTAGCTCACTGATTCCCAAAATGTCAATACTTATTCTTTCCATTTCCTTTTTTACCACTTCCAGCTTTCCTTGGTTCATAGATCTTACATTCCATGTCCCTATGCAATATTGTTCCTTACAACACTGTATTTCTCCTCCCCCTTTCCTGCCCATCCCTTTCTGTCCATCTAATGTGCTGAGCATCCTTCCTGTTTCCTCTGATTTGTCCCTTTGTTTTGCCTTTGCTTTGGTCAATAGGGTTCTCTTGGCAAACTCCCTGGCATGCTTTGCCGGTTTCTACGCCATTTCCCCCCATCATACATATTAGCACAGTTTAAAACAAGGTAACATCATGCATATTATCACAGTTTAGAACACAGTATTAGTTGAGAACTGATGTCAGTCAGTTCTAAACTGACACAGTGACACAGTCACTATGTCAGTTGCTATAAGTCATCTATGTTAAGTCAACTATATTATTTCAGTTCGGTTATTTCAGTTCGATTCAGTTGTCTGTACCCGTTTGCATTACAGCTTTGTCTGGTTAAATTTATTATTTAATGGACAACTGATTGAATATACAGTAATACCTCATACAAAGTCCGCTTCGTACAACATCGAATTCATACAACATCGCCTAATTCCTTGAAAAAAGTTGCCTCATACAAAGTCGCTGCGACTTTGTATGAGGCATTGGGATTTTCCCCCAGGTTGGTTTGTCTCCTAAAATCAGGGTTGTTTGACTTGTTTTTGTAATGTATTTAGCCTTTAGACAATGATTTCTTAAAGTTCTGTCAGTTTTCTGTCTGTTTCCTTGACTTTGCCCTGAAGTCTGTGCTGTTACAGTACAATGTATCTCTATGGAAATGACATTGTATGAGGCATCGCAGCAAGGATTTAAATGTTGTATGAGGCATCGCGGCTAGGATTTTGCATGCCTCATACAAAGTCCAAATCCATATAAAGTCCAAACTTGTGGAACCAAGTTTGGACGTTGTATGAGGTATCACTGTACAAAGGAAGTGGTGGATGTTATTCAGATTTGGATATAAATTTACTGTACATAACATGCAGTTGTGCATGTTAATTGGTTAAGCAGTGCTGACACAATTGTTATCAACAAAATATTCCTGGTTTGATCATTATGCTAATTTATATACATTTCAATTTCACAAACTGTACTGTCTCCATTTCATTTATTTATTTATTTATTGGACTTATAACCCGCCCATCTGGGATGGACTCCCACTCTGGGAGGCTTACACTATTAAAAAAGGGAAACAAACACAAAAAGGGAAACAAAGACAATAAAACCACCCCCACCCACCTAATCAAAATCAGAACCTTTAGTGTAAGGGACCAAAGACAACGAAACAGCCGAAGGGTTGGCTTAACACAGGTTTATTGCATGATGATCCGGAGGAACATGTGGTAATGGCGGATGGGTAGCTCAATATATACAGCTGGCTATACATTTGAATGTGGCTCGTCGACAGACTATTGGTTGCTGCC
Organism: Bradypodion pumilum; assembly: GCA_035047305.1. Classification (NCBI taxonomy): domain Eukaryota; kingdom Metazoa; phylum Chordata; class Lepidosauria; order Squamata; family Chamaeleonidae; genus Bradypodion; species Bradypodion pumilum. The sequence goes on from JAWDJD010000001.1 coordinate 374,346,636, forward strand.
TGCGTGACGTCGTAGAAGGTCACGCCCTTCTTGACCAGGTGAAGAGGTGGCGGGGAATCTTCCCGCGCTGCTGATCCAGGTGGATCTGAGCCATGAGAGCTGGACGCTCGCTATTGCCATCTAGTGGTCACTAGCTCGCGTCCCCTTATCAGGTTTACATTGATACAGCTGAAGGTTATAATGTTGCACACAGAAAGGTTACATTGTTAACACATGGCTAAGGTACATTGTTAAAGGCACAGCTTTACAGAACACAACAGAACCAAGGACCCCAAACACTTGTGACAGAAAGGCAATGGGAGGGTCTCCTATTTGGTCTTCAACAAACTGCTTAAGGCCTCCTCAAACAGAAAGGTTTTCAGTTGTTTCTTGAAGGTCCCTAAGGAGTCAATCAAACACAGCTCCCTGGCAGTGTGTTCCAAAGAGGCAGAGTTGCCACCGAGAAAGCCCTATGGCGGGTAACAGACTTTCTAGCCAACCTGGGAATTGGAATTTGGAGTTGAGTTGTCTGAGAGGAATGGGTGAAGTGGGCCTGATTTCTGAGGGGAAGATGCTGCACCAATTAGGAAGGTCCCAAACCATTTAAGGCTTTGAAAGTTAAGACACCCACCTTGAACCTGACATGGAACAAAACAGGCATCCAATGTAGTTCTGCTAGGACTGGGGAGACATGTGCGAATTTTCTTGCCCCAGTAACCAGCCTGGCAGCCGCATTCTGCACCCATTGAAGTTTCCGTATCAGGAACATGGGAATCCCCATGTAGAGAGCATTGCAGTAATCAATACGTGAGATTACCAGCGAGATAACTAGCATTATGAGGGACCGTCCATCCAGGTATGGACACAACTGAGCTATTTGATAAAGATGGGGGGAAAGCAGCTTTACACACTGCTGCAATTTGTGCTTCCAGGGTCAGATGGTAATCTAATATGACTCCCAGGTTGTGTACTTGGTCTTTAGGGGACAAGACCATCCCATCTAGCACTGGGGTCAAGGATCCTAGATGGGCAGACGGACCCTCCAACACCAGCATCTCTGTCTTACCTGGGTTCAGTCCCAGCTTGTTCGCTTTGATCCATTCCAACACAGGCAGTCATCCAGGCACCGGACTCCTTCCACTGCAGATGATGTAAAGGAGAGATAGAGTTGCATGTCATCCGCATATTGGTGACAGCATACTCTGAATCTCTGGATGACCCCTCCCAGCTGCTTCACATAGATGTTAAATAGCATTGGGAAATAATCAACCCCTGAGAAACACCCCATTGGAGAGTCCACAGAGCCGACAAACATTCCCCAAGCTGGACTCTCTGGGGACGATCGCCAAGGAAGGAACGAAACCTCTGTAAAACAGGGCCTCAAACCTCCAACTCTGACAATCACTCCAGTAAGATACCATGGTCAATGGTATCAAAAGCCACCGAGAGGTCCTGGAGTACCAGGATAGACGAAGCCCCCTGATAAGCCTCCTGGAGCAAGTCATCTTGCAGTATTATACAAACACATGCCAGTCTAAGATAAAATGTTATGTCCCTGATAAGAGTAAACTCTAGTCCAAAAAAGTTTATGCCATGATAAATTGTTTCTTAGGATCCTATAGAAGTCTTGGCTTAATTTTGCATATCTCTTTAAGACTGAAACCCGTACCTGTCAAGTATCCCGGATTGGCCAGGATTTCCCGTATTTCCGCACTCGTTCAGCACCTTTCCCGCCTCCATCCCATATTTTCAATGGCAGGGAAAGTAGCTACTGTGCATGCGCGCCGCTGCCTTTGATGCCCACGCATGCGCAGTAACCCATTTCCTGACCAAAGGGGTTTCTGCGCATGCACTCCGCTGCCTCTGACAGCCACACATGCACAGTAACCCATTTCTTGGCCAAAGGGGTTTCTGTGCATGTGCACAGAGGTTTCTGTGCATGCACGCCGCTGCCTCTGGCGGTCATGTATGCGCAGTAACCCATTTCCTGCCCGGCGCCTGGAAACTTACTGTGCATGCGTGCCCGGCTCCCGGATTTCCAAAACCGTGACTTGGCGGGTATGCTGAAACCCTTTTATACAGATCTCATGAACACACAAATTGATAAGGTGAAGAAAGTAAGCCATGCTTTCTGGTGCTAACCATTTTGATGCATGGAAGTGCTACACTCCCTTTTAATTCAAACATAAGAACTGGATGCATAAAGATCTACAGAGTATACTTTCAACATGGAGCTACATTGTGCTGCAATCCTTACCGATGTATTTCTCTTTAACACAAGCATATGTTTCATTCTCTGGATGGACAAGGAAGAGGGCAATACTTTCCTTTAAGGGTTCATAGTTGTTTCATCTAGTTATCTGTTAGTCTCTATGCAAGATCTGAAAATTGTGCTAAGGACCTACAGTGTAACTCATTGTTCTGCTGACAGTGCATGTATATCACAGATTGAAACTGGTTAACAGTCCTTCCATCTCCACAAAGGATCAAGGGAACTCTATTTCTCTGAAACTGCAAGGAAGGAAAGGGGCCATACCTGGAATTCCAAAATCCTTCACTAAACTACATTTCTTATGATTCTTTTGGAGAAAAGCATTAACAGTTAAATGGGTGAAAAGGGAGATGTCAATGATTACATGTGTAGATTAAACTCTCATTTGTGTTTAAAATGCATTTTTGCCCATTTTCAGTCTAAACCATTGTAAAACAGAAAGCTGTTCCTTTGGGTTGGAAATGCTGCCTCTGGCATTGCTTTTTGGGTCATAAATTATACCAAATCTTTAAGCCAAAAGACTTGTAATGTGCTCAGACAGAGGTACTTGCAAATATTTGATTTGAATTGTATGAAACAGGTCATTGGAGATAGTTTCAGAAAGTTAAGTGACACTCAAATGACAAATTGCTCCTTCTTTTCCCCACCTCCTTAAAATTTAGTTGAACCAAAACAAGAAGAACCTTGATGGTGTGCTTTTCTTGAGACAGCCTATGGTGATTTGACCACAGCAGAGCCTTTGCAGTGTGCTTATATTTAGAGGATGAGAAAATGTTATTGTCATCTGGCAGCTTTTAGTGTCCTGTCCTTTCGTGTTTGGCAAGTAATTTGAGCTCAGCCTTGCACAGTCTTGTTACGTAAAGAGCGAAGAAAGCAATATCTGCCATTTTTCTTTGCTACTTAAGAGCCCACAAATGTCTGTTGTCTGTCTTGGTGGAAGGCTCGGCATTGATCACTTGGATTACTCTCCCAGTACTTAGAACAGCAAGCAAAGGCACCATGAAAAACAGGGACCATCCAAATCAGACAATTAATTTAATTTAATTTAATTATCACATTTATATACCGCTCACTCGGCCAAAGCCAACTCAGGGCGGTTCACAATAAAAATTAAAAACACAAGTTAAAACAGTTAAAACAGTTAAAACTACCCACCCCCTAAAAACAAGGGCTGCAGGATCCAAAGGCACCATGGGGAAGAGTTCTTCTACACCAACCACCCAATGGCGGTTACCCTTCCACCTGCACCCCACACTTGACCCGCCAGCCAGGTTTTAAGATCTTTTCTGAAAGGCAGCAATTCCGTCCGGAGACGTAGCTCTGTTGGCAGGAGGTTCCAGAGGGCCGGTGCAGACACGGAGAAGGCTCTCCTCCTTGTGCCAGAGAGGCGAGCCCCTCTGGCTGATGGAACGATTAGAGAGCCCCTCCGGTCCGCTCTGGTTGGACGGACAGACGTCCTCAGGGCGATGCGGTCTCTTAGGTAACCCGGCCCACTACCATATAGGGCTTTAAAGGTCAAAACCAGCACCTTGAATTGCACCCGGAGACAAACTGGCAACCAGTGCAGCTCCCGGAGCAGTGGCAAAGCACGGGCATAACGCCCACACCCCATCACCACCCGGGCTGCCGCATTTTGGACCAGCTGTAGCCTCCGAATGGTCGTCAAGGGCAGCCCCATGTAGAGCGCATTGCGAGGATATAATTTTTTTCTGATCAGTGGAAGCTATAATCTTTAGGATGAAAGTCAGAAAATCCAGTTATTGGATGATAGATCAGTAGAGGAGAGCAACATGGTATCAGAAAGGCCAAAAGGGATGAGAAAACATGTTATTAATCAAATGGGTGGGCATAAGGTGATCAGGTCCACATATATGTCTTAACGTAACATAAGAACAGCTTTGCTGAAACAGGCCACAGCCCATCCAGTCCAGCATTTTCTGTCTCACACAGTGGCTCACCATTTCCTTCAGGGTATTCCCAAGCAGATGCCTTCACCTGCTTAGGATTCCCTGGAAATGGCATTAAGAGATATCCTGCCTATCTCTCCAACCTGGAGGTTGTCCTTAGGTATCCATAATTATAGCCATTGATACTCTTGTCCTCCATGAACATGTCTAATCCTTTCTTAAAGCTGTCAAGACTGACAGCTGTCACCACTTCTTCTGGCAGGGAATTCCATAGACCAGTGATCCTCTGGGTGAAAAAGTACTTTCTCTTATTTGTTTGAGAACTAGTACCCAAAGGTTTCATGGAGTGCCCCCTAGTTCTAGTGTTGTGCGATATGGAAAACAGTTTTTCCTTATCTACTTTGACCACACCATGCATGATTTTATAAACTTCAATCAGGTCACCTCTTAGACAACGTCATTCAAGAGTGAAGAGGCCCAACCGTTGCAGCCTCAGATGGTAAGGAAGGTGTTACAGTCCCTTAATCATTCTCGTTGCCGTCCTCTGCACTTTTTCCAGCTCCATAATATCCTTCTGGAGGTATGGCGACCAGAACTGTACACAGTATTCCAGATGGGGCCTCACCATAGATTTATAAAGAGGCAAAATGACGCTGACTTATTTTCTATACCCTTCCTAATGATCCCTAACATTGAGTTTGCTTTTTTCACTGCTGAGGCACACTGGGTTGACACCTTCATTGAGCACTCATCCACCAGTACACCAAGGTCCCTTTCCTGGTGTGTCACAGAGAGTTTATAAATGTAATTGGGGTTTTTTGCCCCAACTTGCATCACTCTGCACTTACTAATGTTGAAGCTCATTTGCCACTGTTTTGCCCACTCCCCCAGTGCCAAGAGATCCCTCTCCTGCTCCTCACAATCTCTCACAGTTTTCACTACCCTGTATAATTTAGTGTCGTCAGCAAATTTGGCTACCTTGCTATTTACTCCTACTTCTAGATCATTTATGAAGAGGTTGAAAAGCAGGGGTCCCAGTACTGAACCTTGGGGGACCCCACTCTTTACTTCCCTCCACTTGGAGAAGTATCCATTTAGTGCTACCCTCTGTTTCCTGTCCCTTAGCCAGTTGCTGATCCAGGACAAGACCTGTCCCTTTATTCCATGACTGGCAAGTTTATTACCAGTCTATTACCAGAAAGTATCAGATTATGCAGACACAGGACGGGGCTCAATCCAGTTCTTCCTACACACTGCTATTTTTTTTGCTTCCTGTCATGATCTAATGTAGGGGAGCCATGCCACTTGCCAATCCGGCCACAAGGTGTCGGAGCTGCTTCAGAAAGGAAAAGCAGTTTCTTTGGTTTAGGGTCATGCTGAAAAGGTTAATCCTATTGTTTTCATCAGGTTTTCACTCTCACTTCTGGAAGACATTTTAAAATAGGCCTGTGGGGACAGAGGCCTTGGCTAATCTTTTCTTCTAGTCCTGGGTTTTACCCAGGAGAGATCTTTTTCAGCTCAGTTCCCATGGCAGTGTTTACAGGAAACATACCCTGTCGGGCTGTGCAAGGTTTGAAAAAGGATGTGCGCAATATTTATGTTGTCAACCAGCATTGCCCATGAGGCAGTGTGAGGAACTCTTCTCAATCGTGACTTGGAGGAAAAGGACCGGATTAGATTCCAAGTTATTGCCTAGGTTATGGATATCAAAATATTTCTGCTCAGTGTTGATAACTTCTACCTGAATGGTAAATAATTATGAACATTAAAATTATCTCTTTCTGAGAAAAAGGCTGTAACCCTAAACATAATCAACAACCAATAAGTTCTGGCTGAATTCAGAAGGACTTCTGACCAGTTTATGGTCATTCAGGGGAAGGGGTGGGCAAGTAATAATATTTTCGTATCAGAATCTATTCTGGGTTGAAAGGAATTTTGCTGGAGAAACTCAGCTCAGAGGCAAGTAAGGCCCACTCAACAAGGCCCTTTTATCTTAACGTTCAAAGACAGTGGGTGTTTTCAGCACCTCTGAAATCCAAGACGTTTAAACAGAGTAGATTTGTACACATTTTTGGCTGAAATCCTGTTGCTTAGTATAAGAAAAATTAAATTCAGTCTTGCTACTAGTGGCATTACAGACATGAATAGGGTTGCCATACGTCCCGGAAAACCAGGATTGTCCCAATTTCAAGGCCAAAAAAATTGTCCCATCCAGTTCAATAAAAATCATGTTAAAGTCTCGGATTTTTATGCTCACATTAAAATACAGCAGTTAATCTTTAAGGTGTCACATGGGGTTTTTTTTGTCTTTTTGTTTTATTTACTCTCTGATATCCCCTCCCTCGTTTCCTTCCTATGACAGGATCACCACACACACACTCGCTCTCTCAGCCAGGCGTTTGTTGTTGGTGCAAAGTGAGAGGGAGGCCGGTGGGGCGGATGGGATCAGCCTCGGGGGATCTGTCGCCAATGTCATAAAGTTGTCTATTCTTCCCCATCCCACAGAGACCTTCCTGCCTTGGCACCAGCAATAGTGAGCGCACTCTTGCCGGAGGAGGACAAATTGGTACTATGGAGGAGAGCTCAGGGAGCTGTTGCCTTATTTCACTCCCACCCCCGCAAGCAAAATAAATCTATGCAGGGATTGTGGTTGAGACACATGGCAGAGGTCAGTAGGTGAGTGGAAAGATGCATGGATGGTGCCCGCAGAATAATCTTTCTGTGTTGTTCCATGGGCTTCATGCTAGCTTCCCCTCCCTCTATTAAGAACAAGTTTATTTGCTTTTTTTCCCTGGTAGATAACCCGCCCATTTTTGTCAAGAGTACTTCTGTCCCAGTTTTGTGGGAGAGAATTATGGCAACTCTAGACATGGAGGATGGGGAACAAGAGAAAAGGAGATTATTTTTGCATTAAATTCACATATGCTGATTTAAACTAATATATGCAAATGTGATTAGGCTTGACTAAAAGTCAAGTAGAAATACACTACTGTTCACTAGATTGCACAAGATTGTGACTGGACAATAGCCTTGGGACATAGCACTGAGTGAAAGGGTACAGATCAAATAAAATAAATAAGGCATCTGAATTGCCCTGTGACTTGTATTTTCACTTTGGCACCAAACCATCTCTGCTGCTACTGATCACTTCGAAGGAGAACACCACAGACATAAAGAGGCTAAGCAACAAGCACAGAAGCCTCGTCAAACTCAACTACGCCCCTACGCCCTTTACTATCTATTCAGTGTAATGTGTGTGGTCGCATGTTTCATGCCAGGATCCACTTATTGAGTCACCAGAGAGACACACCCATCAACTGTGAAAATGAACTCTAGGAAAAATGTATACTCAGATATGAGTAGCAGACAACAATGCATTTTCTACACCTTTCTGAAAATAATATATAGAGGGGGGAAATAAGTATATGGCTCATCTTCCAGTTGTATGGAGCCCTAGCACCATCCTGTGGGATAAAGAAAGTGTCAGAGAGGGTGGAAAAATAAGAGACAGAAAGGACTGGCTGCCAGTCATGCTCCAGACTAATTAAAGTCCCAAATATGAAATAAACTCCAAGTCCTCATTCTTGCTTTTCTTTTTAAAGGTCCTGATTAACTTGTGTTTCCATGGGATAAACTTACACTGAATGCAAGAATTTGTGCTGATGACAATCCTCAAACGAGATGTACTGCTGCTTTTCATATTCATGAATTGGTGCTTGTATCCTTTGCGAATAAATATAAGAAACCTTTTAGGTTACCACTACCTTAATCCCCAACAACCAAAGAGTGGTGTGGTTCATATGACTGAGTCCAGTGCCTCAGGCTTCTGGGCGTTGGTGCTTCAAACCTCTGAAAAGCCAAAGTTTTCCCCATAACTTTGTTGTAGGGTGCTGTTTCTTTCTGAGGGTCAGATGTTAAAGTGAACACTTGCTTCCTCCTCATGTCCCTCCAGGCATGCATTTCCCCCCTAGTAATAGGACCTGAAATGTCAGGCATGCAAGCAATGTCCTATTATATTCCACCTGTTCAGCTACAAAAGAAAAAAAAAGTTAATTTGCCAAATGCCTATTGATGCCAACTCCAAACAGACAATGGCAGGAGCTACAGGTTTCAAAAGATGTAAGCAGTTCATTGTGAATTATCTGTAAACAGGTGTGAAACAGATGGCAGACTACTGGCTGGACATTATTGGAAGAGCTTCTCTCCAGCCAATGCCAAGGTGGCCAAGAAGCCAGCCAGTCAGTGATGCTGTTTTTGCTTGAGGGATAGAACCTGTGGCTCCATTTTGCTACATGTTGAGCACCAACCTCAGTTCTATCAATAGTTGGTAAACTTCCTTTAGTGTTTGAGAACCAAGACAATGAAGACAGCCGAAAGCCTGGCTGTCCGGGGTGCCTATTTCGAAACTCTTCGTGCCCGCTATCCCGATGTTCCTCCCAGTGTCTTCTACTCTCGTAGGGTCTAGCCTTGTCAGTACTGTAGTCAGCTTTCTGCGCATCAGGAGCTCTGTGGGCGAATAGCCTGACGCTAGGGGGGTCACCGTATACCCCAGCAAGAATTGGCATAACTGAAGGTTCAAGTCCCCGGGGCCCATGCGCCTCAGCGCGTCTTTGGTGGTACGCACGAGGCGTTCTACCTGGCTGTTCGTCGCCGGGTGAAAGGGTGCGGAGGTGATGTGCCAGATGACGTTAATGTCAATAAATGCCCTGAATTCGGCGGATGTGAAGCAACTTGCGTTATCGCTCACAAGTGTATCGGGTATGCCGAACGAACTGAACACCTTGCGCAATTGTTTAATGGTTGCGGCTGAGGAGGTGTTTGCAACTGGGATAACCTCTAACCACTTGGAATAAGCATCTACTATAAGGAGAAAAAGCGATCCTCTGAAAGGGCCCGTGAAATCAATGTGCACGCGGGACCACGGCCCCTTTGCCGCATCCTATTCCCTGTGCGGAAGTCGGGCCTCCTCGGGCCGGGAGCTTTGGCAACTCTCGCAAGTGCCCACCATGTGCTCGATATCGGCGTCCAACTGGGGCCACCAGAAATAGCTCCGGGCCAGTGCCTTGGAGCGGACAATCCCCGGGTGGCTGACGTGCAGCAGCTTGAGCACCCTTGCTCTCAGGGATTCAGGGACGACCACCCGCTGGCCCCACAGAAGGCAACCCCTCTCCATGGACAGTTCTAACCTTTTCCTAAAAAATGGAGCAAATTCCGCCGCTGGGGAGGACGTTGGCCACCCTTTTTGCACCCACGAACTAACCAGGGCCAACGTCTTGTCTCTGCCCGTCGCCTTGGCGATCTCTGCGGGCACTATGGGGGGTGAATCCAGGACCTCTATCATGAGCACTTGGTGGTCTTGCTCCACCTCACACACGGGGCTGCCCATGTGGGGCAGCGGTGACCTCGACAGGGCGTCCGCGTGTCTTATGTCCTTTCCAGGACGATACACCAGCACGTTCTGGTACGCGTTTAAAAAAATGGCCCACCTGAGCATTCTAGGGGATAGAATCTGTGATGTGGGCTTGTCTGCAGTGAAAATGCCTAGCAGGGGCTTGTGGTCGGTCACAATGGTGAAGGGGTGGCCATAGAGGAAATCGTGAAACTTCTTCATCCCAGCAACTATCGCTAATGCCTCCCTGTCTGTCTGTGCGTAGTTATGTTCTGCCTTAGACAGGGACCTGGAGTAGAACGCCACCGGGGCTTCCCGCCCGTTTTCCAACACGTGGCACAGGACCGCCCCCACCCCCACTGGAGACGCATCACATACCAGAACCCCTGGTTTCTTGGGGTCAAAATGCGTTAGAATGGCATTTGAGGATAAGAGTTGTTTCAGCTCATTGAATGCCCTCTCCTGACTCTCGCCCCATCGCCACGCCTCGTCCTTTTTTAGCAATTTATGAAGCGGCTCCGCTACCGATGCCTTCCTAGGCAGGAAGGAATGGTAGAAGTTTAAGAGCCCCAGGAATGACTGCAATTCTGGCTTGGAGGTGGGGCGAGGAGCATTGTGAATGGCGGCCACCTTTGATTCGGAGGGTTTTATGCCAACAGGGGTTACCCGGAAACCCAGGAACTCAACCTCTTTTGCGAAGAAAATGCATTTGTCTTTCCGCAGCCTCAACCCCGTCTTTTCAAATACCATCAGTACTTTGTCTAGCCTCTCAGCCAATTCTGACTCGCTCCCCCCTGTTATCAATACGTCGTCAAAATATGGCAAGACCCCCTCCAGACCCTTCAAGAGATGTTCCACTAGTGATTGGAAGATGCCTGGCGCCGAGTTCATGTCAAACTGTAGGCACATCACCGGAAACGCCCCTTTATGGGTGACTATCGTCTGCGCGGCAGATGCAGCTGGGGTTACCGAGAGCTGCTGATAAGCCTGTGCCAGGTCGAGCTTTGCAAAACACTTTCCCCCATGTAACCTGGCCAACAGGTGGCTGACTACCGGCACCGGATACGCATTTGGGCGTATCGCCTTATTAATGGTACATTTGTAATCAGCGCAAATTCGAACCTCCCCGTTGGCCTTAAGCGCTGTTACAATCGGAGTTTCCTACTCCGCAGAATCAACAGGAACTAGGATCCCCTGGCCCACCAATTTGTCCAGTTCCGCCTCTATTTTGTCCTTAAGTGCAAAAGGCATCCTTCGCGGTTTGAGTCTTATTGGGCGGACCTCCGGGTCCAGGTCGAACGTCACTGGGGGCCCCTTGAATTTTCCAAGTCCCTTCTTGAACACTTCGGGATGTGTGTTACACACCTCCTGTATTGGGTCAGTCCCAATGGTATGCACCCCCCCAATGAACAAACCCAGGGGCTTAAACCATTGTGTCCCAAGGAGGCAACAGTCCCCCCCCCTTTAAGAACAACCAGGGGAAGTTCCACGGCGTGTTGCTTGTATTGGACCTTGAATTTTCCCACCCCCAACACCGGAATGCTATTTCCCTGTACGTCCCGCACCGTAGACCTCAGTGCTTTGAGTTTGGGCCGCACGTTGGGGGAAATTCCCAAAAACTCCCTCTGGGAAATGATGGAATATGAGGAACCCGAGTCTATCTCCATCTTAACGGGGACCCCTTGCACCAGTACCTCTACAAAATAACGTGGGTGTCCTAAGGACATGCTGTGGACCGCCGTATCGTCGTCGCTGTCGTCGGAGATGCGGCCCATGCCGTCCTGCTTCCTCGAGGGCCGGACGCCCTCCTGCTTCTTCGGTGAGCGGTCTGTTGAGCCTTTCCGGTCTCTGCGCCGTTGTCTGCAAACCTTGGCTATGTGGCCTCGGCGCCCGCAGTTGTGGCACTCCGCCTTCCTGAACGGACACTTGCTGCGGTCATGGGACGCCCCGCAGCCATCGCAACGTCGGCCATCCTTCCGCATCTTCCGGATGTCCTCGTCCTCGCTGCTCTCCGTGGTGGAGTGTGGTGCCCACCTGGCCGCTTGCACTGAGCCCGCTGCCTTGTTGACAGGAGCTGCGACAGATGCTGGGAGCTCACTTCATCATGCAGCACTCAGGTCTTGAACTGCTGACCTGCCAACCTTCCAGTCATCAAGTTCAGCATCTTAACCACTAAGCCACCGCTGTCCCAAGTCATTTAAGGGGATGACAATACAGCCAAATGGTCCTGAACTGGGTTGAACTTAACAGGGTTGCTTTGAAGTTCAGTAAGACATTTGGAGTGATCCTTACATCCACATTTGAGGATAAGGTGGTTTCTGGGCAGGAATCTACACTGCAACTCAAGTAATCCTACTTAATTCATTCCTCCTTTTAAAGTGGAAAACAAACAAACAAAAAAGATCTTTCTTGTCTCCCCTTCCGTGGGGGAGGGGGCAGCAGGGGGAAGCTGCCATTTATGTATTTATTTATTTGTAAGTAACATCTGCTGAATCTGCTTGCTGCTAAACTGATTCTATGCTGGGTTAAAAAGGATTTTTTTTGGGGGGTGGACCAAACAAACCTCTGTTTAGTGTCTTGCACGGAAGACAAGGAAGGAGTCGCAGTGAGGACTAACACAGGTTTATTGAGTGATGATCAGGATGAACATGTGGTAATGGCGGATGTACAGCTCATTATATACTGTGGAACATACATTTGAATCTCGTTGCACGGTAGCTTATTGGCTGCTACCGGCGTGACGTCATTCTGAGTCACGTCCATCTTCTCCAGGTGATCCTCGCGCGGGAAAGGTTCCCGCGGCTGCCGGTGATTTGGGGAATGTGAACCATGTGAGCTGAACGCTCGCAGCTGCCCTCTATAGGCAGCTTACTCGTGTTCCTTAACAGCAGAGCTACATTGTAATTGTGGTCAGGTTACATTCATACATCTCTTAAAGCAACATTGTACATACATAACACCCCTCCCCCCTAGGATGGGACGAAGTCCCTCAACCATTGTGGCTTGCCGCACGTGCTTCTGGGGCGCGCGGCCGCTTGACTTAACACAGGGGAGCCGGAGGCTCCTGGTTCCGCAGAGTCCTGTCCTGCAACGGAAAGTGGGGACTCATTAGTGGTTCGGTGGGGACTCTGCGACAACCTTGCATTGGGGGACGGGAATGGAATGAACAGTTGGGACGTGAACCCCTGCCTACCGCTTGGGGAGCTTGGGGTTCCCCCCAGTACGAATCTCGGGACTGACGAGGAGGCCCTCGTGGTCCCGCCACCCCCTGTTGCCTGTCTGGGCGTTCTAGAGGCTGAGGCGGGCGAATTCTCCCCTGCTGCCTGTCTCGGGGGTGTCTGTCTCCGGGGGGCTGGAGCTATGGTATATTCTAAAACAAAAGGGCTGGGGGGACTGGAGGTACCAGGGGCTGAACTGAAACCCCTCTTTTCGCTTGGATGGATGGGGGACCACTCCGCTACACCCCCCTGGTACCGTAAATCATAATCATAATCAAACTCATCCCTCTCTCTCAAAGTATCCTCCTCTGTGGTTGAGAACCCAGGATATGCATTTGTATCCGCGGATTCCACCGTGTCTACCCCTTGGGTAATGCGGGTGGGGGAGGACCCTAACGCTGATTCCCCTTCACTGGTGACTCGCCTTCTGAGTTGGTCGGCGTGCCTTCTCCAGAGTAGACCCGAGCTCGTCTCGACCCTGTAGGATACTGGCCCCATCTGCTCAATGATTGTCCCTGGTACCCACGTTGGCCCCGAGGCCGCGTAGTTCCTGCAGTGAACCGGGTCCCCTACCGAAAAGCTTTTGGAGCTATCTACCCCTATATTTATATTTCTCCCTTCATCCTCCACCCTGGACGGATCCATCCGGTCAAAAAGTGTTACCGGACGCCTCCTCATGAGGAGTTCGGCTGGCGAAAATCCTGAAGCTAGGGGGGTTGTCCTGTAGCAGATGAGGAACTGGCACAGATGGAGGTTCAACTCACCGGGGCCCATGCGCCGCAGTGCGTCTTTTGTAGTGCGCACTTGGTGCTCTATCTGACCGTTTGTGGCGGGGTGAAAAGGGGCAGCGGTAATGTGCCTGATGGCGTTTCTTTCAATGAACGTCTTGAACTCTGCAGACGTGAAGGTACTAGCGTTATCGCTAATGAGGACGTCTGGCAAGCCGAAACAGGCAAAGACCTTGCGCAACTGTTTAATGGTTGCCGCAGAGGAGGTGCTGTTCATGGGTATTACTTCTAACCACTTTGAATAGGAGTCGACTATCAGCAGAAACATGGACCCGCGGAAGGGGCCAGCGAAGTCGACATGAATCCGGGACCATGGCCCGCGGGCCGTGTCCCATTCCCTATGGGGTAACCGGGACTCCTAGGGCTGAGAGCTCTGGCAGCTCTCACACGTGCCCACTAAGCGTTCTATATCCGCATCTATCTGGGGCCACCAAAAGAAGCTCCTGGCCAGAGCCTTGGAGCGCACTATCCCCGGGTGACTGGTATGCAGTAGCTTCAGTACCTTGGCCCGTAGCTTCTCTGGGATGACTACCCGTTGGCCCCAGAGTAGGCAGCCCCTTTCCAGGGAAAGCTCTACTCTACGCCTGAAAAATGGCTTGAAAAGCTCCTCGGGGGGGAGTGGTGGGCCACCCTTTCCTAACCCAGGAACTAACTTGGGCCAGCATCTTGTCGGCCGCCGTGGCCTTGGCGAGGTCGGCCGCGACAATGGGGGGTGAGTCGAGGGACTTGATCAGTAGGACTTGGTGGTCCTGCTCTACCTCGCATGCCGGGTCCCCTAAACTCGGGAGGGGGGACCGGGACAGTGCGTCTGCATGGGAGATCTCTTTCCCTGGGCGATAGACTAACTCGTATTGGTAGGCGTTGAGGAAAATGGCCCAACGCAGCATCCTGGGGGAAAGAATTTGTGGGGTGGGTTTGCCGGTGGTGAAGATCCCCAGAAGTGGCTTGTGATCCGTCACCACCGTGAACTCGCGGCCGTATAGAAAATCGTGGAACTTCTTCGTTCCCGCGATTATGGCCAGGGCCTCCCTATCTGTTTGCGCGTAATTGCACTCGGCCTTCGAGAGGGACCTTGAGTAGTACGCTACCGGGGCTTCCCGCCCGTTCTCCAACACGTGGCATAGGACCGCCCCCACCCCCACTGGGGACGCATCACAGACTAAAACCACTGGTTTCCTTGGGTCAAAGTGGGTCAGGACAGCATCCGAGGATAAAAGCGCCTTTAGCTCCCTGAAAGCTTTCTCTTGCCTATCTCCCCACCGCCAAACCGCCTCTTTCTTTAATAGCGCGTGCAGTGGCTCCGCAACGGATGCCTTCCTCGGCAGGAAAGAGTGGTAAAAATTTAAGAGCCCTAGAAATGACTGCAGCTCCGGTTTCACGGTGGGGCGAGGGGCGTTTTGCACCGCCGTAACCTTGGACTCGGAGGGCTTGATGCCTTCCGGGGTTATCTTGAACCCGAGGAACTCAACCTCCCTCGCGAAGAATACACATTTGTCCCATCTCAGTCGGAGGCCCGCTTTCTCGAATATTGAAAGGACCCTGTCTAGCCTTTGCGCTAGTTCTGATTCGCCCCCCACTGTTATCAACACATCGTCGAAATATGGGAGGATGCCTGGAAGCCCCTTTAAAAGGCGTTCCACGAGGGACTGGAAAATTCCGGGGGCCGAATTCACGCCAAACTGAAGGCGCGTTACCTTAAATGCCCCCTTGTGCGTTACGATCGTTTGCGCAGCGGCAGCAGCCGGGGTTACAGAGAGCTGCTGATATGCCTGCGCCAGATCTAGCTTGGCAAAACACCTCCCCCCATGTAGCGTGGCCAGTAAATGGCTGACCATTATATTTATATTTATTGCATTTATAATAGTTGTATAATTATATTTATTGCATTTTTATGATCTAATTATGTAGTGTAGTTTTTGTATTATGATATTATGCTTATCTGGATTGTTGTCCATTTTGAACTTGTTGTTTCTCTGTATTATCTTTTTATTGTTACTTTGTTGGATTATGTTGTTAGCCGCCTCGAGTTGGTCTCGGCTGAGGAAGGCGGGATATAAATTAAACTGATTGATTGATTGATTGATTGACCACGGGTACCGGATATGCATTTGGCCCAATGGCCTTATTGATCGTACATTTATAGTCCGCACAAATCCTGACCTCCCCGTTTGATTTAAGGGCCGTAACAATCGGCGTTTCCCACTCCGCCGAATCAACTGGAACCAAAATCCCCTGCCCCACCAATTTGTCCAGTTCCGCCTCGATCTTGCAAGTAGATAAATAGGTACGACTTCAGTGGGAAGGAAAACTGCATTTAGTCATGCCGGCCACGTGTCCACGGAAACGTCTGCAGACACAGATAGCACTGGCTCTTTGGCTATAAACAGAGATGAGCACTGAACCCTAGTGTTGGATACGATTGGCTTTTGAGCAAGGGTGACCTTTAAATGTCTTAGAATTTGAAAAGGAAGACCCTGTTTATGGCCTGAAAGGCCAATCTCAAAACATGACAAGCTGCTTGGTACATTATAGAAGCTGAAAAAAGCTCCTGCTGTGACAATCGCACATAGTCAGTGCTTGAGGAATTCCACTTCTAGTCAAATATTATCTCACAATTTCTTATTTGGTGCCATGATTCAGAGAGACAAAAGCTGCTCAAGAAGCTGTTCCAGCTTCATCTGGCCCTTCTAGGAAATGGGAGCTGTGATTGAAAGAGGCACCTGCTGGCCTCCTGGTAAAAATAGGAGCTTCTCGTTACCCATCACAGTAAGGAGGGTGGGTGTATCAACAGAGTAGTAAACAATGAGAGAAGTGCTGCAGGCACAGTGAAGGGAGAAAAGGCAGGCGGGGAAGAAGCTAGGAGGAGAAGGACATTCGGGAGGCAGAGAGGGAGCCAGACTCAGGGGGAAAAACCAGCCATTTGGTAGGTGGAACTTCATTCCTAGGACTCCTTCTTCCCTCCAACAGCCCCTTATGCAGATAGGCTCAAGAAACTCTTGGTATGTACGTGTTTAGAGGGATACGTCTTCTTCAAGCATAGAGAGACAGTTCAAATGTGACACTTCAGCCCTGAAAGAGAGAGAAGCCAGAGCTGGGAGAGACCCTTTAACTGCAAATGTAGACAAGGAGTGCTCAGTGCTCTCTTGGCAAATAAAGATGAAAAGCAGAGTTGCAAAACCAGGGACTATGCAGGACTTAAGGGGAAGGAGGCAAAGCGTGGTTTGGAAGCACTTGTCTCTTGCCTTTAATTGTGAAAAATTCTAGGTTTTATTTTGCCTGGTTTTGATTTGCTTTGTTTACCATGATTTTGAAAGTTAAGCATGGTCAGGCCTGGTTATGGGGTGGGGGGGCCATAATAGAATGCCAGAACATTGGAGGTTAGACTGGGAAAGGATCTAGTCTGAAATCTTGCATAATGCTTACTGCAACTCAGACCTGCCATTACTGGGCTAAATGGACCAATGATCTGAACCAATATTATGCAGCTGCCTATTGCTCCATGTTTAGAATTTCATGTACAGTATTTATTTATTTATTTTATTCAATTTGTATAGCTGCTCCAATCGACATGCAACTCTGGGCGGTGTACATAAAATCCCCATCGTTTAAAACTATAGAAATCCTTAAAATTCCTTAAAACACTGAAAAACTACCTCCCACCCTCACCAATTAAAAATCTAGTTAAAAACTTTTGAAAGCATGAGTGATCCTGCTCTAAATGAGCCAGTGTGTGTGTTTGGGGGCGGGGGGGGGGGTTACAGTAGCTTACTTGTGGTGCCCTATTATCTGACATGTGGCAGGTGGCGACCAAAGGAAGCATTGTGTGGATGGTAGTTCTTTGACTAGAATACCCTCCCCAGAGAATCTTGATTTTTAGTGCCTGTTTGATGTTATTTAAATGCCATATAGATAACTTTTAATTTTTCTTTGTATTTATTATCTACCCTATTATATACCTGCTGGCTATTTAATGCTCTTTGTATTTATCATTGCCAATTGCCTTTTGTGACTGTCTGGAACGGTATTGCCATTGGTGTTTTGTTTCAAATTGCTTTTGTTGTTGTTTTGAATTTGTTTCTTTAAAATAGCACTGCCTTCATTTTTGCAGACAAAGGTTCTCTGGGTCTTTACCTGTGATGGAGAGTTAGAGATTCATCGAGTGAAAGTGTTTCTGGGAGATAACTCCCTGCCAGAAGAAGTGGTGACAGCTGTCAGTCTTGACAGCTTTAAGAAAGGATTAGACAAGTTCATGGAGGACAAGGGTATCAATGGCTATAATTATGGATACCTAAGGACAACCTCCAGGTTGGAGAGATAGGCAGGATATCTCTCAATGCCATTTCCAGGGAATCCTAAGCAGGGGAAGGCATCTGCTTGGGAATACCCTGAAGCAAATGGTGAGCCACTGTGTGAGACAGAATGCTGGACTGGATGGGCTGTGGCCTGTTCCAGCAAGGCTGTTCTTATGTTCTTATGAGATGAAGTGATATGAAATGTAGTGTCTGCTTAATTTTTATCTGCTGTGCAGTGTTCCAAGCGGTTTATCTCCCAATGTGCTGTATAACAGCTTCCATGTTCCTCAGTCAAACATCCTTAGATTCAGGTTGGATGAAGCTAAAACCAAAAAATATATATCTGATTTTGCAAACATGACTGGTCACAGCCCACTTGGGCCTTTCTGAGCATTGTGGTGTTCAAGGTAGTCTACAAACGAGCTTGCTCATTAGAAGTGAGCTTTTATAGAATCTCTGTAAAAAGGTTTCTTGAGTTGCAGAACACAGGTTAGAAATCAGAAGCCGGCAGGAGGTAGGGCCAATCAAGGCAAGGTTAACACAGACCCAAATATACAGTCATTCTAGCTTTCCATAATATCCAGCAGCCACTTCAAGCAAAGGGGAACAGCCCTGTCCCATGTGTTTGATTCCTGAAGAGCCCTTCCAACCTGTTGGATTTCCATTCAGAGGTGGACTAGAGTTTCTTTCTTCAATGAAGTGATCAGTGTTTTAATCCACTCAAATTGCTCCTACCACTCAGAGGGTTCCACTGCTAAAGAAGAAGGTGATGTTTGTACAATAGCTTTTTAGGGATTTAGCCTACAACTTCCTAATCCTTACAAAAGAAAAAAATGCATCTTCAATACAGTAGAACCTCAGATAAAGTCCAAACTTTGTTCCACAAGCTTGGACTTTATCCGATTTTGGACTTTATCTGAATCAAATGAGGCTATGCATCGAATAACGTCCAAAAATGGACATTATCCAAGGTTCCTATACCAAATACCTCGGATAATGTCCATTTTTAGTGGTTTTGGACTTTATGCGATGAATCACGTGTGCATGAAAACTGTGACTTTATCCGAATCGGACTTTATCCGAATCGGACTTTATCCAAGCTACCACTTTATAAGAACTTCTTTCCTGAAACTGATAGAATGCTTGCTGGAATGTTTCCCCATATTTTTGTGTTTCATCAAATCATTTCTGACTTATGGAGACTGTATTAGGGCTTTTGACATATAAGAAGTTCAAGGAGTGGCTTCCTACTGCCATGTCCCCTGGGGAGTTAATTTCCATGACCAAGATGGGATTTGAACTCAGGTCAATTAATTTAATTTAATTTAATTTAATTGTTGGATTTCTATACCACCCACTCAACCAAGGCCGACTCAGGGCGGTTCACAATCATAGATAAAAAAAAGATAAAAACAAATTAAGAACCCAACCCCTAAAAAGGGTGCAGGGACTGAAGGGACCGTGGGGGAAGGAATAATCCTCTGTACCAACCACCCAACGAAGGTCACCTTTCCACCTGCACCCCACACTTGGCCCGCCAGCCAGGTTTTGAGTTCTTTTCGGAGGCGCAGTTCTGTTGGCAGGAGGTTCCAGAGGGCCAGTGTGGACACAGAGAAGGCCCTCCTCCTTGTGCCAGAGAGGCAAGCCCCTCTGGCTGATGGAACAACTAGAGAGCCCCTCCGGTCCACTGTGGTTGGACGGACAGGCGTCCAAGTCCAAAATTCAATCCATTTCACTACCCTGATTCTCACATGTTCCTATACAGCAGTGTTTCCCAACCTTTGGTTCTTGGACTTCAATTTCCAGAATCCTAAGTCAATTCTCCAAAGCACTAATCAGCCAACGTACTGACCTAGTCTTCTAGGAATTGAAGTCCAAGAACCAAAGGTTGGGAAACACTGCTATACAGGGTGGTGTAGTAAAGCTGTTTTGAAAGAACAGGTTAAGTCTTAAATACCTGGAATGAGACTTATGGGTGTCCAATCTCAGTAAGTTTAGGATTCCTGTCTTAGAAAGAAAGGTGGAAATCAGGGAACCTGACAGGCTCTGCCACCTTTGCTCAAATGCCCAAGGCATCCTATATTTCAACTGTATTAGGAAATAGAGGTTGGGTGGGTCAGGTGGGTATTTTTAACACATGACAAGGTTGCTCACCTGCCTCTTTTCTTCATAACTGCCCATTGAACATTTCATGCTTGAGCCACTGCCTGTCCCTGGATTTGTCTACAGGTTTTATTTAAAGATGATTTACTAAGTGACAAGTAAGAAGGAAGCAAGGATTGGCATGCATGCATGCAAACTGATACATACATGCACCTTCAAGAACCTCTCTTCTACTTCTAATAAGTTGTTCTTTAGAGATTCTGAGATAGGACCAGCCCTGCTATTAGGCAGAGCAAGGCAAAACTGCGGAATCCTTGTGTGATTTATTATTACTTGCAGAATACGTTGTCTTGGCTAGCAAAATATCATGAGTAGCCTTGACTTGTTGAGGGCATTGTCACTCCAGGAAGAAAAATGCTTTGGTCCTGATGCAGGATGGGTCTGAGTGCTCTCCAAAAGTATAGTTTTCCATATGGCTCTCCCTGTCTTCAGAGAAAAGATTGGCCGGGGGCAGGGAGAAAATACCCTTCAAAGTTTTTCATCTTCTTCAGGTGCCGTATCCATTCTGGATATTGGCTGTCATCATGGTGATAGTCTTCCTGTTATCAACTCCTGGAACAGTTCTTCCAAGGACATGCCACAATAGTCTCTCAGGTTCTTTGCCCATGAACTAGAGCTCCCCAAATCCTTCAGCCCAGTGGTGGGCTCCAAAAAAAATTGCTACCACACTGTGGGCGTGGTGTGGTGGGCGTGGCCAGGGGAAAAGCCCTGCATTGCACCTGAATTAGGACTACTTTATTTCAAATTTTGGATGGGTGGGGCCAGCCAGAATTTCTGCTACCAGTTCTGGCGAACTGGTGCGACCCTGTTGATGCCCACCACTGCTTCAGTCAACATGGCTGGCTTTTCTTCTAACCTGAATGCAATGAGGTGGCTGGGGTGTAAAGGCAAAAGGCAAGGCGACACACCCAAAGCAACAGATTGAAAATAGCAAAGTGTATATTTAATATCAAGAAGGTGCTCGAATAAATATTCTATTCTCAAATATCATAGTTGTCAATTGCTAAACCGTGTTATTGTACGTATGACAAAAATTCTATCGAATGTATCTATACATATATACACATACATATACACACATATGCAATCCCTCACAAGGAGCCCGCAAAAGATATAGGTTATTTCCCGAAGAAAAATCCCCAAGTTCGTGTCCACAGTACTTGCACAACTCGATGGTATGAGTGAGTCCAACAGTTCTAGAATAGCCAGTAAATAGTCTGCGGGATTTCTGTGAGTGTGTATCAGCTACAAGAGCCGTCTGCGATGTTAACGTCAGGAATGATGTGAATCAAATCCAACTGCAGGTCTTTAGTGTATGGGACCAAAGACAACCGGACAACCGAAAGGTTGGTTTAACACAGGTTTATTGCATTGCATGAGGTTCCAGTGAAGCATGAGGTAATGGCGGTGATACAACTCAATATATACAGTAGCTCTCTACATTTGAATCTTGTAGCACGGTAGCTCATTGGCTGCTACCGGCGTGGCCTCGCCCAGGCACGCCTCTTTCTTCAGCTGCTGAATGCGGGGAAGGTTTTCCCGCGGCTGTCCGTGATTGAGCAATGTGAACCATGTGAGGCTGAACGCTCGCAGCTGCCCTCTATGGGCTGTCTGCTCGCGTTCCTTTACAGCTGGTATCGTTTGTATCTGGAGTGGTTACATTCTTGCCTTTACAGTATAATGAACATGCATACATACATACATAACATCCCTCCCCCCTAGGATGGGACGAAGTCCCGCAACCATTGTGGCTTGCCGCACGTGCGCTTGGGACGCGCTTGCGTCTGACCTAGTACTGGAGAGCCTGTGATCCCTGACTCCGCGGGTGCTTGTCCTGCAACGGGAAACGGGGATTCGTTAGTGGCTCCGTGGGGCGTCCGTGCCTGCCTCGCGCCCGGGGATGGGAAGGGAATGAATAGTTGGGAGGTGAACCCCTGCCTGTTGCTCTCTGACCCCGGGGATCCACCTATTGTGAACCGCGGAACCGATGAGGTCGCCCTTGCGGTTCGGCTACCTTCTGATCCCTGCTCGGGGGACCCTGAGACTGTGGTGGGCGGACTCGCTGATGCCTCCCGTCTTGGGGGTGTCGGTCTCCGGGAAAGTGGCGCTATATCGCATTCTAACTCACAGGGGCTACTGGGACTGGAGGTACCAGGGGCTGAACTGAAACCCCTCTTTTCGCTAGGACGGGTGGGGGACCACTCCGCTAACTCCCCCTGGTACTGTAAATCAACGTCTAAACTTCTATGGGCATCTGAATTTCGGGGAGACTTCCGCGGGGTATGAGTGTGATCGGGGCTCCTCCTCTCTGTCGGGGACTCCCGCAAAAGATCTCTGTGGATCGATTGCCTTCCCTCCCCCCTTGATGGGGACCCATGCTCCCCTTTTCCTCCCCCTTGGGCTAAACGGGTGGGGGAGTACCCTAACGCTGATTCGATGCTATTCTCGTCTGCGTCCTGCTCTCCGGGGACCCTGCGCCTGAGTTGGTCCACGTGTCGCCTCCACAGGAAGCCTGTACTGGTTTCTACGCGGTATGAGACGGGGCCGGTTTGTTCTACTACGGTGCCCGGCACCCAGGCTGGCCCCGCGCTGGCGTAGTTCCTGCAATGCACCGGGGCGCCTACGGTGAAACTCTTTGTGGGTTCCACCCCTATGTTCCGCCCCTTGTCCTCTACTCTCGTGGGGTCTAGCTTGGAGATTCCCGTGGCCAGCTTCCTGCGCATCAACAGCTCTGCGGGGGAGTACCCCGACGCTAGTGGGGTGACCCTGTATCTTAGCAGGAATTGGCACAATTTCAGGTCGAGGTCTCCGGGCCCCATGCGCAGTAGCGCGTCTTTCGTGGTGCGCACGAGGCGCTCTACTTGGCCGTTGGTGGCCGGGTGAAAGGGGGCAGAGGTGACGTGCCGAATGGCGTTGCGCTCCAAGAATGCCCCGAACTCGGCGGACGTGAAACAGCTGGCGTTATCGCTGACGAGGGTGTCGGGTAAACCGAACGTGGAAAAGACCCTCCTTAACTGCTTAATTGTTGTGGCCGAGGAGGTGCTCGAGACTGGAATGACCTCCAACCACTTGGAGAACGCGTCCACCACGAGGAGGAAAAGCGTTCCCCTGAACGGGCCAGCAAAGTCTACATGTATCCGGGACCAGGGCCCCCTAGCCGTGTCCCACTCCCTAGGTGGCGAGCGAGCCTCTTCTGGCCTTGAGCTTTGGCACGCTTCGCAAGTGCCGACCATGTGTTCAATGTCGGCGTCTAGCTGGGGCCACCAAAAGTAACTGCGGGCCAGCGCCTTTGAGCGGACGATCCCCGGGTGGCTGACGTGCAGCAGTTTAAGCACCCTCGGCCGGAGAGGCGTGGGGATTACTACCCGCTGTCCCCACAAAAGGCAACCCCTCTCTAGGGACAACTCTAGTTTCTTTTTGAAAAATGTGTCGAATTCCGCTGCTGGGGAAGACACGGGCCACCCTTTCTGTACCCAGGAGCAAACTGTGGCCAGCGTTTTGTCCTTGCCTGTCGCTTTGGCGATGTCGGCCGGTACTACTGGAGGGGAGTCTAGGACCTCTATCATTAAGACCTGATGGTCCCTCTCTACTTTGTCCACGTGGCAGCAATCCCGAGGAATGGGGGACCTCGACAGGGCGTCGGCATGGCTGATCTCCCTCCCGGGGCGGTACACCAACGCGTGCTGATACGCGTTGAGAAAAATGGCCCACCTGAGCATTCTCGGGGACAGGATTTGGGGTGTGGGCTTATCTGCGGTGAAAATGCCTAACAAAGGCTTATGGTCCGTCACTATGGTGAAGGGGCGGCCGTACACAAAATCATGAAATTTCTTGGTCCCCGCAATTATTGCTAGTGCTTCTCTGTCTGTCTGAGCATAGTTCCTCTCTGCTTGGGACAAGGACCTAGAGTAGAACGCTATCGGGGCCTCCCTACCGTTGTCCAGCACGTGGCATAACACCGCCCCCACCCCCACCGGGGATGCATCGCATATCAGGACCACCGGGCGTTTGGGATTGAAGTGGGTCAGTACGGCATCTGATGCCAGGAGTCGCTTCAGGTCATTGAAAGCCTTTTCCTGGTCGTCACCCCACTTCCATGCCTCGTCCTTTTTTAACAATTTGTGTAGCGGTTCTGCCACGGCTGCCTTCCGCGGGAGGAAGGAGTGGTAGAAGTTGAGCAGTCCGAGGAACGACTGCAACTCGGGCTTGGATGTGGGGCGAGGGGCCTTCTTGATGGCGGCTACCTTGGATTGGGCTGGTCTTATTCCCTCGGGAGTGACACGGAACCCTAGGAACTCAACCTCTGTAGCGAAGAAGACGCATTTGTCTTTCCGCAACCGCAACCCCGCCTTTTCGAATATTGTCAGGACCTTTCCCAACCTAGTTGCTAATTCGGCCCGGCTCCCCCCTGTAATCAATACGTCATCAAAGTAGGGTAACACCCCCTCTAACCCCTTCAGGAGGCGTTCCACAAGTGACTGGAAGATCCCGGGCGCCGAATTCACGCCGAATTGTAGGCGCGATACCTGGAACGCCCCTTTGTGGGTGACTATGGTCTGCGCAGCAGCTGCGGCGGGGGTCACCGGGAGTTGCTGGTAGGCTTGGGCCAGGTCGAGTTTAGCGAAGCACCTCCCCCCGTGTAACCTGGCCAACAAGTGGCTGACTACCGGCACCGGATACGCATTAGGGCGGATCGCCTTATTGATGGTGCACTTGTAATCAGCGCATATGCGGACCTCCCCGTTGGCCTTGAGAGCCGTTACAATTGGAGTTTCCCACTCCGCAGAATCAACAGGAACAAGAATCCCCTGGCCCACCAATTTGTCCAACTCCGCCTCTATTTTGTCCTTTAGTGCGAAGGGCACTCTGCGCGGTTTAAGTCTGATTGGACGTACTCCAGGGTCCAGGTCGAAAGTCACTGGGGGGCCCTTGAATTTCCCGAGCCCCTTTTTAAAAACCTCGGGGTGCGCGTCGCACACGCTCTGTATTGGATCAGTCCCGGCGGGGTGTGCTTCCACGGCGTGCACCCCCCCGATGAACAACCCCAGGGGCTGGAACCATTGAGTCCCGAGGAGGCTGCATTTACCTCCCTTGAGGACGACTAGGGGAAGCGTTGTGGTGTGCTTTTTAAACTGGACCCGGAACTTCCCAACCCCCAACACTGGGATGCGGTTCCCTTGCACGTCCTTCAGTGTGGCCCTCAACGCCTTGAGCTTGGGCCGCACGCGGGGGGCGATTTTCATGAATTCCCCCTGGGAAATAATGGAGTATGAAGAACCCGAGTCCACCTCCATTCTAACAGGGGCCCCTTGTATTACTACCTCAACGAAGTAACGGGGGTGCTCCGTGGAAACGCTGCAGACCGGCGCGTCGTCCTCGCTGTCGTCGGAGATGCGCCCTACTCCGTCCCGCGTCCTCGTGGTCCGGGTGCCGTCCTTTGGCCTCGTGGTGCGGTCCTGCCTCGTGGTGCGGTCCTGCCTCGCCGAGCGGTCTGGAGAACTCCTGGTGGCCTCGCGCCGTTTCCGGCAGACCTTGGCGATGTGCCCGCGCCGGCCGCAGTTGTGGCACTCGGCCTTGCGGAACGGGCATTTGGCGCGGGCGTGGGCGGCGCCGCAGCCGTCGCAGCGCCGGCCCTCTCTCTGGACCCTCCGGACGTCCTCGTCGTCGCCGCTCTCCGCAGACGAGTCCGCAACTCGCCGGGCCGCTCGCACCGAGCTCTCTGCCTTTGCGGGCTTCGGGCGCCAGTCCTGAAGCTCGTGCACCCCGGCAGTCGTGGCCTCCGCGGCCTGTGCCGTGTCGAGGACTTGTTGCCACGAGGGAGGCGGCTCCCTCTTCATCAGCGCACGCTGAGTCTCTGTGTCCCTCAGACCGCAGAGCAGGCAGTCCCGGAGGGTGATGTCGGGGAGCTCCCACTTGCATGGGCCGGCGGCCAACCGCAGGGCCGCGGCGAACTCCTCGACCGATTCCCCGGGTGCCTGGACTCGCCTCCAGAACGCGCTCCGAGCGGGGAACATCGCTATTGCTGGCCGGAGATGGGCGCGCAACGCCGCCAGGAGCTCTGTAGCTTTGAAGTCGCCCACCTTCCTCGGGGCGATCAGGTCCACCAAGGTCCTCTTGGTCTCGTGTCCGAGCATGCGGACGAAAATGGCCCTCTTTTTGGCCTCATCGGAGACTTCGAGCTCCACCAGCGCTGCGTTGAAGTCTATCTCAAACAGCTCCAAGTCTCCCGGCTTCTTGATCTCGTAGCCGGCGCATGTCTTGGTCCCGTGGGCAGCCATATCCCACCTTCGTCGCCAATTTAGTGTATGGGACCAAAGACAACCGGACAACCGAAAGGTTGGTTTAACACAGGTTTATTGCATTGCATGAGGTTCCAGTGAAGCATGAGGTAATGGCGGTGATACAACTCAATATATACAGTAGCTCTCTACATTTGAATCTTGTAGCACGGTAGCTCATTGGCTGCTACCGGCGTGGCCTCGCCCAGGCACGCCTCTTTCTTCAGCTGCTGAATGCGGGGAAGGTTTTCCCGCGGCTGTCCGTGATTGAGCAATGTGAACCATGTGAGGCTGAGCGCTCGCAGCTGCCCTCTATGGGCTGTCTGCTCGCGTTCCTTTACAGCTGGTATCGTTTGTATCTGGAGTGGTTACATTCTTGCCTTTACAGTATAATGAACATGCATACATACATACATAACAAGGTCTCCATCATGTGGGGTGCACTCATGTGGTAAATAACGGTTTCTCGATGCCCCTCCGGTAAGCGGACATTTCGAACGGCTTCCTCAAGAGTCTACGGATTTATAATAACAACATGGAAAAACATGTGTAATGCTACAATCCATACTACCATGAGTGCCGTGTTAAAAACATATTAAGAACACTAAGCATATTCAATCAATAAAGAACGGACAAGGTACATACCTAGAAGATGTTCATAGCGCGTATACGAACCTCCATGGTGCTTTTTCCTAATGTGTGCACGCGTTATTCTATCAAAGGTAAGTGCTAAATTTATATGCTGTTACATTAATTATTCACATGTGAGGATGATCAACCTGGATGTAAGGCATCGAGAAACCGTTATTTACCACATGAGTGCACCCCACATGATGGAGACCTGCAGCTGGATTTGATTCACATCATTCCCGACGTTAACATCGCAGACGGCTCTTGTAGCTGATACACACTCACAGAAATCTCGCAGACTATTTACTGGCTATTCTAGAACTGTTGGACTCACTCATACCATCGAGTTGTGCAAGTACTGTGGACACGAACTTGGGGATTTTTCTTCGGGAAATAACCTATATATTTTCGGGCTCCTTGTGAGGGATTGCATATGTGTGTATATGTATGTGTATATATGTATAGATACATTTGATACAATTTTTGTCATACGTACAATAACACGGTTTAGCAATTGACAACTAAGAAATTTGAGAATAGAATATTTATTCGAGCACCTTCTTGATATTAAATATACACTTTGCTATTTTCAATCTGTTCCTTTGGGTGTGTCGCCTTGCCTTTTTTCTTCTAACCTGCCAGGAGCCCTGCAGGTTGATGGCTTCTGAGAGTTTTGCTTTTAAAAAAAGGTAACCTTTCCATGCTCTGCTCCAAAAGAAGAAGGCCAGATTAAAACAATTTTTGAAGGCTGTTTGCTAAACTGTGTTTTGAACCCATATATTGTTGATGCTACACAAGATAAACCAGGGTTACCCAAACTACAGCCTGTATGGGCATGTTTTACTTCAACTTCCGGGAGCAATGAGGGCTTCAAAGGCCGGATGAATTGGTGTCAGGGCCAGATCCGGCCCCAGGCCATTGTGACCAACCCCCTGACCCATGTGACCAGCCCATGGCCCAAAAGGTTTGGGCACCCGTGAGGTAGACTGTTCCCTTTGCAAATATTAAGAATGACAAGAGGGCAGTGAGCGCAGGCATAGATGCAGCCCCACCTCCACCCTCACTGGATTTCTGAAGTGAACAGATTGTCCAGTTGCTGTTCTAAAATTCCAATATGTTTCAGAGTTCTTTCCAGCTGAAAACATTGAGCCAATTGTACTGTATTGTGGAGGATGTACAGCTGTAGCATTGCTGAGTGGCAGAGAATCTTGGAACAATGCCATTCAAGGGCCAACAGTAGGGGTTATTTCCTCCCCAGTGCTGACCTCAAAGTTCACATATGCTTGGTCATCTGTTTATTATTTGCACACATTAAGAAGCCTTGCAGATTTTATTTATATTTTCCTTTTACTGTGTTTTATTAGTTGTTATCACTCCAAATATTGAGAGCCTGTCAGTGGAGTTAGTTCACACATTTTATATTTGCAAATATATCTAAATATTTTTATTCATGCAGTTGAATAATATATTAATAGTTGTCTCAATTGCTATAAGAAAGTGGAAGCTTTTAGCACCCTCATTTTCAACTTCATTCCATGCACTTCTTCTTTCATGTCCAGATCAAATTTTGGATTACCAAAGTAAAGCCACTTTCTTGGCTTTGTCATTGACCAAAATTAAGTCTTCATTGTGGAATATTTCTGGTAGTAGTTGGCTGGGTTTTGTATCTCTCCACATTCACAGAGCATGTTGTTATCTGCCAGCAGTTCCCACTTGAGCATGTTGGTCTTATAATTAGGCACTCATACCATACCTGTCAACCGTGGCTCCGGACAATCCGGGACCTGTGCACAACAGTTCTGCACAAGTCGCATTCTACACATGCGTAGAAGGCTTTTACGCTTGCATAGCCTTCTATGCAAGCGTAGAATGGTTCTACGCAAGTGTAAAAGCCTTCTATGCATGCATAGAACGTGACTTGCGCAGAAGGGATGCGCAGTACCTCTTTTCCCCCGCTGCCAATTCCGGGGTTTTGGCAGCTGTGGGTGGGAAATGGCGAAAATCGGCACCAAAAATCAGGAAATCCTGGCCAATCCGAGAAGGTTGACAGGTATGACTCATACCCTCAGCCTATTTAGAGTCCTCGGAGTGACATAGGGGAGGTTGAGCTCCTCAGCTATATCCTCCTTTAATGTTGTTCCTTGCCCAGTTTAGTGTTCAAGAACCAAGACAATAGAAACAGCCGAAGTCTGGCTTAACTCATCTTTATTGCATGATGGTCAGGGGGAACATGTGTTAATGGCGGACGAACAGCTCATTATATATAGTGGCTATACATTTGAATGTGGCTCCTCGGCAGCTCATTGGCTACTGTCCGCGTGACGTCACCCTTAGTCACGCCCTTCTTGTCCAGGTGAGGTAGTGGCGGGAATCTTCCCGCGGCTGTAGGTATTTGGAGAATTTGTACCATGTGAGCTGGACGCTCGCTACTGCCCCCAGTGGTCACTAGCTCGCGTCCTAATACAGAAGGTTACAATGTTACTTTTAGAGATTGTTACATTCACTCATTCGTGTGGTTGCATTTACTTAAAGGCACATTACAATCCATACACAACACCCAGTGAGTTTGTTCCTCCATCTTTTAATTTTGTTTTGCTCTTGTCAAGAATGTTTGTTCTTGTCATAAAGCTCCTCCTGGATCTGAGCGAGCAGACTTGAGGCTCATATCCATTTAGAGGATGTCAGGGATCATTCTCTTGCTTGGTTTTATTGGTATCTGTTGGTACCTCTCTCCTTAATTCCATACACTGCACTATGTCTTTCCAGAACTGGCGCTGAAGGAAGCCACCTGCTTTATACACCACTGAAAGAGGAGTGTGGCCTCATGGAAGCTGAAGGCACCAGAGAGCTGAGGAGCAGCAAAGAGAAAATAGAATCTGTTGGGAAGAAGGCCAACGGGGACAATGAACCCTCAACAGAAACTCCAGGGAAGGAGGCAGTGCCAGATTGTGGGACTGGAGAAGAAAACCAGGCAGAGACTGAAGTAAGAGTAGCGGTGGGTGTATCTGGAATGGAGCCCAAAGAAGAAGCTGCTGCCTCTGGAATTCCAAAAGAACTGCAGGAAGGAGAAAAAGCCAAGGCCTTGGAGAGAAACACCAGCGTTTCCAGCAGAGAGGTGGGAATAAAATGTATCTCAAGTCATAGTTCTTCACTTCTTTGTTGCCAAATTCTCTCTCATTATGTTTTCCTTCAGTCAGTGTGGAGTACAGTTTTCAACCACATCGCCTTAGTTTCACACTCCCCCTTCTGTGTAATCTTTTCTGGATAGATTGACAGGCAAAACACTCACATTCACATGCGCACACACACACACATCTGCCAGTCACATGCACCTTATCCTCATTCCTTTCACTCAAGTACTTTGCATGTCTATCTAATGTGACAGTTTCTTGCCTAAATACATACAGCAGCAGAGCCATCCCCACTAAGCGCTTCAGAGCAATCACTTCGTTAGGTGATTTGTGGCATCTGTTTGTCTTGAAGGTGCCACAAGACATCTTGTTGTTGTTGTTTTTGTTAAGTTGTGAAGTCTGGAGGCCTGGAGGAAAGATAGTGGCTTGAACTAGAAAGTCAGAAGATGGAAGGACAGCAGGGAGTTGAGCAAACAAGGATGGGCAGTGATGTGCTGCAAAAAAAATTTACTACCCCACCATCGGCGTGGCTAACTCTGTGGGCATGGCTAACTCTGTGGGCCACGCCCACTTGGCCTCCCTATGCCATGACCTGGGATAGGGAGGTGGGCATGGCTGGCCAAGTGGGCATGGCCTGGGGGAATTTCCGCTACTGGTTCCCAGGCACCTGTGGGCACATGGAGCAGCTCAACACTGAGGATGGCTCACCCTAAAATTTTTGGCCCCAGACATAAGCCATCTAAGTGTACAAGCCACCCATTTATGTTTCCTTTACTTGTGGCCCCTTGTATACCCAGAGGCACTCCTATATATATTCTAATAAGAAGCTCAGGTACTTCAGTTCCTACACTTTTTTAGGAAGCTGTGAGAATGTAAGGCGGTTGTTGGTTTTGTTTCTTCCTGTCTTGGGCTTGCAGGGCCGAACTGGCAGCACCTCAGATGAGCCTCTCTCACCAGAACCAGAGGAAGAAGAAGAATATTGGCCAGAATTTACTCCCAGTTCTCCTGATGAGAGTCCACAAAGCCCAACAGGGCTCAAAAACGTGGAGAAGGGTGAGAAAATTATGATTCGTCACACTCAGTAACAGTGGTGCAAAACAGATCTGAGATTCCGTGTGTGTGTGTGTGTGTGTGTGTGTGTGTGTGTGTGTGTGTGTGTGTGTGTGTGTGTGTGTGTGTGTGTGTGTGTGTGTGTGTGTGTGTGTGTGAGAGAGAGAGAGAGAGAGAGAGAGAGAGAGAGAGAGAGAGAGAGAGTCATGATTTATTGTTTGAAAGAGTACCGAGCAAGGAATCCTATAACACACACAGAATCCTGAGAAGTTAGCTTTTTATTTTATGAGAGCAGAGGAGGGAAGAAACATGTTTCTAACTGTAATCATATTGGAAATATAACTGAAAAGGATGCAGAAGCTTGGGTATTTTTGTGCATTAGTGTGCATTCCCTACGATTTTCACTCGTGTCTCTCACTGTGATACAGTTTGGGAAGGGGAGCTTTGCAAACTCTGAGGAAAAGTGAGGGAGAAGCGTGAGAGGTATGTTCAGCCACACTGTGGGGAGATGTTTAACACTCCAGTTTTCTTCAATTGCATCTAGGTGACACCGCCTCTGGCTCAAGTGCCTCAGAAGCTGCTACTGATGACAGGTGAGATAATCTCTGTGAGCAAATGTAGCCCTGCTGCATGAGAGAACAGTCTTGCCTCATGGCTGGGACATCTGTAGTCTTCCTAAGGCTCTTCAGCTCCCGACTGCCCCACCAGGAATGAGACCTGAGAGAACTAGTAATTTAGGTCAATAAAACAGAACCCTGGTGGTGCAGTGGTGAAATTGCTGTACTGCAGCCAAAAGGTTGTGAGTTCAATCCTGACCAGGACATAAGGTTGACTCAACCTTCCACCCCTTTCCAAGGTTGGTAAAATGAGTATCCAGCATGTTGGGGGCAAAATGCTATTTAACTTGTGAACTGCCCAGAGAGTGCACTAAGTGTTACAGGCCGGTATATAAGTGTAATTGCTAATTCACCAACATTATGTGAGGACCAGGCTTTCCCACTCCTGCCATTATATCTTCTTTTTTCTAGTAGAAAAAACATGTTTGTAAAGGCCACCCGTTCCAGAATTATCTCCAATAAAATGCTAGAACTCAGTTTCTTATGAATGCCACTTCAAATTGTATTGGGGGAGAGCTACTTCAGAGTAGTCACTAGAAAGCAGCAATAGACTTATCCGTAGGCCAGTCAACATTTTTTCTAGGGCACAGAGTGGTGGACCTCATGCCGACATCCAGGATGGCTGGCAGAACATAACTCTGAGAGTGCTCCTTGTATTGTAGACTTCTACTGGAAAGAAAAACATATCCCAAGTCTGTGTTCACAATAAGTAAAAAATAACAATAGATTCCCCCCCCCCCAAAAAAAATTTTTTTTAAAATTTGCATCTGCTCAGTTGCCCTTGCATATCCTTTACTTGATGAAGCTTTATATTTCCATCTTTGCAAGATTATTGTATGGATATAAAAGGGAAAAGGAAAATATAAAGGAAAAAAAATCTAATTTAAAGTCCATGTGGATTAGACTATCCATAGAACTTTAACAGAAGATTCCAAACATAATTGAACAAAACAAAAGTCTTCCTTGTATAACTTGTATAACTTGAGATTTAGCAGTCTTGATAGGTACAGTGTTCTTAAGAAACATATATAAAACCTTCTGAGGCAAGCAACTTACTTTATTTACTAAATTCTATGAGATTATTAAACCTTTATTTCATCTCACATGAAACTTTGTCTTGGCAAATATCAAAATATAACAAAGTACTGTATTTTCTGGCATGTAAGACACATTGGAGTATAAGACACATCCCTTTATTACCAAAATAGTCCACTATAGGTCACTATATACAGTATAAGATGCACTCCATTTTCCAGTGTATTTTAAGGGGAGATGTGGGTCTTATACACCAGCAAATACGGTATATATAGTATCAGAATATTGCATCATAAGCCACATAACAAAAATTGGTCTCATCCCACCAGCAGAGTACAGTACTGTACGGTACTGTACAGTATACAGACCCTTTCAGGGTCTCATGTCCGAATCACCAGAGAAGGAATGTTTGTACAATTCTTAGGTTAGCCACTAGATGATGGCGTTATACTACAGAGTTTATTTCTCTTGCCAAATATAATTCTTTCACAGATGCTAGAATCCAGAGCAGCTGCCCCATGTATGACCATGAGCTTAGAAGAGAGCTGACTTTAGATTTCAGTCACTCAGAAAAAATGGACTGTAACAACATTCACATTTGCAAAACTACTTTTTCTTGTTACCGGCCCATCCTAATATATATTCTTTTTCTCACACGTTGACAGCAGGATCTGATAGTGAGTCATGACACTTACCTGATGACTTTATGTCAGGCTCTCTCTAAGGTCTTGTCCATACTGGAGCAATGTCCCCTGTTGTTCTGGATTGTTCTGATATTTTTTGGTGATGGTTTGAATAAATGGTCCCGGTATTGGAATTTACTAGACATTTGTTACTGGCTATGCTAGACCCTCCTAATGCCACCTGCAACTCTGGAATTACCCACCTGACGTCTTACTCCCAATACAGATTGCCTTCCTCTTTTGCCAGTCTTCTTTGCCCTTTCCTCACCTGTTTCCTTATTCCTTTCCTCCTTATTTTACATACCCACTATTGTCAAACCTTCGCATTTTCACAACAATCTTTCCTAATTTAATTTTTTTATTTTAAAAAACTGCTTAGTTTTCACTTTTACATGATGGTGCAAAAATGATAACAAATGTTCCTTTAAAAGAAGGCAGGAACATCTGGGTATCATCTTTTTGACCTCTCTCCACCTATTTCACTAGGTCCTCCCTTCCCTCCTTGTTTTATCTGTCCCTCACTCACAACATTTTTTCAAATTATTGCCACAATACATTTTAATTTAAATGTTTTACTTTTAGTTTCCACTTTTGCCCTGTAGTTATAGAATGACCAATAAGCAATTAAAAAAAAGAACACAGAAACAGCTGATATCTCAAGATAACTAAGCAGGAGCAGTAATGATAGTATAAGAAAACTATAAAGTAAGGATTTTTTTAAAACCCTCATTTTTGTCTGTTGACACTAGCTTCAGCCTTGAATTGTGTGAATACAGGGATGAAGTATATCATGGTTGCCAGAGAAGCTAAATAAATGCTCAGTGTGGATGGGCCTTAAGTATGAACTTCTTCACAGGTGGGTGAGTGGGTGGGATAACTAGGAGTTTTATGTGTTTTTATATGTTTTTAAAATTGTTGTAATGCCGCCCTGAGTCGGGTTTTACCTCAGTGGGTGGTATATAAGTGTGACTATCAAATTAAATTAAATTAAATTAAATTAATTGTTACAAGGATAGAATGGGGAAAAGGAGAAACAGATCATGGTAGAAATGATAACTGATCAGTAAATATATAATAACTTTCATTCCTGCTTTTGTCCAAGAGACCTGTAGTGAAAAGGAAGGATATAAACACAGCCTCTTTTCATTTTGAGGCTCACCCTGTGAAGAGATGGAGCACAGGTCCTGTAAGGGCCGCCACTTCATCCAAGGCCTCTCCTATCTGGCTCTGTCTTGCTTTTGGTTCTCAGCACTGAAGCAGAGGGAAAACAAAAGCAGCCCCCAGCCCCACCTGAGGGAGAAGCTGCCTCCAAGGAGAGGAAGAAGAGGCCCGCCTTGGACAGAAGGGAGATAACAAGACCCCGTGCACCACCCAGAGCTCAGTCCCGCAAAGCCATTATGGAGAAATTTGGAGGGTAAGCTTGTGCCTTAACCTCACCAGAAATCCGGAAGTATTTCTAATGGTTCCTCCTTATTCCACAGCAAACTCACTTAGAAGCTTTGCACTGCTGTGTTTTCTGTTTGTCACCATGACTAGGCTATACTTGTTATTTTAGGAGCAGAGCCTGCTTTGACAAACATGTACCTTGAAACCCATCAGTCATAAGAACTGGCCTCCAGTTTACACTTTCACTCATTCGCACCATGCATGCATTCAAATACTATATGTCCCTTTCCTGGTTTCTGTTTGATTTCAAAAGGCCAGATCAGGGTTCCTCAAACTTGGCTCTCCAAGTGTTCTTGGACTTCAGTTACTAGAATCCCAAGTCAGCACACCTGCTGATCAGGGCTTCTGGGAATTGAAGTCCAAGACCATCTGGAGAGCAAAATTTTAGGAACTCTGGGTCAGATCTTTGCAAAGCATTGTGATGTAAACTCTTGTATGTTAAAGAACAGGACGCAACTGCTGACAGCAAAGATTGAACCATTGGACCATAATTCCAAGAATACACTATTTGGCATGGCAAATACCATACTGGCTGATGGTTGCTGGGAATTATAAGGGCAAAGGGGGTTTCCAAAACTTTCCCAAAATTTTCTAATTTCCCACAATGCCCTGACTTAGGAAAGCTGTGGACATTGTGCAAAGTTCAGGGACTGGGTAGAGCCACCTAACTTGTGCTGCTTTAAGAGATGGCACTGCAACAAGTTCAAGGCTATCAGATCTTGGGGAAGTTCCATTTTTGGACCCCAGCTCTCACACAGCCATCAGAACTAATTTCTATGCCTCACTCATCCTCCCCTAAGGCAATTTAACCAAAGCAGAGTTGGATCCCAGCAATAGAGAATGAATTGAACCAGTACTTAGGTCAGAATCCTAAATCTAGGTAGAACACACCTTTCTTTTAGCCAGGGAGTGGGGTACTAGAGAGAAAGAAGTTCTGTTTTCCACCCACCCCTTTCCCTTCTTCCTTGTAATAAATACTTCTCCCCACCAAGGGCTGCAACTGGTCCTGCCCCCAACATCAAGAAAACAGGGGGTGCAAACACCGTGAAGACCATGCTGCTGGAATGGTGCAGGGCCAAGACTCGAGGCTATGAGGTAAGAAAGTGAGCTGATTTGAGAAGGAGGAACTCAGAGCACCCTTAACGAACCCTTCAGTTCATAACTCTGTTGTTCCCTTGAAATAAGCAAGGCACATTTTTGTTACCATTGGTTAATTAGGATTGGGTTGGTACCCTCAGTCTAGCCAAGCTTAGGCATTTGGTGATGAGCAACTTTTATGGGAAGTTAAAACCATACTCCTACACATAGTTCCATGGAGAATTAGTCCCACTGAGCATATGAGTGAAGATGCATAGGAATGGGCTTTTAGATTATTTAACTGGAGAAGTTCTACCACCCAGAGGTGAAGATAAGAAGGCTGGTATATTGTTAAAAATACAAATTGCATTGCAAAACTTCACCATTTAGATGCTACTAGTGTGTATTGATCTTCACTGTACAGTATTTAGTTTAGCTTTATATAGTAGA
The DNA here is from genome assembly GCA_035047305.1 of Bradypodion pumilum. Taxonomy (NCBI): domain Eukaryota; kingdom Metazoa; phylum Chordata; class Lepidosauria; order Squamata; family Chamaeleonidae; genus Bradypodion; species Bradypodion pumilum. Next base: position 374,383,041 of record JAWDJD010000001.1, read on the forward strand.
GACATTACCGGGAACAGTTTTAGGCATTGTTGTCAAAGCACTGGTTCTTATCATATTTCTGGTGCCAGCATGGAGAACTTGCTCTACCAAGGTGAGTTGTAAATAGTTGCAAAGACCTGAATGGAGGCTATAGGGAAATAACTGCTTTGGGGATCTTGGTGGATATTTACTATTTCTGGTATGATTGGTGTTCTTTCATCACTGTGCTAGGACACTACTCTGCTGTGCATGCCTTGTTATTTTGTTGTTCTTTTTGAAATTTATTTTGTAGACCACAAGATGTTAGCACTTATCGTAAATAGATCTGACCTTTTGGCATCACTATGGTATGTTTCGGTATATTTTGTTCAGCTGGTAGGTGTTTCCCTTTTTCTTTCCTTTTTCTGCTCTCATTATTTTGGTTCACTTTTGGCTTTTGTAAATGTCTGTATCAGTCCTTTAGGAACATCATTGTGTGATCCTCTTGGCAATCAGACATGAAGACTGTCCTGAGAATATAATGCAGTACAGTAAAACCCTGGTTTATGACGGAGGTCCGTTCCAACAGCCTCCGTCATCAACCCAAACAAACGTAAACCAAAGCACGTTTTCCCCTTAGGAATGCATTGAAAATTTTTTAAAAGTTCCAACCTGACCAAAAATACTTTTAAAAAATACAAAAAAACGTAGCAAAACATCCAAAAATGCCAGACACAATCGTCCCCCACCCCCACAAAGGGGAAACAGTCCCTACTGGACCAAAAACAATCCAAAAACTGCCTGAAAAAGCCAAAAAATTCAGACGGGATTGTCCCCCCACTCCCACAAAAGCGACGAAGCAATCTCCCTACCTTTCCCACGCTGTTGCTCCCTCCTGAGTGGTTTGTCCAGCTGACGGGGCAGTCCATTTTCCACCCCTACCTGGGGACCTTATCTGCTCGGTTCTGACCTTTGTCTGAGCATCCTGGGCAGCGCTACAGCCAAAAACATGCACCATGCCCAGGGAGTTCGGACGAAGGTCGGAACCAAGCGGATAAGGTCCCCAGACTCTCCCGGTGCCGGTAGAGGAGGCGGACAGTGCAGAAATAGTGGCAAAAATGCTGTTGGTGGCAGCAGCACCTCCGCAGTGGTAAGCGCTAAATTGCAAATTCTGGTGGAGGGGACGGGCACCATTTTAAACTCTAAAATAGCACCGGCTGCCATTTTAGAGTTTGAAATAGCATGATTTTGGATTGTAAGCCAAAAAAATCATAAACTGGGGAATTAATTTAATAAAATTTGCTGTCATAAACCACGGCAAATGTAACCGAGGGCAATAGTAACCCAGGGTTTTACTGTATATCTTCCATTTGCCTTCCACATCGCTGCATGACCCTTGTATCACTGATCCAGTTCCACAAATCACTTTCTGGTCTGAAGCCCTTTTAACATGCAAAGTCCTCATCAGCCCAGGCCAGTCTTGATGAAGCTGCTGCCCTCCATCAAGATAGATTCAAGTGGGATTTAATCCACTTGGGATCATCACCCTTCCCTGTGGACTTTGGCACTCAAGGCCATTAGTCCTCAGAGTTGTCAGATTAGTTAACCACCGCCTGACATTCAGCGTTGAATCACTGGCAGTATGGTCTACTCTAAGGTAAACAGCATTCTGTGCGCTCTGGTGTCTAGTCATGCCTGCCACATGACCACGGAAACGTCTGCAGAAGCAGACAGCATTGGCTCTTTGGCTATGAAACAGAGATGAACACTGAACCCTAGAGTCGGATACGACTGGCTTTCGAGCAAGGGTGACCTTACCTTTACTATTACCATAGCAGAATAACCTGGCCAGACTCCAACATGTTATGTTAGTAAAAAAATTCTACATTTGCAACTGTTTGGCCAGGTGTAAAAATCAATTCAAAGATTAACGAGTACACAGCACACAGCTGAAGTACACATTATCTAGCCAAAATATAAGTTATTTTAAATCTTCCCCACAGGTTGTTTATTTTGCACCAAATCATGCATTGTTATAGTCCTCTTCAAATAAGAGTACATGAATGCATGTGTCAGTGTATATTATGTCTCCTGAGTTTCTTCATAAAGAATCCTGCAATTCAAAGCATTTAATATTTTTAATAAGTCAAATTTAAGCACTATGACACAGGAGTGCTGTTTGATTCTCGCAAGAAGTAGACTAGCACGCAGCGTGTGGGTTAAGCATAGTGACTCTTTATTCAGATCGGGAGACAAGAGTGAGGATGTGGGGAAAGATGGTATCTTATATACAGCGGTTTTCCGTTTCAACAACAACAACGTGCAATGTGCCCCTTCCGCCCACACTTGTGGCATTCGGCCGTCTTGAACGGGCACCGTGAGCGGAGGTGCCTTCCCCCACAGCCTTGGCATGGCGCGATGTTGCTCCTTGAAGCTTGAGGGGTTTGCTGGCGAACCCTCCCGACAGTACCCTCCTCTGACGCATTGTCTGTATCCACTGGAGTAGCGCACTGCTGCAGCTGGACGGCCGACTCACCACGGGCAGGAGCAGCAGTTTCGGCATGGAGGATTTTTACCCCAGCGTGTGCAGCCTCGGACGCCAAAGCTTCTTCCAGGACCTGGGCAAAAGTCAACCTATTTCTCTTCATCAGCCGCCGCTGAGTAGCTTCGTCCCTGAGGCCCACGAGAAGCCGGTCTCTTAAGGCCTCCTCCAGGTCATGCCATTGGCACGGCACGGCAGCCTGTCGGAGAGCCGCAACGTACTCAGCTACCGTCTCCCCCTCCTTCTGATCTCGCCGGTAAAAGGCAACCCTGGCTGGGAAGATGGAAACGACTGGCTTGAAGTGTTCTCGGAGCACCGCCAGGATGTCGGTCAATGGGGCTTCCCTCAGTGCCTGTGGCAGCAGCAGATGCCCGGCCAGCTCAATCGTGGGCAAACCACAATGGGCCAGGAACAACGCCTTCTGTCGCCCTTCATCCTCGATCTCCCCAGCGATTACAAAGTTCTCGAACTGGATCTCGTACATGGGCCATGCCTCCGGCTTTGCAATGTCAAACGGTCCGATTGAAGATGCAGTAACAGCCATATCCCATCCTCGTCGCCAATGTTTGATTCTCGCAAGAAGTAGACTAGCACGCAGCGTGTGGGTTAAGCATAGTGACTCTTTATTCAGATCGGGAGACAAGAGTGAGGATGTGGGGAAAGATGGTATCTTATATACAGCGGTTTTCCGTTTCAACAACAACAAGGAAACATACCAGCGGACACTCCAGTTTATTACCCCATTTGGTCTCCAGCTCCGCTTTGATATGTACCCCTCCTTTGAAGAGGCCGCCCCTTTGGCGGATCCGGTTCACACGCTGTGTTCCTTTGAAGTGAGTAACACTTGGACACAACATCCCTCCCCCCCTTAGTGAGAAACAACCTTTCCCCAACGGATGGGTGGCCCACAAACTTGTCTGGGCCGCCCGTGCGTCTCAGGCACCAGGGTAGGCTCAACGGACACCCCAACAGGTTTGGAAGTGAGGGGAGAGCTCAGAGTGGCCCCCCCTTCCATTCCTGCCTCTGAGCTCGGGGTAGCTTCCCCTCCCGCCTCGGGCTCTGGGGAAGACGTGGGCAGGGGGTCATTAATTAAATCCCACTCCATATCACTCTCCATGTCTCCCCTTGTTTCCCCTTGTGGCTCCCTCCCTGGGCCGGAGTTAGAGTTCTGCCCAGGGATCCGGAGCCGCATTTGATCTGTGTGTCTCCTCCAAATCGCGCCATTCTCCATTTGCACTCTGTAAGACACCGGGCCAGTCTGCTCCAACACTTCCCCCCCCCCAACCATGGAGGCCCATTGGCATAATTCCTGCAGTGGACTGGTTGCCCAACCTCAAAACCTTTTAAAGTCGGAATGTCTATATTCAGGCCCCGATCCTCTTGGCGCTGAGGATCTAAACGGTCAAAAACAGTCGGCAGCTTCCTTTTCATTAACAGTTCGGCTGGCGACAAACCAGAGGCCAATGGGGTGACTCTGTAGGACAGCAAAAATTGACACAACTGCAGCTCCAAATCCCCAGGTCCCATGCGTGAGAGCGCGTCTTTGACCGTCCGTACCTGCCTCTCGGCTTGACCGTTTGTGGCAGGGTGAAAAGGAGCGGCCGTGATGTGTCTAATCCCATTACGACTTAGGAAACCCTGGAATTCAGCCGACATGAAGCTCGATGCGTTGTCAGTCACCACGATGTCGGGCAGGCCTAGATTAGTAAAGACCCGCCTTAATTTGCGGATTGTGGTGGCAGAGGAAGTTCCGGACACTGGGATGACATCTACCCACTTGGAAAAGGAATCTACAATAATCAGAAGTGTTGTTCCCCTGAAAGGGCCAGCAAAATCTATATGAATCCGAGACCAGGGGCCTCTGGCCGTATCCCATTCCCTGCGGGGAAGACGTGGTTCCTCGGGCCTTGATGCCTGACATTCCCTGCATTTCCCCACCCAAGCCTCAATGTCCAGGTCCAATCGGGGCCACCAGAAGTAGCTGCGCGCTAGCGCTTTTGACCTGACAATACCTGGGTGGCTAACATGGAATGTGCAGAGCACCTTGTTCCGAAGTACAGATGGGACGACTACTCTGTCCCCCCAAACCAAGCAACCCCGCTCCAGTGACAGTTCATTTCTCTTGGAGTAGAACACCCTGAACTCCTCAGGGGTCGGTGACAATGGCCACCCCTTCAGAACCCACATGACAACTTTTGACAGGAGGGGGCCTTTTTTTGTTTGGGCCGCTATGTCAGCAGCGGAGATCGGGGGAGAGTCTAACACATCCAACATAAGGACCTGTCCTTCCGCCTCAATTCGACCCACATACTCAACAGGGGATCTGGACAGAGCATCCGCGTGGCTAATGCTGATACCTGGGCGATGTTGGAGCGTGTACTGGTACGCCTGAAGGAACATTGCCCAGCGTAACATCCGCGGAGACAGGATTTGGGGGGTGGGCTTGTCTGGAACAAAAATACCTAGGAGCGGTTTGTGGTCTGTGATAATCGTGACAGCCCTCCCGTAAATGAAGTCATGAAATTTCTTCGTTCCAGCGATTATGGCCAGCGCCTCTCTATCAATCTGAGCATAGTTTTTTTCAGCCACCGTTAACGACCTGGAGTAATATGCGATAGGCGCTTCTTTCCCTCCCCCCATGTCATGGCACAGAACAGCCCCAACCCCCACCGGCGAGGCATCACATACAAGCAAAAGGGGCTTCTTCGGATCGTAATGTGTAAGGACAGCATCCGAAGTCAACAGCTCCTTGACTTCCCGGAATGCCTTTTCCTGAGGAGGCCCCCACTTCCACACCGCCTGTTTCCTCAGCAACTGATGCAGGGGCTCAGCTACAGTCGCCTTTCGGGGTAGAAAGGAGTGATAGAAGTTTAAGAGACCCAAAAATGCCTGGAGCTCCGTCTTCGAAGTGGGACGTGGGGCTTCCCAGACTGCCTGAACTTTGGATTCAGAGGGCTTGATGCCGGCAGGCGTGATTTTGAACCCCAAGAATTCAACCTCATGAGCAAAAAAACAACACTTCTCCCTTTTTACCCGCAACCCCGCATTTTGGAAACGCTCCAGCACCTTCCCCAGTTTAGTGGCCAGGTCCCCCTTGTCTGTCCCAGATATCAACACGTCGTCAAAAAAAGTCAGCACCCCAGGGAGACCCTTCAATAACCTTTCCACAAGAGCCTGAAACAGCCCCGGAGCCGTACTAACCCCGAACTGAAGACGGTTCACACGGAATGCACCCTTATGAGTAGTAATAGTCTGACACAACGCAGATTCCGGACTAACAGGCACTTGCTGATATGCTTGGGCCAAGTCCAGTTTAGCAAAACACTTTCCCCCATGGAGGGTGGCCAGCAAATGGCTAACCACTGGAACAGGATAAGAATTAGCTCGAATAGCCTTATTAATCGTGCATTTATAGTCCGCGCAGATGCGGATGTCCCCGTTCGCCTTGATAGCAGTGACTATAGGTGTCTCCCATGGAGCAGAGTCCACGGGCTCCAGGATGCCCTGTGCCACCAGCTTGTCCAACTCCACTTCAATGCGGTCTTTCAGGGCAAACGGCACCCTCCGTGGCTTCATGCGAATGGGTTGGACAGTTGGGTCCAGCTCAAAATTAACAGGGGCCCCCTTGAACCTACCCAGCCCGGGATGGAAAACATCTGGATAGCGTTCACACACAGCCTGAATGGGGTCGGCCTTAACCGCATTAATTCCCGAAAACCCAATACCCAGGGGCCCAAACCACTGCACGCCCAAAAGGTTATTCCTACCGGTTTTCACCACGACTAGGGGAAGCTTTGCTGAGATGGCCTTGAACCGCACATCAAAATTTCCGATTCCCAACACTGGAATGTGTCGACCCTGCACATCGGTCAGGTCGACCTGCAGAGCCCGCAGTTTCGGCCGGTCTGCTGGAGGAAGTTGAAAAAATTCCCTCTGTGAGATGATTGAGTAGGCAGATCCTGAGTCGATCTCCATGCGGACGGGACACCCTTGGAGGCGAACATCAACGAAGAACCTCCCGGACACTGACTGTACACCAGATGATGTCTTCCTTCCGACGCGGACTTTGGAAATTGGGTGTTCCGCCCTGCGCTGACCTCTGTCCCCGGGGTGACCTTCGGATCGCTGGCGGCACACCCGTGCAATGTGCCCCTTCCGCCCACACTTGTGGCATTCGGCCGTCTTGAACGGGCACCGTGAGCGGAGGTGCCTTCCCCCACAGCCTTGGCATGGCGCGATGTTGCTCCTTGAAGCTTGGGGGGTTTGCTGGCGAACCCTCCTGACAGTACCCTCCTCTGACGCATTGTCTGTATTCACTGGAGTAGCGCACTGCTGCAGCTGGACGGCCGACTCACCACGGGCAGGAGCAGCAGTTTCGGCATGGAGGATTTTTACCCCAGCGTGTGCAGCCTCGGACGCCAAAGCTTCTTCCAGGACCTGGGCAAAAGTCAACCTATTTCTCTTCATCAGCCGCCGCTGAGTAGCTTCGTCCCTGAGGCCCACGAGAAGCCGGTCTCTTAAGGCCTCCTCCAGGTCATGCCATTGGCACGACACGGCAGCCTGTCGGAGAGCCGCAACGTACTCAGCTACCGTCTCCCCCTCCTTCTGATCTCGCCGGTAAAAGGCAACCCTGGCTGGGAAGATGGAAACGACTGGCTTGAAGTGTTCTCGGAGCACCGCCAGGATGTCGGTCAATGGGGCTTCCCTCAGTGCCTGTGGCAGCAGCAGATGCCCGGCCAGCTCAATCATGGGCAAACCACAATGGGCCAGGAACAATGCCTTCTGACGCCCTTCATCCTCGATCTCCCCAGCGATTACAAAGTTCTCGAACTGGATCTCGTACATGGGCCATGCCTCCGGCTTTGCAATGTCAAACAGTCCGATTGAAGATGCAGTAACAGCCATATCCCATCCTCGTCGCCAATGTTTGATTCTCGCAAGAAGTAGACTAGCACGCAGCGTGTGGGTTAAGCATAGTGACTCTTTATTCAGATCGGGAGACAAGAGTGAGGATGTGGGGAAAGATGGTATCTTATATACAGCGGTTTTCCGTTTCAACAACAACAAGGAAACATACCAGCGGACACTCCAGTTTATTACCCCATTTGGTCTCCAGCTCCGCTTTGATATGTACCCCTCCTTTGAAGAGGGCGCCCCTTTGGCGGATCCGGTTCACGCGCTGTGTTCCTTTGAAGTGAGTAACACTTGGACACAACAAGTGCTGAATACTGCAGGCAACAAATGCCTGTTGGTGTATCATCCTTTACCTCTCCTTTCATTCTTCATTTCATTTCCACCTCCCTTTCAGACAGCATGGCCTAGGGTTCAAATTCCATTCAACCTTGATATTCACATTAGTGGCTGAGAGCAAGGAGCTTCTCTTGAATCCAACGTGCCTTATAGAATTGAGGTCATTACTGAAATGAGATAAGTCCATGTAGAAATGTGTGAGTGTTTGGAAGAAAGGAATAATAATAATAATAATAATAATAATAATAATAATAATAATAATAATAATAATAATAATAATAATAATAATAATAATAATAATAATAATAATAATAATAATAATAATAATAATAATAATAATAATAATAATAATAATAATAATAATGTGATCTATACTAATAAAGGAAAAGATGGAAGGCTCTGCCTTTGCTGTGATTCCAAGATTATGGAACACTAGCTCTTGGAATTGGTGTGTACATAATAAGCGGAGCTGAGGGGCATGCTCCCCTGAATTATTTGTTTTTTTTAAAATATATATATGTTAATCAATTTAAATTAGGCTGCAGCGGCCTGCTTAGCTTCAGGCACTGGGTGGCAGACTTCCCAACCAGCAAGGTAGCAGCTGTCATCAAGCCTGGCACATTTGTTTTTCTAAAGAGCATCCAGGCAGCTTTTCCTGGATCCCAGAGATGGCTGGGCAAATAACCTGCAGCCAGCACACCCCAGCTTCCTTCTATAGGGGCCCCTAAACTCTTAAAAAAATGTAAGAGAGTCAGAAAAGGTTCGGGTGAGGAGGAATGAAAACAGCAATGGGTAATCAGGAAGAATGAATACCTGAGTGGAGAAAGAACAGGCAGAAAGCAGGTAATGGGGAGGGGAGGGAAGAATAAAGGGGAAAGAAATGACAGAGGTAAGGAGAAAAGCATCCAAGAGAGTGGAGTAGGAAGGCACACTGACCAGAGGGAAGATTTGTGGGTTTCCAGCCTGTGTGGAAATTGGCTCTTCCTCCTCTTGTGTCCAGGCCATGATGGATCGGGGCCTGATACGGGCCGGAAGGTCCCGGAGGAGGCAGGTCAAGTAAGACACGCGAGGCAAGATGGAGCGAAGACCAGCGTTTATTGATCAAAAGGCTCTGAACTTTATACTCTGCCTAGCTCGACCGCGTGCATACGTTGTGTGTGGCCGTTACAGGAAAACTGCAAGTCTGCACTTTAAGATTACACAAGTTACACATTAGGGGTGACTTCATCAGGGGAAAGTTTCTTATTTATCTAATTTACTACCAGGGGGACATGTATTGTCTACTGCTATCGGGAGTAAACATCTGCCTAAATTGACTCTTGGGCTCAGAGTCTCTGCGGAGACAAGATTATCCATTACATGTTTATCGAGATCACCACCTGGTGATCTTTTGCCTTTTACTGTCCAAACTGCCTGTCAGGTCAGCGATCGGTGAATTAAACTCCTATTAATCCGCTCCCCAATTTCTGTCCCTTCGGAACCAAAGCTCCAAGGAGCGTTCCCCCAAGCCATGGTTCTGTCAGGGACAGTATGCCAATTGTGTGTGTGGAACCCACACTCCCCCTTTATTTGTTTGATTGGACCTGACAGATGACTCGCCGTAGGAGTGGCATGAGCTGACGTGGAGTGAGGACATTCTGATGTTTTCTCCATGGGGGACACCTTGACAGCAATGAGGGAATACATTGTGCGAAGCAGCAAACCATGGTGATGGGGTGCGGGCGTTGTGCTCACGCCTCACCATTGCTTCGGGAGCTGCACTGGTTACCAGTTTGTCTCCGGGTGCAATTCAAGGTGCTGTTTTTGACCTTTAAAGCCCTACATGGTAGTGGACCAGGATACCTAAGAGACCGCATCGTCCCAAGAGTGTCTGTCCGTCCAACCAGAGCGGACTGGAGGGGCTCTCTAATTGTTCCATCTGTCAGAGGGGCTCGCCTCTCTGGCACACGAAGGAGGGCCTTTTCTGTGTCCGCACCAGCTTGTGGAACCTCCTGCCAGTAGAGCAGATGGAGCTGCTGCCTTTCAGAAGAGAATTAAAAACCTGGTTGGTGGGGCAGGTGTGGGCCTCAGATGGAAGAGTGGCCCCTGCCTGCTACCTTATAAAATGAAGCCCCCATCTTTTTAATGTGGGCAGTTTTAATGTGGTTAGTTTTAATAGGTGGGTGGGTATTTTGGGGTTTTAATTGTTTTTAATATATATGTTTTAATTTTGTTGTGAGCCGCCCTGAGTCGGGTTTGCCTGATTGGACGGCATAGAAATTTGAACCATAAATAAATAAATAAATAAATAATAAACCGCTATCCCAAAAATTGCAATACCCACAATCGCCTTGAGCATTGTTTGCAGCCATCCCCATGGAAACCACGACCATAGCGAATCCCACCACCCCCACGTGGCATCTTCCTTGATATTCTTAACTAGGGTATGGAGATCTGTGATCTGATTTTGTACCTTGCGAGAGTTGTCCGTGAGGTTAAAACAACATATGCCATGGACAGTCTCGCAACCCAAATGGTGTAAGAACAGGAGGTAATCTATAGCTGCTTGATTATCCAATATAGTATGACGAAGCTCCGTTTGCTCTTGATTGAGCAGCGCTATTGCCAATGAGGTGTGATTAATGGCTTTTGCAAGAGCACAAGCCAGGTGACCAATCCTGCGAGCGTTGCCTACAGCTAAGCCTGGCATGCCGAACAAACTGACCGCCAATGAGACATATTCAGCTTTGCTCAAAAGCCTAATATTACTGTCACATGAACTATCCAGCTGGGTGGCACAAGCGTGCCGTGCGTGGGCAGCTATGTTGGCGCTTGGGGCAACCATATCCTTTGTGGGAAGCAACAGTGTCAAATGACTGATACAACAGAAGGAATCAGATATATTTGCAGGAATATAGTTCCAAGTGTGTTGGTTACATGTAAAAAAAACAGCCTGAAGGCAAAGTTACATGAACAAACATTAAGTCAATAGTCTCTGGGTGATTGCAAGTCCAAGTGCTGTGCTGTTGCCAGGGTCGAGGCAACGGTGATGTGGCCCTTTGACAGCGGAACAGCTGGTCATGCGAGCACAAGTTGAGTTCGGGCTGACCGCCACTCAGGGAGTGTACAGAGTGGCCGCATCAGCCGGTAGGACTTTTGTGACCTGGGTTCCCCAGTGCGCATATGTCGAGTACATGATCTTGTGAAACGGGCCAAATATCCGCTTCACTAACCAGTCACCGTGCCTGATGTGCGCACCTGGGGTGTGACACACTGGGATGAGACAAGTACTAAGGAGAGAGGCAGAATCGGTGGTCTGCCTCAGGCAAAAATCGGACTGATTGACGAGGTTCGCCTATCTTTCCCAGATGTTGTAGTGCAGCTGGGTAGAGTCTCCACCAGGCATCAGTTTTTTGGCTTCAAATGAAGCGGCTTGAACCCTTCCCCCCATAAGCAAGGAAAGGATCAAGATGATCGTTGTCAAGGAGTTAAAGGTGATCTGGAACAAAACCGCAACCACGATGGTCTCTGGAGTTGGTTCTGCATTCTGCCGCCGTATGATGTCAGTCGCCTCCTGGAACAGGGACTTGACCATTCCCCAGGTGATCTTTGGCGCTGGCATCGGCTGTCGTTGCCTCCTCCACCTGGTTTCCCCCGTCAGAGTCAATCCCTCCATCTCCGGCAGCGGGTCCGGGAACGCCTGGCTCCACGCCATTGGACTCGAGATGAGATTTCACACAACGAACTGGAATCCAGATGACACCTGAAGGAGACATAATTGTGGCATACCCTCTTCCCCACATTATGAGTGGTGCCGGGCCCCTCCAAGAAGGATCCGGTGGCACTCGATAACGCACCATAGGGCGCGGGAGAGCCTCCGTGCTACGGAAGTGCTTCTCCTGCGGAGTGCAATCTGAGAAAACATTGAGGTTGTTGTACGTGAACAGTACCTTGTTCAGACAATGCTGTGCCTGACCCTGATTTTTGGGGAGGGCTAGTTCCCCCCTTTCTGTTTGTTTACCAATGTATGACTTGAGCGTTCAATTCAACCGCTCGACAATCGCTTGCCCTTGTGAATTGTACAGAACACCAAAAGTGTGCTTAATGTCCCAGGTGGCCATAAACCTGGCCAGCTGCCTGGAGCTATAAGCCGGAGCATTGTCGGATTTCATGTGCCGTGATTTACCCATGGCCGCGAAACAGGAGAGGAGATGCTGTTCCACATGAGAAGCCATTTCTCCCTTCTGAGCCATAGCCCAGACAAACTGTGAAAACGTTCTATGCAGACGTGCATGAACTGCCATCTCTCAAACTGCGGAATGTGTGTGACATCCATCTGCCACACCTGGTTGGCCTCTGTCCCTCGTGGGTTGACACCCCATGAGGGCCCCCCCACCGCCCCTGCACACTGTGGGCAGGAACGGACTATGCCCTGAGCTTGGGAAAGTGGCAGGTTGAACTGCCGTGCAAGTGCTTTAGCATTTTGATGAAAAAATGCATGACTTTGAATCAGAGTTGTGAAGACTCCTAAAACTGATTTCTGCTGAATTTCCTTTGCGGCCACATCCGCTCTGCTATTGCCCGCAGAAATCGGGCCAGGTAAATCCTGGTGACTTCTGATGTGGGCGACATAGAACGCTTTGGTGTGGTTGCGCAAATGAAATTGAGTTGTGAGGAGAAGACCTAACAAGTTTTTGTCTATCGCGGGAGTGATGTAGGCTACCGGCAGACTGTGAAGCGAATTCCGGACATACTGACTGTCCGTAATTATATTCAAGCGTTCCTTGGCAAAGGTGCGCAAGGCAAGGTTCACTGCTGCCAATTCCACCCTCTGTGCGGATTTCTGTGGAAGAGTCAGAAGCATGCGCCAAGCCTGTCCCTCTTGCCAAGTAAGAATGCCATATGTTCGACCCCCATCAGTGAATACTGTCCGGGCTCCCTGAAGAGGAACCAGGGAGAATAACTCACACAAGCTGACTGTCTGCATCTGAAGTGAGACAAGTCTGGGGTCTTTCGGCAAATGGTATGCCAAACATCCCATGAATCCCTCTAATGCAATTGGAAGTGAGTTACCGAGCTGCATCAGCTGCTGGATCTGATCCTTGGTGAATGGAACAACGATTTTTGCTAAATCGTGCCCCGAGATATCCCTTGCTCTCAACCTTCCTCAGTAAATCGGCGCGGAAACAAGTTCCTGTGGAGGGATGATGTTTCGGGAAGAGGTGTGTGGTAAATACACCTATTCCACGATTTTCGCCCCCTGCTCGAAGTCTACGCCTAGAGCTCCGGAGAACATGGCTCCAGTTCGGACTATGTACAGGTTCAGAACAGGAGCATATGGCCCCTGACTAATCCTGTCCACCCATCTCTGGCTGAGAACTTGGTTGACCTTTTCGAGAGTCAAGCGAGCCTCTCGCGGAATGTGTATCCGATCTGTTGGCTGCTTACCCAGCGTTAGCAGCGAGAAGAGTGGCTTCAAGAGTTCCATATCTAGCCTAAAATACGGTCTAGCCCAATTAATATTCCACAGAATCTGTTGCAATTCTACGAGAGTGACTGAATCTTTGAGGTTAATTTGTGGCAAAACTGGTGCCGCGAAAGAAAGGAGAAGCCGATGGCCCAAGTATGAAAAGGGCTCAGTTCTCTGAACTTTCTCTGGGGCAATGAGTAACCACTTCTCCCCCAGGGTGGTCTGGAGGTCTTTAAACATTCCGCTGCCGAGTTGCGGCGCTGCGATCAAAATATCATCCATAAAATGACATACCAAGACTGTGGGGTGAAGGTTTCAAAACTTTCCCAGTGCGTCGTGAACATAAATTTGGCATGGAGTGGGTGAATTGAGCATCCCCTGTGGCAAATATTTCCACGCGAAGCATTGTGTGGGCTCTCTGTGGTTCACGACTGGCACCGTAAAAGCGAACCTTTCCCGATCCCTTACATCTAAAGGAATGGTGTAAAAACAGTCTTTCAGGTCTACGACCAGGATCTCCCAACCCTCAGGGATCATGTTCGGATTTGGGATGCCGCATTGAAGCGGACCCATTGGCTGAATACACTTATTGATCTCTCTTAGATCGTGAAGGAGTCGCCACTTCCCTGACTTCTTTTTAATGACGAATATGGGTGAATTCCAGGGACTGGCGGACTGTTCTATGTGTCCTGTGTCTAATTGCTCTTTAACCAGCTGTTTTAGGGCGACTAATTTTTCACCTACGACCGGCCATTGCTCTTCCCAGACTGGCATATTGGTAAGCCATTTGAGCGGTAAAGCCATTACCCGAAGGTAAGAGTGGCACGGTACTGTTGCAAGATGTCCCGCCCCAGAGATTGACGTGAACATCTAAAATATGCAGCCGAATGACCGCCGTGCCATCAGTTCCGGGAATCATGACTTCCACCCAATCTTGGCCCCTAAACGCTTCCTGGACACCACCTACCCCCCACACATTGGAGACCGGCTCAAGAGCCCACTCTCGTGGCCATTGACTCTGGCTGACCACGCTGACATCAGCTCCCGTATCTAATAGCCCATCAAAAGGTTTTTTGTTTAAAAATACCTTTATGATTGGCCACCGCTTCCACTCTATGTTGGTTTCCACTGTCGCTAAGACCTGGTATCCTTGTACTGCCCCTTCTGAGCTCGAGCGGTCTGCCGACCCATACTCTGAGCCTTTACTGGCTGCCTGCTGGGGGGTGACAAGGAACCATGATCAGTTGCGCTAATGTGTCTCCTTCGTGAATGGTTTGTGGTAGGTGTGTCCAAAGTTGAACCTGGAGTACACCTGAAAAATTGGAGTCAACGGCTCCTGGAATCACAAGGATTCTTCACGTTCCTGCGATACTGCGGGGCAAAACTAAACCTATATAGCCCTTAGGCAGGGGTCCCATGTATTGGGAACCAAACAGATAGACTGTGCCTGGCAAGTCACATGTGACTTCTGACTGGCAAGTCAAATCTAGTCCCGTACTGCCCATAGATCTGGCCTGTGCCTCCGGAATGCAGGATGGAATGTTCCGTGAATCTAATCGAGCTCTGACTCTCCCAGAGCAACTGAGGTCTCTGTTTGGACTGGGGCCAGAGGCAGGCCCACGCTCCGGTTTCCCAAAGTAGGACAGTTCCTGGCCCAGTGGAAGCCGTTGTTACATCGTGGACATGGGGTGGTCGGAGTTTTGGGACGACCTGTGTTTTGGCCATTACCCTTCTTGGATTGACATTCTCTAGCGAAATGACCGATCTTGCCACAAGTGTGACATGCTCCCTTGGTTTTGCCTTTGGGCCCCCTACTGCCTTGCACCGCCGCTGCTAACAGACCCATTTTGTAGGAATCTGTACCAACGTTGGCACAAGCTCTGATCATGTCAGTAAGCGTCAGATCGGGACGATTGCCCAGTGACTGCAAGATTTTATGGCAGTCAAGGTTGGCGTTGTCTTTTGCCAGCTTCATCATAAGCTCCTGTTGGGCTTGTTCATTGTCTATCTGCCTATTGACTGCTTCCTCCAATCTGTTGATGAAGTCCATGTAGGACTCCTGGGCACCTTGTTTAACTGCTGTGTAATTTTTGGCTGCTTTGCCAGCTGCCGGGACTTTAAGATAAGCCCTAAAGGCTGTCTCAGCCGCCAGGTGAAGCGTGGCGAGTGGCAAGGTGATCTGCGCATCGATGGTTTCAAACTGACCCAACTATCAGGGATTACTGCTCTTCCCATCCTGGCAGCCCTTGCCTGTGCTTCGAGTCAATACTCGCTGTCCCATAGCAAATACTGGCTTGGATTGAGCATCATTCTTATGACGGCCTTCCAGTCGTATGGAATGAGCATCATTGTCTCACAAACCTGCTGAAGTGTACCCCTAGTGAAACGACTCTGAAGTCCTGTTTCTGTAATTGCTTTCCGTATTGCCATGAGCAATTTGTACGGAACCGGCGAGTGGATCGTTTGCTGTTGACCAGTGAGGGCATCCATCTCTATGTGGACTGGGCATGACTGCCTAAGTTCAGCTAGTTCTTCTGATGATAACTCCCCTTTGATGGTTTACTCTTCTACCATGCGCTGGATGGAACTTTTAACTGTCTGGGAACTTTTAACTGTCTGGGAACCACCAGCGTTTCCCAAACCTTGAATTCCTTCAGTGGCATCTGCAGCTGCTGCTGAAGGAAAGCTCCCTAAGCCTCCCTGTTTAAGCTGAAGTGATGGATAGAGACCCATCGGGGCTGATGGTTCTGACTGCGCTGGGGGGTTCTCGGTCTCTATCCGGACTGGGTCTACCTCTGCGATAAGCTTTCTACACTTACTCCATGCGCTAATCACCTTAGCTGGGGCTCTAGGTTCTTGCTTAATGCAGGTCCCTATCCTGTCCCAAAGTTGGAGGCTTAACATGCCAGTTTCTGGATAAAACAGACAGTGCTCCCCCAAGTACACCAAAAGATCCGCTAACTGGGCGCTGTGAATGCGAGTATGATTTACCCTGGCCAGGGCCTTGAGTTCCATTATGTGAACCCTCTGGTTAGCAGTCGGACTTGACCTCTGTGAACAAGTCCCCATATTACCTGCCGGTCCGTTGAAGCTGCCTCCGCTGGACGAGTTTGACGCGTCTCAGATGTAGGTAACTGGATTCGGTGCGACGACCCTCTGGGAAGGACTCGGAACGTGGACAACCGCCACAGGCCCTCGGTGGCCTCTGCGATGGCGTCAGAGTTCACAGCCGACCCTGAGCAGAACGCCTTTTCCGATGCGCAAGATGCCTCAGAGCTTTGGAGCGTGCTCTGCCTCTGGAATGCCTCGCCACTTAGCATAGCTGTCATTCAGATCAGATGGCTTTCCGACCTGAACTGCTGCGCAACCTCCAGGAAGACTTGGACGTGGTTTTGGCGTAGAACCGGACCAAGGGTGTCGCCTACTCACGAGTAGGATCATGTTGGGGTCACCATATGTTGGATCGGGGCCCGATATAGGCCAGAAGGTCCCAGAGGAGACTGGTCAAGTAAGACACGCGAGGCAAGATGGAGCGAAGACCAGCATTTATTGATCAAAAGGCTCTGAACTTTATACTCTGCCTAGCTCGACTGCGTGCATACGTTGTGCGTGGCCGTTACAGGAAAACTGCAAGTCTGTACTTTAAGATTACACAATTTACACATTAGGGGTGACTTCATCAGGGGGAAGTTCCTTATCTATCTAATTTACTACCAGGGGGACATGTATTGTCTACTGCTATCAGGAGTAAACATCTGCCTAAATTGACTCTTGGGCTCACAGTCTCTGCGGAGACAAGATTATCCATTACATGTTTATCGAGATCACCACCTGGTGATCTTTTGCCTTTTACTGTCCAAACTGCCTGTCAGGTCAACAATCGGTGAATTAAACTCCTATTAATGGGAGTGGGCAAAGCAGTGGCAAATGAGCTTCAACATTAGTAAGTGCAGAGTGATTATTATTATTATTATTATTTATTAAATTTATATACCACAGTTCTCTGCCCAATGGGAGACTCAATGCGGTTGGGGCAAAAAAAACCAATTACATTTATAAACTGATGGGTTCTGAACTCTCTGCGACAAACCAGGAAAGGGACCTTGGTGTCCTGGTAGACAACTCAATGAAGGTGTCAACCCAGTGTGCCTCAGCAGTGAAAAAAGCAAACTCAATGCTAGGGATCATTAGGAAGGGTATAGAAAATAAGTCAGCAAGTGTCATTTTGCCTCTTTACAAATCTATGGTGAGGCTCCATCTGGAATACTGTGTACAGTTCTGGTCGCCACACCTCCAGAAGGATATTATGGAGTTGGAAAAAGTGCAGAGGAGGGCAACCAAAATGATTAGGGGACTGGAACACTTTCCTTACCATCTGAGGCTGCAACGGTTGGGCCTTTTCACTCTTGAACGACGGCGTCTAAGAGGTGACCTGATTGAAGTTTATAAAATCATGCACGGTGTGGACAAAGTAGATAAGGAAAAACTGTTTTCCCTATCGCATAACACTAGAACTAGGGGACACTCCATGAAACTTTTGGGTACTAGTTCTCAAACAAATAAGAGAAAGTATTTTTTCACCCAGAGGATTACTGGTCTATGGAACTCCCTTCTAGAAGAAGTGGTGACAGCTGTCAGTCTTGACAGCTTTAAGAAAGGATTAGACAAGTTCATGGAGGACAAGGGTATCAATGGCTATAATTATGGATACTTAAGGACAACCTCGGGGTTGGAGAGATAGGCAGGATATCTCTCAATGCCATTTCCAGGGAATCCTAAGCAGGTGAAGGCATCTCCTTGGGAATACCCTGAAGGAAATGGTGAGCCACTGTGTGAGACAGAATGCTGGACTGGATGGGCTGTGGCCTGTTCCAGCAAGGCTGTTCTTATGTTCTTATGTTCTTGATCCGCTCCCCAATTTCTGTCCCTTTGGAACCAAAGCTCCAAGGAGCGTTCCCCCAAGCCGTGGTTCTGTTAGGGACAGTATGCCAATTGTGTGCGTGGAACCCACAAGGCCAGAAGTGAAACTGCCAAAATAAAGGCACCTTTGGTGAATTCATTCCGCAGTTCCTTTTACCTGACCTAGTGTGAGAAAGAGTTGCCAGCAATACAAGGTTGCTGTTACCAGGGTACACCTAATTGTGGTTCAAAAAATACCACAGTGTTTGAGGTGGCTGTGAAATTGGCTAATGTACTATTCATTAAAAAAAAAACAGTAGCCTAATGTAAATACATTCCTCTTAATAAGCAGGAGTTGTGACTCTTTTGTGCTTATATGTATTTCATATCTAAGAAAACACACAAGGTGGAAACTGTTGAATTGTTTCCATTTTGTCCTTCTCTTCCTAGCACATAGATATCCAGAACTACTCTTCCAGTTGGAAAAGCGGAATGGCCTTTTGTGCCCTCATCCACAGCTTCTACCCAGATGCCTTTGACTATGCTGCCCTCGACCCAGCAAACCGGAGAGAGAACTTTACACTGGCATTCTCCACCGCAGAGTGAGCATTTTTCCATCCCAAGATAGAACTCCTATATCTGTGATGGCGAATCTTGGCACTCCACATGTTCTTGGACTTAAATTCCCAGAAGCCCAAGCCCCCATGAATCCACATGAATTGGTTTTCTGCGATTCATCTGGTCCGCGCCACCCTCATCACTTCTGGAAGTGGAAGTAAAATGTGCCCGTACAGTTAAGGCTCTTATGGGTTAACCCTTCCTCTGTACGGGCGCGTTTTACTTCCGCTTCCAGGAGCGATGGGGGTGGTGCGGGCCGGATGAATCACAGCAAACCCATTCATGTGGATTCATGGGGGCTTGGGTTTCTGAGAATTGAAATCCAAGAACATCTGGAGTGCCAAGGTTCGCTGTCAAGGTCCTGTGTGGTAGATGGAGATATCTGTAAGAACTGATCCACCCTTTTCCTCACAAAACTTCCCTGAGGCACTGCTGTTTGCTTCCATAAACATGTAAAAAAAAATGAAGCAATTTTTATTCTGCTTATTAGTGTCACCACTTCTAAGACAGATCACATAACATTTGGGGCAAACTCTGGAAATACTGTAGTCATATTTTGACAAGATCCACTAAAACCAGTGGGATGTAAACTAGCCCTAATTTATCTAATTTTCACTTATTTTGGTGGATCTAATCCAATGTTTTCCAACCTTTGGTTTTTAGACTTCAATTCCCAGAAGCCTAAGTCAATTGCCCAAAGCACTGATCAGCCAAAGTACTGATTTAGGCTTCTGGGAATTGAAGCCCCCCTGTGGGGTGTGGGCCTCACATTGGGAACCACTGGTCTAATCCAAGTGAGATTATGTCTGGATCCAAGTTGACTATCATTTTGACTCTGATGTGACCATTTCCCTGATCTCCAGATCAGGGATTTTATATAAATCTTGACAAGCATGGGAGACAGCCCAAAGCTCTGCAGAATTCCACAGGACAAACGCCTTAGGGTTCAGCAGTAACCTTTCAGCACCACCTTCTGGAAGCCAACCATAAAGGCAAGAACAGAATCAACAGAACACAATGCTCTGAATTTCTTCTCAAGATACCAGCCCAAGAGAATGGGATGGCTGGTACTGAAAGCAGGTAAAAGGGGGAAGGGGATGGGAAATACTAGGATGACACTTCCTATGTTCTCCCCCACCACCACCAACCAAAAGCCAAGGACAAGCTAGAAGCCAAAGGAATGGATGCAATCAGTTTCTCCAAAGATATCCTGGAGGGCTATTATCACTGCCTGCAGAAGAGGAGATGAGTATTTGTGGGTGGGCAGCTGCTTTACTGCTCTTCTCCAAACCCATAGTAGGTTTTTCTAGGAATGACCACCAACCCATTATCACCAGGAGGTTAACTGCTCTTAGGACCTATCTAGTCAACCTTCTTCTGTTTAGTGTTGGACCCCAAGAATGACAAGGTCAAGCTAACTGACAGAAGACTCCACTTCTTCAGCCAATATCAACAATTGATCCACCAAAATACAGCCAGTCAGTGTATGGAATACGTCAATTAACAAAATGGTATATTCCAAGAAGCCACAGATGCAACATAGTGCAAAAGCTCAACATGTGATACCTGTCCTTGCCTTCGAACCACACTTGGACTATGTGGCTCCATTTAATTTTGTTTACGACAAGGCTGTATATTGTCTCCCTGCTTATTTAACTTATATGCAGAGTACATCATGTGTAACGCAGGGCTGGATGAAGCACAAACTGGAATTAAGATTGCCAGGAGAAACATCAACAACCTGAGATATGCAGACGATGCCACCCTAATGGCAGAAAGCAAGGAAGACCTATGGAGCCTCTTGATGAGTGTAAAATAGGAGAGTGAAAAATCTGGCCTGAAACTCAACATCAAAAAAACCAAGATCATGGCATATGGACTCCTTGGCAAATAGAAGGGGAAGAAATGGAAGCAGTGACAGACTTTACTTTTTTGGGATCTAAGATCACTGCAGATGGTGACTGCAGCCAAAAAATAAAAAGATGCTTAATTCTTGGGAGGCAAGCTATGAGAAACGTATGGAATATAATAAAAAAGTAGAGACATCACCCTGCCAACAAAAGTCTGCATAGTCAAAGCAATGGCCTTCCCAGTAGTAATGTATGGCTGTGAGAGCTGGACCATAAGAAAGGTCGAGCACAAAAGAATAGACCCCTTTGAAGTGTGGTGCTATAGGAGACTCTTGAGAGTCCCCTGAACTGCAAGGAGATCAAAAGTCAATCCTGAAGGAAATAAACCCTGACTGCTCATTGGAGGGACAAATACTGAAGCTGAAGTTCAAGTACTTTGGCCACCAAATGAGAAGAGAGGACTCACTTGAGAAAGCCTTGAAGCTAGGAAAGTTCGAAGGCAAAAGGAGAAGGGGGCAGCAGAGGTTGAGGTGGCTGGATGGCATAATTGAAGCGGTAAGCATAGATCTGCCCAGGCTGTGGAAGATGGCAGATGACAGAGGAGCCCGGCGTGCGGTGGTTCAGGGGGTTGCAAAGGGTCGGATGTGACTGAACAACAAATACTTTTCATTATAGCTGTTCTCCAAATCCCAGGCTTACCTGCAGTATTGCATAAAATATACATTCTTTCTTCATTTTGTCCTTCAGAAGCTACATTATGCTATGGAAGAGAGGATTCAATGTCATGTAGGAAGCAAAGATGGTCTCCAAAAGCCATAGTAAGATCATTTTGACAATGAGGGGTGAAAGTGGCCATTATCAAACTATTAGAAAAAATGAAGTGTGCCTAACAGATAATCAAATAAAATATAGGTGCCACATCTCAGTTTATACCCTTCAGATATCCAACCTCTGTGGCATCTGGAGTGCGGAATGGTTTTTCCCTCTCCAACTGCAGAAGCACTGGCTCTCTCAAAAGGATAAATGGGTTGCTTACGTGTCTTGTTGGATAGACCACCATTTACATACCTACTCCCTTTCCACCCTACGCCAACCTTCTCCAGTGAAGCTTTGTTATATTTTTGAGATGACAGACCGGGCTCAGGAAGGCTCCTTGTATAACCAGTCTTCTTCATTCGTGTCCTGACCAAATCCTGGACTGCCAAACTGTTATGTATGCATATCAATGTACTGTAAAGCTATCAAGATATAAATGTTCCATCACAATTACAATGTATCTCAGCTGAAAGGAACGCGAGCAAGCAACCCCTTGGGGCAGCTGCGAGCGTTCAGCCTCACATGGTTCACATTGCTCAATCACGGACAGCCGCGGGAAATGCCTCCGCATTCAGCAGAATGAAAATACTCGCATTCAGCAGAATGAAGATACTCGCATTCAGCAGGAAGAAGATACAACTGCGAGAGTAAGGCGTGCCTGGGCGAGGCCACGCCGACAGTAGCCAATGAGCTACCATGCTGCAAGATTCAAATGTATAGTCCTCAGTATATAATGAGATGTACCACCACCATTACCCCCATGCTTCACCGGAACACCATGCAATAAACCTGTGTTAAACCAACCCTTCGGTTGTTCTGTTGTCTTTGGTCCCATACACTAAATTGGCGACGAAGGTGGGATATGGCTGCCCACGGGACCAAGACATGCGCCGGCTACGAGATCAGGAAGCCGGGAGACTTGGAGCTGTTTGAGATAGACTTCAACGCAGCGCTGGTGGAGCTCGAAGTCTCAGATGAGGCCAAGAAGAGGGCCATTTTCGTCCGCATGCTCGGACACGAGACCAAGAGGACCTTGGTGGACCTGATCGCGCCGAGGAAGGTGGGCGACCTCAAAGCCACAGAGCTCCTGGCGGCGCTGCGCGCCCATCTCCGGCCAGCGATAGCGATGTTCCCCGCTCGGAGCGCGTTCTGGAGGCGAGTCCAGGCGCCCGGGGAATCGGTCGCCGAGTTCGCCGCGGCCCTGCGGCTGGCCGCCGGCCCATGCAAGTGGGAGACCCCAGAAGTCACCCTCCGGGACTGCCTGCTCTGCGGTCTGAGGGATACCGAGACTCAGCGCGCGCTGATGAAAAAGGAGCCGCCTCCCACGTGGCAACAAGTCCTCGACACGGCGCAGGCCGCGGAGGCCACGACTGCCGGGGTGCAAGAGCTTCAGGACTGGCGCCCGAAGCCCGCCAAGGCAGAGAGCTCGGTGCGCGCGGCCCGGCGAGTTTCGAACTCGTCTGCGGAGAGCAGCGGCGACGAGGACGTCCGGAGGGTCCAGAGAGAGGGCCGGCGCTGCGACGGCTGCGGCGCCGCCCACGCCCACGCCAAATGCCCATTCCGCAAGGCCGAGTGCCACAACTGCGGCCGGCGCGGGCACATCGCCAAGGTCTGCCGGAAACGGCGCGAGGCCACAAGGAGTTCTCCAGACTGCTCGGCGAGGCAGGACCGCACCACGAGGCCAAAGGACGGCACCCGGACCACGAGGACGCGGGACGGCGTAGGGCGCATCTCCGACGACAGCGAGGATGACGCTCCGGTTTGCAGCGTTTCCACGGAGCACCCCCGTTACTTCGTTGAGGTAGTAATACAAGGGGCCCCTGTTAGAATGGAGGTGGACTCGGGTTCGTCATACTCTATTATTTCCCAGGGAGAGTTCATGAAAATCGCCCCCCGCGTGCGGCCCAAGCTCAAAGCGTTGAGGGCCACACTGAAGGACGTGCAAGGGAACCGCATCCCAGTGTTGGGGGTTGGGAAGTTCCAGGTCCAGTTTAAAAAGCACACCGCAACGCTTCCCCTAGTCGTCCTCAAGGGAGGAAAATGCAGCCTCCTCGGGACTCAATGGTTCCAGCCCCTGGGGTTGTTCATTGGGGGGGTGCACGCCGTGGGAGCACACGCCACCGGGACTGATCCAATACAGAGCATGTGCGACGCGCACCCCGAGGTTTTCAAAAAGGGGCTCGGAAAATTCAAGGGCCCCCCAGTGACTTTCGACCTGGACCCTGGAGTACGTCCAATCAGACTTAAACTGCGCAGAGTGCCTTTCGCACTAAAGGACAAAATAGAGGCGGAGTTGGACAAATTGGTGGGCCAGGGGATTCTTGTTCCTGTTGATTCTGCGGAGTGGGAAACTCCAATTGTAACAGCGCTCAAGGCCAACGGGGAGGTCCGCATATGCGCTGATTACAAGTGCACCATCAATAAGGCGATCCACCCTAATGCTTATCCGGTGCCGGTAGTCAGCCACTTGTTGGCCAGGTTACACGGGGGGAGGTGTTTCGCTAAACTCGACCTGGCCCAAGCCTACCAGCAACTCCCGGTGACCCCCGCCGCAGCTGCTGCACAGACCATAGTCACCCACAAAGGGGCGTTCCAGGTATCGCGCCTCCAATTCGGCGTGAATTCGGCGCCCGGGATTTTCCAGTCACTCGTGGAACGCCTCCTGAAGGGGTTAGAGGGGGTGTTACCCTACTTTGATGACGTATTGATTACAGGGGGGAGCCGGGCCGAATTAGCAAGCAGGTTGGGAAGGGTCCTGACAATATTCGAGAAAGCGGGGTTGCGGTTGCGGAAGGACAAATGCGTTTTCTTCGCAACTGAGGTTGAGTTCCTAGGGTTCCGTGTTACTCCCGAGGGAATCAGGCCATGCCAATCCAAGGTGGCCGCCATCAAGAAGGCCCCTCGCCCCACCTCCAAGCCCGAGTTGCAGTCGTTCCTTGGACTGCTCAACTTTTACCACTCCTTCCTTCCGCGGAAGGCAGCAGTAGCGGAACCGCTACACAAATTGTTAAAAAAGGACGAGGCATGGAAGTGGGGCGACGACCAGGAGAGGGCTTTCAATGACCTGAAGCGACTCCTGGCATCAGATGCGGTACTGACCCATTTCAATCCCAAACGCCCAGTGGTCCTGATATGCGATGCATCCCCGGTGGGGGTGGGGGCAGTGTTATGCCACGTACTGGAGAACGGGAGGGAGGCCCCGATAGCGTTCTACTCTAGGTCCTTGTCCCAAGCGGAGAGGAACTATGCCCAGACAGACAGGGAAGCACTAGCGATAATTGCGGGGACTAAGAAATTTCATGATTTTGTGTACGGCCGCCCCTTCACCATAGTGACTGACCATAAGCCCTTGCTAGGCATTTTCACCACAGATAAGCCCACACCCCAAATCCTGTCCCCGAGAATGCTCAGGTGGGCCATTTTTCTCAACGCGTATCAGCACGCATTGGTATACCGGCCCGGGAAGGAGATCAGCCATGCGGATGCCCTGTCAAGGTCCCCCATTCCCCGGGATTGCTGCCACGTGGGCGAGGTAGAGAGGGACCACCAGGTCTTAATGATAGAGGTCCTAGACTCCCCTCCAGTAGTACCGGCCGACATCGCTAAAGCGACCGGCAAGGACAAAACGCTGGCCACAGTTTGCTCCTGGGTACAGAAAGGGTGGCCCGTGTCTTCCCCAGCAGCAGAATTCGACACATTTTTCAAAAAGAAACTAGAGTTGTCCCTAGAGAGGGGTTGCCTTTTGTGGGGACAGCGGGTAGTGATCCCCACGTCTCTCCGGCCGAGGGTGCTTAAACTGCTGCACGTCAGCCACCCGGGGATCGTCCGCTCTAAGGCGCTGGCCCGCAGTTACTTTTGGTGGCCCCAGCTAGACGCCGACATCGAACACATGGTCGGCACTTGCGAAGCGTGCCAAAGCTCCAGGCCAGAAGAGGCCCGCTCGCCACATAGGGAGTGGGACGCAGCAAGGGGGCCCTGGTCCCGGGTACACGTAGACTTTGCTGGCCCGTTCAGGGGAACGCTTTTCCTCCTTGTGGTGGACGCGTTCTCCAAGTGGTTGGAGGTCATCCCAGTCTCGAGCACCTCCTCGGCCACAACAATTAAACAGTTACGGAGGGTCTTTTCCACGTTCGGTTTACCCGACACCCTCGTCAGCGATAACGCTAGCTGTTTCACGTCCGCCGAGTTCGGGGCGTTCATGGAGCGCAACGCCATTCGGCACATCACCTCCGCCCCCTTTTACCCGGCCACCAACGGCCAAGTAGAGCGCCTCGTGCGCACCACGAAAGACGCGCTGCTGCGCATGGGCCCCGGAGACCTCGACCTGAAATTGTGCCAATTCCTGCTAAGGTACAGGGTCACCCCATTGGCGTCAGGGTACTCCCCCGCAGAGCTGTTGATGCGCAGGAAGCTGGCCACGGGAATCTCCAAGCTAGACCCCACGAGAGTAGAGGACAAAGGGTGGAACATAGGAGTAGAACCCTCAAAGAGTTTCAGCGTAGGCGCCCCGGTGCACTGCAGGAACTACGCCAACGCGGGGCCAGCCTGGGTGCCGGGCACCGTAATAGCACAAACCGGCCCCGTCTCATACCGCGTGGAGACCAGTACAGGTTTCCTGTGGAGGCGACACGTGGACCAACTCAGGCGCAGGGTTCCCGGAGAGCAGGACAGAGACGAAAATAGTGTCGAATCAGCGTTAGGGTACTCCCCCACCCGCTTAGCCCAAGGGGGAGGAAAAGGGGAACATGGGTCCCCACCAAGGGGGGAGGAAAGGGAATCGATCCACAGAGATCTTTTGCGGGAGTCCGCGGCGGAAAGGAAGAGCCCCGACCACACACATACCCCTTGGAAGTTTCCCCGAGACACAGACGCCCATAGAAGTTTAGACGTTGATTTACAGTACCAGGGGGAGTTAGCGGAGTGGTCCCCCACCCGTCCTAGCGAAAAGAGGGGTTTCAGTTCAGCCCCTGGTACTTCCAGTCCCAGTAGCCCCTGTGAGTTAGAATGCAATATAGCGCCAATTTCCCGGAGACCGACACCCCCAAGACAGGAGGCAGCAGCGAGTCCGCCCACCACAGTCTCAAGGTCCCCCGAGCGGGGATCAGAAGGTAGCAGAACCTCAAGGGCGACCTCATCGGTTCCGCGGTTCACAATAGGAGGGTCCCCGGGGTCCGAGAGCAACAGGCAGGGGTTCACCTCCCAACTATTCATTCCATTCCCATCCCCGGGCGCAAGGCAGGCACGGACGCCCCACAGAGCCACTAACGAATCCCCGTTTCCCGTAGCAGGACAAGCTCCCACGGAGTCAGGGATCACAGGCTCTCCGGTACTAGGTCAGGCGCAAGCACGCCCCAAGCGCACGTGCGGCAAGCCACAATGGTTGCGGGACTTCGCCCCATCCTAGGGGGGAGGGGTGTTATGTATGCATATCAATGTACTGTAAAGCTATCAAGATATAAATGTTCCATCACAATTACAATGTATCTCAGCTGAAAGGAACGCGAGCAAGCAACCCCTTGGGGCAGCTGCGAGCGTTCAGCCTCACATGGTTCACATTGCTCAATCACGGACAGCCGCGGGAAATGCCTCCGCATTCAGCAGAATGAAAATACTCGCATTCAGCAGAATGAAGATACTCGCATTCAGCAGGAAGAAGATACAACTGCGAGAGTAAGGCGTGCCTGGGCGAGGCCACGCCGACAGTAGCCAATGAGCTACCATGCTGGAAGATTCAAATGTATAGTCCTCAGTATATAATGAGATGTACCACCACCATTACCCCCATGCTTCACCGGAACACCATGCAATAAACCTGTGTTAAACCAACCCTTCGGTTGTTCTGTTGTCTTTGGTCCCATACACTAAACAAACTCAAGCCACTTTCTTGGCTTTGTCATTGGCCAAACCCAAGTCTTCATCAGTGCATGTCTTTGGCAGTAATCAGCAGACCAATAAAAGAGCTGGATTCTGAATCTCTCCGCATTCACACTGTGTGTTGTTTTCTGCCAGCGGCCTCCACTTGAGCATGTTGGTCGTACATTTAAGGAATCCAACCCTCAGCCTATTCAGGCTGACATAGGGGAGGTTGAGTTCCTCAGCTATATACTCCTTGCCCAGTGAGCTCCTTCCTCCATCTTTTAATTTGGTTTTGCTCTTGTGTACCCTCAAGAATGTTTGTTCTTGCCATAAAGCTCTTCCTGGATCTGAGCCGGCAGACTTGAGGCTCGTATCCGGTTGATAATGGGATCAGACTAACTTATTCTCCGACACTCTCTCCCCAGGAATCTTGCTGACTGTGCACAGCTACTAGATGTGGATGATATGGTGCGCATGAGCGTTCCAGATAGCAAATGTATCTACACCTACATCCAGGAACTCTACCGCAGCCTGGTGGAGAAGGGACTGGTGAAGACCAAAAAGAAATGAGAACAGAGAGCAGACTTCTGCTCAAGGTTAATGGGAAATGAGAGACACATTTGGTGGGCCAGGTAAGGGTGAATTGTTCATCACAGGAGAATTATCACTTAGAAACCATGTCAAGACATTGCACAGTGGAAGACAGGTGCTCATAACAAAGGAATGGATCTCCTCAGTTGAAACATAGCTCACTGAATGTTACCCAGTGTTTCTTTGCATCACATATGCTGCACCTGTCAATTTCCCCCTGAGAAACAGGACTTGAGGTCTTGTAGCTGAAAAAATAAGAGGACTGTTATGCTGAAATAATTTGCTCCTCAGAAACCAGCAAGGGGCTTGGGTTCAAAAGTATGGGTGCAGCCCCTCTATCAAGTTAACAGGCCCTCCTGGCTATTTATTTTCACTTGTTCTGCTTTGGCAGTCATAGCAAAATCTGGGAAGGCCTGATTGGAGGAACCAAGTTATGATCCTATGTGCTTCTGTAAGGACAGAGACAGTTCGCATTAAGGGACTTTTTATTTCTTTGGTTTTCAGGGAGAAGACAACTTGGGATATACCTTGTGGAGATGGTATTTGTTCTGTAGCTGCCCGAGTACTGGCTTGGATCAAACCACAGTGGTTTGTCTTCTCTAGCAAGAAATGCCCACAATACACCAGCTTTCTGCCAGTGTGCCTTTGTGATGTGCAGGAATGGAATAATTATGCTGTTTACACTGGTGCTTCCTGGTCCAGCCATCTTTAGCAGTCTAGCCTCCATATAAGAATAGGCAGCGTCTGTCCAAAAGATGCATAAGCACCATCTCCAGCACTCACCACTGTCAACTCCCCTTGTGCTACCTTGGGTAAATAAATTGTCCTCCAACCCATGCTGTAATTACACTTCTCCTTAAAGAGCACCAGATCCATTAAAGCACAACTGCAGCAACTCATGACGACTGCCACATTTTGTTTTTGTATAGTTCAAGACCTTTTTTGCTTAAGAGAAAACTGTATAAACAGCTTGCATTGAGCAAAGCACACGTGTCAGCATTGTTTAGAACTGCAAGGTAAGCCAGCTGGTCCTCTGTATGCTTGACACTGTAACATGCTGTCAGATTGCTTCTGACTTAGGTGACTGTGAGAGGGTATTTTAAGTCTGTAAGATGTTCAGGAAAGGCCAACCCATCAAAAGGCATCCATGGCCAAAGGAGAATTTGAAGATTATCTCCTGAGCCCTAGTCAGTGGTGGGCATCAGCAGTTCGCTAGAACCGGTAGCAGAAATTATAGCTGGCCCCACCCATCCAAGTTTTGAAATAAAGTACAGTAAAACCCCGACTTACATATGCCTCGAGTTACATAAAATTTGACTTAAGAACATAAGAACAGCCTTGCTGGAACAGGCCACAGCCCATCCAGTCCAGCATTCTGTCTCACACAGTGGCTCACCATTTCCTTCAAGGTATTCCCAAGGAGATGCCTTCACCTGCTTAGGATTCCCTGGAAATGGCATTGAGAGATATCCTGCCTATCTCTCCAACCCCGAGGTTGTCCTTAAGTATCCATAATTATAGCCATTGATACCCTTGTCCTCCATGAACTTGTCTAATCCTTTCTTAAAGCTGTCAAG
This sequence comes from Bradypodion pumilum, assembly GCA_035047305.1. Lineage (NCBI taxonomy): Eukaryota > Metazoa > Chordata > Lepidosauria > Squamata > Chamaeleonidae > Bradypodion > Bradypodion pumilum. The sequence goes on from JAWDJD010000001.1 coordinate 374,412,447, forward strand.
ACTGACAGCTGTCACCACTTCTTCTGGCAGGGAGTTCCATAGACCAGTAATCCTCTGGGTGAAAAAGTACTTTCTCTTATTTGTTTGAGAACTAGTACCCAAAAGTTTCATCGAGTGTCCCCTAGTTCTAGTGTTGTGCGATAGGGAAAACAGTTTTTCCTTATCTACTTTGTCCACACCGTGCATGATTTTATAAACTTCAATCAGGTCACCTCTTAGACACCGTCGTTCAATAGTGAAAAGGCCCAACCGTTGCAGCCTCAGATGGTAAGGAAGGTGTTCCAGTCCCCTAATCATTCTGGTTGCCCTCCTCTGCACTTTCTCCAACTCCATAATATCCTTCTGGAGGTATGGCAACCAGAACTGTACACAGTATTCCAGATGGGGCCTCACCATAGATTTATAAAGAGGCAAAATGACACTTGCAGACTTATTTTCTATACCCTTCCTAATGATCCCTAACATTGAATTTGCTTTTTTCACTGCTGAGGCACACTGGGTTGACACCTTCATTGAGTTGTCCACCAGGACACCAAGGTCCCTTTCCTGGTTTGTCGCAGAGTTCAGAACCCATCAGTTTATAAATGTAATTGGTTTTTTTGCCCCAACATGCATCACTCTGCACTTACTAATGTTGAAGCTCATTTGCCACTGTTTTGCCCACTCCCCCAGTGTCAAGATATTCCTCTGGAGCTCCTCACAATCTCTCACAGTTTTCACTACCCTGTATAATTTAGTGTCGTCAGCAAATTTGGCTACCTTGCTTTTTACTCCTACCTCTAGATCATTTATGAAGAGGTTGAAAAGCAGGGGTCCCAGTACTGAACCTTGGGGGACCCCACTCTTTACTTCCCTCCACTTGGAGAAGTGTCCATTTAGTGCTACCCTCTGTTTCCTGTCCCTTAGCCAGTTGCTGATCCAGGACAAGACCTGTCCCTTGATTCCATGACTGGTAAGTTTATTCAAGAGCCTTTGGTGTGGGACCTTGTCAAAAGCCTTCTGAAAGTCCAGATAAACAATGTCAAATGGATCCCCCTTATCCACATGCTTGTTGACACTCTCAAAAAAATTCCAACAGATTAGTGAGGCATGATTTGCCCTTGCAAAAGCCATGTTGGCTCTCCTTTAGCAGTGCCTTCTCTTCTATGTGCCTATTAATTCTATCTTTTAGGATGGTTTCCATCACTTTACCTGGGACACATGTCAAACTGACCGGTCGGTAATTTCCTGGATCACCCCTGGATCCTTTTTTGAAAATTGGTGTTACATTCGCTACCTTCCAGGCATCAGGCACAAAGCCTGATTTGAGGGAAAGATTATATATTTTGGCTAGGAGATCAGCAATTTCATCTTTAAGTTCCCTGAGAACTCGTGGATGGATGCCATCTGGTCCTGGTGATTTGTTAGTGTTTAGTTTAACAAGACATGCAAGGACCTCCTCCCTGGTTATTTCTATCAGGCTTAATTCTTCGGTTTCCCTCCCTACGAAGATAGGCTCTGTTTTGGGCATGTGGTCTCTGTCTTCTTCAGTGAATACTGAAGCAAAGAATTCATTGAGTCTCTCTGCAATCTCTGTTTCCTCTTTAATAACCCCTTGCCTTCCATTGTCATCTAATGGTCCAATGGCCTTCCTAGTTGGGTTCTTACTTCTAATGTACTTAAAGAAGTCTTTGTTATTTCTCTGAGTATTTTTAGCTATACGCTCCTCAAAGTCTTGCTTTGCTTTCCTGATTGTTGCCTTGCATTTGTTCTGCCAGAATTTATGTTTCTGCCTGCTGTCCTCATTCGGACAAGCCTTCCATCTTCTAAATGAGTTTTTCTTGCTCTTGATCACTTCCCGAACAGCTCCTGTAAGCCACATTGGAGTCCTCTTGGACCTGGCAGTGCCCTTTTTCCTTTTGGGTATGCATTCCAATTGGGCATCTGTTATTGTTTTTGTAAACAGCCTCCATGCCTCTTGGAGTGTTTGGACTCTCTCAATTTTCCCTTTCAACTTCTTTTTTACTAGTTTCCTCATCTTTGGGAAATTTCCTTTTTGAAAATTTAAGGTCTCTGTGTTAGATTTTATCAGTGACTTGCGGTCTATGATCAAGTTAAACATAATTGAGTTGTGGTCACTGTTCCCTATTGGATCAGTCACATTAACATCTTGCACCAGATCCTGAGTATTACTCAGGATCAAGTCAAGGATTCTTGTACCTCTAGTTGGGTCTTCAACCATCTGTCCCAGGGAACAATCATTTAGCATATCTAGGAACTTTATCTCTTTATCATGTGCTGAACAACAGTTCACCCAGTCTATGTGAGGGTAATTGAAGTCCCCTATTATAACCAGGCTTCCCTTCTTGGATGCCTCCTTTACAACATTCTCCAACTGCCAGTCTCCCTCAAGAGTTTGGGTCGGAGGCCGATAGTATATGCCTACTGTTAGACCATCCTTGTGGCCTGGTACTCTTACCCACAGAGCTTCTAATGGTGACTCCAAATCACCTAGATATTCCAATTCATACGATTTTATCACTTCTTTGACATACAAGGCTACACTACCTCCCGTTTTCCCCTTCCTATCCTTCCTGTACAGTGTGTAGCCTGGGATAACTGTATCCCATTGGTTATCATCCGTCCACCAGGTTTCAGTGATACCAATATATCAATATTCTTATCTATTGCTAAGTATTCCAGCTCCCCTATTTTGTTCCGGAGGCTTCTGGCATTTGTATACAAGCATTTATATATGCTTTCCTGATACAGTCTTTTGAGTCCAGTTGCATTGTTAGACTGCCTCTTGCATCCTTCTGCTAGAGTGCTGGTGACTAGCTCCTTGCTCTGCTCAGTAATTTTTGCATCCTCCTCACTACTCAAGTACACACTTTCCCGAACCGGATGCTGCCCAGCTCCTGTCGGCTTTCCCCCAGACTTACATAATGATTTTACCCTAAAACCTGTGTCCTGATTTACACAATTTCCTATGGGTTTGTTTCGAGTTACATAAAGATTCATTTCCCTATGGGTTTGCTTCGAGTTACGTAAAAATTCAGTTCCCTATGGGTTTGCTTAAATTTACATAAAAATTTCATTTTTCCTATGGGTTTGCTTCTAGTTACATAAAAAAATTATTTTTCTTATGGGCTTGTTTTGAATTACAAAAAAATTTGATTTAACCAAAAGCAACACATCCTGCTACAACAGGATGCAACACAGAGCTTTTCCCCTGGCCATGTCCACCATACCACGCCCACAGTGTGGTAGTAATTTTTTTTGGAGCTCACCCATACCTGTCAACCGCGCGTCTAGCGATTCCGGGACCTGTGCAGACCGGGTTTGCACAGGATGCGTTGCACGCATGCGCGTGGGGGCTACGCTGCTTGCATAGCCTTCTATGCAGGTGGCATAGCCTTCTGTGCATGCGTGGAAGGGAGCTACGGAAGTATAGAGCCCTTCCACGCATGCACGCAACACGACCTGCACAGATGGGCTGCGCAGTGCCTCCTTTCCCCCACTGCCAAATTACGTGGTTTTGGCAGCGCGGGTTGGGATATGACGCAAATCGGCATCAAATTATGTGGTAATCCCGGCCAAATCGCGATGGTTGACAGGTATGGCCCTAGTCCAATTCACTGCCTCTACACATTTGCATGTCTGTCTGCTTCCCAGGAAGTAGATGCCACTGTGTTATACCATGCCCCCAAAACAGAGATTGCCCTCCTAAGAACAAAAGTGACAATGACCTTGGGAAAAACACATGGCCAGGATCAGGCTGTTTGAACAGCACCTGGAGAAATAAACTAGCAGTTTAGAAATACTTTCTCATGCCTGATGACAAGGAAAAACTGAGCAAGCATCATCCTGCATCTCTCTTGGGGCAATGCTGTGATACGTCATCCCGCCCCATGTTGTCTTGAACTTCAAAGCTTTGAAGGCTTTTCCACTGCTCATATTTTATTAGAAAAAGACATACAGGAAGCAATTGAATGATTTTTCACAATCACTTCTGAGAAATTTGGCCAATTATTCATATCTGCACAGACATCATGTCTCCCCTCCTCTCAGCCCATATGTGAATGGGGTGGGGCGGGGAGCTGTGTGTTCATATTTGACAAAAGGCATTCTGCTGTTAAATCAGATTCCTGGCGCTGAATCCAGTGTGAAGCCCTGGTGATTGTAAACTTACAAAAATATACCTGCATCCTACTACACTGTAGCAATGGCTATAGTGAACAATTCTTCATATAGCTGTATGCTCACTGCATTATGATCCTTGGCAAATAAATCATTATCCTTGCAAAAACCTCTTCAGAGGGGAAAAGGTTTTTTATGTGATAATAACCCTAACAAAATAGCAAGATCGTAGAAGCTATAGTCTAACAAGGTAACATTTTTGCACAGGTTGGCTTGGACGACAAAGGCTAGTGACCATGAACATTCAGATATATTCAGCACTAGAAGAAAGACTATTTTTATAATAAAAACCTAAGACTCTTCACCTAGGTGAGCCACAGGAAGGCAGCCTCACAGACCAGTTGATACATCTTTTTTCAGAAGGAAAGCCACACTCTGTTAAGAGGACTTGCTTCAAATTAGGTGGGCCGAGGACTGTAGCCTCAAGTTGCAATCCAAAACATCCTTGCCAGGTAACAAATCCCTTTGATCCAAAAAGGGCTTCACTCTACTTCTGCAGGGAAAACATGGTTTTCCATCCTGAAGTTCCAAGCCTCAATCCTTATCCATCTCCAAGTAGGATGAGGACATAATCCAGACACTCTGGACCCATGCTGCCAAGTCAGTTATTGACAAAACTGGGCTAGAAAAACAGATGCTCTGACTTGATATCAGGAAGCTTCCAATGCTTAGGCTGAAGCTATTAAAACTGGTTTCATATAAACACACACATTCTAACCATATCTTCAGAGCTTTGAAAGGTTACTCATATTTGGCAAAAAAGTACCTTTCTCAAGCTAGATGGAATCTTGTCAACAAAGCCTACTTATTTGGTACATTCCCAGGCCCATCCTATTTTCTAATTCTAAAGCCCCCATTAGTCACTATTTCTTTCTCAGCCCCGGTGACAAAAGGTTACTTGCCTCTTTATCATTCTGTTGCCTTTTGCCCAGGAGTGATTACACAGCAGGCCAGGTTATACTGCTATGGTAATAGAGTAGACCCTGCTGCCATCGACTCAGCACTGATCATCAGGTGGTGGTTAACTAACCTTGACACCCCTGAGGACTAATGGCCTTGGGTGGCAAAGTCCATAGGGAAGGGTGATGGTCTCCAAGTGCATTGACTCCATCTTGATGGAGGGCAGCAGCTTCATTTATACTAGCCTGGGACCAAGGAGGATTTTGTGCCAAGAGGGCTCAGGACCAGAAAGTGACTCACAGAACTGGATCAGTGGTACGGGTGTCACACTGCAATGCAGAAGGAAAATGAAGACTATTGTATTATATTGTCCCCAGGACAATCTTCATGGCTGATCGCCATGAGGATCACCAGTGTTTGGAATTGGATATGGCACTTGAAGAAGAAGATTTAAAAAGCAGGAAACTGTGCACATGCTGGGGTTGCAGCATGTGCACAGAAAGGATCCTTGGATCCCATCAAATGCAATGATAGGTGACATTTCGTCATAGCAAGCACCAATTAGTTTACATCTGAGAGTGGAGAATCCAAGTCCGACCTATGTCCTCTCTCTCTCTCAGGGCCCAAGCTGTTTCCACTCAGATGCAGAGTTAGTCTCAGACATTTGTAGTGCAAGCAAGAGCAATGTGGGTTCTTTCCTCTGTGTTACTTGGTTGGTCCAGTTATGAATTCAGCTGCAGTGCTGACTGTGGATGACTCTTCAGCTATCTACTGAAACAAGCAGGCAGAGGCCAGTTGGGTCAAGGGGATCATTCACTTGGCCGCTGCTCACTGAACATGCATGTGCGTTCTTCTGCTTTGGCCTGAAAGGTTTTGTGGTCCTCAGTGAATTCCTTGGCCACGTCAGGACGCAACGGATATTCTGGTTCAGGGTTATTCACCAGCATTATGAGTGCCTGGATCACTGCAGAAAAGGGGAGAGAAAGCCACAACCAAGAGTGAGCGAATGCCCTTATTCAGAGAATCAAACCAGCCAACCTTGCCAGCCTGAACCACAGGTGCACACCTGTCCCAACAGATGAACACATCTCCTGGTCATACCTTGTTCAATCTTCGTTTGGGGTTTCCAGTTTGTAACACTGATGATTGGCAGGCACACCTTGCCCATCTCATCCACATTGGGATGGTAGATCTGTGTCTTGAATGTCACCTTGGGAGGTTTGAAGGGGTACTCGCATGGAAATCTGATCTCGACTCTGAAGGCCCCTTGGTTGTATGGAGGGTCATCCTAGGAAGAAGGACAGGGAGGGCCATGAGTCACTGCAATCTAAAAGTGAGCAGCGACTCCCCAAAATGGGGGCACGTAAGAATAAAGAACCCAGCCCCACCCATAGCAAGATGAAGACACTGGAAAATATAAATCCTCTCTCAATAAACTAAATAGATGGATATACTGCTGCTTTCAAAAGGAGGATACCTGAACTATGTTGTCTGAAGCAACAGTGTCACTTGCTAATGTCTATACCAGGGATCCTCAATCTATGGCCTGTGGGCCATATCCGGCCCATGGCACTAAATCATCCAACCTGCAACACCACTCCAACCACTGCTGCCACTGCCACCTCAATCCTTGTCCCCTCTGCTTGGCTTGGCATGTCCCTACCAGCGCATCGTAACAGGACAGATGTTGTAGCAGGATGGATGAAGCAAGGCTTACAACATCTGCCCTGCTATGGAGTGCCAGCAGGAGGGGACAAGGATTGAGGAGGCGGCCGCCACTTATGGCCACCCACATCTTTCCCAGGGGCCACTCTGGCAAAGCGTGGCATTCCCAGAAGATGCACAGATGCCCGTGTCTTTCCCAGGGGTCACTCTGGCCGAGCGCAGGCAAGAAGGACAGCCTGAATCCCTCCTTCACCCACGCCATGCAGCTCCTCCAGGCAGGGAAGCGGTTTGCGGTGGAGTGGTGGGTGGCTCGGGGTGGCCCTGCCACCACTGGTGGCGGTGGGAGGGGGGCTCAGATGGTCCCGCTGCCACCACTGCCTGCAGCAGCAGGACCACCTCGAGCCACCACCACTCCAGGCCCTCAACAGTCTGAGGGGGCATGAACCGGCCCCCAGCTTTAAAAAAGTTGAGGGTCCCTGAACTATACTATCATTCCATTCCATCACCCTCAAAAGCCGCTTCCCCCACCCCACCCCGGCCAACGCCGAGACCAGCGGGGCTTCAACCGGTGGCCGGCGGAGGGAACGTGTGGCACCTGAGAGTGGGCTTTGTCCTTCAAAAGGCGAGAGCTGTGGCGGCGTCTCTCACTGGACTTCCCTTGACCGGGCTGGCCAGGAAAGAGGAGCACTAGCTCCATCTCCGCCAATTGAGGACATTTTCAGGACGCTGTTACTGGGTCTTGTCAAGGTCCATTAAGGTTGTGAGTCTTGGGCTTCCCCCCCCCCCCCCCCGTGATTTGTAATTCTATACTTGATTCTTGTAATTGTAACAGTAACTATATTATATTGCTGCATTTGTGGTTGATATATTGTATTATTGCATTTTGCTGTATTTTTGCTGTATTGTATCATTGTGTTACTGATTGTATGAATCCATGTACTGTATATATATTTGTATTACCCGTGTAAACCGCTTTGAGTCACCCACTGGGTAGAGTAAAGCGGTATATAAATTAAACATGAAATGAAAATCATGCCACAAAACCTGTGTAGCCCAGCCATTTCCCCAGCTTCCCCAAACTCACTGGAACAAGAAGTCCCTTCCAAAGGAGGATGTTTTTTGCATCTACTTGAATATCCGAGAAGCAACGGATCTTGGACTTCTTAATCTCATCCAGCTCCTAAAACAACAAGAGGCAGAAAAAGAGAATGGGAAACCAGTTTCTCAGTGGTCCGGCCCGCCTCGTAAAAAGGTTGGGAACCCCTGAGCCAGACCAAATTTTTGTAGGTCTCTGTCCTTGGCTGGAGAGAGGGAAAGAGGCAGCTGTTTACATCCCTGTAGCTTCTACTGAACAGTCACACACACCCCTCCCCAACCAGTTGACTCACAAGGTAATGAAAGTCCAAACTAAGGATCCATCCCCAACTCCCTCCCTCCCGCCCCTGCCCCCCATGTTATCAAAGTGATGAAAGGAGAATCATTTGTCCATTGCAACCCATGGAAACATTTCCACCAGCACAGCAGGTTAGCGGATCTAGTCAGAGGACACCAAGTGGTGGTGGTGGTGGACACTCACTTAGCCTTTATAGCCAAAATCACTGTGCATTTCTGGGCACTTCCCCTGCCCTGCCCCCCCCCCCCCCACTAAAAGAGCGTAACAGAAACCGAAAGTCAACACGGAGGTTTGGAGTTGCTTGAAAGCGAGGAAGCCTCCGCCTCCCCGGGCAGTACCCAGCCCAGCTGCCCAATCAGCTTCGCCCTTTCATTCCACAGGAGGTTCCCGATGCATAGGTTCGAGTCCGCGTTTCGCCTGTTTTTAAAAATCTTTTCTCCAAAAAAAGCCAAAGGAGGAAGTAGAAGAGTGATCAGACATTGAAGATAGAAGATTGGTATAGGGAAATGTGGGAGATAGCTTTGAATGATAAACTAACCTGGGAACTGAACAAAAAAAAGGGGGTATAGTAGTAAAAGAGAATAGATTTTGGCAAATTTGGCATTTATTTGTGGAATCCGGAGGTGACCAAAGCAAGCCAGTATAGGAACATTATAGTTTTTGGAAACAGTGAATGAATAAATGACACTGCATCCTCTAGGGCAATGTACAGTCACATTGGGTGTATAGTATTCTTGTTTAGAATATATTAAGATGGTCTAGAAAGGAGAGTTAACAAAAAGATAAATAAGATAAGGTAGATTGAAATTAGATGGGTTATTCAAATTTATCACTTTATTGACAATTATTGGTTGGTTAAAGACGGTATGACGTGTGGAATATTATAATCAAGGTGATGACTGGAGAGAAACATATATTTCTAGTATATATGGCTATCTTATCTTTATATTGTTCTATGCTTTTTTATTTTTGTTTTGTACATGTAACTTTTAAAACATAATAAATACTAAGAAAAAAAGCCAAAGGCAATTCATATCAAATTCCTCCCCAGGAAGTGAAGGAAGGAAGGAGCTTCCGGGAATTAACCCTTCGCTGACGTCCAGGCAGCCCTCCATTCATAGCTGTCAAGTATCCCTTATTGGCCAGGAAAACCCCTTATTTTACCCTCTTTCCCGCTGTCATCCCTTATTACTTAGACTGCAATGCCCTATTGCCGCCATTGGAGGGCAGCACAGGATAAGCAAAGCTGTCAAGTATCCCTTATTTGCCCGGAAATTTCCCTTATTTCCAAATCCAAAACTTGACAGGTATGCCTCCATTTCCCAAACAATCCCCCTCCACTCTGTTGGGTTTGGGCTGTGGGTTTTAAGTTTTAATTTGCAAAGCGACACCGAGCCCAGCGAAAGGCACATATGTGAAGTCTGAGGAGGGGCTGTCCGCCCGCCCGCTCCTGAGTTAGCTGTACGACAGGCAGAGATCCAACCGGTGAAGCTCCCATCCAGCTTCATAGGGGCTGCAGAGACATTTCTGCCACATAGCTGTCGATGCAAAGGAACCCCCCACCCCACCCCCCAAGCAACAAACAACAAAAAAAGGTGGCCGCCCACCCCTAGCAGGGAAACACAGACCCCACCCACCCACCCCCCAAGAGAGCCACCAAACCCTCCAGAACACCCCTCGGAGGCAAGGATGCCGCGTTCGCGACTCGAGTCGTTCCTCAAAGACCCGCAGGCAGCCGCGTCTCCCCGCCCTGCCCTCCCGATCACCGACGGGGGAGACACCCACGGAGTGCCCACCTTTACCTTCGCGACTCTTCGAGCGGCCCCCGCCATCGGACAGTCTTTCACGAAGCCGGATCCCGGTCCCGATCCACCCGACGAAGTGGCAGGTGGCTGAGGGAGCGGGGCGGGGGGCGGAGGGAAGCCACGCTTTATTCCCTCGATCAGGAACAGAAACTCATCAGGGCTGGATGGGTTTCGATTTCCTGTGTTTGACGCCTAAGGCAACCATCGTATCGCCGCCGCCACGTCCAGTCCGGGACCGCTCCCGGATGGATGAGGGGCGGCCACCCCTGAACCAGTATAGATGGTACGACCATGGGAAATCTAAAGGGAAAGTCACGGTGGACTAGACTGGGGACACTTCCCAGATTACCGGTGCCTGCTAATACAAGTGAAACTGGGAAAATTAGAATATCGTGCAAATGTCCATTCATTTCACTTAAAAGGTGAAACAAATATATGAGACAGACTCACTACATGCACAGCGAGAGATGTCATGCCTTAATTCGTTATAATTGTCATTATCATGGTGTACATGAGATTATGTGATGATTATGGGGTACATGAGATTGGGGGGTTGGGGTTTTCATAAACTAAGCCATAAGCATCAATATTGTAACAAAGTAAGACTTGAACTTTCTCGCTTTGCATGTAATGAGTCTATCTCATATATTTCTTTCACCTTTTAAGTTGCATTACTGGACTGAAAGAACATTTGCACGATATTCTAATTTTCCGAGTTTTACCTGTACCTAGAAGCCAGGAGCAGGTTATTTGTAAAGTTCATGGCTCTGGATTGCAGAGAGACTTGGCAATCACATAGAGTAAAACCTCGACTTACATATGCCTCGGGTTACATAAAATTCGACTGACATAATGATTTTGTGCTAAAACCATGTCCCGATGTACATGCTTTCCTATGGGTTTGCTTCGAGTTACATGAAGATTCTTTTTCCTATGGGTTTGCTTCAAGTTACATAAAAATTCATTTCCCTGTGGGTTTGCTTTGATTTACATAAAATTTCATTTTTTCCTATGGGTTTGCTTCAAGTTACATAAAAAATAATTTTTCCTATGGGTTTGCTTCATGTTACATAAAAAACTGATTTAAGCAAAAGCCTACAGAATGGACTTTTTTTGGTAAGTAGGGGTTTTACTGTACTGCCTCTGGGAATAGCAGCTAACCTTAGAGAAAATGAAGCAATAAATGGGGAAGACTAGAAGGACTGCCAAATGATTGTATAGTCCCTGTTACACAGAAATCCTCCCAGAGTTTTGACTCTGTGAGCGTGTCTCTATATGGAATCATTTTGTGGTTTGTGGTGCATTCATAATTATATCTGGCAGGTGAAACACCAGTGGTTATGGAATAAAAAGGAGACTGATTCTTGGGAGGCAAGCTATAGGAAACCTAGGGAACATAGTTAAAAGTAGAGACATCACCTTGCAAACTAAAATTCGCATAGTCAAAGCAATGGTATTCCTGGTGGTAATGTATGGTTGTGAGAGCTGGTCTGGACCATTAGGAAAGCTGAGCGCAGAAGTATAGATGCCTTTGAAATGTGGTGTTGGAGGAGAGTTTTGAGAGTCCCCAGGATAGCGAGGAGAACAAATAGGTCAATCTTAGAAGAAATCAACCCTGCCTGGGATAGGTCAAATAGTAAAGATGAAGCTAAAGTACTGTAGTACTTTGGACATCAAATGAGAAGAGAGGATTCACTTGAGAAAGCCTTGTTCCTGGGAAGGGTGGAGGGCAAAAGAAGAAGGGGCGGCCAAAAATGAGATGGCTAGATGGTATTGTGGATGCAATGGGCACAGAATTGGGCGGGTTGAGGAGGATGGTGGAGAATAGGGGTGCCTGGTATGCGATAGTCCATCTCTCTCTCTCTCTCTCTCTCTCTCTCTCTCTCTCTCTCTCTCTCTCTCTCTCTCTCTCTCTCTCTGGCGCTCAATCCATCATGCAGTACCTGCGTCTCGAACTGCTGACTTGCCAGCATTCCAGCTACCAAGGCGACCTTCTTAACCATTGAGCCACCACAGCCCCTATGTGTTGAAATGATGCCAATGCTGTGAAAAACTTGACTCATCCTTACTCATGTTTAAAGCTATGATGCCAGAGTAAGACAAGTCTGTCTTCTCAAGTAATTGATATTTTCATCAACACAAGAGAACTAATCATTCTAGTAGTGGTGGATATGGATAAATTCTTAAAAGGTGGCTATGGGGTGGCAGCAGCAGTAAAAATGTCACTGATCTTTCATAGACAGCATTATTCAATAATTAATGACAAGCCACTTCTGAGTATTCTCTCTCTTGAAAGCCTTATGGCAGGACAATCTAAAATGGAACAAGCGCTGGAAAATGAGACCCTCGGGCTAGAGAATGTTCAGTTGGCTAATGGGAAAGAGCAAAGGAAAAGGAGAATTTGTCCTGCTGCTAACAAGACAACTGGATTAAAGTTTAAAAGATACCTAGTTGCTGATGTGCATCAAAGCAAAAGGAAAGTCTGATATTGCACAACAGATACAATACATGGAATTTAAGAAGTATGGATCAAGGCAAGACAGATAATATAAAAGAAGAAATTGGATATTTAAATATGGTACTATTTGAAGAGAGCAAAAGAAAGTAGACTAGAATAGAACATTTTCAATCAGATAACTATAAAGTGTTTTGCTCTGGAAAACAGATATTAACAGATGCAATTTGGAGCCAGTTCAGTCTCAACTGATTGTATATCGCTAACTTTATTTCTCTATCTTTACAAGTTGTTAGCCAATCTTTTAATAAAATTACTTTGTTTTTAGCCAATACCTCTTCTACTCTAAGATCAATTATCAGAGGAAATGTCTTTAAATCTCTCAGCTCTGTAATTGGGGACAACCCTGGAGACAATTTCTTTTTTAACACTGTCCATGTTTTAAACAGGGCTTTTAACATTTTATTCACTGAACTGATCCTCACCTTTTTCATCTCCTAGTATTTCCCGCAATTCAATTTTCCCCCCAAATTGATTCTTCTCTCATTAAGATTTTACAAATACTCTTCAATTGAAATGCCCAATATGCTTAATGTTGGGGAATCCTAACCCACCCTTTTTCTGGGACGAATACTGGCTGAAATTCTGGCTTTTTCCCCTCCATTACAATAGTTGTTTATTATGCTTTGGAATACATTTAACTCTTTTTCTTTAATACTAATTTGTAGGTTATCAAATAAAAAATTTATTTTAGGCAACAATTTTATTGTACTTAGTACTACACGTCTGAACCACGATAAGTTTAATTTCTTATATCTTAATTTTTTTCTTTTAATTCTTTCTCCAACTTATCATAATTCAATTTCTTTAATTCATTATATTTATTTGAAATATATATCCCTAAGTATTTGATATTGTTCCTAATTTGTATTTTAAATTTCGCCTTTATGCTTTTTTGTACTTCCTCATCTTTGTTACATAAAATTGCCTCTGACTTATCCCAATTCACTTTGAGCCCAGTTACTTTTCGAAATCCCTCTAGATGAATATATACCTTCCCTAATGAACTTTAAGGATTTTTTAATGTTACTAAAGTGTCATCTGCATGTTGACTAATTTTTATTTCTTCTATTCCTATCAATATATCTATTTTTATTGCATGATAATTTTATACTTTCGCCTCTAAATATAGCCTTTATAGTATCCCATAAAATACCATCATTTACTTCATTCGTGTCATTCATCTCCCAATATTCTTCCCAATTTTTATTTATTGCTTCTCTATACTTTTGATCATTGAACAATTTTGAGTCATATTTCCATAATCCTCTTTCTTGCTTACCATTTTCTAACTTTAATTCCGATATTATTTTAGCATGATCCGATTCTTTTATCATACCAATTTCAATATTTTCAGCCTTACTAATCAAATTTTTAGATGTCAATACATAATCAATCCTCAAATAGGAGTTATGTACTTGTGAATAAAAAGTGTATCCTTTTTTTGTACCTCTAATCTCCCTCCAGACGTCATGCAAGCCCATTGTTTTTAACCATCTATCCATAATGTTTTTGTTGGTCCATGCATGCTTTAACACATTTGTTGTATCTAAATTTGCTCTGGTTAGATTGAAATCTCCAGCTACAGTTGATTTAACTGCTTTTTCTTTTTCTATCTTTTGACGTACATTATCCAAAAATTCCTCCTGTTTTTCATTTGGCACATAAACATTAACAAAAGTTATTTCCTCATTATTCACTATTCCTCTGATTATAAGAAATCTTCCTTCAGGGTCGGCAATCATATTTAATTTAACAAAACCTAATCTTTTTGAGATTAATATAGCAACCCCTCTTGCTTTGGAGGTGCCAAATGATTTCTCATAATACTCTATCCACCCTAGATACAAATTGTTTACATTGTCACACCAAAAATCCTTCCAGCCTATCTAAGCCTGTTTCAATACTACTCCTTTCATCATCATCTTTGTCTGACCCTACGTCATCCAATTCCACTTGTATTCTGCTCTTTTCTTTCTGTTCAAATGGCTTTGTAAGGTGTTGTGTTGTTGTTTTTTAGCACCTTGCACTTCAGCATTTTATCCATCTCTTCTCGATCCTTCTGCTCTCTCGAGAAGAGATGGATAAAAATGCTGAAGTGCAAGGTGCACAAAAAAACCTTACAAAGCCATTTGAACAGTAAGAAAGGAGCAGAATACAAGTGGAATTGGATGTCGTAGGGTCAGACAAAGATGATGATGAAAGGAGTAGTATTGAATTTAGACATTTGCGCGAGTATGTCGAGTCTCATTTTTGGGGCTCAGTTGGGGAGGCTAAAAACCCCTCTAGACACCTCTGTCTTCCATCATCCTCCTCAACCGGCCATCCAGCCATCTCATTTTCTGTCACCCCCTTCTTCTTTTGCCCTCCACCTTTCCCAGCATCAAGACTTTCTCGAGTGAATCTTCTCTTCTCATTTTATGTCCAAAGTACTTTAGCTTCAACTTCACTATTTGACCTTCCAAAGAGAAGTCAGGGGTTTTCTTTTAAGATCAACCTATTTGTTCTCCTCGCTGTCCTGGGTACTCTCAAAACTCTCCTCCAACACCACATTTCAAAGGCATATTCTTCTGCGCTCAGTTTTCCTTATGGTACAACTCTCACAACCATACATTGGGAATACCATTGCTTTGACTATGCGAATTTTGGTTTGCAAGGTGATGTCTCTACTTTTAACTATGTTCCCTAAGTTTCTCATAGCTTGTCTCCCAAGAATCAGTCACCTTTTTATTTCATGGCTGCAATCACCACCTGCAGTGATCTTGGATCCTAAGAAGGTAAATTCTGTCAGGGAGGGTGGGTTGTAAAAGAACCATGTGCTAATCCAGTGCTTCCAAACCTTTGGTTTTTAGGCTTCAATTCCCAGAAGTCTAAGTCAATTCCACAAAGCACTCATCAGCCAATGTACTGACTTAGGCATCTGAGGATTGAAATCCATATGTGGGGTATAGGAATCACAGTGCTAAGCAAAACATATGAGTCCTTTTGGTTTTCAAACCAAAGCTAGTAGCAGCTACTTGATCTGACTCACTGTTTGCTCATGTTCACAACCACAGAACTGGGGACAATGAATTATCGGATAGTAGCAATTTCCAAGCAAGACACACACATACACCTCTGAATGGAAATAACCAACCATGTTCTTGTGCACATGAAAGTCTTATTTGGCACCTGCAGAAATGTTCAAAATGTTTTGTTGCTTAACAAGGGATGCTAAGCTGAAGCAAAACAATTGTACTTTGCAGCTGCCAAAGAACCCCCGTTAGGCAAGTTTAACTTTTCTTCCTGGAACTAGGAGCACTGTTGCCAAGCTAACTTGTTGATTCTCAAAGGCAAGACAAATACAGGCAACTTCTTTCACAATGTTTGGACATTAAGTCATTCACTTCTTGCCAGAGGTTGCCTGTGTTTTGTTTGTTCTGTATATCATATGGCCCATGGTTAAGCTAGGAATTTCCAGAGAAAGCAGGTAGCCATCCTACATCATTTAGAATGACTGTCTCGCATACCTTTGCTGCCTTGGGCAACAAAACAGATAACAATTACTCTTATATACAGTAATACCTCATACAAAGTCCACCCCGTGAAAGAGGTGATGGCAGGCTTTCTCCTAATGAATTTTGCTTTTTCTTAAATGCCCCTGAAACACTGGGAGGGCCAGGAGATCATGCGTCTTGCTACATATTTGTTCTTTTCCATTATTTTTCCTGTCCGGATGCCTCTTGTCAGCTCCTCGCGTGCAGCTGCCTTGAGTCAATACAAAGAAGCATTTGGTTCCACTTTGCAAAAGCACAGGTGCAGCAGGGACGTGTTTTCCAACTTTTATATCAGCACTGGTGTAGCACTTATGTTTCATTTTTGAAAACAGGAACCTTATTGTTGGTCTTAAGAATTAGACTGGTGTAGATATCCCGTAGGATAGAATTGGCACAAACCGTCCTTGAATGGTTTGGGGTTTGGCGAACACGCCGCGTGCCCCACTAAGGACCATTTGGGGATGGAAATTGGGGGCACGGGATTTGATATCAGTTTATAGCTAGATTGATTCACCATGCTTTGGCCAGCAGTTCTGAGAACAATGGTTGTGCAGAGGTCACAGATACGTGACTCAAGGTAAACATACAGCAAGTTAATTAACTCCACAGAACCCCCGATCCCAAGAGTAAACCGTCATCCCATGTTTGCGTTAGATAGCTCCAGAAAAGCAGTCCATGCTTGGATTAGACCAATGGCTAACCTGTCTGGTTATTCCCTAGTAATTATCACCCCTGATGAAATGTGTATTGTACTAATTAACTGGTGTCGGGCCATGCTCAACCTTTTCTGCAAGTGGCCCAGGAAAGAGTAAAATTATGCTGCCTTCTGGTGAATAAACCACTGATCTTCACTCCATTCTGCCTCATATGCCGTTATTGATCAGTCACTTCCACAATCCATGGGCCGGATCTGGCCCACAATCCCAACATCTGGTGACCCCGAGACATGATCTACTCATGAGTAACGGCAGATCCAGGCCATCCGGCCCGACATTCACGGTGCTACTCTACGCTTAGAGTCATGTCCGTTTCTTCCCGGGGGAAGCAAGGTGGCTCAGGTCGGAAAGCCATCCAATCTGAACTGCGCTCAGCCACGAGGCGAGGCATTCCAGAGGCAGAGCATGCTCCAAAGCTCTGTGGCATCCTGCTCATCGGAAACGTGTTCCTCTCAGGGTCGGCTGTGAAACCCTGACTTCGTCGCAGAGGCCGCTGAGGGCCTGTGGCAGCAGCCCACGTTCCGAGTTCCTTCCCAGATATTCGTCATGCCAGACCTGTTACCTAACCTCAGACGCGTCGCTTCATTCCGAGGAGGAAAACTTCAAAGGACCGGCAGGTAACATGGGGACTTGTCCTCAGCGACAACGTCCGACCACTAACCAGAGAACTCACTTAATGGAGTTCAAGGCCCTGGCCAGGGTAAACCGTACACGCATTCACAGCGCCCAGTTAGCGGATCTTTTGGTGTACTTGGGGGGAAATTGTCTGTTTCATCCAGAGACAGGCGTGCTTAGTCTCCAACTTTGGGGTAGGATAGGGACCTTCATCAGCAAAGTGCCAAGAGCTTCAACACAATTCATCACATGGAGCCAGTATAGAAAAGTCATCAGATAAGTCCAGGTGGGGGCCAAGTCAGCAGTTAATAATGAGCCATCAGTTAATGCCCGAGCATGTCCCTACCCGAATAGCCAACACCAGCATGGGGGCAGGAAGAACCTAGGGAGCTCAGACCCCTTAAGGGCAGCCCAACAGAGGAGTAAGGCAGAGTCATGCGAACATCCAGCAGCGCACCTGGCTAACATCCAGCTGCCGTGTTCAGCCTGTCTTAAGGCAGACACACGTTCAGGCAGACAGACTATTGTCTACCTGCCTGCTCAGCGCCCACTGCTCACGGAAATCTGCACGGCCCCTGGCCACGCAGGGCTCCAGAGCAAACCCTTTACCACACTCAGGCGCAGAGCAGTGCCAAAATCCAAAGGCGCCGGCTTCCAGTGTGAAAAAATGAGACACTTTAGAAGAGAATGCCAATCTAGACCAGGCAGATCTTCAAAAGGTTGTCCAAAAAAGCCTAAAACCAAATGGCCACACTGGCGCTGGAGGGCGAGACAGCACCGAGATCCGGGAATCCGGCCCTCCAGCATGCATCTGGCCCAGGTTCGAAAGGAGGCAGTCATCGCCCTGGCTATGCCAGAAAAACCATCCCAGCAGTAGTACCCCAAGCTCTTCCAAGGCACAGGCACTCCTAAGCAGAAGCACCCAGATGGTTGTAAGGGCCAGCTGTGTATAAGTCATCTCGTCATGTGCAGGATAGAACACTGCAGATTGGGGGAGGAATGTGCAAATGCATAAATGAATGTGTGTATGCGTGGTGCACCACTGAATGTATGACTGCAAGAACCGTGTATGATTGCAAAAGCTTTGTCTCTATGACCACAGTATGATTGCAAAAGTGTTCCTTGTGTGTGTCTGCATGGTAACGTTACAATAAGATATTCTTTGTCCACAGTATGATTGCAGAAGTGTTTTTATTCTTTGTATGCATCTGCATGGTAATGTTGCAAAGAGAATATCAGGTATTATGTGTTAGACGGTTTGAACTCTGTTCATGGGCAGGAACCATTTAAAGTTTGAGAAAGCATGGTGAGCAAAACCTCTTTGCCTTGCCTGCTTAGCAGCTTAAGGCACCAAGGGCAATGAAAGCAGGAGGGGGGGGGGGGGATCCTAACCTGCAACAGGGCAAAGTGACCCCCCCCCTTTTCTATTCAGCCAAAGGCTGTCTTTTGGATATGCCAGGGAGAGACCTTTCCTTGTCAAAGGATTAAGCCACTCTTAAGAACCAGTTTTGCAATCCAATCCGTGCCACTCAGGCAAACAGATAATTGGAAATGATAAAAGCCTTGCATTATAAAAACCTGCCTGAAAGAGATGATTTTATTTTCTGAATCGCGAACTGAAAATAAAATCACTTCCATGAGTTTTTCATTCAAGCCAGGTGTTCTCACGAGGAAGGAAAAATCTTCATTAACTATGGGGCCTCTCTATTTCTGTATTTTTTGAACCCCTATTTCGGTGTTTAAGTGCCTTTTAAATGTCTCTCAAATACTTTCAAATCACATGTTTTGTTAAGCGTACATTTTTGTCTAGCATTGCCTTAATGTGTTTAATGAGTTAAAGCTCACTCCAATGGAATTTTGATCTAGGAAAAGGATCACTAACCCCTTGCTTTTCGGGCAGTTAAAACTGCTCACCTTATAGCCAGGAATTCTCAACCTTTTAGAGTCAGGGGCTAGGTTCCGCGGCCTCAGGCAGCTTCGGAGGTCCGGACGGTCATCCTGCCCTTCCTTCACCACGCAGCCCTTCTTGGCTTGGTGGAGGTGATGGCAGAACAATGCTGTGGGCCAGGTTGAGAATTCCCGTTTAAACTCTTCTTCATTCTCTTAAGAAAGCTGTTGTTCTGGTATTTTGACTTTAACCCATGTAGAGCAATTTACTCCCTGTACCCCTTTCACAGGAAGAAGCACGCAAACGTTGCGATTCAGAAAATGCTTAATCTTTACCTTTTTACAGGAATGACTCTTGAATTTCTTACAAAACTCCTCTCCAGGCCTTAAAAGCAACCAATTTATTTCTCTCTACTTTAGATAGTCTTAAATTGCATCCTTTCACAGGTTCCTGAGTTAATTATTGGTAGGGATTCCTCCACAGGAGAATCCTAGCCAACTGTCTTAATTATCTGACCTAATCTGATCTCATTATCTGATAAGAATTTTGCTTTCTCATTATGTTAACTTCTGAGTTCTTTTCCTCATGTCAGTGGAACTCCCTGCTTGAAACGCTCAACCTGTGTCTTTTTTTCATTTTAACATATTGTTTCTTTGCATATTGTCTCTTTACAGCATGGTACATCAAAGATTGTTTCGGCTTTTTGTTTTTAATAAGTCTTAGTCTGTCATTTCTAGTATGACATGCCCAGCTTAGGCAATGACACATCCTGCCTCCTCCAGAGCTGGGGGGGGGGGAGGATTGGCCACTGAGCTCCTGCAGAGAGCCAGACCTTAGCTGGCGGCCAAAGGCTGCCTAAAGAATTCAGTCAAATAAGCAGAAGTGGGCCAGGTCACGTTTGTGATGCAATTGGCCATCTTCCCAGCCACCGCTGGGCCATATGTCCCATCCTGCACATAGAATGAGGGTTTCAGACACCACAGCAAGCTACAGACTAATGTTTCAGAAACTGGTCTCAGGAGTCCCCACGACTCAAACCTCTGTAGCACACAGAATTTCACTGCACAAGAACAGTTTGGTTGCCAAAATTGTTCTGCCAGTAGTAAAGTTTTTTTGTTTTTGTTTTTTGGAAAAAAGCATTCAAAGCCTTGTTTTGAAGCCTTCACCAAAGGCCTGTTGTTTCCCACTCAGATTCTCATCTCTACATGCCTTTACCCTTAGGGTGACATGACATGCTTCCTTTGCAGAGGTTTTCCACACCTCCACACTATGCATCCAGATGAGCTCCTTTTCCACAGGATATCTGTTTTTCTATGCTAATTGCTGAATGTTCTCATCTTTTCCTCCACATGATTTTCATTAAAGACTCTTTCAGGATTTGCGGGCAACAACTCCCAGCAAGACCTGCTATGTCTAGATGGCAATAGGCCAGCCCAGCGGGGGTGGAATACTGTTCTGCCCTATCCCGTTTTTTGGGTTTTTTTACTAAAAAGGGGGGAACAACATCCCATAGTTGCACAGCAATTGCTATCCTGTAGGAATCGGGGCCACTGGGGTGGCCTTAAGGTCCCGGAGGAGACTGATCAAGTGACGACACGAGGCAAATGGAGCAAGATCAGATCAGTACTTTATTGGGAAAAGGCAACATCATTTATAGGGGAAAAAGCGCAACGGTGGCGAAACCGTCATCGGACAGGAAAATTACCTAACCCACGTACCCGGGTTAATGGGGAACCTCTCAAAGGGAAGTTAATTAACTTGGACAAACACGGGGCGAGGGAGACCATTGTTTAGGGCTTAGGCAGGGGTAAATATGGCCGATATTTGCACCGGTGATTACCTTGGCCAGGGGATGAGTGATTACTCTAATGGGTAACTGAGGTCTGCGAGATGCTTGCTTGGCAGAATCGTCGGTCAGGCTACAAGCGGCCGAATTAATCCCTATCATTAATTCGCCCCCCTTACGCCCTGACAAGGGCCAGAGGCCAGGAGTTTGCTCGCTGGTTTAACCTCTGCCAGAGGCCACTGATGCCCAACTGGGCACGGGGAATCCTCATCTCCCCTTACTTTTTTATATTAAGAGCCTGACTGGCGACTCTGCGCAGAAGCGGCATCAGTTGTTGATCGGGAATGACGTCACGGGGTTTCCCTCTGGGGTGGCACCTCGAGATCAGCGAGGGAAGACATCGGGCAAAACAGCAGACTGCAATGCCTAGTATGACTACCCCCACCACCGCTTTAAGCACCGTCTGAAGCCACCCCCAGGGGATCCATGACCACATCCACTTCCACAGGGAGCTCCACCAGGCCCCCCACGCGGAGCCTTCCGTGATGCCCGCAACTATGGTGTGGAGATCCGTGATCTGGCTTTGGATTTTCCGGGAGTTGTCAGTAAGATTGAAGCAGCACATACCATGAAGGGATTCGCAACCCAAGTGGTGCAACAATAAGAGGTAGTCGATAGCCGCTCGATTATCGAGAATGGCATGGCGAAGTTCCGCCTGCTCCTGATTGAGGAGCGCTATCGCTGTGGAGGTATGGTTGATGGCTTTTGCCAAGCCGCAAGCCAAGCGGCCAATTCTCCGTGCATTGCCGACGGCTAAGCCTGGCACGCCAACTATACTGACTGATAGTGAGACGTATTCGGCTGGACTTAGGACTCTAAAGCTGCTATCACATGAGCTGTCTAACTGGGTGGTGCGAGTGTGCCTGATGGGTGCAGAAACATTTGAAACGTGTGGAACATTTGAAACATTTGTGCTTGGGGTAACCATATCCCTAGTGGGGAGCAGCAGGGTCAACCGACCAAGGCAACATGTGGAATCTGATACATTTGCGAGAATATAGTTAAAAGTATACTGGTTACATGTGAAGAACCACCCTGAGGGTAGGGGACATGGGCAGGCAACGAGCCAATTGTCTCTGGGTTTGCACAAGTCCAATTGCCGCAGCCGGTATCGAAGCAGCGGCGCTGAGTTCGGCCGACTGCAGCGCAGCCGACTATTCGAGCACAAGTAGAGTTCGGGCTGGCCGCCACTCGCGGGGTGTGAAGAGTGGCTGCGTCAGACGGCAAAGTCATCGTGAGCCGCAATCCCCCCCAGCGAGCGTAAGCTGCAAAACTCGCAGGGAGATGCGGTCCGAAAACCTTCTTTAACAGCCAGTCACCATCCCGGGCGCGTGCGTCTAGAGTGTGGCACACTGGGATGAGACAGGTGCTGAGGATCGAGGCAGAACCAATGTCCTGCTTCAGGCAAAAATCGGACTGGTTGACGAGACCCGCCAACCTTGCCCACAAGTTGTAGTGCATCCGTGCTGAAAGGTCTTCACCGGGCGGCAGGCCGTTGGCCTGAAGCGAAGCAGCCTGAGCGCCTCCCCCCAGAAGCAGGGCGAGGGCCAGGACGATGGTGAAGATCACGGAGTTGGCATTAATCTGGGCAAAGACTGCTGCAATGAAGTTCTCCGGTGTTGGCTCCTTCTCCTCGCGCTGGAGGGCGTCCTGGGCCTCACTACAAAGGGTCTTGACCATCCCCCAGGTGATCCTCTGTGCCGGGGTCCGCAGCCGCCGTCTCTCCCGGTGGGTCTCCTCGGTCAGAGTGAGGTCCTCCATCTCCGGGATCGGACTCGGGTCGGTCTGGGTCCACGCCATGAGGTTCCAAATGAGGCTTGACGCACCGAGCTGGAATCCAAACGACACCTGTAGGAGACATAATTGCAGCATACCCTCTCCCCCAGGTTATGAGCGGCACCGGGCCCCTCCAAGAAGGGTCCGGTGGCACCCGGTATCGGACCATAGGTCGCGGGAGAGCTTCCGAGCGGCGGAAGTGCCTCTCCTGCGGCGTGCAGTCCGAAAAAACATTGAGGTGATTGTACGTGAACAATACCTTATTCAGACAAAACTGTGCTTGTCCCTGTGATGTGGGGAGGGCTGGTGGCTCCCCCCTTTCTGTTTGTTTGTCAATATAGGACTTTAGCGTCTGATTGACCCGTTCTACAATCGCCTGCCCTTGCGGATTGTAGGGGATGCCAAATGTATGCTTGATGTCCCAGGTGGCCATGAAGGCGGCCAACTGCCTAGAGCAGTAGGACGGGGCGTTGTCCGTTTTCACGTGCCGCGGCTTGCCCATTGCCGCAATGCAGGACAGGAGATGCTGCTCCACGTGGGAGGCAGTCTCCCCCTTCTGCGCCGTCGCCCAAACGAACTGGAAAACGTGTCTATGCAGACGTGCATGTACTGCCATCTGCCAAACTGCGGCACATGCGTGACGTCCATTTGCCACACCTGATTGGCCTCTGTCCCCCGTGGGTTAACCCCCCACGAGGGCCCCCCCGGCGCCCCTGCGCAATGCTGGCAAGAGCGTACTATACCCTGGGCTTGAAAAAGTGGCAAATTGAACTGTCTGGCGAGTGCCTTGGCGTTTTGGTGAAAAAGGGCATGACTTTGAATTGGAGTAGTGAAAACTCCCAAAACTGAACGTTGCTGAATTTCCTTTGCCGCCGCATCCGCTCTGCTATTGCCCGCGGAAATCGGACCCGGTAGGTCTTGATGACTTCAGATGTGGGCAATATAGAGCGGCTCCGTGCGGTTCCGCAAATGAAATTGAGCAGTGAGAAACAGGCTAAGCAGATTCTTGTCTATCGCGGGAGTGATGTATGCTCCCGGTAGACTGTGAAGCAAATTCCTAACATACAGACTGTCGGTTATGATATTTAAACGTTCCTTGGCGAAGGTGCGCAAAGCAAGGTTCACGACTGCCAACTCCGCCCGCTGCGCGGACTTCTGTGGGAGAGTTAACAGCGTGTGCCAAGCTTCGCCCTCCTGCCAGGTCAGGACACCATAGGTGCGTCCACCATCAGAAAAAACTGTTCTGGCCCCCTGAAGTGGGACCAGCGAGAGCAATTCGAACAAGCTGACCGTTCCTGTTTGAAGCGAGACAAGTCTGGGGTCTTTAGGCAAGTGGTATGCCAAGCTTCCAGTGAACCCTTCCAAGGCTATCGGAAGCGAGTCACCTAGCTGCATCAACTGCTGAATTTGTTCCTTGGTGAACGGGACCACGATTTTGGCTAAATCGTGCCCCGAAATGTCCCTAGCTCTCAGCCTGCCGCGGTAGATCACCGCGGAGACCAATTCTTGGGGCGGAACAATGTTCTGAGATGAGGTGTTAGGCAAGTACACCCACTCCACAATTTTCGCTCCCTTCTCTGAGTCTACTCCTAGCGCCCCAGTGAACATGGATCCCGACCGCACGATGTACAGATTCAGGATTGGGGCATATGGCCCCTGGGCGATCCTATCTACCCATCTTTGGCTGAGAGCTTGGTTAACTTTCTCGAGCGCCAAGCGCGCGTCTCGAGAAATTTTTATCCGGTCTGCCGGCTGCTTACCTAGCGTTAGCAGCGAGAAGAGCGGTTTCAGAAGATCCGTATCCAATCGAAAATACGGTCTGGCCCAATTAATATTCCCTAAAACCTGCTGCAATTCTACCAAGGTGACTGAGTCCTGTACATTGATCTGAGGCAAAACTGGTGCTGCGAAAGAGCGGAGAAGCCGATGGCCCAAGTATGAGAAGGGCTCGGTTCTCTGCACTTTCTCTGGGGCAATGAGTAAACCTTTGTCCCCCAGGCTGGCCTGGAGGTCAGAAAACACTTCGCTGCCAAGCTTTGGCAACGCTACCAAAATATCATCCATAAAGTGACAAACTAAGGCTTGTGGGTAGAGGTTTCGGAACTTTGCCAGTGCGTCGTGAACGTAAATTTGGCACAAGGTGGGCGAATTGAGCATGCCCTGTGGCAAAAATTTCCACGCGTAACGCTGCGTAGGCTCACTGTGGTTCACGACCGGCACCGTAAAGGCAAACCTCTCCCGGTCCCTGGGGTCTAAGGGGATGGTATAAAAGCAATCCTTGAGATCTACGACGAGAATCTCCCACCCCTCGGGAATCATGTTCGGATTCGGGATGCCGCATTGAAGCGGACCCATTGGCTGTATGCATTTATTGATCTCTCTGAGATCGTGGAGGAGTCGCCACTTCCCCGACTTCTTCTTAATAACAAAAATTGGCGAATTCCAAGGACTTGTGGACTGTTCTATATGTCCTGCGTCTAGCTGTTCCTTAACTAGCTGCTTGAGAGCAACCAATTTCTCCCCCACTACCGGCCATTGTTCTACCCAGACCGGAGTATCGGTGAGCCATTTAAGTGGCAACGCCATTACCCAAAGGTAAGGGTGGCACCGTACTGCTGCAGAATGTCTCGCCCCCAAAGGTTGATGTGCACGTCAAGAATGTGCGGTCGAATCACCGCCGTGCCCTCAGCCCTTGGGATTGTGACTTCTACCCACTCTCGGCTCCTAAACGCTTCCTGAACACCGCCTACCCCCCACACATCGGAGACTGGCTCAGTGGCCCACTCCCTTGGCCACTGGCTTCTGCTTATCACACTGACATCTGCTCCGGTATCTAACAGGCCTGAGAATGATCGATTATTCAGAAATACCTCAATAACCGGGCGCTGTTTCCACTCAATGTTGGTCTCCACTGTCGCTAAGACCTGGTATCCTTGCGCTGCCTCACTGGCGCACGAGCGGTCCTCTGACCGGGACTCGAAGCTGTCACTGAGCCCTCCCTGGCTCTCTGCTGGCGAGCGACAAGGAACCATGATCAGTTGCGCTAAGGTGTCTCCTTTAGGGATGGTTTGGGGCAGGTGTGTCCAAAGCTGAACTTGGAGAATGCCTGAAAAATTTGAGTCAATGACTCCTGGAATTATAAAAATTCCGCGTGCACCAGCTACACTACGGGGCAAAACTAAACCTATAAAGCCTCTGGGCAGGGGTCCCATGTACTGGGAATCGACCAGATAGACTGTGCCTGGCAGGTCGCATGTAACGTCCACCTGGCAAGTCAATTCTAGTCCCGTGCTGCCCTTGGGGCTGGCCTGCGCCCTCGCAATGTCTGGGATGGGGTTGGACTCTACTCTAGCTCTGGTGAGTTCTGGGTGAAGGACGCCTCTGTTTGGACTGGGGCCAGAGACATGCCCGTGCTCCGGTTTCCCGAATTCTGGCAATACCTGGCCCAATGATAGCCTTTCTTGCACTTCGGACAGAGGGTGTTCGGAGCCTTGGGACGGCCGGACTTTTGTCCGCCTCCCTTGGATCGGCACTCCCTAGCGAAGTGACCGATCTTGCCACAATTGTGGCATGCTCCTTTGCTTTTACCGTTAGGTCTTTTCCCTCCTTGCACCGCTGCCGCTAGCAGACCCATCTTATAGGATTCTGTGCCAATGTCGGCGCAAGCTCTAATCATGTCCGATAGGGTCAAGTCAGGACGATTGCCTAGGGACTGCAAGATTCTACGGCAGTCCAAGTTGGCATTGTCCTTGGCTAACTTAATCATGAGCTCTTCCTGGGCTTGCTCATTATCAATCTGCCTGCTAATGGCTTCTTCCAGGCGATTGATGAAGTCCATGTAGGGCTCCTGGGCTCCCTGCTTGATGGAGGTGTAATTCTTAGCCGCTTTGCCAGTGGCTGGGATTTTAAAGTAGGCCCTAAAGGCCGCCTCGGCTGACATCTCGAGAGTGGCGAGAGGCAGGTTGATCTGAGCATTGATTGACTCGAAATTACCGGAGCCATACAGCTGCTCAGGAAGCACCGCGCCTCCCATCCTGGCAGCCCGAGTTTGAGCCTCTAGGCGGAACTCGCTGTCCCAGATCATGTACTGGCTAGGGGTCAGCATCATCCTCATGACGGCTTTCCAATCATGAGGAATCCACATGGTGGTTTCGCACACTTGCTGAAGCGTGCCCCTAGTAAAACAACTTTGGAGCCCTGTTTCTGCAATTGCCTTCCGCATAGCCATGAGGAGCTTATACGGGACTGGGGAATGAACGATCTGCTGTGCGCCCGTGAGCGCGTCCATTTCCATGCGCATTGGACATATCTGTCTGAGCTCAGATAGCTCTTCTACTGACAGATCCCCCTTCCTAAGCTCTTCCTCAGCTGTGCGCTGAAGGGCACTCTTGGTAACTAGGGAAGCCGAAGCCGTCAGAGGAGCGCCTGCGCTTCTCATGCCCTGCATTCCCTCGGTGACGTCTGCAGCTGTCACCGCGGGAAGGCTCCCTGCGCTACTCTGCTGGTACTTGAATGTCGGATAGAGTGCGGTGGGCGCAGTCGGCTCAACCGGCTGGACTGATGACTTATTTAACGGGGGTTCTTCCGCTTCTATCCGGACTGGTTCGATCTCAGCTAAGAGTCTCCTACACTTCCTCCATGTGCGAACTATCCCTCCTGGGGCCTTCGGAGGTTGCTGAATGCAGTCTCCTATCCGATCCCAGAGCTGTAGGGTTAACGTACCTACTTCTGGGTAAAGCAGGCAGTGTTCCCTAAGGTACGCCAAAAGTCTCGCTAGTTCCCTGCTGTGAAAGCGTAACTTAAATACCCTGGCCAGGATTTTAAACTCTTCCTCACGAGTTTTTTGGCTAGCGGACGGACTCTGTCCCTGAGAACAAGTCCCCATATTACCTGCGAGTAGTCCTCTGAAGTTTCCTCCTTGGGACGGGTTGACGCGTCTGGGGGCAAGGTAACTGGTTTTGGCGACGATCGTCTGGGTGGAGCTCGGAGCGTGGCCTCCTGCCACGGGCCCTCGGCGGCCTCTGCGCTGTCAGGGGCTCACAGCTGCCCTGAGCGGAACGCGTTTTTCACTTTAGCGCAAGTCTCCCCGAAAGCCGGGAGCAAGGTGCAGGAATGCCTCTCTTGGAATGCCTCGCCGCAGGCCGTCCTTCTGACCGGCTGGCTGCCGGCCAGAGCGCCGCGCTGTCCTCCGGGCTGCCGGGTCGCGGTTCAAGCATAGAACCGGACCGCGTGGATCGTTACTCGCGAGTAGACCTCTCCTGGGTCGCTTACTCACGAGTAGATCACGTCGGGGTCACCAGATGTAGGAATCGGGGCCACTGGGGTGGCCTTAAGGTCCCGGAGGAGACTGATCAAGTGACGACACGAGGCAAATGGAGCGAGATCAGATCAGTACTTTATTGGGAAAAGGCAACATCATTTATAGGGGGAAAAGTGCAACGGTGGCGAAACCGTCATCGGACAGGAAAATTACCTAACCCACGTACCCGGGTTAATGGGGAACCTCTGAAAGGGAAGTTAATTAACTTGGACAAACACGGGGCGAGGGAGACCATTGTTTAGGGCTTAGGCAGGGGTAAATATGGCCGATATTTGCACCGGGGATTACCTTGGCCAGGGGATGAGTGATTACTCTAATGGGTAACTGAGGTCTGCGAGATGCTTGCTTGGCAGAATCGTCGGTCAGGCTACAAGCGGCCGAATTAATCCCTATCATTAATTCGCCCCCCTTACGCCCTGACAAGGGCCAGAGGCCAGGAGTTTGCTCGCTGGTTTAACCTCTGCCAGAGGCCACTGATGCCCAACCGGGCACGGGGAATCCTCACTATCCTGTAATAGTTGCACAGCAATTGCTATCCTGTCATTGCAAAACTAACTAACTCTCTTCAGATTTTTGTCTCCAACAAGCTGCTCTTGCAGCAAGTTCTCCTCCCTATGCAGAATCCATTCCCGGAAGCCAGAATCAGACCCAGATGGCCCAGATGCCAATCGCAGAAGGATGACACCAGCCATTGCCCTAGATGTCATCAGCTGTCCGTTTGTGATCTACATTTTCCAAAGATGATTTGGGCATGAAAAGGGGGGGTGGATTTTGGGGTGGGCACCTTGCAAGCATAAAGACACACAGTGCTGTTTTTGCACAATATGGACTTTTACACAATATGGACTTTTCCTTTTCCAAACCATTTATGGACACTTCAAGTTACGCCTCATCATCAGAAGCAGCTGAATGTCTTATCTGTATCATTCATTCATTCATGCCTTGTACAAATGCTCCATTTATTTGCAAGGGACACTTGAAATTCTGTATACATATGTTTGCATACACGTCCTGACCACAGGTGGGGGAAGAAACCAAAACTGGCCCATTGCTTGGAAAGATTGAGTACCCAGCCATCAGAGTAATCCCTAGCCATTGTAAGTCATTTCACACCTCTCTATAGGTGTAAGAAAGACATTTGCACAACACTAGAAGTAGCAGAGACAGTTTAGAAAACCAATTCTGCCACTGGGGGGAAGAGAAATTAAACCCCCAGTGATCAATGACACATCTCATTATTTTGCCTAGCTACAGAAAAGCAGGCTGGTACATGAGCTTTCTCAACCTGAGGACATCTTCCATAACTACTCCATCACCTGGGTTGAGAAATTGACAGTGGCATGTGTTGCTTTAACCTCACGGACAACTCTCACAAGGTACAGACCTCCATACCTTGGTTAAAAATATCAAGGAGAATGCCACGTGGGAGTGGTGGAATTCATTATGGTCCTGGTTCCCCTGGAATTGGCTACAAACAACACTCAAGGTGATTGTGGGGGTGACAATACTGGGAACAGCTATATGTTGTTTCATGCAATGTATTCCCTCACTGATGTCAATGTGTCCCCCATGGAGAGAGCTTCAGAATGTCCACACTCCACGTCAGCTCATGCCGTAATTCTCAAAGCTATTGGCCAAGCCCCATTTAGAAATAAGAGAAAGAGGGAATGTAGATTCCCGTAGGATAGAATTGGCACAAACCGTCCTTGGATGGTTTGGGGTTTGGCGAACACTCCGTGTGCCCCACTAAGGACCATTTGGGGATGGAAATTGGGGGCACGGGATTTGATATCAGTTTATAGCTAGATTGATTCACCATGCTTTGGCCAGCAGTTCTGAGAACAATGGTTGTGCAGAGGTCACAGATACGTGACTCAAAGTAAACATACAGCAAGTTAATTAACTCCACAGAACCCCCGATCCCAAGAGTAAACTGTCATCCCATGTTTGCATTATATATCACCGGAAAAGCAGTCCATGATTGGATTAGACCAATGGCTAACCTGTCCGGTTATTCCCTAGTAATTATCACCCCTGATGAAATGTGTATTGTACTAATTAACTGGTGTCGGGCCATGCTCAACCCTTTCTGCAAGTGGCCCAGGAAAGAGTAAAATTATGCTGCCTTCTTGTAAATAAACCACTGATCTTCGCTCCACTCTGCCTCATATGCCTTTATTGATCAGTCACTTCCACGATCCATGGGCCAGATCTGGCCCACAATCCCAACAGACTGGTTTCAGAGGGAAACAACCAAATGGAGTGAAGTGTTTGGGGCACAGCTAGGGGGCAGTTTAAGCAGCCACCAGTTGCACTGAGGTTGGTTCGCATGCTTCCTACAGATCAGTGAAGTTTTGCTCCAGTGTTTTTGGAGATCTAAAATGCGGAAATTGGCAAACAAAATACTTGACAGTCATTGTTATAACAAAAGAAGGATGTGTCAAAGCAAAAGACTGTTTCTATCTGAAGCCACCAAAAGTCACAACCTTTCTAACTCCTACCTGTTTTTCAACTGAAAGTTCAAACACTTCTGTGGTATCATTGTTCAGATTGTATTTGATGCAGTATTTGATCTTTTAATCCTAATTGAAGGTGACTATTTCCTGTCTATTCAACTTATATACAGAGCACATATTGTGCAATGCAGGGATGGACAAATCACAAGTTGGAATCAAAATTACTGGGAGAAACTTCAACAATTTGAGATACAGTAAAACCCCAACTTACATATGCCTCGAGTTACATATAATTCAACTTACATAATGATTTTGTGCTAAAACTATGTCCCAATTTATATGATTTCCTATGGGTTTGCTTCGAGTTACATAAAGATTCTTTTTCCTATGTGTTTGCTTCAAGTTACATAAAAATAATTTTTCCTATGGGTTTGCTTAGAGTTACATAAAAAAACTGATTTAAGCAAAAGCCTACAGAATGGACTTTTTTCACAAGTAGGGATTTTACTGTATGCAGATGGTACCACCCGAATAGCAGAAAGTGAGGAAGACCTAAAGAAGTTTCTGCTTAGGTTAAAAGAAGAGAGTGCAAAATCTAGTTTGAGATTCAACATTAAGAAAGTCAAGATAATGGCAACAAGCCCTATCTGTCCCTGGAAAATAGATGGGGAAGAAGTAGAAGCAGTGACAGACTTTATTTTCTTAGGATCCAAGATCACTGCAGATGGTGATTGCAGCCATGAAATAAAAAGGCGACTGATTCTTGGGAGACAAGCTATGAGAAACCTGGGGAACATAGTTAAAAGTAGAGGCATCACCTTGCAAACAAAAATTTGCATAGTCAAAGCAATGGTATTCCTAGTGGTAATGTATGGTTGTGAGAGTTGGACCATAAGGAAAGCTGAGTACAGAAAAATGGATGCCTTTGAAATGTGGTGTTGGAGGAGAGTTTTGAGAGTACCCAGGACAGCGAGGAAAACAAATAAGTCGATCTTAAAAGAAATCAATTCTTACCTCTCCTTGGAAGGTCAAATAGTGAAGATGAAGTTAAAGTACTTTGGACATCAAATGAGAAGAGAGGATTCACTTGAGAAAGCCTTGATGCTGGGAAAGGTGGAGGGCAAAATAAAAAGGGGGCAGCAGAAAATGAGATGGCTAGATGGTATTGTTGATGCTATGGGCACAGAGCTGGCTGGGTTAAGGAGGATGGTGGAGGATAGAGGTTCCTGGCAGGCAGTGGTCCATGGGGTTGCAAAGGGTCGGAATCGACTATGCAACTGAACAACAACAACAACTTTAATAAATAATATTATTTGAAAAACAAAACTCATTACTTTTGCATCTCATGCAAGCCACCATAATTAAAAGACTGGCCAAAATCTTTCCTCCTTCACTCTCACCCACCACCCACCTCCCCACAAACCAGGCCAATGGTTTGGTAGATCCACACAAGGCTGTCATGATAATAGACATGTGGCAACCATAAGAATGCCATGATAAACCCCAGAGAGTTTGCAGAAAGGGTGGTTGCTTCTTTAAGTTATTCCTGGACAAACAGCAGATTACATTATCAGGGCAACTTTGCACAATTCAAAAAGTGAGTCAGAGAGGCCATGCTTGCAAAAGGCTCAGAATCTTTTTTGCTGGTTGTTTTCCTCCTCATGTATTTTATTTTATTCATTTATTTATTTAGATTTATATCGCTGTCCACTCACCATGGCGACTCAGGGTGGCTTACAATCAGCAAAAAAAACACTGCACAAAATAAAGAATTAACATGTTTTTCTAAATAAATAATAGATTTTTCTCTCCCTTCTGGCTGTTGGTGGGTGCCTGGAGTATCTTGAAAGGTTGTGAGAATCATATAATCTATATCTATAAAACAGAGCTGTGGGTTTGTATATGCTCTAAAGGCACCCACACCACTGGACCAATCTCAAGTTTGCACATACATACCTTGGGTTTGCAAGATCAGCACTGTGGGGGTCTCAGAACCCATTTGGGGGTTTATGCCCCCCAAAGTGGGATACAAAAAGGACATCCCCACTGACCGGAGAAACAGCAACGAAAAAGCAGTATTGCACATACGCAGCATAGCCAAGCCAGTGGCTTGAATTTTCTGCCGGGACACGCCACTACTAAAGAAAGCTGTGGCCGCGATTAGCCACAGTTTTCTTCAGTGGCAGGGTCTCCAGCCCATAAATGTACAGTTCTGTCAAGCCGCTGCCTCCTTTCACTGACCAAAGGAGGCCATGGCTTGACAGAACTTAACGTATACGGGCCGGGGACGCTGCTGGGTGGAAAAGTAAAACTGCAATCAAGCCGCATCATCCTTGCTTTAGGAGCAAAAATAACCCGGGCAAGGCCGGGTAATTAGCTAGTTAGTCTTAAACCATGGTTCAACGTAGCTCCCCCTGGGCTTTGGCAATGTCAAATGGCAGTTGGGATCTTGGTCACTGCCTCCTTCCCTCTCTTGCCTGGGGGAGGAGGCACTTATATGCCTGACTCCATGAATAAAGTTTCAGTGATGTGGAAAGCTGTACCTGCTGCATTTCTGCCCATCGTTCATCTATGAAAGACAAAGGAGCATTGCCTGAACAGCAGTGATACTGTACTATAGCCCAGCCTGTTCTTTCAATTTCTCTGAGTATTCACCTCCTCCGGTTCTTATACCTCCGCACAGCAAAAGCAAACATATATCCTGAAAGACGAAAGGTGACATCTTGGGATAGGCTACCTCACCTGCTCCACTTCCTACTGTTGAAGAGTATCCTCTCCATGAGGATTTCTGCCCCAAGTGCATATTTTGCAGTTATGCTCCTCTGAGCCAATCGACACTGAGCATTTGTTCAGCCTGCCTTGTATCCTTCATACTGGTATTGCATCACAGTGTTGACATAACCTAGTTTCAATAAAGTCAAAGAGGAACGAAGAAAAATATCATTTCCTTTCAAAGTTTGTTTTCCACCATCACTGCCTGGTAGCAGGCTGCTTTTCCTCCCCTGTTTCACTCAGATGTGCTCCAATACAAGATCTGCTCATGTAGACCCTCATTTTATTTATTTATTTATTTATTTATTCACTCACATTTATACTCTGCCCTTTTGGTGCAAGCACCACTCAGGGCAGTTTACAATGTATATCAGGGGTTCCCAACCTTTTTGCATCATGGGCCGGACCATGACCCCCAGACAGCTGTGCCGGCCAGTCATGTGGTTCCTCCTTCCATAAAGGCTGCCGTAAAACACGTCTGCGGATGTATTTACAGCAGGCACAGGCATGTTTACACATGCCTGTGGGCACGTTTTGCAGCTGTCGTAAATGTGTCTGCTTCTGGTAGTGGTGAGGGTAGCAGTAGATCACATGAAATGGTGCTGCGGGCTCAGTCCAGCCCACGGGCCATAGGTTGGCTACCCCTAGGTGGCTGTAGGTTGGCCACCTTTTGCCTGACCTAGTGTGAGAAAGATTAGCTGGCAACACAAGGTTGCTGTTACCAGGGTATGCCCAATTGTGGTTGAAAAATACCACAATCTTCGAGAAGGCTCATTCTATATGCAGAGAATACTAAAAAAAAATGGCAAGCATTTTTTTAAAAATGAGTAAGGTAAAGGTAAAGGTCTTCCTTACTCAAAAGCCAGTCATATCCAACTGTATGGTTTGGTGCTCATTTCTGTTTATAGCCAAAGAGCCAGCGTTGTCTGCATTTGCAGATGCTTCCATGGTCATGTGGCAGGCATGATTAGATGCCAAAGTGCATGAAACACTGTTATGTTTCCTGCCGATGTGGTACCTATTTATCTACTTGCAATTTCTTGCTTTTGAACTGCTAGGTTGGCAGGAGCAGGGGCAGATAACCGGAGCTCACTTGTTCAGCCCTCGGGTCTCGAACTAGTGACCTGCTGACCTTCTAGTTGTTAATTTCAGCATCTTAACCACTAAGCCACTGCTGCCCTGTCTGTACACGTAACCTAGCTCTTAAAGGGGAAGGCAAATGCCCACCCCAAATGTCACCCAAAAAAACATGTAAAAAGTGTATTGGTGATTAACATTGGTGGAGAGCAGGACAGAAATGAGTTTCAGAGTAGACACTGAACCCTGGGATGATCTCTATCATAAAAGAAACAAGTATTGGAGATAATGTAAAAATAAATGCAGGGTTTTCAAAAAGAAAACAGGAGCAGATATTTAAAAAACAGAGGAAGTTTATCCACGAGCTCTTGGTAGAAAATGAGAGAAGGTGCAGAAAATGTAGAAAAATCTCGAGCAAAAAAAGAGGAAACTGCTGGGAAAAGAAATGCTGAATCACAAAAATAGACAGAAAACGAACAGCACATTGACTTACTGAAGAGCTAGAGGAGAACATACAAACAAAATAGTATAATCTTTTCTCTCTGTGTATCAGTGTTTTATTTTTGTAACTGATAGGCAGAGCTTGAAAGCAATGTGTTACAACTAACAACATTATGGATAATCCTTAGTTTTTTGGAGACTTCTGGATCTTGTTGGTCTCCCGGAGATTTTTGGAGCTTTTCTGGTTGATCTGGTTGGTGCTCCTGTTGAAGCCCAGATTGCCAGGTAGAATGCTCTGGTGTCCCAAGGGTGTCCCCACATTTGCTCCTCTAAGTATCTTCTCCTGTTACAGAGCTCACCCCTCATCATGGTTCTTGAAGGAGTTACAGGTAATGAAGCCAAAAAAGAAGAAAACTGGAGAGCATGTGGAGGAAAGGCTCAGATATTAACTTGGCCACGGTTAGGGAATTTTCCTGTAGATATAGTGATCCCATAAAATCTTCTAAGTGGCTCTTTATACTGTAAACTACATTAATAAGGCCTCTAACCATCATGCAGAATCATTTTGCACATTCGGAGGCCTTGTTGCAACAGGGAAGCAGCGGTGGCTTCCCACTGATACTGAGACCTTTAATTGGCCTATTTCAGTGATGGTGAACTTTGGCATTCCAGCTGTTCTTGAACTTCAATTCCCAGAAGTCCTGATCAGCAGGAGTGCTGACTTGGACTTCTGGGAATTGAAATCCAAGAATAGCTGGAGTGCCAAGCTTCACCATCACTGGCCTATCTTCAAGATAAAGTTAAGGCCATCTGTGGCTCCTGGACTCCAACATTAATGCAGTTTATCAGATTGGCATGTCGAAGGCACTATCTTGTCTGGTTTAATTGGATCAGTTTCAGACTGTGACGTCTGATGACATAGACAAGGTGCTTCCACACTGCAAAACCACCATCTCTCTGATGGATCCTTCCTCAGCTGGGCTCTTTAAATCAGCTAGTGAGCTAACAGTAGATTGAGCCACTTGAATAACAAATTTATCTTTACTGGAGGGCTATATATCTTCCTGTCTTAAAGAGGTGATTGTGCATCTGATCCTTTAAAAAAAACTTCTCTGGCAAAGGATGATTTGAGCAGCTTTAGGACTATCACTACTGTGCCATTTTTAGGCAAGGTGATGGAGGGAGTGGTGGCCGACCAGCTGCAGA
Organism: Bradypodion pumilum; assembly: GCA_035047305.1. NCBI lineage: Eukaryota > Metazoa > Chordata > Lepidosauria > Squamata > Chamaeleonidae > Bradypodion > Bradypodion pumilum. The sequence continues at coordinate 374,448,553 of JAWDJD010000001.1, forward strand.
GTGGTCTGCATGCCCCCTCTGGCACTGCCATAGGTTTGCCACCACTGATCTAGGTCCATTTCAGTTGTGGTTCAGGCCACAGCTTTGGACTGGGACAGCTCTGCTTTCCCTGCTTGATGACTTGTTGAGGGAGGCGGACAGGAGGAGTGTTACTATGTTCGTTCTCCTGGATCTTTCAGTGGCCTTTGAGACCATCAAAAACAGTATTCTTCTGGACAGGCTGTTGAGTTGAGGATTGCCTTTCTCTCTACTTAATGTCATGGACTCTGGAGAAATAAAAGGAATGGTCTCCCACAGGATAGGATCCTGGCACCTTTACTTTTTAACAGTTACACAAATCATTAACCAACATTCTCCTACTCCAAGGGTTCAATCTATGCCGATGATCATGCCTTGACAATCCAGGAGGAAACCTTTTGAGTCCTTCAAGCAACTTGTGATTGACCAAAAAAATTAAAGGAAGAAAGGATCATGGCACAAACAGCAGGATACTGTAAAGCCCCATCAGTAAATAACTTTATTGCTGCTTTTGATATTAGCAACCTATGGCTCAAAATTATGTTGTTGTTATTGTGCTTGTGTATTTTGCTCTCTTGGCTGCTTGCATTTATTTTAAATATACAGTACTTCTATTCCTTTTTCTTCTCATTTGGGCAACATATCCAGTTTCTAAAGAAAGCCTTTCTTTAATAGTTTCCATTATGTTCCTTGTTAGCCACCTTGATGACCTCTTGAATTTAAAAATAGCTTTCCCACAGCTTGGAAATAAACTTTTTTTACAACAACTTCCAGCATCCCCCAGTCAGTGTGGCTGGTTGGGTGGTCTGGGACCTTTAGTTCAGAAGAGTAATGTTTCCCAGCTATAAATCCCCCTCTCTTTTTTTGACACAAAGTATGTATTTTAGCTGATCTTCTGTTCCTGTGGTTTGGGGGTGGAAATGTTCACTTCCTCTTTCAACATCCTTTCAATGTTTCCCTTTCTGAAGTCAAATGTAACTGTGTTGGATTTCCTCCTTGTTCTGCTTACATACAAAATAAAAATGAAAGCACTGTGTTTGCAGTTGTTTGCAGTCATTTCACACCACTTGTTATCTTGGTCAAGGATTTATATCCAGAGTCTCCTCTCGGTTAGTCAGTTGCATGACAAATTCTTCCAGGGCACAATTAGTTAAGATATCCAGGAATGTATTTGCTTTCTGGGGCCAAAACATGGATTTTTATGTAGTCAATATGAGGGCAAAATGAAGTTTCACATTAATTATTGTAACATTTTCTGGTTGGGATGCCTCTCCATTGCAAAATGAACTTGTGCATTTTCATTGTACATTCCCAGTACTAAATTGCTTCAGAAGCCTGGCATTGTCAATAACCATCTGTGACAAACTGTGCCTCTTTTAGGTTTGCTTTATGCTATGACTTCTTTGGTACACAAAGAAATACCAATCTTGGTATGCCATTTCTTCCCTTCTTATTGGGGTTGTATCCAAAGCAGGTTTTTTTTTAAAAAAAGTTGAGAGGCCTCAAATAAAAATGAACATGAAACTTTAGTTTAAAAAAGTAAATCATTCTTTTAAAAACAAATTAAAATTACCTATATCCCTGAGCTAGAATGCAGGAAGGGATTTTCAAACAGACTTGAACCAATCTCTCAAGGCAAGAGAGAGATTTTAAAAGACACAAGGTGTGAAGATAAGTATGAAAGGGGATGTGCTTCTCTGAAATTTGCACTCTCTGGTCTTGTCTGAAGACACAAATCTTTGGGGAGGCACCAGTAAAGTGTAATTAAATGAAAGCAGTCAAACATGGCAGATATTTGTTTTTAGCTGATGATGCTCACAGCCCCTGCTTGTCTTCTTTTACCTGATGCACTGCCTGTCTATTTATTTATTGAGTTTGTATTTTGCACCAATTAGTGCAAATGTGCTACTTTGGGCAGCTCTCAACATTACAGAAACCAGCAATATTGAACAACAACAATAATAATTAAATAAACAACAGAACAAAGAACAAATACAGAAAAATACAACAATGCTAGTGATGGGAGGTGGAAAAGGTTGAAGGCATCAGGAAAAGTCCAGATAGATTGACTTTCTAAAGGAACCCACGAGCTTGCATTTACACAAGCTGAGGACAGCTGTGAAGGACAGGACATTGTGGAGATTGTACATTCATAGTGTCACCATAACTCAGGTGGTTTAACAGGACATAACAACAGCACACACACAGGAACTTATAATAATTGGTGACTTCTGAGGACCAGGACCAATGTGTCTTCAGTGATGGTCTGAGCTTTCTGGAATTGCCTCACCAGGCAAAAATATTTGGCCCCATCCCTGTTAGATTTTGTCCATGCTCTAATGCTCTCTTCATTTCAGTTAGTTCTTTAATCTTCTGTGATGCTGCAACCAGTTTGTCTAATGTTTAGTTGCCACTATTAGTTTTGTCTAATTGTTCTACTCACATTGTTGTTTATGTGCTAACATTAAGGTTTGTCTGTGTGATCTTGTAATACTTAACATCTTAATGTTTTTATTATGTTATGTGACTTTATTAATGGTTTCAAACAATTTTGGGAATGGAATTTGTCCTGGAAAGGGGCATAGAATCCATTTAAGTACAAACAAGGTATAAACACACAATAAAATATACCCTTGTAGGATCATGGTGCATGACAACCCATATCTGATTTTCACACTGTTATACTATGAGATGTACTTCGTTTTCTAAAATCTGTACCTTGAAAGATTAACATTAGAAACGTTTCAGTTCAAATAATGACTGTTTACCCATATGAGCTTTCTTTTTCTAGTGTGTTCTCTAGGCTGACCCATGTCCATTTACACACACACACACACACACACACACACACACACACACACACACACACACACACACACACACACACAAATGGGTTACGGGAATTCTCTCAGCTAATGAGGAATCAATCATTAAATTTTAACTGCCCACTGCCTGGAGTCAGCCAATGGGGTATAAGGCCCTTCTTCCTTCCTCTGTGCTCAACTCTCTAAAGGCAACTCTAGATAAGGTTGTGTCACAATACTTTGCTTTTATTTTGGGGCCAACTCCACACAGAGACGGTAACTGCGTGTTCTTTTATTCCTCTTTTGTTATGGGATTTCTTATGCTTCCCCCTCCCCCACCTCCTGTTTGATGGTTTTCTTATTTCACCACATATTCTCTTGATTTCAGCAACAGGGCTGGGGAAATGGAATTCCCCTGAAGAGAATGAAATGAATGTTTTCCTTGGACATGTGATCAAAGATTGCGAAAAACAGGAGAGACAGACTTACAGACAACCAGAAAGGGAGGGCAAGGAAGTTGCTTGAGAGAAGGCAACACTAACAGCAACTCACTGGAGTGGATATTTTCCAGAATTTATCCAGGGAGAAAGTCTTTGAGTGCCTCAAAGAGAGGAAGGCTGGGGGTAGGACAGGTGTGCTTATCTTCTAGGAGGAAGATTAAACCCATCTGCCTTTGTCTGGCAGGCTCTTTGCTACCATGAAGACCTGGCTGATCGTCTTATATCTTGCCACTTCTGGGATATCAAGTTTCTCACAGGTGAGTAAGAGGTGTTTATGCCCATTCCCAGATGCCCTCTGGGAGGCAGTTTAGCCAGGTGTCTTGTATGGTGACGTTCTAGTGTGCAGTAGTTAAGATGCTGAACTTGACAACTGGAAGGTCAGAGTTCGAGACCCGAGTACTGCACGATGGAGTGAGCTTCCGTCTCTGTCCCAACTCCTGCCAACCTAGCAGTTCAAAAGCAAAAAACAACAACAAGTAGATAAATAGGTACGACTTCGGTGGGAAGGTAAACAGCATTCTGTGCACTCCAATGTCTAGGCATGCCTGCCACATGTCCACGGAAACGTCTGAAAATACAGACAGCACTGGCTCTTTGCCTATAAACAGAGATGAGCGCTCAACCCTAGAGTCGGATACGGTTGGCTTTCGAGCAAGGGCGACCTTTACCTGTAGCTGGATAACTCAAACTTTTCAGGCCATGGGCCAGTCATGTGGATGAGTGAGCCAGTCATGTGTTTCCTCCCATTGGAAGTGGTAGTAAAACACGCCCACGCATGTGCAAAATGCTGCCGTAAATGTACCCATGGCTGTCGTAAATGCATTTATGACAGCCATGGGTGCATTTACAGCAGCATTTTGCACATGTGCAGGCGCATTTTACTTCCACTTCCAGGAGTGGTGAGGGCGCTGCAAGCTGGATTATTAGGCACCACATGCCAGATCCGGCCTGCAAGCCATAGTTTGGGCACCCCTGAGTTAGCCAGATGTTGGGAGTTCAGTTCCTCACTGCAATGGAAATAAGGCAAACTGTATTGCTCTGAGCAAGCTGCACAGTCCCAGGGCTCTGCCAGAAGAAGAGAATAGTAAAACCTCTTCTGAATATTCTCTACCTAGGAAACCTTGAAAAGGGTCACCAAAAAAAGTCAGAATTAACTTGACAACACACTTTATTATTACTACTATTATTAATAGCACATAGAGAGACCACAGGCCCAGGCCCCAAAGTGGAGATACTTACAACTAAAAATGGTGTAGGTAACCATCCACCTGGAGAAAATGGAGTTAGTCCGAAAAGAAGATCCTTTCTGCTGGAATTTAGAATTCATTTCATCCTTGGCCATTCAAATTAAAAGTGTGCTGGGCTGTAATTAGGGTGGAGCAACAGGGGCTTTGGCTCAGGGCAACTAAATGAGAAGGGCATCAATTTTTAGATGCTAATCTAATGGTGAATGTCAAGAAAATAAATATTAAGACTTCCTGGGCCCATTCAGTTTCCTATTCTTGAAAGCATAAACCAGTAATGGCGAACCTTATAGAGACTGAGGGCCAAAACTGCAACCCAAAACCTATTTATTTATCACCAAGTGCCAACATAGCAACAGGGGAAAAAATAAACACTTCCATTGGACTGGTGAGCAAAGGGGCAGGATGAACTTTGTACTGGGAGAGGGAGGAAGCGCTCCCATTGGGCTTCTGGGCAGAGGGGTGGGGTGAACTCTGTGCTGGGTGGAGGGAGGAAGCACTCCCATTGGGCTGCTGGGCAGAGGGGTGGGGCAAACTCTGTGCTGGAGTGACTGCACGGTTGCCCACAGAGAGGGCTCCAGGTGCCATCTCTGGCACACATGCCATAGGTTCACCACCACTGGCATAAACTTTCTTCTGGTGAAACACACATTCTCCTCCTCCTCCTATTTCATAGAGACTTCTGCCCTTGCCTCACAGGAGAGGGGAGGGGAGATGGCTGCTTGCCTTTGGTGCCAAAATGCCAATTTTTATGGTTTTGAAGGCATTCATTTATAGTTGCCTGTCCCTATCTTGTACCTGAAATAGAGGTCTCCTTCCTCAAACAGGGGCGTGTCTTCACTGTCAAATAAATCAGATTTCGGATTGGGATTTTGTGGAATAGATGTAAGGTCATGTGGTGTTTGAGTTAGTTTGTGCACCCATTGTGAAAACTTGCATGATCAGGTTTTTTTTCCTGAGTAGTTTATCAATCTATGGGACAACACTGGCCTCTCAATTGTTTCTTTTTAAACTAAGATGGCAATTGTGTTTTGTGTGCTATGTTTTGGTATGTTGTGCAGAAGGCATTGCTCCTGATTTGAAGTATAAATTTGTGGACCTTTTAAAAATATTCTAATTGCTATAGTGCCATAACAGTACAGATGAATAATTTCTTATCTTAATTTCCAAAATAAGTTATACTTTTTGTGCAAATTTTTGAACATTCTACAGTCTGAAAGGGAGGGACAAATGAAATCAAGAATGAACAGCAAGGTAAAGGATGGCACACAGACAGGAATATGTTGCCTGCAGTATTCAGCGCTGATGTGTCATAGCGCCTTAATTGTGACTTAATGAGGGGAAATTAAATGCTTTGAGTTGCAGGATTCCTTGCAGCCCAAAGTCTTTTATCTTTATGGAGAAACCCAGGAGGCATAACATACACTGGCACATGTATTCATGCACCTTTATTTGAGGAAAAATACAGCAATTAAGGATTTGGTGCAAAATAAACAACCCCTGCGGAGGATTTAAAATAACTTGTATTTTGGAAAGATTATGTATTCTTCAGCTGTGTGTTGTGTACTCTTTGATCTCTGATTTGATTTCAAACCTAGCCAAACAGTTGAAAATGTAGAATTTTTTTTACTAACATAGACATTCTCCAAATAACCTGGCCTATGCATTGAGTGCTAGTCCTCTTTGGTTTCTTGAAAGAAATGCACTTATTTCGGTGCTCAGAGCACTTTCCTTCATTGTTTTCACCATATCAACAATTGTCATCATCATCCAGCTTAACCATACCTATTGAATGTTTGTAGCAGCAAAATTCAAAGAAAGTACCGTATTTGCTGGCATATTAGACTCACTCCCCCTCTTAAAATACACTGGAAAATGGAATGTGTCTTGTACTGTATATAGTGGCCTATAGTGGGCTATTTTGGTAATAACGAGGTGCATCTTATACTCTGATGCGTCTTATACGCTGGCAAATACGGTAATTTACAGAAAATATGTTTAGGAAAGGTCTGCTAATGTGGAACATCTCTTGCAGGCCCCATCAAATGATCTTTGCCCCTGCAAGGTTCTGCCTTACATTTGTTTCTCATGCCACTACTGCCTTGAAAAGAGTTCTGTGTTCTAAACACATGGCAGCTGACCAGGGAATAGCCATAAAGCTAATCTGAATCCATGTTCACACATTATATACAATATATATATTCAGACCACTACAGAAGAGAGGTGGGCCTTCTGTCCTGTCCAGCATTCATTGACTGGATCTGGAAGAAGGCAGATGAAACCTTTTGTCTTCTAGAGCACAATTCCCATAGTACTTTAACATCAACTGTAGGAATCGGGGCCGCTGAGGGCCGGAGGTCCCGGAGGAGACTGATCAAGAAACGATACGAGGCAATATGGAGCGTGATCAGATCAGTGGTTTATTGGGAAAAAGGCATCATCATATATAGGAGTAAAAGCGCAACGGTGGCAAAAACAGTCATCTGACAGAAATCACATCACCTGTTTACTCGGGTTAATTGGGAATCTCTCAGAGGGAAGTTAATTAACTTGGCCAAACACAGACCGGGGAAAACACCATTGTTTGGGGATTAGGCAGGGGTAAACATGGCCTCTGTTTACACCCGGGGTAAAGTTGAGCTTGGAGATGAGTGATTACTCTAATGGGTAACTGGGTTAGCTATTCACTCTCTCAGCAGATCCGCTGGTCAGGTCAGGGAATTGGGTGAATCAAACCCTATCATTTATCCACCCCCCTTGATTTCTCTGCCCGCAGAGCCCACGGCTCAAGGAGCGTTCTCCCGAAGTGGCCTCTGCGCGGGCCGTTCCATGCCCCTGGGGCATGGGGAAACCACAATCAACCATGCTGTGTGTGCATGTGTGTGCATGTGAACAGGTGATATTTTTGAAAGCAAACATTATTTTTAAAGCTTTTTTTTAACTAATGTCTATAGATTTTTACAATTGTCCACATTATTTGCCTGAAGAAAAATTGTATGAATAATTTATCTGGAGTGATTTGAGTGGGTGATTAATAGGAAGTAAATTAATTGGAAAGGGGTTGATTGTGGGGGAATTAATTTGCTTTCTTTCTACGAAATGGCTGCTCTAATTGCAGCGAAAAAAAGAAAGAAAGAAAGAAAGAGGCTCCAAATGAATGGTTTGATGTCTGGCAGTTCAAGCCTTCTCCTGCTTTTAACTCTTAATTTATTGGGCAAATTCCTAGTCTCTCAGCCTTAGTTTGCTTTCAGTGATTACCCCACCCCAACTATCAGCCTATTCAATTTCTGAACAGGGACTAGGGAATGGGGATACCATGAGGGACGCTGCCAGCTTCAGCGTTGGTGGAGCCACCACACCCCCGGGCTTCTGTCTCCAAACCACCTGGACTGAGAATGCAGGGAGGAGCTGCGCGGCGAAGGAGAGCTTGGCCGGCTCCAGCAACAGCTGTATGTGAGCGGCCACATCCCCGAGCCCCTGTCCCCACGCCATCGGGGCTACAAAGGCTGGGGAGTGTGGTGCGGCTGGAAGGGACGCTGCCAGCTTCAGCGTTGGTGGAGCCACCATACCCCCGGGCTTTTGCTCCCAGGCCACTGGGACCGAGACTGTAGGGAGGTACGGTTTGGTGGCAGAAGTGTTGGATGTGAGGGGGGGGGGCGGGTTCCCTCTTTGACTTTGAGTTTGTGGTTTGTTATTTTGTTTTGCATTATTGAACTTGTTTGACTCTTATGATTGTTAGGGTAATTTTGATATTGTATTGAATATGTTTTTGATAATTCATACTGTAACTGTATTTTGTTGTATTATTTGTATCATATTTTATATTGTTTGGCATTCCTGTTGTAAACCGCTTTGAGTTCCCTTATGGGGAGGAAAGCGGTATAAAAGTCTAAACAATAAATAAATAAATAAATAAATCTTGTCTCTTCAGACCACAAAACACGAAGCCATCAGCTAATCCTTGACTAGGCAGGTTCTAGAAGAAGAAGCTCCTGGCCTGGCATTTCTCATGGTCTATGACAGGGATTCTCAACCTGCAGTCTGTGGGCTGGATGTGGCCCATGGCACCATTTCATGTGGCCTCCACCACACCAGGAAGTGCCATGTGGTGGAGGAGGGGCAAAATTGCTATCTGGCCCCCAAATCTGTCTGAGGGAGCGTGACCCAGCCCCTGGCTTTAAAAGGTTGAGAACTCCTGCTCTATGAAGTTCTAGTGGTAGAACTGACTTGGGGGACTATGTTAAACTTGAAGAGGAACCATTTTCCTTTTGTGAGAGGTGGTTTCCAGAGAGGAACTTACAAATATTAGCATATAGTACCCTGTGTCAGAAGGTGGTTCTCCATTACCTTTCACTTTGACATTGTCTTTTATCCAATATTTGAAATATTAATGAAGGAAATACTGTACTTCACTTTAGCGGCTGGCTCATAACATATTGTTGGATTGGGGCCGTGAGGAGGCCCTTAGGATCCCGGAGGAGACTGGTCAAAGGAACGACATGAGGCAAGATGGAGCGAAGGCCAGTGATTTATTGAGGGAAAATCATCAGTATATATTATGTTCAAGGCTGCGTGTGGTAGAATGGTCATCTGACAGAAAATCACATCACCCATTTACCCGGGTTAATTGAGAACTTCTCTTGGGGAAGTTAATTAACTAAGGCAAACACTGACAGGGGAAAACCATTGTTCGAGGCTTACGCCAGAGTAAATATGGCTTCTATTTGCACCAAAGATTAGGCTGATCTGTGAGTCAGTAATTGCTTAATGGGTAACGGAGGTTAGCGATCTGCTCTCTCAGCAGAACCGCCGGTCACGTCAGGTGTGGGTGAATCAACCCTTATTATTAATCCACCCCCCTTAATTTCTGTGCCCGCAGAGCCCACGGGCCAGGAGCTTTCTCGACTGAAGTGGCCTCTGCGAGGGCCGTTCCATGCCAACTGGGCATGGGGAATCCGCAACATATCTTTACATGCTAGCTGTCGTCACCTGCTGAGTTATGTATAATGTTTCTGAAGCTAGAACAGAAGGGAAAAAAATTCTGTTTAAGTAAGGAAGCACGTTTATACATTTCAGAAGACAATTTACTTCATAGTTTCCAGAGGAGTAAATATGTTAGTGTGATTTTATAAAAACCAAAAGTATCTTGTTGGTTCCATTAAAAGCCAACAAGTTTAATAAAATTGAAACCAACCTGTTTCAGATGTATTAAGCTATGTTCCATGAAACTCATGCTATTAATTGTGTTAATATTTAAGGACTTTTTATAGAATTGCCTGGTAAAGGTTTGTTTGTTTTGTTACAGCAATTGTATCAAAGACTTAAAAGAATCTAGAACAGTTGATGGTGAACATTTTAGATACCGAGTACCCAAACTCAACAGGCTGCTGTTCATGCCGCAGAAAGGCATGGTCAACTCTGTGCTGGGGGGAGGGAGGAAGTGCTCCCATTGGGTGACTGGGCAGAAGGGTGGGGCAAACTCTCTGCTGGGGTAATGGTGTGCGTGCCCACAGAGAGGGCTCTGAGTGCCCCCTCTGGCACACATGCTATAAGTTTACCATCACTGGTCTAGAATACTTCTACTCCTTCATAATGATGAAAATAAACAGGAAATATGAGAAGACCAACAGTAACAATAGTGATTTGAGGACTCAAACTTCCTGCAGCTCAAAAGACAATTTTGTTTGAATCAAACTATATGTTATAGATAGTGCATAATTGTTATGTATGTTATGTGTGTTTTCTGACAGGAGCGGAATGTATCTTTTCTCATGTATCTATTCTTATGCAAATAAGTGGATCGAAAATGTGCACACTCTGTTAGCCAATGGACTTGTTGTATTATTATTATTGTTACTGTTACTGTTTATAGTGTATATAAGTCCGGTTTTTCCCCATTCAAACTGTGTTCAAATCCCACTAATAAAAAGCTGAAATTCACTACTTCACTCGTCTGCTTCTTCATTCCCTGAACACAAAACTGACGACAAAGATGGGATGGCGTCCCCACACGGCAGCAACATCGGCCCATTTGACCCAGAGAAATGGGCAACATACAAACGCCGATCCCGCCACGCAATGGCCTCGCAGAGGATCACTGACGAAGACCAGAAGCGCTCCTGTTTCCTCTCTCAGTGCGGTTCTGAGACGCTTGAGCTGGCAACCCACCTCGTTCTCCCAAGGGACGTGGATGTGGTGCCGCTCACAGAAATCATGTCCACACTGAGGAAACACCTGCAGCCAGAGGTCTCGATCTTCCCAGCCAGGGTGGCCTTCCACAGAAGGGAGCAGCGACCTGGAGAGTCCATTGCAGACTACGCCGCTGCTCTGCACATTGCTGCCACGCATTGCTGAAACTGTCTGCTGGCCGGCATGAGGGACAAAGATGCTCAATGTCGCCTCATGATCAGGAAGACGCTAACTTTCAAGGCTGTCCTAGAAGAGGTGGTAGCATCTGAGGCCGCACGGTCCAGCATCAAGCTTTTTCGGCATCGCCACTCTACCACCAGTGCCACCAACTCAGCTGTGCAAGCTCAGCAAAATTCATCTTCATCCTCCTCAGCATCGCCTGGTTCCACCTCTTCATCGAAGGCCAGCGACGCAGAGGGAGAAGTCCGAGCAGTCCGACGAAAGCACCGAGAGCACCGTGACGATTGGGAGAAGAAATTCCTTTCCAAGTGTGATGGCATGACCGCAGGAAGTTCCCCTTCCACATCGCAGAATGCCACAACTGCAGTTGATGAGGACACATTGCTAAAGTATGCCGACAGCAAAAGCAAAGAACTCCAGCACCTGAGGCCAAGAAGAGTCATCACCACAAAACGTCCATTGCCAAAGTGTCACCAGAGCTTGAGCGGTGCCAAGTGGGCATCGTCAGCAAGCATTTCTTCGCAGACCTGAGCCTGCAGGATGTCCCCTTCAAGATGGAGGTGGATTCAGGTAATACCTTTTCCATAATCCCACAGCGGGAGTTTTTGAGAATTTCCCCTGCCTCTCGGCCCAAGCTCAAATCTTTTAAAACTTCCCTCCGGGATGTGCAAGGTTGCCAGATTCCTGTCCTGGGGTTGGAAATTTCTTGGTCAAATTCAAAAACATTCACACTTCCTTGCCAATGGGTGTAGTTAAGCAGGGCACTAACTGTCTTATTGGGACCCAATGGTTTAGGCCCATGGGAATCCGACTTTCTGGCATTCATGCAATAGATGCTGACCCAATCCGGGACATTTGTGCTGCACATCCTGAGGTGTTAAAAAAGGGTTTAGGGTTATACAAAGGACCCCCTGTGGACTTTGAGCTTGACCCAACCATCCGGCCCATCCGGATTAAGCCACACCGGGTACCCCTTGCTTTAAAGGAGAAGATAGAAGCCGAGCTGGACAAACTGGTGGGGCAGGCCATCCTAGTGCCAGTGGACTCCTCAGAGTGGGAGACACCAATTGTGACTGCTTTGAAAAGTAACGGGGATGTCAGGATATGTGCTGACTACAAGTGTACCATCAATAAAGCTATTCGCCCGAACGCATATCCTGTGCCCGTGGTAAGCTACCTTCTTGTCTCCTTGCATGGAGGAAATTGCTTTGCAAAACTTGACCTTGTCCAGGCTTACCAACAATTGACTGTGTTTCCTGCTGCTGCCATAGCCCAGACCATAGTTACGCATAGGGGGGCATTTAAGGTAACTAAACTACAATTCGGGGTGAATGCAGCCCCCGGAATATTTCAATCTCTTGTAGAACATATTTTAAAATGTTTGCCCAGTGTCCTGCCATATTTTGACAATGTCCTGATCACCGCTAAGGACACGGTCAAACTAGCAGCCAGGCTTGATCAAGTCCTCTCACATTTTGAGAGGGCCGGTCTACGTCTCGGAAGAGACAAATGTGTGTTTTTGGCACAAGAAGTGGAGTTCCTGAGGTACCGAATTACACCCCAAGGTATCATGCCCTCTGACTCCAAGGTGCCGACCATGCAAAATGCACCCAGGCCAAAATGTAAAGCCGAATTGCAATCATTTCTAGAATTGTTAAACTTCTATCACGCTTTTCTCCATCGCAAAGCCTCAGTTGCCGAACCATTACATCAGCTTCTTAAGAAAGATACTGTTTAGCACTGGGGCCATTGCCAGGAGAAAGCGTGCATAGAACTTAAAAGGCTGCTATCTTCGGATGCTGTATTAACTCATTTTGATCCTAACAAGAAAGTTGTACTTGTGTGTGATGCATCCCCTGTGGGCGTGGGAGCTGTGTTATGCCATGTACTAAATGATGGGAGGAAAGCCCCTGTAGCATTCTATTCCCGTTCACTCTCAAACCCTGAGAAAAATTACGCTCAGACAGACAGGGAGGCATTGGCAACCATGGCTAGCACTAAGAAATTCCACGATTACCTTTACGAAAGACCTTTTACCATCGTAACTGACCACAAGCCCCTCCTTGGAATCTTTGTGAACGGGAAGCCCACACCTCAAATTCTGTCTCCAAGGATGTTGCATTGGGCAATTTTCCTAAATGCATATGATTTTACTTTGGTGCACAGGCCCAGTAAGAACATCAGCCACGCTGATGCCCTGTCATGTTCTCCACTGCCAGGGGTCGGGGAAGCTGATTGCGAGATTGAAAGTGACCAGCAGGTCCTTATGATTGAGGCTTTCGACTGCCTCCAGCCGTCCCCTCAGATATAGCCAAAGCTACGGCCAAGGATGTAACATTGACTAAAGTAATGTCTTGGGTACAAAAACGCTGGCCTGTCTCTCCTCTAGCCGAGGAATTCAGAACATTTCACCACAAGTGTTTTGAACTGTCAGTGGAACGAGGCTGCCTTCTATGGGGCCAGTGGGTGGTCATTCCTGTCACTCCCAGGAAAAAAGTTTTACATCTACTTCACACAAGTCACCCGGGAATTGTCCATTTCAAAGCCCTTGCCCATAGCTACTTTTGGTGGCCTCAACTGGACCAAGACATAGAATAAACTTGTGCCAGTTGTCAATCCTCTCGCCCAGAGCAATCCCACCTTCCCTCTCGGGAATGGGATTCTGCTAGGGGACCATGGTCCAGGTTGCACATAGATTTTGCAGGTCCTTTTAGGGGTGCCCTATTTTTGTTGGTTGTGGATTCATTCTCTAAGTGGCTGGAAGTGATTAGGGTGCCTAGTACCACTTCAGCCACCACGATAATGCATCTAAGAAGGCTGTTTGCAGTATTTGGACTTCCAGATGTGCTGGTGTCTGACAACGCGTCCACGTTCACATCTGCAGAATTCCAATCCTTCATGGAAAGGAATGCAATTAAGCACATCACTGCCGCCCCATTCCACCCAGCACCAATGGCCGGGTGGAGTGGCAGGTGCACACAACTAAAGACGCGCTACAGCATATGGGTGAAGGGGATTTAGAGCTCCAGCTATGCCAGTTTCTTTTCACATATAGACTCACCCCCCTTGCGTCAGGGATGTTCCCTGCTGAATTGCTCCAGCAAAGGAAACTATCATCCTTGCTGGACAGATTGGATCCCTCTAGGGTGGAGGACAAAGGCACCAATATAGCGATCCAACACCAGAAGGGTTTTTCTCTGCGAGACCCTGTACATTGCCGCAATTATGCAGCTGGTGGTCCTACGTGGGTGCCTGGGTTTGTGATCGATCAAACTGGTCCTCTTTCTTACAGAATCGAAACAGACACTGGTCTGATCTGGAGGAGGCACGCGGATCAATTGAGACCCAGAGTACTGGACCCACAAGACAAATACAGACACTCAACGCGGGGGTTGCCCCCCACCCATTTAAACCCAGGGGGCAGAGGTAATAGTCAGCAGCCAGCCAACATTGACCCAGAAGTGTCTTCTAGGAACCGATTTCAAGGGGAAATTGTGGAATGCTCCCCTATTCCGGCCAGGTGTACCCCTATACTGTCCCAGTCTAGCACTCTGGATTCCTTTATTGATGATGACCAATTTTGTTTGGAGTCGCCCTCCACACTTAGTACACACAGGAGGGACCCTGAGTTGTCTTATTCATCCACAGAATTAGATTTTGGTTTTGAGTGATCCCCTGCTCCTCCATCTGACAAACGGGGCTTTAATTTGGGTTTACAATCCTCCCCCTCTAGTCAATCCCTCACTCCAGTCAGGTAGCCCATCCTACGAGCCCCTGAGCCGGCTCAGCAAAACGTCCAACCCAGAAGGGAAACTAGACCGCCATCCTGGTTAAAGGATTTTGTTTTTACCTAGGGGGAAAGAATGTTATGTATGTTAACTGTGTTTTCTGACAGAAACGGAATGTATCTTTTCTCATGTATCTATTCTTCTGCAAATAAGTGGATCGAAAAATGTGCATACTCTGTTAGCCAATGGGCTTGTTGTATTATTATTGTTACTGTTACTGTTTATAGGAGCGGAATGCATCTTTTCTCGTATATCTATTCTTATGCAAATAAGTGGATCAAAAAATGTGCACACTCTGTTAGCCAATGGGCTTGTTGTATTATTGTTACTGTTACTGTTTATAGTGTATATAAGTCCGAGTTTTGCCCCATCCAAACTGTGTTCAAACCCCACTAATAAAGAGCTGAATTTCACTACTTCACTCGTCTGCTTCTTCATTCCCTGAACACGAAAATAATTCAAACTGAAATCATATTAGTTTCCATAGACATGAGTCTAGGAGACCCTTATCCCTGAGAAGTCATATTTGTAATTGAAATCCTGATGACTAATCACACCCAAATTATAATAGTAATAATTTGAAAGCTGTGAAAATATGCCTTTCACATTCAGAAGCCTGGCAACATTAAATGAATTCCTGCTTCTGATGAAGAACTTTCTGTAACATATGGTCTGAACGTTTGACACAATTTCTGAGTAACAAGAAAAATTCTATAATCTATTGAGAGTTTATTTTTTTCACAGTCTCCTATATCAAGATGGTGATGGATGTGTCTAAAAATATATATCTTTTCAATTAACTACTGTACTTCCTTTAGAGAACAAATACCGATCTTAAAATCTGTTCCTGAAGTATGTGCGTTGGTTGTGAAAAACAAGAGTGCACAGATTTATTAATGAGGATTTATTTATCTGTTACTTTTTGCATCAAGGTGGTGGCAGATGGCCAAGGGACAGAAGCTGAGAGTCCTCTTCCCTCTCAAGACCTTGTGGGGAAAGAAAAACCTGAGTTGTATTTGACCACAAATGCCAACACCGAAGATAAAGAAGGATTTTTCGATTCCTTTAAAAGAAGAATTTCATCTTTTTGGACATTCCTGGGCATCTCTCAGGTGTGCTGGATAACTCCATGAAAATAGGAATTGATTAATTTGCCTTGACTTTTGATTCCAACATCATGTTTACATTCTTCATATATTACTTAGTTGGTCATCTTTGGACAATAGAAGTCTTAAAATGCCAACCAGGAAAAAAGTATTCTGATTTAGAAATGTCTATCTTTATTCCTGAATTTTAACTTTCTACGCTTTGAGTTTTGTTATGTTGCTCATTTGCAAACTATACGGAGTATTTTTTTTTAAGGGTTTAATGCTGCTGCTGGAAACATTTATGGCCTTTCATTATAAAAGATAACTATGCTGTTTAAAAGATAAACCCAATAGAATAAAAACGACAATAAAACTTTCAAGGCTTCTGAAGCAGATAAAATAAAGCCACAAATCAGTGCCAGGGACTGCCTGGATGAATTAATACATTTTACTAAATTGGCGCTGTAGGGTCCATTCTATCCTACAGAGATAGCTGTTACCCAAAGGGGAGTCACCATAAAGAAGTCCCTCCTACAAGCTGCTATAAAAGATGTGTCTCCACCAGAAGCTGCACAGATAGAAAGCTCCTCTCCCAACAACCTTGGATAATGGAATGTTTGAAAAGAAGGAGACGCTTTCTCAAAAATTCTGGTCTCAAGCTAGTCAGAGAAGGCTAAACAAAAATATCTTCTGCTTGATTGTGTAGTTAATAGACAGATAGGTTCCTATCAATGCTGATGGGGTGTTTGCAAAGCAGGGCATTCAATTAAGTGTCTTAGCCACTGTGTTTTGCATTAGACACAGCTTCTGAGGAAAGCCCACACAGAGCACATTCCAGTGGCCTAATATAGAGGTAACTAATTACCAGTTATAAGGGGTTGTGGTGGCTCAGTGGTTAAGAAGCTTGCCTTGTTAGCTGGAAGGCCAGCAAGCTGACAGTTCGAGACCCAGGTACTGCTTGATGGATTGAGCGCCAGTCTCTGTCCCAGCTCCTGCCAACCTAGCATATCAAAAGCAAGAAATTGCAAGTAGATAAACCACTGGGGCCACTTCACTTCAGTGGGAAAGGATATTTGGGACATGAAAGGAGCCTCATTTGGGTGTCCCCTGAGCTGAGTTTCTCCAGCAAAAATCCTTTCAACCCAGAATAATTTATGACATGAAATTATTATTATACCAGTTTATAAAGAGTTATGGGATCTATTATAACTCATTAAGCAAAGCAAAAAAGCAAAGCAATCACACTTATATATCGTTCCACTCTCTGGGCAGCTCATAAGTTAATTAGCATTTTTCCCCCAGCATGCGCAGTACTCATTTTACCAACCTTGGAAGCATGGAAGGCTGAGTCAACCTTGCTCCCTGGTCAGGATCGAACTCACTATATTTTGGTTCCAGTACCACCATTTTAATCACTGTGCCACCATATTTATTTTAAGAAACCTACACAAACAGAACCCCACACTGTTTAGTGTAGTGGTTATAATATTGGACTGGAACCAAGGAGACCAATCGTGAAACATGCTAACTGGGATTTGTTTCTCCACAACATTTTACATTAAGGACACAGTCACGGAAAATGACCAAACAGGAGAGACTGGAGCTTCTCTTCCTTCTCAAGATGCTGGGGAAACTGAAGAACATGAGCCGAATCCAAACATAGACATCATCAGCAAGAATACATGGAAGCCTTTCTGGGACAAACAGCATTTCTCCACGGTTTGACTGATAATCCAATTAGAATGGAAAATTATTACTTTGCCCTTTTTTCTAGCTCTTACAGTTGTGGGGTTTTTAATATTAAATGTAGCATTTTTAATAATTGCCAAGTTTAACCCGCATGTACCATGATTTATTTATTTTTTAAAAATTGCATTTGATGGATATTTTCTTCCCCTATGAGAATTCTACTGTATTGCAAGTTAGTGGTTGGGCCAGCATTGTGTCAGGCTTCAGGTTAGTGGTGAAAAATGTTTGTACAGTTTCTGGATTTCCTGAATCCACTGGGAATTCCAGCGTCTGTTCTGAATGAGGCAAACCTGAGATAACAACAAAAATCTGTCACTCCTCCTTGGCATCACAGCTCACTGGAAAATGGAATACAACATTTATTTGCTCTGTGCATTATGTTAGCAGGGACATTATCGCTTGAAGAGTCACCTAATTGGATGATTAGTAATGCAATTAAATGTGAATGAGGATAGATTTCTGCTTCCTATCCTGGTGTGTGAGTGGCAAGTTTTTAAGATGTCACAAGATGGTTGTTTTTGCTGCCACAGAATAATCCAGCTGCCCCTCACAAATGTGTTTATTTGAGGAGGTGGTGGCAGTAATTTTGATAAAGATGATTTACAGACTTTTCACAATAGAAGACAAGATTACAGATTACAAGAGAAAACTAATAGAATGATTATTACACTGCACTGTAGATGTCCCCTGTATATTTTAATTTAATTTAATTTAGTAGATTTATATACCACCCTATCCAATGTACTCTGGGCAGTGTACACAGGTTAAAACCAATATAAAACAATTTAAAAACCTTTAAAAACATAGCAATATTACCTCCTGCTGTGCCATTTACTATCTAAAAACAAATATAAAATCTACAAAACCTTAACATTAAAACATTAATCACACGAGGGGGGAGCCTCAAACGAACCAGAAAGGGGAGCTTGTTGACAATCCCGGCCCCCAGACCCATTTTACCAACCACATCTTCAATTCTTTCCTAAATGGTAGCAACTGGGCCTGGAGGCATAGTTCTACCAGGAGGAGGTTCCATAGTGTGGGGGCTATGACCGAGAAGGCCCTTTTCTGGGTTGAAAGAATTTTTGAGGGAGAAACTCCGCTCAGGGGATGCCTGAATGAGGCTCCTTTCATGTCCCCAAGAGCTGGGACAGAGATGGGTGCTCAAACTGTCATGCAATACCTGAGTCTCAAACTGCCAGCTTGCCAGCCTTCCAGCTAACAAGGTGAGCTTCTTAACCTCTGAGCCACTGCAGCCCCTAGCTGTAAGATGTATCTCTACCTACAAGTGGCACCACTGGAAGAATCACCTGTTACCTCAGTGAATGATGCATTCGCAAATAGCTCATAATTTATAATCAGGGTTCTGTCCATACTACAATTTGTGAGTTGTTCTGGTGGCGTCGATTTTGAAGTTGCTTGAAGACAGGGAGTCTTCCCCCCTCCCCTCATCTAAACAACACAAAACAACCTTTGCCCATATTGTGAAGTGGCTGACAGATCCACTTTAGTTCACTGATATCAAGCATTACAATGTTTATACTTCTTATTTTACACTTTCCAATTTAAGTTGATTCATACTTATCACGTTCCATGTTCCAATTGTATGTGTTGTGCAGAATTGGACTTGCCATTCACTATTATGTATGTAAGCCACTAGATGTCCTTTTGGCTTCAATCTACTTCTGTCATTAGCAGCAGAGTTATACATGCATGTCCTTTGATCCTCCCCACTATTTGATTAGGAAACTCATCTTTCAGCACTGTCTCTTGCTTCATGTTGAGCTGTCACCTCTTAGGGTTTTCATGGTAAGGAAAGCTCAGCAGGAGTTTACCATTACCTCCTACTGCTTAGTACTAACACAAGTTAGCTAGGGTGTCATCATTGTTCCCTCCTCCACCAATTAACCACTGCTGCCCAGTAGCTGACACCACTACCATCACTGGAACTATCCAGTCTATTCTCCTGATGTGGCCGTTAATTGTCAGGTGATTAAAAACAGTTACTACCTCACAGTGAGGCTGTGCTGTTAAAAGAGTGGTCGTCAGAGTCATCCTGGAGTTCCCCTAGAGGCACAGCACCAGCATTTTAACCTTTAAATGTTTTTTTTTAATTTTTATTATATTTTATTAATTAAAAACAGAAGACAACATATGTGTACACACCAACACAAACAAAGAGAAAGAAAAAGAAAAGGGAAAAAAAGAAAGAAAAATACAATTCAACGCTACAAAGTTAAATACTTTTATAGTTACTCTATCTAGTCTAACATTAATGATATCCATCAAAGACAGGTTATACGTTCCCTAGAAGAACCAATAATAAAATGTACACACAAACATTTAAGTCTCATTCCAAAATGATAAGTGATCCGTAGGAGGCTTGCTCCCTTTACCTTTAGTTATAGTATGATCTAGGAACGGCTTCCAAATCTCATAAAATTTATTTTTACTCGTGATACCTTTTTAAATATTTATTTCGCATGTAAGTTTGTCATTTAATGCTGTTGTCCAATTTTGAACATACCGAACTTCAATTTTTATTTGCTCTCCTCCCTTCCACTTAGCAGCTATACAAATTCTTGCATTCACTATTAAAATAGATAGCAAATCTGCATTATTATGATTTGAAATGACATTACCAAACTCAAGTATCAACACACTTGGTGCATCCAATTTAATACGGGTACCAAACATTTTTGTTATCTCGTTTTCCACTAACATCCAAAAACCTTTCACTCTTTCACACTCCCACCACATATGAAGATAAGTCCCAGTCTCTTTTTTACAATTCCAGCATAAGCTAGATTCCTTTGGATTCATCAATTTTATTTTTACTGGGGTTAGATACCATTTCCACAATACTTTATAATTATGTTCTTTTATTCTAATTGATAAATTTCTCATTACTCTATTTTTCCATTTTAACTTCCAACTTTCTTCACTAATGTTTATATTTAGGTCGCTTTCCCATGTTTCTCTCATATTATCATTGGTGTAATCCATATCAATTAGCAATTTATATATTTTACCAATTAACCCTTTTAATTCTATTTTCCCAGACCTAACATTACATGCTAATTTTTCAAACTCAGTTAAACCTCTGTTTAGGTCTGATTCAGTGGCTATATGAGAGTTCCAATTATTAATTGCTGCTACTTGAATCCAGTTTAAGTTCATTTACGTAAACAATTTTATCTTTTTTTCTTTATTTTTACAAAAATCTATCCAATCCTTTAGTAACTCTATTTTATTAATTTGAAGTAGCAATTTGTTGTTACTAGTTAATATTATTGGAAAGGATTTTATATCCCCTAATTCTATTATGGGCGAAGTTCCCGGAGCAAGTTTATTTTTAACAGAATACCAAACATTCAACAAACTTTTTAAAATTTTATTATCATTGTTAATTTTAACTTTGTCCTTACCTAAAAGTATTACTTTTCCAACTTTATATAATTCTTTCATACAAATGCCTTCCCATAATGTGTCTTTGTGCATTAAATTTTTTTGAATGTTTTTCAATTGATATGCTATATAGTATTTTTTAATGTCTGGTAAACCTAACCCCCCGCTTTTCTGATCTTTATACCACAATGTCTTTACAATCCTTGGTCTCTTACCATCACTACAATAATCATTTAACAAATTTTGTAATTTCTTGAGATCCTTATCTTTAATTTTTACTGGTAATGTTTCAAATATATAATTAATTTTGGGGACTATCTTCATTTTAATCAGCGCTATTCTTCCAAACCATGATAATTTAATTTTTTTGTATCGAATTAGCAATTCTTTTATTTCTTTTATCAGTGTTTCAAAATTTAATTTTTTTAATTCATCATACTAATTAGATATTCTTATTCCTAAATATTTTATATTACTTTTGATGTTAATATTGAAAGTGTTCTTAATTTTATTCTGAGTTTCCATAGTTGTATTAAAAAGAATTATTTCTGACTTATCACAATTTACTTTTAAACCAGCTGCATCTTGGAAGTTTCTAAGGTGAGATTGTATTTTAATTAATGCATTTTGTGGTTCCTTTACAATTAGCAAGGTATCGTCCGCATACAAATTAATTTTATTATCGTTTATCCTTTTTAAATCTAAGTCTTCTCTAATTACGTTTGCAAACATTTCAATAGCCATTATAAACAAAATTGAAGACAATGGATCACCCTGCTTTGTACCAGCTCCTAGCCTTATATCTGGTGTAAATACATCATTTACTTTTGTTTGCGCACAGCCCTGATGGTATAGATTATCAATTACTGTTATAAATTTAGAGCCAAATCCATAATTTTTCACTATTTCTTTAATGGAAAACCATTGGAGAGAATCAAACGCTTTATATATGTCTAAAGACAATAATCCAATTCCTTCTTTACTCTGTTCTGCAGTATGCATTAATGCTACCACTCTCCTTGTTATGTCTGATAAGTATCTTGATTTCATAAATCCCGCTTCTTCGAGTGCTGTATCCAGAAAAATGTATTTTTTAAGGTGATATTATTTTAAATCATGTGAATTACTGCTTGCTTTATAGGGGAATTCAGATGAGAAATTTATTTATTTATTTATTTATTTATTTATTTATTTATTTATTTATTTATTTATTTATTTATTTATTTATTACAGAAGAATGAAGACAATGATGATGAGAATAAAAATCCAATAAACGAACATATAGAAAGCAATCCTGAGAAAGAAGAAACAAGTAATGTGAATTTCAACTCTCATGAACTACAAGGAGAGGCCACCACTTCTGCTTATAAACAGACAAGTGACTTGGAGGGTTTCTTTCAAGTACCAGAGAGCCAAAATGGGACCGAAACACCTGTGAGAACCACAGCAGAGCCTCTCACCACTGCCCCAGCGGTGATCCTTTGCCCACCCCAGAAATGCCCACCACCCCCGAGAAACCCTTGGGCCGCCTGCACTAATCCCACTCCAGAGGACGATAGCAAGCTGGCAGAGGCCCTGACCGAATTTGCAGTGCACTTCTACAAAGCAGCAACCCGGCAGATGAGGAGGAACTCTAACTTCGTCTTCTCACCCATCAGCATCACAACTATGCTCTCCAATCTCTTGCTAGGTAAGGCCAAAGCATCAGTTCTGTAGGTATGGGCTGCAGTGTAGGGCTTCTGCAGAGATGAAGCTAATATCTGCACATTAAAACCAAACCTCATGCCCTCGGGAAGGTGTGGGCAACTATTCTCATCAGGCCTCAGCTAGGAAGATGAATTTCCCAGAAATTATAGGAGTCATTTTTTCTTTGTTTCTTTGGATTATCTATATGCTGCCTTTCTCCCCATAGGAGACCCAAAGCAGCTAACAACAGCAGTAAAGTAAAATACTATGCACAATTATATATTTTAAAAATTAAACATTGTTGAAGATTAAAACAATGTTAAAACATCTTTTAAAACCTTTAAACACCTGGATGTCACAAATACAGTCATTCCCTGGATCCACATTTGTTGCTTAAAGGTAAAGGTAGGGTCGTCCTTCCTCAAAAGCCAGTCATATCTGACTCTAGGGTTCAGTACTCATCTCTGTTTATAGCCAAAGAGCCAATGCTGTCTATGTCCGCAGACGTTTGCATGGACATGTTGCAGGCATGGCAACACGGAACACTATTTGACTTCCCACTGAAGTGGTACCTATTATCTACCTGCAATTTCTTGCTTTCGAACTGCTAGGTTGGTAGGAGCTAGGACAATGAAGCTCAATCCATTGTGCATCACTCAGGTCTTGAACTGCTGACCTGCCGACCTTCCAGTCATCAAGTTCAGTCTTTTAACCACTAAGCCACCGCAGTCCCTTTATTGCTTAAAAGCCTGCTTCAAAGGAGAGGTCTTTGCTTGACAACAGAAGGACAAGAGGAAGGTGGGCCAATCTGACTTCTCTGGGCTGTACATTCCAAAGCCTGGGAGTAGCCACTGAGAAGGCCTTGTCTTGAGTCTTCACCAGATGAGCTTAAGAAGGAGGTAGAACCAAAAGAAGATCTTAAAAGGTTCCTCGGTCGAGGGCGATATTATCCAAGTCTAATACAGATTTGACGGATAGTAGGTTGGAAAAGACTGACTAGTATTAAAAAAAAAAAGCTTGAGTTTCTCCTATTTCTTTCCAGAATATTTTTGTACCATGCCAGCATTAAAACCATCTTCTTTTATGCTGGCTGTGTTGCTGAGAAGTTGCAGGAATATACTGGCCAGAATCCGATTGGTGCATTCATAAGTTTTGTATAACTTGCCAGGGCTAATTGCAACTAAGGTTCCAGGGCATACCAAGATGCTACTGGGTAGGTGATCAGACATGTGACCAAGACATCTCAACCACTTTAGTATTCAAGGATTGAAGAAGCAGACGAATGAAGTAGTGAAATTCAGCTCTTTATTAGTGGGGTTTGAACACAGTTTGGAAGGGGCAAAACTTGGACTTATATATATATATATATATATATATATATATATATATATATATATATATATATATATATATATATATATATATATATATATATATATATATATATATATATATATATATATATATATATATATATATATATATATATATATATATATCCGAGGCCAGGCTGCGGGAAGGGAAGCCCCCCCCCCAACGCCACCTGAAGCGACGCTGGAGTTCCCGTGGCCCGGCCAGCGAGGCCAGTCTGCAGGAAGGGAAGCCCACCCCCCAACGCCTCCTGAAGTGGCGCTGGGGTTCCCATGGCCAGGCCTCGCTGGCCAGGCTGCGGAAAGGAAACCCCACACACACACAATGCCAAAACAATAAATAAAAACACAAAACACAAACACCAACAAAGAAACAAAACCACTAACAAAACACCTAACTAGAAAACTAAAAAAACACAACACAAACAAGAAAAAGTAAATAAAACCAGAAATAACCAAAACAATTAAACAAACCTAAAACTAAACCAAAACAAAAAAGAACAAAAAGGAACAGCTACGAGACCACCACCACTAAAGCTAACAAAACCAAACACCCAAAATAAATAAAACCAGCCAACTCACCAGCACACGAGCTCCCTCCACGACGACTGGAAAAGAAATGAATAAAGAAAGAGACTACTTACTGGAAGAAGCTCCACCGAGAGGCCAGGAGAGAAAAAACAGTCAAAGTTAAAGAGATCCACTAGCAGCCCCACCTGCAGGGCACAATCGTAAAAACAACTCAAAAAGACTCAACACCTCCACCCAGAGGCCACAAGAGTAAAAACAAGTCAAAAACATAACAAAAGATCACAATTTCACACAAATCACAAATAGAACCTAACCAAAATAAAAACATTTCTAAAATCCTGTGTTGAGTTTTAACTCAAATAAAGACCCAAAACATCTAAACACAGTTTAAAAACATTGAATGTAAAAAATATGTACTTTCACATTTTTAAAATTATTACCTACGTTAAAACTATTAAAATAAAATACACACAATAAAACATTATTTGGTTAAATAAAAAAATAAAAAATATAGCATCCTTTGTTCTTTTTAAAATCCACAAAAAACCCAAAAAAGCTGATCACAGTTTATAACAGCCCATGTGTATAAATAAACATTTTTAAAATGACAATTACAGACAAACCTCTTTTTTACAAACATTAACAAAAAAAAACCTTCCAACACAATTTAAAACAGCCCGGCACCACCGGGCAAACTATGCTAGTACACTATAAACAGTAACAATAATACAACAAGCCCATTGGCTAACAGAGTGTGCACATTTTTCGATTCACTTATTTGCATAAGAATAGATGCATGAGAAAAGATACATTCTGCTCCTGTCAGAAAACACAGTTAACATACATAACAACCACCTTATCAGTTAACCACCTTATCAGCTGCAGTTAACCATGGCAAATTACACAAACATTGCATAAAACACCAGCATGATTTTGATCCATGTGTTTGATCCCAAACTAGTCCCATTTTGTAAAATCGCCACCACTGGCTGCAACTGGTATCAAAGAATGCATTTTTCCCTGAAGCAGGAAAAATGTCACTAACGTGAATTTTTTAAGGTGTACCCCACCTTGCCATGAAGTGACCCACACACTATGAGCATGGAGCCATCTCCTGGGGCACATATGAAATGAGACATGCAGGATTTAACACCGGGACTGCAATGGACTGCCGCAACCTTGAGGATATGGACAAGGTGCGCCTTCACAGCCAGTCCATCTGCCATTGCCTCTTCCGCTTCCATGACCATTGGGAATCAGAGTTCTCCCTCTGCTCATTTTGCCGTTGGGCCCAATATGATGGTTTCCAGTGGCATCACCCCACCTAAAGGGGCTCATCTGCCCATAACCATTGGGCCCTTTAGGGAGTCAGGTTATTTACCGCTGCCAAACACTCAGCATTGAGTCTATGGCTACATGATCTACTCCATTACTATAGTGGGATGTCCGGCCAGACACTGATTTGTAAAATAGACTTAATCAGTTAGTTGTTTATAATTTAAATTCAGTCGAGTTTAGTCAGGCTAACCTAAGAACGAGTAAGCCTAGATCAAAATGGGAAGTAAACTAGCTAAAGTCTTGCAATTAAAAGGAAAGATTTACTTTTAATTATATTGAGGGCATAGCACAGTTACATTTCAAAAATAACATACTGTATGGTGGTGTAACTTCATTAGCTGTTTAGAGATAATTAATAATGTATTCTAGTTTTTTCTAATGTTATTGTCAATTATTAACAAAGCAGTAACTTCATGTATTGAAATTGTCCCCACTCAAAAGTGACAGAAATAGTTTAGAATTTTGTGCTCAGCAACAGTTAACAAAACTTGTTAAGCCTGTTCTACTTTGCGGGGGGGGGGGTGTCTAGAGTCAACCTTGCATCTTCTGCAATAAGACATTTTACTCTGGCAACTGACAGCCAGACTGTAACTCCATTTGAACTTGTTCCTTTTTTCCTACTGTTAAGCTTCCTTTTGTGCTTTTAGGATCTATCCTGAGGATATGAATGAATGTTGCTGTTCCTAGAGGCATTATTGCCACTTTCTTAAGAGATGGGCAAAATCACCTGTCCAAAGCTTCTTTTGCTATTATCTCTCATCAATGATTATGAGGCTATGTAATGCCTAGGGAAGTGGGCTCCTGGTTTTTCAGCCAGGGAAGGTATTGCCCTGGAGCTTACTCCAGAGTTGTCACTTGTAGAATTGACTCTACTTTATATCAAAGATGCTGGGATACACAGACAGAACCTCATCGAAGATTGTGATATTTTTGAACCACAATCCGGTATACCCCAGGCGACGGCCACCTTGTACCGGCTAATCTTTCTCACACTAGGTCAGTCAAAAAGAACTGCGGAATGAATTCACCAAAAGGTAGCTTCATTTCAGCAGTTTCACATCTGTCCTAGATATGGATCAAAGATGCTCTTGTATTTTTCTTCTGAGTGTACCACCTCAGATCATCCGAAATTAGAATTCAGTCATTGGCTGAGACGGTTTCCACTTTCTTTCACACTGATTTTGTAATAAGAATAGCCCATGGGGAGGGCTGAGCAGTGTCAGGTATGGATGATGGACAAAATACCCATGTCATCTGTCGTTTCTATTCATTCTCCTTTCTTTACATTTCATCAGTAAGACAAGGGCTAGGATTACATGGAAGCCACAGTCAT
The DNA here is from genome assembly GCA_035047305.1 of Bradypodion pumilum. NCBI lineage: Eukaryota > Metazoa > Chordata > Lepidosauria > Squamata > Chamaeleonidae > Bradypodion > Bradypodion pumilum. The sequence continues at coordinate 374,475,779 of JAWDJD010000001.1, forward strand.
ATTGCTATGGTGAAATGAAGCCTGGTTTAATTTTTTTTAAAATTTAATTTTACTTTTACAGTATTTCATCTTTCTCCCAATATAGAGATTCAAGGTGCTTCACAAATAGTTTAAAGCAAATACAGTCAAACATAAGGAGTTAAAATATTGTTTTAAAAACATAAGGAGCCAAAATGTTATTTTAAAAAATCGATCATGTAGCAATATTTATAAACTGCTTATGAAACTGTTTGAAAATATTTAGAAAAATAGACTAACATGAATAACAAAAATAAAAATGCAACACTCCTCAGCAAAACTCACTGGAGTGGATGGAGTACGGTTGTAAAAAGCCTGCCTAAAAGGGATGTCTTGCCTTTTGGCAAAAGAGAGGGAGCCACCCTCAGCTTCCAAGTGAGAACATAGCAGCAGCCAATGGAAAGTCCAGGTAAGCTCCTGTAGGAGGAAGATACAGTCCTTCAGGCAGCCTGGACTCAAGCCATTGAAGCCCATATAGGCCATAACTACCACTTCGATTTGCATCTGGAAATAGATTTGTTCTTGATGAGGAATCCTGGTGGTGCAGTGGTTAAACTGCTGACCTGCAATCAAAAGGTTGTGAATTCTATCCTAACCAGGACCCAAGGTTGACTTAGCCTTCCATCCTTCCGAGGTCAGTAAAATGAGTACCCAGCATGTTGGGGGCAAAATGCTAATTAACTTGTGAACTGCCTAGAGAGTGCACTAAGCACTAGGTAAAGGTAGTAAAGGTTTCCCTTGCTCGAAAGCCAGTCATATCCGACTCTAGGGTGCAGTGTTCATCTCTGTTTCTAAGCCGAAGAGCCAGCGCTGTCTGCTTCTGCAGACGTTTCCGTGGTCATGTGGCAGGCATGACTAGACACCAGAGTGCACGGAACGCTGTTATCTTCCCACCAAAGTGGTCCCTATTTATCTACTTGCAATTTCTTGCTTTTGAACTACTAAGTTGGCAGGAGCTGGGACAAAGACTGGAGCTCATTCCGTCCTGCAGTACTCGGGAATCAAATTGCTGACCTTCCACTTCCCAGTCAGCGTCTTATCCACTTGAGCCACTGCAGCCCCTTCTCTAGTGATGTGATAACACCACTCACAAGAGTGTCATCTGCCTCCATTGTTGCAATGGGACACACATGTTGCTATAAGCCTGTTGTGTTCTGTAAAGCTGTGCCTTTAACAATGTACCTAGCCATGTGGTAACAATGTAACCTTCTGTGTGCAACAGTATAACCTTCAGCTGTATCAATGTAAACCTGATAAGGGGACGCGAGCTAGTGACCACTAGATGGCAATAGCGAGCGTCCAGCTCTCATGGCTCAGATTCACCTGGATCAGCAGCGCGGGAAGATTCCCGCCACCTCTTCACCTGGACAAGAAGGGCGTGACCTTCTACGACGTCACGCAGGCAGCAACCAATAGTCTGTCGACGAGCCACTTTCAAATGTATAGCCAGCTGTATATATTGAGCTACCCATCCGCCATTACCACATGTTCCACCGGATCATCATGCAATAAACCTGTGTTAAGCCAACCCTTCGGCTGTTTCATTGTCTTTGGTCCCTTACACTAAATTGGCGACGAAGGTGGGATCATGGCAGCCCACGGGACCAAGACATGCGCCGGTTTCGAGATCAGGAAACCGGGCGACTGGGAGATCTTCGAAATGGACTTCTAGGCAGCACTGATTGAGTCCGAAGTCACGGAAGAGGCAAAGAAAAGGGCCATCTTCACCAGGATGCTCGGACAAGAAACCAAAAGGACCTTGGTGGACCTGATCGCACCGAGGAGGGTGAGCGAATTCAAGGCCAAAGAACTCATGCAGATGCTGCGTGAGCACGTCCGGCCCGCCACGGTGATGTTTCCCGCTCGGAGTGCGTTCTGGAGGCGAGTCCAAGCGCCCGGGGAGACGGTCGCCGCATTCGTGGCGGCCCTGCGGCTGGTGGCCGGCCCGTGCAAATGGGAGAATGTCGAAATCACCCTCCGGGACTGTGTGCTGTGCGGCCTGAACGACGCCGAAACCCAGCGCACATTAATGAACCAAGAGCCGCCTCCCACGTTGCAGGAGGTCATCAGAGCGGCACAGGCCGCGGAAGCTACAAAGGCTGGGGTACAAGAACTCCAGGACTGGCGGCCGAGGTCGAGCAAGGCAGAGACTCCGGTGCATGCAGCCCAGCGAGCTTCGAGGTCGTCCGCAGAGAGCAGCAACGACGAGGACGTCCGGAGGGTCCGGAAAGAGAGCCGGCGGTGCGACGGCTGTGGAGCGGCCCACGACCGCGTAAAGTGCCTGTTTCAGAAGGCCGAGTGTCACAACTGCGGCCGCCGCGGGCACATCGCCAAGGTGTGCAGGAAGAGGCGCGAGACCCGGAGAAGCTCGGCAGACCGTTCTGCGGGACAAGACCGCTCAACGAGGCCCAAGGACGGCGCTCAGGCCACGCGGAAGCAGGACGGCGTGGGCCGCATCTCCGACGGCAGCGAGGACGACGCCCCAGTATTCAGCGTGTCCGTAGGACACCCCCGCTACTTTGTTGAGGTACTAGTTCAAGGGGTTCCCATTAGAATGGAAATTGACTTGGGGTCCTCATATTCAATCATTTCCCAGAGGGAGTTTTTGAGAATTGCCCCCCACAGGCGACCCAAGCTCAAAGCGTTGAGGTCCACACTACGGGACGTGCAAGGGAACAGCATTCCAGTGTTGGGGGTTGGAGAATTTCAGGTTAAATTCAAGAAGCATGCCGCGTCTCTCCCTCTAGTCGTGCTTAAAGGGGGAGATTGCAGCCTCCTCGGGACTCAATGGTTTCAGCCCCTGGGTTTGTTTATTGGGGGGGTGCACGCCGTTGGGATGCACGCCGTTGGGACTGACCCGATTCAGGAGGTGTGCGAGGCGCACCCCGAAGTTTTCAAAAAAGGACTGGGGAAATTCAAGGGGCCCCCAGTGACATTCGACCTGGACCCGGAGGTCCGCCCAATTCGACTCAAACCACGCCGGGTGCCTTTTGCACTCAAGGACAAGATAGAGGCGGAACTGGACAAATTGGTGGACCAGGGAATCCTTGTGCCTGTTGATTCTGCGGAGTGGGAAACTCCAATTGTAACCGCACTAAAGGCCAATGGGGAGGTCCGCATATGCGCCGATTACAAGTGCACCATCAACAAGGCGATCCGCCCGAATGCGTATCCGGTGCCGGTAGTCAGCCATGTGCTGGCCAGGTTACACGGGGGAAAGTGTTTCGCTAAGCTCGACTTAGCACAGGCCTACCAGCAGCTTACGGTGTCCCCTGCCGCAGCTGCTGCACAGACCATAGTCACCCATAAGGGGGCGTTCCAGGTGACGCGCCTTCAGTTCGGCGTAAATTCGGCGCCTGGAATTTTCCAGTCACTCGTGGAACGCCTCCTGAAGGGGCTAGAGGGGGTGTTGCCTTATTTTGATGACGTGTTAATAACGGGGGGGAGTCGGGTCGAATTGGCCAAGAGGTTGGGGAAGGTCCTGACAATATTCGAAAAAGCGGGGTTGAGACTGCGAAAGGACAAATGCGTCTTCTTCGCGACCGAGGTTGAGTTCCTAGGGTTTTGTGTGACTCCTGAGGGGATAAAACCATCCAAATCCAAGGTGGCCGCCATTAAGAAAGCCCCCCGCCCCACCTCCAAGCCTGAGCTGCAGTCCTTCCTAGGGCTGCTCAACTTTTACCACTCCTTCCTCCCCCGGAAGGCAGCAGTGGCTGAACCGCTACACAAACTGCTAAAAAAAGACCAGACATGGAAGTGGGGCGAGGACCAAGAAAGGGCATTTAGTGAACTAAAAAGTCTCCTAGCGTCTGATGCCATACTGACCCATTTCAACCCCAAACGCCCGGTAGTCCTGACCTGTGATGATTCCCCGGTGGGGGTGGGGGCGGTGCTGTGCCACGTGCTGGAAGACGGAAGGGAGGCCCCGATAGCATTTTACTCCAGGTCCCTGTCCCAAGCGGAGAGAAATTACGCACAGACAGACAGGGAGGCACTAGCGATAGTTGCGGGGACGAAAAAATTTCACGATTTTCTGTATGGCCGCCCCTTCACCATTGTAACGGACCACAAGCCCCTGCTAGGCATTTTTACCGCAGACAAGCCCACGCCACAGATCCTGTCCCCGAGGATGCTCAGGTGGGCTATTTTTCTCAACGCGTACCAGCACGCGTTGGTCTACCGGCCCGGGAAAGAGATCAGCCATGCGGACGCCCTATCAAGGTCTCCCCTCCCCCTGACGCCCAGCCAGGTGAGCAAGGGGGAGCGAGACCATCAGGTTCTTATGATAGAGGTGCTGGATTCGCCCCCCGTAGTGCCCGCCGACATTGCCAAAGCGACAGAGAAGGACAAGACGTTAGCGGCAGTTAGCTCCTGGGTGCAGAAAGGGTGGCCGGCGTCCTCCCCAGCGGAGGAGTTCGCCCCATTTTTCAGGAAAAAGTTAGAGCTGTCCCTAGAGAGGGGGTGCCTCTTGTGGGGGCAGCGGGTGGTGATTCCCACTTCCCTTCGGCCGCGGGTGCTCAAACTGCTGCACGTCAGCCACCCCGGCATCGTGCGATCCAAAGCGCTGGCCCGGAGTTACTTCTGGTGGCCCCAGTTGGATGCCGACATCGAGCACATGGTCAGCACTTGTGAAAGTTGCCAATGCTCCAGACCAGAGGAGGCCCGCCTTCCCCACAGGGAGTGGAACACGGCTAAGGGGCCGTGGTCCCGGGTGCACATTGATTTCGCGGGCCCGTTCAGAGGCACCCTGTTTCTTCTTGTCGTGGATGCCTTCTCCAAGTGGTTGGAGGTTATCCCAGTCACAAGCACCTCCTCGGCCCAGACCATTAAGCATTTGCGGAGGCTCTTTTCCACGTTCGGCATACCCGACATGTTAATTAGCGACAACGCTAGTTGTTTCACGTCCTCCGAGTTTAGGGCATTCATGGAGATTAACGCCGTTCGGCATATCACCTCCGCCCCGTTTCACCCAGCCACCAATGGTCAAGTGGAGCGCCTCGTCCGCACCACGAAGGACGCGTTGCGGCGCATGGGCCCCAGGGATCTGAACCTACAAGTGTGTCAGTTTCTGCTAGGGTACAGGGTGACCCCGTTGGCGTCAGGATACTCCCCCGCAGAGCTCTTAATGCGTAGGAAACTGACCACCATCCTTACTAGGCTAGACCCCACGAGGGTAGAGGACAAGGGAAGGAACATTGGGCTAGAGGCCACAAAGAGTTTCAGTGTAGGCGCCCCCGTGCATTGCAGGAATTACGCCAGCACGGGCCCAGCCTGGGTACCGGGCGTAGTTGTGGAGCAAACCGGCCCCGTGTCGTACCGCGTGGAAACCAGCACAGGGCTACTGTGGAGGCGGCACGCGGACCAGCTCCGACGCAGGGTCCCCGATGAGCAGGGCGCAGACCAAACAGGGAAAAAATCAGCGTTAGGGTTCTCCCCCACCCGTTCAGCCCAAGGGGGAGGAAAAGGGGGCCGCGGGCCCCCACCAAGGGGGGAGGAGGAAAGGGGGGATGTTCTCGTAGATATCCTGGGGGATTTTTCTGAGGAGGAGGAACCCGACCCCATTCATATCTCGCGGAATTCCCCCACAAATGCGGATACCCCAACTGAGTTAGAATTTGATTTTCAGAACCGGGGGAGTTTTTCGGAGTGGTCCCCCACCCGTCCAAGCGAGAAGAGGGGTTTTTCGTTAGCCCCGATCGCCCCCGGTCTGCCCACAATGGAGTTTTTCCCTTCCCCTAAGGCCGCCAAACCGCGGCAAGCCACTAACGAGTCTCCCTCTCCCATTACAGGACAAGGGACCAGGGAACAAAGAAGCAGTAGCGCCCCCGGGGGGGGTCAGCCCTCATCACGGCCCAAACGCACGTGCAATAAGCCATCTTGGCTGAGAGACTTCGTCTCATCCTAGGGGGGAGGGATGTTGTGTTCTGTAAAGCTGTGCCTTTAACAATGTACCTAGCCATGTGGTAACAATGTAACCTTCTGTGTGCAACAGTATAACCTTCAGCTGTATCAATGTAAACCTGATAAGGGGACGCGAGCTAGTGACCACTAGATGGCAATAGCGAGCGTCCAGCTCTCATGGCTCAGATTCACAAGAAGGGCGTGACCTTCTACGACGTCACGCAGGCCGCAACCAATAGTCTGTCGATGAGCCACTTTCAAATGTATAGCCAGCTGTATATATTGAGCTACCCATCCGCCATTACCACATGTTCCACCGGATCATCATGCAATAAACCTGTGTTAAGCCAACCCTTCGGCTGTTTCATTGTCTTTGGTCCCTTACACTAAAAAGCCAAAACATCTGGAGCTGTCTTGTTAACATAAATATCACCTGATGAGTGAGAGCAACCACAGAGCTAGGAAGAGTTACTTTTTATGATGTATATTTCCAGAATCCTGCCATTACCGGTAGCAGCATGGTCACTGGACAGTTATAAACCTAAAAAGTAAATTATTCAGGATTGGGGGAAATACCTTTAAAAGGTAACATCTAAAATATCCTCTGATCAGGTTTGCAGAAGATAGCTGGAATGCTTGAGAAGTAATTTTCATGTGTGCCATTCAAATAAAATCTGAGGACTCTTGAAACAGAGGCAACCCTTCCCTCAGTGAAATGTCTTTCCCCATATCTAGGCACCTGTGGTGAAACCAAAAACCGTCTGGAGAAGTTACTTTTCTATCCTAAAGACTTCACGTGTGTCCATAAAGCACTAAAAATCCTCAGCAAATCAGAGGCCTTGACCTCAGCGAATGCAATTTTTCATCAATCAGGTGAGTAAATGGTCACTCTCTCAAGATTTCCCCACTTTCAATTGTTTCATCCAAGTCTGATTTATTTACATTTTGAAAGAGAAAGAAGTATCAAGCTACAGATCTTAATTTACTGTGGCTTAAGCCTATACATATTTGAGACATCTTTCACATCTTCCGCTTGTGGATCATACCTGAACTGCCCAAAGTATTTAAAGGTAAAGGTCGTATTCAACTCTAGGGTTTGGTACTCATCTCCATTTATAGCCAAAGAGCCAGGGCTGTATGCATCTGCATGACTAGACACTAAGGTAACGGTAAATGTTACCCTTGCTCGAAAGCCAGTCGTATCCGACTCTAGGGTTCAGTGCTCATCTCTGTTTCAAAGCCAAAGAGCCAGCGCTGTCTGTTTCTGCAGACGTTTCTGTGGTCATGTGGCACGGAACGCTGTTACCTTCCCACCGAAGTGGTCCCTATTTATCTACTTGCAATTTCTTGCTTCCGAACTGCTAGGTTGGCAGGAGCTGGGACAGAGATGGGAGCTCACTCCATCGTGTAGCACTCCGGTTTTGAACTACTGACCTGCCAACCTTCTAGTCATCAAGGTCAGCATCTTAACCACTAAGTCACCACAGTCCCTTCCAAAGTACTTACTCCATATCATAATATTTATCTTTTTAAAAGTGGGATGCAATGCTTATTCAAATGTTTGAATTCATATAATAAGTGCTAAACAAAATGTCAGCTATGATTGCTACATAACAGCTTATATCAGGGATTCTCAACTTGTGGGACAGATGTGGCCTGTGACACCATTTCATGTGCCGCCGCCTGCCACCACCACCACCACCACGCCGCCTCCACCACACCAGGAAGTGCCATGTGGTGGAGGAAGGGCAAAATGGCTGTTCAGCCCCTGAAGCTGTCTGAGGGAGTGTGACCCATCCCCTGGCTTTAAAGGGTTGAGAACTCTTAGTTTATATTGTTAAACTGGGGGGGGGGGGACTGTAAAAAGTTGGTAAACATGTCACTCATGAGAAACAGAGCAAGGGCAAGCATCACAATGGCTGTATTTGTTTAGATTTGAAGGAATCTTCAAAGTAATCTCTATGACCTAGGAAAATATGACCTGGCTCAGTATTTTAACTTCTCCTGTCATCCCCCCCCCCCCCACCCCACCCTTTTCTTCTTCTTCATTTTGGTACTACAGCACTGAAGCTGGAGAGTGATTTCCGCAATTTATCAAAGGTATACTATCAGACGGAGCTGGTTCCCCTTACAAACAACAGCGATCAGGCTGTGCTTGATATCAACGCATGGGTGAGCAAGCATACTGATGGAAAGATCAAGAAACTGTTGGATAGCCTGGATCCAGATGTCCAAATGGTGCTTCTCAATGCCGTTTATTTCCACTGTAAGTAGGAAGTCTCAAGGGACTCCTCTCTAGCTGTCATGTGAGGTGAGGCGGAGAGACTAGTTTTCAGAGCCATGTTGAACATCCCTGCTGCTCCACCCACCATCAGAACTATGATTTTCCTTTTGAGGCGCTCAAGTCCTGAAACACTTGCTCTGAAATAGATTCTAGACTTCCTATTTTTCTTCACTGTAGTAGCTCGATATCAGTTCCTGCCACCAACATACATTTTAAGCTACAGTCATTCTTTTCAGAGCTTTATAAACTCCATTACAACAGACACTTACTCTTTGATTGGTGTCCCCAGTATTGGTGTCCCCACTATGTTTCTTTTTTCAAAAAATAATAATAAAGGATAGTGGCTTCTTGTTCAATCCAACAATATATATTTCAAAACCTGGCAATCTTTGGCTCATCAGTATTTTCCCAGACTCCTTCACACATTGAGTGATCAAACCAACAGCCAAGGTGGCATCTTTAAGAGCTGGCTTTCATGACTGCATCATATTTTGCCAAGAGATGTGGAAATTTACTTCTTTAGAATAATAACAAAATAACTGCATCTTGTCAAGTCAGTTTTGACTTATGGCAACCCTTTCCAATGTTTTCTAAGTAGATAATATATAGAAGGGGTTTCCCATTCCCCTTTTCTGTGGGTTCCCTAACACTATGTGGCTTGCCCATAGGCTGGCTTTTCTCCCAAGAGGCACAGTGAGGAATCAAACTCCCCAGCCAGATATCTAAATCATGGAACTATCTAGCCAGCTTTGTAGTCTTTGAACAACAAGTCCCAAAATCCTCCTGCCAAACCTCCACTAGCTAATGGTACTCTGGAAGTTGTAATGCAAAAAGGTAATGTTTCACAGTCCAGGGTATAGTTCATACTTGTATGTAGCAGGATAGGAACTCTTACCATGGAAGTGAATGCAAACTATCAGGCCCTATTCATGAAACTGTTAAAATTCCAGGGATGTGTCCTTTTCCCAAAAGGTGAAATGTAAAAAAAAGCTGACAAATTCCTAATGAATTTCCATTGGTAAGCAGGAATTTGAACCCATGTTTCTTGAGTCCTAGTCTAACATTCCATCCACTGCATTACATTGGATCAGTATCGCAGAAAGTGTAAGATCACTTTCTTTTGTAAGGAGAGGGACAGGGAATAGGATGATGCTAGGAGTATCTTTGAGAAATTTCTTCAACCTGCTACATTTAGATGTGTTGGGCTTTCAGATATATTGGTGAGTGCAGATGATGGAAATTGTAGCTGAACCCATCTGGAAAGCACCTCATTGTAACTCAAATGGGTATATCCAAAAGTCATATCATGAAAGGTATAAAGAGTAGAAAGGATTTAGGTTGTGAATTCATCCAATATGGAATGTGGTCTTTCTCTTTTAATTTACAAAGATGGGGATCATAAAGATTACTCTGTAGCCTTTAGCTAAGTTGGTTTCTCATAATTCAAGAATTAATGTCATCCGATGAAATTCAAAAGTAGGAAATTTGGGGCAGAGAAAAGTACTTCTTCATGCAGGTCAGAATCAATTTATGGAATTCTATGCCAGAAGAGGGTGTTGATGTCCAGTTTAGGAGGTTCCTTCAGATTGAGCACTATGCAAATGGATTATTGGAACTACACAAGTCCTGGTGTTTGTTCACCATGATCCTTTTGTTCTTATATGGTTGGTATGTTTAAATAAACAACTTCTCTCTGATTCATATTTTTCATTTTCTAGCTAAATGGAAGACCATGTTTAAACTGAAAAATACAAGGCAGGAATTTTTTCACCGTCCAGGCCTCCCTCATGTCAAAGTGCCCATGATGATGAGCAAGAAATATCCTGTGGCTTCCTACATGGACCGCTATCTGAAGGCAAAGGTAAAGCCCAAGGAGCAAAGAATGGCCCTTTTCCATTTCTTACTGCTGGACCATCCATTCTAAGAAGCAGCACCAGAATATGGGTAGAGATGAATTGCAACGACAAAGAAAGCTACACATAAGCCTATGTCTAATTTGTATCAACCTGACTTAATGATTGCCATTAACCTTTGGGCAGTGTAGTTTTCTATTGAAAACATACGAATCAATTATCAGTATGGTATCCCAGCAGAAATGCAGTTTCCAGGGTGTTTAAATAGAATAGTTGGGGGGGGGGGAGGGGATTGACTGTTTCATGCTACATTAAATTTGTAATGTGGATGTGCTCATAGGGCCAGACAGTAAGTTAGATAACTTCTTTTAGACTTGAAATCCCAGTAGTCTTTTTCTCAATGAGATTCAGCCAGAATGTGAAGACTAAACACAGATCAAAATAAACTAATTTGTAAACTATTCATGGTGAGAAAAGCTTACGGTATGACATTCATACATAATTAGCATTATCTGCAATGTACACTTTGGCCCCTTTGGATGCTAACTTCTTGAGATAGTTCTGTTTTGTGTGTGCTCCCACCATTGTGGCTATGTTATACCTCCCCTGTGGGTCATATTACACAAGACAAGCTCATATAAGTGAAGTGGGCTGAATCTAGCCACACTAGCTAGAAAGATGCTAGGAAAAGTAGACCAAAACAATATTTCTAGGCTTCTCTGAGAATATGGAAGAGACTCCATAGGCTTCCTGTCTTTGTTGAATAGGGGAGGGTACCATACAGGTTGCTGCTTTTTCACATTCATTTTTAAGAAGGGAGCCTGGCAGAACCATCATGCCTTGAGCATCTGGGACTTTCATTGATAATTTTCCTGTCATATCCACAAGAAACCAATGCATGCCTACCTGAAGAAGTGGTCTTGAATCATGAACACTCGCGCAATGATTGATTTTTTGAGTGATCCAATAAAGGTATCGCCTTCCTCCTACATTTCCATAGGCTAATATAGGGGTGCCCAAACTATGACCCATGGGCTGGATCCGGCCCTTGGGCCATAGTTTGGGCACCTCTGGTTTAAGCAGAGAAAATGGCAGCTTAAAATCTATCTCATCCTGTTGCGAAACAGATTGTAAGGCACATTTTACTTCCACTTCTGGTGGGAGGAACCACATGACCGGCCCGTTGAACTACGTGACTGGCCTGCTGAACCACAGCCCAATAAGTTTGGGCACCCCTGTGCTGAAATGTTGTTTGTTTTTATCAGGTTGGCCGGTTCCAGCTCTCCCATGGCATGAGTCTGGTGATCATCATGCCTCGCTCCCTGTCACAGAATCTCTCTGAAGTGGAGGAGCAACTCAGTGGCTCTGTTTTCAAGTCCATTATGACCAAGCTGGAGGCAATGCCTTTCAAACCCACGATAGTGTCTCTCCCCAAGTTCAAGCTGGATTCTTCCCATGACCTCATGGAAATTGTTGGGGAAATGGGTAAGAAAAGTCAATTTAAGGGGTATCTGGTGGCTAGGGAGATGGGGAAACACTAGCTCATTTTCATCAAAGGGAGTTGGCAAAATTGAATGGAAAATAGAACCAAAGTCCACCCTTACTAGGCACCATGGTGGCTTAGTGCTTAAGAAACTGAACGATGACTAGAAAGCCTCCGGTCAGCACTTCGAGACCTGAGTGGTGCACAATGGAGTGAGCTTCTGTCTCTGTCCTAGCTCCTGCTAACCTAGCAGTTCAAAATCAAGAAATTGCAAGTAGAAAAATTGGTACAACTTCAGTGAGAAGGTAAACAGTATTCTGTGCACTCCAGTGTTTAGTCATGCCTGCCTTAAGACCATGGAAACATCTGCAGGTGCAGACAGCGCTGGTTCTTTGGGTATAAATGGGGATGAGCACCAAACCCCAGAGTAGGATACAACTGGCTTGTGAGCAAAGGCAATCTTCACCTTTACCACCCTTGCTTTAAGCATATTTAATTCACCATGACCAAATGTGAACTTTATCAATTGCTGTTTAGGCCTTCATTGTCTTCTAAATCTGTTTGAAGGTTGGTCAACTTCTCTTCCCTTTGGACTGCTGTTTGTGTATTTGAGCAAGGGTGACATAAAAGAAAAAAGGGGTTGCAAAATGGGAATGAATAAGTAAGTAATATCTCACAGCCAAAAGCAGAAGCTGACTGGGAGGAAAATCTTTGCTAGTCTCATAATTGTACTAAACAGGAAATGATAAAAGACAAAGAGGAAGCTTTTAATTAATGTTGCTCAGAAATTTTGCATTTTCACACACAAAAAGATTTACTCGTAAAGAAAGATTAAAGAGAATCCTTGCTAAAGGGAAAATAGTAGCTGGTTAATATAACTTTATTTTGAATTTTGATGATATTGATCCTCACCTTCTTTTATGGAAAAGCAGTGGCCCGTTGAAACTATGAAATGCTGATGTGGAAGGAGCCTGATCATATTTACAGGCTATATGACAACTGTGTGGCCACGTAGCTCTTGCTGGGATGGGAAGGTGTGCCTTAAATCACCATTTGAGAGTAAGGTGCTCCCCGTTCTCAAACCATGGGCTGAGCACAGATTCAGTCCCTGCTTCTGCCTTGTTACATTCCCATAGAAGAGAGTTCCAAATGCAACCCGTCTGACATTGACACATTCAATCTCGTGTTGTCTTCCAGACTACAGCTTTTTCTTCGATACTGATTTGTGTGGGATCTCACGAGATGAAGAGCTGGCAGTGTCTGGGGCCCAACACCGGGCTGTGATTCAAATCAGTGAAGAAGGCGTGGAAGCCGCTGCTGCCACTGAAGTGTCCTTAGCTCGCTCTGCCAATTTCTTCGAAGTGCAGCAACCCTTCTTGTTTATACTGTGGAAGGACAAAATGGCCCCGCTCTTTCTGGGTCGCATCAATGATCCACAGGCACAATAAATTTCTTCTTGCTCTTGTCGGAGCCCATTAGTAAGATGAAGACAATAGCCCAACGATTGCCCATGGCTCAACCTGCACTGTAATGTAGGATATGAGCTGGGATGAGCACATAGAATCTATTTCTTCCATTCTTTCTTTGTCTCATCCCATCCTATTTTATAGAGATAGATATACACTGTATATTATCCTCATGTTTCCCTGCCTGTCCTTCTTAAGATATCATGTACCCAGGGTGGGACATTTTAGTCCCACAGAGTCATATTTTGTTGTTGAATGCACACGGAACTAAAGCTGCAATGTAGACGCTCGGCAGCATTGTTGCCTAAACAATCATAAACATATTCTCCGCATTTCAGCCACTTGCCATTCATTCATTTTATTTTGTGTCTTGCCTCCATCCAGATCAAAGTATTTACTGTGGTGTACAAAAAGGACTTGGGAGCTTTTCTAATCAAACAAACAGCCAAGACAAAATAATACCTTTCAAATCTGTTGCCTTTTGCCATTGCCCTGCTTCTTTCTTTAATCCTACATCAGTATAACATATGAGGACAAAATTGCCCCACATCATTTTGTAGGAAACTTTTATACAGTAAAACCCCTACTTATGCAAAAAGTCAATTCCATAGGCTTTTGCTTAAATCGGTTTTGTTTATGTAATTCGAAGCAAACCTATGGGAAATTGTGTTACGTAAATTTATGTAAATTGGAACATTTATGTAAATCGGTACATGGTTTTAGCACAAAATCATTATGTAAGTCGAATTTTAGGTAACTCGGGGCATTTGTAAGTCAGGGTTTTACTGTAGTTTGGACCCAAAATGGCATGCTCTGCTTGCCAGTAGGTTGGCCCTATTCAAAGGAAATTGAAATACTGTATCTCTTGTTGTAAGGGAAAGAGGCATTGGAATCGTCATTCTGCTCAAGAAACACCCCATGCTAAAAGAACTGTGTGTTATATCCTAATCTCAATCTACAATATTGTGGAAGGGAGGGAAACCCACAACTCACACAATGCAAAAGATTTTTTAAAATCCTAGTGAAGGAAGGACAAGCTAGGTTTCACTTCCTTAGCCATTTCCATGTGACACCGTTGTCCCTTTGCATTTCTAAGCCTAGAAGAAATCCATTTGTTCTTCTTTACACCATGCCTAACATAAATTCAAATGAAATATTAGGGTGCCACCTGGTAAAGCCTCCCTTTTCCCATTTAGCAACTAAAACTAGCCGCTCTCGTTTCCTTCTGCTTGAAAGTATAGATATGTTGGCTCCTTGAACTGTTGTTGCCTTGTATAAAACAGAGGGTTGCTGGAGGAATTTAGCCAGAAATGTAGACTTGATTCCCCAAACAGTGGGTAAGAAGACTGACAACAGCTGCCAGTCATAATGGCAATGGATTACATCCCCTGTCAGAGGCGAGATGCCTTTATACACCAGCTGCTGGGTAACAGAAGCAGGAAGGTGCTTTTGCCCTCGTGTTACTGGCCCTACACCTGGGCTTTCCATAGCCAACTGGTTGGTCACTGTGGGAATGCTGGTCTCCAGGGACCCTTGACCTGAACCATCAGAGTTCTTGTTATGTTTCTGTGAGGTCCATGATGGTGAACCTTGGCATTCCAGATGTTCTTGGACTTCAATTCCCAGAAGCCCAAGCCCCCGTGAATCCACACGAATGGGCGCATGGATTCATCCGGGCATGTTTTACTTCCACTTCCAGGAGTGACGAGGGTGGCGTGGGCCGGATGAATTGCAGTAAACCCATTCATGCGGATTCACGGGGGCTTGGGCTTCAAGAACTGAAGTTCAAGAACATATGGAGTGCAAAAGGTTTGCCATCATGGTGTGAGGTAATATTGTACATTCGGCTCACATAATGAACTGGTTGTACGTTGGGCTAACATAATGGAATGGTTGTCTGGACCACAAAGGCCAGGATTTAATCCATTTTCATATTTGCATGTCAGTTTCGTCAACAGGGACTGTGGTGGCTTAGTGGTTAAGTTGCTGAATGTGACAAATGGAAGGTTAGCAGGTCAACAGTTAGAGACCTGAGTGCTGCACGACGGAGTGGGATATTTTATAAATAATTGTATAATACAACGTACAATATAAAATCATAACATTATTATACAGTAAAACCCCGACTTACATATGCCTCGAGTTACATAAGATTCAACTTACATAATGATTTTAAAAACCACATCCCGGTTTACACGATTTCCTCTGGGTTTGCTTCGAGTTACATAAAGATTCTTTTCCCTCTGGGTTTGCTTCAAGTTACGTAAAAATTCATTTCCCTATGGGTTTCCTTCGATTTACATAAAGATTTCATTTTTCCTATGGGTTTACTTCGAGTTACATAAAAAAACAATTTAAGCAAAAGCCTACGGAATGGACTTTTTTCGTAAGTAGGGGTTTTACTGTAAAATAATTTTTAAATATACACATTTTAGAAGTTTTAAAAAGATTATACAGTCAGGGATATAGAAAAGAGTTTGTTTTAATTCAAAAAGTTTTTATGCTCCACAGTTACAAAGCAGAGTTGCTGTAGAGCACCATGAATGAATAAACATGTAGAAACAAGGAAATACCAATATTATTAATCTTCATAAATAAATAGATTGACCAGAGATTAGAAGTCAAATGGTCATCATCTTCTTGTGTGAAGAGCTCCATGTCTGTGGTGTGCTTAATATGTATGCATTGCACTGAAGCATTGGCTTCATTCTGGATCCTGACCCTCTGTGTGCTGACATACACTTATGCCCTGAAAATGTGCATGTAGATCTTTCTGCTTCTCTCACGGATATGTCCTCATAGGCTGCAATCCTCTAGCCATTTGCCTATGAGTAAGCCCCACTGAATTCCACCAGCAAAGGACTGCTTTTAGACAGACATGGGTAGGATTGCCCAACTGGAATGTCCTGCTTTCATTTGCAAAGATGCACTTGCTCACAATGTTTCCTCTTTCTACACAAAACACTGCCCATGCAGTATTTGAACAATTACATCTTTGGAACAAAGACATATCATGCATACAGAGGTGGCCATTATGTACATGCACACATGTGCCTGCAGACGTGCACACGTGTGTGTGCGCGCACACACACAAGAACTACAGCACCTCCACAGTGAAAAGAATGTACATCTCTATGCATTGCTGGAGTTCCTACTAGCAAGAGAGTTTGAGCTGGTCCAGATATGCCAGCAGTTCCTCAGCTATGCGGGGTCCTTTTGTGATCTCTTCCCATATAGTTTCATTGGCAGACCAGGAGATTGTACACTGAGATGTACATGAGCCTGAGGATGACCACTATGATAAAAAAAAGTTAAAAATTTAAAAAAAACACCCCTAAAAGGTGCGCAAGAACCGAAGGGACCTTGGGGGAAGGCACACTTCTCTATACCAACCACCCAACGGTACCCCCATCCCCACCCGTCCGTCCTTGCTCTTCTTGACCTCTCAGCGGCATTCGATACTATGAAGATGCCTTTATACACCTATGAAGATTCAAACATCCAAACACAATTAAATGGCTGAAAACAAGGGGTGAGGATTGACTGGCCAGAAGTATTCCCTTCTGAGTTATTTTATTCTGAAGGTTAGAAAATTGAATGGTGTGTGCATTTATAAAACTTCTTAGATCATTTAGGAAACAAAATCTTGTCTCTCTCTGGTCAGGTTTATTTCAATTACTGTACTGAGAAACTGCACTGCAAAAGATGGGTGAGGTAGAATGGCTGCTGAAGCTTTTTATTGAGGAATTTTTAACACCAAATGTATTTCACAGCAAGAGACTAATAGCTGCACTTAGTACTTGTTACTTATTACTAAGTACTTAGTCCTTAGTCCTGCCAACCTAGCAGTTCGAAAGCAAGAAATTTCAAGTAGATGAATAGGGACCACTTCGGTAGGAAGGTAAACAGCATTCTTTGCACTCCGGTGTCTAGTCATGCCTGCCACATGACCACGGAAACATCTGCAGAAGCAGACAGCGCTGGCTCTTTGGCTTTGAAACAGAAATGAGCACTGAACCCTAGAGGTGGATACGACTGGCTTTCGAGCAAGAGAAATCTTTACCTTAGTACTTGTTTACATAATTATTCCCCCAATTCCTAAATTTACTTAAGGCTATTTTATATGTTCTGTTGATTATAAGAAAATGACCAACTCATGGCAAGTCCAAAAGTGATTGACTTAACTTTCATAGTAACCACAATAACAATTTATAGATCTCTTGTGCTGTGGTGGTTGTGTTTTTTTGCACTGTACTCATCTCTAGAAACTGTACGTGGAATGTGAAATAAACATTATGATCCTCAATATATTTGTTGCTACCTTGAGGCTGAGGGTTCATAGTGGGTCTAAGGCCATTATGTTCCACAGCTCATAGTTGAAACTACTCTGCTAAAGAGATGTACAATACAGCCATCTGAATCTTAAGGTGGGTTGTTGCTGTTGTTATGTGCCACCAAATCTGACCATAAGTAACTCTCCCCAGGTTTTGCCAAGTAGGCATTGAATCCAAGTCTCCTAAATCCAAGTCTGAAGATCTAGCTGTTAGCCCAGGGGTGCCAAAACTATGGCCCGTGGGCCAGATCAGAACCCCAACACAAATTCATCTGTCCCATGCCACCCTAGTCGCTCCCAGAAGCGGAAGTAAAACACTCCCAGATGAATTGGTGTCGGGAGCCGGAGCCGGCCCATGGGCCGTAGTTTGGGCAGTCCTGGTTTAAGCAGAGAAAATGGCAACCTAAAAATTTATCCCATCCTTTTGCAAAACATCTGTTGCAAAACAGATTGCAAGGCACGTTTTACTTCTGCTTCCAGTGGGAAGAACCACATGACCGGCCCACTGAACCATGTGACCAGCCCATGGCCCCAAAAGTTTGGGCACCCTCATGTTAGACTAAACTAGCGTACCTCTGGAATTCTGCTTTTAAAAGCAACAACTGAACTCCTTGAAAATTTGTCTAGTTAAATATTTGGCAACTTCTTTTTCTGATTATTTTAACCAGTTCTTTGAAAGTGGAGTAGCATAGCACACAATCATCTTCCAGTGGAAATGAATAGAAACACTTCCTCCTCCACAACCTGATCTGGAAGGGAATATGAGGTACCCAACCCCAATGGCATGACTCTGGTTCCATGGCAACAGAATCACTTTTAACTGAGTATGTCTGTACCCAGCTTACAGAACATGACTATTCTTTTTTCTATCACATTTGGGGAAAGTTATCTTTGTAGATCACAACTCCCAGAAACCTCAAATAGCACTAAATTCAGGGAATTGTAGCCTGGAATTTTGGACTTCCACACAGCAGGCAAAAATGTTGTTTTGTTCATCATAGTACATTCATGCTACACCAGCCAAATTCACCAGAAAACAGGACAGACAGTTTCAACCCCATACACAGTTGTTCTGCAGGATAGACAGCATTCACAGCTTCATCAGGACTGACGGTAAAGGTATCTTGACCCATGATTATTTTCACTTCTGTTTGCCAGA
The DNA here is from genome assembly GCA_035047305.1 of Bradypodion pumilum. Taxonomy (NCBI): domain Eukaryota; kingdom Metazoa; phylum Chordata; class Lepidosauria; order Squamata; family Chamaeleonidae; genus Bradypodion; species Bradypodion pumilum. The sequence goes on from JAWDJD010000001.1 coordinate 374,494,276, forward strand.
CACAGCCTGGGGGTTATTGCAGAACAACCATTAGTGGAGAACTACTAGTTAGTGACTGTGTAAGTAAACCATGACTGAAGAACACTCTCACCTTCATTTTCTTGATGGCAGCTTCTAGATGATTGAGGAATTTTTGGCAATTTTTAAACCTGTTTTGGTAAATTCTGTGTCTCCTGATGATGGCTGCAAACTGCTGAAGACATATAGTATATTGACAGAGTCTTGTGCCAATGGAATCCTGTGGAGCACAAGAAAAGGCACTCATTCGACCAATGTGTCTCCTAGCAAATGGAATTGTTTCCTTCAAAGCTAACGTGCAACATTTGCAAAGGTGATAAGATGACTTTTCAAACACATTAATTTCGTGGCAGCAGACAAACATGGCTCCTGCCATAGAAACTGATTGCTCTGTCAATAATTAGGGCATCCATGAATTCTCTTTTCTAGAACACACTGCTGTATTTGAAGGGCTGCCAGAAATCAGTCCTCTTTCTACAGTTCCCCTCCAGTTGAACGAATGTCTCTAAATCCACATCTGGTTTACAGATAAGAACCCACAGGAAGGAGATCAGGTCACAAAGACCCAGTCAGGTCAGGTTATGAAGATACTGTAAGCAGAATCCAAACAGCAAACCCAGTTGTTGCGCAGATTGCCTGGTCATCTCTGTTCACATGAGATTTAGTCTAATTCATTTTAAAAGATATATATCTATACCTATAAATCCAAGGGTTAACCACTGGAATGTAACAAAGGCTCCAGCACCCATCCACACTATCCTGTACCGAGCCTCCTGCACTCGCCCGAACCTGGTACGGAGGTTAACGCAGGGTTGAGAAAGGCACCAGTGGGGCAAGAGCCCCACGAACGCAAACAAAGGGAAACAATTTCAATTCCCAACGTTCTTTGCGCCGCACCACAGCCAATCAGGCTGAGAGGCACGAACAAAAAGAACGTTGGGAAACGCGGCGCGGCCAATTGAAATCGAGCCGCAGAAAAAACCGCCGCACAAAAGCAAACCACAATCACAAAACTACAAGTCGCAGCATCCTGCATGCCGTGAGCGCACAGAACGCTGAGAAAGCCGGCGCATGAAAAATAAAAATACACAATGCAAGTTCCCAGCAGGCTGACGCAGCGCCTCACAGCCTCGCAAAACAAAAAGCCACAAAACTCCACCACAAAACACCCACCGTCCTTCTTTCCCGGAGCAACGGGGAGAAGAGGGACTCCCTCTCCTCCACACTACCCCGCCGAAGACATGCGAGACCACAGCCGGCCTCAAGGACAGTTGAGCCGGGGTGGAAAAAACAAAAACCCAAAAACAGGCAGCAGTTCATCAGGGGAAGCACCCTCCCTGGCGAATGACTGGCTGATGCCTTTGTACTTCCAAATACAAAAACAGCAGCCAGCAATCTGCAAGGAAGTGCCCCACCCCTTACGGATCACTGCCTGCCGATCTCTGGTTAGGTAAGCCAGGAGAGAAAGGAGGCAGCGAGGAGAAAACCATCTTTAGGCAGAGAAAGCTCTTCTCTGCCTCCTCCTTCTCCCCTGACTACCTAACGAACCTTTCCGGAAGAAGAATGCGCTGACTGCCTCCTCCTCCTTTCCCCGCTCCATTGTTGCATCGAAACCAAAATTCAAAGCAGCAATGGGGAAAAGAGGAGCCTGTTCTACAAAAGTAAACACCAAAAACAAACACCAAAATTTAAAAAATAAAACAAAAAAATCAATAATTAAAAAACCATTAATAAACAAAAAAGTAAACCACAAAATACAAAAACATCCACAATACCACAAAACCACATACAAAACACCTAACTAAAACACAAAAAACCACAAATTACAAAAACAAACAACAACTAATTACAAAAATAAACAACAGCAAAATAAGAAAAATTAAACAAAATCAGAAATAACCAAACCAATTACACAAACCTAAAACTCAACCAAAACAAAAAAGAACAAACAGAAACACCTCCCAGCCCACCACCACAAAAACAAAACAAAGAAAAACCCCAGAAAAAAGAAAACCAGAGAACTCACCAGCACATCCTCCCTCCACGACGATGGGAACAGAAATGAAGAAACAAAGAGACTACTTACCGGAAGAAGCCCCACCCAGAGCCCAGGAGAGAAAAAACAATGAAACTAAAACAAAACCACTAGCAGCCCCACCTGCAGGGCAGAATAGTAAAAACAACTCAAAAAGACACAACACCCCCACCTAGAGGCCACAAGACTAAAAACAAGTCAAAAACATAACAATAAATCAAAAGTTTTCACAAATCACAAACATATGTCAAAAAATAAAATAGAAAGATTTATAACATCCTGTGTTGAGTTTTAACTCAAATAAAAACCCAAAACATCTAAACACAGTTTAAAAACATTGAATGCAAAAAACATGTACTTTCACATTTTTAAAAATATTACCTACGGTACAACTATTAACAAAAAAAACACAAACTAAAACATTATTTGGATAAATAAAACAATTTGAAACAATTATATCATCCTTTGTTCTTTTTTAATCCACAAAAAAACCAAAAAAAGCTGATCACAGTTTATAACAGTTCGGCATCGCCAGGCAACCTATGCTAGTCATTTCTAAATCTGTACATGTGCATGTTTACATACACACACATGCATGCAAGCACCTGCTACTTTATACAAATTGGTGGCATATTTCATCCTCTCCATGGTGATGAGTAATTTACACTAGTACTCTACACTACCCAATTTAATTTTTTAATGAGGCTCAAAAAGTATCCTTTTGCCCTCCCCCATGTGGAATTTTTTGCTATGTTTTGAGGGGCTGTTTTGAGGTGCTCTCAGCACCCCAAGGGTTCCTAGCACATCTCATCAATGTTTTTAAATATCCACTAGAGAGCAGAAGGAGCTTTTCTAAAAGCTATGGTAAGACAGGGGTCTCCAAACTATGGCCTGTGGGCCAGATCTGACCCATGGCATCAAATCATCCGGGCCACACCCTCGCTTCTGCTGCCTCTTCTGCTGCCACTGCCGCTGCCACTGCCACAGCTGCCTCAATCCTTGTCCCCTCCACTTGACTTGGCGTGTCCCTGCCAGCGCTCCATAGCAGGGCAGATGTTGTAAGGCTTACAACATCCACCCTGCTATGGATTGCTGTTAGGGATACACCAAGCCAAGTGGAGGGGACAAGGATTGAGGAGGAGGAGGCAGAAGCAGTGGCTGGAGTGGCCGAATGCGGATTTCCTGGCCATGGCCACTGGGAAAGTTGCGCTCGGCCACAGCAGATGCCAGGAAAGCTACACTCTGCCAGAGTGGCTACCGGGAAAGCTGCTCTCAGCCAGAGCAGCCACCGGGAAAGGGGGGACTACCAGTATGGCCCCTCAACAGTCTGAGGGAGTGTGAACTGGGCCCCAGATTAAAAAGTTTGGGGAACCCTGATATAAGAGCTTCAATCCTGTGGATCAAGCACAAAGCATTTATATGGGTTGAGTTTTAGTAGTACAGTAGACCAGCTAGACTCCATGGTCAAATATGGGTGATTTAACTATGTCTCATATCCCGAGCAAACAGGTGTCTACGGAACACCAGAATTAGAAAAGATTGTACATGCTTTATTTAATTGTCAGTTATATGCAACAGCAAGAGCCCAGTACTTACAGACACTTTTAGATGGAACAATATAACGGGGCTCCAACATAAGAATAATTTACTTCAAGGCACAAACAAATATGTGATTACAACTGCCAAATTTATAGTCAGAGCTACTCAATTGAGAAGACATTTAATTGATCAGGTAGGGGTTGAATGCAAAGGTGATGAATTTAATTCAATATTTCAAAATTTTAAATTATTGTTTTATTTTTTTCTTATGCATCTTATTTTATTGATACTATACCGCCTCATCCAACTTATTGTATTTTATTCAATTCAACAATTGTACTTTATGCAATCCATCTTATTACATTTTAACTTGATATGGTCAGCAGACAAATAAACTAATAAAGGATTCAATTCAGTTCAATACTATAGTAGAAGATCCATTAACCATACAAATATTATTAAGTCCTCTCTTTTCTCTCTCTATACCAGGGGTTCTCAACCTTTTTCCAACTGTAGGCCGGAACATGGTCCCTCAGACAGCTGAGAGGGCTGGACACGTGGTTCCCCCCACACACACCATAAACGCTGCTGTAAAATGCATCTGTGGTTGTCATAAATGTGTTTATGACAACTGCAAGTGCATTTACGGCTGCATGTTTCTGGCTGTTTTCACCACTTCCACTGCTTCTGGTGGTGGCAGAGGTGGGAGCAAGGGTGGCGTGTTTCCGGCTGTTTCCGCCGCTTCTGGCAACGATGGTTGTGGGAGCAAGGGTGGCAGACCACTTGAAATGCCGCCACGGGCCGAGTCCGGCCCGTGGGCTGTAGTTTGCAAACCCCATACCTCATCAACATAATTCCTTCCCTTCTCCATCCACCTCCCAAAAATATTTACACCACAGCTGGAGAAGCTCTGATCCTCCATATTTTGTTATGCTCCAATCACTGTGAGTTCTAGCCAGATCATTGAATTGTGAGAGGTTATGATGAAAGTAGCAGGTTATCTCTTTGCAAGGTATTGTTTAGCTGTCAGAACATGGGGAATTGCTTTTTTCCTTTCACCTGTGATGACCCCACAAACCACCAGTGTTTAACTTCTGCAGAACTGAGGTGTCCTCACTCCTGTTTTAGACAATAAAAAAACAACAAGTGTCCTTCACAGCACTGATATAAAGGAGCATCCATTCTTGCAGCGACTGATTTCCCTGAATTCATTATAGGTTTGCTGCTTAGGTCAGTGTGAGGTGTTCAAACCCAGGCCACAATAGCTTTCTGCCTACTGCTACAGCTCTCCACCCTGTCAAACGCCCACCAAAAGCCTGCTTACCAGGTCCATGGACTGATGCCTGCCGCTTGCACTGCTCAAGATGCAAACAGGTCCTTGGAACTCTCTGCCCACATAGCCATTCTCCTGTAAAATAAAAAAATATATAGAATTCAAAAGAGGGTTCGTTCGCCTTACAAAAGTGGTGCTAAACAAGTTCAAGGGTGGGGAGAAAAGCAATAGCCGAAATAAAGAGCAATTTCAATTCTCTGAATGCCTATTCTTATACAGTACAGACTAAAACGGGCACTATTGACACACACAAAAGGGAGACATCTGCTGGCTTCGTTTAGCTCCAAGTTTTACAGAAGCTGAACACATTTTAGGATGGGAAATCCCTTGGAAATATTGTATATGATCCTGAAACAGTGGTCTGTGCACAGCAACATTTTGTGATGGGGTCCTACTTGTGGTTTTCCTTCTTCCTCTTCAGGTGCCGTATCTGTTCCAGATATTGGCTATCATCATGGTGATAGTCTTCCTGTTCTTAACTCCTTGAGTGGTTTTCCCTATAAAGCTAGAAACAGACAACATATGGCCCCTGGGAAGCATGTACTGCCCCCAAGTGAGGATTCAAGAACCACTGTCCTCAGCAACTCTATATTCCATCCAAAATTTTAATTTTTAGAAAAACTCCAAAATATCACCTTCATGTGTGGGGGAGAATGGTACACTGTTTTCAATTACTCTGGCACCTTTGGTGCCTTCTATACCTCAGAATGTTTTTAAAGAGGGAATTTTCACCACAGGGCAATCTGGGCTTTTAATTTTTTTTAAAGTGTAATAAAAATTATGGAATTCATGAGACCAGCTGTAGCCCCCCCCCCCTCTCTCTTTCCCTCTCTCTCTCCCTCCCTCCCTCTCTCTCACACACACACCCCTTGGATATTACTCACCCTTGTATTCAGTGCTTGAAATTGTTATTCTTAGAATTAAGAATAGACACTTTTAGGAGAATTATCGATCTACCTATCAATCTACCAGTTTCTATGTTTCCATCTCCCACATTTCACCTAGAAGAATATAATTGAGTCTAAACTGGAGCTGCTGAGTTACAATGAAATGTTGTAGGAGAACAAAGCAAAAAAACTGTACACACTTTGAAAAGATTTTGGGACTTGGAGTACAAGTAAGTGTCATACTGTATACACCTAAGCATCACCAGCTAGTACAGCCCGGCATTGTCCTATAAAACCAATGTCTTAGCAAATCAGGAGACAGGGTTCCTGGGGAAAGATAAATAAATAATGTAATGTCAGAAATTATTCTGGGTTGAAAGGGTTTTTGCTGGAGAAACTCTGCTCAGGGAACACCCAAATGAGGCTCCTTTAATGTCCCCAAGAGCTGGGACAGAGACAAGCACTCAATCCGTCATGCAGTACCCGGGTATCAAACTGCCGACTTGCCATCCTACCAGCTAATAAGGCGAGCTTGAAAGAGAAAGGAAACAGAGCTTGGGTACAATAATTTTTTCTTATGCATCTTATTTTATTGATACTATACCGCCTCATCCAACTTATCTACAATTTGGTAGATTCTTTTTAAGTTTAAAATCAGGCTTTGTTGTCCGTTAATTTATAGATAGGTTTTATCTTGGTTATTTGTAAATGCTGTATTGGATTGTTTTATGTTTCACCCATAATAATAGCCCAGGGTGATCCATGGTTCAGATGGGCAATATAGAAGTTTAAGAAAAAGATGAAAAAAATAAGGGAGTTATCCATTCTCCTACTTACCACTAAGGACCTGTTAAAATCCCTCAGGCTCTTCTTCAAGAGGTGGGTAATAATAATAGCATTGGGCAACTCTTCTGCACAAGCGTGACCAGGTTGATTGGGGCATCCCTGGCATAAACTCCAGAACACAGTGAGCATGGACATCAGAGATATGAATTCATATTGTCCTGTAATAAAATGAAGATCCCATCATCGAATGTACCATTAGGATGAATTGTACAGTGCAACACTATGTAAGTTTCTCAGGAGTAAGTCTTGCTGGGTTTAATCATCCTTGCTCTCATGATGAATGGACAGGATTGGAGACTTACTGCCCTTAATCTCCACAGAAGAGGTTAAAATAGAAAAGGTCAGAAATTCCCATAATAAGGAATGGGACAAATTCATGATAAAAATAAGGAATTTTGCTGGAGAAACTCTGCTCAAGGGACACCCAAATGAGGCTCCTTTCATGTCCCCAAGATAATTTTCCCACATAAGTGGTCCCTATTTATCTAGTTGCAATTTCTTGCTAGGTTGGCAGGAGCTGGGACAGAGACAAGCATTCAAACTGTCATGCAGTACCTGGGTCTCGAACTGCCGACTTGCCGGCCTTCCAGATAACAAGGCAAGCTTCTTAATCACTGAGCCACTAAAGAAAGTTGAGCAACAAGTATAAAAGTCACACATATTTTTCCTTGAAGGGTTAGATAGATAGATAGATAGATAGATAGATAGATAGATAGATAGATAGATAGATAGATAGATAGATAGATAGATAGATAGATAGATAGATAGATAGATAGATAGATAGATAGATAGATAGATAGATAGATATGATGGTTCTCAGACCTTCAAATGCATTACCAGGCCAGATAACAATAAAATATTTTAAACACTACAAAATAGCTAATAGATTAAAATAAGCTAACAGCAGTTTTTATACCCAAATAAAACTGGACAATAAAATTTTGGGGAAATTAAAAGGCTGAAAGAATATGAAGGTCTTTGCATAGTATCAGAAACACATCAGACTAATCACAAATCTGAACTGAAGTACACCAACATCAACAGATGGCATTACAAAACAAAGGAGAAGCAAGGAGAGTTTTTGGCCCCTCCCCCCAACTCTGTTGACACTAATTAAAGTATTGCATTGTCTGGATGCTGGGGGGGGGGGGAGTATCCGTATTAAAGGTAATAGAAGAGTAAAACACATGTTCATTGCAGATAGGCACTAAGTCTGAAAATGAGTTTCGCTCTTTTGCATTTTCCTTCCAATCCTTCCTTATACCATGATCTTGCCCACTTGGGTATGAAGAACTGTGGAAGACTTCAAAGCTTGCATACATTTTTGGATTTCAGTTGGTTATAATAAAGGTATTGCCCAATTGTAGAATTTGGATCCCACCAACTATTTCCCCAGAGCTGGACCAGCACTGGTAGCCAAAGATTTTCAATGGAATACATTCTGTGAATTCAGATTTGGGACTGAAAAATATTCTTTCGTAACATTTCATGGATCACTGGTTTTATGGATCATTCCACGTCTTGCAAAACAGCTCTTCTGAAAACTGAATTCACAAGAGGCTAAAAGTCTAAATTAATTCAACATTACTCAGAACAATAGGCCGGATATAGAGGATATTCAGCCCTCCAGATGTTGATGAACTATGTATTTTCCCTACCTCACCATTGGTCAGTTGAGCATTGAGTAACATCTAGAGTAGTGGTTCCCAACGTGGGGCATATGCCCCACAGGGGGGATTTCAGTTCCCAGAAGCCTAAGTCAGTACATTGGCTGATCAGTGCTTCTGGAAATTGACATCCAAAAACCAAAGTTTGGTGTACTGGAACCAAGACAATAGAAGCAGCCGAAGTCTGGCTTAACACATCTTTATTGGCACACCGGTAGACTGAACATGAGGTAATGGTGGACAATCAGCTCCTTTTATATGGTGGCTATACATTTGAAAGTGGCTCATTGGCTACTGTCTGTGTGACGTCAACCTTAGTCACGCCCTTCTTGTCCAGGTGAGGTAGTGGCGGGAATCTTTCCCGCGGCTGTAGGTATTTGGAGAATTTGTACCATGTGAGCTGGACGCTCGCTACTGCCTCCAGTGGTCACTAGCTCGCGTCCTAGTGCGGTTGGTTACATTGTTTCTTATACATGATAGGGATTGTTACATCCACTCATTCGTATGGTTACATTGTCTTAAAGGCACGTTACTCCAATTACATTCCATACACAACACAAAAGATGGGAGACACTGATCTAGAAGCTCATAGTTTCTCAGCCTTTATTTTTAAAATATTGATTAAAATGTTCAGCAGCTTTGTAGCAACTTTGTGCTACTGATGTAAATCATAGCAGATGAACCCAAAGAGCATAAAAGTGAACCAATCACCAGATCCATGGTTTCACCCTAGAGAAAATTGGTTCTACTTAAGTTGCTTTCTATATCAGTACAACTCAGCTGTGGCCAGTTAAAATATTACTGATTTCAATGGGATGTAATCTTAAGCAATGTTCTCTGGATTTTTACAAAGAGATAGCCCTGTTGCAACAAAGAGTCATTCAGCAACCTTAAGACTAACATATTGTATTTAACTATTGCAGAAGATCCAGCCAAAATCACCCAAAATGTGTGTAGTTGATGGAGTTATATGCCCTGCCACTTGCATGGTCTTGGGCAGGCTGGATGGCCCAGATTGTCATCAGAACAGAGCCATAGCCTGGTCCACCCTGAGTTAGCAGTTTGCCCACCCTGGCAAAGTATGGTTTCCCATAGGAATGCATTGAAAAGAGGCTTTGTTGCCCATCCTGAAAAAATATTCACCCACCCACATCTAGAATCCTGGCTATGGCCCTGCATCAGAAAGAGGGATTGTCAAATAACATCCGATTATTTTATACCTCAAAATGTCATCCCTGAGAGGATGACAATTAGTCAGAAATGATATGATGGCCCATAACTATTTTTTGTAGATTACAATTCAAGCCACATTTAGGTGCTAGTGGTTGTGGTTGCAGAGATGGCTACAGAAAATGATCACTTATTAATAACATCAGCCCGAAATGAACACTTTGGAGGGCAACTGACTTACATAATTGACTTTTACTATGATCAAGATGTGTATGCTAACTGTCTTTTTTGAAGCTTATCACCAGTCTTTAAAAAAAAAATTAATTTTTTTTGTCCCAGTTCACTTTGTCCCAGTATCATAAATATGAGAACTTACAGATAAACTTGTAGTGTGATTAGTCTGCTGCCTGCACTTTAAAAGGTAGCATATGTATTCCTTGAAAGATCATGCCAAGTGCAAATGTTAGTACTGTACCAATTACTGTATACCAAATAACTCTGTTGATTACCTAGGACTGAGCCCTTTACTTTTCTGATTATTCCTCAACACCAAAGTAGTCGATTGATGGAGAGAATAGCATTTATGATAACTAGTATCTATGCTTCACAGTACTCTGCGAAAGGAGTAGTGAGCAGAATGGCTTAAAATTCCTTGATTTCTGCCAATTCCCCCTTAGTTATCTAAATATTAGATAATGCTTTCTTTTTACTATTTTTAATTACCTGTCAATTGAAAGCAGGAAGAGCTTTTCAAAAATGAATAGTATAATGGTGTTACTAAATTAGGGATTAAGGAGTGTGTTCCGTGTATAGCTAAGATAGCAAAAAAAAAAGTGATAAAAATGTTGCCAGGCTATTAGTATGAATTATTTACATAAACTCATCTCTTTTCCCCCCCACACACTTACCCCAGTCAGCCCTTATCTACACCCGACAGTCTCAAAAGCCCTCTCACAAGTAATGAAAACGATTCCAAGTAGCAGCAAGAAAGGCAGGGTCACGACAAACTTGCCCAAGAAACCTCACTCAGGCAGCATGGATGTAAGAGCAACTATTTTCTCTGGACAAATCAAGAAAGACATTGCTTCCTTGAAAAGACCAATGGAGCTACTTTACTTATTCATGCCCTGGAGGGCAGACATTGTCTGTGAGGACTTCCCCATCCCATCGTGCAAGCAGGAAGGAAAGTGGCATTCCTCCAATTGGAACTAGGAAGAGACAATACCATGATAGGGTTAGGGCTGCTGGCAGGTTCAAGACCAGCTGCTTCTCAAGAGATTTCACTGGTACTGTATTCCACAAAGTTTGTATGTCGAATTTTCATTCAGCAGCATTTTTCTCCTCACAATAATGGGTGCCTCTTCCATAATAATCCCAGAGGAACTCTCCTATGTTTTCACAGACAGTAGAACCCAACAACTTCTGTTACACCACTACAGGGAAATACAGGTTGGTCACGGGGATGGCCAGACTTCATGGTTGAGATACATATTTTGTCTGCTACCTTAATTCTATGATCCACCAGCCAGAGGCTCATACAAATGTCATGCGCTTAGAATTAAAGAATACTTAGAAATGCATAATCCAGAGTCTATAAACCTGTTTTTACTATTTGACTCAACGTTCTTCCACTCAAATATCTACTCCAGCTTACTCTGAACCAGTGTTTCCTAACTTTTGGTTTTTGGACTTTGATTCCCAGAAGCCTAAGTCAATTCCCCAAAGCAATGATCAGCCAATGTACTGACTTAGGCTTCTGGGAATTGAAGTCCAAAAACCAAAGGTTGAGAAACACCACTCTAAACTTTTTTTCATTTCAGCACTCTAATTTGGGGAAAGCGGCTGTTCCTTCTGTAAATAGCTTCTTCTTTCATGTCTAGGCCAGACATGAAACTGCCAAAATGAAGCTATCTTTTGATGAGTTCATTCTGGAGTTCCTTTCACCTAAACGGGTGTGAGGAAGATTAGCTGACAACACAAGGTGGTCGATGCCCAGAGTACGCCCAATTGTGGTTCAAAAATACCACAATCTTAGAGGAGGCTCTTTCTGTGTATCCCACAGTAAATGACTGAGAGTAGAGTAAAAACAATGGCTACATAATTCTAGCTATAAATTACTCAGAGATCAACCAGTAAAACCAGATCTTTCTTTTCTCTATTCCTGATTAGTCTATGTTGTTGTGTATTCAATGTATTTTATGGATAAAAAAACTCAAATGCAGAGCTTGGAAAGTTCTTCCTAGGAAATATGAAAACAGCAACATAGTGAAGCCATCCCTAACTGTGATGTAGGACTGAGCATAACTCCATCACTCATGGAGAGTTTCAGCCACTCATTCACTTACTTTTTTCAACTTTCCAAGAAACATTGAAACATGACATAGCACCATCAAGGATTCAGCCCAATGACTGCTGGCCAAGATGGCTAGAAGATTCTAATAGATGTGGTTTAAAGGGTAACTTTTTAGAAAAGAAAACTTTTTTTACTCAGAATGCCAGAAATATTATATGTTCCATGGTATTCTGCAAAAAAAATATATTAATAAAAATACACTGTAACCTTTTTGTCTACAGTCCTCAGAAACCACAAAAGGAAACGACTGCCTTCTTTTCCTCCACCACCACCACCAAAACCCAGCTAGTTGCAAAATCCATTCCTCAAACCAACAGCAGTCTTTCACCCAACCTGCTCATCTCTCTATATTATTTGCTAGGAAAACAACAATACGGCATAACACAGTGCCCTGCAGGAACTTCTACTTACTTTGCCTCATCTTGCTTCAAGTTACAATAGGTGTGCGTTTTTTCTACCCCTTATCTCTCCAATTACTTCCTTTCACGATCCTTATATCTCAACTGCTTGAGTGTAAACACACACCCATTCTGACATCATTTGTCCCAAGAAAAGCAAAAACTTGACAGTTCTGTGAATGGGCCGGAAGTGGGAAATAGGGTTATGAAGAAAGCAGCATGAACTCATTGGACACTTTTGGGTGGGGCAGGGTAAGGCACTGCATAGAGGGTACCCATGTACCTAATAATGATGTTATTTGACAGACTGGAATGCACATGCCAGTTGCTGGAACAAAAAGGGGTTTTTTTTCCAAACCAAGGAATTTGTTGCCATCAGGTAGGCAGAGATGCAGATCTGCAGCTGAGATAACTGCATCCAGTTCTGATGATCATATCTTCAAAAGGATATTAAGAAACTGAAGAGGATGCCCTGAAGGGCTATATGGAAAACATAGAATAGTTTAGGTTTTAAAAAGTTGTGAGGGGAAAAGAGATCCCAACTCCAAGTATAAACATACAGGATTTAACTAGCTATGCTTTTGGGGTCATGACAGTTTGGTCAAGGATAGCATAATGTCTGGACCTAATAAAATGAATTATTAGAAAAGAGATTTCTAATTAGCAGTATCATAATGAATCAAAGCAGTAGGAATATCATCTACAATTTTGGTTATCCCACATCACGAAAGTTACAAAAAGGTAATCAAAATGACCAAGTGGCTGGTGTATGTTCCATATGATCATATGGCTCAAGTGGTGTTTAGGGAAAAAATATTATTTAGGGTGCACATAATTTACTTCTTACTTTCCCATAAAACTAGAATTCATAAAACTAAAACTATAAAACTATAAAAGTTTCCCATAAAACTAGAATTCTGTCTGGCTGGACATCACGCTATGGTAATGGAGTAGACCAGGCTTTCTCAACCCTTTCGGTCATGGGCCTGGCCATGCCTCATGAGCAGCTGATCAAGCTGGTCACGTGATTATGCCCACCTGGAAGCAGAAGTAAAATGCGACATTGTGCACATGTGTTTTTGTTGTTTTTTCCACTTCCAGGTTTGGCAAAGGCATTGTGGGCCTGATGAAATGGCTTTGGGTGCCAGGTATGGCCCACAGGATGTAGGTTGAGAATGCCTGGTGTAGACCATACAGCCAGTGACTCAACACCGAGTGTAAGGTGGCAGTTAATTAACCTGACTCCCTAAAGGGGCCAACAGCTACATGCGGATAAGCCCCTTTAGGTGGGATGATGGTCCCCTTAGTGGAGGAAATGTCACTGGAAACCATCATATTGGGCCCAATGGCAAAATGAGTGGAGGAGGAACTCTGATTCTCAATGGTCATGGAGACAGAAGAGGCCATTCCAGGAGGACTGGCTGTGAAGGCATGCCTTGATAATATCCTCAAGCTGCGACAGTCCATTGCAGTCCCAGTGTTGAATCCTGCATGACGTTTTTTTATGTGCACCGCAGGAGATAGCTCCGAGATCACAGTGTGTGGGTCACTTCATCGCAAGCTGGGATCCACCTTAAACAAATTCCTGCCAGTGACATTTTCCTGCTTCAGGGGGAAAAATGCATTCTCAGATATCAGTTGCAGTCATCACTGATGATGAGAATTCATGGTTATTCAATGAAACTGTCAGAACAGAAGAAAGTACCTCTTTACTACGAGTGTAGTAGAGAAGTAGAGAGATGACTGGCCTGAGTTCAGGTGGTGCATAATACCTCATAAAGCAAAGAAATGGTTTAGCCCAGGAGTTCCCAACCTTTTTATGCCATGGGCTGGACCATGTCCCCCGGACAGCTGAGTGGGCTGGACCCATACCTGTCAAATTTTGGATTTGGAAATAAGGGAAATTTCCCAGCAAATACAGGATACTTGACAGCTATGCTTATCCTGTGCTGCCCTCCAATGGTGGCAATAGGGCATTGCAGTCTAATTAATAAGGGATGACGGCGGGAAAGAGGTTAAAATAAGGGGTTTTCCTGGCCAATAAGGGATACTTGACAGCTATGGCTGGACCACACACCCCAGAATTGTACATTTACAACAGCTGTTAAATGCACCCACTTCCACATTTACAACAGCCGTGGGTGCATTTACGGCTGTCGTAAATGTATCCACTTCCACCTCCGGTGCGGGGGCTGTGACGTGGGCCTCATGAAATTTATTTTATTTATTTATTTTATTTTATTTAGTCACATTTATGCTGCCACCCTAGGTGACTTCAGGTGGTTTACACATATAAAAATCACAATACAGCTTATACAAAAAAAAATTTGAGATAAAAACGTTAAAAATATAAATTGTTTAAAATTTAGTGTACCCTCCCCTAGCAACCACATTATAAGAATTCTTAAAAAGAACTGAAGCTGAAGGCCCGAGTAGCACTCATATGAGCCACCCTAGGATGGCCACCATCCATAACATGCATTCTTTGACCATGCTGGAATTTTCAAAAAGTGAATTGGATGGCTCTCTCTGAAGATCTAGACAGAATACAGTGATACCTCATACAACGTCCACAAGTGGTTCCACAAGTTTGGACTTTATACAGATTTGGACTTTGTATGAGGCATGCAAAATCCTAGCCGTGATGCCTCATACAACGTCCAAATCCTTGCCGCGATGCCTCGTACAACGTTGTTTCCATAGAGATACATTGTACTGTAACAGCACAGACTTCAGTGCAAAGTCAAGGAAACAGACAGGAAACTGACAGAACTTTAAGAAATCATTGTTCAAAGGCTAGATACATTACAAAAACATGTCAAACAACCCTGATTTTAGGGGACAAATCATACAACAAGTTTTTAACATTTTAAAACTTTATGAAGTGCAGGTTTAAAAGTTAACATGTCCCATCATACAGCACAGTGTTAATCTGCAGCCAAGCGGCCGATCATCCATTTTGTACAAGCTACTGTAAACAATTACTGGATGGAAGCAAGGACAAAATGGATGCCAACATGTCCCATCATGCAGCACAGTGTTAATCATCCAAACAGCAGCAAACACCAAACAATTATAATTGCACTCAAAACCACTCCTAAACACTCTTTGCCTCGTGCAAAGCCCACAAGAGCAATGCACACATGTGCCCTGCCTTTTATACTGCCCAGGCACAATGCAACCTGGGAAAACCCCCAATGCCTCATACATAGTCACAGCGACTTTATATGAGGCAACTTTTCCCAAGGAATTAGGCAATGTTGTATGAATTCGATGGTGTACGAAGCAGACTTTGTATGAGGTATTACTGTAATTGGCTGGATCCCTCCCACTTCCAACAACTATGAGAGGTTTAGAGGAGCAATTATCATCATTGTGAATAAGCATATCCCCAGAGGCTACCGGAAGGAATATGTACAAGATGGGATGATACAAGTGAGGAATTGTACGAAAAATTGCAAAGAACTGGTGAGCAAGAAGTGGCTGATGAGCTAATTCACAGCTTGGATGTTGCAAGACGGAAAAGGTGGGTGGAAACTACGGGAAAGACTGATTTGGAAATTTCTAGTAGGAAAGGCGACTGATTCTTGGAAGGCAAGCTATGAGGTACCTGGGGAACATAGTGTAAAGTAGAGACATCATATTGCAAACAAAAATTCGTATAGTCAAAGCAATGGTATTCCCTGTGGTAATGTACGGCTGTGAGAGCTGGACCATTAGGAAAGCTGAACGCAGAAGATTAGACACCTTTGAAATCTGGTGTTGGAGGAGAGTTTTGAGAGTCCCCTAGATAGCGAAGAGAACAAATAGGTCAATCTTAGAAGAAATGAACCCTGACTGCTCCTTAGAAAGTCAAATAGTAAAGATGAAGTACTTTGGACATCAAATGAGAAGATAGGATTCACTTGAGAAGGCTTTGATGCTGGGAAAGGTAAAGGGCGAAAGAAGAAGGGGGCGACCAAAGATGAGATGGCTAGATGGTATTGTAGACACAATAGGCACAGAGCTGGGTGGCTTGAAGAGGATGATGGAAGACAGAGGTGCCTGGAGGACAATGGTCCATAGGGTCACAAAGGGTCGGAATCGACTGTGTGACTGAACACCAAAGTAGGAAAGCAAAAACAAGACCTGGAGCAGACTGTGGCTCAGATCACAACCTACTGATTGCAAAATTCAGGCTTAGACTAAAGAAAATAGGGAAAACAAAGAGACCAGACAGATATCACCTAGACAGCATCCCTAAAGAATACACAGTGGAGGTGATGAACAGATTCAATGGCTTAGACTCAATAGATAGAGTGCCAGAAGAATTATGGACAGGGATGAGGGGCATCATGCAGGAAGCAGCAAAGAAAACCATACCAAAAGAAAAGAAGAGTAAGAAAGCAAAGTGATTGTCTGATGAGGCTCTTAAAATAGCAGAGGAAAGAAGGAACGCAAAAGTCAAAGGAGAAAGGAAAAAATACAATCATTTGAACACAGAATTTCAAAGAAAAGCAAGGAGAGATAAGGAAAACTACCTAAAAGAACAGTGCAAAGAAATGGAGGAAAACAACAAAAGAGGCAGAACCAGAGAACTTTTCAAAAAAATCTGGGAAATCAAGGGAACATTTAAAGCAAAAATGACCATGATAAGGGACAAAGATGGAAAGGGCCTAGCTGATGCAGAAGAGATTAAGAAAAGATGGAAAGAGTACACAGAGGAACTCTACAAAAAGGACCTCAACACTCCTGATAGTCACAATGATGAAGAAATTGAACTTGAGCCAGACATCCTGGAGAATGAAGTCAGAAAGGCCCTAAAGAGCACTGCAAACAACAAAGCTAGTGGAGATGATGGTATCCCAGTTGAATTTTTCAAAGCTCTAAAAGATGATGGCATCAAATTACTGCTTTCAATATGCCAGCAGATTTTGAAAACAAAACAGTGGCCACAGGACTGGAAAAGATCAGTATATGTTCCAATCCCAAAAAAGGGCAATGCCAAAGAATGTTCAAATTATCGAACAATTGTGCTCATCCCACACACCAGCAAGGTGATGCTCAAGATAATACAGGATAGACTTCAGCAGCATGTGGAGAGAGAATTACCAGAGGTGCAGGCTGGTTTCAGAAGAGGCAGGGGGACTAGAGACCACATTGCCAACATACATTGGATCATGAAGAAAACAAAGGAATACCAGAAACAAGTTTACTTTTGCTTTATTGACTACACTAAGGCATTTGATTGTGTGGATCACAACAAGATGTGGCAAGCGATTAAAGAGATGGGAATACCAGAGCACCTCATATGCCTCCTGTGAAATCTGTACATGAACCAAGAAGCAACAGTTAGGACAGAACACGGAATGACAGAGTGGTTTGGAATAGGAAAAGGAGTAAGACAAGGCTGCATTCTATCACCCTGCTTATTCAACTTATACACAGAGCACATAATGCGCAATGCAGGGATGGAGGAATCACAATATGGGATAAAAATTGCTGGGAGAAACATCAACAATCTGAAATATGCAGACAATACCACCCTAATGGCAGAAAGTGAGGAAGACCTAAAGAATCTCTTGATTAGATTGAAGGAAGAGAGTGCAAAAGCTGGTTTGAGATTCAATATCAAGAAAACCAAGATAATGGCAACAGGCCCGATCAGTTCCTGGAAAATAGATGGGGAAGAAGTAGAAGCAGTGACAGATTTTACATTCTTAGGATCTAAGATCACTGCAGATGGGGATTGCAGCCATGAAATAAAAAGGCATCTGATTCTTGGGAGACAAGCTATGAGAAACCTGGGGAACATAGTGAAAAGCAGAGACATCACCTTGAAAACAAGAATTAGAATAGTCAAAGCAATGGTATTCCCAGTGGTAATGTACGAATGTGAGAGCTGGACAATTAGGAAAGCTGAACGCAGAAGAATAGATGCCTTTGAAATGTGGTATTGGAGGAGAGTTTTGAGGGTACCCTGGACAGCGAGGAGAACAAATAGGTCAATCTTAGAAGAAATCAACACTGACTGCTCATTGGAAGGTCAAATAGTAAAGATGAGGCTAAAGTACTTTGGGCATCAAATGAGAAGGAAGGATTTACTTGAGAAGGCCGTGATGTTGGGAAAGGTGGAGGGCAAAAGAAGATGGGGGAGGCCAAGGATGAGATGGATAGATGGTATTGTAGACACAATGGGTACAGAACTGGGAGGACTGAGGGGGATGGTGGAGGACAGAGGCGCCTGGAGAACGATG
Source organism: Bradypodion pumilum (assembly GCA_035047305.1). NCBI lineage: Eukaryota > Metazoa > Chordata > Lepidosauria > Squamata > Chamaeleonidae > Bradypodion > Bradypodion pumilum. The sequence continues at coordinate 374,512,758 of JAWDJD010000001.1, forward strand.
GTCATAGGGTCGCAAAGGGTCGAAATCGACTGTGCGACTGAACAACAACAAACAACCTGGCTTTCAGTATTATTATTTTGTCCGAATTATTGTTAATGTCTAGTATGCATTTTGCTGATTGTACCAAGAAGCTCGCTCCTTTCTTTGCTGCAACCCATCTTGAATAAGTAAGCAAGTATCTTTTATGGACTTTCTTAGTCCCGTGTCCTTTGCGTCTTGTATCAGCTAGACCCATTATCTTAATCCGTCTTCTTTCCATTATGTCTACAATTTCTTCTGTTTTATTTCCTAGGATGGTTATATTTAGAGTGCCTATTTTGTATTTCATTGTTCTATCTCTTGGTCGTTTAACATTGCCATGGTCATTTCTGATATGTTTAGTCCATTTACATTTCTTTCGTAGCGTTTTTTTTTTGTTGTTGTTGTTGTTTTGGTAATGGGTTATGTGTTGACAGTTTACTGGGCCTGTCATAACTTCACCAGAGCCCCTTTGATCAGGTCTTTTCAGAGTAATCCAGGATGGCCTTCATGGCTACAGTAGTGATCCCTGTGGGGCAAGGCCACGCCATACTTTGCCCAGTCCTAGTAATCCTTTACTTGGACCTTTTACCACCTCTCACGACGTTGAAGCAGGTTTGGACTTTGAGAGGCATTGAAAAATTTAATTAACTAATTAAAATTTATATCCCACCAACAATTAGTGTTAAACACTACTCTGGGTGATAATCGTTTCTTAGCTTCCTGTATGTTATCCAATTTTCTTATCTGTCTGCCTTTTTGCTGATGATATCAGCGTGGGAGGAAATACTGATATCATCATCAAAAAGGCAGACAGATAAAGGACTGTTCTAATAAGAAATTTACTGGCATAATGCCAGTAAATAAATTAATCTATGTGTGAGTAAGGAAATATGACATGAACCAGCAAACTAAAATTCCAGAAATGTTTACCACAAAACTGAAAGGATGGAGCAGCATTATGCCAGAGTTCCCGGAGAAGACCGCTGCAAAAGGGTGTAGCCGACTAGCATCCAACTGCTGGGAACATGCAGGGTAGGTTGAGGAGGGATTATATGAGGGACAATAGTTTTGTGGGAAATGGGAAGTAGGACAAGGAAAGTTTCTAAGCAGGCTGTCACATATTCACAATTATTCTTTATTAGTGATGGTGATGAGGAGCAGGAGCAAGAGATAGCTTGGTTACTTCATGGGTGTTCTTTCAAAGTTTTTCAAATTTTCATACATCCAAGAATGACTATTGTGAGGTGTACATAATTCTCATTTCAAAGATCTGTTAAAGAGGACTAGAGCATAAAAGTCCATCATAGAGTTTACAATCCAGAAACAGATCGTTGCTTACTATGGCCACAGCCCTATGCAAACTTATTCAGGCTCACTGAAATTGCTGAAACTCATTCTCCCCTGTTGTTTTTTTCATGCATATCAATAGCAATTACACTTATATCCCCATAGCGACTGGAGGATTCACAATGTAATTAGCATTTTTACTCCACCAATGCTGGGTACTCATTTTACTGACTGCTGAAGGATGAAAGGCTGAGTCAACCTTGATCCCATCAGGACTGAACTTGGATTGTGAGCAGAGTTTTGGCTGCATATCTACAGGTTAACCACTGCACCACTGCATACAGTATATCTAACAATTTAAAAACTCATAACCTAAGATTTTTAAAAAATATATCATATTAAAAATATATCATATTAAAAATATATCATATTGTTCATATTATGAGGTACTGAACTGTATTTTTGATTGCAATGAGAATCTTAGACTATTGGAAGGAGCAAATTTTTCACAAATGCCAATAGCATTTGTATGTGCAGAATCCAGTGTCTTGTATAATGAGATATTTTACTATCAATGTGTTTCACCTGCAAAATAAATAGGGTCAGCCTCCTGTCAACCTGAGTATGTAGGACCAAAAGATTATACATTTCAGTTGATTTGGAGGGAATACAGTAAAACCTCAGATAACACTAAAACTTGGTTCCACAAGTCTTAGTGTTATCCAGGTTTTTAATGTTATCCGATGCATCCTATGGGATGCATCGGAGAACATTAAAACTCCATAGAGATACATTGTAACTGGCACAGACTTTAGCGAACATTATCCGATGCATCCCATAGGATTGTAACATTATGCAATGCATTTTTTTCCAGATTGCTTAACGTTATGCGATTTTAGCGTTATCTGAGGCATTACTGTACTTATGAATTAATAGAAATAAAGCTGTAAATGACAAGTGGTGGAAATTTGAAGATATTCTGTATTACTTTGCAGATGTGGGGTCCTGGATAACACTGAATGTCTACCTCTCTGAATGTTCTGCAAAACAGTGTATCAAAGGAATTAAATGTACTTTTCTTTCTTTCATGTCCCAATCAAATCCTTGACTGCAAAAATGAAGCTATTTTCTTCACTTTGTCATTGCCCAAACCCAAGTCCTCATCAATGCATGTCTCCGGCAGGAATTGGCAGACCAGTAAATGAGCCAGACTCTGTGTTTCTCCACATTCACACTATGTGTTGTTGTCCACCAGCAGTCCCCACTTGAGCATGTTGGTCTTGTATTTAGGGACTCCAACCCTCAACTTTTTCAGGGTCCTCCAAATGACATTGGGGAGATCTTCAGCTACATCCTCCTTTAGTGGTGTATCTTGCCCTATGACACCTTCCTCCAACTTCTATTTTGGTTTTGCTCTTGTGTACCCTCAATAATATTTGTTCTTGCCATAAAACTCTTCCTGGATTAAATGTGCTGCTGCAGCACATGAAGGTTTAAGCTCCCAAAGAACATGGACACCTTACTGAGACAGAAAACAGGGAATTTTTCCATAGATGTTTTAAGAAAATATATAGTGCTAGATCAAACCAAGAGCCTATCTACGCCAGCATCTGGTTTTCTCACAGCTGGCCACTGGGGTGCTCTGCTTCTTTTGTTCCATTATTAAACTGCAAAACATTTTTGTGTGTCAGATATTTTAAAAATACAATTATTGGGGTGTACAGCATTTACTTGGAGTATGAATCCTTTGTCCTGCTTGGAGTGGAGTGCCTTGTGCTCATTTTCACAATCAGCTGACCCAGAAACAGTCCAAATTGTATACAAAATCTTTCCTGGCTTTAAATTTGTGACATCATAAGATTTCGAACCTGACATTTCAGGGAATTGGGTGCTGTTGACCTGGCAACTCCTGTCTGCCCCAGTCTTAAGTAGAGGTACGCCATTCTTTTTTGGGACTCCAACTCTCAAGAGTTCTCCAGGCAGAATTCTGGGAGTTTCTGCCCACAGACATTTACCTGCAGTCATCTACAGACAACTGCATTTCTCTCATTGAAGCAGGTCCTATCTTCTTCAATACCCAGAAGCCTAAATCAGTACATTGGCTGATGAGTGCTTTGGGGAATTGACTTAGGCTTCTGGGAATTGAAGTCCAAAAACAAAAGGTTGGGAAATATTGTGTTAGAGGGGGGACTGTATATGCCATACAGTATGCTAGTCAGAGTTGGCAACAAAGTGTCAACATGCAATTATATTGAAAAATACTTTACCGTTTCCTTTGGAATTGGCACAGGTGAATTTGAAGTATTTTTCAATGATCAGACAACTGATGCAAAGTCAAATCACTCCAATTCAGCTTGCTAATATAGCTTCACCCTTAGATGGACTAATGGCCTGGCTCAAGATATGGCAGCTGCTAGCTTCATTCTTACATAAGGCTCAACTGCTTCTGCACATGGGGTTGTGGGTGGGAACCATTTTGTCTTTTGCTTAAGGCAGCAAAATCTCTTACACTCACCCTGTTGCTGAGGTACATCTATGGGTTGTTCTGCAGAAATCTTTCCATTGTTGGGAAGATGGTGTAATTATCAGTGACGTTTGTGATCAGCATCTCATACGAGAAACTTTGCATTTCACATCAGATTAGCTGTGTTGGCAACTCCATTGCTAAAGAAGTATTTGGGAACAATAAGACAAAAATGAACAGCTTACGTACACACCAGCTGTGACCTTTAGCAAAACTAGAATGCAGATACAGTTTCTGTAGCTTTCTCTGTAAAGGGAAACAAAGTCAAACTCTGGCACGTCAGAAGCTTGGGCCTCTTCCTTACTGTAATCTGCCAGGATAGTACATGAGAAGTTAATTTGTTTTTAGGGGTTTCATATGCCTCTGGCAGGCATTTGCTGGAATGTGATTGTCCTAATGCAGACTTTTGCCAACATACACAATTAGGCAATTCTTCTCCCCAAGGCATCAGAGGGATTGTCTCAATGTACAGTATCCTTATAGAAACTGGATGTGGGTTGTTTCACACATTGGTCTAGCTAGGCTTCCTCTTCTTACATTTTTTCAGTCAAAATGGGAATCTGAGTGGAAAATATCCTCTGTTGTTAATGGATAGGGCCAGAGGTTTCCAGGATGTGAAAGGAAAAAGAGGTAGGAAAGCCATCGCTATTTCTAAAGAGCAGGCAGATGACTGCTCACCGCTCTAATAGTGAAAAAGTCAATGGGATGTAATGGTATCACCATGACTCTTGTCACCAGAAAGTGATCACTACTTAAGGGTTCTCTTTACCTGAAGAGCCTGCCACATAGTCAGACAAACTGTGGCCCAACTAGGTCTCAACTTTGTTCAATGAAAGAGTCAGACACGTTGCCTATATTTCTACACATCTCTAAATTTTAGCCATTGTGACATAGTACATAGAATTCAGGGGTGACCAGCCTTGGTGACCCAGGTGTTCTTGGTCTTCAATTCCCAGAAGCCCTGATCAGCAGGTGTCATACCTGTCAAGTTTCATGAAATTTCTGTCAAACCCCTGTATTTTACACTCTTTCCAGCCGTCATCCCGTATTAGTTAGACTACAATTAGACTGGAGTTAGACTGGAGGCCAGCACAGGATAAGCATAGCTGTCCAGTTTCCCATTTTAGCCAGGAAATTTCCCTTATTTGACAGGAATTTCCTGAAACTTGACAGGTATGGCAGGTGTGCTTACTTGGGCTTCTGGGAATTGAAGTCCAAGAACATCTGGGGCACCAGGATTGGCCACCTTTGATGTTTGCAGATTGATACACAGTAGCCAGCAGTTAGGAGGCCAAACACATCTTTATTGGAAGGTAGTCAATCTGAACATGAGGTCAATGGCAGAGCAATGCTCTTTATATACAATAGGTAATGATTCAAACCTGTCGCAGAGCCACATGACTGGTCAGCACAGGTAAACAGCCAGGCGACAACACTTGATTGGATAATGAGTAAACAACAACTACAACTATGGCGGGAAACAAGTCCCGCAATATTTACACAAATGGGATATTTACACAAGGGGAAAGAGGAGGGGAAATGGAGGATCGTTAGATCCGATTACACTCACATTTCACCTGAGTTGCATGTCCGATTTCAATCACATTTCACTTGAGTTACATATCCGATTTCAATCACATTTCACTTGAGTTACATACACAACACCACCCCTGGTAGATTATTGGATTAGGACTCAGGAGACTTTGATTCAAATCTCCACTCAGCATGGAAATTCACAAGGTGGGAGGGGCGCTGGTAAAACTACTCCTTAAGTATCTCACATACTTAAGTCATAGTGAAAGTACAGTATGTCTGAAATATGTGCAAAGTATAAACGAGAGGTTCCCAACCTAAGGCCCATGGACCATGTCTGGCCCATGATGCCATTTCAAGTGGCCCCCCACCCCTCCAAGGGCATTAGAGAAACAAAATGGCTGCACCATTTGAAGCTGTTGGGACAAAATGACCAACCCCATCGTTCTGGCAGGGCAAAATGGCTGTCCAGCCCTTGAAGCTGACTAAGAGAGCGTGACCCGGCACCTGGCTTGAAAAGGTAGGGAACCCCTGTTATAAACATTCTGTAAAGTACATCTGAGGTGTCTTTGTTGTTGCAACTGAACACATAGCTGGGGACTTTCATAGAAAATGTTCAGCCACTTCAAATGAATGAGATGTCACATGGTTCTCACCAGTATTTTGTCTGCATCCTTTCTCTGGTCACTTGGGGTCGACAAGGAAGTGCCTAACAGTGGAACTACAAATTACATGTAGTTTCCTCGTGCTTCTGGGATGTTTCTTTTACACAATATGATCATTCTAGCTGGGCCAAGGCATTTTGGTGCCTTAGATAAAGAAGGATATGGTACCTGGTCCCTATTGCATGTGTAGAACTGGACTGATGTTTGAATACAAATTTACCACTGGCAGTGAGGCTTCATCCTTTTCAGGTTAGTTTCTGAGACTAGTGTCACATGTGTCACATGTGACTGTGTTTCCCAAGAGAGGGGAATGACTGGAACACCTGGAACACCTGGAACAAACAGGAGAGGAACCTTTTCTTAAGCTGAAAACTACAACACATAGCAATTATGGGTCCCCCAATGGCAAAATGCATTTGTGCTCAGCCCTTTGAGGAGTGATGAGAACCACCAATACTAATAGTTGTGTATGATTTATCTGTGCCCATCTTTCCTGTTTGCTGTCTTGAGGCATCTTGATGTAATCTAGCCAGTAAGTGCATGGGAAGTGGAACTTGGAGAGCTGCATTTTGAAAAGGATACATTGTGTAATGCCTTACAAAGCCCCACAAATTAATGTGTTAGCATTAGCATAGTTAGGATACCCAGTGTGGTGTAGTGGATAGAGAAATGGACTAGGACTCAGGAGACTTGGCTCCCGTTCCCTGGTTCTGCCATGGAAACTCACCGAGGATGTGGAACTAGCAAAACCACTTTTTTAATATCTCACTCACCTTGAAAACCTTCCTAGGGTTGCTCTAAGTTGGTTCTGACTTGACAGCACATAATAACAAAGTCTTGTTAACCTTTGTAGACCCTTGACTTGATGAGACGTCATTAGCTGGCTGTTTAGCTCAGTTTATACACTGTGCTCTAATCTTTAGTTCTTTAGCTGTAGACTGACAAGTTAAGTCACACACAGGAGTTCTCAACCTTTTTAAGCCGGGGGCTGGGTCACGCTCCCTCAGACACTTTCAGGGGCCGGATAGCCATTTTGCCCTTCCTCCACCACATGACACTTCTTGATGTGGTGGAGTTGGTGGTGGGCCACATGAAATGGTGCCATGGGCTGCAAGTTGAGAATCCCATTAAGGAGACAAAACCTAGTTTGCCACCATGTGTTCATCACAGGGAATGGCAGTCAATCTCAGATTCCTGAGTACTGTTCATTGTTATGTAGTATCAAGTTGCTTGCATTTTATAATCTTTGACTTGACTATCTTCTGAATTAATTACTCCCAAAAGTTCTTATCATTAATAGTTTGGATTAGGTCTGCAAATATTGAGCCAACCCATCTCGTATACTAGTCTCCCTTTTCCCCCTACTGTCTCTTGCTTTTTATAACATTATCCCCCCCCCCCCCCGCCATGAGTCTTGTCTTCTTATGCACAATAACTTCAGTTTAATCATTTTCACTTTTAGTGAGAGTTTTGGCTAGATTTTATCTAGAACTCACTTGTTTGTCTTTCTGGAGGTCTACAATATTCACAAAGATCTCCTTCAACACCATATTGCTTTTTTCCTACCTGTTTTCTTTGGTCTCTAGCTTGATGTTGGATCGGGGCCACGAAGCGGCGACTGGGTCCCGGAGGAGACTGGTCAAGCATTGAGACACGAGGCAAGATGGAGCGAAGACCAGTGATTTAATGAGGCAAATCATCAGTATTTATCATGTACAGGCTGCATGCAAAAGAACTGCGATCTGACAAGATCCATATGCCATGTTTACATGAGTAAATTGGGAAACTTTTCAGGGGAGTTAATTAACTAACTTAATCAATGACAGGGGAACTCCATTGTTCCAAGCTATCTAGGGTAAACATGTGGCTGGTATTGATTTTAGGACTTAAGGTAATCCGCAGATGCGAGATTACCTATTACATGACAAGCGAGTTAGTAATTAGCTTCCTATTGTCCAAGCTGCCTGTCAGGTCAGCTGTAGGTGAATTAAACCCTATCTAATATTCCGCTCCCCCAATTTCTGTCCCTTCAGGAACCCCTGGTAACGAGATGATCACCCATCATTGGGGTTCTGTCAGGGCCAGTATACCAATTGTGTGCGCGGATACCACACTCCCCCTTTATTTGTTTAATTGGACCTGACAGACGACTCGACGTAGGAGCGGCATCAGCTGACGTGGAGTGAGGACATTCCGGGGTTGTCTCCATGGGGACATCTTGACATCAGCAAGGGAATACATTGCATGAAACAACACACAGTCGTTCCCAGTATTATCACCCCCACAATCACCTTGAGTGTCGTTTGTAGCCAAACCCATGGGAACCAGGACCATAACGAATCCCACCACGCCCACGTAGCATCTTCCTTGATGTTTTTAACCAAGGTATGGAGGTCTGTGAGTTGACTCTGTACCTTACGCGAGTTGTCCGTGAGGTTAAAACAACACATGCCATGGACAGACTCGCAACCCAAATGATGTAACAATAAGAGGTAATTGATGGCTGCTCGATTATCCAATATGGCATGGCGAAGCTCTGTCTGCTCTTGATTGAGCAGCCCTATTGCCGAGGAGGTGTGGTTAATGGCCTTTGCCAAAGCGCAAGCCAATTGACCAATTCTCAGAGCATTGCCTACGGCTAAGCCTGGCACGCCAAACAAGCTGACTGCTAATGAAACATACTCAGCTTTACTCAGAATCCTAATGTTGCTATCACATGAGCTGTCTAACTGGGTGGCACGAGGGTACATTCGTGCTTGGTGCAACCATGTCTCTAGTAGGGAGCAACAATGTCAAATGACTGATACAGCAAAGGGAATCAGATACATTTGCAGGAATGTAGTTCCAAGTATACTGGTTACATGTAAAAAACCATCCTGAAGACAAAGTAACATGAGCATACATTGAGCTAATAGTCTCTGGGTTATCACAAGTCCAGTTGCTGTTGCCGGGGTCGAGGCAACAGCGCTGTGGCCCTTCGACCGCGGAACAGCCTGTCATACGAGCACAAGTAGAGTTCGGGCTGACTGCCACTCGGGGAGTGTAGAGAGTGGCCGTATCAGCCGGTAAGACTTTGGTGACTTGGGTTCCCCAATGCGCGTACGTTGAAAAGGCAGTCTTGTAAAACGGACCAAATATCTGCTTCACCAACCAGTCACCATTCCTGATGCACGCATCTGGGGAGTGACACACCGGGATGAGACAAGTGCTCAGGATAGAGGCAGAAGCGGTGGTCTGCCTCAGGCAAAAATCGGACTGATTGACGAGGTTCGCCAATCTTTCCCAAACGTTGTACTGCAGCCGGGCAGAGAGATCTCCGCCTGGCATCAGGTTGTTGGCTTCCAGTAAAGCTGCTTGAACGCCTCCTCCCGCAAGCAGGAAAAAGATCAAGATGATGGTGGTCATCATGGAATTAGCTGTAATCAGGGAAAAGGCTGCAATCAAGATGTTCTCCAGTGTCGGCTCCTTGTCCTCCCGCCGAACGGCGTCCGCCGCCTCCTGGCACAGGGACTTGACCATCTCCCAGGTGATCTTCAGCGCTGTCAACTGCTGTCACCGTCTCCTCCGCTTGGCTCTCCCCATCAGGGTTAGTTCCTCCATCTCCGGGATCGGGTCCGGAACTGCCTGGGTCCACGCCATTGGACTCAAAGTGAGGCTTGACACACCGGGCTGGAATCCAGATGACGTGTGTAGGAGACATAATTGCAGCATACCCTCTTCCCCATGTTATGAGTGGCGCCGGGCCCTTCCAGGAAGGATCCGGTGGCACTCGGTAACGCACCATCGGCCGCGGGAGAGCCTCCAAGTGACGGAGGTGCTTCTCCTGCGGAGTGCAATCTGAAAAAACATTAAGGTGATTGTATGTAAACAATACCTTGTTCAGACAATGTTGTGCCTGACCCTGATTTTTGGGGAGGGCTGGTGGTTCCTCCCTTTCTGTTTGTAGGACTTAAGCGTCCGATTGACCCATTCCACAATCGCTTGCCCTTGCGGATTGTACAGAACGCCAAAGGTGTGCTTAATGTCCCAGGTGGCCATGAACGCAGCCAGCTGCCTGGAGCTATAAGCCGGACCGTTATCACAGCTTTCATTCCTCCACATGGTAATCAGGAATATCATAGCATGGATGATTTTGGCCACATTTTTACACTTCATGAACTCTCCTGGTTCCTTCATTGCTGCCCTTCCATGTCTCCACCTTCTTCTAGTTTCTTGGCTGGACTCCCTATTTTGAATGATGATTGAACCAGGATATAGAACCCTGAGTTCTAAAGTTAATTTGTTCCTCGGGGGGTTTCATATTGTGAAAATTTTGTATCTCAAATGCATTAAAAACAAAATAATCCATTCCAGAGGTCAGAAAAAAGTTTTAAAAATGTATTTTTTTTCTGTTCCAAACTCTTTATGAAGTGCAAAAATTTTCACCGTGTTTTCACCACTTTATAAAGAAATTTGAACAGATAAAATATTTTTAATTGGTTTTCAGTGCATTTCCAGCACTTCTGATAGCAGCCTCTGGTGGCCTGCTCTGGTAATGTGCCAGATCCATTCCCAAGAATCAGCTGTAAGTTCCACCACCAGCCAAAAGTGCCAAAAGCTCCATGTTTTAGCTGCTGAAACACACCAAAATGCAACCAAAAAAAATCCAGAAATTGAGTGAAAAGCTCTCCATACCCTCCCGCCACTGTGGGAAGTGGTGGAGGTACCAAAGCAGACAAAAAAATGGTGCAATTGTGCCCGCTGTGCCAAAAAAAAACTGTTTGTATGGCAAAAAAAGGTAAGACCAGACATCATTTTCAATTGATTTCCTTTCGTATTGTGAGAATTACATTACTTGAGGTGTTTGTAACCCGGGGTTCTCATAGCAGTTTTGATTTCTAAATTCATAACGTTAAAATTATCTAGTTCTGTATCAATTTTTGTTGTCTCAATGTTCACTTACAATCCTTCTTTTACACTTTCTTCTTTAACAAAGATCAATAGTTCTTTCAAGTTGTTGCTGCATACTACCTGTAGAATGGGAATATCTGCATATTTTTGTTTCTATAACTAGCTCTTTCATCTAAACCTAATCCCATTTTAGATATGATATGTTCTGCATACTGAATAAATAGATAAAGTTATAAAATAAACTCTTGTCTAACAGCTTTACCAGCTGGATACGATTCTGTTTTTCCATATTGTGTTCTAAACAATAACTTCTTGCACTGAATATAGATTATAAAACAGTATAATCAAATACTGTGGCACACCCAATTCTTTTCATATACTCCATTCCTTCTCATGAGCCATATAGTCAAAGGCTGACCTTCTGAAATTCTTTAGTAATCTCTCATAGCCAAAAATATATTTGCAATATGATCTCTACAGATGGGGTACACAGAAAGAACCTCCACGAAGATTGTAGTATTTTTGAACCACAATCAGACATACCTCAGGCAGTGGCCACCTTGAGCTGGCTAATCTTTCTCACACTAGGTCAAGTGAAAGGAACTGCAGAATGAATTCACCAAAAGGTGGCTGCATTTTGGCAGTTTCACATCTGGCCTAGACACAGAAGAAGAATCTATAGGGCTCTCTCTTTTCTACATTTGTCTTGAACATCTGCCATTTATCACTTCATATCTGATAAAAGCTTTGTAACTTCTTAGTCACTTTGCTAATGTAGGAAATTAATGTGAAAATTCTATTTCTGTATCTTCTTTGCTTGGGATTGGAACATACATTGAACATTTCCAGTTTGTTTGCCAGTTTTGTTTTCTGTATATTTCAGCATACTTTCATTTTGAGAGATTCTGTCTCTGTGCTTGAAATAGCTCTATCGGTATCCATTTACTCCTGGTAATTTACTTCTTCCAATAGCTTTAGGTGCAGCTGTCACTTCAATATCTAAATATCTAAAATGGTAAGTTCTCTCAGACTTCTTCAAAGGAATGTCATTTTTTCATCTCTTCTGCATCATTTTTCAATATGTTATATCTGTCTTCTCTTTATTCTGTGGTCCATTGGGTCACAAAAGGGTTGGACTTGACTGTGCGACTGAACAACAACAAAGTTTGGCCAAGTGCCCTTCTGGAATTTAATTCTATATGTAGCAATATTTTTACAGGGTGCCCTCTTGTGCTCAGCGTCATTGACAAACAGATACCAAGCAAGGGAAAATCCAAGCCTCTTTTTCTTATTTTTAACTATATCTCACATAAAAGGTCAGGATGAGATTTTCCCTTGTTAAGTGTCTGTTTATAAATGGTACCAAGCACAAAAGAACACCTTGTGTAGACCATATTAATACATATAAGATAAAATTTCAGAGCAACAGACTGTCAGTGGTGGACAGTTGAAAATTATCTATAAAAATTCACCAGGAGCTGCAAAAAAAAAAGTAGCAAAACACTATTACAAAGGTGGGAAAGATTTTTTAAAAGCTAAAATTAGAAATGTAAAAGTATAGTTTTTAGAGTTTTAGAGCTTTTAGGGGTTAAATGTGTATATGTGGGGTGGGAGTATGTTGATAATTTTGTATAGTTGTATTTTATTTAGGTTTTGTTGGGTTGTTAAGTGTTTTTACCCACCAATCTCGTGGTTCTGTGCAGGACAATGACAATAAAGATCTATCTATCTATCTATCTATCTATCTATCTATCTATCTATCTATCTATCTATCTATCTATCTATCTATCTATCTATCTAAATCTTCCACAAATTAGTCGGAGAGCAAGTCCATGCTGTCTACAATCACTCAACCAAATGACTGCTCCCTAGTTTTAACTTTTTGTTTGGACTGCCCCTTCTTACCAGCAGTGGCTTAAAGAATGTGTATCTAATACACAAATGCCTACACCCCATTTATGACTATCAATTCTGGATTACTGCAATTGTTAAGGTTCTGGTACATACCTTTTAATAATACAGTACAGTAGTTTTCTACTGTGGTGTTTTGCTGCAAAAAACTATCAATCTGGAAGCTAAAAGCCCGTTCGGTGTACAGTATACACCTAAAAACGAAATATGTGGGTAGCTGAAACATAGGGATTTTTTAAGGCATTTAATGTCGTACCTGTCTTTTCCATTTCTTTACCAACCTCTCCCCTGACAAGCAACTAGTAATGGTAAAGGTCTCTCTTGCTAGCCAATCATGTCTGACTCTAGTGAAATGGTGCTCATCTGCGTTTACAACCAGAGTCAGCGCTGTCTGTGTCTGCAGATGTTTCCGAGTTCATGTGGCAGGCACGTCTAGAAACCAGAGTACATGGAACGCTGTTACCTTTCCCACCGAGGTGGTATCTATTTATCTATTTTCAATTTCTTGCTTTCAAACTGCTAGGTTGGTAGCTAGCTGGGACAGCCGTCAGGCAGCAGTCGGATCTCGAACTGCTGACCTCAAATTCAGCATCTTAACCACTAAGCCACTGCAGGGACAGGCAGCTACCGGGAGCCAAAGCAGGGACGGAGCCACAAATGCCTGATTCTCCATCCTTTCTCCATATGTTAAAGGGCAAGAGGAAGTTACAGGGGGAAGGGAAAAACCCTACCTGAGTGGGTGCAAAACTACATTCAGAAGTGTGTGAGGGGGGGGGGGTGTGGGGGGGGTGTTTGAGAGCAAACTATTTTTGTTGTTGTTGCAGTAGTTCAGTCGCACAGTCGAGTCCGACACTTTGTGACCCCATGGACCATCATTCATCACTAATTGTTGTTGTTCAGTCGCACAGTTGATTCCGACCCTTTGCAACCCCATAGACCATTGTCCTCCAGGCACCTCTGTCCTCCACCATTCTCAACCCGCCCAGCTCTGTGCCCATTGCATCCACGATGCCATCTAGCCATCTCATCTTTGGTCGCTCTCTTTTTCTTTTGCCTTCCACCTTTACCAGCATCAAGGCCTTCTCAAGTGAATCCTCTCTTCTCATTTGATGTCCAAAGTACTTTAGCTTCATCTTTACTATTTGACCTTTTAAGGAGCAGTCAGGGTTGATTTCTTCTAAGATTGACCTATTTGTTCTCCTCGCTGTCCAGGGGACTCTCAAAACGCTCCTCCAACAACACATTTCAAAGGCATCTATTCTTCTGCGCTCAGCATTCCTAATGGTCCAGCTCTCACACCCATACATTACCACCAGGAAAACCATTGCTTTGACTGCGGATTTTTGTTTTCAAGGTGATGTCTCTACTTTTCACTATGTTCTCCAGGTTTCTCATAGCTTGTCTCCCCAGAATCAGTCGTCTTTTTATTTCATGGCTGCAATCACCATCTGCAGTGATCTTTGATCCTAAGAATCCATCACTGTTTCTACCTCTTCCCCATCTATTTTCCAGGGACTGATCGGACCTGTTGCCATTATCTTGGTTTTCTTGATATTGAGTCTCAAGCCAGCTTTTGCACTCTCCTCCTTCAACCCAATCAAAAGGTTCTTTAGGTCTTCCTCACTTTCTGCCATTAGGGTGGTATCGTCTGCATATCTCAAATTGATGATGTTTCTCCCAGCAATTTTGATCCCATATTGTGATTTGTCCAACCCTGCATTGCGCATTATGTGCTCTGTGTATAAGTTGAATAAGCAGGGTGACAAAATGCATTCTTGTCTTACTCCTTTTCCTATTCTAAACCATTCTATCATTCCCTGTTCTGTCCTAATGTTGCTTCTTGTTTCAGTAATCACTAATTAGGAAGGTTTATATTAATTACCTATATTAATTGGCTTTATATTAATTAACTGTATAAATTGTTGTTGTTTTTGTTCAGTCACACAATCGATTCCGACCCTTTGCTACCCCATGGACCATCGCACACCAGGCGTTAATTATTAACTATTAATTAAGGTTTATATTAATGCTGGGCATGGAGAAACACACACATACACTTCTTATGAAAGGAGGGTGGAAGGCAGCAGGGTGTGTGTGTTGTAGTGGAATCGTGGGAACTGGGCTAGGACGGAGGGTGGGGAGAAGAGTTGTTGTTCAGTCGCACAGTCGATTCCAACCCCTTGCGACCCCATGGACCATTGTCCTCCAGGCACCTCTGTCCTCCACCATCCCCCTCAACCCGCCCAGCTCTGTGCCCATTGCGTCTGTAGTACTTTGGTGTCTTGCACGGAAGACAAAGAAGGAGCTGCAGTGGGAGCTAAAACACAGGTTTATTTCATGATGGTCAGGATGAACATGTGGTAATGGCGGAGGTACAGCTCATTTTATACTGCAGTAATACATTTGAATATTGTTGCACGGTAGCTCATTGGCTGCTACCGGCGTGACGTCATTCTGAGTCACGCCATCTTCTCCAGGTGATCCTAGCACGGGAAAGGTTCCCGCGGCTGCCGGTGATTGGGGAATGTGAACCATGTGAGCTGAATGCTCGCAGCTGCCCTCTATGGGCAGCTTACTCGTGTTCCTTAAACAGCTGGGTTACATTGTAATCGTTGTCAGGTTACATTCATACATTCTTAAAGTAATACTGTTACATACACAACATTCCTCCCCCCTAGGATGGGACGAAGTCCCTCAACCATTGTGGCTTTCCGCACGTGCGCTTGGGGCGTGTGGCTGCTTGGTTTAGCTCAGGGAAACTAGCGGCTCCGAATTCCGCAGAGTCTCGTCCTGCAATGGAAAGGGGGGACTCATTAATCGTTTGGCGGGGACTCTGTGACACCTTGCATTGGGAGAAGGGAACGGAACATACAGCTGAGATGTGAACCCCTGCCTGTTGCCCGTTTTAGTGTAAGGGACCAAAGACAATGAAACAGCCGAAAGGTTGGCTTAACACAGGTTTATTGCATGATGATCCGGAGGAACATGTGGTAATGGCGGATGAGAAGCTCAATATATACAGCTGGCTATACATTTGAATGTGGCTCGTCGACAGACTATTGGTTGCTGCCTGCGTGACGTCGTAGAAGGTCACGCCCTTCTTGACCAGGTGAAGAGGTGGCGGGGAATCTTCCCGCGCTGCTGAACCAGGTGAATCTGAGCCATGAGAGCTGGACACTCGCTATTGCCATCTAGTGGCCGCTAGCTCGCGTCCCCTTATTAGGTTTACATTGATACAGCTGATGGTTATAATGTTGCACACAGAAAGGTTACATTGTTAACACATGGCAAAGGTACATTGTTAAAGGCACAGCTTTACAGAACACAACATCCCTCCCCCCTAGGATGAGACGAAGTCTCTCAGCCAAGATGGCTTGTTGCATGTGCGTTTGGGCCGTGAAGAGGGCTGCCCCCCCCCGGGGGCACTACTGCTTCTTTGTTCCCCGGTCCCTTGTCCTGAAATGGGAGAGGGAGACTTGTTAGTGGCTTGCCGTGGTCTGGCGGCCTTAGGGGAAGGGAAAAACTCCATTGTGGGCAGACCGGGGGCAATCGGGGCTAACGAAAAACCCCTCTTCTCGCTTGGACGGGTGGGGGACCACTCCGACAAACCCCCCCCCCCCCGGTTCTGAAAATCAAAATCTAACTTAGTAGGGGCATCCACATTTGTGGGGACATTCGGCGAGATATGTATGGGGTCGGGTTCCTCCCCCCCCTCAGAAAGATCCCCTAGGATATCTACGAGAACATCCTCCTCCCCCTTGGTGGGGGCCCGCGGTCCCCTTTTCCTCCCCCTTGGGCTGAACGGGTGGGGGAGAACCCTAACGCTGATTTTTTCTCTGTTTGGTCTGTGCCCTGCTCATCGGAGACCCTGCGTCGGAGCTGGTCCGCGTGCCGCCTCCACAGGAGCCCTGTACTGGTTTCCACGTGGTACGACACGGGGCCGGTTTGCTCCACAACTACGCCCGGTACCCAGGCTGGGCCCGCGCTGGCGTAATTCCTGCAATGCACGGGGGCGCCTACACTGAAACTCTTTGTGGCCTCCAGCCCGATGTTCCTTCCTTTGTCCTCTACCCTCGTGGGGTCTAGCCTAGTAAGGATGGTGGTCAGTTTCCTACGCATTAAGAGCTCTGCGGGGGAGTATCCTGACGCCAACAGTGTCACCCTAGCAGAAACTGACACACTTGTAGGTTCAGATCCCCTGGGCCCATGCGCCGCAACGCGTCCTTCGTGGTGCGGACGAAGCGCTCTACTTGGCCATTGGTGGCTGGGTGAAACGGGGCGGAGGTGATATGCCGAACGGCGTTAATCTCCATGAATGCCCTAAACTCGGAGGACGTGAAACAACTAGCGTTGTCGCTAATTAATGTGTCGGGTATGCCGAACGTGGAAAAGAGCCTCCGCAAATGCCTAATGGTCTGGGCCGAGGAGGTGCTCGTGACTGGGATAACCTCCAACCATTTGGAGAAGGCGTCCACTACAAGAAGGAACAGGGTGCCTCTGAACGGGCCTGCGAAATCAACGTGCACCCGGGACCACGGCCCCTTAGCCGCGTCCCATTCCCTGTGGGGAAGGCGGGCCTCCTCTGGTCTGGAGCATTGGCAACTCTCCCAAGTGCCGACCATGTGCTCGATGTCGGCGTCCAGCTGGGGCCACCAGAAGTAACTCCGGGCCAGCGCCTTCGATCGCACGATGCCGGGGTGGCTGACGTGCAGCAGTTTGAGCACCCGCGGCCGAAGGGAAGTGGGAATCACCACCCGCTGCCCCCACAAGAGGCACCCCCTCTCTAGGGACAGTTCTAGCTTTTTTCTGAAAAATGGAGCGAACTCCTCCGCTGGGGAGGACGCCGGCCACCCTTTCTGCACCCAGGAGCTAACTGCCGCTAACGTCTTGTCCTTCTCTGTCGCTTTGGCAATGTCGGCGGGCACTACGGGGGGCGAATCCAGCACCTCTATCATGAGAACCTGATGGTCCCGCTCCCCCTTGCTCACCTGGCTGGGCGTTAGGGGAAGGGGAGACCTAGATAGAGCGTCCGCATGGCTGATCTCTTTCCCGGGCCGGTAGACCAACGCGTGCTGATACGCGTTGAGAAAAATGGCCCACCTGAGCATCCTCGGGGACAGGATCTGTGGGGTGGGCTTATCTGCGGTAAAAATGCCTAGCAGGGGCTTGTGGTCCGTTACAATGGTGAAGGGGCGGCCGTACAGAAAATCGTGAAATTTTTTCGTCCCCGCGACTATTGCTAGTGCCTCCCTGTCTGTCTGTGCATAGTTTCTCTCCGCTTGGGACAGGGACCTGGAGTAAAATGCTATTGGGGCCTCCCTTCCGTTTTCCAACACGTGGCACAGCACCGCCCCCACCCCCACTGGAGATGCATCACAGGTCAGAACTACTGGGCGTTTGGGGTTGAAGTGGGTCAGTATGGCATCGGACGCTAGGAGGCTTTTTAGCTCGCTAAATGCCCTTTCTTGGTCATCGCCCCACTTCCATGCCTGGTCTTTCTTTAGCAGTTTGTGTAGCGGTTCAGCCACCGCTGCCTTCCGGGGGAGGAAGGAGTGGTAAAAGTTGAGCAGCCCTAGGAACGACTGCAGCTCGGGCTTGGAGGTGGGGCGGGGGGCTTTCTTAATGGCTGCCACCTTGGACTTGGATGGTTTTATTCCCTCAGGAGTCACACAAAACCCTAGGAACTCAACCTCGGTTGCGAAGAAGACGCATTTGTCCTTTCGCAGTCTCAGCCCCGCTTTTTCGAATATTGTCAGGACCTTCCCCAACCTCTTGGCCAATTCAACCCGACTCCCCCCCCCCCCGTTATTAACACGTCATCAAAATAAGGCAACACCCCCTCCAGTCCCTTCAGGAGGCGTTCCACGAGTGACTGGAAAATTCCAGGCGCCGAATTCACGCCGAACTGGAGGCGCGTCACCTGGAACGCCCCCTTATGGGTGACTATGGTCTGCGCAGCAGCTGTGGCAGGGGACACCGTAAGCTGCTGGTAGGCCTGTGCTAAGTCGAGCTTAGCGAAACACTTTCCCCCGTGTAACCTGGCCAGCAGATGGCTGACTACCGGCACCGGATATGCATTCGGGCGGATCGCCTTGTTGATGGTGCACTTGTAGTCGGCGCATATGCGGACCTCCCCATTGGCCTTTAGTGCGGTTACAATTGGAGTTTCCCACTCGGCGGAATCAACAGGCACAAGGATCCCCTGGCCCACCAATTTGTCCAGTTCCGCCTCTATCTTGTCCTTAAGTGCGAACGGCACCCGGCGTGGTTTAAGACGAATTGGGCGGACCTCCGGGTCCAGGTCGAATGTCACTGGGGGGCCCTTGAATTTCCCCAGTCCTTTTTTGAAAACTTCGGGGTGCGCCTCGCACACCTCCAGAATTGGATCAGTCCCAACGGCGTGCATCCCAACGGCGTGCACCCCCCCAATAAACAACCCCAGGGGCTGGAACCATTGAGTCCCGAGGAGGCTGCAATCTCCCCCTTTGAGCACGACTAGGGGAAGGGACGCGGCGTGCTTCTTGAATTTAACCTGAAATTCTCCAACCCCCAACACTGGAATGCTGTTCCCCTGCATGTCCCGTAGTGTGGACCTCAATGCTTTGAGCTTGGGTCGCTTGTGGGGGGCAATTCCCAAAAACTCCCTCTGGGAAATGATTGAATATGAGGACCCCGAGTCAATTTCCATCCTAATGGGAACCCCTTGGACTAGTACCTCAACAAAATAGCGGGGGTGTCCTGTAGACACGCTGAACACTGGGGCGTCGTCCTCGCTGCCGTCGGAGATGCGGCCCACGCCGTCCTGCTTCCGCGTGGCCTGGGCGCCGTCCTTGGGTCTCGTTGAGCGGTCTTGTCCCGCGGAGCGGTCTGCGGAGCTCCTCCGGGTCTCGCGCTTCTTCCTGCACACCTTGGCGATGTGCCCGCGGCGGCCGCAGTTGTGGCACTCGGCCTTCCGGAACGGGCACTTTACGCGGTCGTGGGCCGCTCCACAGCCGTCGCATCGCCGGCTCTCCTTCCGGACCCTCCGGACGTCCTCGTCGTCGCTGCTCTCTGTGGACGACCTCGAAGTTCGCCGGGCCGCCTGTACCGGAGCCTCTGCCTTGCTCGACTTTGGCCGCCAGTCCTGGAGTTCTTGGACCCCGGCCTTCGTAGCTTCTGCGGCCTGGGCCGCTCTGACGACCTCCTGCAACGTGGGAGGCGGCTCTTGGTTCATTAATGTGCGCTGGGTCTCGGCGTCGTTCAGGACGCACAGCACACAGTCCCGGAGGGTGATTTCGGCATTCTCCCATTTGCACGGGCCGGCCGCCAGCCGCAGGGCCGCCACGAATGCGGCGACCGTCTCCCCGGGCGCTTGGACTCGCCTCCAGAACGCACTCCGAGCGGGAAACATCGCCGTGGCGGGCCGGACGTGCTCACGCAGCATTTGCATGAGTTCCTTGGCCTTGAATTCGCTCACCCTCCTCGGTGCAATCAGGTCCACCAAGGTCCTTTTGGTTTCTTGTCCGAGCATCCTGGTGAAGATGGCCCTTTTCTTTGCCTCTTCCGTGACTTCGGACTCGATCAGTGCTGCCTGGAAGTCCATCTCGAAGATCTCCCAGTCGCCCGGTTTCCTGATTTCGAAACCAGCGCATGTCTTGGTCCCGTGGGCTGCCATATCCCACCTTCGTCGCCAATTTAGTGTAACGGACCAAAGACAATGAAACAGCCGAAAGGTTGGCTTAACACAGGTTTATTGCATGATGATCCGGAGGAACATGTGGTAATGGCGGATGAGAAGCTCAATATATACAGCTGGCTATACATTTGAATGTGGCTGCCTGCGTGACGTCGTAGAAGGTCACACCCTTCTTGACCAGGTGAAGAGGTGGCGGGGAATCTTCCCGCGCTGCTGAACCAGGTGAATCTGAGCCATGAGAGCTGGACGCTCGCTATTGCCATCTAGTGGCCGCTAGCTCGCGTCCCCTTATTAGGTTTACATTGATACAGCTGATGGTTATAATGTTGCACACAGAAAGGTTACATTGTTAACACATGGCAAAGGTACATTGTTAAAGGCACAGCTTTACAGAACACAACACCCGTGGAGCCCGGGGACCCCCCCCAGCACGAACCTCGGGACTGACGAGGAAACCCTTGTTGTCTCGCCCCGGTCCCTTGCGCCTGCAACCGGCGTACTTGCGCCACCCCCTGCTGCTTGACCCGGAGTTCTAGGGGATGGGGAGGGCAAACTTCCCCCTGCTGCCTGGCTCGGGGGGCTTGGTAATATGGTATACTCTAAAGCAAAAGGGCTGGGGGGACTGGAGGTACCCGGGGCTGAACTGAAACCCCTCTTCTCACTTGGACGGGTGGGAGACCACTCCGCGACACCCCCCTGGTACGGTAACATAAAATCAAACTCATTCCACTCTTTGAAAGTATCCTCCTCCTCCTTGGCTGAGAATCCAGGGTATGCATTTGTACCTGAGGACGCCCCCATGTCTCCCCCTTGGGTTACCCGGGTGGGGGAGGACCCTAACGCTGATTCCCTTTCACTAGTGACTCGCCTTCTGAGTTGGTCAGCGTGCCTTCTCCAGAGTAGCCCTGTGCTAGTCTCGACCCTATAGGATACTGGCCCCATTTGTTCAATGATCGTCCCTGGGACCCATGTTGGTCCCAAGGCCGCATAGTTTCTGCAGTGAACCGGGTCCCCTACCAGAAAGCTTTTGGAACTCTCTACCACTATATTTCTCCCTTCATCCTCCACCCTGGTCGGATCCAACCGATCAAAAAGGGTTACCGGCCGCCTCCTCATGAGGAGTTCGGCCGGCGAAAGTCCTGAAGCTAGGGGAGTCACCCTATAACAGATGAGGAACTGACACAGTTGGAGGTTCAACTCATCGGGACCCATGCACCGCAGTGCGTCTTTCGTAGTGCGCACTTGGCGTTCTACCTGACCATTTGTGGCGGGGTGAAACAGGGCAGCGGTAATGTGCCTGATGGCATTCCTCTCGATGAACGCCTTGAATTCCGCAGAAGTGAAGGTACTGGCGTTATCGCTAACAAGGATGTCCAGCAGGCCGAAGCAACTGAACACCCTACGCAAGTGTTTAATGGTTGCGGCAGATGAGGTGCTAGTCATGGGGATTACTTCCAGCCATTTGGAATATGAGTCGACTATCAGCAGAAACATGGACCCGCGGAAGGAGCCAGCAAAGTCGACGTGTATTCGGGACCATGGCCCACGGGCCGTGTCCCATTCCCTATGGGGTAGCCGGGACTCCTCGGGCCGAGAGCTCTGGCAGCTCTCACACGTGCCCACTAAGTGTTCTATATCCGCATCTATTTGGGGCCACCAGAAGTAACTCCTGGCCAGTGCCTTGGAGCGCACTATTCCCGGGTGGCTGGTATGCAGTAGCCTCAGCACCTTCGCCCGCAACTTTTCTGGGATAACTACCCGCTGGCCCCAGAGCAAGCAGCCCCTTTCAAGGGAAAGCTCTACTCTACGCCTGAAAAAATGACTTGAAATGCTCCTCGGGGGGAGTTGTGGGCCACCCTTTCCTTACCCAGGAACTGACTTGGGCCAGAATTTTGTCGGCCGCCATGGCTTTGGCGAGGTCTACCAGGACTATGGGGGGTGAGTCAAGAGACTCGATCAGCAGGACTTGATGGTCCTGCTCTACCTCGCATGTGGGATCTCCTAAACTAGGGAGAGGAGACCGGGACAGCGCGTCCGCATGGGAGATCTCCTTCCCTGGGTGATAGACCAGCTCGTACTGGTAGGCGTTAAGGAAAATCGCCCAACGTAGCATTCTGGGGGACAGAATTTGTGGGGTGGGCTTGCCTGTAGTAAAGATCCCCAGAAGGGGCTTGTGATCAGTCACAACCGTAAACTCGCGGCCGTATAGGAAATCGTGGAACTTCTTTGTTCCCACGATTATGGCCAGGGCCTCCCTATCTGTTTGCGCGTAGTTGCGCTCTGCCTTTGAAAGGTACCTGGAATAGTATGCGACCGGGGCTTCCCGCCCGCTCTCCAACACGTGGCACAGCACCGCCCCCACCCCCACTGGGGATGCATCACAGACTAAAACTACTGGTCTCCTCGGGTCAAAATGGGTCAGGACAGCATCCGAGGATAAAAGCGCTTTGAGCTCCTTGAAAGCTTTCTCTTGCCTATCTCCCCACCGCCAAACCACCTCTTTCTTTAGTAGCGTGTGCAGTGGCTCCGCAACGGATGCCTTCCTTGGCAAGAAGGAATGGTAAAAATTTAGGGGTCCTAGGAATGACTGCAGCTCCGGTTTCGCGGTGGGGCGAAGGGCGTTTTGCACAGCCGCAACCTTGGACTCGGAAGGCTTGATGCCCTCCGGGGTTATTTTGAACCCGAGAAACTCAACCTCCCTCGCAAAAAATACACATTTGTCCCTTCTCAGTCTAAGTCACGCTTTCTCGAATACTGAAAGGACCCTGTCTAGCCTCTTCGCTAGCTCTGATTCGCTCCCCGCTGTTATCAAGATGTCGTCAAAATATGGGAGCACGCCTGGAAGCCCCTTTAAAAGGCATTCCACAAGGGACTGGAAGATCCCAGGGGCCGAATTTACGCCGAACTGTAGGCGCGTTACCTTAAATGCCCCTTTGTGCGTAACGATGGTTTGCGCAGCGGCTGCAACTGGGGTTACTGTGAGCTGCTGATACACCTGCGCCAGGTCTAGCTTGGCGAAACACCTCCCCCCATGCAACGTGGCCAGTAAGTGGCTAACCACTGGCACCGCATATGCATTTGGCCGAATGGCCTTGTTAATTGTACATTTGTAGTCAGCGCAAATCCTGACCTCCCCGTTTGATTTTAAGGCTGTAACTCTGCTGAATCAACTGGAACCAAAATCCCCTGCCCCACCAATTTGTCCAGTTCCGCCTCAATCTTGTCCTTGAGGGCGAAGGGCACTCTTCTTGGCTTGAGACGTATGGGCCGGATTTCTGGGTCCAACTCAAAAGAAACTGGGGGCCCCTTGTAACTCCCGAGCCCCTTCTTGAAAACGTCTGGGTGCGCATCGCACACGTCCCACATTGGGTCAGTCTCTATGGTGTTAATGCCGGACAGTTCAATTCCCAGGGGAGCAAACCACTGGGTTCCCAAAAGGCAACATCTTCCCCCCTTGAGAACCACTAAGGGCAATTTCTCTGTGTAATTTTTTAACTTCACCGTGAAGTTCCCCACCCCCAACACTGGGATCCCATAGCCCTGCACATCCCGTAAGTGTGACTTCATGGCCCGCAGCTTGGGCCGCGCATTTGGAGGAATGCACATGAACTCCTTCTGGGACAGGATGGAGTAGGACGACCCCGAGTCTATTTCCATCCTCACTGGAACCCCTTGTAACAGTACCTCTACAAAGAAGCGCCGGTGCTCCAGGCCCACGCGGTTCATGCCTTCCGCGCCATCGTTGGCTGAGACCTTTCCGATGCCGGCCGCCTTTCACTGGTGTGCTTGAGGGTGTCTCGATGCGCCCTTGTCCTCGGTTCGCCCACGCCTGCAGACTCGGGCGATGTGGCCCTTCCAGCCGCAGTTGTGGCACTCGGCCTTCCGGAATGGGCATCTCGTCCGGTCGTGAGATGCCCCACATCCATCACAACGGTGGCCTCTTCGCTCACTGGTCTGGCACCTCTCCCCGTGTTTCTTCACCTTCTGTACATCGTCGTCCTCGCTGGAGCAGGAGTCCGCCGTCGTGGGCGACTCCTCGGAGGTTGCTGGGGTGCCTGCGGGCGACCGGGGTGCCCGCCAGGCTGTTTGCGCCGACGTCCGCCGGGCCACTTGCACGGGTGACTTGGCCCTCTCAGGTGCGGCCCCTCAGGACTTGAACACTCTGACCCCGCTCCTGGCCGCCTCGGCTGCTTGGGCCTCCCGCAATACCTCATTGAACGTCAGGCGATGGTCGCGGGTCATCAACTTCCTCTGGACCTCCTCGTCCCTCAGGCCACACAGCATGCGGTCTCGGAGGGCCGTGTCCAGGTCCTCCCATTGGCAATTGACCGCCGCGAGGCTGAGGGCCGCTGCGTAGGCGGACACGGACTCCCCCGGGCGCTGGTCCCGCCTGTGGAATGCGACCCGGGCCGGGAAGATTGAAACGGGAGGCTGGAAGTGCTCCCTCAGTAGCGCCAGGATGCGGTCTACCTTCCGGGGAGCCACCAGGTACATCAGGATATGCAGCGTGGCCGGCCCCACCTGGGAGAGGAAGTGCGAGCACATCTTCCCGTCGTCGTCGATGCCTGCAGCATCCATCGCGTACCGAAACTGGCACTCGTACAGCTCCCATTGTTCTGGATCGCTGATATCAAACTGGTGAGGTTTGACCTTGGGACACGCCATGGATCTCACCTTCGTCGCCAATTTGGTGTCTTGCACGGAAGACAAAGAAGGAGCTGCAGTGGGGGCTAAAACACAGGTTTATTTCATCATGGTCAGGATGAACATGTGGTAATGGCAGAGGTACAGCTCATTTTATACTGCAGTAATACATTTGAATATTGTTGCACGGTAGCTCATTGGCTGCTATCGGCATGATGTCATTCTGAGTCACGCCCATCTTCTCCAGGTGATCCTAGCGCGGGAAAGGTTCCCGCGGCTGCCGGTGATTGGGGGAATGTGAACCATGTGAGCTGAATGCTCGCAGCTGCCCTCTATGGGCAGCTTACTCGCATTCCTTAAACAGCTGGGTTACATTGTAATCATTGTCAGGTTACATTCATACATTCTTAAAGTAATACTGTTACATACACAACAAGTACCATCTGGCCATCTCATCCTTGGTCACCCCCTTCTTCTTTTGCCATCCATCTTTCCCAGCATCAAGGCTTTCTCAAGTGAGTCCTCCCTTCTCATTTGATGTCCAAAGTACTGCAGCTTCATCTTTACTATTTGACCTTCCAATGAGCAGTCAGGGTTGGTTTCTTCTAATATTGACCTATTTGTTCTCCTCGCAGTCCAGGGGACTCTCGAAACGCTCCTCCAACACACACACCACATCTCAAAGGCATCTATTCTTCTGCGCTCCGCTTTCCTAATGGTCCAGGCACAGGGAATCGAGGCGACAGACAGAGAGCCCCCTCTCCAAAGGGTTAATGAAACGGAGAACAGCCTGCCAATGGGAGCCGCAGGGAATGCATGCATCCCACATGCTCCACTCAGGAATCTCAAGTATTCAAGATGGACGGAAGAGAACGCGGGGGGAGAGAGAGAGAGAGAGAGAGAGAAGGTAGCTTGGCCAAGTGGACGCCACTCTCAGGCCCGGGAAAAGCGGGAGGCGCCCCCGTCAGAGTTCTCGTTTCTTCCCCGGGAAGGGAGAGGGGGGAGGACGCGAGAGGGGGGGGAGGAAAGCGGAAGAGATGTTGGAAGAGTGAACCCCCCCCCCCTTCCAGTGGCCTTTTCCCCTGGGCACAACAAGCGAGGGGAAGGGGCTCAGTCCAGACATATCTCCCCCGCACCCCACCCCACTGGGGTATCCCTCTCACAGCGGGTGGGTGGTGCGCGCAAGAAGGGTAAAGGTAAAGGTTTCCCTTGCTCGAAAGCCAGTCGTATCCGACTCTAGGGCGCAGTGCTCATCTCTGTTTCTAAGCCGAAGAGCCAGCGCTGTCTGCTTCTGAAGACGTTTCCGTGGTCATGTGGCAGGCATGACTAGACACCGGAGCGCACGGAGCGCTGCAAGAAGGGTGGCCATGTCCTTTTTGGTTTTTTGGCCAGGGGTTCAGAAGAGGGCAAGCGGGGGGAGGCTGGGGAGAAGGAGAGCCAGGGCTTGGACTTCCCTTTTCTTTCCACCACCACCCCAGCCCAGGGGTCCCAGTCTGGGCGACTTGTGTGGTAGTAAGAATAACAAAACGGGGGGGGGGGGTTGAGGGCTTTGCCTCCCAACCCACCCATTCTGCAGGAGAAGATATGGGTGCCCAAACTTTTTTGGGTCCGGTCACGTGGTTCAGGTGTGCCCAAACTATGGCCCCTGGGCCGGATCTGGGCCCCGATGCCAATTCATCCGGCCCTCGAAGCCCTCACTACTCCCGGAAGCGGAAGTAAAATGTGCCCATACGGGCGCATTGTACTTCCGCTTCCCGGAGTGGTGAGTGCTGTGTGGGCCGGATGAATTGGCATCGGGGGCCAGATCCGGCCCACAGGCCATAGTTTGAGCACCCCTGGGTTAGAAGGTAATCTGAGCATCTCAAAAGGTAATTTCCACAAGTTCTTTTGCAATTATATGTCCACAATGATTTTTTTTTTTAAAAAAAGAAGGCAAGGCTAACATTGGTCTCTCCAACCAACATATACTATACAGTAATACCTCTGATAACGTTTGCACCACACAATGCTAAAACCACATAACATTTAGGAATCCGGTGGGGGAGAGAGAAGTGCATTGCACAATGTTAAAATCCTATGGGATGTATCGCATAACATTCGCTGAAGTCTGTGCCAGTTATAATGTATCTCTATGGAGTTTTAACGCTATGCAATTCATCCCATAGGATTTTAACATTATGCAATACATGTGTCGCATAATGTTAAAAATAATGTAAAAAATCAGATAACGCTAAGACTCGTGGAACCAAGTTTTAGCGTTATCCGGGGTATTACTGTATGTTTTTTCCTCCCTCTATGCCATGCATTGTTGCTGCTGTTCAGTCGCACAGTCGATTCCGACCCTTTGCGACCCTATGGACCATTGCCCGCCAGGCACCTCTGTCTTCCATTGTCCTCCTCAACCTGCCCAGCATTGTGCCCATTGCATCTACAATACCATATAGCCATCTCATTTTTGGCTGCCCCCTTCTTTTGCCCTACACCTTTCCCAGCATCAAGGCTTTCTCAAGTGAATCCTCTCTTCTCATTTGAGCAGTCAGGGTTGATTTATTCCAGATCGACCTATTTGTTCTCCTCGCTGTCCAGGGTACTCTCAAAACTCTCCTCCAACACCACATTTCAAAAGCATCTATTCTTCTGTGCTCAGCTTTCCTAATGGTCGAGCTCTCACAATCATATATAACCACTGGGAAAACCATTGCTTTGACTATGCAAATTTTTGTTTGAAAGGTGATTGTATACTTTTAACTATGTTCCCCAGGTTTCTCATAGCTTGTCTCCCAAGCATCAGTCACCTTTTTATTTCATGGCTGCAATCACCATCTGCAGTGATCTTTGATCCTAAGAATCCATCACTGTTTCTACCTCTTCCCCATCTATTTTCCAGGGACTGATAGGGCCTGTTGCCATTATCTTGGTTTTTTCTTGATATTGAGTCTCAAGCCAGCTTTTGCACTCTCTTCTTTCAACCTAAGCAGCAGCTTCTTCAGGTCTTCCTCACTTTCTGCCATTAAGGTAGTATCATCTGCATATCTCATGCTGTTGATGTTTCTCCCAGCAATTTTGATCCCATATTGTGATTCGTCCAACCCTGCATTGCGCATTATGTGCTCTGTGTATAAGTTGAATAAGCAGGGTGACAAAATGCAGCCTTGTCTTACTCCTTTTCCTATTCCAAGCCACTCTGTCATTCCGTATTCTGTCCTAACTGTTGCTTCTTGGTTCATGTACAGATTTCTCATGAGGCATATAAGGTGTTCTGGTATTCCCATCTCTTTAATTACTTGCCACATTTTGTTGTGGTCCACACAGTCAAAGGCCTTGGTATAGTCAATGAAACAGAAGTAGACTTGTTTCTGATATTCCTTTGTTTTCTCCATGATGCAACGTATGTTGGCAATGTGGGCTGAGTCAGTTAATATATAATGACCAAAATCCTGTTGCTTGGTATTGTAAATTGCATTAGAATAGACTCATTGACTCAATGAGTATTTAATAAGTCAGCGCCCATAGGTTCATGGAATCATACAATAATGGAGTTGAAGAAGTCTTGTAAGGCCATGCCATCAAAATCTTGGCTCAGTGCAGGAATCCAAGTCAAAATATATCTGACAAATGGATGTCTTTCTTTTGAATGCCTCTAGTGTTTGGTGTTGATGCAGTGGACGTAGAGCTGAGCAGGCTGTGGAGGATAGGGGTGCCTGTCGTGGAGTGGTCCATGGGGACACAAAGGGTCGGACTCGACTATGCGACCAAACAACAAGTGTTAGAGCACTCACTGCCTCCTGAGGTAATTGGTTCCATTATTGTACTGTTCTAGCAGTTAAGACATTTCCCCCCTGATATTTGACTAAAATCTGGCCTCCTGTAACTTGAGCCTATTATTAAATGTCCTGTACTCTGGAATGATTGAAAATGGATCCTGCCCCTCTTCATGTATTTGAAGAGTGCTGTCATATATCTTCCTTAAGTCTTCTTTTCTTAAGGATGAACATGCTTGATTCTTTCAACCTTTCCTCACAGATCTTGGCTTCCAATAACTTCATCATCCTTTTTACCCTCCTGAACTTTTTCCTCTGCATCCTTCTTATAGTATCCAGAACTGGAATCAGAACTCAAGATGAAACCTAACCAGTAACAAACAGAGAGGGAACCAATACTCCACATGTTTAAGAAAGTACAGTTCTACTAATGCAGCTTAAAATAGCATTTGCCTCCCCCCCCCCAAGCTGTATTTCACTGCTATCTCATATTCATCTTGTGATCTACAACATTTCCAAGATCCATCTCACATGTATTGTCGCTAAGCCTTGTAACTTCTTGGACATGAGACATTTTTCTGTGTAAGTAAAGCTAGCAAGATTAGGCTGTAAAGAAAGGTGGTTGCCAAACAACCAAATGGAAATATCTACCTCAAGTTTTTTTGTGTTTGCTTTTTATTTGTGATCTCTTACTACCCTGAGACAATCCCATGTATAGGTCAGCTGTTCCATGTACACAAATCCAAATGAGACTACCTGAGTATATGTAGAGAAGCACAGGATTCAGTCTAAACAGGAGATCAGGATCTGTTGTTCTGTTTATGAATGTTAAGTTCTTGCATTTGTACAAATGGACTACTTCTCAGTGTTCCAACACGTGTAAGAGGCCTTTGCACCTAATTAGAACGATGCACTCCTCTAGTTTATGAATATTTTTCTCTTCACATGTTTTCATCAATCCACCATTTTATTGGACATGATAACTTGAACCAGTCTAAGATGGACACCACTGCTAAAGTAGCACCTTTTTATCTTTTTACAGAGATTCCATAAAGTTACTGTAGTTAGCTGACATTCTGGTGGGGAGATTTGCATACATGGCATGAAAGGATTTGCTTCTTGCTAGATAAATCAAATCTGTGATAATTTTGGGACAAGGTTGATAGGATATGTTCCATTGGCCAAAATCCTGTTGTATAGTTACACTGGCAGAAAGACAATGGTATAACTTACACCACCCTGTTTTGATTCCTCATTGCATACCAATCAAATAGCTTGGTACACAACAAAGAATCCAAGCAAGGACTTGTTAATTGACAACAATTTCCTGCTGAAGGTTATACCATTTTTGCTAGCGTAACTAAGCAACAGGATTTTGGCCATCGTTTTTATGATTCCAGATGGCTTGTTGGCTGTATTTTTTTCCACTTCATTTATAATATAGATGTTCTAATTTTCAGGAAAAAGACACATTGAGAAGTGCTTTCATTCTCATCTTATATAGTGCTGCACTGCACCCTCAAATAACACCACTGGCTATACTGCAGCAAATTGGTCTTATAAAGCTGATGAAATAATCATGTCTTTAAGTGTGTAGATTGTTGTTATATATGCGCTCTCAATAAAAATAATTTATCTCAAATTATTTAGAAGATAAGATTGGGTTAACTAAAGAAACAGCTACTATCAAAGTCATTAATTATTTTCATTTTCCCTCTTTGAAATATATTTATTATTACTGAACGTATATTTTGTTACCTACCCTTGCTTTGCTAAACTCTGTAGTCTTTAGGTGAAGCATCAAGTATCTTCTCATAAAATGGTTTCTGTATTTTTGGATTTATAGTTTGTTTCTGCCTTGTATCACTTTGGCCATTTATGATTATTATTCTAGATCAATTAACATAAATAGACTGCTAATGGAAAGAATGGATTCTCCACTAACATACAAAAGTGGGTTCATGACTAGGTTTGTTCTAATGGCCTCAATCAGTCTAGTAACAGCAATGAACCACCACTAAACTGCATTGTAAAAAAAAAAGCTTGACTGTGCATTTTCAGTTAGAAGCTTGTAGCTGTTTCTATCAACTTGAATTTTTACAGATTAATTGCATCAGAAAGTCTGGATCCAGTATTCTTATGTGAAGAATATTGGAAAATACTGTACAGATTCCCATCTACCACTTACGTTAATAGCACGTTTTGTGAAAAGAGAACTAGAATAGGCACTACTGTGTTTTGATACATTTCACTCTCTCACTTCAGATCCAAACCAAGAGCTTTTTGTCTCCTTCCTCAAGCCGGCTGTCAGTTCCCAGATTCCTTCTGTTTGATTTTGGCCCCAAAGTTCAGCACAACTGCTAGGTCAATGACTCACCAGTGAGAGATGAAAACATCCTGTCACACCAGTGACCAGAGATCTCTCTCCCTCTTTGTCATGGCACTACTCCAAGGCAAGCCAATTTCAGGTAGTTCAAACAGGGCATTTGCATTGATATTCCATGGTGAGCTGCTTACTTTTTCTTATGTCTCAGCTGGCAATTGGATTGGCTAGCAAAACTTGTAAGTCCGGCAAAAGGATTCCAGCCCTGCTGTTTACGGTACATGAATCACATTCCAAGGTCTTGTTTAGTGATGGAGCTTTTAGTTCAGGTAAAGGTAAAGGTCACCCTTCCATGAAAGCCAGTCATATCTGACTCTAGGGTACAGTATTCATCTCCATTTACAGCCAAAGAGCTAGTGCTGTCATCTGCAGATATTTCTGTGGTCATGTGACAGCCATGACTAGACACCGGAGTGCACGGAATGCTGTTACCATCCCGCCACAGCAGTCCTTATTTATCTACTTGCAATTTCTTGCTTTTAAACTGCTAGATTGGCAGGAACTAAGACAGCAGCTCACTCCATCATACACCACTCGGGTCTCGAACTACTGACCTGCCAACCTTCCAGTCATCAAGTTCAGCATCTTAACCATTAAGCTACCACAGTCCCTCTTTTAGTCCAGGTGGTAAGGTGAAACATGTCAAACCTCAGCTGACACTACATAGTGTTTTGGGAAATAATCCTTCCATGCCTGTGTCTCAGTTTGTCACCCTGTCTATTACAAACTATTTCACTTAAAAGTTTTTTTTCTGGGCGAAAAATGTATTTTACCTTGTACTTCAGTAGTGTTTACAACTGAATTCCAAGCTCTTATGTTACGTTAAAATAACCTCACCTATATTTTCCCATTGAAATCCCAGTTATGATTTTTATGGTATCTATAACAAGTTCCATAGCCTCAAGAGAGCAAGCCAAGTGATTCTTTTGCCCACAAGGCTTGTAGACACAAAGTAAAACAGATTGTCCTGGACCAAAAGAGTGGTATAGAAATGTAACAAACAAATAAATAAAGTTAAAGAGGTTGGCCCACAGTCCTTTGCAGTTCTCAGACAGTAACAGTTATAAGACAGGCTATTTGAGAACTTGCTCAAATACTTTTTGCAGAATTATGGCATGACCTTCATTTGCTCCTGGACTTAAATATGCATATATTGTATGTAATTCTGCATGGTTTGCAACCTGTATAAAAAAGATGGGTAGCACGTGGTTCTTCAGATATTGAATTATAACTCTTACCCTCCCTCATTACTGGTTGTGTTGCCTAGGTCTGATGCAAGCAGAAGTATCACAAGATCTAGGGAGTTACACATTTTCACCCTATTGTATAAATTAAATAGGTGAACCTATATTGCAGCCCCTACTCCTGTGCTAATTTACAGTATATGTACAAATTCCAGGGCATTTGGACTATAATGCTTTAGAGCAGTTCTCAACCTTTTAAAGCTGGGTGCTGGGTCACACTCCCTCAGACAGCTTCGGGGGCCGGACAGCCATTTTGCCCTTCCTCTACCAAATGGCACTTCCTGGTGTGGTGGAGGCAGTGGAGGGCACATGAAATGGTGCCGTGGGCCACATCTGGCCCACAAGCCGCAGGCTGAGAATCCCTGCTTTAGAGTGACTGGCAGGGGTATTAATGGATGGGAAAATGCAACATGAGGCTCTAGCAACATGGAGATACAAGAGGCTGACCTGGGGTTTAATGTGTCAATAAGAAAAGACTAGGACTTTAAAAAAATACTTCTGGGTGTACTACATTTTTCCAGACCCTCAAAACTAGCATGTTCATGTTCGCTAAGGGATTGGGAAGTTGCAATATGAACCCATGTATTACACAGTAGTTTGAGCTAGTCAATAGATATACTAGCAGACTTGAAACTGAAAAACGTGGGTGCCTGTGACTCACTCAGCTGCCTGCCTGCTTGCTGAACTTGAATCTGAAGACTCTTTATCTCCTTTGTCTTCCTTTGTTTTCCAGCTGTATAAGACAGGAGATCGTCCCAGATCCTCTCTATTTGTGCATAAGCAATGGGATAAAATCTAAAAATAGTACACAAGAGATGAGTGAGAAATCTATGAATGCACACCAAGAAAAACATGGGACACATTAAGCAATTATTCTAATTTCTGATGAGTTTTATAAAACTGTGACTTATTTCTTATTTATTTCTCCTATCTTGAAGGAGAATATTCTTCCTCTGTGATAGGTAGGAACTTGTAAGTTCTGCAGAGGAATTTGCAATGAGTGAATGAAGCCTATCTACATGCAGCCATTGTGTAACACCTGAACAATTGAGACACTGTACCTGTGCGGGGGGGGGGGGGACTGCTCTACTCGTGGGAAATTATCATGAATATAGGAATGGCTTTGCAATCTTCTGAATAGAACAGAGAGCTTTCTAAATCATCTGCCATCCCATTGCAGCCTCCGAATGGCTTCCTATGCCACTATAAAAGTGGAGCTGGTGATTGGTGATTGCGCTGACAGAGACAAGTTATTCCATCTTCCTTTATTTCTTCCCTGCAGGTGGAATTCCTGACTAATCTTCTAGAAATATGTAAAAGGACACTCCTGCTAGAAGACTACAGAAGGAAGCTGAATGATTTTGCACATGACAAATGCTCAGTGTGCCAAAGAAAACTTTCTAGTGAAAGTAGACCTCGTAGAGTTAAATAAATTATATTTGTCCTTTGTGATTCTTCTTAACTCCAGAGAAATGGTGGGGCACCACTCTCTCGTTTCAGCAGAAAGAGCAGGGCCTTCTGATACACTGGGCATGGCCCCTGTCCGAAGCTCTTTTCACATTGTGCTACTGTCTGAGCCCAACCCAAGCAGTGCAATGTAAAAAGGGCATCGGGCAGGTGGTGGTGGCAGCAAGAAGCCTCTTGACCAACAGTGGCCAAGTACAAGGGACAGGCATGAAGCCTCGTTACCTGTGAGGCAAAAGGGTTGCGTCCTGGAGAAGAATCGTAAGTGTCCTCAAAGTAGGCAGTTGATCCACCTCACCTGCTACCATGGGTCTGTTCAGCATGAGTGCTGGAGGCTGGATAGGACATCTCCCAGATGGGTGGCCAACGATCTAGCCTACTTATTTGTCCTCCTTATGAAGCAGATGGAGGAGTTTACCAACAAATAAATGTTCTGTGGTTTCCCCCAGCTGTAAATAGGGAAGAACATATCAGTGGACATTTTATTGTTTATCTGCGACTCCTAATGCTTATCTAATGGTGTTGCTATTTGCCTTTAAAGGATGTATCGGGTATTTAAATCAAGGTCATTGACAATTAGTTCTCTGTTCCTATCATACTTCTGTCAAAGAAATAATATTTGAAATACTTCCCAACAAGCTGGCTTTTCCCCTTTTGTGAATAGACTTTCTAGCAACAAGGAAGCAGGACGACAAAAGCCATTCATACTATGGCTTTCTGATTATTATTTTTAAATACAAAACACTTTTATTATACAAAAAGAAATCCTGCGCTGGTGACAGTGCTGAGTCTTTGTCCCCACCTGACTTCCCCACCCCTTCTTCACATGCAGTGGGGGAGTGGTGGGGGCCCACAGTGCCCTGGGGTGACAAAGCACACACGATCTGAAACAGAAGAAATGGACTCCGTACAATAAACATAGGGGGAAATGCCATGGCAGTGCTTAGGGGGGAAGGGAATGGGGGAAGGGGACATGAATTACCATGGCCCCATGTGGAGAGGAATTGCTCCTCTGTCCCCTACCTCAAAGATACCTTTCCATCTCATAGTGGGAAGGAGATGTTTTTATTCCCCTCCAGTCTTCTATGCCCAAGCATTAGTAAACTGATACACACTCTGTTTGTCCCCAGGAAGGAAAGAAGGGTAAGAATCCATCTTACACTGAATCAGACCCTTGGTCCATTCAGCTTTGATTGGCAGCAGTTATCCAGGACCCTTGGCACTGCCTAGTTTCATGAGGTTGTCTTTTAAAACTTAGGATGCCAGGAATTGGGCCCAAGATCTTTTACACGTATCTTTTACGTGTAAACCATGTGCTCTCTTCAAGCACTTCCCCAAGAGCTTGTTCTCTGCCTGCAGCCTTTTCTGTTTTTATGCCAATGAACTCCAAAGCTCAAGCCTACTTTCAGGCTGGCAATTCTAGGCACACCCGTTTGTTCGACTCAACTTGTGCCAGTGACAGATGTCGCATGCCCCATACACATCAAATAAAATCCAATCCCAAATCCTCCCACATTGGTCTCTGAGCCCTGTGCCCTTCCCCATCTGTGATAAGGGTAGTGAATCCATCCTTTTAGCAAGTACAAGAGGATTGGGAGAAGGATATCTCCTCTCATGAGTGATGCTGTGCAGGAGATGGGAGAAGGAAGAGAAGGCTGGGTTGGCTGTGCCGGGTTGCCAGCTGTGGCAGTGGGGTTGGGAAGGGTCAAGGCATGCTATGCAGGAGGAGGTGCACCCAGAACGTTCCCCCTTCAGTCCCAGCCATTGTCCTTCACCATGTGTGACATCTCAATAATGTACTTCCCTTCCTTGTACTTCTGGCTGGTCTCAAAGGCTTGTTCCTGGCAAACAAGGAAATAGGAAGACATTAGCTTTGGATATTTCTTGCCTAACCTTCCTCCTTTACCCACTCACCCACCCACATGTAAAGCAAGACCATCAAGGATTACACCAGTGTTTCCATTGGGACAGTGTGACATAGACTGATGTCTATAAATATGAGCCGTAGGGATTTGTTCTCTGCACAGGCAAGCTACCTGTATTCAGTACTCACATATTTCCACCCCAGCGTAGTCTTGCAGCTTTCACAGAAAATGTCAGCAACTGAATGGAGACCAGTGAGCAAGAGGCGTTGCTCAGCCGGACCACAGCCCACATTAACACTGCAATCAAAGAAATTAGGGGATACTGTCACTTATGTTCATCAAAGTGGCATCTTAGTGCTGTTTTGCTTGTGAGGGAGATGGCCACAAATTCTTAGCAGGAAGAATGTCCCTGTTTTAAGAATTTTCTAAAAAGTGCTTGCAGGGATGGGGTGGGGAGCCTTTCAAACCACATTACTAGGTTTTCTTTCATGCTATATGTATTTATGCAAATTTTTCAGCAGATTGAAACAAGACTGACATGTCCTGGTTATGAAATCTCAGAATTTCCGGTTTCTACATCAAAACATTGAACATCTATTTTCTTAAGGTACAGCAGTGGCAAATTCATTGTACCATGCTTTTAAGTTTGATTTTTAGGCGAATTACTAGATAGCTCAGTGGTTTAGACTCAGGTTGAGAGTTTAATCCCCTACTGTGCCTCCTTGACAGGAGCTGGACTCCTCCTCCCAGCTCTGCAATTCTAAAGATATTATATTAACTCTGGCCTATTAAGGCAACAGCCTGAAGATGGGGTACTATAACATTAAGAAAATTCTGAATGGAGTTACAACAGCCTTTAGTGGGCAAGAGCATGACCTGCAGAAGTTGCCCCTTAACAAGACTGGGACTTGTTCATACTACGGAACCAATTACCCCACCCATGTGCACCTTGGACACTCATGTTTTACCTTGCTTAAGTGCTATATCACTTTCTCACCCTGGACTTGGTGTCACATGCTCAGATGTAATATAGTGATCTCAACCAGGGGTGTGCTGGGTACCATAGGAGGGTGCTGGACAGGGATGGAGGGTGGCAACCAAATGACGGGGGAGAAGGCTGCCCCCTGGAACCGCTTGGTTGCCACCCCTCGCTTGCTCCACCTGGCATGCGGAACTTTAGAATAAACCATTGCTCCAAGCTGAAGGAGGGAGCTTGGAGCAATGGCAGCGCACCAGGCATGAGTGCAGCGCACCAGGCATGAGTATTTGAGACATGTTGGAATGCTGAATGTTTGAACTTCAGGGATACTTACTGTAAATTACAAATGATCTGTGTCATCTACAGATGTTGGAAAGGAGGATGAGAACCAAGGCCTCCCCTGCTAGTTGGGACCCTAGAAACAATCATTGGTTTGAATAAACCAGTAATTGCTATTTTCCTTGGAAGTCACAGGTTCAGCTCCTAAATGTGTGATGCAGTAGTTTCTTACAGTAGACGTCAGTCAATGTCCTCTCAGCAGGAGAAACCAAATAAGACCCTGGTGGGAGGAAGCAGCAGCAGATTTGAGTTACCAGGTAGCAAAAGCTACCAAAGGAGTGGTAGTCTTCTCTCATGGTTTCAGACTGTTAGAGAAAGAGATGCAAGTTACATTTTCCTGAGAGCTGAACTTAGGAGGCTGTTAAGTAAAGGGGTGGGGGATGCAGATTTGACCTCCAGTCATTTTAGCTCTACCAATAGACTGGTCCTCCAATAATGTGAAGAAAATATGATTGTTGCTTTCCACAGCCACGAATAGCAGGAATGAGAGCTGTAGCTAAACTTCTCACTTATCCAGGTTGGGTGGGGGGGCTTTTAAGATATTCTGGAGAGGCCCTTCTCACCACCCTCACAGATATGTCTAGTGAAGATGCCAGAGAAGGCCTTTTGGGTGGCCTGCTCCCTGATTGTAGAGCTCATTTCTCCAGGAAGCCAGGTAGGGACCTTCTCTCTTTGTCTTTCTACTGGCAGGCAGAACCTTTGCTTTGCAGGCAGGCTTTTCTGTGATTTGGATAAGTGGTGGCTTAAGGAGTGCTGCATTTTACTGAATCAAGGAGGGTGTGTGTGAAAATATTTTTAAAAGAGGTTCAGCTAAGTGCAACTCATGGGCCTCATGTAGAGCATTTGTGTGATTCCTGAGCCCTCCCTATCAGGAGGGGGGGGGGAGAAGAGAAGAGGAAAAACAAGGAGAAATGATGCCTGTTTCCCTTCTTGGAGGGAATACAAGACCACAGAAGTTGTCTTGTATTAGAGACCTTGAAGGTCCCCCCCCCCCCCCGAGGTCCTTCCATACCACATAAAGTTGTCAACCACCACCTGTAGAGGAGGTAAAATGACCTGAAAAATCCCCTGTGACCATATACGAAGGGTAGTCTGAAGATGTTTGAAGAAATAATGGTTTGTGGTCATTAGCAGTGCCTGGGAGAGGCTGGCCACAGCAACTGCCTCCTCCTTGTGCCTGGGTGTGGGACATAGCAAGATGATTGCTAGCCTAGGACAGGGTGGCAGCTGGTGGTTGGGTGTGGATGATTAAGTGAGAGATACAGGGACAGAGGCTGTGCTTCTTGCTTTGGTGAACAATTACCACAGTCTGATTGTCATCTCATTATGTAATGCATTAACCTCCATTAGCCAATAAGTGCTACAAAACATCAGCAAGAACTCTCTACATCCTGAAGTGCAGGCTAACAGACTGTTGTTTCCTGTGAAACTGGTTAAGCACACCTTTGCTGTGTCAATCCCATACATTCCTACCACCAAGAAAAGAGCAACTATTTATCAGGCAAAAGGAGTTGAGCAACAGTTTGCTTGGCTGGACTAGTCAACAACCATGGTGGAGGAATGCTAAATTCCTATGAATCAGTCTTACTGACTTGCAGCTCAGATGCCTCCCTGCCAAAAGTTACTTACATGTTACACATGAAGGGGAAGTAATATATTCTTCCCTGCCAAAGTCATGGCACATAAGGATGGCCCTAGAAAGCCTTCTGTACCTTAAACAGAATTTGCATTTGCTTTAAAATCAATGCTCTGGAAGTCTGAAGGGTGATCCAAAATGTTTCAATCTTGGGGAAGAGTTAATCAACGTACCAAACTTTGCAGATGCATACATTGTTAAATGACTCTTGAAAGGAGCAGAAGAGTTAAGGATTCAGAGATAAAACTGGAAGAAAAATAAAAGATATATAAAGAATATTTTACAGACCATTGACTACTAGATCAAAGCAGGAAGAGTTCTCCTTGCCAGCTGTCTTGAATCAAGTGAGGCAAGGACTGCTTGAAACTCAAGAAGAGCATATTGCCCTGTGGATGAATGGTTAAGCCCAGCACCCAAGGGGGAACAGTGATAACACAAAGCAGGGTGGCAGGAGCACCAATTTAAGACTCCTCAGTGCCACCTCTACATGTCCCTGAAGAGCCTCCAGGAACAAAGACTGCACGGAGAGAGGAATTAAGCCAAGCTTCATTTGTCCTGAGTGTATGCAATAAGAGAATATTTGCTCAGATGCAAAACAGTGAGAAGTCATGCATTGACCTTAAAACCTGTATTCTTGTCTCAAATTTAAGGTCATGCCGCCTCCTTCCACCAGGGTCTTAACCTGGTTTCTCATGCTAAAAAGGTTATGGTTATCTATAGTAAGAGACTACTGCAGTGAACAGAAGCATCATGCATATAGGAAAGATATATTCAGTGGCAATCTGCTCACATGCAAAGCTCTCTTTGTTTTATGCCTTCTTGTGTAAGAGAACTCAGTATAGTGCAGGGGTGCCCAAACTTTTTGGGCTGTGGGCCGGTCATGTATTTCAACAGGCTGGTCACGTGGTTCCTCCCACTGGAAGTAGGAGTAAAATGCTTCCAGGAGTGATGAAGGTGGCATGGACCAGATGAATTGGTGCCAGGGGCTGCATCTGGCCCATGGGCTGTAGTTTGGCCACCCCGGTATAGTCGGTCCTGGTACAAAGTGAGCACTGTTATAAAAGCCATGCTTGTGGATTACAAGGATGTTGAATGAAAGGATCTGTGCCATTTTATGTATTCTTCTCTAGGAATGTGTCCAAGTATGACAGTAAACTCCCCATCCTCACTTAATGACATTGCTTTTGTGTATAGGTCACCTTCACAAAGCAGGCAATTCCCCCTCCTTTTATTTAAGAAGTATTAGATGTAGCGACTCTCTGCTTTCTTCAGGCAGACAAACAAAGCCATCTGTTTGCCTGCCTCTGCACTGATCGCACTTTCCCCACACTGTGCTCCACCTCACCAACCCCACCAAAGAAAACCAATTGCAAGAAGACACTCACACAGAATTGAAAAGATAGGCGCGACCATGACTCCCCTGGAAGGACTGTGGAAATAAAAGTATAGGAGTTATGACCCTCTTCACTGACAGATTCGTTAACCCACCTACCCCAAACCCAGCCATTACTCTCCAAGGCAGAAGAAGCTGGGAAGAAGATCAGCCTGTTCCTGGATAGACTCATAGTGCTGGGCAATATATGCAACCCTACTGGGCTGTTCTTGTTTTAAAAATGTCCTAATAAAGCCCCCTGCAGCTCCAGAGTGTCCTCCTTTGTGGACTGAAGGATTGGCCAGCCATCACAGCCACTCTAGGAAACATACAATGCCAGATTTGGAAGTTTAGGTGCTGATAAACACTTGTTGCAACTAAGGTTATCACTGCGCCCCCAGGACGCACGTACCTTTGAGATGAGCTCATCGTGCTTGGCCAGGTGTGCCTGACAGTGGACACAGCTGTACGTCCGGTGGCACCGGGGTAGGTAACTGCGGAAGGTCTTGGTTGGGAGGCCATGGGCGGTGGGCACTGGCTCACAGCTGGGCATGACAGGCTGGAGGGCAATGCCCTGCCTAGGTGGAGGAGCTGGCGCTGTGCAGCTCCCACACAGCCGGTCGCAGGTGAAGCAGCGAAGCAAGTTGGCTAGAGCCGTGTTTCAGAAAGATGAAGTTTGGGGGGCCCGCACTGCCAGGGCCCCCCCAGATGAGAACCAGACCGAAAGGGAAGTTGCCTATGGGGAGAAAAGGACATGTTATTTTTGGACAAAGGAGAAACCCGTTGAAAGATGCCTCCCTGTCTCCTGCTTGCCAGTCACTGAAGAAGGTGGTTGGGACCTCTTCCAGGATATGAAACCTGACTTATTAACTAGTCACATAATGGATATAGCTCTCTACAAAGAGAACTTAACAGACTCATCAACCCAGAGTAATTAGCACTGGGCTCTCGTTCCATATTCACAACCCGTACTACTGTATGATTAGAATCCTTAGACTACCTCTGAAATAGGAACTGAAAATAGGTGTATGTATTTGGTACTCCTGCCAACCTAACAGTTCGAAAGCAAAAAATTGCAAGTAGATAAATAGGGACCACTTTGGTGGGAAGGTAAAAGC
Source organism: Bradypodion pumilum (assembly GCA_035047305.1). NCBI lineage: Eukaryota > Metazoa > Chordata > Lepidosauria > Squamata > Chamaeleonidae > Bradypodion > Bradypodion pumilum. The sequence continues at coordinate 374,554,069 of JAWDJD010000001.1, forward strand.
GTTCCATGCACTCCGGTGTCTAGTCATGCCTGCCACATGACCACGGAAACATCTGCAGCAGACAGCACTGGCTCTTCGGCTTTGAAACAGAGATGAGCACTGAACCCTAGAGTTGGATACGACTGGCTTTCGAGCAAGGGTGACCTTTACCTTTACCCTATTGGTATATAAGAATTCTGCCAAAAGTTGATTTTTGGGACTAGTCAGTATGTTTGAAAAAGTAGATTGTAGGCCAAAAAAACTTATGATAAAATAAATCTGTTAATTTTAAAGGTATGATAAGACTCTTGTTTGCTTTCTGGACAGCAACTCCCAGAATCTCTCAGCCAGAATGGCTGCTGGAGGGAATAAACAGTCTTAACATAGTTAGCATTTTGTCTGACTGATGTCTGGAGGATAAGCTGAGTGTATAGTATTTTCTTCTTCCATAATAATAATAATTTTATGTCAGAAATTATTCTGAGTTGAAAATATTTTTGTGGAAGAAACTCCGCTCAGGGAACGCTCAAATGAGGATCCTTTTTCCATGTCTAGGCCAGACGTGAAACTTCCAAAATGAAGGCACCTTTGGGTGAGCTCATTCTGCAGTTCCTTTCACCTGAACGCGGTGAAGCGGCTGGGGTGTAAAGACAAAATAGGCGAGGCAACACACCCAGAACAACAGATTGAAAATAGCAGAGTGTATTTTTAATATAACTGTGAATATACTCCAATAAATATTCCCAATTACTACTAAATTCTAAGCTTCTGAGCTATGTTGTTGGACATGTAACATAAGCAATATCATGTATATATACACACATACATATACACAACACCTCATCTGGCCTAGTGTGAGAAAGGTTAGCCAGCAACACAAGGTTGCAGTTACCAGGGTACGCCTGATTACAGTTCAAAAATAACCACAATCTTCGAGGAGACTCTTTCTGTGTACCCCAGTATATAGTATAAAAGACTTGAATTCTTTGGATCTCAGCTGAGAAAAGTCTAGCTGCTTGATCTTTACTACAACCATGTGAAGAGGTCTGTGCAACAGTTTGGCAATAATGATCAGGGGATTCTGGGAATTATAAACCAAAAATAACTCTTCCAAGCTCTAGAATAGGAAAGTTAAAGACAGTCAATGGGTCGCTAAGTAATCTGTGCTTTGCCATGTTGAGTATGCAGAATTCAAATCCTCATCTCAGCCTATTGTTCTAGGAACAGACCTAAATCAAAAAGTTTTTGTAAAGCTCTGCGCAGTTTAAGGTTTAATGCGAGAACGGGGCTTATTTTTAAATCTGCAAGTGGATATAGGTAGTCCATATAGATCAATGTCTACTCAGAGGTAAAACCCACAGTTCAGTGGGATTTAATACTAAGTGGATATGAATGGTATTCTAAACTTGATTATTACAATTCTCACATCTAAATATACCCTTAATCTGAAATCTAGTTTTGGTGGTGGGGAGAAACTCTTCTGCTTTCTGTCCCATTCTCAGATGGTTCCAAGTACTGTACAGTAAAACCCTGGGTTATGACCACTTCAGGTAATGTTTGCCATGGGTTACAATGGCAAGTCCAATGGAAAAGCCATTTTGGGTTATGACCGTTTGAATGCCTTTTTTGGGGGGTTACGACAGTCAAATCGAAACCGATTTTTCCCCTTTCAATGTAACCCAATGGGTGTTTCAGGTTATGATTTTCTCAGTTTATGACAGAGGCAGTTGGAACAGACCTCCGTCGTAACTCGAGGTTTCACTGTATTTGTTTTTATTTGTTTAATGTAAACATTTGTAGCTCACCCTAAATTTTACAAAGCTACGTAAAACGATCCAAAACATAAGATGTTTAAACCAATTTATTTTTTTACAAATTAGATAGTTTTAAACTTTTATAATCAAACCCCACACAATTAAAACATTCAGGCATTAAAAACATTGCACTAAAACCTATGTAGGTAATTGAAATAATCTCTATTCCTGGCAGAGTCATACCTGTCAACCTTCCTGGATTGGCCGGGATTTCACGGTTTTCGGTGCCGATTTGCGCCATTTCCCTCCCCGCGCTGCCGAAAACCTGGAATTTGGCAGCGGGGGAAAGGAGGTACTGCACAGCCCTTCTGTGCAGGTCACCTTCTACGCATGCGTAGAAGGGTTTTACGCTTGCGTAGAATCTTTCTACACTTGCGTAGAAACTTTTTACGCTTGCGTAGAACCTTTCTACACTTGCGTAGAACCCTTCTACGCATGCGTAGAAGGCGACCTGCACAGAAACGTTCTGCGCAGGTCCTGGATTGGCCGGAGCCACGGTTGACAGGTATGGGCAGAGTCTATGCAATAGCATAGAGTCACCCAACAGAAATGTCAAAGGTCAGCTAGTCCAAACCCAGCAATTCAGGAATCTATAGCTAAAGCATCCCTAACAGATATCCCCCCAACCTCTGCTTTAAAACCACACATGAAGGAGAGTCTTCTGAGGCAGTTTCTCCTCTTCTGAGGCAGCTTTATCCACTCCCAAAGAGCTCTTAGAAATACCTATTCCTAATGTTCAATCAGAATTTCCTTTCTTGTAGTTTAAATTCATTTGCCTGGGCCCTCCTCTCTGGAGCAGCAGACAATAAACCTACTCCATCCTCCCTATGTTAGCTCCTCAGATATTTAAAAATGGCTGTGTCACATCACCTCTTTGTCTCTTCTCCAGGCTGAACACATCCAACTCCCTGAAGTGTTCTTTGTAGTATTTGGTTTCTAAACTGTCTTGGTTGTCCTCCTTTGGGTATGCTCTGCCTTGTCAATATTCTTCTTAAACTGCAGGGTGCAGAACTAAACACACACACACAAATGAGGCCTAATTATGTAGCCTCCTCCTGCTTTCCAACTTTATAGTTTAACCAGATGCAGATGGCATGGCACAAACATCAACAGCTAGCTGATCCAGTGACCTTGGGCTAATCATGATCTCAGCCTAAGCTACCAGTGCCTTTGCAGTGTAGTGGTTAAAGTGCTGGATTTAGACTTGGAAGAGCCACATTCCAGTCCCTGTTGAGCTATTATACTTATTGGATTACCATCATGGGCCAGCTGTCCTTTCTCTTACTTTGATCTATGTATACCAATTGTGTAGAGAACCATCATGCACACGCCCTTAAACTTCTCACAAGAAAAGTAGATTATAAATGTAATCAAATAAATAATATATCACGGGGTTGTTGTGAGATGATGAATCATGCATAAATTTAAGCTAATGTGGTATAGCAGATACAGCATCAAACTAGGACTCAAGAGTTGTTGTTGTTACATGCTGTCAAGCTGTCTCTGATTGATGGTAACCCTAAGAATGAGAGACCTCCAGAATGTCCTGTCCTCAGCAACCCTGCTCAACTCTTGTAAACTAAAGCTGTGGCTTCCTTTACAGAGTCAATCCCTCTCCTGTTTGGTTTTCTTATTTTTTCCTGCTACCTTCTACCTTTCTCAGCGTTATCATCTTATCCACTGAGTCTTTTCTTTCTCATGATGTGCCCAAGTAGGACACTCTCGGCTTCATCATTTTTCCCTCCAGCGACAGTTTCAGGTTAGATTTACTCTAGGACTTGATTGTTTCTCTTTCTGGCAGTCCAGGCTATCTGCAGAGCTTCCCTTCAGCACAATATTTCAAATGAATCAAATTTTTGCCTGTCAGCTTTCTTTACTGTCCAGCTTTCACAGTCACACATGGTTATTGGGATACAATAATGTGAATGGTCTTGGTCTTCCGTAAAACATCCTTACCTTTCATGAGTCTCATTCATCCTTTGATTTCTCAAGAAACCTAGATTCAGATCCCTGCTTGGCCATGGAACCTCACTGGGAGAAGTACAGTAATGCTAAATCAGTCCTTGAACATCTCAGAGATACCTCAAAAACCCTACTATGAGTCAGAAATGGCTTAGTGGTGCGTGATAACCACCTTGAGCTCCTTTGCAGAAACATTTAGCACGATGAAGAGTTCTGGAGAATTCAAAGACTTGACCATTGTTTTATGACCTCTGAGCCAGGTGTGACGATGACATAGGTAAAGGTAAAGGTTTCCCTTGCTCGAAAGCCAGTCGCATCTGACTCTAGTGTGCAGTGCTCATCTCTGTTTCAAAGCCGAAGAGCCAGCACTGTCTGCTGCTGCAGACGTTTCCGTGGTCATGTGGCAGGCATGACTAGATACCAGAGCACACGGAACGCTGTTACCTTCCCACTGAAGTGGTCCCTATTTATCTACTTGCAATGTCTTGCTTTCAAACTGCTAGGTTGGCAGAAGCTGGGACAAAGACAGGAGCTCATTCCGTCCTGCAGCACTCGGGAATCGAACTGCTGACCTTCCGCCTCCCAGTCAGCGTGTTAGCCACTTGAGCCACTGAGCATCTCTATGTGGATTTTTTTCTACTGGCCTGCCCTACTGCTTCCGCTTTTATCATGCCATCCACACTCTTGTTTTTCTCACACGCAGCCATCATGACTTGCCAGAGTGACCTTTGTGAAGCAATTCCCACCCTCAGTCTCAACTTTGGATCTATGCAACGCAATGCCCACGTACTGTATTGAAATGCCATTGATACGACGCCCTCACGCCCACTTGGCAGAGGCTGCGAGCGCCCTCGAGTGGAAGCTCGGGGTAATTTCCGCCCCGCATTTTTTCCATTCAAAATCTCCCGCTCCCCTCTTTTGTCAATGGCGCCCAAGGCCAAGAGCGCGCCCCCTGGCGACAGGAAGGAGCCACTACACCGTCCAAGAGCTGGCTTTCAGGACCCCCCTCATGTTGTTGTTGTTGTTGTTGTTGTTATGTCGTGGAGCGAAGATTCGTGTTACCCATTTCGCCCTGAAGCGAATCAAGCGCTTGGGGGAAGGGGGACGAGGAAGAAAAGGAGGTCGACGACGCTGCCCACCATTCCGAACCACCACCACCACCACCACCCAAACCCAGAGATCCTGATCAGGGTCGCGTGAATGGCCTCAGCAAGACCCCCAAGCAAGCAGGGCGCTGCATTATTACCTCCTCCTCCCCCTCCCCAACGCGTCGTTCCGTTTCACCTCCAAGGAGCAAGGGGTCGATCCCGCGGGTGCGCTCGAACTGCGGCGGGGTGGGGGTGTTAAGAAAACAAGTGGGAGGAGACCAGACCAGGTGCCCCGGGATGGAGGGGAGGGGAGGGGAGGGGAGGGGGGCACCTAACGCGTTAATCACCGCAAAGGCGGACTCACGTGGCCCCACGCGCGGAAGGAAAATCCAGGCTGGTCCGTGGGGCGAAGAAGTTGCCCACAGGCAGGATTGGGCTAGAGAAGGGGGGGCAGCCGGAGAGGCAAAGAGGCGGCCCAGAGGGCGATGGGGGGGGCGGGTTGGTGAGTGTGATGGGGATGATGGATGCGCCGCAGGAGGGGAGGGAAAGTTTCCGCCAGCTTCGTCCTCACCTTGAGGCCGGCTCCCGGGCGCGCAGGGCTCGTCCGTCTCCGCCTCGGACGGCCAGGGGTTCGCGCCCGCTTGGAGGGAGCCGGAGGAGGGCCCTGGGGTGCGCTCCGTCTCTAGCCGAATGTGGCCGTGTGTTGTGGAACCGCATCATAACATTGTGAGTCATCCCTCCCTCCCTCCCTCCAGCCCTCCTCCTCCTCCTCTCCCCCCCCCCCTCGGCCAACCCGCCAGCCTGCGCTACGTCAGAGCGGGGTCGGAGACACGGATCAAAGGGGGGGAGGGGAGGGGATGAGCAGCGGCCTCCGCGGCCGGGAGGAGAGCGAGCCCGGGGGCCAAGGTGGGCCAGAGGGGCGAGGGGCGCCCTTGGACAGGGGGAAGGGGCCCGGAGCCCGGCGGAGAGAGATGCGCAGGTGATACTGTGTACATTGCCCCTGATGCGCGCCTGTGGCAAACTCTGACGCAGGCGAGAGACGCGCCTGAGGGTCACGGGCGAGAAATCTGCAGTCTCACGCTCTCGGAGGCGCTCCAGTCAGTCCCACCACCAACACCAACCGACACCCCTCCCCCTATCTATGACACCTCAACACCCACCCACCAATTCATTCATTCTGGCAGGCGTCAACCGTGAGCATCCCAAGTGCTGGCAGGGATCCTTCCTCTCTTTTCCGACCCCAACCCCACCCCACCCACTCCCCCCCAAAAGCTATCCTGCCCTCTGTACACGCCAAGGTCGGCTGGCGCATCGCATCCCTCACCTCAGGGAATCTTTGCCCACTGGGTATGGACTTCTGTTGTAATCGGTGCGGGAGCCAAAAAGACACAACGCACCCTTTCCCCAACAACAACACCAGGCCTTCTTGGGCTACAATCTTGCCCTGGGAAACCCAACCAAAGTTTTCAGTCTTGATTTCTATAGGCAGAGTTGCAACCATTCAGACGCTAATGAGACAGGTGAAATCTGGAAGGTTACTGCTGAAAATAATAGGTCCCAGCCTTCCTTGGGGAAAGCATGAACCACACCATCAAAGCTGGAAGGGCAAGCTTGAACATATCTTCTTGAGTAATACAGGTTGATCGAATTTTGATAATTTAAAGCTGTTTGACAGGCGGAGAGTTTCTTCAAGCATCTATTGTCTCCAAGCATGGTCCTTGCACCAAATCCTTTGCCATTAATACTATGGCTAAGCCTTCTGTAGGTAATGTTTGTCTTGAGCAGCTGGATCTGGGTTTCCTGCTAAAAAGAAAAACAGCATTGCTGAAAACTAGAATGATCAGAAACCTATTCTGCCAAAGACTGCAAGGCATACAAATAACTAGGTGTTCTAGATGGCAGTATTCAAGAAGCATTATGTTTTCTGATCTTCAATACTTCAGGGTTTCTTACACTATTATGTTGTTTTCCTAAGTCACAGACACCACTGTCTTTCTTTCATTTTGTTTTTAAAGCCAAAGAGTGTTCATACATTGTCACCACTGATCATTATTCAGTACTGACACTGAATTTCCATTGATTTTACAATGTGACACATACCCAAACCAAATACACAATCCAACCTAAATCCAGTTGTTAGTCCCAATCAGACAGAGAAATAGCAAAACAAGCACCATTCTTTCAGCATACATAAAAAAAAAATCAGAGAAGTTATTGGCAAAAGACTTCAGAAGACACATGGATTGTTAAAGGACAAGGACAGGAATCTGTATAGAAAGAATACATAGAAGAGCTGTTTAATGATGATGATAATTTTATGTCAGAAATTATTCTGGGTTGAAAGGATTTTTGCTGGAGAAACTCCGCTCAGGGTATGCCTAAATGAGGCTCCTTTCATGTCCCCAAGAACTGGGACATCTCAATCTGTCATGCAGTATCTGGGTCTTGAACTGCTGACTTGCCGGCCTTCCAGCTAACAAGGCGAGCTACTTAACCACTGAGCCACCACAGCCCCTCACTGTTTAGTGATGAAAGAGGTGAACAGCCTTTCATAAATGGCAATACTGGATCACCAATTTTGGAGAGTGAGGTTGTAAGAGCTGTGCAAAGATCCAAAGATGGGAAAGCAAGAGGGCCAGATGACATCCTTGTGGAAATTTTTGCAATTTTTGTCTGAAGTTAACATCAAAAAATTTGTGGATCTTGTTACTGCCATTTATGATCCATGCAGCCTTCCAAGCAATTGGTTGTTATCAACCTTTGTTATATTGCCGAAGAAACCACATGTGAAGTCCTGTGAGGAGTGCAGAACAATTAGCCTTATGAGTCATGCTCTTAAGGTCTTTTTGAAAATAATCCATCATAGAATTTATAAGAAGTTAGAAGAAAACACAGGTGAGATGCAATATGGCTTCCAAAAATCCATAGGTACCATAGAGGCACTGTTTACGATGCAGGTCCTCATACAAAGATGTAGAAGTGAAATATGGCCAGAATCATTACCACCCTTTATTGGAACCAGACAGCTCAAGTCAAGGTTGAAGAGCAGCTGACGGAGCAGATTTAATTTCGCAGAGGCTGTATGTTGTCTCTAACACTGTTTAATACAGTATATATTCAAGGAATATTTTGGAAGCACTTTCAGATTTAAACATTGGCATTAGAATTAATGGGGAATACCTGAATAACATCCAATATGCTGATAACACAATATTGCTGGCCACAAACCTTGCAGATCTTGATGTTGGATAAAATTAGAGCTTCAAGTGCAGAATATGGTTTGGATCTGAAGATGCTGAGAGAACCTGCTTGACAAATTTCTGCTGATAAATCATTCCACTCTGAGGGGGCTCCTCTTCCTCCTTCTCTTCTTCTTCTTTGTCTTCTTCTTCTTCTGTGTCCAGACCAGACGCCAAACTATGAAAATGAAGCCACCTTTGGTAAATTCGTTTCCACAGTTCCTTTCACTTGACTCACTGTGAGAAAGATTAGCCAGCAAGACAAGGTTGCCATTACTAGGGTATGCCCAATTGTGGTTCAAAAATACCACAATCTTCAAGGAGGCTCTTTTTGTGTATCCTATGAGCACTTCTGAGAATGGCCTTCTAAGCATGCCTGATCTTCTAGCCACTTTTGGAGCAGCCACCCTTCATAACCTGGTCTGGAAGAGTTGCTCTGCCAGACAGAAGTTATACTTAACATCAGCTCCTCATTATTTCTTGGTTTTGGTTGCTACTCAGACCATCTTTCTTGATTGTTTTCTCTTTCCACAATTTTGAATACTCATATTAGGCACAGAAGCCATTGGAAACTGTTTTATCATTGCACGTCTCCTCAGAGCTACCAAAAAACATTTTGCTCTTTGAGTTGAAAAATGAGATGGCTCATTCTCCTCCTCCCCAATGCCACATACATAAGATGACTAGACTGAATTTTAGATCAATACAAGTGAGGAGAGAACATGTCACATCACATTTGAAGGCAGCTCAAGGAGTAAGATACACAGAAGTCTGTCCTCCTACACTTCAGTAATGCACCTGCAGTCTGAGAAAGATACCTTTTTTACCAAATAGTTTTGGAACCAGCCTTATCTATACCTATAAAATGGTGCGTTAACCATTGGAATGTGACAAAGGATGTTGCACCAGGCCCCACTAGCCCGTAATGGGCCTCCGTTCACTCGCCCGAACCCGGTTCGCAGGTAACTGTCGGGTTGAAATTTTAGACCCGGGGGCAGGAGCCCCCCAGTCACAAACAAAAAAAGGGAACTTCAATTCCCAACGTTCCTGGCGCCACGCCAGAGCCAATCAGGCTGAGCGGCGCGGCAAAAGGAACGTTCGGAAACGCGCCGCGGCCAATAAAAAAAGCTGCAAGGGAAAAACCGCTGCAATAAGCAAACACGTGCAGCCAAAACTGCAAGCCCCAGCGTCCTGCGCACCATTAGCGCGCAGAATGCTGAGGCGGCCGGCGTGCAAAAAAAAAAATGCCCGCCACCGCTGCCATTCTTCCCCACGGGCCAGCCAGCATGGCCCATGGGAAAAAAAAAAGAAACCCCCCCCCCGCCGCCATTGCCCTTCCGTTCAAAGGGCCAGCCGGCGTGCAAAAAATACAAGTAAAAAAAAACACCACCCCACCACTGCCCTTCTTCCCCACGGGCCAGCCAGCATGGCCCGTGGGGAAAAAAAAAAGAACCCCACCACCACCACCGCCGCTGCCCTTCCGTTCGAAGGGCCAGCTGGTGCACAAAAAATACAAGTAACACCCCCCCCCCCGCAACTGCCCTTCTTCCCCATGGGCCAGCCAGTATGGCCCGCGGGGAAAAAAGGAAACCCCACCACCACCGCTGCCCTTCCTTCCCACGGGCCAGCCAGCATGGCCCGTGGAAAAGAAAGCACCACCACCCCGCCATTGCCCTTCCTTCCCACGGGCCAGCCAGCATGGCCCATGGGAAAGAAAGCCTCCCCGCCATTGCCCTTCCTTCCCACGGGCCAGCCAGCATGGCCCGCAGGAAAGAAAGCCACCACCACCCTGAAAAAATAAACACAAACCAAAAACAATCAAAAACACACAAAAATCCAAAAATGAAACACAAAAACAGCCAAAAAGAAACAAAAAAACACACAGACACCCCCCCAAAAAAAATCCCACCCACCACCCCACCCCAAAAAAAAAACCCAGAGAACTTACCAAAAGACATCTTCTATCCATGAGGACCGGAACTCAAATGAGAAAAGAAAGAGAAAACTTACCGGAAGCGACACCCAGAGGACAGAAGAGAACAATTGTAGAGAGGCAGAAAAGCTCACCACCCCCATCCAGAGGCCAAAAGAGAAAAAACATTCAAAAATATTAAAACTAATAAGATTAATTCCAAAATTAATCAAATAAGTTATAAAAACATTCAAAAATAATCACACTAATCTCAAAAAATACCAAAAAAAAACAGCAATCACTTTTCACTCCAAAAAACCAAAACAAAAAATAAAAATGCGTAAAAATAAACATTTTAAAAACCAAAATTAAATTTTAAACTAAATAATATTAAATTAAATTTAATTAATTAAAATAAAATAAAATTTGCATAAACATAAAACAAAAACCTTCAAAAACCAATTTAAAGAGCCCGGCACTGAGGAAGCCGGCACGCAAAAAAAAAAGAACAAAAAAAAAACAACCACTGGGAGTGCAAGTCCGCCACAGGCGGACGCAGCGCCTCGAAGCCACAAAATCACAAAACCTTACAACACCATTTAAAACAGCCCAGCACCATTGGTTCAAGAAAAAAACGAAACCCTTTACTATCCAACACAATTTCAAAAAGCCCGGCACCACCGGGCAAAATATGCTAGTATCTCCTAAAGTAGGGGTTTTCACCCTATGGTCCATGGGCCATATCCACCCTGCGGCTCCATTCCATTCAGCCCATGCCCTCACTGCCACTGCTGTCACCACTTCTGCTACTGTCCTTTTCCGCTCCACCTGACTTGGCATGTGCTTGACATGTGCCCAACACCACTTCATAGCAAGGTGGAAGTTGTAAGAAGGCTTACAACATCTGCCCTGCTACAGATCAGCGTTAGGGACACACCAAGCCAGGCTGAGGGGGAAAGTATGGCGGTGGTGGCAGTGGAAACAGAAGTGGCAGACTGTTGTGTTCTAAGAGTGTAACTGTCGCTGTGCCCCACAGACGCACATGCTTGCCCATGTCTTTCCTAGGTGCCTGTATGGCCAAGTGTGGGCAATGACAGGCAGGACCCCTCCTTCATCCACGGCAGGCCGGTAATCAGGGAAGCAGCTGCAACCGTTGTGTGTGTGTGGGGGGGGGAGGGTGTTGAGGGGCTGGACTGGTGGCCTGGGGGGAGATTTGGTAGCAGGGGCAGTGGTATGTGGGGGAATGGTGTGGGCTCGGGGTGGTCCTGCTGCTGCCGAGATCACTCTCCCCCTCCACTGCTGCCAATTACTTTGGTGGTGGGGGAGGACACCAGTCCAGCCCACCAACAGTCTAAGGGGGCATGATCCAGCCCCCAGCTTAAAAAGATTGATAACCCCTGTTCTAAAGGGAACAATTATCTCTGTTAGGAATAATGTGAAGATGACTCAGTTCTTGCTAAAGATGAGTGAGTTGTCACAGAGGAACTATCATACTGTCTTTTACTTCTTCCTTATCCCTTTCCCTTTAAACCTTTCTTTCTCTATCTATTGCTTCTTTTTTGATATCTTTAGTTTAGGCTACAGCACAGATGTGACCCTCTGGGGACTGTTGTGATTGCAGTTCCATTCAGCCCTCACTATTGGCTAGAAATGATGGGACTGAAGTCTACCATAAACTGGAAGGCTAGCACCTGTCACCACTTCCACCCCAAACCCACTTGCTAACGCAGGGGTTGCAATGATTTCACGCCATGGGCCGGACCCGCTCTCGACACACATCTGTGTGGGCCAGAGGCATGTTTCCTCATGCTGCCTTCAGTGCTTCCAGTTTCCATGGCAGCAGCGGCGGGTGCAATCGCAGCAATTTTTGGGGATGCTTTTGCCACCTCTGCCACTTCCCATGGGGGGGGGGACATTTTCACTGTGTTTTTGAAATTTTTCACCGCATTTTCAGAAACCCAAAGCTGGAAGTGCCAAACCAGAAGTACCAAAATGCCACGTTTTCGCTGTGAAAGCACCACAACATGCAGCCAAAATATGGCCTTTTTTTTTCACTTCCGGTGGCGGGAAGCTTCCGGCAGTGCCTACGTAGTCACCATGGGCCAGATTAATTGGTGCCACGGGCCTAATTAGGCCCATGGGCCATAGGTTGCAAATGCCTGTGCCAACTCCCCCGGTCCGGCATTTGCCGCGGGAGAGCGATACCATCTGGGCTCCGTGGCGGCAAGGACTTAAAGCCGGCCACCACCTCTTCCTCGCCGAAGCCAACTCCCCCGGTCCAGCATTTACAGCGAGGGAGCGATACCACCTGGGCTCCGTGGTGGCGAGGACTTAGGGTTGCCATAATTCTCTCCCACCCAACTGGGACAGCCATGTGACATCATTGCATTCTTCAAACTGTGCATGAGTCATGGAGACCACAGCTCTAAGACCCCACAGAATCCCCGCCCAGGGCGGGCAGCCACCATCAGTTTTAAAAAAGCTGTAGTCAAGAGGTTGTTTCCCATATGATTCTTCTTGCAAAAGATGATTCTTGATGGTTCTATTTTTATTTCTTTTCCCATCTCTGCCCAAGCTCCTGCCAACCTATCAGTTTGAAAGCAAGAAATTACAAGTACTGTAGATAAATAGGGACCACTTTGGTGGGAAGGTAAACAGTATTCCATGCACTCCGGTGTCTAGTCATGCCTGCCACATGACCATGGAAACATCTGCACATGCAGATAGCACTGGCTCTTCAGCTATGAAGCAGAGATGAGCACTGATCCCTAGAGTTGGATACAACTGGCTTTCGAGCAAGGGTGACCTTTACCTTTTTAAAATTTCTTGGGCCACTCTTTAAACCACCCTTCCTCCCCCTGAGGTCACCCCTCCCCTTCACACACACACACCCATTGAAGTAGACTCACCTTCAAACCCCACACAAGGATCCCCTGGAAGAAAGTTCTAAGGAGGGGCCCAGAACGGCAATGCAGCCCATGGAGCCTCCGTTTCCCTCCGGAAGGAGAAAAGCAGGAGACAGGAAGGGACTTATTTTGCAACGGACAACTCTACACTTTCTGTCCTCCCTCTCTAGGAATAGCGACTCTATGAAATTAACCCTTTGTTTCTGGGATTTTTACATGTTTTTTCTTGAACTGGCTGGGACTGCTTCAACCCGGGGAAATCGCGGGAAATCGGGACATATGGCAACTCTACGAGGACTTAAAGCCATCCGCTGCCTCCTCCTTACCGAAGCCAACTCCCCCGGTCCAGCATTTGCCGCGGGGGAGCGATACCACCTGGGCTCCATTACAGCGAGGACTTAAAGGCGGCCACCACCTCTTCCTCACCGAAGTCAACTCCCCCAGTCCGGCATTTGCCATGGGTGAGCGATACCATCTGAGCTCCGTGGTGGGGAGGACTTAAAGCTGGCCGCTGCCTCTTCCTTGCCGAAGCCAACTACCCCGGTTCAGCGTTTGCCACGGGGGAGCAATACCACCTGGTTCCGTGGTGTCGAGGACTTAAAGCCAGCTGCCGCCGCCGCCTTGCTTAAGCTTGGCGGACTTGTTCTGCCAATGCTGCTGAGGACTTGGAGCTGGGCTCTAACATGGCTGTCGAGCCCGGACCTTGTTTAATGACCGCTTAAGGGCGTTGAGCCGCGGCCTCCGCCCCCCCTAGATTCTTGCACTTTTTTCTGATCTGTATTTTGTAAATTGTAAATTGTTCTTAATGCATTTATGTTATTGTAGCCTGTTATTGTATTCTGATATTGCTTGTATTGACATTGTTATCTTGTAATCTTGCTATCTTGTAATTATGTATGTATATATTGGGTTTGCCGCCTTGAGTCGCACTGGTGTGAGTAAAGCGGGGTACAAATAAACCTATTATTATTATTATTATTATTATTATTATTATTATTATTATTATTATTATTATTATTATTATTATTATTATTATTATTATTATTATTATTATTATTATTATTATTATTATTATTATTATTATTATTATTATTATTATTATTATTATTATTATTATTATTATCTCAGGCTTGGGGGAATTACAGTATCAGGAAAGTAGTCAAGACAAAATCTGCCACTAAGATAATGCCTCTATATAACGGTATGGCACAACTGCACTCGACATACTGGGTACATAGCTGTCAAGTATCCCTTATTGGCGGGGAAAACCCCTTATTTTACCCTCTTTCCCGCCGTCATCCCTCATTAATTAGACTGCAATGCCTTATTGCCGCCATTGGAGGGCAGCACAGGATAAGCATAGCTGTCAAGTATCCCTTATTTGCCAGGAAATTTCCCTTATTTCCAAATCCAAAACTTGACAGGTATGACTGGGTACAATCCTGTTCACAACACCTTGAAAAGGGAATAACAGAGAAGGAAACGGTGCAGAAAATGGCCACCAAAACAATCAAGGGCTTGAAACATCTCCCCTATGAAGAAAATTTACATTTGATACAATTTTTCTTAACAAACAAACAAAAGACAATAAGAGGTTTATGAATTGATGCATACCATGAGGGACGCGGGGCAGATAGTTTTTCCAGCCTCTTCCATATTGCTGACATCCATGCTATCCAAAAAGGACACAAAAGGAAATAAATACAGTACTCTGTTACAAAGCATATAGTCAAACTCTGGAATTTGCTACCACATGATATCGCAATGTTTACCAACTTGGACTGTTTTGAAAGGGCAGTAGACAAATTAATGTGGAAGAGGTTATAAATTGCTACAAGTCATAGTACTGTAGTTATATAACAACAGTATTCTGTGTAACAATTTGGATATAGATCATACATAAGAGTACCATGTAATACTTGTGGGCTTCTTTTAAGCATCTGTTTGGCCGTTGTGGGAACAGATAGCCCTTTGACTGATCCTCCGTTGCAGTTCTTTTAGTCTTAACCGAGGCATGGAGCAAGATGGGTCTCAAAAAGGGAAACATGTGGAATGTAATGCAACAATATATAAAAGATGTTATGAAATTACTTTATTATTGAGGGTTGCACATTGCATTCAAATAAGTTTGAAAAGTTTACCCCACCTCTCTGTTTGGGCACTGAGCCTCCAAAAGGTTCACCATCACTGGTTTAATGTATGAATCCCCTACTATAGTCATCTTTGTTTTACAATTTGTGCTGTGTTATATGTTTGTTTATTATGTTTATTTGTAAGAAATCTATCTATATAACTAAAATCAAGGTCCAGCGCTGTATGTTACCAAGACACAGCGCGAGACCTGCACCCCCCGCCCAGACAACGCTGGCCCCGCCTATCTCGCACTTCAGGTGTGTCTGGTGTGGGGTACCAGCAGCGCGCTCCGAGTGACTTCACCCCGAAGAGGGGCTGCGAAGAGGGTGCCCCCCAGTGTCCGGGGGTGTGTTGCAGAGGCCCAGACTGCACCTGCCCAGAATTCCACCAGGGACAGCGCTGGGCCAGATATCCAACCTTGCACCTGTCCCCCAGAAGCCAGAGCCGCCAAGGAGCCGGACGACGACGCCATGCCGAGGACCTGGACGGCAGAGGAGGAGAGCCGCCGGGAGCCACCGCCGCCGAGAAGCCTCAGCCGAGGAAGACTCGGACCGGGACGCCGGAGGAGAGCCGACAGTAGCCACTGCCAAGAAGGGC
Source organism: Bradypodion pumilum (assembly GCA_035047305.1). NCBI lineage: Eukaryota > Metazoa > Chordata > Lepidosauria > Squamata > Chamaeleonidae > Bradypodion > Bradypodion pumilum. Next base: position 374,569,699 of record JAWDJD010000001.1, read on the forward strand.
TTCTCATGGTGCTGTTTTGCCTTCACTGCTTTCAAGCAGGATATTTGATAGAAAGGCAGGGAGGCAGTCAATTAACTCTTTGCAAAAATCCCTTGGTGAGGGGTGATCTTGCTTCCTTTGTTCAAATTTAAAAATCCGGGACTTTTACATGTTTTTTCTTGAACTGGCTGGGACAGCTTGAATCCGGGAAAATCATGGAAAACCGAGACATATGGCAACCCTATCAACCTGTAACTCTAACTACACACCTTTAATTGGTATACAAATTCTTCATGACTATCGGTAGATAACAAACTTTCAAGTAAAATTTATTTTTAAGGAGAAGATATAAAGGAATGGAGAGTTGGAAGTCTGTCTTTTAGATAGGAGTGACTGTGTATAAGAAATGACATTTAGTGCCTCACAAAAAACAACAAAAAACAGTTATCCAGAATTTATAATCCTAGGAAAAAGAGGAAGGAATCGTGGGATATTGTTTTAAAGAGCTAAATGTTTATGTTTTGGTATCTGTCTGTCTGTCACACTTCCCTGCAGACAACTTAAAATATATAATCCGGAAGCTCAATTTTTATTATGTTTAATAAAGAATTTCCCTGATAGTTGCTCCTGTCCCCCTTCACACATTTGCTCAAGCAGCACACTTGCACATGTGCATTCACACAGGCACGCAAGCTAACACATGTCACTATGAACATGAGCAGAGCGGAAGATTGGGTAAACGTCAGATCTCCAACTTTCCCCATAAGAATGCATAAAACAGCTCCCCCAGCGGTGACCGATGTAAGCAGCAGGTTCATGAAATCAAAGCCAATAGGCGGTGTGTGAGTCAATTGAGGTCCAATAATCCAATCACGGCTGGAATGCATCTAGTGAAAGCACAAGCTGGGGAAGTAGTGAAACAAAAATAAATACAGTACAGTATTCAAAAATTAATATCTTGATGTAGAAATTATGTAGAGAGCACAGGTCAGTTTTATTTGACTCTAAAAATCAGGGACTTGCTCCTCCACAAAGCTGTCATGTTAATATTGAGCACATAATAGTATTATGTGTTCTAATGTTTTAAGATTGTGTTTTAGCCCAGGAAATGAGCGGATGATACCTGTGAGACGTGGAATACATAACCCTTGGCCATCAGTTTTTGGGTAACACCCTTTCAAAAGTACCAAGGTGATAGCCTTGCTGAGCAGTTCAGGAATGTAGCAAAGCCATATGGCTCATCAAGATAATCAAGGACTCTTTAGAACTTTGGGGCTAATCCAATCGTCCCAGAATGGATTCGGCATGATAGACTATTGCTGCACCAGACATGGGACAATGGCTTGCCACACCTTATCAATGATGTGGCATTTCTTACATGTACGATATGCATGACCATCTGAAAAGATCTCCCAAGAGATTTGTAAGGTGCCTCGCACTGCGGGAGCTCTGGAAGAGCCAGCATCCTACCAACTCTCGCATACTTTTGACCCGATGTGCAAATAAATGCATACATTAACTGGATTATGGAATTCTGTGAATACATTAACTGGATTGTGCTTACGTGGACTTACCTGCATATGCAATTGTTCAAATATTGAAATGCTTTTGTATCCCTTAATTTTGTTTGTTTGTATGGTGCAACTAAACCTTTGTATGATTTCCCTAGACATGTGATAAGCTGCAGCTTCCCCTTTTGTACCCATTGTATGCTCATGTATAAATATTTTTGAACTTGAATAGTTCAGGACTGACCCCTCTCCTTGGGCAGTCCTGTGCACAGAGGTTTTCACTGCATAAATATTCTTGGGCTCTTTGCAACAAAAACTTTAATTTCCCCACATAGTTTGTTGTTTATTGGTCATGATTAGATCTCAGCCAGAGGGTTTTGAATCTAAATAAATAAAACGATACTGAAACATTTTGTTTTAAGGCATTGTATTAAAATGTGGTTCCAGGGAGTTGTACCAACTCACTATGGATGCTACAAACTTTGGATTTTCAGGTACTTCAGGTAAGGGGTACTCCTGCAAAGTGGCACCGGCAGAATTTCAGGTATCAAGCTGACTGTGCGACCTGTGTTAATATATGGCAGCCAGCTTAAAACACACACACACACACTGCTTATCCAACTGCTGGTTCATGCTCCACAATTCCAAAAGAATTCTGGCATCGAGACCAGGTTGTATGATGTATGCTTCTGTTTTCCTTAATCCACAGAAGCTTAATGCACAATAAATCTGTGCTTTAAGTCTAATGTGTGTAAGTGATGTAGCAATCACTTTCCTCCATTTATTATCAAATCAAAGATCATGATAGGCAAATTAAACTAAATTTAATCTACCTGCCTCATATCATGATGAACTATTTGCTGAGAAAAGGGGATTAGATATTGTTTCAGGACTTGACGATTGAAGCACACCGAGAGCTCCAATCCTCATTATAGATTCAGACCCTTCTCTTGAAATTTATTTGGACATCTTGTGGATTCTGTAACCCCTCAGAATCCTCAGCATATAAAAATCTGTGTGGATCTTTGTTATGTATGTTAATTGTGTTTTCTGACAGGAATGGAATGTATCTTTTCTCATTTATCTATTCTTATACAAATAAGTGGATCGAAAATGAGCACACTCTGTTAGCCAATGGGCTTGTTGTATTATTGTTACTGTTACTGTTTGTAGTGTATATGTCCGGGTTTTGCCCCATCCAAACTGTGTTCAAAACCCACTAATAAAGAGCTGAATTTCACTACTTCACTCGTCTGCTTCTTCATTCCCTGAACACGAAACTGGAGACGAACGTGGGATGGCGTCCCCACACGGCAGCAACATCGGCCCATTTGATCTAGCGCGTCCAGAGAAATGGGCAACATACAAACGCCGATTCCGCCACGCAATGGCCTCGCAGAAGATCACGGATGAAGACCAGAAGTGCTCCTGTTTCCTTGCTCAGTGCGGTTCTGAGACGCTTGAGCTGGCAACCCACCTTGTTCTCCCAAGGGACGTGGATGTGGTGCTGCTCGCAGAAATCATGTCCGCACTGAGGAAACACCTGCAGCCAGAGGTCTCGATCTTCCCGGCCAGGGTGGCCTTCCACAGACGGGAGAAGAGAAGAAGAGCGGGAGGACGAATGGGGTGTTGGCATGAGTGAGGTGAGGTAACACACCCAAAGAAAACATGTTCAAATGAACAAAAATACACTTAGCTCACATATATTGTCATATTTGTATAACTACATTAAACCATATATTGGGGGGGGGGGTTTGAACTCATTAGTGCATACTCATTCTATGTTGTTTATTATATTCAAGTATTTAAGTGTATTTTTGTTCATTTGAACCTGTTTTCTTTGGGTGTGTTACCTCACCTCACTTCCACAGAAGGGAGCAGCGACCTGGGGAGTCCATTGCAGACTACGCCGCCACCCTGCACATTGCTGCCGCCCCGTGCAAATGGGACAACATCGAAGAAGCACTCCGGGACCGTCTGCTGGCCGGCATGAGGGACGAAGATGCTCAATGTTGCCTCATGATCAGGAAGATGCTAACTTTCAAGGTTGTCCTAGAAGAGGCGGTAGTGTCTGAGGCTGCACGGTCTGGCATCAAGCTTTTCCGGCATCGCCACTCCACCACCAGTGCTACCGACACAGCTGTGCATTCTCAGCAAAATACACCTTCATCCTCCTCAGCATTGCCTGGTTCCACCTCTTCATCGGAATCCAGTGACATAGAGGGAGAAGTTTGAGCGGTCCGACGAAAACACCGAGAGCACCGTGACGATCGGGAGAAGAAATTCCTTTGCAACTGTGATGGCTGCGGAGCCCGGCATGACCACAGAAAGTGCCCCTTCTGCACGTCAGAATTCCACAACTGTGGGTGACGAGGGCACATTGCTAAAGTATGCTGACAGCGAAAGCAAAGAACTCCAGCACCTGAGTCCAAGAAGAGTCATCACCACAAAACGTCCACTGCCAAAGTGTCACCAGAGCCTGAGCCGTACCAAGTGGGCATCATCAGCGAGCATTTCTTTGCAGACCTGAGCCTGCAGGGCATCCCCTTCAAGATGGAGGTGGATTCAGGTACTACCTTTTCCATAACCCACAGCGGGAGTTTTTGAGAATTCCCCCTGCCTCTCAGTCCAAGCTCAAATCTTTTAAAACTTCCCTCCGGGATTTGCAAGGTTGCCAGATTCCAGTCCTGGGGTGGGAAATTTCTGTTTCAAAAACATTTGCACCTCCTTGCCATTGGTTGTAGTTAAGCAGGGCACTAACTGTCTTATTGGGACCCAATGGTTTAGGCCCCTGGAAATCCGGCTTTCTGACATTCACGCAATAGATGCTGACCCAATCCGGAACATTTGTGCTGCCCATCCTGAGGTGTTAAAAAAGGGTTTAGGGTTATACAAAGGACCCCCTGTGGACTTTGAGCTTGACCCAACCATCCGGCCCATCCGGATGAAGCCACACCGGGTACCCTTTGCTTTAAAGGAGAAGATAGAAGCCAAGCTGGACAAACGTGGGGCATGGCATCCTAGTGCCAGTGGACTCCGCAGAGTGGGAGATACCAATAGTGACTGCTTGGGGAGGTCAGGATATGCGCTGACTACAAGTGTACCATCAATAAAGCTATTCGCCCGAACGCATATCCTGTGCCCGTGGTAAGCCACCTTCTTGCCTCCTTGCATGGAGGAAATTGCTTTGCAAAACTTGACCTTGCCCAGGCTCACTAACAATTGACTGTGTCTCCTGCTGCTGCCATAGCCCAGACCATAGTAATGCATGGGGGCCATTTAAGGTAACTAGACTACAATTCGAGGTGAATGCGGCCCCTGGAATATTTCAATCTCTTGTAGAATGTCTTTTAAAAGGTTTGCCCAGTGTCCTGCCATATTTTGACGATGTCCTGATCACCGCTAAGGACACCGTTGAACTAGCAGCCAGGCTCGATTAAGTCCTCTCACGTTTTGAGAGCGCCGGTCTACGTCTCAGAAGAGACAAATGTGTGTTTTTGGCACAGGAAGTGGAGTTCCTGGGGTACCGAATTACACCCCAAGGTATCATGCCCTCTGACTCCAAGGTTGCGGCCATGCGAAATGCACCCAGGCCAAAATGTAAAGCCGAATTGCAATCATTTCTAGGATTGTTAAACTTCTATCACACTTTTCTCCATCGCAAACCTCAGTTGCCGAACCATTACATCGGCTTCTTAAGAAAGATACTGTTTGGCACTGGGGCTATTGCCAGGAGAAAGCATTCCTAGAACTTAAAAGGCTGCTATCTTTAGATGCTGTATTAACTCATTTTGATCCTAACAAGGAAGTTGTACTTGTGTGTGATGCATCCCCTGTGGGGGTGGGAGCTGTGTTATGCCATGTACTAAATAACGGGAGGGAAGCCTCCGTAGCATTCTATTCCCGTTTGCTCTCAAAGCCTGAGAAAAATTACGCTCAGACAGACAGGGAGGTGTTGGCAATCGTGGCTGGCACTAAGAAATTCCAAGATTACCTTTACGGAAGACCTTTTACCATCGTAACTGACCACAAGCCCCTCCTTTGAATCTTTGTGAACGGGAAGCCCACGCCTCAAATTCTGTCCCCAAGGATGTTGCGTTGGGCAATTTTCCTAAATGCATATGATTTTATTTTGGTGCACAGGCCCGGCAAGAACATCAGCCGATGCCCTGTCACGTTCTCCACTGTCAGGGGTCGGGGAAGCGGATTGCGAGATCGAAAGCGACCACCAGGTCCTCATGATTGAGGCTTTCGACTCGCCCCCAGTCGTCCCCTCAGATATAGCCAAGGCTACGGCCAAGGATGTAACATTGAGTAAAGTAATGTCTTGGGTACAAAACGGCTGGCCTGCCTCTCCTCTAGCCAAGGAATTCAGAACATTCCACAGCAAGTGTTTGGAACTGTCAGTGGAACGAGGTTGCCTTCTATGGGGCCAGCAGGGGGTCATTCCTGTCACTCTCAGGAAAAAGGTTTTACATCTACTTCACACAAATCACCCGTGAATTGTCCGTTCCAAAGCCCTTGCCCGTAGCTACTTTCGGTGGCCTCAACTTGACCAAGACATAGAACAAATGGTTGGCACTTGTGCCAGTTGTCAATTCTCTCACCAAGAGCAATCCCACCTTCCCTCTCGGGAATGGGATTCTGCTCGGGGCCCGTGGTCCAGGTTGCACATAGATTTTGCAAGTCCATTTAGGGGTGCCCTATTTTTGTTGGTTGTGGATTCATTCTCTAAGTGGCTGGAAGTGATTAGGGTGCCTAATACCACTTCAGTCACCACAATAATGCACCTAAGAAGGCTGTTTGCAGCATTTGGACTTCCAGATGTGCTGGTGTCCGACAACGCGCCCACGTTCACATCTGCAGAATTCCAATCCTTCATGGAAAGGAATGCAATTAGGCACATCACTGCCACACCATTCCACCCAGCCACCAATGGCCAGGTAGAGTGGCAGGTGCGCACAATTAAAGACGCGCTTCGGCGTATGGGTGAAGGGGATTTGGAGCTCCAGTTATGCCAGTTTCTTTTCACATATAGGCTCACCCCCCCTTGCCTCAGGGCTGTCCCCTGCTGAATTGCTCCAGCAAAGGAAACTGTCATCCTTGCTGGACAGATTGGATCCCTCTAGGGCGGAGGACAAAGGCACAAATATAGTGATTTAACACCAGAAGAGTTTTTCTCCAGGAGAACATTGCCGTAATTATGCAGCTGGTGGCCCTATGTGGGTGCCTGGGTTTGTGATCGATCAAACTGGTCATGTTTCTTACAGAATCGAAACAGCCACTGGTCTGATCTGGAGGAGGCACGTGGCTCAATTGAGACCCAGAATACTGGACCCACAGGACGAATACAGACACTCAATGTTAGGGTTGGCCCCCACCCGTTTAAACCCAGGGGGCAGAGGTAATAGTCAGCAGCAAGCTAACTTAAACCCAGAGGTGTGTTATAGGGACCGATTTCAAGGGGAAATTGTGGAATGTCCCCCTACTCTGGCCATGTGTCCCAGCCTAGCACTCTGGATTCCTTTATTGATGATGACCAATTTTGTTTGGAGTCGCCCTCCACTCTTAGTACACCCAGGAGGGACCCTGAGTTGTCTTATTCATCCACAGAATTAGATTTTGGTTTTGAGTGATCCCCTGCTCCTCCATCTGACAAACGGGACTTTAATTTGGGTTTACAATCCTCCCCCTCTAGTCAATCCCTCACTCCAGTCGGGTCGCCCATCCTACGAGCCCCTGAGCCGGCTCAGCCAAGTGTCCGACCCAGAAGGGAAACTACTAGACTGCCATCCTGGTTAAAGGATTTTGTTTTTACCTAGGGGGGGGGGGGGAGAATGTTATGTATGTTAACTGTGTTTTCTGACAGGAGCAGAATGTATCTTTTCTCATGTATCTATTCTTATGCAAATAAATGGATGGAAAAATGTGCACACTCTGTTAGCCAATGGGCTTGTTGTATTATTGTTACTGTTACTGTTTATAGGAGCGGAATGTATCTTTTCTCATGTATCTATTCTTATGCAAATAAGTGGATCAACAATGTGCACACTCTGTTAGCCAATGGGCTTGTTGTATTATTGTTACTGTTACTGTTTATAGTGTATATAAGTCCGAGTTTTGCCCCATCCAAACTGTGTTCAAACCCCACTAATAAAGAGCTGAATTTCACTATTTTACTCGTCGTCGTCTTCATTCCCTGAACACGAAAATCTTCCAACCCACCTGTATATTATGGAAGGGAAACAAATCCGTTATTGATGTCCTAGAGTTAATTAAGCAACAGACACCCCAAAGAGTCCTTTGCTGAGGTGAGGAAGGAAAATAATAACATATTGCAAAGTGAAGAAGGAAGAGAAAAACAGCAATGTTCATATCTTTGTCTCCTCTCTCTTACTAGCGCTTAGTGCCCTCTGTGGGTGGTTCACAAGGTAATTAGCATTTTGCCCCAACATGCTGGGTCCTCATTTTACCGACCTCAGAAGGATGGAAGGCTGAGTCAACCTTTGACCTCTGCCAGGATCGAACTCACAATGTTTTGGATGCAGTGCAGCAGTCTTAACCACTGCGCCACCAAGGCCCTTCTATTCATTATGGCAGGCGTGGTGGAATGGAACGCCAAGGTTTTTGCCACGCGAACGGACAAAATTGAGACTACATTTCCCAAGAGGCCGCGCGAACGGCAACTCCCTTTCACCTTTGTACGGAGAGCTGCGTGGAGGGCGGAGCTACGTTTCCCTACGCCAGCCAATGAGCAAGGAGGGGTCGTCGGTGTGGTGTCGAACTTCGAAGGCGTATCACTCGTAGTCGTCCGTGACACAATTAGTGCCGCCTTCGTACTACTTCTTCAGTTCCGGTCACCTGCTCTTCCGTTGTGCGGCCGTTTCCCTTGAACTCGGGCGGTTGCGTTGGAGTGCGTTAGGTGGGTCGGCAGCTTCTCCAGGGGTGGTTTACGTTCTTGTGGAGCGGCTTATTGTTGGCTTCAGGATTTTGGAACTGCGGTGGCTAAGTGGTTAAGAAGCTCGCCTTGTTAGCTGGAAGCTCGGCAGTTCGAGACCCAAGTACTGCGTGACGGAATGAGCTTCCGTCTCTGTCCCAGCTCCTGCCACACAACAGTTCGAAAACAAAAAATTGCAAGTAGATAAATAGGAGTGCTGGACAGAATGAGCTCCCGTCTTTGTCCCAGCTCCTGCCAACCTAGCAGTTCGAAAGCAAGACCTTGCAAGTAGATAAATAGGGACCACTTCGGTGGGGAAATAACAGCGTTCTGTGTGCTCTAGTCATGCCTGCCACATGACCACGGAAACGTCTGCAGAAGCAGACAACGTTGGCTCTTCGGCTTTGAAACAGAGATGAGCACTGCACCCTAGAGTCGGATTCGACTTGCTTTCGAGCAAGGGAAACCTTTAAATAGGGACCATTTGGTAGGAAAATACCTTCTTGGGGACATGAAAGGAGCCTCATTCTGGTGGCCCCTGAGTGGAGTTTCTCCAGCAAAAATCCTTTCAACCCAGAAAGCACCTTTGTGTGCTTCTGACACAATAATAAAAAAAGTTTGATCAAATCTGGCGTGGTGGTGTGACCGCAGAGAATGGAGCCATGTGCCTTGCCAATGGAGGTTGGCGGGTAGTTTTCTTGGGGGAGAAAGGACTGGCTTGCTACCTCCCATCCCCAGCTTCTCTAGTGTCCTTCAAGCCTACTTTCATAGCCCTTTTTAATGCAGATCATGCATTGTAGGTTGAACTGCAGAAGAATGGGAATAAGCAACTTCTGGTTTCATGGTCTTTTCAAGATGATGATGTAGGTCAGTGATATGACAAACTGCATGAGATGGTACGTTCTCAGATTTTGTTAAGTAGGCTAGGGAATCTTCTACCTAACCTCAAATACAGTCATCACTTATATCAGCCTTCCCCAACCTGGGTACTTCCAGATGGTTTGTACTACAATATCTGTCTGCTTTAATGAGCATGGGCAGTATGGAAAGGTGATCAGAGCTGTAGTCTGGAAAAACTCAGGCTGATGAAGACCCTAATCACAGGAAAAGACATGTTCATCCTTTAAGAAATACATCTTTCTTTTTAGAAGTACTGCTTTTTAGAAAATGGGAAGTCAGGAGACAAAAGAAATGTTAACATTTTCACTTGCTAATGACCAGAATCTCCATGTTATTTTATCAATATGGCCTATGTAAATTAATTACATTTTTCTGTCCATAGAAACTTAATAAAAACAACATGGCAGAGGAAGCTGGGGATGAAAAAAATTCGGTGGCCAAGTTTGAGCTGGAGAGGGAAACTGAGCTCCGCTTTGAGGTTGAAGCCTCACAAACTGCCCAGCTAGAGCTTATGTCAGGCATGGCTGAGATTTTTGGAACTGAACTGACACGCAACAAGAAATTCACTTTTGATGCTGGTGCTAAAGTGGCTGTTTTCACTTGGCATGGCTGTTCTGTGCAGTTGACTGGTCGAACTGAAGTAGCCTATGTCTCTAAAGACACCCCCATGCTGCTGTACCTCAATACCCACACAGCCCTGGAGCAGATGAGGTGGCAGGCAGAGCGTGAAGATGAACGAGGACCTCGGGTCATGGTGGTAGGCCCCACAGATGTAGGGAAGTCGACTGTCTGCCGCCTTCTGTTGAATTATGCTGTGCGCCTAGGGCGCCGACCCACTTTTGTAGAATTGGATGTGGGCCAGGGCTTAATCTCCATCCCAGGCACCATGGGGGCACTCTATATTGAGCGACCTGCAGATGTGGAAGAAGGATTCTCAGTTCAGGCGCCTCTGGTCTATCATTTTGGATCCACAACACCTGGCACTAATATTAAACTTTATAACAAGGTAAGCAACATGTTTGGAGTATGTGTGGTATGGTGAGCCTTGACTGTCATCATCTCTGCAGTCATTTGGGTTAGGACTCTGGAACAGAATTCCAGAGTAGAATCAGGAAAGGGCTCCAAATGAAGCAGCGCTGGCTTAACACATTTCGAAGTAAATAGCATAATACTCAGCAAACTGAAGAGTCTCTGCTCGGTCAACCATTGCAAACAGTATAAAATCAATGAATTGCCTGGCCTCGTTGAGATAGCTCTATGTATTTATCTGAGATGGAACGATGAATGATAGGCACTGTTTCACTCATTATTAGTTGCTGGGCTCAACAGGAGAACACTATCACAGTCTTCTTTTCATGAAAACAGAGTAGATGCCTACCTTAGAGATATAATCTTTGGCCTTACCAAGTATGGAGTTACTCATGAACAGGAAATTATTGTTGAAGACAACAATTTAGATAATGTGGGTGGGAAAAGACTTCAGTTCCTATCTTGATAACATATTTAGTCCATTTGAGTTTTGTGAGCTGATTAGCAGAAACTTTATTTAACTATTAATTAAATTTGTGAGAGATGTGAAACTTGTCACAGGATCTCTGGAACTATATCTGAAATACTAAACTTGAGTTGGCATGGTTATTCAGGATTTTGTTCTCTAGTCAATGTGTTTTTCTTATAAATTTTGTCTAGTATTCAATTGCATTTCAACTGTGATTAATTTGGAGCTCATCTGTAGTTAATGTATTTGAAACTTTTGTGAACATGTGAAACTGTCTTATAATGCAACAGTCTATTAATCTATGTAGCCCATTTCTGCCTAATTGTGGCCTTGCTGATCTATTGCTAGTCAGTTCAGGCAGAAATTTGCTACATAGACTAATCATCTGTTGCAGTATAAGGTAGTTTCACATGTTCACAAAAGTTTCATCCTTTTAAAAAAGAGAGAGCATGGGCTACTAAGTGTATGTGAAATATCTTTAAACCTTTGGGGAAGAAGCTTCTGAAATAATCCAGCTTTTTTTCATAAGCGTTTTATCATTTTTCTGTGGTTTGCTGTTAATTATGTTGCTTCTGCCTCTTCCTCTGTACAGATCACATCTCGCTTGGCTGAAGTATTTAATCAGCGATGTGAGGTAAATCGACGTGCTTCAGTCAGTGGCTGTGTCATCAATACCTGTGGTTGGGTGAAGGGATCTGGGTACCAAGCACTTGTTCATGCTGCATCTGCCTTTGAGGTTGATGTGGTAGTAGTGCTAGACCAAGAGCGCCTCTACAATGAACTGAAGCGGGACTTGCCTCACTTTGTCCGGACAGTGCTGCTCCCCAAGTCAGGTGGAGTGGTGGAGCGCTCCAAGGACTTCCGGCGGGAGTTTAGAGATGATCGCATACGTGAATACTTCTATGGTTTCCGTGGATGCTTCTACCCACATGCCTTTGATGTCAAATTCTCCGATGTCAAGATATACAAGGTGGGAGCTCCCACCATCCCAGACTCATGCCTGCCCCTGGGCATGTCCCAAGAAGACAACCAACTCAAACTGGTGCCAGTGACACCTGGCCGTGACATGGTACACCACCTGCTTAGTGTTAGTACTGCTGATAGCCCCGATGAGAACATTGCTGAGACTAGTGTGGCTGGTTTCATTGTAGTCACTGGAGTGGACCTCGATCGCCAGGTCTTCACAGTGCTTTCACCAGCACCACGCCCGCTGCCCAAGAACTATCTGCTCATCATGGACATTCGTTTCATGGATCTCAAGTAAAGCAGCATTGACAGCAAATTGACTTCACTAAGTTACTGCTAGGTCCCTCATAAACAATGCCATTGCTCTCCTAAATACAAGAACATTTTTGTAAAGATGGCAAAAGATCTGAAGGAGTTACTAGAAGGGACAAGTATAGTTTGAACTACTGCATTTGAAATAATCTTTTCTGTTGTTTTTTTCAGCCATTGCAAAAAAAAAACCAATATTATTACAGAGATTTATAGATTTTGACATTAAAACAACTATAACAGACAAAAAAAGTCGGTTATTGAGCTAAAAATTCACATAAATTTTATATGTTATAGTTTCTTCTGTGAAACTGGGATTCAACCTAATGTTGCCTTTGACTTATCTGAAAATAACTTTGTTGTAGAGAGGGCAAAATATTTACTTATTTTTTTAAAACTCATTAAATTCAAAAATGTTATTTTTATGTTTCTACTTCTGTCAACTGGTACGAAAAGTCTCATTTTAGTATTAATGAAATATATCTATAGATAACAAAACAGGGCTGCACAAAGGACAGCTGTTCTGACAAAACTACAGAAATGTACATTCCATGAATTTTTTTTGTTTGTTTTGTTTTTTGTTTTTGAAAGAAGAGTGCTAGCAGAAAATTGGGCCCAATCTCTGAAACTGGAGGGAAATCAGCAAATTTTGTATCCTGAGAGTCTTTCTCTGTATAGAAAAATATGTTACAATGGAATGTGTATTTAAACAAAGTACTTTGGGCATACCATGAAAATCCAAAGCACATTAGAAAAGGCAATAATAATTTTAAAAAAAGTTGGAAACAGCAAGAAAAGAGGATGTAAGCTAGAGCAATAAATGTTCTCAGTCAACAGGCCTGAGAGGCCATCGGTTTGTTATTCTTACGTTCTGTCAAGTCATCTGTGACCCATAACAACTCTATGAATGAGAGATCTCCAAAATGTTGTCCTCAGCATATGGCTTCCTTTCTCACATGTGGTTTTCTGGTTTCCCTGTTACCTTCAACATTTCCCAGCAGTCATTCATTCAGTTTGTATCCTGCCACGAATTAATGTAAGACACTACTCGAGTATTGTAAGCCTAGGCTGTTTACAACAACTAAAACTATAATAAAACTCAATGATAAGAAATCAACATGAAAACATTAAAAGATATACAGATAGTTCAAAACAAAAGAAACATCATGCAAAAGTATTAACCAAAATAGTGTGGTACACAAAAAGAGCCTCCTCTAAGAGTGTGCTATTTTTGAATCAAAATTGGTCACACCCCGGGCAATTGCACCGGCTAATCTTTCTCACGCTAGGTCAGGTGAAAGGAACTATGGAATGAAATCGCCAAAAGGTAGACTCATTTTGGAAGTTTAAAGTTTGACCTAGACACTAAACAACAACAACCAAAATAGCAACATATAATGCTGTCTTTATATTGCAATGCAATTTACAGCATTGACTTTTCCAGAAAGTCTTGTCTTCTCATGATGTGCTCAAAGTAATACAGCCAGTCTATCTCATCATTTTTTCCCTTTAGAGATGATTCAGGCTTGATTTGCTTTAGTACCAACCTGCTTATCTTTCTATAAGTCCAGGATATCTGCAAAGCTCTCCTCCAGGCCCATATTTCAGATGATTCAATTTTTTCTCTATCAGCTTTCTTTACTATTCAGTTTACACATCTATACAGGGTGATCAAGAATAAAAGAATGTGAATGATATTGGACTTGGTCTTTGGTGACACATCCTTATACTTGATAATCTTTTAAAATTCCTTCATTGCTGCCCGTATGAGTCTCGGTCTTTTCTGATTTCTTGGCTGCAGTCTGCATTTGAGTTGATGATTGAATTAAGGTATGCAATTATTTTCACTATTTCAACTTCTTAATTGTCAATTCAAAAGTTGTGTAGTTTTTCTGTAGTCATGATTTTTTACATCTTAATGTTCAGATGCAGTCCTACTTTGGCACTTTCTTCTTCCACCTTCCCTACAAGTCATTTTAACTCATTGCTACTTTTTACCAGTAAGATAGTGTTGCCTGCATGTCTTAAGTTATTGATGTTTCTTCCACCAATTTTTATTCTTCCATCATCTGAACCTAGTCTGACATTCTGTATGACACATTCTGCATATAGATTGAACAGATAAAAGGGAATGTCTCCTTGTCTGGCACCCTTGCCTAATAGGATACCATTCTGTTTCTCCATATTCTTCCTAACTATAGCTTCTTGACTGCAATATAGGTTATGCATCAGGTCAATCAAGTGCTGAGGCACACCTATTTCTTTCAGAACAAGCCATAGTTTCTCATGATCCACACAGTCAAACATTTGCTGTAGTCTATAAAACATAAATGGATCTGCTTTGAATTTATTTGGTGCATTCAAATATCCAGTGGATATTTGTAATATGATCTCCAGTGCCTCTTCATTTTTGAACTTCTGCTTGAATATCACACATTTCTTATTCCTTATAAATTAAAGGTATTGCAACACCTTGAGTATCACTTGCTTACATGGGAAATTAAATCTGTAGTCCTACAGCTACTTCACTCCTTAGCATCTCCTTTTTTGAGGATTGAAATGTATATTGAACACTTCCAGTCTGGGCTATTGTTTTGTTTTCCATATTTGTTGGCATATTCTTGTTAGAATTTTAACAGGTTCGGTTTCTGTGGCTTGAAATATAATAGTTCCTTTGGTATCCTCATCTCTCCTTGGTGATCTATTTTCCCCATTGCTTTTGGAGCAGCTTTCACTTCACTTTCTAGAACTGCAGGATCTTCATAAAGTTCCTCTTCAAAGGAGTCTGTCATCCTTTTATTTCTTCTGTATAGGCCTTCAGCATATTGTTTCTATATTTTCTCCTGGTCAGAGAGGATGCTTCCCTATTGGTTAGTCATTTAGCATTCCTTGGATCTGGAAGATTCCTCTTGCCCCCCCCCACTTTTTTTTTTTTTGGTCTTCTCCTCCTCTTCCTCTTTTACCCCATCTGGTGTCCGCCATTCTCCGTAGTCCGCCCAGATCTACATCCACTGTGTGAATGATATTATCTAGCCATCTCATCCTCTGCTGCCTCCTTCTCCTTTTGCCTTCAATCTTTCACAGCATTAGGGCCATCTCCAGTGAGTCCTCTCTTCTCGTTTAGTGGCCAAAGTACTTAAACTTCAGCCTCAGTATTTGTTCTTTCAGGGAGCAGTAAGGGCTGGTTTCCATTAGGATCAACCTACTTAAAAGGACAGAGTATAATTGGGCTTTTTGATAGTCCTAAAGAAGTAAAATAATCTTTAGTTTTTATTAGATCTCAGATGAATTAATTGTCACTGCAGAAGTACAGCTGCTTTTTCATCTTTCACTGATCTTTCTGAGATAGGGAGACCAGGGCCATTTTTTTAACCTTATAGAAGTCCTACTACACATCCCAATCAGATCTGGTAATGACAAATTCCTTTGAAATATTTATAAGATCATTTCTAATGCCCTTCTTTTTACCCCCTTATCTTATGCCAGGGTTTTCATCATCCTGGCAGGCCCAGTGGTTCTTTTAAAGATCGTGAATGCCTATCCATGTAGAGACAACTTTCTAGTCTACTTTTATTTTTATAATAAATGTTATAAAGACACTTCCAGTTTTGTCACTAACTCAGAGACACACATCTGGTTAGCATCTCAGACCTTGTACTATCTGGGAATGGTTTTAATGCAAGGACAGAAAAGATCTTCATTTTGCCAAACTGTCAAGCCTCCATGAAAGGCTTGTAAAGCTAGGTTATTTAGAACCCTAGCTTTAAGAAAAAGGTGAGGTACAGTATATATAAAATACATTTAAGGTGACAGAAGATTGAGGATATCAGGTACCAAACTCTGAATCTAGAACTACCATTTTTTTTTTCAGAGGAGATCCAGTATTTGAAAAACCCCAGTGAATCTGAATTGGACTAGAACTATCCTCCTCTGCAAAGGAAATTAGAGTTTCAGGACAAGAGCTTGGATTTAAAGATATTCCTTGGATACCTTGGTTGTTATTCAGCATGGAGTCCACACATTGGTAGACATCTCCACGACGACATTCTGCACGTGCAAATGGACCTGGGAAATCAAGTCCATCAGTGTGCAGTTTTTTAGCCATTTGGATATCACATAACCTGCTGGCTAGGTGGACCATGACGTGTGCCCTTCACTTTCACCTTGCCCAAGGTATACGACTGAGGACGCTTTGGTGAGTCTTAGTCCCAGCCTAACATCATTGACAAGTGATGGGCATCACTGCCTAGTTAGACCACTCAAGATATAGTGGCAATAATTAAACTGAAACATAGATATATATAAAAAGCAGTGTGTGAATAGATTTTCATACACTTTCTGTTTACCCAAGCTCCCATGTTCCCTACTGAGGTTGTAAAACCGCAGGCAGGATGAAGGCCTGCTGCTGAAAGTTTGCACTCTGCAGTTTGTTCTAAGGCAAACAGGGAAGGTAAATATCCTGGTGAAGCAAATGGAAGAAGACAAGGCTTCTATGCACTGCAGGGTGCTTCTCCAGCAGGGAGGGCACAGCCAGCAGCTGCTGTTAGGAGCTGGAGCCTTTAAAAAAACTTTTCATCTGAAAGCAACGTTTATAATAATTGTTTGTTAAATGGTAGGTTCCCTGGCAGCCTGCATTTGTGGTGATTATGGTTGGTGGAGGTAGGCTCTGCAGAGTTCAGCAGCCTCCAGGCACAACTAGAATCCAGCAGCACGAAGATGAGTCTTAGAAGACAAAGAGGAATTTCTATTATGTTTTGTTACAAACAACAAAGAATGTTGTAGCACCCTGAACACAACATTTTATCTGGCATGTAAGATTTTGGGGGGATTATAGACCACGAGATGCAAGTGGGTACTGCAAAAAGCCGCCTGATAGCACCATCAAGAACTCTACATCAGAGATTTCCAACCTTTTTATGTTGTGGACCTGACCATGCCCCCCACCCCCACCCCGGACAGCTGAGTGGGCTGAACCACCCACCCCAGAAACAGAAGCTAGTGCATTTATGGCTGTTGTAAATGCACCCAATTAGGTGTTTACGACAGCCATGGGCGCATTCACACATACACAGGTGTGTTTTATAAGGTTTCCCTTGCTCGAAAGCCAGTCGTATCCAACTCTAGGGTGCAGTGCTCATCTCTGTTTCTAAGCCGAAGAGCCAGCGCTGTCTGCTTCTGCAGACATTTCCGTGGTCATGTGGCAGGCATGACTAGACACCGGAGCGCACGGAACGCTGTTACCTTCCCACCGAAGTGGTCCCTATTTATCTACTTGCAATTTCTTGCTTTCGAACTGCTAGGTTGGCAGGAGCTGGGATGAAGAAGGGAGCTCATTTCCATCCTGCAGTACTCGGGAATCGAACTGCTGACCTTCCGCTTCCCAGTCAGCGTCTTAGTTTTATAGCTGACATAAATATGTCCACTTCCACTTCTGGGTGTGGTGGCACAAGCCACATAAAATGGTGCTGTGGGCTTGGTCCAGCTCACAGGCCATAAGTTGGAAATCCCTGCTCTACATTGACTTTTAACATCAGCACAGCAGCAGTACAAATTGAAGGAACCTCTAACTCCTAAGTAATATTTCTAATTGACTTTGATTTGGCTACTATTGGCGCACCTAGTGGGTAAACCAAATTTGTTCCTCAATTCCCTAATGGAGGGCTCTGGGTTTTTCTTCTTGCCTTCCTCTGGCTACAAAAGAAGCGACAGCTTTCCCCCCCCCCCCCAAAAAAAAGGGCATCTGTGGGAAGGTAATATGCAGATACCTGGTTTCCTGTGTTTGTTGAATGGGGGGTGGGGTGGGGATAAAACGATACAAACTGCTGTTTTTTCACAACACCTCTTAGAAAGAGAACCTGGCCCAATATTTAGCCATGAACTTTTTTTTTTTTTTAAATTTTCAAAAATTTATTTCTCGATACACGTCCAATAATTAAAAAAACAAGAGATAACAAACAGAACAATATAAGAAAATAAAAGACAAAATACACAGTAATATAAATAAGCAAAGAAAGAGAGAACAGGAAAAAAAAAGAAACAGAACAAAATATCACCACGTGCTATATACAATGCTACGGAGACAGAATTTCCCCTTTTATCTATTATCATCTCAAAAATGCAATGTAATCTGGCACCGGCAGTTGCCCATGACCATTAATCAAGGTATAATCTATCAAACATTTCCAAATTTCCTGAAATTTGCTTTCTTTAATTAACCCTTTTCTTAAATTTAACTCCCAGGTGAGCTTATCATTCAGCGCAGTATTCCACAACTCCTTATACCAATCCTCTATTTTTGGGGTAACATCACATTTCCAATATCGCGCTATACACTGTCTAGCACTGGATAACATAATTGCTAATAATTCCCTTTTTTGTTGCTCTACCACCTCCACATCTGTTAACAAAATTAAAATTACATCCAATTTCATTCTTACATCTAGAATTCTCCCAATTTCGTGTTCCACCTTCAACCAGAATGACTTCGTCTCTTTACACCCCCACCACATATGCTCATATGTTCCAATTTCCCCCTTACACCTCCAACAAAATTTCGACTTTGTATTGTCAATTTGGTATAGTCGTACCGGAGTCAAGTACCACTTCCACAATAATTTATAATTGTGCTCTTTTATTCTTACAGACAAAGACCTCATTATTCTCCTTTTCCATTTAGCATTCCACTGCTCGTCTGTAATTATGATATTCAAATCTAGCTCCCATGTTTCTTTTAAAGCTTTCTGATGCTGATCTGAGTCATCTAAAACCTTATATATTTTGCTTACTAACCCCTTAACTTTTACCTGCCCACTTTTTAGACTAAGTACCAACTCTTCAAATTTCGTCCGCTCCCTATCCAAGCTCATTTCATCTAAATATCTTTTATTCCAACTGTCAATAGACATCAATTGAAGCCAATTCAATTTAAGTTGTCTACCTATATCTAACTTTCTTTCCTTGTCTCTACATGCTGTTATGCCATGAACTTTTGGGACTTTCATTTATAGTTTTCCTATCCTATCCATAAGAAAGTGATGCATGACTGAAGAAGTGATCTTGAATCATGAAAGCTTGCGCAATGTTTGATTTTTAAATGATCCAATAAAGGTATCGCCTTCCTCCTGCATTTATCAAATAATTCTTGTTTGGTCTTTGCTCCAATGGACTAATGTGACTATTTCCCATCTCCCCATCCCCTGTATTGGAGGTTTTTAACCATGAAGTAATCCTAATGAATGAACCTTTTGTTTTCTACATGCCTACTTCTCCCATGTTGCAACTTGCTATACAAGCTGTAGGCTTTTATGATGAATCTGATTATACAGTACTGTTGAGGATGAGAAACAATGTATGAATTGCTGGTCACATATTCAGTATGAAAACATTTGTTAATTTACTTTATGACTTGAGCTGAATTAATTATTGTAACATTTGAAGCTAAACTGGAACTAGGTCAGTGGTGGGCTCCAAAAAGGGGGAAAGCCCTGCGTTGCACCTGAATTAGGGCTACAGTAAAACCCCTACTTATGCAAAAAGTCCATTCCGTAGGCTTTTGCTTAAATCGGTTTTTATCTAACTTGAAGCAAACCCATATGAAAAATTATTTTTTACAGAACTCGAAGCAAACCCATAGGAAAAATGCAATTTTATGTAAATCAAAGCAAACCCATAGGAAATGAATTTTTACATAACTCGAAGCAAACCCATAGGAAAAACAATCTTTATGTAACACAAAGCAAACCCATAGGAAATTGTGTAAATTGGGACATGGTTTTAGCACAAAATCATCATGTAAGTCGAATTTTATGTAACTCGAGGCATACGTAAGTCTGGGTTTTACTGTACAGTACTTTATTTCAAAACTAGGATAGGCGGGGCCAGCCAGAATTTTTGCTACCAGTTCTGGCGAACTGGGGCAAGCCTGCTGAATCTCACCACTGCAGATGAGGTGTTCTAGTAATCTCATCTCTTTAATGACTTGCCAGATTTTATTGTGGTCCACACAATCAAAGGCCTTGGTGTAGTCAATTAAACAAAAGTAGACTTCTTTCTGGTACTCCTTTGTTTTCTCCATGATCCAGCAAATGTTGGCAATTTGGTTTCTAGTTCCTCTACCTCTTCGGAACCCATCTGGAAGTTCTCGATCCACATCCTACCGAAGACTAGCCTATATTATCTTGAGCATGACCTTGCTAGCATGTGAAATGAGCGCAATTGTTCGATAGTTTGAACATTCTTTAGCATTGCCCTTCTTTGTGATTGGAACGTATACTGACCTTTTCCAATCCTGTGGCCACTGCTGTTTTCCAAATCTGCTGGCATATAGAGTGCAACCCTTTAATTGCATCATCTTTTAAGGCTTTGAATATTTCAACTGGAATACCATCATCTCCATTAGCTTTGTTGTTGGCAATGCTTTCTAGAGCCCTCTTGACTTCACACTCCAGAATGTCGGGTTCAAAGTCAACGTTCTCAACACTGTGGTTATCAGGGACATAGATGTTTCTATGACTTTCCAATTACAGTACCATGTTTATGCCCCTCACACATCAAACCCTAAAAACTTTATAGCATCTTACCCTTCTGTCTTCCATCATCTTCAGTCAATTTTTCTGACCTGCACTTTAGATATTCAGATAACTTTTATTCAGAGCAGAAACAGAAATAGAATTCAAAGTGCTTCAAATGCATGCAGCCAGATGAAAAGAGCATACTTCATAATACATAGGTAGATTATGACCACACTTATTTGACATAAAGTGGCTCTTTGCACAATAAATTTGACTATAGTAAAACCAAGAACAATCTGAAAGATTATTTCAAGTTTTAAGACTCTATAAACAAGAGTATGTCATGAGTTACAATATTTCTTTCAAGCATCCATATGAATATTTTTGGCAATATTTAGCTGATATGAAGGTGTACCTATAGAACAGAGGTTCCCAACCTTTTCATGCTGCGGGCTGGACCACACACCTCGGACAGCTGAGCGGCGCCGGTCACGTGGCTCTTCCCACCATAAATGCTGCCATAAAATTCATCAGTGGCTGTCATAAACGCATTTACAACAGCCGCAGGTGCATTTAAGACAGCGTTTATGGCAGGCATGGGCGCGTTTACACATGCACATTTTATGGCTGTCATAAATGTGTCTGCTTCTGGTAGTGGTGAGGGTGGCAGCGGGGAACATGAAATGGTGCCGTGGGCCAGGTCCAGCCCATGAACCGTAGATTGGCCATCCCGGCTATAGAAGGTCAAGATCTCTCTTACTTGAAAGCCACTCATGTCTGACTCTAGAGGGCAGTGCTCATCTCCATTTACATCCAAAGAGCCAGTGCTGTCTGCGTCTGCAGATGTTTCCGAGAGCATGTGGCGGGCATGACTAGACACCAGAGCACATGGAACGCTGTTACCTTTCCCACCGAAATCGTACCTATTTGTCTACTTGCAATTTCTTGCTTTCAACCTGCTAGGTTGGCAGGAGCTGGTACTGAGACGAGAGCTCACTCCATCGTGCAGCACTTGGGTCTCGAACTGCTGACCACAGTGTCGTCAAGCTCAGTGTCTTAACCACTAACCCACCACTAATACCGTATTTAAATATGTATAAAAGAAACCACAAAAAGATGTATCAGAGGCATACATTATAATAACATAACATTTTTAAATGGCAAAACTATTCACTATTAAATCCGCAGCTCTGTTGCTTTATGGTACTAACACTGAAGACTGACAAGTGGGTGGAGAAAGCATATCCAGGTATTTTGTTGTTGTTGTTGTTCAGTCACACAGTCAATTCCAACCCTTTGCGACCCTATGGACCATTTTCCTCCAGGCACCTCTGTCCTCCACCATCCCCCTCAACCCGCCCAGCTCTGTGCCCATTGCGTCCACAATGCCATCTATCCATCTCATCTTTGGACATCCCCTTCTTCTCTTGCCCTCCACCTTTCCCAGCATCAAGGCCTTCTCAAGTGAGTCCTCCCTTCTCATTTGATGTCCAAAGTACTGCAGCTTCACCTTCACTATTTGTCAGGGTTGATTTCCTCCAGTATTGACCTGTTTGTTCTCTTTCCTGTCCAGGGGACTCTCAGGACTCTCCTCCAACACCACATCTCAAAGGCATCTATTCTTCTGCGCTCAGCCTTCCTAATGGTACAGCTCTCACACCCATACATTACCACTGGGAATACCATTGCTTTGATAATCCTGATAATACAAACAGCGTTCCGCGCGCTCCGGTGTCTAGTCATGCCTGCCACATGTCCACGGAAACGTCCGCAGCAGCAGACAGCGCTGGCTCTTCGGCTTTGAAACAGAGATGAGCACTGCACCCTAGAGTCGGATACGACTGGCTTTCGAGCAAGGGAAACCCATATCTAGGTATATATGTTTAAGAAAAATGAAAAAGTAAAGAAACGACCCCCGCCTAAAATAAGAGGGACGACGCCTGCCCGATCGACCCTTCTGCGCATGCCCGAGCGCCCATCCCAGTTTCTAAGTCTCCCTGACCCCGACTACTAAATCCTTTCAAAACGACGAGGCCCACCGGCCATGCCGAACGCTGTTGCTATTGGCCCCGCGCTCCTTTCCCTCCAGCCACGATTGGCTGATACGAATCTCCGCCCCCGTTTCCGCGGGCGAATCATGTCTCTCTATTTTTAGCCTCTCACTCCCTTCCTGCGCATGACCGCCGGCCGCCGGGAGTGCGAGAGGAGGAGGAGGAGGCGTGGAGGCGAGCACGCGCGCCAAAGGACCAGTGAGCGTGCGCGCTCTGGCGAGCGGCGACCCGACCAACCGGCGAGCCCCGTCGCGAGCCAGGACGGCTTGGGGGGTGGGGGGACGCGCGTGCGCGCCTGGCTTTCCCCTACTAGCCCTGCTGCTGCTGCTGGGGCCGAGCGACAACACTGACCCCGTGTAGCTGTGCCTTCCTCCTGGCGGCGGAGAGGAAGCGGTGTGTGTGGGCAGGTGAGTGACAGGCGGGTCAAAGGTTAAAACGGGCGACGGCTCAGTCCCACCTCAGGGGCGAGGCCGGCTCTGAGAGGGAATTCGCCCGGCCAGGCGTGGGAAGCTCTCTGGGCCTAACCGACTCCCGTGGTAAGAAAGAGAAAGAATTAAAGCGGGCGGTGGGGAGGGAAAGGGCCGCGGCTCGCTCTCGCTCTCTCTCGCTTTTCGGCCCTAGTGGGTCTCCTTCTTCTTCACCTTGTTTCGTGGTGCGTAACTTCTCTCTCACCTCCTACCCCCCTGTGGGCGCTTCTCGTATATGTGGCACCGACGACCTCTGCTCCGCTTTCCCTGCTGCTGCCTCTGGGCGACCACCTGAACCGGAGTCCCGACACTGGCTGATAACGACGGTTCCTTCTTTCAGCTACAAAAGTCTCCTTTCAGTTGGCAGTAATGGGTAGCCCTCTCTGGTCGTCCTCGTGAATATACAAGCCAGACCCCCACCTTCACCCTAAACTTTACTACACCTCTCCACCCTGTTGGTTCCATAGAACAAGAGCTGCTTGACAAGTAGGTGACCCATATGAGACTACTGTGGGAAATATTAGAGAGTAAACAAAGCAAAAAGACAAAACAATGTTGTGCCACCTTGAAGACTAATTGCTGTATTTTGTCTTTTTTTATTACTCTCTGATATGCTTGGACAGACTCCGCTTCAAAAAAAAATTTCTGCTGTTGAAAAGGAGCTTGTGCATACCTGTCAAGTTTCGGGAAATTTCTGTCAAACCCACCCACCCACGTATTTTATACTCTTTCCTGCCATCATCCCATATTAGTTAGACGAGTTAGACTGGAGGCCAGCACAGGATAAGCATAGCTGTCCAGTTTCCCGTTTTGGTCAGGAAATTTCCCTTATTTGACAGAAATTTCCCGAAACTTGACAGGTATGAGCTTGTGTCTACTGTTAGATCTGCATAGGTAGCCGTGGATCAGGCCTGACGGTGTTTGGTGGGATAGAAACTAATTTGAACAATGTAGGAAACACATGTTTTGACTTAATCTATGCTTGGTGTGTGACCACTGTTCATTTATGAAATGAATGAGAACATTACTTGTATTTATTGATAATACTTCTCTCTAAGTCCTTTGAAGCATGTGATTGAAATGCAGAGATATATTGTACCAATGGATAAATAGAGGAGGATGACATGAGAAGTGGGAACATTTCACTAATGCTAGTGAAAAATTATTTGCTTTTCCTCTCCCCTGTGGTGGTTTTTGTTTTGTTTTGTTACTCTTGTCATCTTTTGAAGTGGTAAACCTGCAGGCAGACTGCCTTGCTAATGTTGATTTATATGTGAGCTGTTTCCTGAACTTCAGGCTGAAGACTGTAATATTTAAAATAATAAAATTAATACTTTCATTAGTTGGTACTTTTGGGGTCAGTCTCACAAACTATGTTTGGCCTTTGTCTTGCATACATCCCTATTTCTGTATGGGTCTGTATGAAGAAAAGTTGAAGATCACTATTTGCTACTCTGGTTGGCTTAAAAAATATCTGCTTTTCTAATTGTTCTTTCATAGCACTAAGCATCCTGATATACAAACAGTGAAAAACACATTTGCTGAAAAGTGTTGTAAAGATTTCCCAGAGTTTTATACTCTGCTTGTCAAAATTGTAAATAGTCATTTGGTGCCTAGAAGGTCGCCTTAGTAATGGATGGAACAGACCCCCCTCTAGTGATATTTGCTTGACTAAAAAACAAAGAATGAAAGTATATGTGTATTTCACTTTCTGAACTTTGAGAATAGAACAGCAGGCAGGAATGCACAATTCTCATAAATTAATAGCTTGTTAGAGATTTTAAGCCAAAAGTCGTATAAATTAAGTGTTGCCAAGTTGCATCTGATTTATAGCAACCCTAATAGATTTTCAGGAAAAGTAGTTTTACCATTGCCACTCACCCCACTTCAGGAATTTCCATGGCCAAGCCAGGATTCAGGCTCAGGTCCCTGAGTCCTAGTCTGTCACACTACCCACTACATCATACTGGGTACTGCTGAAACCCTACTTAAGTAAAATAGCTTAGAGAAAATGATAAACTCATAGCATTTTAATACAGTTCCAGTTCTATTTGTTTTTTCTCAGTGATTTAATCTAACGTCTGAATTCCTCTTAATCACTCAGTAGGGCATACTTTCTGTACTGCTACACATTCCCTTGCTAACTATTCTTCTCCACTTCACAGTATGCTCTATTACTGCTTTCTTTCTGTTCTCATAGTACAGATGCTTTTTGACCTGTATTGCAATTTTAGGTTCCTCTTTTCTGTTTTCATACTTCAGGGGCTTTTCTCCCCAACCTGGTGTGCTACCTTTTATACCATGTCTGCCCTCTTTGTTGCTTTTTTAAAGCCATATGTGTCAATTTCCACCTCATACTGCTATATCACTCTCTTCCTTCATGTTTTGTTCTTTTCCTATCTTTACTAATACTTGCTGAGCCATCTCAAGTTTACAACAATCAACACATTGTGGAAATAAACCCCAGGTATTGGTGGACTATATAGCATCATGGGCTGATTACAACACCATAAAAGATTATTATTATTTTCTCTTATCCATGCTCTGGTAACATTAGGGTGAGAGTGCCTTAGAAATGAGCATCAGTGGCAAATGCTGCTATGAAGCACTTGAGTGAGACCATTTGATAACAACTTACCTTGTCAGTGCTGAAAGCACATGTCTTGTCCTATTTTCGAGCAGAATTCTAAGTATTCAGGCCTTTCATTTTAGTATATGTATGACTTAGGACTCAGGCCCCTGAAGGAGTGCTTGAAACCATACTATAGTATACCTCCTTGTCCTGTGAGATTGGCTTTGGAGGATCTGCTTAGGTGTCC
Source organism: Bradypodion pumilum (assembly GCA_035047305.1). Classification (NCBI taxonomy): domain Eukaryota; kingdom Metazoa; phylum Chordata; class Lepidosauria; order Squamata; family Chamaeleonidae; genus Bradypodion; species Bradypodion pumilum. The sequence continues at coordinate 374,595,646 of JAWDJD010000001.1, forward strand.
CAACTATCCATGTTATGTTGCTGGAAACCAGAAGAATTATCCAAAGGCCTTCATAATGTTGTTTATTTTAATTTTATTTTGGCGTTATAATTCTCCTAGGCTTTGAAGTATAATACAGTACTTAGGAGTACTTTTTTTTTAAAAAAAGAAGAAGATATAGGTTTTATCTAACTGAAATGCATTCCTTCTTGAATTGTTGAATTTGGGACATGTTTGGTTTCGGGATGATGAATGCAAGTCTGATGACCAGGTTCCAAAGTAGGCATGGCATCACGCAGTTCCCAAGGTACCTTATGCTTGTCAGAGTCAGGCAGATTTCTTGGAATGTGTTCTGAAATTCCCCTTGTGTTGTTTAGGAAATGAGCTGGATATGGAAGCCCCAAACATTCTGGGAGCAATTTTACCATTTTTGTGCCATTTCCCTCAAATCTTGAAGCATCTTTACTTGCTCCAATTAAAAATAAAATAAAATGTTGTTTGTACACTAACAAGGTACAAGGGGATTTTTTCAGTTAAAAAGCCTTGAGGTTTTAGTTAACCTCACTTTTTAGTTAACAGAAACACAATGAAGCAACATTTACACAAAGGTAATAAAACAATAATCAAAATAAAAATCACCCTCCTGATTTATGTCCCTCTCATTGAGCTCAGGGACTGCAATGGCTCAAGTGGCTAAGATGCTAACTAGAAAGCGGCAGGTCAGCAGTTCGATACCCAAATACTGCAGGACGGAATGAGCTCCCGTCTTTGTTCCAGCTCCTGCCAACCTAGCAGTTTGAAAGCAAGAAATTGCAAGTAGATCAATAGGGACCACTTCAGTGGGAAGGTAAACAGCATTCCATGTGCTCCGATGTCTAGTCATGCCTGCCACATGACCACGGAAACGTCTGCAGAAGCAGACAGCGCTGGCTCTTCGGCTTTGAAACAGAGATGAACACTGAACCCTAGAGTCGGATATGACTGGCTTTCTAGCAGGGGTGACCCATTGAGCTCATCTCACATTAGAGTGTAGCCCTTGGGCTGCTGGAAAATCTGAGGAAGGTCCTTTGGCTCTGCTCTGATCACTGACTCTGTTCTTGAGTGGGGAATGAATGATTGTGCAAAGTAGCAGTTGCTAAGAACAGTGTTTGTCTACTTGTGATACTGATGTGAAGGGAAGAAGCATTGGATTAGAGTGGAAACTGTATAGAGTTAAAGTATTACAGTAGTAGCTTCTTTGAAAAGAGCATAGTAAGAAGTCTTGCTGTTCCTTAAAGACAATTATTTATAGTGTGACCTCAAAAGTAAATTCTAGTTCATGAACGTTTGTCTAAAAATGAGTTTTGTTGAGCTAGTATTCTATTGAACTTGTATTGAAGGAAAAGATCTGCTAACGATAATGTGGGATTGTGCCATTGCACCAAGATATCTAAGAATGCACCAGTTGACAACAGATTTTTTTTTCCATGGATATCACCACTCACACAACAGCAGTTGGCACACTCTTGTTTACTATACTGATGGGCTTTCTACTCAGTAGAGCAGGGGTGGCCAACTTTTTTGCACTGTGGGCCAGACCATACTCCCTCAGACAGCTAAGTGGGCCGGAAGCATCGTTCCTCCCGCCGATGGTGGCGGGTGCATTCATGGCACGTCTTTGGCTGTTTTCACCACTTCTGCCGCTTCCCGTGGCAGCGGGAGCAAGGGTAACACATTGTTGGCTGTTTTCGGCACGCTTCCGGCTGTTTTTGGCATCCTTCTGGCACGTTTTCGGTGCTTCCGGCAGCGGTGCCGGGGTCCTTACTGTGGCCTGGATTAATTGGCGCCATGGACCAATTCTGGCCCATGGGCTGTAGGTTGGCCACCCCTACAATAGAGACTCAATAGAATATTGTACAGAGATTTTAAAGTTCTACAAAATTATGTTGGTTTGGTGCAGTAGATTGAAACAACTACACCTCTAGATATGATAAATTGCAACTATGTTACACTCTTATAATGCTAAGGAATAGGAACAGTAACAGGGAATTAAGGAAATTGAGAAGGAAAAAATAAACAGGACCCAGATAATGTACTACAAGTGTACTTGAGCTCATATAGGAATCCTTCTCCTTACTTCCTACTCTGTATGTTCTTCTGAAGCAGATTTTCATCATATTTTGTTCTTTTGGCAGGTGAACAACCTTGCATACAATCCATGAATTTAGGAGCTAACTTTTCCACAAGTAATATTTGGCAATTGACTTTAGTAGAGTGGAAGATTCTAGAAATAAGGCCTGAGGAATGCTATTAGTATCAGGATAAGGAGAATTACGAAACAGATTCTTAAAAGTGGGGCTCAGTATGACCTGGAAATTAGGGAGAAGAACATTGATTAATAGACATTGGATCAGAAACAAAATTAAGAGGTAAAGTGTAAGTTGACTTATATCTCTAGAAACAGACTTATGAATTTTCTTATGCAAAACAACAGGATTTCAGCCAGGGTGTACTTCTGGAAAAAAAATTGTGTTGCTTTGTGTCGGATTGTGCTTTTGGTGCTGAGCGAAAGTTCTTTGTTTTAAAATTATAATTTTCTTATATTTAACAGTTACATGGCAGAGAGGTACATAAAGGTATCTCCAGGCTGGGCGTAGCGGTACTTATTGAACTTAGCTACTGCAAATTGCTTTTGTTCATTTAAAAAAAAAAACAATGCATCAAAATCCATATATCTCTTCAAAAGAAATGACATGAAAATAGTGATGTATTTTTTTAAATGGAATGGAGAAGAAATGAAACTTGCATGTTAATCCACCTTGAGTTGAGAATTTGTTAATTTCATATGTGAGAAGAATAACTATGGGAAATGTGGGGGTAGCTAGAGAAGTTTTCTCTTTTTAATTTTTAGCAGGAATAAAGATAAGAGGGAAGAAGATCAGATAGGAGAATAAAAAGGTGTCAGTTAGATTTGATAAGGCATTATATTTGAAATGGAAATACCAGTGAAAAACACCTGAAGCTCTGCTCATGCTATATCTGCCCTTTCTGTCTTGTGTAGAAAGCTCTTGGTGGGGTTTCCTCATGAGAAAGCAGGGACCCTGATTACATTAAGGTTTTCTGCTTATCAAACATGTATAAAAAACACTTTAAAGTTTCTGCATTGTAGTCAGTGCCAGTGTACATGGGGACACTAGGAATGGAGCTAGTTATGCACCTAGCGAGCTTTGCTGTTCCTACTTCAGTTGTAATGACTCGAGCATATTACAGAACATTAAAATCAGAGCATCAAGGAACTGTATCTAGACTTGATATAAACTTTTTTTAAAGTTCAGTAATAAGTTGTTAGGTGCCGCCGAGTTGTCTCTGACTTATAGCAACCTTATAAATGAGAGATCTCCAAAATGTACTATCTCCAATAGCCCTACTCAACTCCTGCAAGTTATAATTTGTGGCTTCCCTTCTTAGAGAATCAGTCCATCTTGCTTTGGCCTTCCTCGCTTCCTGCTATCTTCCACCTTTCCTAACATTGTTGTCCTTTTCAGAGTCTTGTATTATCATGATATGCCCAAAGTAGGACAGTTTTAGTTTCATCATTTTTGCCTCCAGAGACAGTTCAGGCTTGACTTGCTCTAGGACCCACTAGTTTGTATTTTTGGCAGTCCAGGGTATCTGCAAAGCTCTCCTCCAACATGACTTTGAAACGAACCAATTCTTTTCCTAGCAGCTTTCTTTACTGTTCTGCTTTTACATCTGTACATGGCATTTAGGAATACAATAAAGTACTGTGGATGGTCTTGGTCTCCAGTGATATGTCCTTATACCTGATTATCTTTTCTAATTCTTTTGTTCTGCCATTCTGAATCTCAGTCCTCTGATTTTCTCAACTGTGGTCAAAATTTGGATTAATGAGTGAACCAAGATACTGTATACAAAAATTTCACTATTTCAATTTCTTCATTGTCAGCTTTAAAGTAGAGTCATTTTCTATAGTCATGATTCTTGATGTTCAACTGTAGCCCTTCTTTGGCACTTTCTTCTTTCACTTTCATTAAAAGACATTGCAAGTTATTGCTGTTTCCTTCCAGTAAGATGTTCTTTTCTACATATGTTAAGTTATTGATTTTTTTGGAATAGTAGCCATGATAGTCTGTGTTTCAGGCATATCAGAGAATAAACAAAAATTCTGTAGCACTTTAAAGACTGTTATATTTCAGTGTGAGCTTTCGTGGATCAAGTCCACTTCATCAGATGTGAAAAGCTCAGATAGAAATCTAACAGTTAGTCTTTAAAGTGCTGCAGCATTTTTGTTTTGTTTATTCTCTGATATGTCTTAAATTATTGGTGTTTCCTCCACCAATTTTCATTCCTCCACATGAATCTAGTCTAGCTTTCCGTAGATATATATATGTACCTTATTCCCATCACCTTTTGCTTTTCAATTGTTCTTCACAATTTAAAATATTACTTCCAACTTCCATTTCTCATTTCCCCCCTCTTGACTACAGGAACTGTCTTTTTTGCATTCCTCCTTTATATTGTCCCTGGTTTACCCATAGAGTTTGTTAACTTCATGAAGCCTACATCAGATTTAAAGCTGCGTATCTTGCATATCCATCAATGCATGTACAGTGCATACACACATCTCTAGTTTGTCCATGTATATATTCGGTATCTGGCTATAGAACCAAAGATTGGGGGTTCAGTTACCACAGTGGCTCTTGGGAGAGGATCCAGCCGATGTGGCTATGGGCAAGCTGCACAATCCCAGGGCACCCTTGGAAAAAGGGAATAATAAATCATTTCAATATATTCTGTGTCTAGAAAACTATGGAAAGTCTTGCCATAAGTCAGAATTGACTTGATGGCACGCAATTTATTATGAAATAACCCAGTACTCCATCAACTGGGGACCGGATTATGCCCCTCAGACTGTTGATGGGCCAGACTGGTGTCCCCCACCATCCTTCCCCCCCCCCCCTTGCGGCCACGGCGGGAGGACACCAGTCTGGTTCCCCAACACTCCCAACACCACTGCTGCCGCCAACACTCCCCCCATGCCACCAGTCTGGCCTGCAAACACTCCCCCCGCATGCTGCCACTGCTTCCCTGCTTACTGGCCTGCTGTAGGTGAAGGAGGGGGTCTTTGCTGTGCTCAACCAGAACGGCACCCAGAAAAGACACAGGTGGCCTTGTGCGTGTTCTGCTTCCGATGTCAGCACCGCCATCCTTTCCCCCTCTGCCTGGCTTGGCGTGTCCTTAACACCGATTCGTAGCCCTGCTATGGAGCAGCATTAAGGACACGCCAATCCTGGCAGAAGATATAAGGATGGTAGCGATGGGAGTAAGGGTGTGGGCCGGATGGAAGAGTACCATGGGCTGGATCTGGCCCACGGCATGTAGGTTGTGAACCCCTGCTTTATTTTCTCAAGTTTAGCATGACTATTGTAACTTTAATTCTTACCATCTTTCCTTCCATAAGCTTTATGTAACAAAAAACTAAATAATATATGTATTTGTCATATTTAGTAAATTGAACAAAGAAATGCAGACTTCAGAGGAGGAGATGGTGTTTGCAAGATGTTAATTCCAGATCTTAAAAATAACTATCACCAACTTTTCCAAGTTGGTGGTACAGCAGTACAGTGGCAATTTCTGGGTTATCCAAAGCACAGTCTAGTAAAATGTGCATCAAATAACTATGTATAAAAAGATATCAAATGTAGCATGTTTGGACATAGAAACTGACAAGGAAGACCAATATGTCATATTTTATTTTGCAAGTGAGAGAAGTGATTTTTTTAAAGCAGTGAACCTGTTAAAGCAAACCAATCAGATTTATATTGTTTTTGCTTTGTATGCCACTTTTCTCCCCAAGATGGCTGGCAATCAATTACTGAAATATAATAAACACACTTAAAAATGCTGTAAATATAACATTAAGAGCATTAATGCAGGAGGGGGTGTTTCCGACAGGAGGGGGTGTTTCTGGCATCTTTCAAACATGCACTGGTGCACCCCCTGCTAAAGAAACCATCGCTCGACCCAACAGTATTGTCCAATTTTAGACCAGTGTCCAACCTCCCCTTCCTGGGGAAGGTGTTGGAAAAAGCAGTGGTGCGGCAGCTCCAGGGGGTCCTGGATGAAATGGATTATCTGGACCCTTTCCAGTCAGGATTCAGGACCGGTTATGGTACCGAAACAGCATTGGTCGCGCTTATGGATGATCTCTGGTGTGAGCGGGACAGGAGCAATCTCTCTGTCCTCACTCTTCTTAACCTCTCAGTGGCTTTCGATACAGTTGACCATGGTATCCTTCTGTGGCGGCTCCGAGGATTGGGGGCCCAGGGCACGGGGGCTGTCCTGGTTTTCCTCATTTCTGAAGGGCTGGACCCAGTCAGTGTCATTGGAGAATGGGATGTCCAGCCCTAGGCCCCTCCAGTAAGGGGTGCCTCAGAGCTCGGTACTCTCACCTCTTCTATTTAACATCTACATGAAACCGCTGGGGAAGATCATCCGTTCCCACGGGGTGAGGTATCATCAGTATGCTGATGATACTCAGTTATACATCTCAGTCCGTGGTGAACCAAGCGATGTAGTTGAAGTCCTAACCAAGTGCCTGGAGGCTGTGAGGGTCTGGATAGGGGACAACGGGCTTCAGTTGAATCCCGGCAAGACTGAGTGGCTGTGGGTTCGGGGGTCTGCGTTATCCCGGGAGCTACCATCTTTGGCGCTGTTTGCCCCAAACAGACCCGACACGTAATTTGTGGGTCCTCCTGGACACATGCCTGCTGCTCGAAGAGCAGGTGGCAGTCGTGGACCAGGAGGGTTTTTGCACAACTCTATGCCATTCGCCAATTACACCCGCTCCTGGACCGGGACTCCTTGCTAATGGTCACCCATGCTCTGGTCACCTCCAGATTGGACTACTGTAACATGCTCTACATGGGGCTGCACTTGATAACTATCTGGAAGCTGAAGCTGGTCCAGAATGCGGCTGCCCGGGTGGTGATGGGATGTGGGCGTTATGCCCGTGCCTTGCCACTGCTACAGGAGCTGCACTGGTTGCCAGTATGCTTCCGGGTGCAATTCAAGCTGCTGCTTTTGACCTTAAAGCCCTTCATGGCAGTGGGCCAGGATATCTAAGAGACCACATCGTCCCAAGGTTTTTGACCCATCCTACGAGGGCGGACCGTAGGGGCTCTCTGGTGGTCCCATCAGCCAGGGACGTACATCTTACTGGGACCAGGAGGAGAGCCTTCTCGGTGTTGGCCCTGGCCCTTCGGAACCTCCTGCCACCAGAGCTGCGCCTCCAGGCAGAGCTGTACCCCTTCAGGAAAGCTCTAAAAACTCAGCTCTGCCAGCAGGCATGGGGGGCGTCTGGCAGCATATCCCAGCTTTGCTGGTTCATCTAGCCCTGTGGGTTTTTTTTAATTAAGGGACTATGGGTTTTTATAGTTTTTAATCATTTTATTGTTAGCTGTGGGTTTTTAACGTATGAGACGTTTTAATTGATGTGAGCCGCCTTGGGTCGCCGAGGCAAGAAAGGCGGCCTATAAATCGAGCAAATAAATAAATAAATAAAACAGCATGAAAAACACTTTAAAATATACCCCCTGGAATCAGTATATTTGGCATTCTATGCATTAGCCAGCTGGCTTGGATAGCTCATTGAGCCTAGGTATCCTGACTGTGTAGACAGAAGTTTCCCATTTTGCAATCCTGAGAGTAAAGCCAGTCTACATGCTGCATAGTCCTAGGGTGTTCCCAAAATAAGAAAATGGTATACCACTTCTGAGTAATTTTCTACTCAGAAAATGCTGGAAAGGGTCTCCATCAGGCAGAACTGACTTGACCTCAGTCAGTTATTATTACGAAGCTGCCACTTGCCTGGTCAGTTAAGAGCCTACCCAAAAAGGAAGGGTTTTGCCTGCTGGTGGAAGAATGAGAGGGATAATGAAAAGGGTGTGACTAAGGCAAAATGAAGAATTCTTATGTGGTTAAATAGTACAATGTAGAATATATCACACAGAAAGGATTTCTTTAAAATGTAGGGAAAAATGTATCTGAAAGAAGATCATAGAAATAAAAACTATTTATAAAAATAGGAGGGTGGATTGCAGAAATAAGAAATTATAGAACAAGTTGCTAACTTATGATAAAAGGAAAGTTTCCAATCTATCTCACATGATTTAAGAACACAGTCTTTTTATAGCTGTTAGATAGCTACAAGCAAAAGGGAAGGAAGAGAAACGTCCAACGTCCTTTCTTAACTAATATTATGATTCAAACCAGTATTTTCTGTAGTAAAGACCAATGTAAGCATCATTGACCTAATTTGTTTTTCCCCCCCGTTTTCATTAGGAAAGTAATAGAATGATGGCAAACAAAATCATTTTTTCAAAATGCATATACAGTATAGAACTAAGTAGACTAACTGTGATATTTGTTTTTAAAGATCGTCATTGGAGTCTTCACTCAACATGTATGTATGAGATGGCAGTTTATGCAGAATATGCAGTTTATGACAAATATTTGTCAATTAGTTAATTAGCTATTAAGGTTTTTCAGTTAAACTGTTTTTAAAAATAATCTATATTTTCGTCTCTGGCATTTCCGAAAGTTTCACACATCACTGTAGGGAGGAATGGGTTTAAGTTATACATTCTGTTTTACATTTAATTTGTCGTGTCTCTGTGTTATTGGAAACCTCCTAGAGTGAGAATACCTCCCAGATGGGTGTTGTCAGAATGAAATGAAATGAATGAATAAATGAATGAATGCATCTAATGCTAGTTACAAAACTTCATGGCACAAAGCAAAAATAATTTTGTACAGGTCTGCCCCCTCCTCCTGGTATCTGCATGAAGTATTTTCCGAGACGTTCCACAGATATAAGAAACTGCAGATAACATCAACCCCTATATTTAACACACATACTTGAGCCATAGAAATGGGGGAAGGGTTTAAAAGTCCTCCGTTCTATGTGAGAGCTACCAAAATGTCTGCCACAGTTCCTTGTAAACAGTACGTTGCAGACAATGGCCTCTGTTGGCCAGCTCTAATAATGTGCTAAAGGTAAATGTCTCCCTTGCTCGACAGCCAGTCATATCCAACCCTAGGTTTTGGTGCTCATTTCCATTTATAGCCAAAGAGTGTAGGAAACGTCTGCCTTTGTGGACATGTGGCAGCCATGACTAGACACTGAAGTTCACAGAATGCTGTTTACCTTCCCACCAAAGTTGTGCCTATTTATCTACTTGCCATTTCTTGCTTTAGAACTACTAGGTTGGCGGGAGCTGGGATAGAGGCAGGAGCTCACTTTGTCGTACAGTACTTGGGTCTCAAACTGCTGACCTGTCAACCTTCTAGTCATTGAGTTTGGCATCTTAACCATTAAGCCACTACAATCCTAATGTGCTATAGAAATACATATATATTGTGTATTTCAGGGATTATTTATTGAATTTTATCAGACCCACAAATAACTGGAACCGTGAATACTGAAACTATGGCTATAGGGAGGGGATAGTCTGTATGTTGTTTCTGATTGTTCAGATTAACTCCCTTGTATTTGTTCCACATACTAGGTAGGGGACATTTTCCTAGGAAATAAAACAGGAACTACAGAAATTGCAGTTTTCTCATTTGCTTATTATAAAGTCCCATATTGGTTGTGAATATTGTGAAACTTTCAGTCAGTTGTAGATACACAGCTACAGTATTCCAATTTCCTCAGCAAATTGGTGTTAAAAATGATGCCCCTGCTTGGCCTTTCTGATAGTCTAATTTTGCCCCAGTTATGCATTGCACTCACTCATTAATATTAATGAAAATTCAGGATTTCCCCAACAATTTATTCTCACTTTGTCTAAATCATTCCAGATGTTTAAACTGCAATCCTTATCATTTGGGGCATAAACATTAATTAAAATGTCAGAATATCTTTATCATCTGAAAATGGGAGTACTTTCCATTTGCTGCATCTGCATGTTTAATGTGTTTAGTTTCATTGTATATACAGGATATGCAAATTGCTAATTCTTCACTAGTTCTTTGTTTTTCAGAGTCAGATTTGAAAAACTCCTAGTCCTGTGATTTCATCACTATTCTGTTTTTCTTTGGGATAATAAGGAATTGTACAAATTCTGACAATTCCATGTCAGTTCATTTGTTACCATCCTGCAGTGTTCTCTGGTGTTTTACTGAGTTAACCAAATTTATCATAGTTCCTCCTACACTCTGGATAGCACAATCATACCTGTCAACCCGCGGCTCCAGAAAAAATGGGACCTGCACAAAGCAGTTCCGCGCAGGTCGCCTTCCACGCATGCGTGGAAGGCTACGCCGTTTGCACAGCCCCCTACGCAAGCGGCGTAGGCTTCCATGCATGCGTGGAAGGGTTCTACACGAGTGTAAAACCCTTCTACGCATGCGTAGAAGGCGACTTGCGCAGAAGGGCTGCGTTGTACTTCCTTTCCCCCGCTGCCAAATTATGGGGTTTTGGCAGCGCAGGTCAGGAAATGACGTCAATCGGCGCAGGATTACGGGGTAATCCTGGCCAAATCGGGAAGGTTGACAGGTATGAGCACAATGTGTTACCATTTCAGTTCTCTTGGACTTGCAAATCCTCTGTGGGGTTTGCATATTCTACATGTGTTTGAATTTAGGCCTCAATTTTTAAAGGAATAGTTGATTTGTAAAATTTCATTCTTTTTTGCCTGGTTAAACTGTACAGATGTATTAATAAGTCTCATTTAGAGATTTTACTCATTTAGTAATCTTAATAGCTTTACCAAGAGAGGAAAAGTCTTAATATGTCTTACTATGATTTCTAAATGTTGATATTTAGTTACTATTCCAAAGCTTTCATCTTCCATAATACTCTTGAGAGAGAGTAATAATGCCACTATACTTTTAAATAAGAAGAAAAGTGACCTTTACATTTTCAGACTGTTTCTTTCTGTCATGTATCTAACTCTTGAAGTGTCTTGTTTTATTGAGAGCTGTAAATACTATAGATATTGTATTGGAAAAGCAAATTTTTATGCCAGTGATGACGAACCTTTTAGAGACTGAGTTCCCAAACTGCAACCCAAAACCTACTTATTTATCACAAAGTGCCAACACAGCAACACGGGAGGAAGGAAACACTCCCATTGGGCTGCTGGGCAGAGGGGCAGGGTGAACTCTGTGCTGGGGTAATTGCACGAGTGCCCACAGAGGGGGCTCTGAGTGCCACCTCTGGCACAGATGCCATTGGTTCGCGACCACTGTTATATGCTATTTTGCAATTAATAGACAGGATTCCCCCAAGCAAGACCTCTTCATAGTGTTTAATTTTTATTCTTCCTTCTTCTCACTAGCACTTTGCATTTGAGAAGAAGTTTCATTCTTAATGTTATTATTTCTTTGTTTCCTGATTGTAACTCCCTTCTGTATACAATGGTCAGGCGGATATTTTGTTAGTGCTAGCCAGACTCAGTTTCTTTTTGATAGTTCTTTGTTACATCTGTTCAACTGATACTGCAGTGTTACCTCTCTTCTGTCATTCTTCTGAAATCTTGGGGTCTCTATTGAATCTTTTACTCTGGTGGACAATATTTCAATTGTATGAGTTGAAATTTGTGGTTTCCTAGCCTTCCTGCTTCCTTGTGTAAGACCAGCTTTTGGTGGAACACAGTTTATTTCAGAATGTGTTTCCTGAGAGAAAACTTTGAATATTATAGTTGTAAGACACAGAATTATAAATAACTCTTGTAGTGTTCAATATCTGTTTTGGTTTTTTTTAGAAAAAAGATCCAAACTTAAATACATGGGAACACAAGGTAGGACATTTATGTAAATCGGGACATGGTTTTAGTGCAAAAATCATTATGTAAGTCGAATTTTATGTAACTCGAGGTGTATGTAAGTCAGGGTTTTACTGTAATGCCCATATGATACAATGCACCCAGAAGTCAGGTATGTAAGAAAGGAATCTGCCAAGTAGAACAAGGGAAGCAGCTGCTAGTTTAGATAAGGTATGTAAACTCATGTACCTTAGTAACCATTTGTGGACACATAGGTGCATAGACTTACAAATCTGTTGCACTTTTCTGGAGAATTGAAACAAGCCAGCGCAATGGGTCTGTGCTCCAAAGTAACGGAGTAGTAATTTCATAGAGCCTGGAAGAAATGTTATTTGTAAGTTGATTCTGTGCTGCTTCAGTTTCTCCTGATATTAAATGTAGGTCCCTACTTGTGTGATTCTATTTGTTAAAACTCCAAGAACAGACTGTTGATCTTGCAAAGAGCACCCAGAAGTCAGGTATGTAAGAAAGGAATCTGCCAAGTAGAACAAGGGAGGCAGAACTATAGTGGAAATTAGGTATAGCAAGGGAGGAATTTGAATGGTAGGCCAAGAAGCAGAAGTAAAAAGTTAATTCCATCCATTTTAAAGGTAAGTAAATTTGAATACTATATAAATATACAGTTTACCAAGATATATTTCATGGACTGGAATCTACTTGGTGTTAATTTTTTTCCCTCCCCTTGAACAACCAGCCCCCACAGACCACCTTAGAACTATGGAAAGCAAGCAAGGAGCTACCAGACAACTGGGCAGAACCACACAATTCTCTACTACCTGGCCAAGAACAACCATGGCCTGTGTGGAAAGATTTAAACAGACTGTGTGCCAGGGTAGGAAGATCAAAGGCTAATCTGAGAAAGTGGGTTTCCCTGTAGATGATAGCCTTTGTGAATGTGGAGAAGAACAAACTACAGTAAACACCCTACTTACGTAAAAAAAATCTGTTCCGTAGGCTTTTATGTAAATCGGTTTTTTACTTAACTCAAAGTAAACTCATAGGAAAAATGAATTTTTACATAACTCAAAGCAAACCCATAGGAAAATGATATTTATGTAAATCGAAGCAACCCCATAGGAAAAATGATTTTTTTATGTAACTTGAAGCAAACCCATAGGAAAAATGAATTTTTATGTAACTCAAAGCAAACCCATAGGAAATTGTGTTATGTAAATTGGGACATTTATATAAGTCGGGACATGGTTTTAGTGCAAAAATCATTATGTAAGTCGAATTTTATGTAACTCGAGGCGTGTGTAAGTCGGGGTTTTACTGTAATGCCCATATAATACAATGCACACGATGCCCCTCAATGTGCACTGAGGAGGACATTATGTTGGCAAGAGGAAATGCTGTTGATGTGGCCCAATATTGGGCAGATTTCATCTAGCTCTTTTAATTCTATTTTGTTTTAGATATGTTAATTTTAGCTTTGTATGTGATTATATGCTGGTAGTGCCTCTGATACGAATAAAGAAAGATGGGCTGGAATCCAGTTGGTGTTACTGGCTCCCTGCAAATATGATGATGTCATCATTGTGGAACAGGAATGCTTTATTTAAATGAATTCATATTTTTTTAATCCTTCGCATCAGGTTTCAAGGCTTCCTAGGGCTTTCTTTTGCTTGGAAGTCTTGGCAAAGAGTTTATAATAGCCAAATATTGCTGCTCGATCACTAACTGTGGTCGTGATACCACTGGTGGAGACTTTTAACTACTAAAGGCTCTCTCCTGCTCCAGTCCTAAGGCTCCCAAAGGCTTCTCCAGGGCAAATGGGAGCCCTAGGGAGCCTTGTAACGTGAAAAGGGTTTTCAATTAATTTCAATTATTTTATTTTATTTAATAGACTTATATACCACCCTAATTTAGTCTGGTCACCATAGTATATTTAATCAGAGAACAAATGCCTGTATTTTTTGTTGGTAATTTCTAGTAGCTAGTCTCATGCTCACCATTTTGTTACATAATTATGGCAGAAAAAAGATTGTGATTAAATAAAATTGGTTTTGAAGATTTAGAGAATGGAGTCCTTGTTGTGTCTAGAGTGAACAGAACCAACTTGGGTTTTGCTTGTCGATCTTATTAAGAATAACAGTAAGATAATTCAAACTAGGTAAAGGTCACCCTTACTCGAACACCAGTTGTATTCGACTGTAGGCCAGCGCTGTCTGCATCTGCAAACATTTCCGTGGACATGTGGCAGACATGACTAGACACCGTAGTGCATGCAACAACTGTTTACCTTCTCACTGAAGTGGTACCTATTTATCTACTTGCAATTTCTTGCTTTTGAACTACTAGGTTGGCAGGAGCTGGGACAGAGACGGGAGCTCCCACTGTTGTGCATCTGTTGACCTTATAGTCATCAAGTTCAGTGTCTTAACCACTAAGCCACCATAGTCTCATCTAATGCAAACTAACAGAGACAATATTTGATGATTGAAGCTTCTTAAGCGCAAAGTGTATCCTGTTTGTGCTAAGTATTTCATTCATTCATTCACATTTATGATGCGAGCATCACTCATGGTAGCTGCAATGTTTCACAAGAACAACATTGACTAACATCATTAAATGTGAAAGCTAAGTCACAGAAGACAGTTATCGACAATTATAGATTTTCAATGAATTGTTCTCTTTCAACTGTCACATATGTGCTAAAGATGCAGTACATCTTGTTTTGTCTTGTATTCTCTTTAAACACATTCCAAATGAAAGATACTTAAGATTATTTCTATTTCTTCTAGGTAAAGGAGTGCTCAAGATGAGAAGTTTTCTAATAATATTCAGAACATTAAAGCAGATGTGAATAACTAAGAACTAATCTTGTTGATGTGATGAGAACATGGCAGTGGAGCAGCTTGGAGCTAAAGAAGTGCTCTAGGATAAGGATACAAAAGGCCTAGATACCTTCTCCCCTTTCCAATTACACTGTGGATTTTTTGAAAACTTTATTTGAAAAATTTGTCTGGATTTATTCTAAAACAGCTGATGCTCATTTAAAACAAATATTTGAAACTTTTATATTAGCTTTTTAAAAGTACACTTGTTGGATATTTCTGGCATTGCACCCAAGGCCACTAAAAATACAAGACCAGCCCTCTAGCATGCTCTCAACTCCCCCTTGAAAGAAAAGGATTTACAGCTCAACCTTACACCAGCTGTTACTCGGATTTAGCAGTCAAAAGAGAAATAAACAAAATTAAACAACGATTGCCAGACAGACAACCCCAGTTCCTGATGAATTCAGGGGAGAGTGATCTTCCATTAAGAGAAGAGCACATTTGGAAAATGGAAGATATGTGCGGGACTGGCAGATTTGCTAGCAAGATAACCTTCCCTTGAGCAGCAACAGGAAAGTACTGCTTTATATCAAGAGCAGATTAAAAAGGAAAAACCTTACCACAGAAGCTGCTTTGGAAATTACCATGAGCTTTTTGAAAACAGAATTATAGAACACCAAAAACAGTGGAGACCTTGTGTCTTAAGTGATTGCCTCTATCATCCTGCCAACTTGCACCAAAAAGTCTAAGTCCAGCTATTTTGTTTGCTGCATTTCTCAACTACAGTATTTGTGTTACTTCAGAAGAGGACCTTCTTTGAAAGCTGCTTGAAGGGGTGCATTTTCTTTCAACTAGTATCAAGCACAAACCTGCAAAATCCTGCTCATTCTCCTGAATCACTCACTTAAAATTTGCATAGAAGGTTCTGTTTTATATTTTTAAATCCTTTTGCCCCACAATTTTTTTTAAATTCCCTTGTTTATTCTGTGACACTTACTTTACTCCAAATATTCATTTTCCTCTTATATAATTTCCACTTTGATTTTACTGCTAATCTGATCTGACTAGCTAATTTCAAAAACTTGGATAAAGGTTTAAACCTCTAACGGCACACAATTGATTTCCATTTTGAAGATCCCTCTCCCCCTTTTCTTGTCCTTCCTGACACCATTTGGGCCTAGGCTATGCTGCAAGGCGGATCATCCACCAGAGCTCCAACATGCCAGCAGCATCTGGAAAGAGATTCAAACCCAGCAAGTATGTCCCAGTATCGGCTGCTGCAGTCTTCCTAGTTGGAGCCACAACTCTCTTCTTCGCTTTTACGTGAGTCAATATAACTAGTATATGGGTTGGACAAAGTGGGTTGGGCTGCCAGTATTACCTGTAAAACTACTCACTGTGTAAAGAAAATCCAGTACCACTACATAAAAATATACTGTTTCTCCTATCTCTTTAGCTTTACATAAGCAATGGTTTGCTTAATGCAGGACATATAAATTCATTCACCTGTTTAACAGAACACCATAAATTTCCTGTTTGTTTCATACAGAACTAGATCTGGGATCAGACTGGAAAAATTACATGTGATGTGTGGTGATTTCAACAATTTTTAATCCATTCTCACTATAGAGGTTGTAACATAGGCTGTCATATTAAATTGTTCCAGTCATGTAACTTTACAATTTAGTGTATTATGCACACATATGAAAGAATAGTTTCGTACAATTTATGATTTAAATACATCCATTGCTTATGTGAATTTATTATGACATTGTTTTCTTTTATGGCTTTGGGAGATAGCTCAGCAGTGTGCAATGCTAGGAAAGTAATGGGCTTATTTGTGTGCATGAGAAATCTTTGATCATAGAGAAAATTATCTCCCACATCCTGTACTGGGGGTTGTTCTATCCAGGTACTGTACTTGTTCTGGTTCAGAGCTGCAGTGAGGATTCTTCTTCCATCAATAGGGCCTTTCTGTTTGCCTCAGATACGAAAATAAAGAGCCACTACATGAGTGAAACTGTATTCTCATGCTGTTTCATATATCCATCACATAATGAGTTATCCCAGTCTACCATTATGGAATGTCAGGTGTACTTGTGTTTATCTGTGATAATGTATTCAGGATTTACTGTAAATTAAGAGCACTCGTACACATGAATTTAAGATATGGAAGGCCAAGAGGAGGGATGGAGTATTCCTCACAGGTTAGTTGGTCATTAGTGTTATTATTCCTGTGGAGAACAGGAAAAGATGATACTCTGCTGTACTGTATTATCTAGATGAGCAGATGAGCAGTAGGTGGGTCTATGTATATACTGAATATATATATACATAGTACATAAGATAAAGGAAAGCTTTAGTAATTGCAAGTGGTTTCTCTAATCTCCAAGCCTTCAGCTACCCTACTGTTGCTACCCTTTAATGACAGGTCACTCACCATGAATTCCATTACAGTTAATGTGTGTAATCCTTTTTATACTGTGAATCATAATCTTGTAGATGGCTAGCCCATATGCTAGAGTTGACATCATCTTGTAGCAAACTCTTCAATAATGGAGGACAATTTTTAAGATATAGTCAGAGCATTACATTAAAACTTAGATGTAGTTTATCCTTATAACGGTCTTTTTCTTTCTTTCTTTTTTTTTTTTTTTTTTTTGCTAAACTTGAATTAAAATTCGTCCTCCCCTGAAATCTTACCAGTTAATCCTTCTTGTGGGCTGAAAACAAGTTGTTAGATGCCAATGCATACTGCTCATTGAAATGGAGAGATTCACCTCACTTTGTGAACAGTGACATAAAATTTCTGGAGATTTTGAAGCCACGGAGAGAAAATGTAAAAGCATGAACTTCAAAATATATATCATATTTACATTCATACCAAATTTAAATTTCCTTTAACTACTTTAATCATGTACAACTGCATCATGAATTTGATTTTTAAAAAGTGCTTATTTGGTGTACTTATAGAATATCGGGAAAGTACTGTACTTGAAAACAGAAGCCACAGTTTTTGTAGTAACAAAAAAAAGTGTTACAGCCTTCCCAGTTTGTTGCCCTGGACCGCAACTCCCATCATTCTCAACCAATGTATTAGCTGGAGATTGTAGGGGCTGGAAACAAAAACATGGCTAAGATGTTGTAGCATTGTACAGTACACTATTAAGGGCTGGCAGTATGCTTGGGTAGACTCTTGAAACCTTGTAACAACATTGAATACTTTAATAGCCTAAGCAGAAGTACCCAACCTCCAGCCCGCAGACCCTTACAAGTCCTGGATATTAAAGAGGTGACTTGAGATCTGGTGGAGAGGGCTGAAGGTGGCAGAACAAAATGTTTAATTTCCCAAAAAATTCCCTGGTTGATGATATCATTTGCCTTATACTGTAGAACTTAGAGAAATAGGATTTCAGCATTTTCAGTATTCTCCCCAATTTTAATTTTTATTAGATTTTTTTAAAGCCTTGAAGACACACACACACACACACACACACACACACACATACTCATGATTCTGTTTTCTTCTGGACTTTCACATCTACTGGAGTGATCTGTGTCATGGAAAAGGAGGCTGTGAAGAAATTCCTATCTTAGATGGTTTAGCATAGATGGATAGCATTTGGTTAGTTTAGTACTGGAGAAAGACAGAAATATTGTTAAAGGGAAATCATTTTAAATTTAGGGGGAGAAGAGGAAAGCAGCATTCAGCTATTCAATGACAGAAATTACATCTAGGAAAGAACATTTTTTGAAGATGCAATCTTCCCCTCCATTATGTACATTAACCATTACAGTACACAGTAAGTCACTTGTCTTGTGACGCCTGCCAATTTGTATTATCATGGTGTCAAATTCTTATATAGTGTGAGGAAGAGACTAATCTTTCTTGAATCATTACTATTTTATCAGCTTTCAGTGCCCTCTTTTTTAAATATTATCTTTTAGTGGTAGAAAAGGTGTGCTAACCACTTGAAAAGGTCAGCTGACCTTTTCTATTTGTGGTACCCTTTTTCAGTTTGAGTGACAAGAATTACGTATAGTTTTCTAAATCTGGTTTACATAATAGCATTATGAACTTACGGATGCCCAACTAAAATAGCGCTCTTGATAAACCCATACCTTATACTAGAGCCATTGGTAGTGATAGGTGCAAACTTTTAAATTTAGCAAGTTGCTTTGTGTAACATGAAAGTTTGAAAATACTTTTTAAAACAAATCTAAGCAACATGGCCTATCCAGATTTTTTTTTTTACTGATTCATGCAGTAGCAGCATATCAGAAGAATTCCAGCTGCTGTTCTTTTTTAATACTAACATTGTAATTCATACCCAGTTAATTAAATCCAAAATAGGTAATTGAAGATTTAAGGCAGTAGTCTTGCTGCTCCCAAAATAGCCAGAGTAAAGAAATACTGCTTTATGTTATGTGCTTTTGTTATCTGCAAAATTAACAAACAATAAATAAAAGAAAAAATATAATGAGTAAGTTATACATATTGAATAATTTATACTTCTTAAGAACTTAATTATACTTAGCAAAACAAAATCAATTAAACAAATAGTAAATAAATATATATTGCTCCCCTCCACAGGGAACATTATTATTATTTTTTGCTCATCCCTGCCCCCACCCCACATTAACTTGGAGCTCATATTCCTTCCAAAAATGTTTCTTGTGCAGCAGTTGTCCTTTCCTTTAATTAATACAAATTCTATAAAATCTCCCCATATATCATTAAAACATTCTCTTTTGACAATCCCTTTCTAATTTGTATAGCACATGTCAACTTATCATTCATAAGTATATTCCAAACTTCATTATACCAATGTGTAGGTATTATGTATGTACATAAGAACAGCTTTGCTGGAACAGGCCACAGCCCATCCAGTCCAGCATTCTGTCTCACACAGTGGCTCACCATTTCCTTCAGGGTATTCCCAAGCAGATGCCTTCACCTGCTTAGGATTCCCTGGAAATGATATTGAGAGATATCCTGCCTATCTCTCCAACCCGGAGGTTGTCCTTAAGTATCCATAATTATAGCCATTGATACTCTTGTCCTCCATGAACTTGTCTAATCCTTTCTTAAAGCTGTCAAGACTGACAGCTGTCACCACTTCTTCTGGCAGGGAGTTCCATAGACCAGTAATCCTCTGGGTGAAAAAATACTTTCTCTTATTTGTTTGAGAACTAGTACCCAAAAGTTTCATGGAGTGTCCCCTAGTTCTAGTGTTATGCGATAGGGAAAACAGTTTTTCCTTATCTACTTTGTCCACACCGTGCATGATTTTATAAACTTCAATCAGGTCACCTCTTAGACGTCGTCGTTCAAGAGTGAAGAGGCCCAACCGTTGCAGCCTCAGATGGTAAGGAAGGTGTTCCAGTCCCCTAATCATTCTGGTTGCCCTCCTCTGCACTTTTTCCAGCTCCATAATATCCTTCTGGAGGTATGGCGACCAGAACTGTACACAGTATTCCAGATGGGGCCTCACCATAGATTTATAAAGAGGCAAAATGACACTTGCTGACTTATTTTCTATACCCTTCCTAATGATCCCTAGCATTGAGTTTGCTTTTTTCACTGCTGAGGCACACTGGGTTGACACCTTCATTGAGTTGTCCACCAGGACACCAAGGTCCCTTTCCTGGTTTGTCGCAGAGAGTTCAGACCCCATCAGTTTATAAATGTAATTGGGGTTCTTTGCCCCAACATGCATCACTCTGCACTTACTAATGTTGAAACTCATTTGCCACTGTTTTGCCCACTCCCCCAGTGTCGAGAGATCCCTCTGAAGCTCCTCACAATCTCTCACAGTTTTCACTACCCTGTATAATTTAGTGTCGTCAGCAAATTTGGCTACCTTGCTTTTTACTCCTACCTCTAGATCATTTATGAAGAGGTTGAAAAGCAGGGGTCCCAGTACTGAACCTTGGGGGACCCCACTCTTTACTTCCCTCCACTTGGAGAAGTGTCCATTTAGTGCTACCCTCTGTTTCCTGTCCCTTAGCCAGTTGTAAAGAGGAGATAATCAAAGACTGGTAATATTTGCTACAGGTTCATTCATTCATTCATTTATTCGATTTATACCCCGCCCTACTCGACCAGGGCCGACTCAGGGCGGCTTACAACAGTTAAATCAAATACAATATACAAAATTACAAAAGATACAATGTTACAATACAGCAGTGAAACAATAAAATGTGCAATAACATTTAAGTAGTAACATAACAAAACGGTTACACGATCCCTCAGCTACTAAACATAAGTAGGGTAAAGGGAAAGGGGAGGGGGAAAGGGAAGGGAAAAGGGGAAATACGACATAATACAGTTCATTATGCAATACAAGACAATAACAACATATCAAGCATAAACATAATATAAACAATTAAATAAAAAATAAACAAATACAGAACATAATAACAGTTTACAATGTTACAAGATATAATCAGGAAAAGAAAATAATAATCCAAAGGGGGGGGGGGAGGGTCGGAGCCCAAGGCTCAATGACCTTACACAACTCTTAATACGAGCCGGGCTCAACAACTACATTGGAGCTCAGCTCAGTAATAAGCAATAATACCATAATACACTCTACAAAATACAAAAGAAACAAGACAAATACCGCAATGTCCTCAGCAGCCAAGCCCACAACCATGGTGGGGCCACGGACGAGAACGTCATCATGCGGCGTCCTTCGGCTCCCTCTGGCCATGGGAGCCCTTTTAACCTCCCCGCCCGGTGGCAGGGGGCGGGGAGGGACGGCTTCGCGCGGCGGCGGCGTCTTCGGCTCCCTCGGCCATGGAGCCCTTTTAACATCCCCGCCCGGTGGCAGGGGGCGGGGAGGGACGGCTTCGCGCGGTGCGGCGTCGGCGGCGTCTTCGGCTCCCACGGCCACGGGAGCCCTTTTAACCTCCCCGCCCGGTGGCAGGGGGCGGGGAGGGACGGGTTCGCGCGGCGGCGGCGGCGTCTTCGGCTCCCTCGGCCAGGGAGCCCTTTTAACCTCCCCGCCCGGTGGCAGGGGGCGGGGAGGGACGGCTTCGCGTGGCGCGGCGGCGGTGGCGTCTTTGGCTCCCACGGCCACGGGAGCCCTTTTAACCTCCCCGCCCGGTGGCAGGGGGCGGGGAGGGACGGCTTCGCGCGGCACGGCGTTGGCGTCTTCGGCTCCCTCAGCCAGGGAGCCCTTTTAACCTCCCCGCCCGGTGGCAGGGGGCGGGGAGGGACGGCTTCGCACGGCGCAGCGGCGTCTTCGGCTCCCACGGCCACGGGAGCCCTTTTAACCTCCCCGCCCGGTGGCAGGGGGCGGGGAGGGACGGCTTCGTGCGGCGCGGCGGCGGCGGCGTCTTCGGCTCCCTCGGCCAGGGAGCCCTTTTAACCTCCCCGCCCGGTGGCAGGGGGCGGGGAGGGATGGCTTCGCGCGGCGCGGCGGCATCGGCATCTTCGGCTCCCTCGGCCAGGGAGCCCTTTTAACCTCCCCGCCCGGTGGCAGGGGGCGGGGAGGGACGGCTTCGCGTGGCGCGGCGGCGGTGGCATCTTTGGCTCCCACGGCCACGGGAGCCCTTTTAACCTCCCCGCCCGGTGGCAGGGGGCGGGGAGGGACGGCTTCGCGCGGCGCGGCGTTGACGTCTTCGGCTCCCTCAGCCAGGGAGCCCTTTTAACCTCCCCGCCCGGTGGCAGGGGGCGGGGAGGGACGGCTTCGCGCGGCGCGGCGGTGTCTTCGGCTCCCATGGCCACGGGAGCCCTTTTAACCTCCCCGCCCGGTGGCAGGGGCCGGGGAGGGACGGCTTCGCGCGGCGCGGCGGCGGCAGCGTCTTCGGCTCCCTCGGCCAAGGAGCCCTTTTAACCTCCCCGCCCGGTGGCGGGGCGGGGAGGGACGGCTTCGCGCGGCGCGGCGGCATCGGCATCTTCGGCTCCCTCGGCCAGGGAACCCTTTTAACCTCCCCGCCCGGTGGCAGGGGGCGGGGAGGGACGGCTTCGCGCGGTGCGGCGGCGGCAGCGTCTTCAGCTCCCTCGGCCAGGGAGCCCTTTTAACCTCCCCTTTTAACCTCCCCGCCCGGTGGCAGGGGGCGGGGAGGGACGGCTTCGCGCGGCGCGGCGGCGGTTAATAATGAGGCAGGTTGTGCCCTGTAAATTGTTGACTTGCTATATAAAAACCTGCATTCTACCATATGAGCATGCCTGGGTTGTAAGAGTCTCAGAAGAGGCTTTTCTGTACTTCAAGTACATTTTGTACAAATACAAGAAAGGGCCTGCTTTATGATCACTCCCAGTTTTTGGAACTGTCTTTCAAGGACTATCAGCCCATCTTGATTTCAAATATTTCTATTCAAACAGGTTTTTCATATCTAAGCCTTGTTATTGCTAAAGAAACTCTTAAACTAGTGATTGATGTTAATTCTTTTATGTATGCTTTTATTTGTTATTTTAATATGAGTTTTAAAGTTCCACTTATTCATATTTTTTCAGTATTTTTGATTTTTAATATATTTTATTTGATTTTTAAATTTTTTGATATTTTTATTTGAGGTTTATTTTATTTGAGGACTGCAGTGGCTCAAGTGCCTAAGATGCTGACTGGGAGGCGGAAGGTCAGCAGTTCGATTCCCGAGTACTGCAGGACGGAATGAGCTCCTGTCTTTGTCCTAGCTCCTGCCAACCTAGCAGTTCGAAAGCAAGAGATTGCAAGTAGATAAATAGGGACCACTTCGGTGGGAAGGTAAACAGCATTCCGTGCGCTTTGGTGTCTAGTCATGCCTGCCATATGACCACGGAAACGTCCGCAGCAGCAGACAGCGCTGGCTCTTCGGCTTTGAAACAGAAATGAGCACTGCACCCTAGAGTTGGATACGACTGGCTTTCGAGCAAGGGAAACCTTTACTATTTGAGTTTTTAAATTCAACTTATGATTGTTATTTTATCTGTATTCTTGTTATTTGCCCTGAACAATTTTTAGTAGAAAGCCAAACTATAAATTTAGTAATAAATAGTACTAAATGTTAATCATAATTGTAGACAAGAATGTACTGTACTTCCAATCTGCAGTACAATATTACTAACTTGGCCTTTTCTGTGATCAATTCAATGTGTTATGCATTTGTTGTTGAATTAATTGAGTGAATATATTTGAGAACATGTAAATGTAGGTCAGTTAAAGCAGGATAACCAACTTTACAACATCAAATCAAAACCATATCATCATTGTGCAGGAAGAAAGTCCTGAGATTCAAGCTTTTTCCAGAGCTATTGAGAGATAATGACAATGATTTGATGGAGACTGATTAAATGGCATGCTCTTTTTGCCCTGTTTCTTATATATTACATTTGTAACCTCTGAGGGCCATTACTATCACCATTTTTGTGGAACAGAAGTGTACATTTATACTTACTACGGTGCCTGAAATACTGTTGTGCAATTAGCACAGTTTGCATTAACTTTTGGAAGTGAATTACTGCAAGTTAAGAACTTCCCATAGGCATTATCTGTTCAGTACACAACAGATAATGCCTACGGAGATTTCTTTACTTAGACCAGTAATGGCTAACCTTGGCATTCCAGGTGTTCTTGGACCTCAATTCCCAGAAGCCCAAGTCAGCACACCAGCTGATAAGGACTTCTGGGAATTGAAGTTCAAGAACACCTGGAGTGCCAAGGTTGGCTACCACTGACTTGGGCAGTTTGCCTCCAAAAATTATACCACTGAGACAACTACACAGTTGGATTTTAGACAACACACATACTTCTTATATTTTATCCAATGTGTATGAGATAGGTGCACAATATTTTCAAAGATCTTCAGATATAGGTGTAGACGAGTGAATATACTATTTTCTTTCAGAAATCGAGCCAAAACAAAGGTAATTTTGGTTCAGTTTTGTCGTGCATGTATTTTGTTAGATTTCTCAGCTTTTTACTCATTGCTGCTGAATATTAACTCTTCCATTTGATACAATTTCCCTGATGAGATACGAAATTTCTATCAGATTCAACTCTCTGGTGGCATGTTTGTGCATGCTGGCCATGAAAGGAAGGCTATAAGTGCTCTGTAGAAGCGTATGCATGAGGAAACTGTCCCGTCCCCCATTTCCTTCTGCCTGAGCCATTTATGATTCCTTCATTTTTAGTTTGAGAGAAATTCTCATTTTTAAAGAGGGGTTTTCACATAAACTGCCTCATTATTGACCAACAGAGCTAATTCTCAAATGTAGTAGAAGTCTGATAGTAGCAATGGCACACTGATGAAACTTTGTATAAATATGGCTATTTTTGTTTGGAGCAACTGAAACTAGTGTTGCTTACATCCAGTAGCTGAATTGTTCACAGATACACTTTCTTTGTTTTGGGCTTGCTTAAAGAACTATGACACACTGCTTCTCCTGCAAAGCATTTGTGCTTAGAAAACTCAAAACAATGTGTATAGCAGGGATTCCCAACCTACGTCCCTGCTATGAAATGGATCTGGCCCATGGCACCAAATCATCTGGCCCACCCCGCCGTCGCCACTCCCGGAAACAGAAGTAAAACACACGCCTGCCAAAAATGCTGCTGTAAATGACCCACAGCTGTCGTAAACATGTTTGTGGTTTACTTCCACTTCCTGGTGGGAGGAACCACATGGCCAGCCCACTGAACCACATGACTAGCCCATGGCCAAAAAGGTTGGGTACCCCAGGTCTGTAGGGATCCTACTGATAAGAGTAATTGAAGAAAAAAGTAGCCTTTTCCCTCCAGTTGCATAACTTTTGATATTTTTCTTTGCAGATGTGTGAGAAGCTGATCCTAGAGTTCTCCCTCTGTTTACTCTAAAAATGTTCTCATATTTAATAGGATTATGGGTCCATAATTATGTAACTTTATGTTGATCATGGTAGCATCCTTGCACTTCATCTGCTGTACTTCTTATTGCCTTATAAACCTACTGGCCTGGGAATTAAAATCCCTAGGCTTAAAATCTATTTAATTTATGGAGTTGGTTAGGAGAGGCATCAGACTGTGTGATTCAGCCTAACTAATCAGTAGTGTGTTATGTTTTGTGTAAGTTCACATCCACTTAACCTGGTTGATGCTAGTGCAACACAGCAATGTAACTTTTGGAGGCAAGTTGCCTTAAGTTAAGAAATCATCATAAACATTACTTATTGTATACAGCAGGGCTTCACAACCCTCAGCCTGTGGGCCTAATCCAGCCCACACATATCATTAATCTGGCCCACAGTGGCCACCTGGCTGCCGCCCCCATCACCATAAATCACGCCATGTCACTTACCTCGGCAGTGGGAATCACATGGCTTTTGCTGCTTCGTGCACAGCCTCCACCACTTCCCAGGCTTTACGGAGCAACTTCACTCCGGTTTTGTAATTTTCCTACCCTTCTCCTCTGCTTTTCGGCAGCAAAAGCGGTCTGGTGAACTACTTTTGGTGCCAGGCAAAGCTTATGTCAGCGCCTGGAATCACAGTGCATAACTAGGAAGCAATTCACTGGACTGCTCTAGCAGCTGAAGAGCAGCAGAGAAGGCTCGGAAAATTACAAAACCAGAGCGATTGTGATCCGAAAAGCCTCCCACCACCCTGGGAAGCAACGAAGGCTGTCCAAAACACCAGAAGAAATGCACGATTGCCGCCACCGCACGCCACCAATGATGACAAAAATGTAAGTCCAGGGAGCCACCATGCCTCTGGCTCCTGGGGGGAGTTTTGGGGGGTGGGTCTGGCCTCTGGTGGGAAAACGTTGCAAACGCCTGGTATATGATTCAGCCTGCATCGGGTAGTATCTACAATGATTGGAGCAGTTAGCCTCCAAAAGTTATACATTTACATAGCAATGGAACAAGATTGTTCTATAGATTGTTGGAGGAAAGCCTAAACAAGATGGCGTAAGTAATCTTTCCTGGTTCACAGAAATAATGGAGTCACCGTTGGAGAGTAGTGGTTTTATGCAGTTGGATTTCTGGTAATTTGTCACAAACAAATATATTTCATGCAAAATAGATATCACTTTGTAGTTTTATTGTACTTTGAAATATAGGTATGGTTCCTAGAGGTTTCATATTGCAATATTATTTTATTCAAATTTGAAAAAGAATATATTGTACTGTATAAATATAATCTGCAAATTACCTTGCTATATACTAGCACAGGGGTTCTCAACCTTTTCAAGTCAGGGGCTGGGTCACACTCCCTCAAACAGTTGAGGGGGGGCGGGCTGGCTGTCCTCCCACCATTTACAGCTGCCATAAACGAGTCTGCGGCCGTCGTAAATGTGTTTATGATGGCCATGGACTCCAGCAGTGGCAGTGATGGCAGCTGGAGTGAGAGTGGGGGCTGGATTATTTGGCACCATGAGCCATAGGTTGAGAACCCCTGTACTAGCACATTGAGATAGGTAGAAGGTTGAATAGTCACAGTGGGTGAGAAAGTATGGGAGTAGAAGAGCCCATAAAGTTCAAAGCCATTATAAGTACAACTGTGAGGAGAGGGCATCTCTGATACAGATGCATCCTGTGTTTTGCCACGAACTGACTGACTGACATAGACCAGAATTCTGTTGCCAGTTTATGATTAAGAAATGCCAAGTTGTATTGGCAAATAGCTTTACCTTAATGAAATGGTTGCTGTATTTCTACATATGCACCTCAGCGCAGCTAGCATCTCAGTTACTAGAAACCATTTTACACCCAGACTCAGGAGTACATTGTCAATAGGATTCTGGCATGTACCAGTGACTGAAATTTGTTATAAAAAATGCAGCAAATGCAGGTGGAAGGCGATACTTTTATTGGATCACTAAAAAATAAAAAGTTGTGCAAGCTTTCGGGGTCCATAACCTCTTCATCAGGCAGGCATGATGAAAGTGTGTGGCAGGATGTAGTTCTGCCAGGTTCTCTTGTTGAAAAGGCATGTTAAACAAACAGCAAATGGCTTCATGGTTCTTTGACTCCACCCCTACAGGAAGCTTGTTTTTTGATCCCACTCCTGCATTTGCTGCATTTTTATAGCTTGAATATGGATCACATAGCTAATCATTATTTGCCTATGAAATCTTGTTGTTTAGCATAAGAAGTTACAACTAATTGTTCAGTCGCACAGTCAATTCTGACCCTTTGCGACCCCATGGACCACTGCCCTCCAGGCACCTCTGTCCTCCACCATCCTCCTCAACCCGCCCAGCTCTGTGCCCATTGCATCTACAATACCATCTAGCCATCTCATTTTTGGCCACCCCTTCTTCTTTTGCCCTCCACCTTTCCCAGAATCAAGGCTTTCCCAAGTGAAACCTCTTCTCATTTGATGTCCAAAGTACTTCAGCTTCATCTTTACTATTTGACCCTCTAAGGAGCAGTCAGGATTGATTTCTTCTAACACCGACCTGTTTGTTCTCCTCGCTGTTCAGGGGACTCTCAAAACTCTCCTCCAACACCACATCTCAAAGGCATCTATTCTTCTGTGCTCAGCTTTCCTAATGGTACAGCTCTCACAACCATACATTACCACCGGGAGTACCATTGCTTTGACTATGCGAATTTTTGTTTGCAAGGTGATATCTCTATTTTGAACTATGTTCCCCAGGTTTCTCATAGCTTGCCTACCAAGAATCAGTCGCCTTTGTATTTCATGGCTGCAATCACCATCTGCAGTGATCTTAGATCCTAAGAAAGTAAAGTCTGTCACTGCTTCTACTTCTTCCCCATCTATTTTCCAGGGACTGATAGAGCCTGTTGCCATTATCTTGGTTTTCTTGATGTTGAGTCTCAGACCAGCTTTTGCACTCTCTTCTTTCAACCTAATCAGGAGCATCTTTAGGTGTTCTTCACTTTCAGCCATTAGGGTGGTATCGTCTGCATATCTCAAATTGTTGATGTTTCTCCCAGCAATTTTGATCCCAAATTGTGATTCCTCCATCCCTGCATTGCACATTATGTGCTCTGTGTATAAGTTGAATAAGCAGGGTGATAAAATGCAGCCTTGTCTTACTCCTTTTCCTATTCCAAACCACTCCGTCAAGCCATATTCTGTCCTAACTGTTGCTTCTTGACTCATGTACAGATTTCTCCTGAGGCATATAAGGTGTTCTGGTATTCCCATCTCTTTAATTACTTGCCACATTTTGTTGTGGTCCACACAGTTAAAGGCCTTGGTGTAGTCAATGAAACAGAAATAGACTTGTTTCTGATATTCCTTTGTTTTCTCCATGATCCAACGTATGTTGGCAATGTGGTCTCTAGTCCCCCTGCCCCTTCGGAACCCAGCCTGCACCTCTGGTAGTTCTCTCTCCACGTGCTGCTGAAGTCTATCCTGTATTATCTTGAGCATAACCTTGCTAGCATGTGGGATGAGCGCAATTGTTTGATAATTTGAACATTCTTTGGCATTGCCCTTTTTGGGGATTGGAATGTATACTGATCTTTTCCAAACCTGTGGCCATTGTTTTGTTTTCCAAATCTGCTGACATATACAATGCAATAATTTGATTCCATCATCTTTTAGGGCTTTGAAAAATTTAACTGGGATACCATCATCTCCACTAGCTTTGTTGTTTGCAGTGCTCTTTAGGGCCTTTCTGACTTCACTCTCTAGGATGTCTGGTTCATTGAGTCAGTAGACATTTGATGAATCAGCTTTTACATAAATACTACTGATTCTGAAGAGAAACCAGAGTATACAATTCCACTGATTCAGTGTGCCTACTTCATTTGTGACTTCACATGTGTCTCCCTTTTTTAAAAAAAAAAAACTAGCTTGAATTGTTTGGGATTATAGTTTAAAAGTTTTAAAACTCTTGTTTACCAGTATTTCCCATCTCTGAAATTTAATACTATGAAAAGTTGGAATATACTGCATTAGGTTGTTATCAGATAAATTTAATCGTCTGTTAGACTGTAAACTTGAATGAGCCAAAGTATCTAATATTTGGTAGCCTAGTAGCAAGTAGATACCTTTTGACTTCTAGTTTTTCTAAATACTGTAGTGGTCTATGATCCCAAATCTATTTATTCTTGTTAGGACAAGCATAACTTGTTTTGTTATCTTTATTAGATACAGTCCTGTTCACTATCGCTTTGATTCAGAGTTCCCCAACTTGGTGTCCTGCAAATGTATTGGACTGCAATTCTCAGGAAGGATGGTCAATGCTCCCTGGAAATAAGATTCTAGTCCAGCTTATCTCTCACTCCTTGTCAAACAAAAGACAGATTGTGCAACAAGAATTCAACCTGTGCCAGATAGGATTAGACCCTGCCAGAAAATTAAGGTTTCAACAGTATACCTTAACAGTACAGACAAAGGTTTTCCCCATCCAACACAGGTTGCATTCCTGTTCCTGAATCTATCTTGTGATTGACCAGGAATTGTTTTGTCTGGAGTGAGATATACCATTAATTCTCACCTAGTCCATTATTGACACTAGATATTGTTTTAGTACCAAAATTGGTTTACTTTCTCAGCAGTATATGCACGTAGATTTCTCTCATCTCTTTGCTAGGTTCACTAAACATTGCACAAAATTACAAATTGCGCAGTTTTGGATTTGTGCATGGTATGTTTAGATTCTTTTTGGCCCTAGAGGAGTGAGTGGAGTCTTAAGTTACAATGCCATCTCCAGTAAGGATGAGCCAGAGCCTCTTGAATCCAATATGGGTGAGGAGTTTTTGGTCCAAATAAAGCTTGTATCTTCCAAAAGCCACATTCCTAGTTGGAACCTCATGGTATCCGAAGGCTGAACCCACAGGTGAAAGTGGCTCTGGGACTTAGTCATAGGAGGCTGTGCCCCATCCTAGCCCATATGTGAGTGCCAAGACTAAAGACATGAGGCCAAAAAGAGTTGTGGGAAGAGTGTCCTTGGGCGAAACAGTCCCCTTGAGGGGAAAGCTCCTCTTCTTGGGAGAACCAATGTGCCAAACTCTGTAGCTGAACTCACACACACACCACTTTCCAGATCCCTGCAGCTAAAGTCAGGCAACCTAGTATGAAACTGTTGGACAGAAGTCATACATGCGGAATTCATATATACGGCATGACAATGCTTAATTAGGAGTTATTTTATTGGTGAGAGCTCGGGCCTCTTTCAAAGCTAATGGCCTCAAATGACTTTATGATGTGAAGGAGAGAGGATTCCAAGCAAGCCTAATGAAGATCCCATTGTATCATTGTATCACTGAATTGACTCGTAAGTAATACACTATTAAGGAATGCTGGTGTGACTAGGGTCCGTAAAATGTATAAGTTAAAAAAAACATGCACATAACACTATCAGAACTTCCCCATATATTGTTCAAGCAGTGGCTCTGTTTTGGAATTACCGTACTATATGATATTTCTATTGGGTTATCTAGTATGCATATACAGTAAACCATGCATAAAGAGCGCCTCGCTTAGAAACTAACTCACTTAAATAACAGAATTTTCTCTGAATGGTCGCCTCACTTAACAACTAAAACCAACCAAAAACTCGCTTAACAACTAAATTGGGGTCCTCAAGCCCCCACCCCACCCTGCCAGAAGTCACAATTGGTCACTTACAATGGTGTTTTGCTTAAAGAACAAACTCGCTTAAAGAGCAATCCCGTGGAATGCATTATGCTCTTTAAGCGAGGTACCACTGTACTAGATAAGGGGACAAGTGGCTTCTTTCCCTTACCCTTCTTGGCTTGGGGGGGGTGGGAGGTGGGGGGAGTGCTGCCTTGTCCCCCAGGAGGGTGGGAAGGTCACTGGGAGGGTGGCTCTCCCCTCGGCTGGTGGAGGCTTCTTGAGTGGGGAGCCCAGGATGTGGGAAGCCCTCAAGGACAAATGGCTGCTCTTCCTCACCCTCCCAGTGCATTTCTCAAGCGGTGGGAAAAGTAGGGAGCATTGTGTCATCTTTTATTCCTTTTTATTGTACTGTATTGTATTTTTGGGATTTTTTTGGGGGGGGTGAGGTTGGGAACTTTTTTATTTTCAATGCATTTCTATGGGGAAATGTGCTTTGGATTACGATTCATCCGGCTTACGATGAAGGCTGTCAGAATGGACCACAGTCGTAACCCGGGTTTTTACTGTATTTGAGAAGCAGGAGTGCACATGTGTGTTTGTGCCTCCTGCAAGCTGCTTGAGCCATATTCACAGGGGCAGGAGAGTTTGGGGGAGAATGAGTTCCTTAGGGATCAAGCCTGCCAGAACCTCCTGTCCCAGCTAAAGCCACTTATCAAAGGTATCTGAGTAAGTCCAAGGAGATAGGTATAAAAGAACGAAGACAGGCACAGAGGATGATGGAGGGTTGTCCACACCAGTTGTGGAAGAGACAGAGCTGTGGAAAGACACTGTTTGCCAATTGGGAAGCATTCTGCACGGAAGGGGGAGAGTTGCTGGGGATTTTATCTTCATCTCTAGTCAACTGATGATGTTAACACCTCTTCCCGCCCCGCCCTGCCCCCTGCCCACACCCACAGTTCCCCTTTCCCTCCAAGCATGGAAAGTGAAAAGCTAGTGGGTACGGGCTCAGTTGGGGAATTGCTGTGTCAGGGGAAAATACAGAGTTTCCTTCCCCCTGAGGGGGCATGCCTCAGCTAGAGGCTTGCTTCTCATCCCTGCCTCCCGAGACATGGACTTAGGGGAAACCCAGTGGGGCTAACTGGGTCCCTGAATGGGGAAAAGGCCCTCAGAGATTGTGGGGAAAAGGGACTGTGGAAGTGTCTGTTGAACCTTTAATAAAAGTTATGTGCAAGCAAAGTGCCCTCAAGCTGTTGAAGTTTGTCTTGGTGGACCTTAGCTGTGTTAGCGCCCTGGGGGGCACTGGCAGGGGGCACAACATAATATACCTGTTTTGCTCAAATTTAAGCAACTGCTGTCTATTTTATATATACTGTAATGAATAAGATAGAAATATAGAAGGTGTGTGTGAGAGAGAGAAAGTGTGAAATAGCAATAGAATTCTTCCTAAACATTTAAAATATAACTAGCATAGTTTGCCCGGCAATGCCGGGCTGTTTTAAAATCTGTTTTGCTTTTGTTTTTGTTTTGTTTTGGGGGGGGTTGTTTTGAGTTAAAAATCAACAGAGGATGCTATAAAAATTACTTTATTTATTTAACATATGTTTGTTATTTGTGTAAACTTTTGATTTATTGTTATGTTTTTGACTTGTTTTTACTCCTGTTGCCTCTAGGTGGGGCTGTTGTGTTTTTGAGTTGTTTTTACTATTCCGCCCTGCAGGTGGGGCTGTTAGTGGTTTTGTTTTCATTTCACATGTTTTTTCTCTCCTGGCCTCTGGGTGGGGCTTCTTCTGGTAAGTAGTCTTTGTTTCTTCATTTCTGTTCCGGTCGTCATGGAGGGAGGACATGCTGGTGAGTTCTCCGGTTTTCTTTCGTCTGGGTTTTTTCTTTGTTTTGTGTTTGTGGTGGTGGGCTGGGAGGTGTTTCTGTTTGTTCTTTTTTTGTTTTGGTTGGGCTTTAGGTTTGTTTAATTGGTTTGTTTTTTTCTGGTTTTGTTTAATTTTTGTGATTTGGTTGTTGTTTATTTGTGTAAATTGTGGTAGTTGTGTTGTTAGAGTTAGGTATTTTCATGTTGTAGTTAGGTGTTTTGTATGTGCTTTTGTGGTGTTGTGAATGTTTTTGTTTGTGTATTATGTGGTTTACTTTTTTGTTTATTAATGGTTTTTTACAATTATTGATTTGTTTTTGTTTTATTATTTTTTTATTAATTTTGGTGTTTGTTTTTGGTGTTTACTTTTAGCGTGAAGAACGGGCTGCCTGTCGGTTCCTCTTTTCCCCATTGCTGCTTCGAATTTTGGTTTCGATTCAGCAATGGGGGAAAGGAGGAGGAGGCAGTCAGCCCGTTCTTCCCCTGGGAAGATTCGTTAGGTAGGTCGGGGGAGAAGGAGGAGGCAGAAAAGAGCTATCTCTGCCTCACGATGGTTCTCTCCTCTCTGTCTCCTTTCTCTCCTGGCTTACCTAACCGGAGATCGCCAGGTAGCGATCTGTAATGGGTGGGGCTCTTCCTTGCGGATTGCTGGCTGCTGCTTTTGTATTACCTCCATTGGAAGTACAAAGGCATCAGCCAGTCATTCGCCAGGGAGGGTGGTTCCCCTGATGAACTGCTGCCTGTTTTTGGAGTTTTTTTCCACCCTGGCTCAACTTTCCTTGAGGCCGGTGGTGGTCTCGCCATGTCTTCGGCAGGGTAGCGTGGAGGAGAGGGAGTCCCTCTTCTCCCCGTTGCTCCGGGAAAGAAGGCCGGCCGGTGTCTCGTGGTGGATGTTTGTGGCTTGTTTGTTTTGCGAGGCTGTGAGTTGCTGCTTCTGCCTGCGGCGGACTTGTGCTCCCATTGCGTTTTGTAATTTTATTTTTCGCACACTGGCTTTCTCAGCGTTCTGCGCGCTCATGGTGAGCAGGACGCTGGGACTTGTAGTTTTGCGTTTATGGTTTGCATTCGTGCAGTGGTGTTTTTTTCTGCGGCTTGATTTTAATTGGCCGCACCGTGTTTCCCAACGTTCTTTTTGCTCGCGCCTCTCAGCCTGATTGGCTGTGGCGCGGCGTAGCGCAGTGAATGTTGGGAATTGAAGTTGTTTCCCTTTGTTCGCGTTCATGGGGCTCTTGCCCCACTGGTGCGTTTCTCAACCCTGCGTTAACCTCCGGACCAGGTTCAGGCGAATGCAGGAGGCTCGGTAAGGGATAGGATGGACGGGTGCAGAAACGTATAGCAAGTTCCAACGGTTAACCATTGGATTTCTAGATATAGACAATCACATCTCTTTTCCAAAGAACCTAGAAAATTATTTGACTGCAAATGGAAGAATTTTATATTTATAGCACTTGATAGCTCCTGGTTGGGAGAGAGCTTCAAATGCCTGCTTATATCTTTCTTAAAAGAATCAGAATGCATTTGCAATCCCTACAGAAGCATTTTCAATCCAATTTTCTTTGTGATTCATTTATTTGTACATCCATTAGTTAAGAACCATCTTCCCAATGTGTTTCAAAAACAGGTTGAAACCAAAGTCCTAGATGCCATAAAACATCATTTATTCTTATCATTAAAAATAGGGACAAATGAGTGCATAATCAGAAACACTGGATAGTGTCTAGGTTCTCCAGGACAGTGGCTATATTCTGTTATTCCTTTGTGCCATCGTTTGACTCTATATTAGCCACATATATAAATATGACTATTAAATTAAATTAAATTAAATGTCACTAGTATACCAGGAAGCTTAGAAAGTGTCACTAATGGATATAGAAGTGTGAATGAGTCACCTCTTCCTGCAAGTCTGTGCCAGCAGTGAAATATAAAAGTGGATTGGGTGTGCCTGTATTCAATCTTTGGGATGGAGATTGGACATGGATTATCTCTTCTGGAGGAAGAAAGTTATGAAGTAAATTGAGTTAATTACTAGGATAAGCTGGAAGAGTTCTGTTTAAAGTCTCTTTGAACATCACCTCCATCAGGGTGGAGCCTAGCACCTGCCTTTCCACTCTGCCATTAACTTCCTAATTCTGGTTTTCTCACTTTCTTTTATAAAAGAGCATGCTTTATCATTAAAATGCATGGATTAGTTCCCCGTGAAAGAGATGGATCTTTCCTTGCTCCCATTTTTCTGTATGTACTCTGACATTTAAAAACAGTTACAATGCGGATTCAGTGTAGTAAACCCTTTGCGGATTTAGCGTAGTAAAACAGTGTTCCCTATCATATATCCTGTCGTCTGCTTCTGGATATTTTTTAATTCTCTGTGGTCATAAATTATTTTTCCTATGAACATTCACTACTTTAAATGTATGTATGTTTAATGAATGGACAAAAGTTGAAATTACAGTTATAACGATGTTACTTGGGTCCCCAAGTAGCGTTGCTAAGCGATTTTTGTTATGCAGGTTTCTATGAAATTTCCCCCATAATGATGTTTTAGCGTCGTTGTCCGGTTATTTTAGCATTGTTGTCCACACAACGACACTAAAAACGTTGTTATGCATGGGAACACGTGGTGCATAACGATGTGTTAAGCGAAAATGATGTTATCCGAATGCATTGTTATGTGAGGGTTGAAAATGGATAAAAATTGCTCTGGTCTAGTGGCATAAAAGACTTACCGGTATCACTTTTACTTTTGTATGTTGACAAAGTAAGAGAGCTATGAGGAAGGCAAAAAAGTTGTGGCATCTTAAAAACTAGAAGATTTATTTCAGTGTGAATTTTAGTGAATCAAAATTTATTTCTTCAACGTTTCAGACACTTTTCAATGTGTTCTGTTTTTATCTTGCAATTTATTATATTTTCTGGCTTTGTATGTATATGCATGTTGGCTGATACAGTGGTTTAGAATACTGTGAAGTACTGAGTTTCTCTGAGTCAAACAAACATCTCACTATTCCCATCACATAATTATTAGCAGGTCCACTGCCAATAGACAGACATTTGTTGAGTCAGTATTTAGTTGATGCTATGGCCTCCATGTATTAGAGATTAAACTTGTGCTCCCACTGACCCACTAATGAATGGTAGAATTGAAATGGCTGTGCCTGTAGATATTTTGGTAATGAGAGACATTTTTAATAGATGGAGAAGAATGCACCTATACCTAATCTAGTATGTGGCCATTGTCAACTTTTATAGTCTCAGTCAGTTACTGCGTTTATTCTATACATTATTTTATTGAGGTAGCTATGTATATCTGTCCCTAGCTCTTTGTTCCCGATGTCTAAATCTATCTGTTTATTACAGACTGCTCTGATTGGAGAAAGAGGGACAGATGCTGCCCTAAATCTCTGGGATTAAACTCCCAGCAGCAAAGAAGATTAGGGTATTACACTGGCATCTTCAAGGGGGAAACCCACTAGGTCCTGAGCCCAGGTTTTTTCATGAAAAGAACTCTTCAAAATACAATTCCTGTAATCACCTTCAGGTTTTTGATCCAGTGCCTGCCTGCCCCAGTTCATAAATGCTGCTGCACAGTTCTGAAGTATTGCAAAGGCTAGAAGTGGGCTGCCCATCTTTTCCTTTCCACCAAAGGGAAGACAACCCACTTGTAACTCCCCCAGCAAAGGGGAGCACATTTACCATAACAATAGTTTTCGATTGCTCAACAGTTCTTGCTGTTAGGGAAGTGGTGGATAACACCATCTTAATACTCTTTGACCTAGATTCTACCTGTGATTCCTTTTGCATTAGTATCTGCTCTTGAACAATGTCTGCTGTCCCTCCCCCCAAAATGAATAGCAAACCTAGTTTCTCCAATATGAACTTAGATTCTTCACAAACACACAGTTGTGTGGATTTAGAAAATAAAACTATGTGAGAGAAAATAGCAAAGAGTCTATAACTGCTTTAAAGACTAACAAATTCATTGTCGCATAAAGCTTTTATGGCTTTTGTGTACTTCATCATGTTTGAGGGGTCACGAGGGGTCATATTACAAATTGATGTGCCCTTTCCACACTGCCATTGTTCAGATATGAGTACAATGTTTGATGCCTATCTTTGAGCAGCATTTAAATATGCTATCCAGCTGGAGTGTGTATGGCTGCAAAGCTGATAGTCTCAACACACCATTGAATATGCCAGTAGTACTTCTGCTTCTCCTGTTGTTTTCTGGTCCACATATTGTCTCATGTTGAACAATTCTTTGCTTTTCCTCCAAACTGTGGAAGCAAATGGACTAATTCATCTTAAAGACAAAAATGTTGTGTCACCTAGCTTCTATATTTTAATGCTAACTTTTTTGGGATCAAATTTCCTTGTCTGAAGAAACATGTACTTGATCTATGAAAGTTAACGTTAAAATATAGTAGATAGACTTTAAGGCTCGGGGCCCTCTTGGCGGGCCCATGCGAGCTGCCAGTAAGAGGCAGTGGATGGCGGGCGACCCACCAGCGGTGCCGACCACCCACCATAGCTCTGTTTTCTGCCTCATCTCCCCGTGGGCAGGCAGCCCCCCCCCCCAATGATGGCAGGGCTACCTGGCTGGGCCGTTGTCAGGCGGTGGCAACCGTAGCGGGGGCAGGGTGGCTGGAGATGCCAAAGGCCGGCAGAGAGTGGGGAAGCGCCTGTTGGGGCAAGGCGGCGGTGAAGGCCGGAGGCCCTGAAGTTGGCGGCACTGCTGCTGAAGTTCACAGCGCATCCCCGAAGGCCGATGGAGCGTGTGTTGTGGCCGGAGCTCCCCACGGCTTTTTGGGTGGTGGGGCAGCATCCGCCCAGTGATGGCACTGGTGGTAGAAGGCTGCGGTGCGGGGGTGCCCCCCGCATGACCCCTTTTCAGGGTGATGGATCACAGGGGGCGCTGCCAGTACCCCGCGCCGGCCTGACCAGGTGCTCCAGGTAGGCGGGGAGCAAGTTTCCAGGGTGGTGGGGGCCAAGGTGTCATGGCATTTGGGTAACAAACGCCATGACACCTTGGTTTGAGATTGCAACTGAATGCTTAGATATTGCACTGGATAAGTGTGTGGTTGAAATCTTTTCGAGTTGAAATGTGTTTTGACTCTAAAATGGTCTAAACATAGTAATGAGTGTTCTCTAACTATGAAAACCTAAACCTACCATTACAATAAATAATTAAAATATTAAACTTGAATAAACTGACATGACTAGTCATATAAAATGATTTAACCTGTATTAACTGATCTCTGCAAATTGGAGAAATTGGTATTAAAATAGCAAATGATGGCAAAAAAATCTCATGTTATCTTTGATAATGGGAAAATCTGAGCTAAGAGCAGCTAATTAACATCTTAGGATGGTAGATTTGTCTATAAACTGTGATCGTGAATGCTACACTGAAAGAGGATATCTATATTGGGTATAATTAGAAAATGAGTAAAAAATAAAACCCAATATTATACTGTTTTGTATATAAATGTACAGTGTGACTGTACATGGAATCTTGTATACAGTCCTGCTCAGTGTGCCTTCAAAGGGATGTTATAGAGCCAAAAAAGGATATTAAAAAGGAATGAGCAAAAGTAGAAAGTGACTAGAGTGGCAGTGTTACGATAGAGATGTATGTATCCGAGTATGCATTTTTTCCTGGGACAAGCAGGAAAAATGCCACTGAGGTGAATTTGTTTAAGGTAGATTCTAGCTTGCCATGAAGTGACCTACACATTGTGATCACGGAGCCATCTCCTGCGGCATGTATGAGATGAGACATGCAGGATTTAACACTGGGAGTGCAATGGACTGTTGCAGCCTTGAGGATATTAACAAGGCATGCCTTCATAATCAGTCCATCTGGCATGGCCTCTTCTGCCTCCAGGAATCAGAATAGTGAATGGTTCCTCTTCCGCTCATTTTGCTGTTGCCCAAATATGATGGTTTCCAGTGGCATTTTCTCCACTGAGGGGGCCCTCACCCCACCCAAAGGGGCTCATCCGCCCGTAGCTGTTGGCCCCTTTGGGGAGTCAGGTTATTTACCATCACCCAATACTCAGCGTTGGGTCGCTGGCTGTACAATCTACTCCATTACCGTAGCGGAAGACCTAAAGAACCTCTTGATTGGATTGAAGGAGGAGAGTGCAAAAGCTGGCTTGAGACTTAATATCAAGAAAACCAAGATAATGGCAACAGGTCTGATCAGTCCCTGGAAAATAGATGGGGAAGAAGTAGAAGCAGTGACAGATTTTACTTTCCTAGGATCTAAGATCACTGCAGATGGCGACTGTAGCCATGAAATAAAAAGACAGCTGATTATGGGAAGACAAGCTATGAGAAACCTGGGGAATATAGTGAAAAGCAGAGACATCACCTTGAAAACAAAAATTTGCATAGTCAAAGCAATGATATTCCGGGTGGTAATGTATGGGTGTGAGAGCTGGACAATTAGGAAAGCTGAGTGCAGAAGAACAGATGCCTTTGAAATGTGGTGCTGGAGGAGAGTCCTGAGGGTCCCTTGGACAGCAAAGAGAACAAATAGGTCAATATTAGAAGAAATCAATCCTGACTGTTCATTGGAGGTACTGGTAGTGGGGATGAAGGTAAAGTACTTTGGACATCAAATGAGGATTCACTTGAGAAGCCCTTGATGCTGGGAAAGATGGAGGGCAAGAAAAGAAGGGGGCGTCCAAAGATGAGATGGATAGATGGTATTGTAGACGCAATGGGCACAGAACTGGGCGGGCTGAGGAGGATGGTGGAGGACAGAGGTGCCTGGAGGAAAATGGTCCATGGGGTCACAAATGGTCGGAATCAATTGTGAGACTGAACAACAACAATAAAAGGTATGATGTAAAAAGATACAATATAAAAGTTATGTCAGTTTCATCTAAAAATTAGTTACGTATTTGCCAGCGTATAAGATCCATCAGAGAATAAGACACGCACCCCGTTATTACCAAACTAGCCCACTATAAGCCACTATATACAGTGCAAAACGCACTCCATTTTTCCAATGTATTTTAGGGGGGAGTGGGTCTTATACGTCAGCAAATACGATAATTGAGTAAATATCCATAATCTAGTTAAGCATTCCTCTGAGTCAATTCTGCAGAATAATCGGCATATTCATACTAATCACCATTCTCCAGGTGTTTCTTTCCATTTACAATATATTTTGCCTGTCATACATAATTTTACCTGTCTGTAGTGTCAGAGAACAAAGACAAGGAAATACCAGTTTGCTTCCATTGGAAGTAGTGATTGGTTGCCAGCTTGAACATATTGGCCTTTAAAAGCGAGGGGTTGGGGTTGGGTTGGACAAATTTAGAGAGGATTAGGGTTTCAATGACTGCTCCTTAAGATATGTATTTCTACCAATACCAGAAGAATATGTCTCTGTATTTTAGTTGGCTGAGAAGGAAAAGGGAGTGCTGTGCTGTTGTCCTTTGTCCTCTTAGGATCTTCTCATAGGCAGTTGATTGGTCGTGTATAAGCTGAATTCTCTTTATTAAATAAGACATTTTTGTCTTTTCCTATAACACATTTCTTCTGGTCTAACTTTATTTGTGGAGAGAACAGAGGGGGAAGGTTACAGATGGGTATAAATTAGTTTCACATATGAACTTGAGAGTGAAACTGAGCAAAAATTTAAGATTTGCATTTGCCAATAACAACAATAAGAAGGAAACAGAAGGATTTATTTTGGCATCTCAAGAACAAGTTTTGCCAACAAATTGCATGAAGGCTAAAATATAGCATGTATCCAACAACAGCAAATGCCAACTTTGCATTGAAAAGGATGAAACAGTAGACTATCTGATCAACGGATGCAGCAAAATTTCAGAGACTGATTATTTGCTACGCTATGACAGGGTTGCAAAAATTATTCATTGGAAACTTTGCCAGAAGTTTGGATTTGAATGCAGTAAAAATTATTGGGAACATCAGGTAGAGAAAGTTCTAGAAAATGAGAGAGTTAAGATCCTGTGGAATTTTAAAATTCAAACAAATAGACATCTGACTTACAATACACCTGATATAACTGTTGTGGAAAAGAAGGCAGCTATTCCAGGGAATGTGTAAATTAAGGACAGACAGCTAGAAAAAATTACAGAATATTGTGATTTTCAAATTGATGTGAGCAGTGTACCCATAGTAATTGGAGCCCTTAGAACAAGGATTCTCTAGATATTTGGAAATGTTGGATATTTTAGGCTTGAATATCCTAACATTATGAAAAACAATTTTATTAGGAACTTGTGCTTCCACTGACCCACAAATGAATGGTAGAATTGAAATGGCTGTGCTTATAGACATTACCTTAACAGTTCTTAGGCCTTTCGTTAGGTCTTTGACGGTTAATTTTATACTAGTCTTCGACTGCCAATCTAATGGTAGATTTTTAATAAGAAGAAACTGGTATCCTTTTTAAAAGTTGACAGGCAAACTTATATTTGCTGCCCAAGAACAAGCACTACGAATCAGCATGATTAAAGCAACAATTGAAAAAAGTGGAACTGACAGTAAATGTAGCCTTTGTAAACAAATGGATGAAATAGTGGACCACATTATCAGTGGCTGCAACAAGATCACAAAGATTGACTACCATAACTGATGCCATAACTGAGTTGCGACAATGTTACATTGGAATCTATGCAAGAATTATGGGATACCATCTTCGAAATACTCATGGAAGCACAAGACTAACAAAGTGGTTTAGAAAGAGGATAAAACAGTTAAGCTCTTGTGCGGCTTTAAGATCCAACCTGATAAGCTTGAATACAACACTTGAGATCTGAGTGAGATTGGCCTTGATAAGATCACAATAGAACAGTTGCAGAGAGTAGCACTACTATGTAGGTACCAGCTACATTATCAGGTGATATTTCACTGTCTCAGGTCTAGTCCCAAGCAGTGGGGTTTCAAAACTCCATCCCGAACCATCTGGTGGACCAGGTACACCCTTGATGATTTAGTAATTTAATTGTCAAACTTCTATGCCGCCCTACTCAGGTAAAACCCGACTCAGGGCGGCTCACAACATAAAATATACAGTCACAATAAAAACAGATGAAAACCACCCCGTTAAAAACCCACCCACCCTATTCATTAAAAAAAGAGAGAAAGAAGCAGACCCTGAATTATTGTAAAAGCCAGCAGGCGGGGGGCACATTTCCATCAGGGCCCCACACCTTCCCCGCCAGCCAGGTTGTAAGTTCTTTCCTAAAGGGCAGCAATTCTGTCTGCAGCCGTAATTATATTGGCAGGAGGTTCCTTAGGACCGGTGCGGACACAGAGAAGGCTCTCCTTCGTGTGCTAGAGAGACGAGCCCCTCTAGCCAATGGCACAGTAAGGGAGCCCCTACGGTCTGCTCTGGTTGGATGGACAGACGTTCTTGGGATGACACAGTCTCTTAGGCATCCTGGCCCACTACCATGTAGGGCTTTAAAGGTCAAAACCAGCACCTTGAATTGCACCCGGAGGCAAACTGGTAACCAGTGCAGCTCCCGCAGCAGTGGCGAAGCATGGGCATAACGTCCACACCCCATAATCTTAGAACTGCAGAGCTGGAAGAGACCCTATGGATCAATGAGTCCAGCCTCTGTCAAACAAGCACAGTGTGGTACTGAATTCCCAACCACTGGCTCTGCAGCCAGATATCTAAACCACTGAGCAAAATCTTCTCTAATATAGGCCAGTGTGATCTGAGATTCCTCGGTAAACACAAAATGCTGCCTCTCCATGGGTATGATGGAAAACCTAGCGTCAATAAAAGAACAAAATGGAAAAGGCCTGACTGGCACTTCATGCTGCAGAGTTTTGTTGCTTCCACACGCAGAGAGGGGCAGTTTGTTTTAAGTGCTGCAAACTACAACTCCCAAGATTCCTCACCATTGTCTATGGTAGTTAAAACTGTTGTTCAGTAATATTTGGAGGGCCACCAATTACCCACACCTGTAGCAGTGGCATAGTAATAGCAGCATGCACAGGCTATCTAGAAAACAACTTAGTTTTATATATGCTGTGAACACCACCACAAACCTTGGTGTTGGGAAAATCTAAAGGAATTAAACCTGGATATGAATATATGACATTTTGGAGATAGGGGAAAATAAATACAAAAGATGCATCTTGTATAGTAGCATTAAGTAATAATTTTAAACAAGATGTAATGCCCGCTGGGTGATGGGTTTACACCATACTGTAATCATCTATATCTATAAAATGGTACGTTAACCGTTGGAATGTGACAAAGGATGTTGCACCAGGCCCCACTAGCCCCGTCCGAGCCTCCGTTCACTCGCCCGAACGGGGTTCGCAGGTAACTGTCGGGTTGAAATTTTCGACCCGGGGGCAGGAGCCCCCCAGTCGCAAACAAAAAAAGGGAACTTCAATTCCCAAAGTTCCTTTCACCGCGCTGCGCCAGAGCCAATCAGGCTGAGCGGTGCGGCAAAAGGAACGTTCGGAAACGCGCCGTAGCCAATTAAAAAAAAGCCGCAAAAGAAAAACCGCCGCAGAAAGCAAACACACGCAGCCAGAATTACAAGCCCCAGCGTCCTGCGCACCATTAGCGCACAGAAGGCTGAGGCAGCCGGCGCGCGAAAAAAAAAGCTAAAAAAAAGCCCGCCTCCGCTGCCATTCATCCCCATGGGCGAGACAGCATGGCCCGTGGGGGGGGGAAATAACACCCCCACCCCCCGCCGCCGCTGCCCTTCCGTTCGAAGGGCCAGCCGGCGCGTGAAAAACACAAGTAAAAACAAAAACACCCCGCAACTGCCCTTCTTCACCACTGGCCAGCAAGTATGGCCCGTGGGGGGAAAAAAATAAAACCCCGGCCGCCGCTGCCCTTCCATTCAAAGGCCCAGCCGGCGAGCCAAAAATAAAAGCAACCCACCCACCCACCCACCCACCCCACAACTGCCCTTCTTCCCAATGGGCCACCAAGCATGGCCCGTGGGAACGAAAGGCACCCTCCCCGCAACAACGCTCCCTTCCCAAGGGCCATCCAGCATGGCCCATGGGAACAAAAGGCACCTCCGCCGCAAGTGCCCTTCCTACCCACAGGCCACCCAGCATGGCCCGTGGGAACGAAAGACACCCTCCCCACAACAACGCTCCCTTCCCAAGGGCCATCCAGCATGGCCCATGGGAACAAAAGGCACCCCCGCCGCAAGTGCCCTTCCTACCCACAGGCCACCCAGCATGGCCCGTGGGAACGAAAGGCACCCTCCCCGCAACAACGCTCCCTTCCCAAGGGCCATCCAGCATGGCCCATGGGAACAAAAGGCACCCCCGCCGCAAGTGCCCTTCCTACCCACGGGCCACCCAGCATGG
Source organism: Bradypodion pumilum (assembly GCA_035047305.1). Taxonomy (NCBI): domain Eukaryota; kingdom Metazoa; phylum Chordata; class Lepidosauria; order Squamata; family Chamaeleonidae; genus Bradypodion; species Bradypodion pumilum. The sequence continues at coordinate 374,639,897 of JAWDJD010000001.1, forward strand.
CCCATGGGAAGAAAAGGCACCCCCGCCGCAAGTGCCCTTCCTTCCCATGGGCCACCAAGCATGGCCCGTGAGAACAAAAGGCACCGCCCCCCTAAAAAAAGAACGCACCAAAAAACAAACCAAAAACAATCAAAAACAGTCAAAAACAAAAATCTAACCTTTAAAAAATAAACACATACACAAAAAACCCACAACAAAAAACAACAGCCCCCCCCCCACAAAAACTCAAAAACAAAAACCAATAAATAAATAAATAAATCAGAGAGCTTACCATGAAGACGTCTTGACTTCATGGCGACAGGAACTCGAATGACCTACAAAAAGGAAGTAACACTCACCGGAAGCGACACCCAGAAGACAGAAGAGGAGAATGGTAGAGAGGAAGCAAAGCTCACCACCCCCACCCAGAGGACAAAAGAAAAAAAATCCAAAAACATTGCCACTGCAAAGATAAATTCAAAATTCAAAAATGCAAAAAGTAAGTTAGCACAGCATTCAAAAATATACACACTACTCTAAAAAAATACAAAAAAAAAACATAAATCACTTTTCACTCAAAAAAACCAAAACACCAAACCAAAAAATAAAACAACAAAATTAAATTTACAATAAAAAAATTAAATTAAATAAATCAAAATAAAATTTGCATGAACAAAAATAAGATAAATTAATTAAAAAAAACAAACACTGGGAGCGCAAGTCAGCCACAGGAGGACGCAGCGCCACTAAATCAAAAAACCTTTAAAAACCATTAAAAACAGCCCAGCACCATTTGTTCAAGAACACAAATGAAACCCTTCACTATCCAAAACAAAATTTAAAGAGCCCGGCACTGAGGAAGCCGGCGCACAAAAAATAAAAAATAAACACACACTGAGAGCGCAAGTCCGCAACAGGCGGACGTAGCGCCTCAAAGTCACAAAATCACAAAACCTTTAAAAACCATTAAACACAGCCCAGCACCATTTGTTCAGGAAAACAAAAAAAGCCCTTAACTATCCAACACATTTTTAAAATGCCCGGCACCGCGGGCAAAATCTGCTAGTATATAATATAAGTAAGTGTAAGTGTTTTGCTTTTTGTTGATGTAAGTTTTTATGGAAAAAAATAAATAAAACAAAAAACGCCATAATCCTTGAAGAGATACATAGCCATATGCATAATTCTTTTGGTACCATAGCTACACCAGGTTTTTTTTTTATCTGTCAGGGCCCAGGCTTAGGCATTATGCCAAGTTTTTTTCTGTCAACTAGTGATCAGGCAGCTGACATGATAATACTGAATAAACACTAATTAAAGAACATAATTTTATAAGTGAGAGGGTTAGGTTTATATCTGAACTAGCATACTAAATTTTACACAGCAATATAAGTTTGGCCTATGAAGATTCCAAGTACTATTTTTAACAGCTGTTATTTTATATATTTACTGGGAAAGAGGTCCTGTAGAAATAATAGCTGACAATCTCATGGGCTAGATGACAAAAGGAAATGGGCTACGCAGAGAAATATACTCAAATGGAAGAGCCGCTCATCAGATTCTACCTAGTTGAACTGACTTTGTTTGCTGCTCAGTATCCCTACTGAGATGGTGGACAAAGGGGATAGTGAAAAATGTTTGGAAGTGCAGCTTCAGCTTCCAGATGAGGTAAGCATTAGCATTATCCATTGTATGTTGTCTCCACTAGTACAGTGAGCCTAAGTGAGAGGATTTTTTTACTTGTATTTGCTAAAGCTGATATATTCCAGTTCATACAGAGCAGTATACGTTAAAAAGGTGACAAATTAGTGTTTCATAGATCTATATTTCCTTGATGAGTGGGAGATGTATGACAAATGAATAACTGGCAAATGAGAATTGTGTGAAATATTTGCCTTCAAGTGCAATGCAGCTTATTTTCTTTCCATTTTGTAGTGGGTTGGATCTGACACCAAAAGCTACCGACCAAATACAATGTGTTTTAATGAAAGATATTAAATTACCTAGCCCCCAAAAGCGAACCTCTTCAAATTGCAGAACAGGCAGGCTTTAAACCTGGCAAGAATTGTATGGCTCATATCTTAAATCTAACCCAGCATATAGAAGACTAGCAAAGGTTGCCCGGCGTTGCCGGGCTGTTTTAAAGGATGATAAAAAATTTTAGAATTATTTTATGTAACCAAATAATGTTTTTCTATGTGTGTTTTTTAATAATGTGTGAGTATATATTTTTAAAAATTCAATGTTTTTAAACTGTGTTTAGATGTTTATTTGTTTTTTGAATGAAAACTGTAAACAGGATTTAAGAAATGTTTTAGAAATGTTATTCTTTCTTTTGACTATTTTTGACTGTGTTTTCTCCTGTGTCCTCTGGGTGGTGCTGTTGCGCTTTTCTTTTACTTTGACTTTCTTTCTCCACTGGCCTGTGGGAGGTCGCTTGTTCCGGTAAGTAGTCTTTCCTCATTTCATTTCCGGATCTCGTAGAGTAAGGTCGTTTGGGTGAGTTCTCCGGTTTAATTTCTTTTGGGGGTTTGTATTGTAATTTATTTATTTATTTTGGGGGGGGGTTCTGTGTGTTTGGTCTTTGTGTTATTTTTGGGTTTGTTTTTGGTTGTTTTTGGATGTTTTTGGTTGTGGTTTTTGTGTAATTTTTTACTTTATGGTTTACTTTTGGGGTAAGTGAAGGCACCGTGCAGAGCGCCGTCCGATGCCTTTGCTTACCTGGGATTTTTTTCGCTTTCAGGGGGGGAAGGCAATGATGCCTTCTCCCTCCCTTGAAAGCGAAACACTTTCTTGTAAAGTAAAGGCACCGGGCAGAGCGCCGTCCGGTGCCTTTGCTTTGCGGGGGAATTGTTTTGCTTTCAAGGGAGGGAGACAATGATGCCTTCGCCCCCTATTGAAAGCGTTGGGGGGGTCCCCTTCCCGCGGCCTTTCATCGGTTGCCGGGCCGCGGGAAGGCCAGCGCCGTTTTTCTCTCGTGTCCTCTGGGGGATGCATCGTTGTGTGTGTGTGGTGGGGTTCCCTTACCGCGGCCTGGGCTCGATGGCTGGGCCATGGGAACCCCAGCGCCGCTGTAGGCGGCGTTGGGTGGGTGGGGTTTCCCTTCCCGTGGGCTGTGCTCAGTCAGCGGCCCGTGGTAACCTCAGCGCCGCCTCAGGCGGCATGTGGGGGAGTCTTCCTTTTCCACGGCCTGGGCTCGGTGTCCGGGGCATGGGAAGCCAAGCTCCGGTTTTCAGGCAGTGTCGGGGGGAGTGTCTTCCCTTCCCGCAGGCTAGGCATCCATGCCGTGTTGCAGGAACCCCAGCGGCACCTGTATTTTTCTTTTTCATGTTGTGGGAACCCAAGCGGCAGCTGTATTTTTATTTTTTGCGCGGTGGATTTCTCAGTTCTGTGCGCTCATGGCGCACAGAACTCTGGGGCTTGTAGTTTGTGGGTATTTTTCCCTTTGTGTTGCGTTTTTTTCCTGTGGCTTATTTTTGATTGGTCGCAGCGCCTTTTCCAACGTTCTTTGTCGCCACGCCTCTCAGCCTGATTGGCTGTGGCGCAGCGCGGCGCAAAGAACATTGGGAAATGAAGTTGTTTCCCTTTTTCGCTTTTGTGAGGCTGTTGCCCCACTGCCGCTTTTCTCAATCCTTCGTTGACCTGCGGATCCGGTTCGCCCGTGTGCACGAATGGTGAGTGCGGGCTAGTAGGGCCAGGCTGAGGAGCCTATGCCAAGTTCCAACGGTTAACACTTGGTTTTATAGGTTAAGATGGTTTTGAAATACATAAAATAACTAAATAAAATGACCGGAGCAACATTTATTGACCTTACAGCAGCATATGACACTGTCCACCATTAATTGCTACCTCCTTTCTAAAGCTCATGGACTAACCAAAATGATTGCCTTTCTACTTCATAAGAACATAAGAACAGCCTTGCTGGAACAGGCCACAGCCCATCCAGTCCAGCATTCTGTCTCACACAGTGGCTCACCATTTCCTTCAGGGTATTCCCAAGGAGATGTCTTCACCTGCTTAGGATTCCCTGGAAATGGCATTGAGAGATATCCTGCCTATCTCTCCAACCCGAAGGTTGTCCTTAAGTATCCATAATTATAGCCATTGATACCCTTGTCCTCCATGAACTTGTCTAATCCTTTCTTAAAGCTGTCAAGACTGACAGCTGTCACCACTTCTTCTGGCAGGGAGTTCCATAGACCAGTAATCCTCTGGGTGAAAAAGTACTTTCTCTTATTTGTTTGAGAATTAGTACCCAAAAGTTTCATGGGATGTCCCCTAGTTCTAGTGTTGTGCGATAGGGAAAACAGTTTTTCCTTATCTACTTTGTCCACACCGTGCATGATTTTATAAACTTCAATCAGGTCACCTCTTAGACACCGTCGTTCAAGAGTGAAAAGGCCCAACAGTTGCAGCCTCAGATGGTAAGGAAGGTGTTCCAGTCCCCTAATCATTTTGGTTGCCCTCCTCTGCACTTTTTCCAACTCCATAATATCCTTCTGGAGGTATGGCGACCAGAACTGTACACAGTATTCCAGATGGGGCCTCACCATAGATTTATAAAGAGGCAAAATGACACTTGCTGACTTATTTTCTATACCCTTCCTAATGATCCCTAGCATTGAGTTTGCTTTTTTCACTGCTGAGGCACACTGGGTTGACACCTTCATTGAGCTGTCCACCAGGACACCAAGGTCCCTTTCCTGGTTTGTCGCAGAGAGTTCAGACCCCATCAGTTTATAAATGTAATTCGGGTTTTTTGCCCCAACATGCATCACTCTGCACTTACTAATGTTGAAGCTCATTTGCCACTGTTTTGCCCACCCCCCCAGTGTCAAGAGATCCCTCTGGAGCTTCTCACAATCTCTCACAGTTTTCACTACCCTGTATAATTTAGTGTCATCAGCAAATTTGGCTGCCTTGCTTTTTACTCCTACCTCTAGATCATTTATGAAGAGGTTGAAAAGCAGGGGTCCCAGTACTGAACCTTGGGGGACCCCACTCTTTACTTCCCTCCACTTGGAGAAGTGTCCATTTAGTGCTACCCTCTGTTTCCTGTCCCTTAGCCAGTTGCTGATCCAGGACAAGACCTGTCCCTTTATTCCATGACTGGTAAGTTTATTCAAGAGCCTTTGGTGTGGGACCTTGTCAAAAGCCTTCTGAAAGTCCAGATAAACAATGTCAACTGGATCCCCCTTATCCACATGCTTGTTGACACTCTCAAATAATTCCAACAGATTAGTGAGGCATGATTTGCCTTTGTAAAAGCCATGTTGGCTCTCCTTTAACAGCGCCTTCTCTTCTATGTGCCTATTAATTCTATCTTTAGGATGGTTTCCATCATTTTACCTGGGACACATGTAACACTGACAGGTCGGTAATTTCCTGGATCACCCCTGGATCCTTTTTTGAAAATTGGTGTTACATTCGCTACCTTCCAGTCATCAGGCACAAAGCCTGATTTGTGGGAAAGATTATATATTTTGGCTAGGAGATAGCAATTTCATCTTTAAGTTCCCTGAGAACTCGTGGATGGATTCCATCTGGTCCTGGTGATTTGTTAGTGTTTAGTTTAACAAGACATGCAAGGACCGCGTCCCTGGTTATTTCTATCTGACTTAATTCTTCGGTTTCCCTCCCTACGAAGATGGGCATGTGGTCTCTGTCTTCTTCAGTGAATACTGAAGCAAAGAATTCATTGAGTGCCTCTGCAATCTCTGTTTCCTCTTTAATAACCCCTTGCCTTCCATTGTCATCTAATGGTCCAATGGCCTTCCTAGTTGGGTTCTTACTTCTAATGTACTTAAAGAATTCTTTGTTATTTCTCTGAGTATTTTTAGCAATACGCTCCTCAAAGTCTTGCTTTGCTTTCCTGATTGTTGCCTTGCATTTGTTCTGCCAGAATTTATGTTTCTGCCTGCTGTCCTCATTCGGACAAGCCTTCCATTTTCTAAATGAGCTTTTCTTGCTTTTGATCACTTCCGGAACAGCTCCTGTAAGCCACGTCAGAGTCCTCTTGGACCTGGCAGTGCCCTTTTTCCTTTTGGGTAAGCATTCCAATTGGGCCTCTGTTATTGTTTTTGTAAACAGCCTCCATGCCTCCTGGAGTGTTTGGACTCTCTCAATTTTCCCTTTCAGCTTTTTTTTTTACTAGTTTCCTCATCTTTGGGAAATTTCCTTATGGAAAAATTAAGGTCTCTGTGTTAAATTTTATCAGTGACTTGCGGTCTATGATCAAGTTAAACATAATTGAGTTGTGGTCACTGTTCCCTATTGGATCAGTCACATTAACATCTTGCACCAGATCCTGAGTATTACTCAGGACCAAGTCAAGGATTCTTGTACCTCTAGTTGGGTCTTCAACCATCTGTCCCAGGGAACAATCATTTAGCATATCTAGGAACTTTATCTCTTTATCATGTGCTGAACAACAGTTCACCCAGTCTATGTGTGGGTAATTGAAGTCCCCCATTATAACCAGGCTTCCCTTCTTGGATGCCTCCTTTACAACAGGTTAAGATGGTTTTCGAAACAGAAGATTCTTTGTTGAAGCACAGTCACTATTATTTCTACAAGGGACAGTAGCTCAGAAGACTGAGAACTGGAAAGGCAACAGTGAAGGAACTGGAAACCAAGACCAAAATCATCTATAGCAGTGGTGGCGAACCTATGGCACGTGCCAGACGGGGCACTCACAGCCCTCTCTGTGGACACACATGCCATTGCCCCAACACAGAGTTTGTTCTGCCCAGCAACCCAGTGGGAGTGCTTCCTCCCTCCCCCAGCACAGAGGTTGCCCCACTCCTCTGCCCAGCAGCCCAATGGGAGTGCTTCCTCCCTCCCCCAGCACAGAGTTCACCCTGCCCCTCTGTTTGGGCACTCAGTCTCTAAAAGGTTCACCATCACTGATCTATAGTATTATGTTTCCAGTCACCATGTATGGGTGTGAAAGCTGGACAGTAAAGAAAGCCGACAGGGAAAAATAATTCATTTGAAATATGATGCTGGAGAAAAGTTTTGTGGATACAGTGATACCTCATACAACGTCCAAACATGGTTCCACAAGTTAGGTCGTTGTATGAATTCCGACTTTGTATGAGGCATGCAAAATCCTAGCTGCGATGCCTCATACAACGTCCAAATTATTGGCACCGATGCTTTGTATAACGTCATTCCCATAGAGCTACATTGTAACAGCACAGACTGCAGGGCCGGCTGCCGGTCGAACTCCATTGGAGGCGGGGAAAGAAAGAACTCGCCGCACTTGGGGCTCGTCTCTCGGGTGAGTTCTTTCTTTCCCCGCTTCCAACTGAGTCCGACCGGCAGCCGGCCGGAGGAGGCGGGGAAAGAAAGAACTCGTCTCTCTGGCGAGTTCTTTCTTTCCCCGCCTCCAGCGGAGTCTGACCGGCAGCCGGCCGGAGGAAGTGGGGAAAGAAAGAACTCATCTCTCGGGTGAGTTCTTTCTTTCCCCGCCTCCAGCGGAGTCCGACCGGCAACCGGCCGGAGGAAGTGGGGAAAGAAAGAACTCGTCTCTCGGGTGAGTTCTTTCCCCGCTTCCAGCGGAGTCTGACCGGCAGCCGTCGGGAGGAAGCGGGGAAAGAAAGAACTTGTCTCTTGGGCGAGTTCTTTCTTTCCCCGCCTCCAACGGAGTCCGACCAGCAGCCGGCCGGAGGAGGCGGGGAAAGAAAGAACTCGCCGCACTTGGGGCTCGTCTCTCCGGGGAGTTCTTTCTTCCCCGCCTCCTCCGGTCGGCTGTCGGTCGAACTCTGTGGGGCCTCCAAGCTGCAAATCCAAACTTCGCGGAAACCCTAATGCCTCATACAACGTCCGGCAACGTTGTATGAGGCACCTTTTCCCCCAGAATTCGGCGACATTGTATGGATCCGACGTTGTATGAAGCGGACGTTGTATGAGGTATTACTGTGCCTTGGACTGCCAGAAAAACAAACAAATCAGTCATAGAACAAACCAAGTCTGAACTGTCTCTGGAGGCAAAAATGATAAAATAGAGACTGTCCTACATTGGGTATATCATGAGAAGGCAAGATTCTCTGGAAAAGACAATAATGCTGGGAAAGTTGGAAGGCGGGAGTGGGGTGGGATGGAGAAGACCAAACACAAGATGGATTGATGGGAAGTAACAGACTATAACTTGCAGGAATTGAGTAGGGCTGTTGAGATCAGGACCTTGTGGGGATCTCTCATTCATAGGATTGCCACAAGTTGGGGACAACTTGATAGCACATAGTAACAACAACAATAAACCTGCCTCTGGCCAAAAACAATCTAATCATTTTAACGTTTTAACTTGTTTAAATTTCTTCTATATTTCATACACGTCCATACTTTTAAATTACACAAGGCTCTGATAGGAATAAAGAAGGAATCTGGTTGGAAGAACTATTGTATTTCAGGTGGGATGTGATTCTTCACAGCAATCTTCTAGTCAGACAAGCTAGACTTGTTTCTCTTTCTTGCTGCATGCTATTCCCTGACAAGCTGGGTTACAGACACTGAGTTTATCCAAAACTCCAAGGCTTTCATAAAATGTTTCATAAAATTTATTAGTAATAACACAGACTTATACAATACTAGTAGATTTTGCCCGGCGGTGCCGGGCTGTTTTAAATGGTTTTGGAAGGGGTTTTTTTCTTAATGTTGGTAAAGAGCCGGGCTGTTTTAAATTGTGTTGTAAGGGATAATTCTTTTTGGTAATTTATGTAAAAAAGAGGTGTGTTGGTGGTTAGGGGTGGTTTTGGGTGTGCACAACCACCACTACCCATACAATACCACTCCAACCACCAACACACACATTAAAAATTCCTGGCAAGGTAGGAGTGGTGTGTGTGTGTGTGTGTGTGTGTGTGTGTGTGTGTGTGTGTGTGTGTGTTGTCCCCCCAACCCTTCCAGAGCCAGGGGACCCTGCAGAGAGGGGATCCCCCCCCCCACAGGACACCCCGTTATTAAAGAGAAGAAACCAAGCTCTTTCTTCTCTTTTAAAACAGAGTGTTTGGGAGGGGGGTGTATTCGATCTCCTCTTCCTGGTCCCCTGGGTTTGGTAGGGTTGGGGGTACAAAAGGGGTCTGTCCCCCCAACCCTTCCAGAGCCAGGGGACCCAGCAGAGAAGGGATCGTTCCCCCCCCCCAAAAAAAAACAGTCCATTTTTAAAGAGAAGAAACCAAGTGGTTTCTTCTCTTTTAAAACGGAGTGTTTGGGAGGGGGGTGTATTCTATCTCCTCTCCCTGGTCCCCTTGGTTTGGTAGGGTGGGGGGACAAAAGGGGTCTGTCCCCCAAACCCTTCCAGAGCCAGGGGACCCAGCAGAGAGGAGATCATTCCCCCCCCCAAAAAAAAACTCCGTTTTTAAAGAGAAGAAACCAAGTGGTTTCTTCTCTTTTAAAATGGTGTGTGTGTGTGTATTCAATCTCCTCTCCCTGGTCCCCTGGGTTTGGTAGGGTTGGGGGACAAAAGGGGTCTGTCCCCCCAACCCTTCTGGACCCAGCACCTTTCATTGCCTCCCTCACCCACCCCCCATACCTGTCAACCCGCGGCTCCGGAAAAACGGGACCTGCGCACATCGCTTGTGCGCAGGTCGCGTTCCACGCATGCGTGGAAAGGTTTTACCCCTTCCATGCATGCGCGGAAGCGCTACACCGCTTGCGCAGCCCTTACGCAAGCGACGTAGCACTTTCACGCATGCGTGGAAGGGGTAAAACCCTTCCGTGCATGTGCAGAAAGCGTTTCCCCCGCTGCCAAATTGCGGGGTTTTGGCAGCGGTGGCCGGGTTATGACGTCAATCAACGTCAATTTACGGGGTAATCCCGGCCAAATCAGGAAGGTTGACAGGTATGCCACCCCCTAACCCTTACCTAACACTTATCTTTTCCTGGCTCCCTCCAGCTGGGTCTTTCAAGTCTTTCCCTCCGGCTTTCACCGTTTTGTTTTTTTAAGTCAGCGCGCGTTCCCAGCCTCCTCTGTGCTCATATCCCTCAGCCTGATTGGCTGAGGGGTTGCATAGTGCAAAGGACGCTGGGAATTGAAGTCCTTTTTCTTTGTTCACATTCAGGGGGCTCCTGCCCCACTGCCACATTTCTCAACCTGACAGTTACCTGCGAACCCGGTTCGGGTGAGTGCAGGGAGGCTCAGTCGGGGCTAGTGGGGACTGGTGCAACATCCTTTGTCACATTCCAACGGTTAACGGACAGATTTATAGGTATAGATTAGGCAAATTTTGGCAGATTCAAAGTTTTACTTTTTCTCTGTGTGTGTTTTATATGATTATCAGAAAGCATGTGTAAGAGTCCACATATATTTTATTGACTTGTAAACTAAGAGTGAAATAAAACATGAGTCACATAGTAGCCCAACCCAGTATCAAGATATAACTTCATCTTCTGGCTATCTAGGCCTAATCAAATTGGAAAAGAAAAACTGGCTGATTTTTGTTTGACCTTCAGAAAATTATAAAAGCAGTTCCTCATTTCCCTCCTTGAATTTTGGGAATTGAAATATACGTAAGATCTGTTAAGCATTTTGATTACTATGACATACAGTTCATTGTTATGTACTATCAGTTTGGTTATGGTGGCACTAAGAGGGTTTTCAAGATATGGGATATTTTCACATTAATGTAGGAGGAATACAGTGATATCTGTTGACATTTATTGCCATTAGTATGCCACTGTTAGAATGAGTGTGGTTCTGGATGTTAATGGAACTGCGCTTTAATAGGTTCTTTACGATTGGAGTGGCTATTAACTTCAAATATTTATTTAGGATTCAAATAAATAAATATCCCTTGTGCCTGGAATAAACATATAAACAACATTGTGTAAGAACATTTAATCAGTTTCTTTTTATGCAGTAAGGATTGAAAGCTATTTCATTTTGCTATGCTCTGAAAAGATGGTAACTTTACCAGTCTTAATATAATCTATAGCCCTGGTGGCTAACCTCGGCACTCCAGCTGTTCTTGGACTTCAGTTACCAGAAGCCCAAGTCAGCATTCCTGCTGATCAGGGCTTTTGGTAATTGAAGTCCAAGAGCAGCTGTTGGACCCCCACCGAGGTTAGCCATTACTGATCTATAGCAAAGTAGATTTCAGTCTTTCTGCCTTGCTAGTATCATAATGGAGGTGGGGGAGCCATAAGTGTGCTACAAATGCAACTTATATATTACTTTCAGGAGTAGAATAGACATGTTCTCAGCTGTTTGTAAAATAGAAGTAAAGTAAAATAAACATGGAATGACAGAGTGGTTTGGAATAGGAAAAGGAGTAAGACGAGGCTGCATTTTGTCACCCTGCTTATTCAACATATACACAGAGCACATAATGCATAATGCAGGGATGGAGGAATCACAATATGGGACTAAAATTGCTGGGAGAAACATCAACAATTTGAGATATGCAGACGATACCACCCTAATGGCAGAAAGTGAGGAAGACCTAAAGAACCTCTTGATTGGGCTGAAGGAGGAGAGTGCAAAAGCTGGCTTGAGACTCAATATCAAGAAAACCAAGATAATGGCAACAGGTCCGATCAGTTCCAGGAAAATAGAATGGGAAGAAGTAGAAGCAGTAACAGACTCTACATTCTTAGGAGCAAAGATCACTGCAGATGGGGATTGCAGCCATGAAATAAAAAGGCGACTGATTCTTGGGAGACAAGCTATGAGAAACCTGGGGAACATAGTGAAAAGCAGAGACATCACATTGAAAACAAAAATTAGAATAGTCAAAGCAATGGTATTCCCAGTGGTAATGTATGCATGCGAGAGCTGGACAATTAGGAAAGCTGAACGCAGAAGAATAGATGCCTTTGAGATGTGGTGTTGGAGGAGAGTTTTGAGAGTCCCCTGGACAGTGAGGAGAACAAATAGGTCAATCTTAGAAGAAATCAACCCGGACTGCTCATTGGAAGGTCAAATAGTAAAAATGAAGTTAAAGTACTTTGGACATCAAATGAGAAGGGAGGACTCACTTGAGAAGGCCTTGATGCTGGGAAAGGTGGAGGGCAAAAGAAAAAGGGGGAGGCCAAAGATGAGATGGCTAGATGGTATTGTAGACACAATGGGCACAGAACTGGGAAGGCTGAGGGGGATGGTGGAGGACAGAGGCGCCTGGAGGACAATGGTCCATAGGGTCGCAAAGGGTCGGAATCGACTGTGCGACTGAACAACAACAAAATAGACATGTTCTCTTACTGGCTATAATGCAGCTTGGAAGAATTCATCTTGGAGTTGTCTGTGTAGTCTTCTTACTGCAGATCATAGCATTTTTTTCTGGGAGATAATACATGTAGTTATTAGCCAGCTAACCTTTTGTTTTGAAAGCCAGGTGCTTGAAATAATGAATGGAAGATATATGTTTAAAGTGTTCTCTTAACTAATTCAATTCGACTGGTTTGGCAAGGCAAGGCATCACCACAGCTAATGAGTTCCTGTGAATGTTATTTTCTGCAGAGAATATGAACTTGAGTCTATCAGAGTATATAAAAAGGGGTGTTTTATAGAACAAATATAAATTGTTGGACCATCCCACCCCAATACCAAGAGAAATACGTGCATCCTAAAAGAAATGTCAGTATCAGTCTGTTCTTGCTGTGTTGAATAGATTTCTTTAAATATAGTACTGTACTTCTCATGTATGTAATATAAACTTGCTTGCTAATGATAGTCCTGACTATTGTGGTTCAGTGTCTGTTGTCTTAACATGAGAGAACTGGCTCTGCTTATTCCATGGGCTCCTGCTTCAAGTGAAATTGCCTAAACAAATGACAGACTTCTGGAGTACGGTGTATGTTGTGTGACACCAAGCCCAGCAAGACTCGGTGATCCAGTTTGTCTCACCCTCAACAAGCCATAGGAGCAACTCAAGAATATACTATGGTTTCTCTTCTTTGTCTTGTTGAGAGGCAATCCGCCATGCTAGCTCCTACAAAATTCAGAAAATATGTGAGATAAGCCATTGATCAAAGATTTGTTTAGGTCAGGAATTATTAACCTGCGGCCCACGGCACCACTTCATGTGGCCCACCACCACCTCCACCACACTAGGGAGTGTCATGTGGTGGAGGATGGGCAAAATGGCCATCCAACCCCTGAAGCTGTCTGAGGTAGCGTTACCTGGCCCCTAGCTTTAAAAGGTTGAGAACTCCTGGTTTAGGCACTTCTATTCTCAACAAAGGTGACTGGTATTAACTGCTTGATATGCTGGTCCATGTGCAACAATGCATGTGTGTTCGAACATTCTAGTGATCTAGATCTGGCGTTTGGAGATGTTATTGCTTTATGTGCCATAAAATTTCATCTGACTTACAGTGACCCTAGTAGGATTTCCAAGATACAGTATGTGACATATTTATGGAATAGTTTTACCAATGCACTCCATCAACAGAGTTTCTGTGGCCAAGCACAAATTTGAATATGATCCTACTACTCACTACATTACACTGGTAATGTTAATTAAAAACAAAAAAAGTAGTTCATAAGAATATAATTCTTATTCTGACCAGTAAAGCAACTGTTGTGGGGACTAGATCTCCCCTCTAGGAATTCTACAGACTTCTGCAATGAGGGGTGCAGAATAACTGAGACTGTCCAATAATCCGCATGTCTACATTTTCTCTCTTGCCTGTAGCACAGTTTGTCATTCTAGATCAGTGATGGTGAACCTTGGCACTCCAGGTGTTCTTGGACTTCAATTACCAGAAACCCAAATCAGAACTCCTGCTGATAAGGGCCTCTGGGAATTGAAGTTCAAGAACACCTGAGTGCCAAGTTGGCTACTGTTCCAGCTTCATTTAGCTGGAAAGATCCCAGTGCTTTTATGCTGAAACAAAATGTAGTGACTGTAACTGAAAGGTTACTAGGTCTGTGGTAGCTTACCTTTTCTTCATTTTTGTTTATTTACAGGTGCCCAGGGCTCAGCTTCTATATCTCTCCTGTTATACCCATTTACAATGCTGTGGTTTTTCTTTTCGTGTTGGCCAACTTCAGTATGGCCACCTTCATGGACCCTGGAATATTTCCTCGAGGTGAGAAGTGTTCATGCTTAGCAAGAATCTTGCAATGCATTAATGGTGACCTGAAAAGTTTTGATTTAGAATGGCTATTTCACTTTTTCCAGGCCCAATTAATAATATTTCAGGAGCTTGTTGATCAAGACTCAATATACAGTGGTACCTCACTTAAAGAGCAAACCACAGGATTGCTCTTTAAGTGAATTTGCTCTTTAAGCGAAACACCATTGTAAGTAACCAATTGTGACTTTGGTGGGGGGATTGCGAACCCCAATTTAGTTGTTAAGTGAGTTTTTGGTTGGTTTTAGTTGTTAAGCGAGGCGACCATTCAGAAAAAATTTTGCTCTTTAAGCGGGTTAGTCTTAAGCAAGGTGCTCTTTATGCGAGGTTTTACTGTATGTAACAAAGATAAGAAGCAGTTCATAAAAAGTACACTTGGCTACTACAATACAATTAACTAACATTATGAGTTGTCAATTGTTGGTCAGAGTCCTTAAGCTTTACTTATCTACTAGAAAATGAAGCTTAGAGAGCAATGTGATAGCTTGAGAAATAGCCTTCTTCAACTTGAGTCTGTTCAGTTTTGGATTGTAGTACCCATCATCTTTGACCATTTCCCATGTTAAATGTAGCTGGTGGGAGATGAAGTCATAATGATATAAATAGATCAAGTTTGGGGAAGGCTGTGGCGGGAATACTCTTAAGACCCCTAGAGCAGTGTTTCCCAACCTTTGATTTTGGGACTTCAATTCCCGGAAGCCTAAGTCAGTTCCCCAAAGCACTGATCAGCTAGTGTACTGACTTAGACCTCTAGTAATTGAAGTATCCCTTTGGGGTGTGGGCCCCATGCTGGGAACCACTGCCCTAGAGCAATCTTGTGGACAAGTCCTACCTTTATCTATAGCTTCTAGCTAAGCAAAGGCTTCTTTATGGTCTCTGTGATTCGCCAACATAACTTCTTCTGTGCCTGCACAGTCATTGTTTGGGAATACAGTAAAACTTCAGGTTACGAAGGAGGCCCATCCAATAGTCTCTGTCGTAATGTGAAAAAATAGTAAACTGAAGCATGTTTTCCCATAGGAATGCACTGAAAATAAAAAAAGTCCTGATTGGACCAAAAATAATCAAAAATAATAATACAAAAAACCATAAAAGCATCCAAAAAATGTCATACATGATCGTCGTCCGTCCCCCCACCCCCACCCCACCCCCCACAAAGGGAAACATTCCTTACTGGACCAAAAAATATATACAAAAAAACCACCGAAAAATACAAAACATGCCAGACGCGATCGTCCCCTACCCTTACAAAAGCGACAAAGCGGTCTCCCTACCTTTTCCATGCCATTTGGGGACCATATCCACTCGGTTCTGACCTGGGGAGGTGCATATTGAGCCCATTTTCCACCCCTACTAGCACCGGGAGAGTCTGTGGGCCTTATCTGCTTGATTCCCACCTTCCTCCGAGCTCCCTGGGCAGCACTATAGCTGAAAAGGTGCACCTCTCCCAGGCGTGCTCCTGGGGGAGGTGCACATTCCCAACTGTAGCGCTGCCCAGGAAGCTCGGAGGAAGGTGGGAATTGAGCGGATAAGGTCCCCAGACTCTCCCGGTGCTGGCAGGGGTGGCAGACAGTCGAGAAATAGCGGCAGAAACGCTGCCCACCACGACGACGGCACCTCCGCATCAGTAAGTGCTGCATTGTGACTTTGGGTGAAGGGGGTGGTGGCCATTTTAAACTCTAAAGTGGCAGTAGTGGCCATTTTAGAGTTTAAAATAGCACAATTTTGGTGGTAAACCGAAAAAAGGTCATAAACCAGGGAATTGTTTTAATTAAATTTGCTGTTGTAAACTGCAGCAAACGTAACCCAGGGCACTCGTAACCCGGGATTTTACTGTATTCCAGAGTTTCAGAAGCTTTACTCTTGCTTTTTTGTACCCATCCTCCACCCAATGATTGCTCCTCAGTTCTCTTAACCACTCCTGACACAGTACCTAGGAATGTTCCTGAGAGATTAATTTTCAGTACCAGCTCTTTGATATCTGTATATTTTTAAATCTGTTTTCCAATTTATATTCTTTTTCACTCCTTCATATCGACTGCTTGTGGTGATGTGCAATTCTTCCCATTTAATGGTGCCTAAGGGACCCTTTAAATAGTGTATTTCTTGTTAAAACAAAATCACTCTTTTAGACATACATAAGAAATGCCTGCTGTTCAAGTGAGAGACATCAAACCAAATGTCAAATTCATCAGAGTGGCATTTAGAAATACTGTAGATAATTCTATTTGAAATGGTACTTGTGGGAAAACTTATTAACAGCCATTGACAACAATTTGAAACAACACATTGATATTGACATCTACAGAAGGTACCAAAATGTATACACATTTTAAGAAAGGAAACACTTATTAAAATTATAATACTCAATGTTTTACATCCCCTATATTCTCAAATTTCAAATACCACTTTAAAATGGTCTAATGCTTCTCAGTTGACAATCATGCTTCCACCTTTAATTCTTTTGAGCAAACGTCATACTACACATTGCTACTGTAATTCAGTTCAACCTCTAAAAGTGAGACACAGATAATATCTCTTAAAATATGTATACATTTTATTGGCATCCCCTGAGTTTGCAAGATTTCTTTAAAAATCTTCCTCACAGAGATAGTCCAGTTAGGTAAATCAACAACTGCACAGGATAAACCTTCTGAGTTGAATCCATCTCACACTCAGCAAGACTTTGTGGCACTTACTGATGTACGACAGTCTGACAGATTCACAGTTTACATCTTCAAGACCAACTGGAGTTTCAAAACTGACAGCCTCAGTGTTAAAAATAGGAAAAAGACATACAGTATTCTGAAGCAGACGTTTCAAAAACAAAGAAATTATGAAAACAACTAACATCAATGATGATTCATCCTACAGTTTCACAACCCTCAGTTTCAAAAGAACCTGAGTTTATTGTTTGTATTGCATATTCAGAATTATTCACAAAGTCCTTGTGCTTCTTCAGATCATCATAAGATGTTGAGCTCTCTAGAAATGGAAAGGACAGTTTTGAAATCTTGGTGTTAGTTGCACAACAATTAATTAAAACAGACTTCTAGACCGTCTACACCATATCAATGTTATGATGCATTTGAAACACCAAAGGAAAAGCATCACATCACATTCCCTTTTCAGTTAGAAAGGAAGGACTACTGCTCCCACCTTATTACTACTTTGCTCTGCCACCTTATTTTGCAGGAACAGAATTGCATGCTTCAGTTATGCATTTTGATGCTAAGTGGGCATGAGGCCATAACTACCAGTGGCATGGCATCAAAGATTAAAATCGAGGTGAGATCTCCCTTGGTGATACCACTACACAAGTATAAAAGAAAGACAGGGACTGAAAAGTTTGACATTGAAAAGATCTCACTTACATAAACATGGTGGTTCATCACCAATACTGAAATGAGGTCAGTCCCGATCCTCTACAATGAAAAGGGTATTGATATTGACAACATCAGTACCAAGAGAATGGGAAACTTGTGTAAACTGTAGCAGGAAAGGGCTTCCTTTTCAGACACTTCAGCCAAATTCAATTATAGATTATGCTTCTCTAACAAAATCTAGAAGACAACATCGCTCCATACCAGTTAACAAGGAAGTATTTATTCCACAGCAGCTCGTCATCAGAATAGCTAACTATTCTTTGCCAGTACATTAGGTAAAAAAATCCTGAAAGAATTAAATAATATTTATCTGAATATAAAAACCTCCAACACATTGATAGTTTTTGTCTGTAATGCTGTTTCAGTTCATCAGGCTTCCATTTGAACCTTTGGCTTCTGTTCACTTGAGTTTCGAGTCTTATAAAGCTGCATTTTTAGTGATAGTTACATCAGCAGGAAGAGCAAGTGAATTGTATGCTCTAAAATGAGATTAGCCCTATTTGCTATTTCATTGCTCTTTTTCCTGATACAACCTTTTTACCAAAAATAGTTTCAGATCATCAAACTACTCAGCTATTGATTCTTCCAGCTTTATTTTATTTTATTCAGATTTTGAAAGAATGGTACACAGTAGAGTAAGGCATGTTGTAGAATTCTGTATCAGTGATGGTGAACCTGTGGCACGCATGCCAGAGGTGGCACTCGGAACCCTCTATGTGGGCACCCATGCAGCCACCCCAGCACAAAGTTCACCCCTCCTCTCTGTCCAGCAGCCCATTGGGAGCGCTTCCTTCCTCCCCCAGCACAGGGTTCACCTGCCCCTCTGCCCAGCAGCCCAATGGGAGCGTTTCCTTCCTCCCTAGTTGGAGCTCCAACATCGCTCTGGGAGATTGGGGGTACTTGCGACTGCTGTGCAGTCGCAATCTATGGACTTTCGTCTCGTGCCTCTCTAGCCTGTGTATGTATTTTACATTGATCTTTTTAACTGTATTTTTCTTGTTGACTATTGTATTATTATTGCGGCTTGTGCCAATATTGTATTCCTGTACTCTGTTTTATTGTCTATTTCACTGTTTGTCAACCGCCTTGAATTCTCCGTTGGAGAAGAAAAGCGGTATAGAAATAAACAATGATGATGTTGGCACTTTGTGATAAATAAGTGGGTTTGGGGTTGCAATTTAGGCATTTGGCCTCAAGGTTCGCCATCACTGTTCTATATGGACAGAACAAAGTCTTTTAGGGTCACAAACAGAATCTTTGTATTCTAACAGGCAAAAAAAAGGGGTTAACAGGAATCATTTCAAACCTGTCAAAATAGGTTATTTGAGCAGTCACATTCCCTTATGAACTGGCCAAACATTCCTTACCTTATCCCTTGAGAGGTCTTGTGACCAGAGTAGTGGTAACATCAACAGGTGTCCATTTGCAAGACATCTATAAGGCTGCAGCAGTCACAGCTCATGACTTTCATAAACCATTATAGCATAGATATCAGAGCAGAACTGGGTTACCATTTGGGTGAACTGTGCTATCATTTCAGTTGGCCTGACATCCTACTGGCCAGTAAGTGCAGAGACCACAAAGAAGGAGGACAGTTTACTTGCCTGTAACTGTAATTCTTCAAGTGGTCATCTGTGAATTCATACACTCTCTCCTCTGTCTGTTATGCTGGGTCATTATTTTGGGATCAGTGGCAGATTAAAGGAACCAAGGAACAGCTGTTGAACAGAGTACATATAATAGGAGAGTAGAGGGAAAACCTTTGAAGCTCTGAAATATTCTGAAATATGACCACATGAAGAACCACAGTTACAGGTGAGTAACGTGTCCCTTTTCTTGACTTCTTGATCTTCAGAGAGGCTTAGAAAGCATTACGAGATTTTGCTATTTTCAAAGTTTTCCCAGGATTCAGTAAAATGTCCCCCTACCAGCTCAAAAGAACAGAAGGAGATCTCTCCAGAACATTGACATGTACAGATAGCAATTTGAGTGTGTTTGTGAAATCAAGAGTAAGGGGGTTTGATCTTGCTTTGTGACTTTACTTCATTTTCCTTCTAGCTGAAGAAGATGAAGATAAAGAAGATGACTTCCGGGCTCCACTATATAAGACTGTGGAGATAAAGGGTATTCAAGTGCGTATGAAATGGTGCGCAACCTGCCGCTTCTATCGCCCTCCACGCTGCTCTCATTGCAGTGTTTGTGACAACTGTGTAGAGGTGAGAAACAGAGAGGAATGGTAAACATTACATGTCAGACTACAGGTATGCATACCATACCAACATTGACTCTGTAAACAGTCTGAAGAACAAATGAGGTGGGCAGAGTGTAAAATTTGGGAGCCAAATTCATATTCTCTGCTTATCATGGTCTCTACTGTATCTAGAAGTGGTCAAAAATTACCATAAAAGAAACAGAAAGTGCCTGAATGATTTTTGTTTGTTTGGAAGAACTTCCCTGCCAGAAGAAGTGGTGACAGCTGTCAGTCTTGACAGCTTCAAGAAAGGATTAGACAAGTTCATGGAGGACAAGGGTATCAATGGCTATAATTATGGATACCTAAGGACAACCTCCGGGTTGGAGAGATAGGCAGTGCCATTTCCAGGGCATCTTCAGCAGGTAAAGGCATCTGTTTGGGAATACCCTGAAGCAAATGGTGAGCTACTGTGTGAGACAAAATGCTGGACTGGATGGGCTGTGGCCTGTTCCAGCAAGGCTGTTCTTATGTTCTTATGACCTGCCCCCAAGGCCTTGGAGCAGAAACCTACTCCTCCTAGGTTAGTTTATTGGTCAAAAAGGCAAATTTTTGGTATAAAATGTACATATACATTTTACATAAGTGGTTCTGAGGAGCCTCTGTGGGTTGCAATAATGCCTTTCAAAGAGTGCCAATTCCTGGAGTAGAATGACAGCAACAACAAAAATCAGTGTTCCTAATAGCTAAAACCTGGGAAACTATTGCAATAGTTCCTAATTTTGAAGACTTAGTATATGGAGCTGTAAAGAATGACTGTGGTATAACACTCACACATCAATCTAAAGATAACACTTTTAAGCTGTCATGTCTTCAGCATATCTATAGGTCTTGGATTTGAATAGTGTCTAGAATCCAATAGTGGAATTTACACTAAGCAAAAATGATGATGTCATCAGCTGCAGCAGTTTTTTTATCAATGAAAAACTCCAGTTCCACTTCCCCTGGAAATCCTGAGGCTTCCTTGGGAACCCTTGAATAAGCTGCTGGAGGACCTCAAGATGAGGCAGGCAGGGGAAGCCTTTGTTTTTTGAAAATCACTGTTTCCAGGATGAATTGGATGGAAACAGCAATTTTTCAAAAGTAAAGAACCTTCAGTCCCTTCTTCACAACAAAAGGGATCCCTAGGGAGTTTCAGAACCTTTAGAGGTGGAGGATTGGAAACTTTAAATACACCATTGCAGCTGATTATGTCACCAGCCTTAAGTAGTGTATGTTCCGCTACTGGATTTTAGCCATTTTTGCCCATACTTTCCCTCAGATGGTAGAAAAGTCATTAAAGATAAATTGTAGTGAAAATTAGATAGAAAAAACTCCAGACCACCAGTATAATTCACTTACATTGTCCCTATGCATAAAATAACTGGGGTGGTAGATTAAAACACTATTTTCTGTCACTTATGACATAGCTGTTGTTTGTTTTGGGGGGTTGGTTTATTTTGGCTTAGTATTTTGTTATATTGCTTGTCAATAAAAAATTAGGGTGGTGCTGTAACACTTGGAAGTCATCGTAACTGGAGCATGGTTTTGTAGAAATGCAGTTTTTCTAACTCTGGTCTACATATTTTTACTGCAGGAGTTTGATCATCATTGTCCTTGGGTGAACAACTGCATTGGGCGACGTAATTATCGCTATTTCTTCCTGTTCCTGCTCTCACTTACAGCACATATCATGGGTGTTTTTGGCTTTGGCTTACTATATGTTCTGTATCAGGTGGAAGAGCTCTCGGGGATCCGCATGGCTGTGACGTATCCTTTGTGAGGAGTTTCTTAGTAAAAATGGGAGCCTTAGCTAAGAAATGGGAGAATCCACCTGAAATTGTGCTAACTGGTGCATTCATGAACAAGAATAGTTCAGTGGTCCTTGAGTAAGTCCTTATCTTTGTTGTCAGTATGGCTGTGATGTGTGTGGCTGGCTTGTTTTTCATTCCTGTAGCTGGCCTTACAGGATTCCATGTAGTACTGGTAGCAAGAGGCCGCACTACTAATGAACAGGTATGTATTCTGAACATGGATTCCACTTCACTTCATTGTACTTGGATTTCTCTGACCAAACATTTGTCTTTGCAGGTTACAGGCAAATTCCGGGGTGGAGTAAACCCATTCACCAATGGTTGCTGTAATAATGTTAGTCGCGTTCTATGCAGTTCTCCAGCGCCCAGGTAAGAGTTGCACCAACCAAGACATTGAGAAAAGGGAGAGCTGGTTTGTTTTAATTGCTCATCAGGGAGAGCATTGCTGGGGAAAGATTCTCATGGCTCAGGCTTAATATGACTGCAATAAATGTTAGTGGATAACTTAGATATGAAGGGACTGCAGTGGTTTAGTGGTTAAGATGCTGGACTTGATGGCTGGAAAGTCAGCAAGTCAGCAGTTTGAGACCTGAGTGCTGCATAACAGAGTGAGCTTCTGTCTCTGTCCCAACTCCTACCAACCTAGCAGTTCGAAAGCAAGAAGTTGCAAATGTATTTATTTATTATTTAATCACATTTTTACTGCCTCCCTCTCACCGAGGCGACTCAGGGTGACTTACACGTATAAAAACACCACAGTTAAAAACTCTACAGAACAATAGGATAAAAAATGTTAAAATAATTAAATTGTTAAAATTTGAAAATTTAAAATACCCTCCTCAGTGCCACATCCTCAAATTTCTAAAACTAACACTAAAACACTGAACGCTGGGAGCCCAGGTAGCACTCATATGAGCCAGCCTGGAGTGGCTATCTCCCCAGCCGCCCCCCACACCCGTTGTGCCAGCCAGGTTTTGAGGTTTTTACAAAAGGATAAAAGCTCCACCTGAAGATGAAGCTCAGTTAGCGAGAGGGTCCACAGGGCCGGAACAGACACAATGGAGCTGATGGCACAGCCCCTCCGGTCTGCTCTAGTGGGACGGACAGATATTCTTGGGGTGACGCGGTCTCTTAAGTACCCTGGCCCACTACCATGTAGGGCTTTAAAGGGCATTACCAGCACCTAGAATTGCATCCGGAGGCACACCGGTAGCCAATGCAGCTCCCGCAGCAGGGGTGAGGCATGGGCATAACGCCCACACCCCATGACCACTCGGGCAGCTGCATTTTGAACCAGTTGAAGCTTCCAAATGGTCATCCAGGGCAGCCCCATGTAGAGCGCATTACAATAATCCAGTCTGGAGATGACCAGTGCGTGAGTGACCATAAGTAAGGAGTTCCGGTCCAGGAGTGGGCGTGACTGGCGAATGACGCGAAGTTGTGCAAAAGCCTCCTGGCCACGACTGCCACCTGCTCATTGAGCAGGAGTCGTGAGTCCAGGAGGACCCCCAGATTACGCCCCAGGTCTGTCTGTGTCAAAAAAGCCCCACCCAGTACCAAAGATGGTAGCTCCCGTGATAACGCAGGGGCCCTGACCCACAGCCACTCAGTCTTTCCGGGATTCAGTTGTAGCCCGGTGTCCCCCATCCAGACCCTTACAGCCTCCAGGCACCTGGATAGTATTTCCACTGCATTGCTTGGATCACCACGGGCTGAAATGTACAGCTGAGTATCATCTGCATATTGATGATACCTCACCCTGTGGGAGCGGATGATCTCCCCCAGCGGTTTCATGTAAATATTAAACAGGGGAGGCGAAAGCACCGAGCCCTGTGGCACCCCATATTAGAGGAGCCTAGGGCTGGACCTCTCACCCTCCAAACACCAACTGAAATGAGGAAAACCAGGATCACAAGTAGATGACTAGGTATCACTTTGGTGGTAAAGGTAACAGTGTTCCATGCACTCTGGTTTCTAGACATGCCTGCCACATAACCATGGAAACGTCTGCAGATGCAGACAGTGCTGGCTCTTTGGCTGTAAACAGAGATGAGCACCAGTCAGTATTAGACAGCCGCAGGCCATTTACGGCAGCACACGCATGCACGTTTTAATTAAGCTTCCAGGAGCAGCAAAGGTGGTGTGGGTCAGATTAATTGGTGCTACGGGCCGTAGTTTGGGCACCCCTGCTTTAGCTCAACTAATTAAACATTTGTAGAACATGAGATGGGTAGAAGCTCTTTCATCTGGCTTTTTAAGTAGAGCCATTTGTTCGTTAAGGCACTCTTATTTAAGGTGATGTGGAAAGCTCATTAGCTACAGAATAAGTCTTTGATATTCTTGCATTTTCACATGCTCTTGTACTCATCAAACCTGCTTGTGCAATTTGGAGAGGACAGAATTCAGTGGCTGACTGCAACCAATCACCGAATAATACAGAAAACTCAGTTCTGTAAAACGCAGTTTCCTTTCCAAACTTTGCCATCTGAAGTGGTGCGTTCATGTACATTTAATGTATTTCTGCCATGTTTTACTTTATTAAAAAATTTTGGGATACAGTATATGCCTGTCCTCTTGTGGGTGAGTGGCTGAAGTCTAATGTAAGGCTGATGAAATACAACATTTCTAATCTTCCTCCTTAAGATCCCGAGGCTCCCTTGAGATCCTGTCTCTTATAGGAAAGCTGTTTACCCTACCCTACACACGCCCCAATCCAATGCCTCCCAATGGCTTCCCCACAGCACAAAGAATCCCATGAGAGCCTTGTGATTTTTAATTAGGCTTTTTTTTTTTTTTAGTTTCTGAAAAGTTGCCAGAGCTGATGTCATCAGCCTTACATGCTGTAGCTATACACTTTTCTGAAAATTACTAAAGCTTTGTGCATAAATAATTTCAGGGTGTTCTGTGTTGTGCACTTTTTGCAACTTCCTGCAAGTGTGAGCATTTAGAAAATCTATTGACTTTTTATTACAGCAGCAAGTATAAGATAACAGACTAAAAGAAGAGAATGCATTTATTCTATGACAGAGGTGGCCAACCTGCAGCCCATGGGCCGGACTTGGCCCGTGGCACCATTTCATGTGGCCTGCCGCCACCCTCACCACTACCAGAAGCGGAAGCAGATCCATATGCTTTTACGACAGCCATAAAATGCACCCATGCATGTGTAAACACACCCATGGCTGCCATAAATGCACCCACGGCTGTCATAAATGTGTTTACAACATCTGCAGATGCATTTTATGGTGGGAAGAACCACGTGATCGGGCCCGCTTAGCTGTCTGGGGGTGTGGTCACGAAAAGGTTGGGAACCCCTGTTCTATGACATCACAATGCCTTTTTTAGGCCCTTCCTTTATTTTGGAGTTCTGGTGGCTAGTGCCTTGCAGAGTTACTACTTTGTTGTTGTCCATCCTAGTATTCCAAAAGATGAGGATGTTGGCAAAAGAAAAGAAAAAATCAGAAAATATTGTGGTACTTTAAAGAACCACAATTTTCTTTCAGTGTGAGCTTTAGTGAATCAAAGTTCACCTCCCCAGAAACTGAAGTACAATTTTTTTGCTGGTGTATTTATGCATATCCCAGTGAACAAGTGAGTTTACAGATAACCAATAGTGTATTTGGTCTGTTAACACTCTTGAACGACAGCGTCTAAGAGGTGACCTGATTGAAGATTATAAAATCATGCACGGTGTGGACAAAGTAGATAAGGAAAAACTGTATTCCCTATCGCACAACTAGAACTAGGGGGAACTCCATGAAACTTTTGGGTACTAGTTCTCAAACAAATAAGAGAAAGTACTTCTTCACCCAGAGGATTACTGGTCTATGGAACTCCCTGCCAGAAGAAGTGGTGACAGCTGTCAGTCTTGACAGCTTTAAGAAAGGATTAGACAAGTTCATGGAGGACAAGGGTATCAATGGCTATAATTATGGATACCTAAGAACAACCTCCGGGTTGGAGAGATAGGCAGGATATCTCTCAATGCCATTTCCAGGGAATCCTAAACAGATGAAGGCATCTCCTTGGGAATAATATCCTGAAGCAAATGGTGAGCCACTGTGTGAGATAGAATGCTGGACTGGATGGGCTGTGGCCTGTTCCAGCAAAGCTGTTCTTATGTTATGTTGATTATGGTCGCATTGGCGATGTCACATTGGTGTGTGGGCCCGCATGCCCCTGCCGCCTCCTCTTCCTTGGGCACGCAGTCTCTAAAAGGTTCTCCATCATTGAGCTAGAGTGTACAGTATCTGGTTGTTTGTCAGGTTATCCATCTTGTAAGTTGGCCACAGCAAGTAACACAAACTGTACATAAACACTAAAAGGATTCCAGCCAATGAATTTGATGCCTTAAACAATTTATTCTGGTTTCAGACTCTTACAGCTGAGGAAAGCGAACCATATCATCAGATCACAGCTTCAAGTATATGTTTGATATTAGCCTAAGGAATGTTTTCTCTTTTTCCTGCAATGCGTAGGTATCTTGGACGGCCAAAATCAGAGCAAACTGTAGTAGTAAGGCCACCCTTCCTGCGGCCCGAAATATCAGATGGGCAAATTGCAGTCAAGATCATGGACAATGGGATCCAGGCTGAGCTGACAAGAACAAAGGTGAGGAAGGCCTGAAGGGGCTGCCCAAGCAGTCTCCTTCTCCAAACGTTGCTGCTACTGAATACGTGAGTAGGAATCAAGTAGGAGCCCCCTGGACAGTCTTCCTGCATGTTTTCACTTCTTGTTTTCAGTTTTCTAAAACAAGTGAAGACCTGCTTCCCTCCCATGTGGCAACTGCTACATAAAAGTTGTTCCCTTTGTATCCTGCAAAATTCTGGTTTCTCCCTTCCCTTCTCATCCAGCAACTGAGACATGCACAGTCTACATATATATACTTCCAGAAATGCCCGATAGCTGCAGCTACTTCTGCTTTACATGTGCATCCTAGGCAAGCTGGGGACAGTGATCAGGACCTTGAGCCCTGACTAATTCTTCTGATTGCTCCTCTGCACTTTGTTTCTGCAGTCCAAAGGAAGTCTTGAAGTGATGGAGAGCCAATCTGCTGATGCTGAGCCACCACCCCCACCCAAGCCAGACCTCAGCCGCTACACAGGTCTGAGGACGCATTTAACCCTGACCACCAATGAGGGTAAGAGGAGCATGTCAGGGAGACAGTCACTTGCTCTGGTTCAACGATTTTCCATCAGGAAGGTAGTGACTGACCCACCGTACCAGATTAGCAGTGCTGGTCAGTGGACTTATTGTTTTGGAATAATGATTAGGCCAGGTTTCTGCTGCTATTGGTGTAGCGCTGAGGCATGATTACCGTGTTCAACACAGACCTCCTTATCTTGCCTTTTGAGAGAAGGGTTAAAGAAGATTACTAGAGCAGATACTGAGTTGGTAGCTAAGTTTATATCTTTTCAGAATGTATTTATTTGGATTTTAAAACTCTGCCTCTTGTTCAAGTTGAGGATTGCTGACAGCTGTCAACTTTGGGGGATTGATTTCCGTTACCCTCTTTTGTGTGTGGAAAATGGGTTTGCTAGGGGAGAAAGGTGTCTGCCTTGTTCTGCTGTCATAAAGCTGGTAATGGAGCATCAAAAGTCAAGAGTGACTTCCCTGTCTTTAGGTTTAGCACTGACTGCTTTCGATATTGCTCCAGAGTTGTGGCAGAAACAGCAACCTAAGTGAAAATGTGATATGCGAAGGAATCCTCCAAACATGTGATATGTGAATAACTCCTCCAAACATTCTTTTACACACTTCTTCATTAGAATTCTTTTATTAGTTCTACCGTTTCTGGTGTGGCAGTGCTCAAAATAGGGAAGGCGCAGGGGGCCAAACCTGGCAAGGCTTGCATGCACAGGCTGGGAAGTGACTTTGTGGTCTTGCTGGTGACAAAGTGTTCAACTTGCTCCATTTCATCTCCACTCCAGTTATTACATTCCTGAATCCCTGACTGATTCCTTGACCTCCACGGTCTGTCTACCTTCCAAAAGTTTCTTCCCCTGGTTCTCATGGGTCATTCTGTAATGAACTTTCTGGGATGAAGTTGTAAGTGAATATCTAAAACCTTGCTTGTGAGTGCCTGCGTATATTCTTCCTTTCTCTGTACAGATGGCAGTTTGCTAAGCAAAGAGAGCCCCCCAACATCAACCATGTACAAGTATCGACCTGGCTATAGTAGCAGCAGCACCTCAGCTGCAATGCCTCACTCTACCAGTGCCAAGGTAATGAAGAGCTTGAAAGACAGTGGGGTGGGAGTCATGTATAATGATATGATTGCCATGTGTTCTCGTTCTCTCTCTCTCTCTCTCTCTCAGGACTTTCAGCTTATGTTTCCTATAACCAGCTGGAACCAAATAGAGAGGGTAACTTAGGGGTGGAGCAAATCCATAATTCTGTGAATCTGCAAGTGCAAGCCTACATCTGACCTAATATAGTACAGGGATTCTACCAGTCTAGATTAGACTTTAAGATTGCTTTTGTTAAACATGTGAGTGATAAATATATGCTGACCTACTGCACATATCTACCTGATGATGCCCTTCTGACCGTCTCTGCTCTATAGAGAAGGTTTCTTGTGTGCTATAGAACTGCTGTTATACCAGCAGACAGTATTGTAGTACATCCAAAACCTGGCAGAGTTACAGTGCACCATATCTTGTCTACTTAAAAAGAAGTCCCATTGAGTTCAATGAGGCTTACTTCTGGGCAAGTGTGCTTTACAAGTCTTATTGTAGGCATAACATGTTTTCAGAGACTATGGCCCTAGGTTGCCTGAACTCTTTATCCTACTTTGTGACTTAGTGAGGTTCTTTTCTTGCAATAAACACAACTCCATGGCTGTGGGGTGCTTTGGGGTAGCAAATTCTATACCCCATATATCTGAATTACTATGCACAGATTTGCAAGTGACTGTTGTATTTATTCTTCCGCACTGCAGCTAAGCCGAGGAGACAGTCTGAAAGAGCCAACCTCCGTTGCTGAAAGCAGCCGGAACCCCAGCTATCGCTCTGAACCAAGTCTAGAGCCAGAGAGTTTTCGGTCTCCCACTTTTGGAAAGAGTTTCCATTTTGATCCTCTGTCCAGTGGTTCCCGCTCCTCCAGCCTCAAGTCAGCTCAAGGCACGGGCTTTGAAATGAGCCATCTTCAGTCAATCCGTTCTGAGGGCACCACGTCGACATCTTATAAGAGTTTGGTGAACCAGACGCGCAATGGGAGTTTGTCATATGACAGTCTTCTCACACCCTCAGATAGTCCTGACTTTGAGTCGGTGCAGGCAGGCCCGGAGCCTGAACCTCCCGTGGGTTACACGTCTCCTTTCCTTTCTGCCCGTATTGCTCAACAGCGGGAGGCTGACTTGCACAGCCGTTTCCCAAGCTCTGGCTCACCCAAGCACCAGCCACCCCGGGAGTCTTCCCCTGTTCGCTATGACAATCTTTCGCGCCACATCGTAGCCTCCATGCAGGAGCGAGAGAAGCTTCTGCAGCAGTCTCCCATGCCACCACCTTTGGCCAAAGAGGAGGATACAGGGCTGGGGGACTCAGGCATCCAGTCCACACCAGGCTCCAGCAACGCCCCTCGTATCAGCTCCTCCTCGGACGATTCAAAGCGCTCCCCCCTGGTCAAGAACCCACTCACCCGCCCGGTGGCACCTCGGTTTGGCAAGCCAGAACCAACTCATGCACTCCGAGTGCGATCGCTTGGCTCCCCAGAACAGCCTGCGGCCCTTCACATGGGCAAATCTGTGTCTTACAGCAACCAAAAACAATCGTTCCCGGCCACTGTCCCAGAGACTGAGGAGGTGGCCTTGCAGCCTTTACTGGCACCAAAGTAAGTACAGGTGACACTGCCTTGTGCTTTAAGTGTTCCTTGACTTGGCAGAGGATGAACCACTGTCGGCCCTGTCCCGACACTTTCCTGATGAAGGATCCCAAGATAATTTTGTCTCTTTTCAACAGTATCTGAGGGAATGGCTAGGGGGTGATCCACAATGGTGCCTGCTCTCGTCTGTCCCTGTCCTCCCTCCCTCCCTTCTTCCTTCCTGTCCTCCAGCGTGTGAACTACCCCATTGCCTCGCCCTTTACTGTATCATGCTATGTAGATCCCATAAGATTGCATCCCTGTTTGTGAGGTGTGTGGGTATGAGCATCCTCACTTTTTCTTGAATGTGTGAGATCTCTGACTGCCTGATTATATATGAGACTGCCCTTCTTTCTCCCTTTCCTCAGTGTATTCCTTTTTCTAGTCTTTTGTGTGTGCCTATGACAGACAACTGAGTCCATCTTCAGGGACAGTATCTAGAAAAGGGCTCTTTCCTGAAGATGGTGGAAGCATGATTCCTTCCTGTCACTGTTCTCAGATGCTCTCTCTTCTTAGACAACATAGCTGCTTCCTTTGAGTCTTTCTTGAAAGTGCTGTACTGGGTGTATATGTGGCTTCTTAATAGTTCAGTATGCCTAGGTTCCCTTTCTCTTCTAGTGTGTTTTCCATAGTAAAATGTGCACACTGCACTGCCGGTTGGTTGTGAATAGTGATAGTCCACACTCCTGTTTCCTGCTGTAACTCAGGCAGTGCAAGATGTGTCCCAAGCTTTCCTTCCCATCCTCTATTGGAATGTGAGACCCCCTCCATTTCCATTGAGTGAATGGTCACTTCCTGATGCCCTTGTATCCTTCCTTTTCCCCAGAGACGAGGTGCAGATGAGACCCTCCTACAGCAAGTCCAATGGGCAGCCCAAGAGCCTGGGCTCAACCTCACCCGCCCCTGGCCAGCCACCTCTCAGCAGCCCCACGCGCGGAGGAGTCAAGAAGGTCTCTGGAGTGGGTGGGACTACATATGAGATTTCTGTATGAGGAGATGACCTCCCTGCTATCGACTCCTCCTTGGCTGATTCCAAAACACTCTGTCTTTGATGAGCTGGAGACAGAAACTTGCTCAGCGAATGATTCTCTCGTTACGTGCATGGACCTTTTTAAAAAAAAAACAAACCCAGGTTTGAGGGGTTGGGGAAGAACAAAGGGACAGCTGCCTTTTGAAAGCTAAATTATCTGGGATTTAGAGAGCGCCCTAAACACTACAGCCACCTCCCAGCCGTGCTCACCTCCACAGCCGGCCCTTTTCCTCTCAGCCAACCAAGTGACTGCAGTTTCTAGTATGCACTGCTGGGACAGAAGGAGAGGGCCCTTTTTGTCAGCACCGCTCCGTAGGAGACTGGGCTGCCTGCCGCCCTGCCCCACTACCAACGAGACAGTCAGTTGTGGACCTTGTGCAATCGCTCGCCTAGTGCGGTAGGAGTGGATCGTTTTTAATTTTTTATTATTGTTACGGATTCTATTTTTTCCTCTTCTGAGTTACTGGGTGTGTGTATATATAAATATATATAAATATATAAATATAAATATAAAAAAGAAATTCTATATCTACCCATATTGAGCGAGGGAGGCCCAAGCAGACACCATTTACTGGGCATGAGGAAACCATGTATAAAAAGCATTTACATGTGAGGGGATTTGGGTGGGTGGGGGATATATTGGGCCAACCACTTGATTTTCTTTTGAATGGATCCTACAGCTCAAAAGAAAATAAACCCTGGAGGTCTACCACTCACAAGACACACAGGGCTGAGGAAATGCCAGTGTAGCAGTTGACCACCTGGCTTGGCGGTCCTTCTGTCTTGAGCCAAGTTTGAGCTTGGCTTGTTGCACCCAGCTTTTTGTTGCCCATTCCACAGGGGAGCCTTCAAAGGCCACCTGCTTATTACTTCTCACCTAGGCTATGTCTTGCTGGAAGACTTTCCCCGTGAGTTGCTCCTTCTTTTCTGGGGGACCTGGAGGGTTCAGACGAACTAGGGCAGCTTTTGGCTGCCCATGTTTCTCAGCTTCCATACAGACCTTGCTTTCTCAAGAAAGGGACCCAGAGTAACAGCATGCCATTATCACCAGGAAGCTTAGCATTCGTGCCAGTAAGCGCATGCTGTTGGGATGCTTGAGGTGCAGAAGGAGAAGGTAACTGTAGCATTGGTATTTGGGGTGGGTGGGGGGCTGAGTCCCTTATGTAGAGATGTTACTAAATACGAGTCAAGTCCCTCCCTGGGTGATTTCTCTGGGCTTGGGTTGGTTGTTTTTGTTTTGTTTTGTTTTTCATTGTTTTTATGACTTGCTTCATATTGATTTCTAGTGGTGTCACAGTTCTTTATTCCCAGACTGGGCAAGAGAAAGAAGAGGAGAAAACAAACAAACCAAAAAGCAATATTTTCCATATGCCAAAAAAAAATTCTCTCCACCCATAAATGCCCATGAAAGTAAACTCCAGCGCAACCCAGGAATTTAATATGGTTTCTAGCCGCTACTGACTCTTTCTCTATGGCAATATCTTAACTGTGGTCTCCACTGAGCCACACTTTTATTTTTATTATGACTAGCCATTTTAAAATGAGGAATAAAAAAATATATGTAATGAGCCACTCCCTCCATGCTTGTGTAGTTTTTTTTTGGGGGGGCTGTTATCTAAGGGGAGGGGGTTTTGATGGTTGTGTGTCAATACTTCTAGCTTTGCCATTTAGAATGGTGCACTGGGTGGTTACCGAATTTTGACATTCAGTAATTTTGTTCCTCTTTTGACATTCATGATGGGGGCAGCCATTTTGTCCCAACAGCTTCAAAGGGGTGGTTATTTTGTTTCTCAAATACCCTTGGAGGGGTGGGGGCACATAAAATGGCATCACGGGCCAGATTCGGCCTGCGGGCCTTAGGTTGGGAACCCCTGATGAAGGCCGATCACCTGACATTTCCTACATTATATTTTGTAGTCTAAATTACACTGCACAACAACAATTTTGCTACTGGGAATAACACATATGATTTACATAATATCGAGTGTGCTGATTCCAAATCTGAACTCAGAATTTGCCTATCACATACAGTAGATTTTAAGTTATAGGCATGCTATAGCTGTTCAAAAAGTCGGTAATTGGGTAAGGTATTTTTACATGGGAACATTATAACAGTTGCAGCTACCACTATCCCTGCTGCCGGCTCAACTGAATCATGTCCCCTGGTGGCATGCATGTTCCAGCAGCGGCCGGGCATGTCTGGGCAAGTCAGTGAGCTGATGCCAGAAATAGGTATATAAGGCGAGATGGTCCAAGGACTTATCTAGTACGAAACCATATTATTGGATAGTACAGCTAGGCCATAGTGAGTCTGTTTTGAGCTAAAGATGAGTAGGCTCAGCTGTGTTAATAAACTGGACAGTTTTTTGCTACATTTGTAGCAAATATACTCCATGTAATCAATGCAAGAACCTAACCAAGAATGTGAGTTTTGCTAACTTAAGATCCTGATGTCCTAGGCAGAATCGAGCATGTGACCTCCAGAATGTGACCTTAGAACAAA
Source organism: Bradypodion pumilum (assembly GCA_035047305.1). Lineage (NCBI taxonomy): Eukaryota > Metazoa > Chordata > Lepidosauria > Squamata > Chamaeleonidae > Bradypodion > Bradypodion pumilum. Next base: position 374,672,778 of record JAWDJD010000001.1, read on the forward strand.
GTTCAAGCTGACCACAGTGAAAGGGAAACTTCCCTAAACTTGCCTGAGAATTTTTTTCCACTCCCAGAAAATAAGAGATTGGGATTAAGGTTCAAGACAGATATTACATGAATTGTGTTGTGTGTGCTATGAGTTAATGTCTATAGTCCCTGTGGAATGAGAAGATGCAGAAACAGAACTGGGGTGGGGGGGTGTTTAAGTAGGTGAGTTTAACCTTTCCCCTCTTTGCCATTTTGACAAAACATCCCTTCTCCACGAAGCAGTGTTTTGCATCAGGCAAGAAGTCCCATTGGTACCTCTAGGAACCTTTTTCTCATTGCAAGGGACAGCTTCTCGGAAGTGTGTTCATTGTTTGGGTGGTGGCAGGGACAGAAAGGATTAAAATTCCAGAGCTCTCCCTTCATCATGCCATTTATATTTAGAGAAATAGGCACATCAGTTACTTATGCACCATTAAGATCACATGTAGTTTGGCTCCCACTCTTAAACTGGGAAGACTCTTGGATCCCGTTGATACTCCAATTGTAAGTGCATTAAATTCATCAGAAACAATGAACATTTGGCGATGCATATTTCTGAAGTGGGTAAAAGTGAGGCTGCCTACTAAAGACTGAGGCTTTAATAATCAGGACCTGCAGCTCTTACATTACCTTTGAGCCTGGATTTGAAATTCTATGTTGTTAAAGATCAGTAAGAATATGATATTTTTCAATGGAGAAAACAGTGCACCAATGGAGTACGTAACCTTGCTAGGATAACCTGAGAGAGGGAGTTTCTTCTGTTTCAAACATGAAACTTAGAATTAAAGTCTGCTTTCATAGTAATGTTAAAAATGTCAACATACAAGGTCAAATTTATTGATCAACATTTGTGCTATTTTCTTGAATTTAATTTTTATTTATTATTGTAAAATTATCAGTTAAGTAATTTTTGCAGAAACACAGACATAATGGCTAAATTCCTGTTCATAGCATAAGCCCAAACATAATTTATGTCTATTTATTCTTCTGTTGTAAACAAACAACAGTGCATTTGTCCTGGCTTGGTCCACGTGTACATGAGACCCACCTACCCACCCAACCCTCAAAAATTGTGGCAGCATCATTTTGTTTACAAAAGAGGAACAGATGGATAGTTATTCTTGAGCTTGTCCTACAAACTGGAATTCAGTCACTGTTTTTGGCTACATATTTGTAGAAGTAAAAATCCATATTGTCATCTCAAATGCCCAAAGTGACCTTAATTATACTCAAATGTACACTAACTTTTAAGTGAATTGAGGAACAGAGTGTCTAATTGGTAGATTATCCATCCACACTGATTAGCCTTCAAGATTTTACTTCATTTACTGTAGGAATTGGGGCCGTAAAGCGGCCCATGAGGTCCCGGAGGAGACTGGTCAAAGGAACGACACGAGGCAAGATGGAGCGAAGACCAGTGATTTATTGAGGGAAAATCATCAGTATATATTATGTCCAAGGCTGCGCATGGTAGAATGGTCATATGACAGAAAATTACATCACCCATTTACCTGGGTTAATTGAGAACCTCTCTGGGGGAAGTTAATTAACTAAGACAAACACTGACCATTGTCTGAGGCTTAGGCTAGGGTAAATATGGCTTCTATTTGCACCAGAGATTAAGCTTAACTCAGAGTGAGTAATTGCCTAATACATAACAGAGGTTAGAGATTTGCTCTCTCAGCAGAGCCGCTGTTCAGGTCAGGAGTTGGGTGAATCAAACCCTATCATTTATCCACCCCCCTTAATTTCTCTGCCCGCAGATGCCACGAGCCAGGAGTTTTCTCTACCGTAGTGGCCTCTGCCAGGGCCGTTCCATGCCCAACGGGCGTGGGAAATCCACATCTCCCCTTTAATTTTCATTTAAGGACCTGACCGGCGACTGCGTAGGAGCGGCATCAGCTGTTGAGCGGGAATGACGCTTCGGGGTTCCTTCTCGGGGCGGCACTTCGAGATCAGTGAGGGAATACATTGCGCAAAGCAGCATAACGCTATGCCTAGTATAGTCACCCCCACTACCACCTTGAGTACCGTCTGGAGCCACCCCCACGGAATCCACGACCACATCCAGTTCCACAATGAACTCCACCAAGTTCCCCATGCAGACCCTTCTGTGATGCCCTGGACTATGGTGTGGAGATCAGTGAGCTGGCTCTGTATCTTGTGGGTGTTGTCTGTGAGGTTGAAGCAACACATGCCATGGACAGACTTGCAGCCCATATGATGTAACAACAGGGGATAATCGATAGCTGCTTGATTATCCAGTATAGCAAAAAATGGCCAAACGGAGAAAAGGATACAAACACAATGTACCGTTTGTGTATGCCCAAAAATGATGAAGATAATAATAAACGAATCTTCTTATAAGGTCTTTGTATTCTTAATGTTATTTTTATTTTGCAAACTCTTGTATATTAACTTGTAATGTCATCAAACAGAAACCAAACTCAGATACTTCTCTGCACAAAAAGTCTTCAAGTTCCTTTTGTAATCTTGACAATAGTAACCAAATTCAAATATGTTTTCTTCAACTTCTTCACTATGTCCTTTATAACAATATGAAACAATGATTCATTCCTCTATTGCACTTTCTATCTCTCATCCAAAACAGCTCATAAACTCGTATTCAGTTGGGAAGTCAAACTCCCATATATATTGGCCCCAAACTCCCGACGTCTATCCGGTTAATTAGACATTTCATTCAATAAATTTCATCAGGGGAGTTTTTGCAATATCACTCTTGTGTTTCGCGTCCTCTCTGTCTCTTCTGTAATTTCTCTATGGTTGCTAAGGACGTGATTATCCAGTATGGCATGGCGAAGCTCTGCCTGCTCCTGGTTGAGCAGCGCTATTGCTGAGGAGGTGTGGTTGATGGCTTTTGCTAATCTGCAAGCCAATTGACCAATTCTCCGAGCGTCGCCTATGGCTAAGCCTGACACGCTGAATATACTGACCACAGCCTGGTTTTTCAGAGCTGTGGGTCTGAATTCAGACTGCTTTCTGTAGCAAGGCAAGATAATGAGATGTGTCATTGATTTACTGTGACCTGGGGTGATTCTGCAGCTTCTCTGCAACTTCTGGCGTTGTGCAAATGTCTTTCTAACACCTATGGGGAGGTGTGAAGATAAACTGGGGATTATCGGCTAACAGGTGCTCAAACTTTCCAAGCAATGGGCCGGTGCAAAACATGGGCCGGTCTGGCTTCCTTTGGTGGAAGCTGGCCGTTATTAACAACATACCGAAATTCAAGTGTCCCTTGCAAATCCCAACTGGAGCATTGTACAAGGCATGTATAAATAATAGCAACTACAGATAACAATAGCAATAAAAGACATTCAGCTGCTTCTTGAGGCTTCCCTTCTTGGTGGGGCTTCATGTGCAACTTGAGTTTGGAAAAGTCCTTAGAAGTGGCACTGAGTGTGCAAAATGTTCATAGAAATGTCTTTGGAGATGTAAGTCATAAAGGAAGACGGACAGCTGATGACATCCAGGACAGTGACTGGTGCCGCTCTTTGCAATCATCCGGGTCTGATTCTGGCCTCTGGGACCTGCATGGGGAAGAGACTTGTTTGGGAGATAAAAATTCTGAAGGAGTTAGTTAGTTTTTGCACTTATAGGATAGCAATTGCTGTGCAACTATGGGACATTGTTCCCCCCCCCCTTTCTGTTTGTTTGTCAACGTAGGACTTGTGCCGAGGTTCGCCCTTGGCCGTGGGAAAGGAGATGCTGCTCCACATGGGGAGCCGTTTCTTCCTTCTGTGCCGTTACCCAAACAAACTGGGGGAGGGTATTAATGCAAACGTGCATGTACTGCCATTTGCCAAAATGTGGGGATGTGTGACGTCCATTTGCCACACCTGAATGGCCTCTGTCCCTCGTGGGTTGACCCCCCACGAGGCCCCCCCCCCGGTGTCCCTGCACGTTGCAGATAGGAATGGACTATGCCTTGGGCTTGGGAAAGTGGCAGGTTGAACTGCCTTGCGAGGGCTTTGGCATTCTGAAGAGGGAATGCATGACTGAATTGGAGTTGTGAGGAACAAACTTAGCAAATTTTTGTCTATCACGGGAGGGATGTGTGCTCCCGGTAGACTGTGAAGCAAATTCCTGTGAAACTGGCTGTCAGCAATTATGTTGAAGCGTTCTTTGGCAAAGGTGCGCAAAGCGAGGTTCACGGCTGCCAACTCTGCCCGCTTGCGGAAGAGTCAGGAGCGTGCGCCAAGCTTGGTCCTCTTGCCAGGTAAGAACCTAATATGTGCGACCCCCATAAGTGAAAACTGTCCTAGCCCCCCCGAAGAGGAACCAGTGACATAAATTCACACAAGGTGACTGTCTGCGTTTGAGACGAGTCTGGGGTCTTATGGCAAACCTTGGCGCATGAAGCGCCAGGCTTCCCTTGGGTAAATTTCTCATGGAGGCCCCCCTGTGCACATCCATTCATGGTGTGCGTGCACACTTTTAGAAGAGTGCCAGATGGTGGCTAGCCTTTTGCCTGTGCTTAGACTAGCAGCAAAAAGGGAAGGGGTGGCCTAAAAATGCCTGTATCTGATTGAAGGGTGTGACCTGACTGCACTCTTAAAATGGTCCTAGGCAGTCCTGGCTAATGGGTGGCACTCTGCACATGCTCGGGAGCTCAGGGACTAATCCTTCCTCTGTGCTCTGGAGTTTGCAAAATGTGTCTGCACACTAGAGAGGGTGCTGCGGGCCAGGTGCCATACTTAAAATGACCTACTATGACTTATTAAAAACAAGCCAACTATGACGTGCCAGCTGTAAGGAAATAATACACAAAGATGAAAAGACACACGTTAAACATTTCCAGCAGGGAGTTCCACTGGCGAAAGGAGGAAAGACAAGTCAGAAGTTAGCACAATGAGAAGGCAACAACTCTTATCATAGCGAAATCAGATTAGGTCAGGTAACCAAGGCAACCGGGTTCTCCTGTTAAGAAAATCCCTATCAGTAATTAACCATGGAGCCTGTGAAAGGAAGGCTGTAGAAAGAAAGAAATTGGTTAAGGCCTGGAGAGGAATTTTGTTCCTGTTTGCGTGCTTTTTCCTGTGAAAGGGGTACAATGAGTGAGTTACTTTGCACAGATTAAAGTCAAAATACCAGAACAGTATCTTTCCTAAGAGAATGAAGGAGAGTTAGAACGATTCTCAACCTGCGGCCAGATGTGGGCGAGTGGGCCAGAGCCCACGTTGCTCTGCCACTACCCCCGCCAAGCCAAGAAGGGCTGTGCGGCGAAGGAAGGGCAGGATGACTGTCCGGACCCCCAAAGCTGCCTGAGGCCCCGGAGCTTTGGCCCCTGACTTTAAAAGGTTGAGAACCGAGTTTACAAGATGAGAACACAGTACACACATGAAGAAAATGCAATTCTCTCACTCCTAGTGAGATACGACTTCCAGACGCTAAGAGACATTCAAAAAACCTTAAACACAGAGATGGGGGTTTGAGGAACACAGACGTAGGGAGGGGCCCCATAGCTTATGATACAGTGAGGAAAACTCATAGAAGTGATTCTTGTTTTCAGATCGCGCTTCTGAAAAGAAAAATCTGTAAGAGTTGCAGAACCGGTTTCCAAGAGTGGCTTAATCCTTTGACAAAGAAAAAGTCTCCAGGGAGGAAGGGGGAATCCCCCGCCCTATTGCAGGTTAGGATTCCCCCCCCCTCTCCTGCTTAAGCTGCTAAGCAGGCAAGGCAAGGGGCTTTGTTCATCATGCTTTCTCAAACTTTGAATAGTTCCTGCCCATGAGCAGAGTGCAAACTGTTTAACACATATTTCACAGTGACATTACCATGCAGTTACACACAAGGAGCACTTTTCCAGTCATACTGTGGTCATAGAGACAAGGCTTTTGCAATCATACACAGTTCTTGCAGTCATACATTCAGTGGTGCACCACACATACACACATTTATTTACGCATTCGCACATTCCTCCCCTGATCTGCAGCATTCTATACTACACATGAGGAGATGGCTAATACACAGCTGGCTATTTTACAACCATCTGGGTGCTTCTACTTAGGGGCGAGTTTCTCTGGGCTACTCCCAAGGTGAGACCAGCAGATTCTGCCTGTGCCTTGGGGGAGCTCGGGGTACTGTTGCTGGGATGGTTCTTCGGGCATAGCCAGGGCGATGGCTGCCTCCCTTCTAGCCTGGGCCAAATGCATGCCAGGGTGGCCATTTGGCATGAAGACAATCTTTTGAAGATCTGCCTGGTCTAGATTGGCTTTCTCTTCTAAGGTGTCTCATTTTTCCACACTGGAAGCAGGCGCCTTGGGGTTTTGGCACTGCTCTGCGCCTGAGTGTGGCAATGGGTCTGCTCTGGAGCCCTGCGTGGCCAGGGGCCGTGCAGATTTCCGTGAGCAGCGGGCGCTGAGCAGCCCTGCCTGAACGTGTGTCTGCCTTCAGATAGGCTGAGCACAGCAGCTGGGCGCTAGCTAATTGTGCCACTGGCAATTTCCCCATGAATGGATCTTCCTCACCCCTGCGCTGAATGGAGTTCTTTCTTTGCAGGGAACTTTTGACTGTCAGAGAAGCGCCAAGGCCTCTCATGCCATGAATTCCTTCAGTGACGTCTGCAGCTGCCACTGAGGGAATGCTCCCTACACTGCCCTGCTTAAGCTGAAATGACGAATAGAGACTTCTTGGGGCTGATGGTTCTGACTGCGCTGGGGTTTTCTGGGTCTCTATCCGGACTGGGTCATCCTCTACTGAGAGCTTCCTACATTTGCTCCATGTGCGAATTATGCCCTCTGGAGCTTTCGGGGGTTGCTGAATGCAGTCTCCTATCTGATCCCAGAGCTCAAGGGTTAACGTACCTACTTCTGGGTAAAGCAGGCAGTGTTCCCCTAGGTACACCAAAAGTCTCGCTAGCTCCCCGCTGTGAAAACGCAAATTAAATACCCTGGCCAGGATGATGAACCCCTCCTCATGGGTTCTTTGGCTAGCGGATGGACGCTGTCGCTGAGGACAGGTCCCCATATTACCTGCGATTGGGTCCTCGGAAGATTCCTCCTTGGGACGAGTCGACGCGTCTTTGGCAGGCAACAGGTTCTGGCGACGTCGCTTTCTGAGTAGAGCTCGGAGCGTGGACTGCGGCCACGGGCCCTCGGTGGCCACTGCGCTGTCAGGGGCTCACAGCAGGCCCTGAGCGGAACGCGCGTTTCCCTTTGGCGCAAGCCGCCGCGAAAGTCGGGAGTAAGCTGTAGGATGCCTTTCTGTAATGCCTCACCACATAGCTGTCTTCCCAATCGGATGGCTTTCCGACTGGGGCTGCTGCTCTGTCCTCCGGGATGATTGGACAAGGTTTTGGCGCAGAACCTGGCTGTGCTGATCGCTTACTCACAAGTAGACCGCTCGGGGTCGCTTGCTCTCGAGTAGATCACGTCTCGGGGTCACCAGAAGTAGGAATTGGGGCCGTAAAGCGGCCCTTGAGGTCCCGGAGGAGACTGGTCAAAGGAACGACACGAGGCAAGATGGAGCGAAGACCAGTGATTTATTGAGGGAAAATCATCAGTATATATTATGTCCAAGGCTGCGCATGGTAGAATGGTCATATGACAGAAAATTACATCACCCATTTACCTGGGTTAATTGAGAACCTCTCTGGGGGAAGTTAATTAACTAAGACAAACACTGACCATTGTCTGAGGCTTAGGCTAGGGTAAATATGGCTTCTATTTGCACCAGAGATTAAGCTTAACTCAGAGTGAGTAATTGCCTAATACGTAACAGAGGTTAGAGATTTGCTCTCTCAGCAGAGCCGCTGTTCAGGTCAGGAGTTGGGTGAATCAAACCCTATCATTTATCCACCCCCCTTAATTTCTCTGCCCGCAGATGCCACGAGCCAGGAGTTTTCTCTACCGTAGTGGCCTCTGCCAGGGCCGTTCCATGCCCAACGGGCGTGGGAAATCCACAATTTACCATACCCCTTATTTTAAATATTCAACATCAATATAATTGTTGCACCTAAAGCTACCTAATAGCACACCCTATAATTAAATTCAGTTTAAATTTCTTTTTAAAAGAGAAAGGATTCCCCCCCTCCCCGATACTTATAAAGATGTGTGAAAAAAGTGTACAAACATTCTGGTGACCCTGAATTTTCAATAATGGAGACTCTTTTAAAATATGTGTTTAAAAGTCTGTCTTGAGTTCTTCATAATCTTTGTGAAGACACACGCATAGACTCCGTACATGCAGACGAGGAAACAGTGGTAAGAATGGCGAGGTGCACAATTGTTAGAACAATGCATTGAAGAGAACTTCATACAAGTTGAAAAGATTAAAGTTCTAGAAAATTCCCCAGCTATGCAGCTGTGGGAAAGAAGTAGAAGCAGTGACAGATTTTACTTTCTTAGGATCTAAGATCACTGCAGATGGAAATTGCAGCCAAGAAATAAAAAGGCAACTGATTCTGGGGAGACAAGCTATGAGAAACCTGGGGAACATAGTTAAAAGTACAGACATCACCTTGAAAACAATGTATGGGTGTGAGAGTTGGACCATAAGGAAAGCTGAGCGCAGAAGAATAGATGCCTTTGAAATGTGGTGTTGGAGGAGAGTTTCGAGAGTCCCCAGGACAGCGAGGAGAACAAATAAGTCAATCTTAGAAGAAATCAACCCTGACCTCCTTAGAAGGTCAAATAGTAAATATGAAGCTAAAGTACTTTCATCATCAAATGAGAAGGGAGGGTTCACTTGAGAAATCCTTGATGCTGGGAAAGGTGGAGAGCAAAAGAAGAAGGGGGCGGCCAAAGATGAGATGGCTACATGGTATTGTAGACACAATGGGCACAGAGCTGGGCAGGCTGAGGAGGCTGGTGGATGACAGGTGCCTGGAGGTCAATGGGGTCGCAAGGGGTCGGAATCGACTGTGCGACTGAACAACAACATGCAGCTGATATTTTGTCCAAGCCTTCCCCTTTTTCTCAAGGCATGCAACTTGTATGCCATGAGGTATGCATCCCATAAAGCTCAGTCGCACATTGTGGATTACTTTGCATGGCAACATGCATTTGCATTTTAACTAATTACTGTTGCTTGTAACTGCTATTGACTATTTCGGCATATTGTAAACCTCCTAACACTGCTCCCTAGTCCCTTGTGTTACTCAGACTAAAGGTAAAGTTCACCCTTGCTCAAAGCCAGTTGTATCCAACTCTAGGGTTCAGTGCTCATCTCAGTTTCATAGCCAAAGAGCCAGCGCTGTCTGCTTCTGCATACGTTTCTGTGGTCATGTGGCAGGCATTGACCAGCTCACCAGTTTGGGGTGGAGAAGAGGGGGTGTTATTAGAGCATTTCCCTTTATTATTCCACTGTGGAAAACACAGCAAAACTGCCGCAATCATCGTCGCTGTCACCACCACTGCCTCTACCACCACCACGGTAAGTGATGTCTTGCGACTTCTGGCAGTGGTGGCGGGTGGCACGGGGTTGGATTTTTTAGTCTAAAATGGTGCAGGCCTGTCATTTTAAGACTTACCAAACGGAAGGAAATTCTGAGGAAACCTGTTCCATAAAACAATTTTCCCCCAGAAAACAGGACATGATTTCCATAAAACAGGGTTTCTGGATAACAAGGCGTCCATAAAATTGGGTTTTACTGTACTTTTAAAAGTTAGCTTGATTTCAGTAGGACAAGATTACATTCATGTCTGCATTTTTTATTTATGTTAATGGTATAGTTAACCTGGTTGTGTTGGAGATTTTTATATAGTGCTATAAATATATAGATTGCTTTTAGCCTCTGAATTTCAACAAACAAGGGTAATGGTATCATATTTCATTTTCATTTCATTTAATATTTATACCCCGCTTTCCTCGACCCAATAGGGTGACCCAAAGCGGCATCACAACATAGCAAAAATACAGTATACAATATCCAAAGCAATACAACATATAATAAGATAGCTGCTTAAAATGGGATCACAAAAGCATTCCTATGTATTTCATCTTATTTTAGATGTGATGGATGACATGTCATTTAATGCTGGTTCTTGACACAAGATTGACTCGACTTCACCTTACATGGTCCATACAGCGATGAAATAGCATAGCGATGAGGCTTGGAGCGGGGGGGGGGGGGCATTTCACATAGCGATCATTCCTATGGGAAAATCTGCACAACAATTTTCCAATGGGAAAAACCGCTTAGCGCCAAACATTGTTGTACAGTTCTTCCCATAGGGAAAAATCATTGTACAGATTTTCTCATAGGGAAGATCGTACAACAACGAAAAACGCATAGCGATCAGCTCTGTGGAACGGATTAAAATCACTATACGGAGTTCTACTGTACCACAATCTTCGAGGAGGTTCTGTGTACCCCAGGAGTAACTGAGAAGAGGAATTCATTCCCACTATTAGATAGTGCAGACTTGTATGGTTATACATGAACACTTCCATTGACCAATATTTTCAAAAGCTTTGAGGAGAGGTGGCTCAGACTGGTTGTTGAAAGGAAAAGCAATCCGATTTACTCGTGCCATGAAATTTACATAGTTTCACTTTGGAACCAGGCTCTCCTACATCTTTGTATTGTGAAAGTTGACTGGGAGATAATGGGAGTCCCTGAAGATTGGGTACAGAGGTCACAGGATTAGGCTTCTTATTGTGATTCTCTTTCCATAGTTGTATACTGTACATATATTTTGTGTTTCTTAGAATTGTATCTGAATGTATTCTTAAGCTATTTGGTGGCTTCAAGCAGGCTACCCTATTGAAGGCATCAGGAGTACGAATTACCTCAATTATTTATTTATTTATTTATTTATTTATTCGTTTTTCTGATTTCTATTGCCGCCCAACTCCAAAGAGACTGGGTGGCTCACAGAAAATAAAACCAATCACATTTTAGAAACCAATAAAAAACCCATTAAAACTGCCACGAAAATTACTCCGGCCCCTACAGATTAAAAGAGATTAAAAGAGGGAGAGAGTGTTCTTACTAAATCAGCCAGCAGGCAGGGCTCACCACATCACATCGCTGGTGCCCCACACCTGCTTTGCCAGCCAGGTTTTTAGCCTTTTCCTGAAGGACAGCAAAAATTCTGAGCTAGAATTTTGAAGTTTACTGCAAGAAGAAACTTCTGAAACCAGTTTGTCTCACAATACCTGTTTATCACGGCTGAGCAAGGCTCTTATAAAGGTGGGAAGGGAAACAAAGCATCTGATAAGCATGCTTATGAAAGCTGGCTATCATCTCATACTAGGCTGTTCCATTATTTATGTGCCACCCAAAAAGGTGTGTGGGGGCAGTGTCTGCTAATGGCTGTACTTCATGAATGGTTAATGCCCAACTTTTGTTAAACCCCTTGCTGGCAATTCTGACTTCGCTCACATCTTAAGAAATGATTCCTTTCATCTTCATTGTGGTGGGGTACAGAGGCCACATGTCAAAAAAGCTAGCCTTGTTCTAATATTGCTGGATAATGTTTCTTGTCAGAGGAAAAAGCAAGTGGCATTTATTTCCCAATCAAAGTGACTGCTGAACAAAGCTAGAGTCTGGTTGCAGTGGCTACTATTATGTCTAATATCCTTCATAACATCATTTAGAGCCGTCCGTTCTGCTGACAATCTTGAGCTCAAACATCTAATTTTGTCCTGCTTACGAAATCAAAATACATATACTGTATTGAAATCATTGCTCTTTCTTCTCCAACTTTTTCCTTTCTCAGCTCTCCCTATGTCTTTTTAGATTGTAATCTTACGTCAAACCTGTTCTCCAAAAAGTCTGTATACATTCTGTCTAAATAATAATTTTAATCATTGTGAGTGGTTGTATGGCAGATAACATGGTGACCTTCAAGTATCACTTATGATCAGTTTGCATTATGTTGCAATCATGAAGGGGAGGAATCTACAATCTCCCTAAATGGCTAATTACTTTGTATAATATCACTGCCTTCTAAATAGTTCCCTCCTTTAATTTTAAAGCCCGGATATACTGAAAGAGCCCCCTCAAAGATTGTGGTGTTTTTAAACCACAATCGTGTGTACCCTGGTAACGGCAATCTTGTGTTTCCTGTTAATCTTTCTCACACTAGGTCAGGTGAAAGGAACTACAGAATGAACTCCCCAAGGGTAGCTTCATTTTGGAATACAATAGAGTAAACAAAACAAAAATAGACAGCGTTGTGACACCTTAACTCCTGTATTTTAATGTTAGCTTTTGTAGACCAAGTCCACTTCGTCAGACATAAGAATGAGTTTTCATGGCATCAATTTATACATATCAGTTAAAGAGGTACACAATGGTTGGTTGGTGTAACAGATGGATTTGCAAATCAGTGTGCTATTTACAACAAGTAATAACATAGACCCACCCAATGAAACCACACACAACATTAAGGGCAGTTTTACTTGTTCTTCTGTCAATGGGATTTATGCTATCTCTTGCCAAAATGCCCTTCTGCATTCTATAAAGGACAAACAGGACAGTCTTTGCGCAGAAGAGTTATTTTTTTTTTAATTTTTAAATTTTATTTAAATCTACACATTACATAATAACAAAAACAAACACATCAATTTAATACAGGACATTCACCATGTGCTATTTACATTGCCATATGGGACAGTTACTTAATTCTTATATGATTCCTTTCCAAAAGGAATGCTGATCCGGCGTTGGCTTCTGCGCAGAAGAGTTAATGGACATAAATCAGACATCCAGAATGGCAACACATAGAAACCCATTTCAAACCATTTCAATCTCCCTGGACACTCTATCCAAGACTTGAAAGTTGCAATTTTGGAACAGAAATTACTAGGACCCAGAGAGAGACAGTAGAAATAAAATATATCCATCTGTTTGACACCCTTTGCAAAGGTTTGGATATTAGCCAAGGGTTTCTGGGACTATCAAATTTGATACACTGATTGTTATATGCTGCTATATATGTTGTATATTATATTTTGTTATATTATACCACCTTCACAAAATTTCCTGTAAAATTCTTTTTCACAACATAGGCTGTCTCACAGAACAAAGGATATGCTCACACAGTAACACAAAGGTTAAACTCATTAGAAATGTTCAAGGCCATGTGTTTGTTTTGTATCTTCCCACATTTGCAATTGAAATAGTATGTTGACACTCTTCCCACTACAGTATTTGCAATTGAAAAATAGAGAGATTTACAGCTAATCTGAATAACAACCAGAAATAATCTGCCATTACAAATTATATGAAGCCACATTGGTTTGTATGCTTATCTGTTATGCTAACCAATCACTCTGTACCTGATGTGTATAAATCGATGCCATGAAGCCTCACTGCCATGTCTGATGAAGTGGATTTGATCCACAAACACTCACATTGAAATATAACAGTTAGTCTTTAAAGTGCTACAGCATTTTTGTTTTGTTTATTCTCTGATAAACATAGAATCAGTGTGGTGATTTATAACAGTAATAACAAAAGTTTCCTGTTTGGGTTAGTTTGATTAGTTTGGTTCTGCTAAGTTGCAAAATAAACATTCTGACATTACATATCTGCTAATGAGTTAATTGATGATGCTATGGGAGACAGTCCCAGCCAGAGGTCAAAAGGCCACCTGTTCTGTCCTAATAATCATCTCTCCCTCCCCATTTTTGAGTCTGTTCTGCAAAGTAAATTACAATCTCTTAGTTGTGGCATTTTACATTTGATAATGTCCCAGAAATCCTTGGCTAATATTCAAATCTTTGTGGTGTGTGTCCAGCATGTGTATATATTTTATCTCTGCTATCTCCCTCTCTGGATTCTTGTTTTGTAATTTTTTTTGTTCTAACATGGTAACTTTCAAGTCCAGTATAGAGTGTTCAGGCAGATTGAAGTGTTTTGAAACAGGTTTCAATATGATGGCATTTCTAATGTCTGATTTGTGTGCATTATTTCTTTTGCAAGGAGATGGTCCTGTTTGACCTACTGTATATACTCGAATATAAACTGAGTTTTTAAACCCCAAAATGAGGTCCAAAAAGGGGACTCGGTCTATACACGGGTCATCAACTACGAGCTCTAAAAAAAAATAGTTGTTTTTTTTTTTAAAGTAAGTTTCAGGACTTCCGCGGTAAAAGAATCTGAGGCGCAATTACACAACTGGCCACAAGAGGGCGCAAATCACAATTTTCCATAAGAATGCATTTAAAATCAAGTTCTCCTATTCTGGTTTGTTTTCAATTAATTCCTATGGAAAACCGCAAATGAAGAAAGAAGCTCTACAACGCAATCGTGTCCCCCTTCCAAACTGGTATGGAAAAAGAAAGGATGTTACTTACTGTACATTCGTGCCTTTGTCCCTGCTCCATGTGTCCAAGATGGAGGGAGGAAGCCATTCTCTTTCCTTGCAGGGGGAGTTGGAGGCTAGGCTAGAGCAACACTTCCTGCCTCAGTGCAATTGACCTGCCAACACACTTTACCTGTAGCGCCACCACTGGTGTGTGGTGCAAGTACATTTTAAAAAATCACTAAAATAATTAATATTACTGTACAGTGGACCCTCGATTAATGATGTGTTCAAATAGTGTAATTTCCACTTAATGCTGCGCCGTCACTCGCCATGTGACTATCCGCACAACGATGAAAAACCGTTGTTGTGCGGATTAACAATGTTTTTTTAACATTGTGCGGATAATGACAGTTTTTGCCACTAGATGGCATAGCTGCCATTGAAAACCGCACAATGACATTTTCCCTATAGCGACGCTACTTGGGGAACCAAGCAACATCATTATGTGAGGGTCTACTGTATTTTAATGTATTTTAATTACTGAAACTCACTATCAGCTGCATTTCCCACTCTTGTCTTATACTCAGGTCAATCTATTTTCCTGGGTTTCAAGGTCAAAATTAGGTACTGTACTTTGGCTTATATTCACATATATACGGTATGTAGAGTGCAGAAGGGCATTTTTGGCAGAAGATGGCATAAATAAATCACATTAGCAAAAGAACATGTAAAACTGCCCATAATGTTGTGTGTGAAATAGTTGGGTCCAATAGTTGTGTCGCTGGAGTAAATGTGGGGACATCTGGGTTTGTTGCAGGGTGAAGTTCCCATCTCTGTTTCATTGTTGTGTTGTTTATTGCATGTCAATAGTTGCTTAAGATGGTTACCTGAGAGTCAAAAATGTCAAAAGGCAAAAGTAGGTGGTTTTATGATGTCAACATCAAATGTGACATAAACCATGTAACAGGACTCATGCGTGGCATAAACAACGTACAGTAATAGGATTTCAACAATGCTAGTTTCTGCCAGTATTTTGTTGTAATCAGCTACTCTTAAATTATTCGTGTTTCTTCCAACAGTTTTCACTCTTCCATCTGAATCTAGCCCAGCCTTTCATGGTATGTTCTGCATACAGATCAACAGCTAGAAAGGTACATGGCTTTCCTGTCTGATTCCTTAGCCAATTGGAAGCCATTGTGTCTCTCTGTAGTTTGTCCTAGTAGCCTCTTATATCAACTGTAAGTTACACACCAGAGTAATAATTATATTACAACCAGAGTAATAATAATAATTACACACACCAGAGGGATCAAATGTTTCAGCACGCTCATTCATTTTACAGCATTCCATGACTTTTCATGGGCAAACTACTTTTGGTGGTTATTCTCTTATAAAGTAGATATGGCAGCTAGAAACAATTAACTGAAAGCTTTCTAACCCTCCAATTCAGTTTCTGTTTCCAGCTTCACAGGACTCCCTCTTGCCCTAGGAAAGCTTTTAGGAGCATCTGGGTGGAGTTGGGTGGGGAAGCCTTTAATTGCCAAAAATTGCTACTGGTTCACTGCTGCCTATCCCAATCCCTGGGGCAAGGAGTGTGAATTGCCACTGTGCCTCAGATGGACTCAGCCCTCTCTAAGGGAAGGCTTTGCTCAAGTTGCTGTCCTGTGACGCCTGAAGGAAGCATTCTGTGTATGCCTCAGAGCTACGCTAAAGTCTGAGTATCATGTAGATTAGTTTAGCTTTGTTATTTTCTGGTGTGAACTCATCTCAAAAATGATCTTTTACTCCAAATGCTTCTTTGAAACCTGCTGCCTTTTTTTGAGGTACTTTTAATAAAATATAAGAACCTTTTCAACTGCCTGGGTTTCCCACTCAGTGGTTTTTTTAATACTATTCTGTCTCTCCATGATTTGTCCTAATTTAATTTAATTGTTGAATTTCTATACTGCCCACTCGACCAAGGCCGACTCAGGGCGGTTCACAATCATAGATAAAATAGATAAAACAGAATTAAGAATCCACCCCCTAAAAAGGGGTGCAGGTACCGAAAGAACCATGGGGGAAAGGCATAATCCTCTATATCAACCACCCAACGGAAGCCACCCCTCCACCTGCATCCCAAACATGGCTCGCCAGCCAGGTTTTTAGTTCTTTTCTAAAGGGCAGCAACTCCGTCTGGAGGCGCAGTTCTACTGGCAGGAGGTTCCAAAGGGCCGGTGTGGACACGGAGAAGACCCTCCTCCTTGTGCCAGAGAGGCGAGCCCCCCTGGCCGATGGCACTATTAGAGAGCCCCTCCAGTCCGCTCTGGTTGGACGGACAGACGTCCTTAGGGTGATGCAGTCTCTTAGGTAACCTGGCCCACTACCATATAGGGCTTTAAAGGTCAAAACCAGCACCTTGAATTGCACCCGGAGACAAACTGGCAACCAGTGCAACTCCCAAAGCAGTGGTGAGGCATGGGCATAACGTCCACACCCCATCACCACCTGGGTCGCAGCATTCTGGACCAGCTGCAGCCTCCGAATGGTCATCAAGGGCAGCCCCATGTAGAGCACATTATAGTAGTCTAGTCTGGAGGTCACCAGAGCGTGAGTGACCATGAGCAAGGAGTCCCGGTCCAGGAGCGGGCGCAACTGGCGAATCACCCGAAGTTGGGTGAAAGCCCTCCTGGCCACAGCCGCCACCTGTTCTAGCAGCAGCCGCAAATCCAAGAGGACCCCCAAGTTGTGCACCGGGTCAGTCTGGGGCAAAATAGCCCCATCCAAAACCAAAGATGGTAGCTCCCGGGATAGCGCAGGACCCCTTATCCATAGCCACTCAGTCTTGCTAGGATTCAGTTGTAGCCCATTAGCCCTCATCCAGACTCCAACTGCCTCAAGACATCTGGAAAGGACTTTGACTGCATCACTGGGGTCCCCACGAGCCGAGATGTACAACTGTAATAGTAGCCTCTTGTGTCTACTCTTATCTCTCCACATCTGTTAATTTTAACTGTTCATTATTTCCATAGCATCTTTCAAACCTGTATGTTTGCCTAGTTAACAGCCCATTTAACTGACCAAATATCTGTAGTCATGGCCTCACGCATCAAGCAGATGTCCAGAAAATACATCCGTATTATTCAAAGCAGAATTGTGTGTGGTTCACTGAGAGGAGAACTGGAACAGCTGCTCTCATCACTCAAAAAGATGTCTTATTTCACTCTTTAAAACTTGGTGACAAAGGCACAGCCAGCCCAAATGTGTTTGACTATTACCAGAGTATGTTCATACTCATAAAAGAGGTCCTCCTATTCTTTATGAAAAACAGGGCAATTTAATTGCAATGCAGTTGTATCTATTGACAATTTTGGTCAGGTATTTCCCTTTGCTACCTTCCCTAAATAGAACTGAGAATTCTTCCCCCTCTATCCCAAGACACGAATAGGTGACATCTTTATTGGACCACTAAAATTTCAGAAAGAGAAGCTAGGCATTGTCAGGATTAGCATTACACAGCTGGCTTTGGAGCAAAGGAAACAGGTTCCAAAACTCATAGCTAGATATACTGTCCAGATTTGCTTTAGTGATACTAATTTCCATCTCTGAATAGGTAACAAGAAAATGTGGATTATGACGTATGTGAAAATGTTGGTGCTTTCTACAAGATGAGACTTGGAGTAGATTCAGACCCTTAAATGTATTAACTGCTGAGAGTGAAACCTTCCATATGCATTGCTGTTGCAATTAGAGGAATTGTGGTGATGCTGGCAGTGGTTTCAGATCTGTCCAACTAGGTATATTGCACAGGAGTAATAGTAGTACACAACTCCAGATATTCCTTTTTCTCTCCAGAGGATTTGGATCCAAGAGGCCTCCAGCCAACAAGTAGAGGTTATCAGATTGCCTACTCTATGCTCTGAACATGCAAAGAGAGAAACAGTAACAAGATGTATTAAAATAAAAACGAGAAAGATAGAAACATATTTCTTAATAAGTGAGAGAGCACTTGTATCTCTTTTGTGAAAATGTTAATCTATACTACATATATTATAATTGGGTTATATTTTAAAGACTAACAAGTTTCTATAAGCATTGATTTCCAAAGGTTAAAGCTCACTTTTGAGTGTCCCCCTAAATGAACTGTCCAACTGCACACATGCACACACAACATAGCCAGCATGAGCCATAATGCGAGATAAAGGCATACCACATCACTGTGCAGAAGTGACTTGAAAGTGTGACTCAATCAGGAGAGTAAAAGATCTGTTCAGACTAGGTGTGACTGACCCACTCTTGCTTGCTAATCAAAATATGGCAACTTCCATATTTGTTGCAGGATGTCCCACATGTCTAGCCTGACTTTTTTGAATGGGAGTTTGCTTTTTAAAAAAGCTGAATTGGAATTCATTTACAGCCTTGTTTTACACAACATTGTTTCCTAAGACATGAAGACTCTGGCAAAAGTTGCTTTAAAAATTCTGGCAAAACTTGTCAAATTTGTCTCAAGATAATTTGGTCCTGAACAAATAAGAGTATATGAATTTTCCTTCCCTGGAGGCAGCTACTGGGGAGAAGGCCGTGACTTTGATCATTCTGCCTGGGAGAAAGAAGGTGTCCCTTACCTGTTAAAAGCTATAAAAGCCACCTGTAATTTGGGAAAGCAAGGTCAGTATTGGCAACCCCACATTTCCTTGAATAGTAGCAATAGCTTTTAAATTAATAAGCACATGAAAAATGGAATTGGAAGAGAAAGTATTATGTAGTCATACAGTAAAACTCCGACTTACATATGCCTCAAGTTACATAATGATTTTGTGCCAAAACCATGTCTCGATTTACACAATTTCCTATGGGTTTGCTTCGATTTACATAAAAATTTCATTTTCCCTATGGGTTTGCTTGAAGTTACATAAAAAAGGATTTAAGCAAAAGCCTATGGAACTGACTTTTTTTGTAAGTAGGGGTTTTACTGTATATGTATGAGGCAGGTGATGGGTTTTCCTGTACTTGTGTTTGATTACTACTCTGTGTTTCTTGCCAAAAATAGAACCTGGCAGTTTTTATATTAGATGGCAATGGGAAAGAGAATGTAAACAAAATGCATACTTACTACAGCTCCTTAATATCCAGCATGTCTAGATATGTAGCATACGTTTGCCAAAGAATTTCAATGGCAGCAGCTGCAGTACATTGAAAGATCATTGTATAATCCAAGAGCCTCGTAAATTTAGTTACTATAGTAGCTTAGACATCAACTTTTCCAAACTTCCTACATATTTTAAAGAATTATTGTACATAAGAACATAAGAACATAAGAACAGCCTTGCTGGAACAGGCCACAGCCCATCCAGTCCAGCATTCTGTCTCACACAGTGGCTCACCATTTCCTTCAGGGTATTCCCAAGCAGATGCCTTCACCTGCTTAGGATTCCCTGGAAATTATATTGAGAGATATCCTGCCTATCTCTCCAACCCGGAGGTTGTCCTTAAGTATCCATAATTATAGCCATTGATACTCTTGTCCTCCATGAACTTGTCTAATCCTTTTTTAAAGCTGTCAAGACTGACAGCTGTCACCACTTCTTCTGGCAGGGAGTTCCATAGACCAGTAATCCTCTGGGTGAAAAAGTACTTTCTCTTATTTGTTTGAGAACTAGTACCCAAAAGTTTCATGGAGTGTCCCCTAGTTCTAGTGTTATGCGATAGGGAAAACAGTTTTTCCTTATCTACTTTGTCCACACCGTGCATGATTTTATAAACTTCAATCAGGTCACCTCTTAGACGTCGTCGTTCAAGAGTGAAGAGGCCCAACCGTTGCAGCCTCAGATGGTAAGGAAGGTGTTCCAGTCCCCTAATCATTCTGGTTGCCCTCCTCTGCACTTTTTCCAGCTCCATAATATCCTTCTGGAGGTATGGCGACCAGAACTGTACACAGTATTCCAGATGGGGCCTCACCATAGATTTGTAAAGAGGCAAAATGACACTTGCTGACTTATTTTCTATACCCTTCCTAATGATCCCTAGCATTGAGTTTGCTTTTTTCACTACTGAGGCACACTGGGTTGACACCTTCATTGAGTTGTCCACCAGGACACCAAGGTCCCTTTCCTGGTTTGTCGCAGAGAGTTCAGACCCCATCAGTTTATAAATGTAATTGGGGTTCTTTGCCCCAACATGCATCACTCTGCACTTACTAATGTTGAAACTCATTTGCCACTGTTTTGCCCACTCCCCCAGTGTCGAGAGATCCCTCTGGAGCTCCTCACAATCTCTCACAGTTTTCACTACCCTGTATAATTTAGTGTCGTCAGCAAATTTGGCTACCTTGCTTTTTACTCCTACCTCTAGATCATTTATGAAGAGGTTGAAAAGCAGGGGTCCCAGTACTGAACCTTGGGGGACCCCACTCTTTACTTCCCTCCACTTGGAGAAATGTCCATTTAGTGCTACCCTCTGTTTCCTGTCCCTTAGCCAGTTGCTGATCCAGGACAAGACCTGTCCCTTTATTCCATGACTGGTAAGTTTATTCAAGAGCCTTTGGTGTGGGACCTTGTCAAAAGCCTTCTGAAAGTCCAGATAAACAATGTCAACTGGATCCCCCTTATCCACATGCTTGTTGACACTCTCAAAAAATTCCAGCAGATTAGTGAGGCATGATTTGCCCTTGCAAAAGCCATGTTGGCTCTCCTTTAGCAGCGCCTTCTCTTCTATGTGCCTATTAATTCTATCTTTTAGGATGGTTTCCATCACTTTACCTGGGACACATGTCAAACTGACAGGTCGGTAATTTCCTGGATCACCCCTGGATCCTTTTTTGAAAATTGGTGTTACATTCGCTACCTTCCAGTCATCAGGTACAAAGCCTGATTTGAGGGAAAGATTATATATTTTGGCTAGGAGATCAGCAATCTCATCTTTAAGTTCCCTGAGAACTTGTGGATGGATTCCATCTGGTCCTGGTGATTTGTTAGTGTTTAGTTTAACAAGACATGCAAGGACCTCCTCCCTGGTTATTTCTATCTGGCTTAATTCTTCGGTTTCCCTCCCTACGAAGATAGGCTCTGTTTTGGGCATGTGGCCTCTGTCTTCTTCAGTGAATACTGAAGCAAAGAATTCATTGAGTCTCTCTGCAATCTCTGTTTCCTCTTTAATAACCCCTTGCCTTCCATTGTCATCTAATGGTCCAATGGCCTTCCTAGTTGGGTTCTTACTTCTAATGTACTTAAAGAAGTCTTTGTTATTTCTCTGAGTATTTTTAGCTATACGCTCCTCAAAGTCTTGCTTTGCTTTCCTGATTGTTGCCTTGCATTTGTTCTGCCAGAATTTATGTTTCTGCCTGCTGTCCTCATTTGGACAAGCCTTCCATCTTCTAAATGAGCTTTTCTTGCTCTTGATCACTTCCCAAACGGCTCCTGTAAGCCACATTGGAGTCCTCTTGGACCTGGCAGTGCCCTTTTTCCTTTTGGGTATGCATTCCAATTGTAGTAGATTTTCATATATTTAGCATGTCAGAGAGCTGCTATCTCTCTGTAGCCTTTAGCTTCCCCACAGAAGAATGGAGCTACTGTTTTGAAAATATACTTTATAGCCACATAGAAAAGATACAAAACCTGCATATTTCAGTTTAGATTAGATTAAGTTCTGCATTTAAATCTCAAATACGGTTGTTGTTTTTTACAGGTACTAGCTGTTGCAGTTCCCAAAGGTAAAGGTTTAGTAATGGAGCTCAATCTATAGCTGGCAACTCATTCTTAGCTCTTGTATTCACACCCATTTTCTGTGCTAGTGTGGTCCAATTACACTACCTCTAGCCCAGAATTAGACACCATAGGTGGCAATTGTTTCTTATGGAGGTTTGGAGGTAAGCTGTGACTAAACCTTACTTGGCCAACCTTTTTTGTGTAATGGGGACTTCCCTCCTCTCTGTGTCCTCAAATCTCCCAACAAGACTTGCAGAGGAGAGAGCAAACCACAACTTGCAGACACACAAAAACCACTAGATACAAACATCTGGAATTTGTAAAGGAAATCATTTCAATCCAATGGACATAAGCAAGCCTGGAAATCTATGCTGGTTAGAAGAGATTGGCAGCAACTAATTACCTTTGGGTAAATGAGAGGTTAACTCATGTTTAATTTTAAAGTGTAACAAGTGGCACTTTACTTTAAAAAATTACTCTACTTTACAATTTAAAACATGTTGACAAACAAATTTCAAGTTCTATCTTCTCAGCCTTAAGCAGCAAGGGAAATATTCTTTGGTTTTTGTCTTTTGCATTTTTATAAAAATTTATAAGAAGCAGAAATAAGAATTTGGGGTTTTTTTCTGCTCTCTGGTATAGCCAGCTCAGTACATTGGGCTATGTTGTAATCATTAGCAACACTAATGATAACCTGGCCAATGAAAAGCATTGTTCAATGTAGCAAGATCCTTTCAAAATGTAACAAAATATTTGGAGATGCTACCTTTTGCCACAGTGGTATCTTACAAAATTTAGTGTTTGCCAGCTCTTAAAGGGTTTAGCTGGCAGCCCTGCTGAAGATAAATTCTGCATTTCTTCCAGAAATGGCTTTCTAATTTCCACTAGAAAGCAAAATGATATACTGTACAGTATTCTGCGCTCAACAGATTGTCCTGAAAAGATCCCCTGCGTTGAATGTATTATCAAGCATCAGCAGAATTTTTTCAGGCACAACTAAGTTCTGAGAGACAGCCTTGTATTATTTCTGTTTAATAGGACACATAGTCCTTTTTATATGGGACCAAAGCCATAATGGAACACAGAAGGAACTGGGACAAAAGATGATTAAGAGGCAAAGGCTGGAGGAATCAGTGCAGAGATGCTGCAACTCTTCCTGGCATTATGTATGATAATATAAACCAGATTTACCTCCAGTGTCCTGCAGAAAGGAAATTTTGAAATAGAAATATGCTGAGCTCTAATCCAAATAGGACAAAAAGCAACTGCTATTTCTACTCCATTATTTCACTGCTACTGTATTATTTTACCTTAAGTGCTTATGCCCGCGAACGAAAGCTCTCAACTGCTTGGATAGTTTATCATCTGCCTGTGGCAAGGGGAATCCAACACTGGGCAAAATCCTGTTCTATAACTCTGCATCCAGCATAACCTGGATTGAACCCTGGAAATGCTTAGTAAAGGTAAAGGTCACCCTTGCTCAAAAGCCAGTCGTATCCGACTCTAGGGTTCAGTGCTCATCTCTGTTTATAGCCAAAGAACCAACACTGTCTGTGTTTGCAGACGCTTCCGTGGACATGTGACAGACATGCCTAGACACCGGAGTGCACGGAACGCTTAAGCTTACATTAATTAAAATCTTTCTAGCCCCTATTATGTTCTTAGGTTCCCTTGGGCTCCCTCCTACCTTGGGCAAGCTTATGAGGAGACATGAAAAGTCAAAAACTGCTGGGACTGAGATAAATGGATAATCACCAGCAGTCCTGATTCCACTGGTCCCAAAGACATCCCCAGAGCCTAGGAGACCCTTGGAGCCTAAAATGAGGTGAGCATCTACTTTTGAATGTAATCGAAAAATTTCTGGCATCCAGATTACAATGAACACAAAATTACAGAACATCTTTTGCTATTTTACTCAGCATAAACAAGACTCCATTTTATTTATTTTTGGCTTCCTGTTCTCTCACCATACCCTGTACATACTTATTTGAATAAACAGCTGTTATCCAAATATATCTATTTTGTATTTAAGGGTCTTCCACAAATGCAAAAATATGTGCTATCCTCCCTGAGACTGTGCTTGATTAGCAATGTCTGCAAGATGCAAGAGTCTCTCTCCTGTATGGGATACTGTATGTTCCTTTGGGATGAAGTAAGCAGTCTTGTGCATATAGAGCAATGTAACAATCTAGGGCATAGCGCGAAGAAACAATTTAGTAAAACTGGAAGCCAGGACATTTACACTTACTTTCCAAGTACTGTCAACTTTCAGCTCAATGGAAGGCTTTTCAAGTGACAAGGGAAAGCCCTGAGTTGATTTTGCAACTTTTATTTCTTTGGGTTAAAAAAAAAAAGAAGAGGGGGTGGATTTCAGACTTGAGACCACAGCACTTATTTTCCATGACTGCTTCTGTGTTCCAGCTGTTGGGAAAGGGGAGCCATCCACAGTTCTACTTTCTTGTGTGAAGCTTCCAGTATTTATTGGTAAAGTGCTACGTCATGCCACGGCCTCTTATAAGCAAAAAGGCAAACTGATCAAAGCAGACATATCCAATCTCCTTCCTATCCTTGCAGTAACAAATGGATGGAAATACCCTTTTATGAAAACAAGACATGGAGGAGCTATGTCCAAGTCCAGTGCCCTGGTAACCCATTAACTGAGGAAGAGTTAACTATTGGAGCTGTTTTCACAAACAGGGCAAATGTGCCACTTTTCTCTGTTTAGATGCCGAAAGAAACACCAGAAAGCTAAAGTAACTATTTTTGCCAGGAAGCTTACAATGAGGTAGTAATGCAGACAAACAACTATGCTGCAGAAAGAGCAAAGTAGATCAATTATTTCTATTTGCCCTGTTCAAGATCCTGGAAGCAGCTCCCATCTCTTCTGTGTATATCCGTCATTCATTGATTTCTCCCTTCTGGTGGTAAAGATTAAATCTTATCCACTGAAATGAAATTAAGCAACAGCATGTAGAAAGGTCTTTACCTGACAAGCCAGCCCTTGGGAGAAGAATCCCAGGACAATTCTGTGGGATTCACAGTCCAACTTCTGATCTCTGTTTCAGCTGATACTGGACTTTTGACCAGTGCTTTTCACTTGATACTAAACCAGCCTATTGGCAAGGATAACAGTGGGAAGTGAAATCCAGCCCTGTTCTTGTCTCTGCCCCCCCCTTTAAATTCTTGCTTGTCGGATGATACCAGCTCTTCCTAGCCAGGCTGTTAAGCCACCCATTAGCCCCTGGCTAAACTCCACAATAAAAAGCATGTCTGGAATCTCTGCCCATTAATACAGAATGGTTTGCAATCCAATGGCAGGAGAGAGGTTCCAAAATCTAGATTTTTTTCAAATCATTGCCATCTCCTCAAACAGAGATTTAATTAAAATATGAGACAGACATATCCCGACTAAGTCAGGATCATTTTGTACAAAACTGAAACAAACCAAAAAGTAACTGGGCCTCCCACTTAAAGACACCAGCCTGTATCTTGTCCCAGGCCAAAGTCCGTGTTCCCTAGAAAGAGGCCAATGGAGTCCCAGAAGTTCCACCCAGCAGTCACTGTCTGCATGTTTGTCCAGAAGCTGAAGAGGATGATGTGAGTCCCCAGTGGCTCTCCCACTCCGCTCCATCTCCTTTTCTCAGCTAAGTCCTTGCTGGAGCGCTCCCCCCACCATTGTCTGTTGCAGGACTTTTATCGGAGACTGCTGCTGCTGCTGGCTTGAGAGCTGCCCACACCTGGGTGCTCAGGGCTGTGTCGGTTCTAAGAGGAAAAAGATACATACAATATAAATGGAAATGGAAAACCTAATAAAAGAGAGGCCAAGCAGGCACTTTGGCTCAAGAGACCCTGTACCTTAAACCATATTGTGAACTCCTAGCTTTGTTTCCCTACACCTGAAGTACCACATAGAGCCCTTGATGGCAAAAGACATCTATCCAGCTTACCTTCTTTTTCTTTTTCTCTTTCTTCTTTCTTTTCCGCTCAGGATCATCCTCTTTTTTCTTCTTCTTTTTCTTGTGGTCAGAATCTGACGGAGTTTCTGCCAATGAAAGAAGCAGCATTTGAGACAGACACTTCTGGTGGGACAGTTGTGACAGTTTAAGCAGCTGGATTGTTGAACGCTATGCTGGCACAGACTGAGGGGTGGGTGGGTGGGGATGGTGAGTGTTGCAACTACAGGACCTGAAGGACAAGCTTCATACCTGGTGGGACAGGATCCTGGGTCCGACTTTGCTTGTGCTTGTGCTTGTTTTTTTTCTTAGGTGGCTGGATGTGCATTAAACGACATTGCTCTGGCAACTAGAAGAGTGAGCAAAAAGATATAAAGAGGCACATTAATAAACTGAAGGACATGTTTCATGGCAAAAGAAAGGGAGAGGTGCAATCACTCAAATGGTGACTACCTTTAGTGATCCAGACCCTCCACTGTTTACAATGTAAAAGCTCTTATCAGGTTCAGTAGTATATACAGTATATACCACTGGTTCACTTATACTAACTGGCTTTTTATTCAGTCATGTAAACATGTTCTTGACTAATGAGTCTCATTCCCTCCTAGTCCCCAACCTTCCAAGTTATACCCATCAAAAAACATGAGCACTCGGATTCTCTTCTTACCTATTGCAGGGAGATTTGTGTTAGGGAAGACTCTGACAAATGCATTCAATACACAGCATGGTACCATCCTGTGAAAAGCACTCCAGGAGCAGGAAAAACAGAGGAAGGGTGCTGTTGCTGTGTAATTCTGATAGACCTCTCCCACTTGAATTTCCCAATGGCAGACTATGTTTATTAATTCAATATACCTGACCAGAATTAGCCTCTTCAGGATTCACTCCCTATCCTACACCACCTAGTTCACAAAAGTAAAGAGAATATAGTGGTACCTCGCTTAAAACGTTCCATGGGATTGCTCTTTAAGCAAGTTTGCTCTTTAAGCGAAATACCATTGTAAGTGACCAATTGTGACTTCTGGCGGGGGTGGGGACTGCGAACCCTGATTTAGTTGTTAAGTGAGTTTTTGTTTGTCTTTTGTTGTTAAGTGAGGCGACCATTCAGAGAAACTTCTGCTCTTTAAACAAGTTAGTCTCTAAATGAGGCACTCTTTATGTGAGGTTTTACTGTACATGCAACTGAATTCAAAAGCCAGTCCTTGGATACACTGTGAGCCATAACATTCTCCTCCAAAAATGTGTTTCACCTCTTAGTGTTCATCCAAAAGTGTTTCCCAGCATGCCCACCTCTTGTGGAAAATACTCTTGCAGAGTTGGTTTTATTCAAGACCCTATGGTTTTTACCCATTTACAAGCATGGCTTCCATTTGCCACCCTTCCTTCAGTTGTAACTCACCGGGCCTGCATGGAGGCGAAATCCTGTAAGCATGGTACCAGTGAGAGGGTTGAATGAGCTCCCACAGATGGGTGGCTTTTCAATTAAAGAACGCAAACTGCTGTTGTCATGGGAACCTGGCAAATCAATCATTCCTGGAAGATCTGGCAAAAAGTTGCTGAGCTTCTCCTTCACTTTTTTGCCACAAAATTTATTGTAGGCATGCTCCAGGTTGTAGTGGGTGATCAAGTTTGTGCTCCCTGTTAGTTCAGTGGTACCTGATGAGGAAGAAAACACTTTCTAATGATGGCTGCAACAGACTGAATGATATGCCCTGCCTTATTATGGTGTTCACTCAAAATAACACAGCCTGTACTCAAGTATGTTGCATTGAAAGGCCTTGAATACTCTTCTTTGATAACACCTTGATCGGGGTAGGCAACTTGAAACCCTCAGATATCTTGGGTCACAACTTGTCAGCCCAAAAGGTAAAAGATGAAGGTCAATAGGAGCTGCAGCCCAGACATCATTGGGAGCACCCCATGCTGCCCACCTCCACTCTACATGGATACTGATAGGTAGGATAGCAGTACAGTATATGCCTTAGATTGAAAGGTTGAAACCTGGTGCCTGTATACGTGATGGTAAATGTCACACTCTATGGAGGACTTCCCAACAAAACATGCAACAGGACAGAGGCACACACACACACAACTCATGGCCTTGCTTTCTCTTGTAGAAAGGAAAACAGTGCTCATTTCCACAGGTGTTTCTCCATCTGAACAAGGCACTTTGCTCTCTGTTTTCTCTCTGCCCTTGAGCACCTAACTAGGAAGTTGTGACTTTGAAGATGGGTTCTGGCCCTCAGGCAAGAGGGGAGGGGAAGAGAGGCATGTGGCTTTATCTGTGAAGGGTTGCAAACTTACTCTGAGGTAAGCCCCATCTGTCTTACTTCTGAGTACCAAAGAGTAAACAAAACAAAAAGACAAACCCATTGTGCACCTTAAAGACTAAGTATTGTATTCTAATGTTAGCTTTCTTGAATCAAGCCCAAGAGTGGGACTTCATGGCATTAATTTATACATAATCAGGTACAGAGGTACACAAGGGTTGGCTAACATAACAGATAAGTATAAAAATCTGTACTTGATATGAATAAATTGGGGTACACAGAAAAATCCTCCTCGAAGATTGTGGTATTTCTGAATCACAGTTGAGCATACCCTGGTAACAGCAACCTTGCATTGCTGGCAAATCTTTCTCAAACTAGGGCAGGCGAAAGGAAATGCGGAATGAATTCACCAAAGGTAGCTTCATTTTGGCAGTTTCACATCTGGCCTAGACACGCACAGAAGAAGAATGAATACATTAATGCCATGAAGTCACACTCTTTATGTCTGACGAAGTGGACTTTGATCCAAGAAAGCTCACATTGAAATACAGCAGTTAGTCTTTCAGGCGCCACAATGTGGGTTTTTTTTTGTCTTTTTTGTTTACTTCTGAGTAAGCGTACAGGTGAAACTTGGAAAGTTAGAATATCGTGCAAATGTTCATTCAGTTCAGTAATGCAACTTAAAAGGTGAAACAAATATATGAGATGGACTCATTACACACAAAGCGAGATACTGTAGCTCAAGCCTTACTTTGTTATAATATTGATGTTTATGGCTTACAGCTTATGAAAACCCCACCCCCCAATCTCATGTACCCCATAATCATCACATGATCTCATGTACGTTGTACACCATGAACATGACAATTATAACGAATTAAGGCATGACATATCTCACTTGGCATGTAGTGAGTCTATCTCATATATTTGTTTCACTTTTTAAGTGAAATGAATGAACATTTGCACAATATTTTAATTTTCCAAGTTTCACCTGTACCGGAGTGATGGTGGCTTACTTTTCATGGGTGGTCTTGGATCTTTCCTATTATTTATTGTTATTAATTGTATCTTTAATACTGTATTTTTTGAATTCTGTGTCTTTGATATTGTGTTTTTGAATTTTATGTAAGCCGCTTCGAGTCGTCCATTGGATTGAGGGAAGCGGGATATAAATAAAACATTATTATTATTATTATTATTATTATTATTATTATTATTATTATTATTATTATTATTATTATTATTATTATTATTATTATGTTTATTATTATGTTTATTATTTTTATTTATATCCTGCCCTTCTGGCGCGAACGCCACCCAGAGCGGCTAACAACAAAAGAAGAGAAAGCTCTTTTACAAAAGAAAGAGCAGTCTCGAACAATTCACAATGTATAACACATCAGATACAAAAGGTGCACTAAAATACAAACACATTCTTAAAACCACTAAAAAAACACCTCCAATACCCTCCCTAACCCCTTAAGAAAATAAAAGACAAGAATTAAAAAGGTAAAAGTCATACTAAAAGGAAGCTTAAAAACAGGTAAGACATAAGGCGGGATGTAAATTTAACTAAATAATAATAATAATAATAATAATAATAATAATAATAATAATAATAATAATAATAATAATAATAATAATAATAATAATAATAATAATAATAATAATAATAATAATAATAATAATAATAATAATAATAATAATACAAAATTCTGACAGCTCACAGCTATAACATGAGGCAGCTAAACCAGCCAGCGAGCCTGGGCCCTTTCACATGTGGGATCCCATAGCCGCGGGCTTAGCCAGGCCTTTCTAAAGGGGAGCAGCTGGGTCTGGAGGCGCCAATCCGGTGGGCCAGAGGCTCCACAGGGCCGGGGGCAGACCCCGGGAAGGCTCTTCTCCTGGTCCCAGTCGCGTGCGTGCCTCTCTCGTCGAAGGGACCACCACAGAGCCTCGCAGACTTCACCCCTGTTCAACCACCAACAGGACAGGGAGGACTTCCCACTTGTCCAAGGGACGGGGCCGCCTGAGGCGCTGAACCGGTCTCTCGGACACCCGCTCGTGTCACGGCTCACTTCGCTCCGGCGAGACGGATGGCGGGGGCCCCAATAATCCCCACCGAAGAGGTTCAGTGGATCCTCTAGTCCAGTTTCTCAACCTTTGGCTTTTGGACTACAATTCCCAGAAGCCTAAGTCAGTACATTAACTGATCAGTGCTTTGGGAAACGGACTTAGGCTTCTGGGAATTGAAGTCCAAAAGCCAAAGGTTGAGAAACGCTGCGAAGTCCTCTCTTGGGCCGCTCCCACCCAACCGTCCCTCCCGCACGGCATTGGACGAGGGCCGCAAAGCCAGTCCCCGAACCTCGAAACTCGCTTCCAAGGCTACCACAACCGCCGCCGCCGCCAACACTACCTGGCAACTCGCGCATGAGGTAAAAGGGGCCGCTGGCAGCCGCCGCCGCTTTCCGTGCCGCCTCTTCGCAGGCCGCCGTCCCTGCAGGGACCGGGGGCGGCCCACTCCCGGGTCCTCCTCCCGCTTTCCCAGGGCCGAAGCCCAGCGCGGCGGCAGCGGCGGACGGAGGCGGCTCCGACCCCCCTCCGAAGAGAGCGGAAAAATTCTCCATCATCCCGGCGTGCTCCGCGCGCGCGCACCGCGCAGTCTCCCGTCGATTGGCTGCGCGCGCGGCTCGGTCGGCGCTCGCCTCGTTTTCATTGGAGGAGGAGGCCCATCCCGAGAACCCTCCCTCCTCCTCAACATACGCGATTGGTTGGCGAGCCTGGAAACGTTTCCTCACTCCGATTGGTTGCTTGCTCCTCGATTCAAGATGGCCGGCTGTAGACCATGGAGGTATAATAAAACGGGAGATGGCACTACAGGCTTCATGCAGTAAGTTTTTTGAAGCCAGTGGGCGTGGCCTGCCGCCATATTAGGTGGACCAAAACATTAGCAGACTACCGTTTATGATTGCTTCTTGTGTTGGAATGGGTGGTGGTGGATTGATCCCCTCTCCTGGGTTGGGGGGGATTGGGGGGGGACAAAAGGGTTCTGTCCCCCCTAACCCTTCCAGAGCCAGGGGACCCGGCAGAGAGGGGATTCCCCCCCCCCAAGGCCCAGAAGGATTGGGGAGACAGAACCCTTTTGTTCCCCCAACCCTTCCAAACCCAGGGGACCAGGGAGAGGGGAACGAATCCACCATCACCACCCAACACTCTTTTTAAAGCGGTTTCTTCTCTTTTAAAACGGAGTGTTTGGGGGGCGGGGTTGCGGTCCCCCTCTCTGCTGGCTCCCCTGGGTCCAGAAGGGTTGGGGGGACAGACACCTTTTGTCCCCCCCCCAAACTTCCCAACCCCAGGGGAGACAGCGGAGAGGGGGATCGCAACCCCCCACCCACTGATATTGAAGGGGAAACCCCGATCTACTTTCACGACTCCACACAATCAAAGCACCATAAGGCAATGTTTTGGGCCAACTAACATGGCGGACTGTCAGATTAGTCGGCTTCAAGTTTGTGACGTCATGTCATCTGTATTTTTTCATACCTCCGTGGTTTATTTTCTAAAAGAGGCGAGAGTTGGCCAATGAAGACGCGTCATGTCCGTTCTGGGCGCCGCCTTTTCGTTGATTGACGTCGACGCCCACCAGTGAACGTGAGGGAGCGAAGGACGTCGTTTGCGCGCTGCCGCCGCCGCTGGGTCTCTCTCTCCGACTCTCGGTCAGCGTGAGGTGAAGATGGCGGTCTTGGCCCCTCTGCTGGCGCTGATCTACTCGGTGCCTGGCCTCTGCCGTTGGCTCGCCCAGCCCTACTACCCGCTCTCGCTCCTGCTCTCGGCTGCCTTCTTGCTGGTGCGGAAGGTGCCGCCTTTATGCCACGGCCTGCCCAGCCAGCGGGAGGACGGGAACCCCTGCGACTTCGACTGGGTGAGAGAGAGAGCGAGAGAGAGACACCCCCTCCCTGCCTGGCACTTCAGCTGCTCATTTCAGAGGGTGGAGGGGAGAGGCCTAGCCTGGGCCCTTCCCTTCTCTCTCCCCTTCCCTTTTGCCATGGCAACGCCTGCCTCGAGAAGGGGGGGGGGTCTCCCCTCTTTCTATTTCCTTTGTCCACCTGGGAATCCCCAGGCTTTATTTTTCACAACACCACCATCCCCCTTCTCTCCCACCCCGGTCCACAATAAACGAATCCCACTTCTTTTGGGCACTTTTTAAATGCTGGGTCTGTCTTTTAGATGTCCAACTTTTTGACAGAAGGTGTCCGACTCCTCCCTTCTCTGGTTCTGTTGCATTCGTCGGTTTAGTAAGCCACAAAACGAGATGTACAGTGAAACCTCGCATAAAGAGCGCCTCGCTTAGAGGCGAACTCGTTGAAAGAGCAGGATTTCCTCTGAATGGTCGCCTCACTTAAACACTAAAACCAACCACAAACTCGCTTAACAACTAAATCATAAGAAGAGCGATGTGGAAGACAGATGAAAGGCCACTGCATTGTATTTTCAGGATAGTCTTCATGGCTATGAGGATCGCCAGTATTCAGATTTGGATACATAAGAACAGCCTTGCTGGGACAGGCCACAGGAGCCCGTCCAGTCCAGCATTTTCTGTCTCTCTCACACTGGCTCACCATTTGCTTCAGGGTAGTATTCCCAAGCTCAAGGTATTCAGGGTATTCCCAAGGACTGCAGTAGCTCAAGTGCCTAAGACACTGACTGGGAGGCAGAAGGTCAGCGGTTTGATTCCCGAGTACTGCAGGACAGAATGAGCTCCCATCTTTGTCCCAGCTCCTGCCAACCTAGCAGTTCAAAAGCAAGAAATTGCAAGTAGTAGGGACCACTTCGGTGGGAAGGTAACAGCGTTCCATGTGCTTCGGTGTCTAGTCATGCCTGCCACATGACCACAGGAACGTCTGCGGAAGCAGACCGCTGGCTCTTCAGCTTTGAAACAGAGGTGAGCACTGCACCCTAGAGTCGGATACGACTGGCTTTCGAGCAAGGGAAACCTTTACCTTATTCCCAAGCAGATGCCTTCACCTGTTTAGGATTCCCTGGAAATGGCATTGAGAGATATCCTGCCTATCTCTCCAACCCAGAGGTTGTCCTTAAGTATCCATAATTATAGCCATTGATACTCTTGTCCTCCATGAACTTGTCTAATCCTTTCTTAAAGCTGTCAAGACTGACAGCTGTCACCACTTCTTCTGGCAGGGAGTTCCATAGACCAGTAATCCTCTGGGTGAAAAAGTACTTTCTCTCATTTGTTTGAGAACTAGTACCCAAAAGTTTCATGGAGTGCCCCCTAGTCCTAGTGTTATACGACAGGGAAAACAGTTTTTCCTTATCTACTCTAAATCGGGGTTCACAATCCCCTCTCCCCACCAGAAGTCACAATTGGTCACTTACAATGGTGTTTCGCTTAAAGAGCAAACTCGCTTAAAGAGCAATCCGGTGGAATGCATTATGCTCTTTACGTGAGGTACCACTGTATTGTTTCTAAAAAGTGAGCAGTACAGCCCAACACTGCCTGTATTCTAGAGAGAATTGGACAAAGCCTCTGTCAGATCTTTGATTCGGATTCCTGCATTAAGCAGCGGGTTGGACTCAAACGCCTCATAGGCCCCTTCCAACTCAGTCATTCTATGATTCTATGTGGAACCTGGAGCCAATTCATGTACTATAAAACCCCTACTTACGAAAAATAAGTCCATTCCGTAGGCTTTTCCTTAAATTGGTTTTTTATGTAACTCGAAGCAAACCCATAGGAAAAAAAATTTTTATGTAACTCGAAGCAAACCCATAGGAAAAATGAAATTTTTATGTAACTCGAAGCAAACCCATAGGGAAAAGGATCTATGTAGCTTGAAGCAAACCCATAGGAAATCGTGTAAATAGGGACATGGGTTTAGCACAAAATCATTACGTAAGTCGAATTTTATGTAACTGGAGGCATATGTAAGTCGGGGTTTTACTGTAATAAGAATTAGTCAGAACCCGTGTACATGTCAATTAATGAAAGCAGTATATCTTTGTAAAGCAATAACAGACTATTGTAATACTTTTAAAGACTTACTGTTTGAAGTATCCGGTAATCAAGCAAGTGGCTATGAGGTCATATTCAAATAGGCTTACAATAATTAATATACAGTATTAATATTCCTTATTTATTATGTATTCCTTTACTTATTTTGCCATTCAGTACCTGTTTTTCCCCCTCAGCGGGAAGTGGAGATCCTGATGTTCCTCAGTGCCATTGTGATGATGAAAAATCGTAGATCCAGTGAGTAACTTCTGTACAGTATCTGTTTTTGTTCTTCCTAGAATAAAGGTTATTCCTGCAACAGAGTTTCTTTGTAAAATTCAATTTCCAGTAATACTCAACAGTTGTTGACAATTAGTGCCTGGGTAGCATGTTATGTATAGAACAATAGCTGTGCCAGCTGGTGATGTTTAATAAGAACTCATCGAAATTAGACAAACCATAGATGATATCACTACAGAAGATATATAAAAATCATCTTGGTAATTTAGAGCTGCCCTGGACACTATGGTTAACATGATGTCCTGGCATCATTCTGTGGGTTAGAGATCTATATTTGTGAATTCCTGATTTGTGTCAGTGTAATTCGATGGCTTAGTGGTTAAGACACTGCACTTGATGACTGGAAGGTCTACAAGTCAGCAGTTCAAGACCCGAGTGCTGCACAATGGAGTGAGCTCCAGTCTCTGTCCCAGCTCCTGCCAATCTAGCAGTTCGAAAGCAAGAAATTGCAAGTAGATAAATAGGTACCACTTTGGTGGGAAGGTAAACAGTGTTCCGTGCACACCAGTGTCTAGTCATGCCTGTCACATGACCACGGAAATGTCTGCAGACACAGACAATGCTGGTTCTTTGGCTATAAACGGAGATGAGTATTGAACCCTAGAGTCGGATACGACTGGCTTTCGAGCAAGGGTGATCTTTACCTTTACCTAATGATTGCTAATGGCTATGAAATATATTTGGTTAATTTTAGATTGTGGAAGAAATATCTTTTTCTTACTGTAATTTTTTTATACCCACAAATGTTTGCCTTCAGAGTGATAGTTTTCTTGATTATGGTGTAGATTAATCAAAATCATATAAAATAGCATTAGCTTAGCTATTTCAATTTTCTACTTAGACCATATGAAGAGAGAATTACTTTACCATGAAAGATATATCACTTGTACCATGAGACAATTACTTTACCATGAGAGAGATAATTTATTTTCTGCCCAGCAAAGGCATGAAACGTTTATACAAAGATAGCTAGATGAATCTTTTTTATCTTAAAGTGTTAAGATCTATCTATCTGAATTCCACACAAACAACAAAATTCTCTCCTATAGAGAGGGAGGGATGACTGTGTGGGAAGACTCTAGTCTAGGGGATTTCTCCTCATCCCTCAAAGTTCGTTTACCAGGAGGTTCCATGAGAGAATCAAAGAAAAAGTTAAAGCATTGGGACTCTACTCATCACAACTTACATAATATAATAAAACCCCAACTTATGAACGCCTCGAGATACGATTTTTTGACTTACGAACTTTTTTTCGTAAACCGGGGTCCCAACTTATGAAAAACCCCAATTTACGAAATACCCCAGGTTAAGGGGGAAATTGTATCTCAAAAAAACTTTTTTAGCACCCAAAATGGTGCCGGCGCCATTTTCTGCAATAAAAATCACTCCCAGCACCGCCAAAAGTGTAACAAAAGGAAGCACCAGCAGCCAGAAGATAGGAAATCTCTCCGTGTTTTTTTATTTTTTAAAATGCATGCCTCGAGTTACGAAAAAAATTGAGTTGCGAAATAGGCCAGGGAACCAAATTTTTTTCATAACTCAAGGTTTTACTGTATTCAGATAAATGGAATTTCCCAGCCAGCTGTTCCTTGCACTGAAAGTTCCCTCCCCTCTATCCCCCTCTTTAAAAAATGTTAATAAAGTCAGTTCAACTTAAATAAATAATTCAACGTGGGATGTAAGTGTAAACTTTTATCTGTCTAAATCCTTAGGGGAGAAATGGTCCCAAAGGCTCGGAGCTTCTCAAGTACAATTCCTTTCCTATCAGCAAGGTTCTCTGTGTATTCTTACTAGAGGTGTGGCGTCACAAAGTGGTTGCTGTTTCTTTTATTTCTTGCAGCATATCTGTGATGTGAAGATATGGAGGCCAGAGGCACAGCATTTATGTACCTTTCCTTTATGTAAAGTGAAGGACAGCGTAAAGGACATAGAGGGTCAGAGAGATTGGGTCGACATTTAGCTAAAATGAAGGGATACCTTAATTTTTTCCAGTGGTAAAGCTGTGTAAAACATTTCTTCATGTTTTACATTTGTTCCAATCCTTCCTGAATGGTAGTGTTAGTGGAATCCTGTTTGATATCCTGGCAATCTTTCAGGGCTCAGTCCTGTCCTCCATGTTATTTAACATCTACATGAAACTGCTGGGAGAGGTGGTCAGGAATTTTGAGACTTGGTGCCATCAGTATGCCAATGACGCCCAACACAATCTCTCTTTTCCAACTGATTCCAAAGAAGCTGTTAGATAGTAAATAAGACCAAAAAAACCTGTTGTGGCACCTTAAAGACTAATGTATTTTAATGTTATTTTTTGTGGATCAAGTCTTACAGATTTTAATATGTCTTTTAAAATGTTTTAAAATTATTTTTATTCTTGGTTTTAATCTGGAAAAATGTTTATTTTTTAATATGTTACTTATATTGTATTCTTAAGTACAGTATGTTAATTGTTTTAAGAGTTTTAGTGGTCGTGAGCTGCCTTGAATGGGGAGAATGGTGGCAAACAAACAAAAATTATTATCCTATACATATTAATAGCCTGCAATAACTTCGCCAATAGATTCTGTTGTTTATCTTCATTAAAGTAGTAATATATAACAATCATTATCAAAAGCAGAATACTAAAGTGTTAAGATGATAGCTCTTGTATAATGGAGGAAGCTCTCATCAGTATCTAAATAGATTAATATTCAGGATACAGTGGTATACAGATGATTTTCCCACAAATTGCAAGATGACTCAGCTCAAGCTTTTGAGATTAACACAAGCTGCTGTTCAATGTGATGGGCAATATGAGGACTGCATTCCACCAATTATGTCTTTGTGGACCATGTCTGCTGCCACCAATGGGGATTTTTGCTGCAGTTTAACATAAGGAGTGGTAATTCTCCTCTGAAGCAAGACACATGGTTTTGCTGTACTTTATTTTTTTAAATCTCATAGTTGATATTTAATTAAATACTGTTACAGGTAACTGATGGTAACAATGATGGTAACAATCTGTTTTGTATGTCTCCCTAGTCACTGTGGACCAACACGTGGGAAATATTTTCATGTTCAGCAAAGTGGCCAATGTCATCCTTTTCTTCCGTCTTGACATTCGCATGGGGCTACTCTACCTCACTCTTTGTATAGGTGAGACCTCTAGCTATGGATTGGGTTGAAGAATGCCATTCGTTTAGGTTCTGGACACTAAAGTGAACAGGACTTTGGACACAGAATACACTTCTGCTCTTGCTGGGGGAGCTTTGTGCACGTGTGTGTGTTCTAGATGAGAGACAAACTGAATGTTTTCTTCCTAAAAGATTACGCTTTTCCATCTTGGATACCAAAAATATCATATAACAAATCCTTCCCAGTTCCTCTGTTCTTTGGGTGTACTAACTGTAGAATAATCCTGTTGGTGTCAACCCTCAACAGCAAATAAACAATGTTTCCTGAATGTGCTTGAGTGTAAGGAGATAACTATAGGTCTGAGAAAATTTAGCTCATGTCAGGAGAGAAATACTACAACTTGAAAATTGTTTATAAGTTTAAAGAAGGGAAGAGCTGTTGCTGCAATATAGTTCATGTCTCTGGCACTTCTGGTTGAAAGGATCGGGGCTTCTGCCTGAGATCATCGATGGCACAGTATAGTGGTTAGATGGACAATTAGTCTGATCTGGCATAAAGCAGCTCTCTTTTTCTGTTCTAACAGAACCCTAGTGCTAAACCATGTTTTGTTTGGGCAGTTTTCCTGATGACCTGCAAGCCACCTCTGTACCTCGGTCCGGAATACATCAAATATTTCAGTGATAAAACTATAGATGTGAGTATTTTACTGTCTGCACACTGGATAAATCGGGTAAAGCTCTCTCCCCCCCCCCCCAAAAAAAAATTGTGCATACTATTTGAGGAAGGGCATGGTATTGACCATATCCTTCTTTTACAGGAGGAGCTAGCACGGGACAAGCGAGTGACTTGGATTGTGGAATTCTTTGCAAACTGGTCCAATGAGTGCCAGTCATTTGCTCCCATCTTTGCTGACTTGTCCCTGAAGTGAGTGGCTTACTCTTGCTCTGTCATGTCTTTACTGTGGATAGGAGGGTTTCAGGCCCCTCTGGTTTTCTTCCTTTAGCTCAGGGGTGCCCAAACTTTTCAGGCCGTGGGCTGGCCACGTGGTTCCTCCCACCAGAAGCGAAAGTAAAACGTGCCTTGCAATCTGTTTTGCAACAGATATGTTTTGCAACAAGATGAGATAGATTTTAGGCTGTCATTTTCTCTGCTTAAACCAGGGGTGCCCAAACTATGGCCCATGGGCTGTAGTTTAGGCACCCCTGTTTTAACTAGAACTCTGGGATCAACCAACTGAAGTCAATCATAAAGTAGTCATTCATAGAATGGTATAAGATCATCTGTCCATCCTCACCATGGAATTTATTTATTTATTTAATTTATTTATTTATTTATTTATTTATTTATTTATTTATTTATTTATTTATTTATTTAAACTTGTATGCCACCCCCTCGCCCAAGCACCACTCAGGGTGGCTTACAGTGTTAAGCAAATACAACAATAAACATCTATGACGGAGCCTGGGTTCAACGTCTCTGGAGCAGGTGCAGCAGTGGCGTCCTGGCGGCTCCTCCCTCTAGCCGATGATGGGGGCTAGGGGGCAGCAGCGAGGTCCTCCTCAGTCACCCTTCAGGGCCATGGTGGCTCCTCCCTCCAGCCGTTGGTGGGGGCTAGGGGGCGGCGACGAGGTCCTCCTCAGTCGCCCTTCAGGGCCATGGCCAATGTATGAGACATCCAAGCAGGACAAGTGGGATCAACAACAAAATGTTTCCGTACAATGTGCCTCTGCTCAAAGTTCCAAGAATTCCATTCCCATCTCCTGGCACAAGGGGTGGTGGACATTTGGTGGCCACAAGGCATATATGAACTTTATTGAGCTGAACGAAGGTTCCTTCCTTTCAGGTATTTTCTGAAAGTTTTTTGTACTTTGTAAATCTTGGGGTTCCTCCAAGCCAGTTGATGTCTTTCTCTCTTGAGGGGTTGGTATGAGTTTGGCTATATAGGTTGGAGTGGAATTGGTCTAGGTCTGTGGTGATGAACCTTGGCTGATTGGGGTTTCTTGGAATTGAAATTCAGGAACAGCTGGAGTGTCAAAGTTCGCCATCACTGGTCTAGGTTATGGCTTTCATAACTGAAACATCAGAAATAAAGGTAATAAGAGTGTTGGAAGCTTATATTCCTTCGAAAACGACCTGTTTCTTTGAGTGATGACCAGTAGGTGGTCTTCATGTAGCAAGTTTCATATTTGATCCAAAGGAAAATTCATGCTCTTTGGAGATGTTATGTAGTTCAGGGCAGGGCGGGGGAGGACCACAGCTGTGTGATCCTTGGCAGAATATAAAAGCAAGGAAAGGTGATACCTGTATTAGACTACTAAAAAGAAAATTAAAAATTGCTAGCTTCCCACATATACCAGTCTTCATTAAGCTATGCACCAATATATTGTGGATGGTGCAGGAAAAAAACATGAAAATCCCAAAGTCATTGCAAATGTGTTTGGTTTTGTTTCCCAAACCATTAAACAAAGAGCTGCCAAGTATTTGGCTTTGTCCTCACCTTGTCCTTTGAAACTCAAGATTCTCATTTGACCTGGAAAGAAAGAGAGTAATTCTAGTTGATGGAGAAAAAGAATAGCTTTAATTCAATTTAACAAACCCAGTTACTTCACTGTGGGTTAATGCTTAATTGGAGGAAAGAAATAGTTCATTAATCTGCTAAAGACATCCACAGGCATTTCTGCAGTGCACAAAGAGTCCCAAGATATGGTTTGGAGCCATGTAATGACTTGCTGGAGATACGTTTGCCCTGGTCTTCTCAGAGCTTGAATGTGAAATGGATTTGGCTTCCATGTAGAGGGAAATGGGTGGGAAATACATCAGTGATAACGAGAAATACATTTGTGCATTTTGTTTCATGGCATTTCTCCTACATGCTCTATTGTATCTCACCAGATATAACTGCAGTGGATTGAACTTTGGGAAAGTGGATGTCGGCCGCTATCCTGCCGTAAGCACCAGGTGAGCTTTTCAGATGCCGTTGCAGTAGGAGGCCTCTTGTAGAAAGCCAAGAGAATGCCAATGTAGCACCATTTTTTGACAGCAGGGGAAGGGGATGAGACCAGCCCTGGTGGCCAACCTTGGCACTTCAGATGTTCTTGAACTTCAATTCCCAGAAACCCTGATCAGCAGGTGTGCTAACTTGGGCTTCTGGGAATTGAAGTCCAAGAACAGCTGGTGTGCTAAGGTTAGCCACCAGGGATTCTAGACCAGGGGTCCACAACCTTTCCATGTGGGGGTGGCAGGACTGGACAGCACAAGCGCATAACAAAATACGACAAAGTGCACACTGCACACAGGCGGGGGGAGGTGCCCTGCTGCAGCCCAAAAACAAGGAGGAGGGGCCCAGCCGCCCACCATCACACTGCCCAATTCAGGCAGTGAGGCATCACACTGCACACAGGTACAGGACGGAGCCCCATCACAGTTAAACAACATGGAGGAGGGGCCTGGCCACCAACTCATCTGTTGTGCCTTAAGGCCCCACCCTGCCCACCGGACAGAGCACATTGAGGGCAGAAGGCTGCCACTGGGGGGCCCAGCCCCACCCCTGGCCCAGTTTGGGACACCTCTGGTCTAGACCCTTGATGGCAAACCTTGGCACTCCAGGTGTTCTTGAACTTCAATTCCCAGAAGCCCTGATCAGTAGGAGTGCTGACTTGGCCTTCTGGTAATTGAGATCCAAGAACGCCTGGAGTGCCATGGTTTGCCATCAAGGGTCTAGAAGACCCTCTTGGGTGGATGAGGCTTTTGTGATGTTTTTGACTTCTTTCTTTTTCTGTAGGTACAAAGTCAGCACCTCTCCTCTCACTAAACAGTTGCCCACCCTAATCCTTTTCCAAGGTGGGAAGGAGGTGTTACGGCGCCCTCAGATTGATAAAAAAGGACGAGCCGTTTCATGGACCTTTTCCGAGGTAGATTCTCTTTGATTCTTCATTGCATCATTATTTGGCTAAACCAAAGAAGCACAGCCAAGGTTGGCCAGGGCCCCTGTTTGTACATTCTTATTCTTTGTATCTGTAAAGCAGATACAAATGGGGATGTCAGGTTGTCACTAAAGAAGCCAGGAAGAAGACATGTAAGTGGCCTAAAGCAGTTCTTCTCTCTCTCTCTCTCTCTCTCTCTCTCTCTCTCTTTCTGTCATAGGAGAATGTGATCCGTGAATTCAACTTGAACGAGTTGTATCAGAAAGCCAAGAAACTCTCCAAGCATCCAGAGGAGAAGCCAGAAGACTCTCCTGAAGAGCTTGCTGTCACTGAGCTACCCAATGGAGAGAGCAAAAAAGAAAGATAGAGGGGTCCTCCCTGCGGGGGCGCTAGGCCACAATTTCTTCCTGTTTAACTCCCCAGTTTCCTTCTTAATTTTTTTCTTGGGACATTGGCTTCAGTCTGCTTTCACTCCACATTGCTGGAAGATAAGTGTAATGGCCAGAAAACTTCCATCTTTCTGGATTCAGTCTCTGCATACCCGTGGCCACTTGATCTGTATCTTTTGGCTTGCATTTCTTGTCCTTCCTGTCCCAGGGGCAGCTGGAGACACCTCCAGTAGTTTAGAACCAGCAAGAGGAGGCTGTTCTTTCTCTCTCCATTGCTTATGGAACTAGAGCCCAGGAAAACCCCACAGCTACTAGATGAGGGGGTTGCGTGCTTTTGTAGCAATGGTAGGAACTACTGAGGAAAGCAGGAACTTAATAGATACTCTAATAGAAGGAAAGGATCGGGTTTTTTAAATCTATGTTGAGTCACTGGAAAATCTTAACCTAGTTTTTGTAAAATTGCTTCCATCCCCTCCTTGGAGAACATATACACAACACTCCTATTTATCTCACACCACATGGTGTCCATGACAGAGAAGATGCAGGTGCTGTTAGCAATTTCTACTACTTGCTACCCATTGCCTTCTCTTACAGCTTAATGGTGTCATACACAGAGACACACTTTGTTTTGGGATTTAAAAGTTGATGGGCAAAGGTGGAACCTGAATGTGCTGCTGTGACAAAGAGTAAGTGGCTACTGTGTAGCCCTCAAGGACTTTGTCCTGTTTTTTCCATCCACAGCTGCTCACTTAGTGAAAAGCACTCAGTGGCTAAAATCTTGTGTAGAGTACTCAGTCATGGCTGGAGAAGGCCCTGTGGGGGTGTAGTGAGTCAATGCCTTTGTAAATGTCTTTGATTCCAATAGACCTATTCTAGTTGTGATTTACTATGCTAAGTACTGTACCAGGATTTCAACCAATCTGTGCTGAAGCAGCAAGTGGAGGAATTGGCACTTCTGTCATCCTTGTTATAGTATACAAAACAAAGAGTTGTTAACTTAGAAGATTGTTGCAGTTGCTGTTACACCACTACTAAAGGATAGTAAGAAACTGTGTCATCAAGCTTGCCCATCTTCATGCTTCCATTGTTTTGGCTCCTTCTAATAAATAAGTTGGGGAAAGTTTTGTCCCTGTGTGTTATTGTTTGAGCTGCTAATGTAAATGGCTTCTGTGGTGGATTGTCTGGCTCCCTCTCCTCCCCCTCCCCCCAATCCTGATTTAAAGGAAGTACAATTTTTCGAGAGTGTGGAATTAATTCCATTTCCTGTTTAGGGCTTATCCTTGATGCAAGAAACATCTAGCTATTCTTTCCTGCCTCTGATTTCT
The DNA here is from genome assembly GCA_035047305.1 of Bradypodion pumilum. Taxonomy (NCBI): domain Eukaryota; kingdom Metazoa; phylum Chordata; class Lepidosauria; order Squamata; family Chamaeleonidae; genus Bradypodion; species Bradypodion pumilum. The sequence continues at coordinate 374,715,980 of JAWDJD010000001.1, forward strand.
GCTAGACTCCAATCATGAAGGTTATGCAGAAGGCGTATGTGGCTAACTGAAGAAATCTGGATAGATCTTGAAATGTTACAGCTAGAGCCAAAGTGGTTTTAGAAGTGTGTGAAGGAGGACCTCTAGTGAACCTAGCAAAGTGGGAAAGCTGCTCATTTGGTTTGCGAGTGTAGCCTTGGATGGGAGTCAGGTATTGCTCTTCTGTCCCTGGCCAAGCTGACAGGTAGTCATATGTTTTCGCTCTTGATACACCTAGTAAGGAGAGGGCACTGATTTTTAAAAGTGAGGACATATTGAAAGACCAGTGGGTTTGTATTCAGTATTTTGGGTCAAAGCTTGAAGGAGATGTGTTTGCTTATGGAGCACACATTGTGCTACTGTAGAAAAGGAGAAATCTTAAATTGTAATTTGCTTACACATGAATTGCACTTCCAGGGACATGTTAAATGTAGATTCAAACACAGTGATATGTGGAAATTTAGAGCATGTTAATATTAATGTGAGAAGCTGAAATAATGGTCTGGAGCAGGGAAAAGCAGACTTGAGGTGTGTGAGATCTGCTTTGTCTGTTGCTCATACTGAGGCTTAACAGGCCAGAATCAAGGATACCTCTGGTACATCTGCAGCATTGTTTTCATTACCAGAACAGAATTTTCTGTCCCGTTACACAAGGCCATTACTTCTGCCCATGCTTTCCCCCCCTCATTTCAGCACTCACAGAGACAAGCGAATGTTGGTTAGTTGTTGACATAACTTGCAGATCTGCTGCACATCAATTAGATTTATCCATAGATCCTAGCGTAAGGTAGAGCAAAACTGAGGAAGTAATGTCAAGTCAGCCAGAATCTACAATTAAAAATATACTGCAGGAAATATTTAAAAATGGATTTGACTTTTTCTTGCAATGAAAACAGTAGGTTGTATCAAGAGATCCTGACAGCTTAGGTAGACAATAGTACACTTGGCCTGTTACAACTGGTGTGTTTTTAAAAGTAAATTGGGAGTACCCTGGTAACAGCAACCTTGCATTGCTGGATAATCTTTCTCACACTAGGTCAGGCTAAAGGAACTGCAGAATGAACTCACCAGAGAGTAAACAAAAAAGGGGGACCAAAACCATTGTGTACCTTAAAGATTAAGTACTGTACTGTATTGTATTCTAATGTTAGCTTTCTTGAATCAAGTCCAAGAGTGGGCCTTCATGGCATTAATTTATACATAATCAGGTACAGAGGTACACAAGGGTTGGCTAACATAACAGATAAATATAAAAATCTGTACTTGATATGAATAAATTGGGGTACACAGAGCCTCCTCAAAGATTGTGGTATTTCTGAACCACAATGGGGCATACCCTGGTAACAGGAGCCTTGCATTGCTGGCTAATCTTTCTCACACTAAGTCAGGCTAAAAGAACTACAGAATGAACTCACCAAAAGGTGGCTTTATTTTGACAGTTTCACATCTGGCCTAGACAAGGAAGAAGTGGAAACAAGGATAAAAAGCAGAAGACAATTGTTGATGTAAACGGTTAGAGTGTTATGCAGTGACCAGCAAGAGATTTGCACGTGGCAAGTTGGTCCCTTGTGAGAAAAACAGGCAGACAGATCTTGGGGCAGAAGAAAAACTCATGTTTAATCAGTAAATAAAAAGTGCAACAACTGTAAGACAAAACAGATATATTCTCTTGGGCTGCTCAGTTGACCTCACAGAGAGTTCAGTTGTGCTATATACAAGTCCATACAGTTGAGTAGCAGTCCAGTCCAACAGGGTAAATGCAAGCCGTAATTACAGACAGTTCTACAGCTTCTGTCCTCCTGGTGGAGGCTTACCCCAAGTAGTCCTTTGTCCAGGTAGCACAGATGGCATATCATGCAAAAGCCATCTTCAGGATCAGTGCAAAGATTCAGTCCTCGTAGCAGGTTCTGGAAGACACAGGGATCTTCATCCAGACTGTCAGCAGAGGAAGTTGAGCATTGTAGCTGGACATCTGCAGTCCTGCTCTGACCTAAATACACTGGCCCATGGAGCACATCAGGGAAAAGTCCCAGCACCTGTGTGCCCCTGCAGTAGGGTCTTAAAGGCATGACAGACACAATATGCCTTGCAGCCAGTTAGGGTGTGAGGTGAAGACTTACATCCCCTAACAACAATGTAAATAAAATTTGGCAAATAACCGGGGCCAATTTATTTTTAAAATTTATATCCCATCCATCTGATTATGCAGTCACCATGGGCAGCAGTAGTATAATAGAGTAATGAAACCCAACAAGGATAAAAATGAGAATAAGACCTGAAGTAAAAAATAACAGTAAGAAATACTCAGGAAAATTGAGTTTACAATAAAAGTCTGAAAAAAGTCAGAAGCACAACATGCAATTCCGTGACTATTGTATTTCATTTGTGAGTTTGCAAGAGTTGCACAAGACTTATTGATGGGATCTTCTGGAAGTTTCCTTATTCATGATAGGGTGACTAAATTGGAATCAACTTGATGACACACATCAGTCATGTTTAACTTCAAAGGCCTTGTCTTGTGCTCCATTCATAGTATGAAAGGAAAAAAAAACATTAGAGAAGAATTCTGTAGGGTTTTGTATTCTAATTCTTGGCTGGCTCTTTGAGGGCCAGGGTAGGGTAAGGGGGTGGAGTATTGGAATGGGACTCCTAAAACGAGTTCACATCCTCCTTGGCCAAAATAAATTCACTTCGGACTAGAGGGAATGACCAAGCAACACAGCTTCTCAAAGATCCTGCATAACTCTTATAACCCTTCTAGGGTCGCCTTATGTGGGAATCAACCCGAGTGCATCCAAACACCAACAAGCAGCAATTCAAAGCCTGAGCAGCCAGGATTTGGCGGAAGCTGTAATTGGCTCCTGCAGCATTTCAAATCAGTTTGTTGTTGTTCAGTTGCACAGTCAATTCTGACCCTTTGCAACCCCATGGACCATTTTCATCCAGGCCCCTCTGTCCTCCACCATCCCCCTCAGCCCGCCAAGCTCTGTGCCCATTGTGTCCACAATGCTATCTCACCTTTGGACGCCCCGTTCAGTGGTGACAGCTGTCAGTCTTGACAGCTTTAAGAAAGGATTAGACAAGTTCATGGAGGACAAGGGTATCAATGGCTATAATTATGGATACTTAAGGACAGCCTCGGGGTTGGAGAGATAGGCAGGATATCTCTCAATGCCATTTCCAGGGAATCCTAAGCAGGTGAAGGCATCTCCTTGGGAATACCCTGAAGGAAATGGTGAGCCACTGTGTGAGACAGAATGCTGGACTGGATGGGCTTCTGTGGCCTGTTCCAGCAAGGCTGTTCTTATGTTCTTATGTTCTCTTGCCCTCCACCTTTCCCAGCATCAAGGCCTTCTTACGTGAATCCTCCCTTCTCATTTGATGTCCAAAGTACTTTAGCTTCATCTTCACTATTTGTCCCTCCATTGAACAGTCAGGATTTATTTCTTCCAGTATTGACCTATTTGTTCTCTTTGCTGTCCAAGGGACTCTCCTGATTCTCCTCCAACACCACATCTCAAAGGCTTCTATCCTTCTGCGCTCAGCCTTCCTAATGGTCCAGCTCTCACACCCATACATTACCACTGGGAATACCATTGCTTTGACTATGCAAATTTTTCTTTTCAGGGTGATGTCTCTACTTTTCACCCTATTCCCCAGGTTTCCCCATAATCAGTCGTCTTTTTATTTCATGGCTACAGTCGCCATCTGCAGTGATCTTAGATCCCAGAAAATTAAATCTGTCACTGCTTCTACTTTTTCCCTATTTTCCAGGGACTGATCGGACCTGTTGCAAATATCTTGGTTTTCTTGATATTGAGTCTCAAGCCAGTTTTTGCACTCTCCTCCTTCAACCCAATCAAGAGGTTCTTTAGGTCTTCTTCACTTTCTGCCATTAGGGTGGTATCGTCTGCATATCTCATGCTGTTGATGATTCTCCCAGCAATTTTGATCCCATATTGCGATTCCTCCATCCCTGCATTGCGCATTATGTGCTCTGTGCATAGATTGAATAAGCAGGGTGATAAAATGCAGCCTTGTCTTACTAAACTATAGGTTTATATAAATTTTAGGAACACGGAAGCTACCACTTCGGAAAGCTGTGAAAGGGAATTTAAAGGCACACCATCGCTTTTCCGTTTTTCTAATCCAACTGTTTTGGCAGCTGTGGTAGAAATGCTCAAGCGCTGGTCGATTCCTAAATCCAGCCCTGCACGACTGCTTCTCTGTGGCGTCTCCCCTAATCACGAATTATCCCATTTATTTTTCCTTAACTCCCCCCACCACCCCATCAGAAATGGTTGAAGCCAAAGCGCCATTTCCTCCTTCCTCCGACCCGAGACACTACACGTGGGTCCTCGCACACCATTGCCCGCAACAACAAGCCAGGTGAGCTGGTTTTGTTTTTGGGAAAGCGGGAACGGCCCTTTGGCTTCGGGGTTGCCTGTAAACCGTCTGCATCGCACTCGATTTGGCGGAAAGCCCCCGCTACGTTTAATCCAGAAGTGAGGGTTTTTCAACCTTGGGCGTCCTCCAGGTGTTTTTGGACTTCATTTCCCAGGAGCCTAAGTCAGCACACCTGCTGATCGAGGCTTCTGGGAATTGAAGTCCAAGAACATCCGGGGCCCCAATATATCCTTTAATCGGTGCTGGTTACGCCTGGTTCCCTTTGTCTCCAATGCCAATTTCCCCTTCATCCGGAAGCTGTGGCTGTTGCAGCTCAGGGCAGCCTTTTATGATCCCCGCCTACATCCGTGATGGCGAACCTTGGCACTCCATATGTTCTTGGACTTCAATTCCCAGAAGCCCAAGCCCCCATGAATCAGCACAAATGGGTTTCCTGTGATTCATCCGGCCCGCGCCACCCTTGTCACTCCCGGAAGCAGAAGTAAAATGCGCCCGGACAGAGGAAGGGTTAACCCGGAAGAGTCTTAACCGTACAGGTGTGTGTTACTTCCGCTTCCAGGAGCGACGAGGGCGGTGCAGGCCAGATGAATCACAGTAAACCCATTCGTGCAGATTCATGGGGGCTTGGGCTTCTGGGAATTGAAGTCCAAGAACATATGGAGTGCCAAGGTTTATCATCATGACCCTACATCATGGCTTGTTAATGGCTTTATTGAGTTAATGAGTTAGCCTAATGCCCTGCTACACAGGCATTGAAAGCAACCCTAAGCCTGCGAGGGCAGAGGGTATGTGTGTTAGAGAACCCTGGTGGAAGAGTGGTTAAAATGCTCTATACTGCAGCAAAAACGTTGTGAGTTTGATCCTGATGGTGGGTACCAAGGTTGACTCAGCCTTCCCTCCTTTTGATGTAAGTAAAATGAGTACCGAGCATGTTGAGGGGGAAATGCTAATTATCTTGTGAGCCAGCCAGAGAGTGCACTGAACACTATGGGTCGGTATATAAGTATTGCTATTTCTCTGTCTCTTTGCCGTGGTTTTTCTGTTTACACAGGATGGCCCCCAAAGGGCGGAAGAGGAAGGCTGAGGCACCCAAAGGGGCAGAGATGGATGGTGCTGAGAAGTCACCCAAGAAACTGAAGGAGGTGGAGGGATCAGGCCCTCATGTGGTCATTGAGCATTGGTGAGCATCTGGCCTTCCACACCAATCACCTGCTTGGTGGTGGTGGTGGTAGAGGAGGAAATCCTGTGGGCTTGTTTGTTTCTTGCAAGATTTCTCACCTTTTAGAGTATTCCTGCATCTCAGGGTGTTCCAGCACTGAGAATGGGTTTTTTTTCTGCTGTAGTACCTCAACTATGGAATGGCCTCCTCTCCCTCCCTCTGAGTTTCAATTGCGTTGACATTGGCATCATTTTGGTGCTCAGTCAAGATGTGCTTATATATTAGAGCTCTTGGGCATGGAGAATCATGACCATCCCCGATTTTAGTGGCAGGGTTTAAATTTTTTTAATGTTGATTTTTAAATAGTTTTATCCAGTTTCATAGCTTGCCCTGAAATCTTGTGATATAGGATGGGTGATAAATGTTAAAATAAATAAATAGGCTCCTAAAATAACTCTTAGTCTTTTAAGTATGTTAGTTTAAATAGATTGAATTGATATGTGTGAAAAACAACTGATGCAAATGGAGGATTACTTACTATTTTAGAAGGTGGCCACTTTCTATTAAGAGTAATTAAAAATTAAGAGTAATGTTGATTGACTGAGGGGGAGGGGGAGCTCTGATTAGCAGGTTTTAATTTTTTAGCAAAAGTAATTATTGTAGTTCTAGTGAGAATATGTGTAGTTTGAACTACAGATCCCATTCTGTAACGCTAAATGTCTCACATGAAGTAAGAAAAGGAATGAAATTAGGCAGTGAGTTCTGAATGGAGTGATGAGGGAGCCTTTTGCTCTTAAGATATTGTTTCTTTGGTTCTGTTTTGGTTCAGTGGATGCTTTTTAAGTAATGGTTCCAGAAGAGCTGAACATCCGAATGCTTCTTTCCATCCTCTAGCAAAAGTTGACGTGTCTTTGGTCGCAATGCTGATGCTGTCAGCCAGACATTGCAGCAGACCTTTCCTGATGTTCTGGTGGAGGTGAACCCTGAGAAGCCCCGCAGGAGTAGCTTTGAGGTAGTTCTGCTGAAAGAGGATGGCTCCAGTAAGTGGTTTGTCCCAGGAAAGGTGGGGTACTCTCCTGCAGTTGACTTATGTGTTGTGCTTAAGCTTCAAAGAAAGGTTAACTGGTTGAGATCATGAATGGTATTAGCTCTTGGCATAGTATTTAACTCGTCGGTGGCCAAACTACAGCCCACAGGCTGGATTGCCACTGATGCTGGAAGTGACTCACTGCCGCCAGAAGGGCCGAAAATGCATTGGGAAAGTATGCTTAGGTATTAACATCTACCACCCTAAACCTGCACTACCTACCATAATAATGCTGTGACTTATTTAAAGATGACCCCCTCCTTACAATAGCCCCTAATGTCCACAAAAACAGCCAAAAATGCTCCTACGTGCAAAAACTCCACAACCATCCTCTGAGCGGGAAATTTTCTTAAATCTTTCACATTTCTGCAAACAATTTAGCCCCTTAAAACATCCATCCCGTCAAGTCACAATACATAGGAAAAATGGGGCAGAAAATCAGGACCCGCATAAATGAGCATAAATCTAGGATTAAAAATGGTAATTTGCAATCCCCGTTAGTTGGACATTTTATGGAGAAGGGCCATTCGATTGATGACCTCAGATTTGTAGTCCTGGAGACGGTTAAAACGAAACCTTATGAGAGAACTGATGTCAACACTGTACTTCTTAGAAGGGAAGCTTATTATATTCATGTTTTGGATACAATGTATCCTAATGGTTTGAACTCAGAACAAGATCTTTCATGCTTTAATTCTTAAATGAACGTGGTGGTGCACGCAGGTGCTGGGTTCGAGTAGATGTCAGGGGCGTGACCAAGCTGTAATTAAGAAGAGTTTAAATTCAATGTAGTGAGTGATAGATGTTAACGTCGTAACCCATAAAGAATAAACTAATGGAGGCGGACAGATGCGAATAAAATTTTCCAATTTTGTAAGAGTAAAATAGTAAATAGGGCAGAAATTATTGTATTGTGACTTGACGGGATTGATGTTTTAAGGGGCTAAATTGTTTGCAGAAATGAGTTGTGTTGTTTTATTATTTACAGAAGTAGCTCTTTGTAGCCAAGAAAGTCCTTCCTTTCCTGATGAAAGTTATTGAAAAGAGAATTATCGGATTTTCTTTGAAAGGAAGAGAATTTTATATTATAAAACCAATGAAAAAATGAATCGTTAAATGAGTTTGATTTCAACATTAAATAAGAAGTTTGTTTAAGAATTTGAAAAATTGACACAGTAAAGACTTTGTGAATCAACAACTTTTATTTGTGAAATATTGGTTTATCTAGGAAAATTTCCTGCTCAGAGGACGGTTGTGGAGTTTTTGCACGTGTGAGTTGTTCACCGTCCAACCCTGATTTTGCACTAGTACACAAAAATGCTCCTACCTCACATCCTCCTCCATGGGAAGTGGCAGAGATGGGGGAAATGCCCGAAAACATGGCACAGATTCATGTTCTGCCTGCACCACCGGGAGGAGCCACGTAACTGGGCACTCAGCTGTTTGAGGGAGCATGGTCAGGCCCCTAATGGGAAAAGTTTGGAGATCCCTGATTTAACTTGACCAAATAGCTGTGACTATAAATCCACCTCAAGCAATGTGCAAGCATATCAGAGAATGAATAAAAACCAAAACAAAAAGACAAAAAAAGTTCTTTGTTTGCTTTGTATAGGTAACTAGCTATTTAATCAACACACAAAGCCCTGTTTACAAGCCAGCTTAGAGAGATTTTCTGTGGCTGTGCATTTGCAGTGTATTGGCAGTTATGTAAACACAAATGTGCCTGACATCTTTGCTGTCTGCCTTTATTGATTTTAGAGGTGGAGTTATGGAGTGGTCTTAAGAAAGGGCCACCACGTAAGCTGAAATTTCCGGAACCAACCAAAGTGGTAGAGATCCTGAAGGGCAACTTGGGCTAAAGCCAACAGTTGACCATGGTTGCCAGTGGTAAGTTGGTACAAAAAAAGTTTCCTCTCATTTGTACTGGAAGCTCCTATATAGTTTGGAAGGCAGTTACTTGATTCAGACTGCTGCAATTACTTGAGACAGACTCCGAATGTTACATTTATTTGTTTAAAATAACTATCACTGCATCAGAGCATGAAAGCAAAATGAAACTGACCTTAGGTCTATACTTGTTCCATATCTTTGCCATTGTAAAGACACTCACCTATAAGTCAGATCCTCAGAGCTAAGTGGATCATGCATCTAGCTGTGAGCAGCTATACCAGGGGTGGCCAACCTTTTTACGTCGTGGACCTGATCACGCCCCCGGACAGCTGAGCTGGCTGGATCACGCTCCTTGGAAGTAGAAGCGGACACATTTTCAGCTGTCATAAGTGTGCCCACTTCTGCATTTACAACAGCCACAAGCACATTTGCGCATGCACATTTTACGGGTAACGTAAATGCGCCCACTACCAGGTGGGATGGAAACAGCAGCGGGCTGGATGGGATGGCGTCAGGGCCAGGGCCAGCTTGTGGGCCGTAGGTTGGGAACCCCTGATCTATACCAAACAATGAGCCACTGTTTCAGTGACATACGAGTGTGTAGAGAGGTTCTGAATGAGATGTGGTATATGAGGCTTACAGTATGTGCTGTCTATCCAGAGCCAAGTGTAGCAGCTAACCAAATTCCATATTTGGGTCAAACATGTGCCCTTCATCTTTAAAGGAAATATAATAGAATGCATAATATATATGTGGCTGCCCCTTGTCTAGCTTGTCTTCCCATTATGGTAATGGAGTAGAGTACAGTCAGCATCTCAACGCCGAGTGTTGGGCGGCAGTAAATAACCTGACTCCCTAAAGGGGCCAATGGCTACGGGTGGATGAGCCCCTTTAGGTGGGGTGATGGCCCCCTCAGTGGAGGAAATGCCACTGGAAACCATCACATTGGGCCTAATGGCAAAATGAGTGGAGGAAACCACTTCACTGATTCCCCATGGTCATGGAGGTGGAAGAGGTCATACCAGATAGACTGGCTGTGAATGCATACCTTGTTATGTTCAAGGCTGTGACAGTCCATTGTGGACCCAGTGTTAAATCCTGCATGTCTCATTTCATGCATGCCACAGGAGATGACTCCATAATTACAATGTGGGGGTCACTTCATGGCATGCTGGGATCCACCTCAAACAAATTCACACCAATGCCATTTTTCCTGAAAATGATTTTCAGGAACAAAAATGTATACTTAGATACGAGTAGCAGCTGACAATATGGCAGCCCTAGCTCTCTTTGAGAACGTGGGAAGGTAGGCTCCACAGTCTAACTCTATGAGGACTCCCCCACCTCTCAGAAGCTGTTACGAACTCTTCATTTTCCAGATTAAAAAATCTGACCTTTTCTTAGAGACGTTCTGCACGAAGGGACAAAAGGACATTACTTTTCAATGTAGTGAGCCTGATCTGTGCCTAACAGCTGTTTTATCCCCCCAGCACATCTGTTAAATGATTTCCCGCATGTGATCTGGAGCATATATGATGGGATATGATCAAGTGGAGTAAATAAAGAAACTCCAGTCATATTTCTGAAGCTACAGCTCCTATTCCAGAAGAGAAATGCATCAGAACTATCAATCAATCAAGGTCTGCCTGCTTTATTACTGTTTGAAACCTTTGGAGATATTATACTTTGTTTCTGAATAAAATTGTTTTACTATATAACTGATCTTTTAATTCTTCTCAATTAAATGTCTCAGAACAGCTTCAGTTTAGACATACAGTAGCTTAGTATAGTATTTCTATGAACTGGTTTCCTTTATACCCTCTTGTTAGTATATACCCTGTTGTTGGTATTGCCCCATCTAAGATCAGGAGAAGTAGCAGAGGATCCTGAGAGAACTAAGCAAGAGAAGGACCCTCAACATCCTCTAAATGGATATGAGCCTCAAGTCCACCGGCTCAGATCCAGTAAGAGCTTTATAGCAAGAACAAACATTATTGAGGGTACAAAAGAGCAAAACCAAATTACAAAATGGAGGAAGGAGCTCACTGGACAAAGAACAGCATTAAAGGATATAGCTGAGGAACTCAACCTCCCCAAAGTCACTTGGAGGAACCTGAATAGGTTGAGGGTTGGAGTCCCTAAATGCAAGACCAACATGCTCAAGTGGGGGCTGCTGGCAGACAACAACACACGGTGCGAATATGAAGAAACACAGAATCCAGCTCATTTATTGGTCTGCCGATTACTGCCAGAAACATGCATCAAAGAGGACTTAGATTTGGGCAATGACAAAGCAAAGAAAGGGGCTTCATTTTTGCAGTCTAGGGTTTGATCAGGACACGAAAGAACTGATTTCCTTACTGGGGGTTTCCACAGTAAAAATAAAATGTGACCGTATACAGGTGAAACTCAGAAAATTAGAATATTGTGCAAATGTTCATTCAGTTCAGTAATGTAACTTAAAAGATGACATGAGCCTATCTCATATATTTGTTACAAGCCTTATTTTGTTATAATATTGATGCTTATGGCTTACAGCTTATGAAAACCCCAACCCCCAATCTCATGTACCCCATAATCATCAATAATCTCATGTACGCTATATGCCATGATCATCACAATTATAACGAATTAAGGCATGACATCTCTCTTTGCATGTAGTGAGTCTATCTCATATATTTGTTTCATATTTTAAGTGAAATGAATGGACATTTGCACGATATTCTAATTTTCCGAGTATCACCTGTAGAATCAGGGTGGGGTGAGGGGAGAGATAACAATGAAGCATTACTTAGAACAAGCTGAAATATTCAAATTGTACATCATAAATATTTAAAGCCAATTGAACAATTTCCTGCAGTTTCCCTAAAACTAAGTAGAGATGGGCAGGGAGTTCTATAGTCAAACTGAGGAAAACAGCACTGTTTCTCTAAAAATGTCTTTCTAGATCAGTGGCAGAAAGATTGCATCATTTTCATTCTTAAAGAAATATGACCTAGTTTAGCTGTTAAGAAAGTGGTGGTAGACTTACAAGCCTGTGCAACAGTATGTGGACTTTCAATGCAGGTGTTAACATGCTTTATTTGCCATTTCTGTTTCTCGGGTAGCTTCAGGTCCTATGCTAAAACCTAGAGTTCTAACTTAATGTTTATTTGATAATTCCTAAGCAAAGTTGATTATGTGCTTTGTACAAAGTTGCAATTTCAGTTATTTCTGGATTACTGCCTAGATTTTTACCTAGTGTGTACCAATAGCAATAACATACAAGCAATTTCTGGGCAGCTCACAAAGTAATTAGCATCTCCCCCACTCCACCCATGAACAAACTGACCTTGGAAGAAAGGATGGTTATCCTGGAGACCTTTGAGATCAAGCTCAGATTGAGAGCAGTTTGGGCTGCAGTACTAGTTTAATCACTGAACCACGGAGGCTACTACATATTTAGAATAATGTTCATTGGTCCCATATTTTGAATGGGTGAATGCCTCTTTGGCAGAGAATCTCCATCAGATATGCCAGCTCCAAAAGTGTGTATGTAAAGACATGACTGTATACTTTACTTTAAAAATTACCTTCCCTTTGCAGCTAGCAGCAAAAAAATTACACTCACCCAGTTTAGGGTTAGTATACACCTTTCCTGTTCAGTGCAATGCGTCTATAAAATGCCCCCCCCCCCAAAAAAAAACCAGAACAAGGCTTTGCATTTCTGTAAGGCAACCTAAAATATCCTATGGTCTCTGGATCCCCTTCCCAGGAACATATAACTGTAAAACCCAAAAACTATTTCTTCTTTTAATAAATGAACGTAACACATTCAGTACACTATCCAGTACTGGTATTTAACCCTCTGCTTTCCAAAATCTTGCTGTCCTTTCACGCAAAAAATGTTTAAGATTCTTTACCTTACTCTACTCTTCTGTTGCATCCACTGATTCATCTTTATATGAATCTGCAACATTTGAATTGTCCTCAAATTCTCCTCCCTTTCCCATTTCTAAAACCCTTATTTGTGTTTGCTGATTATTTTTCTCCCCTGCAACACAAGCTGATATCATTTTGAATAAAGTAAAACAACTCTTAGGAAAACTCAAAACTTTGTTTGAACAAGTCAGAACACAACATTTATTCTGTTCTTAGTGCCATCTGCTCCTCAGAATATTCTCCATACACCGAAAGCTTTGGGGTGTGAGGGAAGGAAGTATTTGGCACAACTTCATGGAAGTATGGATCACTGCACTTGAATGCATCCCTCTGTGAAGACGCTGTAAACACAAGGAAGATGATTTCAATGAAAAACACACACCTTCACATTTGTTTTTAAGCCCCTGGGAAGCTTCTCTATATAAAATATAGGCAGGTCAGCAAGACACTTAAGAGTTCACTGCATCAGGTTCTGAATAGAGCAGGCCAGCTGCTTGAGTAGACACAGTACAGAGTGAACGTGGACAGTCCTGCCAAAAGTAGGAAGTAAGGAGCTTGGCATATGGCAATGCATTCTTCCTGCCTTACAGAAGAAGCAGTTACAACAAATGTTCCTATGCTGCTACAGCAGAGATGCCCAAACTTTTCAGGCTGTGGGCGGTTGTGGTTCAGTGGGCCAGTCACACGGTTCCTCCCACCAGAAGTAAAATGTGCCTTGCAATCTGTTTTGCAACAGGTTAAGATAGATTTTAAACTTCCATTTTCTCTGCTTAAACCAGGGGTGCCCAAACTATGGCCCGTGGGCCAGATCTGGGCCCCGATGCCAATTCATCCGCCCCACGCCGCCCTCGTCGTTCCTGGAAGCGGAAGTAAAATGCACCCATATGGTATGCTCTACTTCCAGGAGCGATGAGGGCGGTGCAAGAAGGAATAATTGGTGTCGGGGATAAGATGAGGCCTGGGGGCCGTAGTTTGGGCACCCCTGTGCTACAGTAAAGCCCAAAAAACACCCCTCCTAGGAAATAGAAATGATTCCCTCAGCAATGGGAGAGAATGGCAGTGCAGCTGCTCAAAGCTTCTTTACGGCTGGAATGAATGAACATACAGTACACGTAATGCTGAGGGGAACTGAAATTGTAAGAGCACCAGTGTTGCCATCCCACTTCTGCCACTGTGTCACTGACTCTACAATGGCTCTCAGGAAAAGTCACTATAACTCAGGAACAATGTATAGAAAAGTTGATTTAACTACCCAACAGTTAAGTTTTCTAAAGCTAGCCTACAAATGAAAGCGCAGTTTGAACATGAGGATGACACTTTTATTGAACAGACAAATCTAAGTTTCTTTTTTTAAAAAAACACCTAAAAACTGATTTTGTCCTCAGAATCAGGACACAAGCTTGCTTTGGCAAAGTATTTAAATTCACTTCTGTTTACTATGGGAAACCTATATGTTTTTCTATTCAGGCAAAAATATAGACAGCATGCGAACAGTAATTCCCACATGCCAGCCCTGCTCAAACCAAAAAAACTCTTCTAACACAAAAGTTCCATTGCTCTTCCCAGAAGCACTGCTATATGGTTCTTTAAGAAAGAAAAAAATACCTGAATCTGTCTCTCCCATAAAGCAGGTCCCCAGGGGATTCTGCCAGTCTGCCCTGAAAACAGTTATAAATTTAACAGCCATGATTAGACAAGGGCGAGCAATGAGCAACGATAAGGAAGAAATCTCAACTTTTTCCTCAACAGTTGTTTTGTAGAACTTCTCTGGCACCAAACTTAAGTGCAATATTGACGCCTATTCCACACTGTTAGGTAGTCAAAGCAACCCTGCATGCACTTCCTAGCTTAGAACATCTACTTCTATTTCAGGAGAGGGATCTGGCCGAACACAGTTAGAACTAATAAAAAGCTCTTCTACCCCACCAACATCTAGCTCCTCCTCTTCAAAGCTGGTTAGGGCAGATGGCAGCTTATTGTCCACATTGCACTGCATGGGGCTCCTCAGCATTGCTTGAGAGTAGGGCATTGTTTCTGTACCTAAAAACCCCACTTCATCAGACAGCAGTCCCTGGTCCTCATCACATGTCAAAGCGACAGGCAGAGGTTCAGTAAACTGTGCAGCCCCATTCTCTAGGACAGACAACTGGTGTTTATGCTCTGTTGAGTCTTTCAGAGAGGCTGACCTGCACAAAGTAAGACAGTCACTGATGGATTCATTTGTCGTAAGCAGAGGAGAGCCAAGAACTGGGTCCAGCAAGGGTCTCCCATCTGATGAACCATGTGTTTCCTTGTGGATTTCCAAGACAGGAGCTTCTTGTTCTGTTTGTAACAACCTCTTTTCTGACTCAACTACCTGTGGAGAAACTGACATCTCTGCGGGATGCCTATCTTTCTCTTCAGCGCCAGTCCTTCCCCCAGGACTCTTGTTTCCTCCCTGTGCAAGGCATGCCATAGGCGTTTCTTCTGGAACAGCAGGAACTTGAGATTCCCCAATGGCATCATCATCATCTGCCAGGAACAAATCTAGCAGGTGTTCTAACTCACCCACTGAGGCCAGGCTATCATACTGCTCACCCTCCGCCACATGGTCTGTCATAAACATACTCAGGTCACATGAAGAATGATCTGCATTCTCCCCTTCCTCTGACACCACCTTGCTCAGCTCAGTCTTTTTTACCAGGTTCCCCTCGCTACAACATGCCAGGACTGGTGCTGCTAGCAGGAGTCTAGCAGAGTCGGCTGAATGTTGTGCATCTACTACTGATTGAGGACACTTAAGCTGAGGTTGGGAGTCCTCATTCTTCAAAGTGCACGCAGAGTTTGCTGCTCTTGCTGGCCATGTGGCAGGAGGCGACTCTTGCACCACTTCCCAGCAGCTGCCATTGATAACCTTCCTAAGCTTTACTCGGCCAATCTGCCCTGCTTCGGGGGGAAGATCAGTGCCGGGAGCAGGCTCACTGAGGCTGCGCCTCCTGCCTTTATTAGGCTTTGGGAGAAGGGGACAACTCAGGAAATTAGGCAAATGGCTACTGTCCCTGGCATTGTTTGTCTCCTCTTTACTTTTCTGCCTCCAGAGGCGCCTGCTGGACCTTGAGAGCTCGCTGGACATCATAGCGCAATGGTCTTTGGTGGCACCCAGCACAGCAGGAGATGGTGAGGAGAGCTTGGAGCGACGCAGCTTAATTTTTTTGGATGCCTTCAAGCTTACTGCAAGCTCTTTCTGTACTGTGCCAGCCTCCTCTATGTGCAAAGCACCACTCTCAGTGTTGCCCAATATACTCCTTACTGCGCTGGAAGGACGCTTTTTCACTTTTGTTCTCAGGGGTTCGGTTGTGGCCATTGGGCCTTTGGATGCTTGCTGTGTGCCATCGCGAGACAATGATGCTACAGCAGGTTTTTGCTTCTTCATCTCGTTTTGTTCACTATGGTTCTTGTTATCAACCATTCTGGTGCATGAAGGTTTCACTGCTGTATGTTGCTTGCCTGTCACTACCAAGGGTGTCAAGGAGCTGTTCCTATCATCAGCAGGGGAAGATTCTATCAAACCTGCCTCTGGAGTGGATATTGGAGAGGAGACCTGTAAGCAGCCCCGATTTAATCGTGGACCCAGTGATTTCTTTACCAGCTTCCCTCCCTCTAGCTGAAGTGACTCCAGCTCTGACACCTGCAGCTGCCGTGCAGCAGCAAGAATATCCTGCGCCTCTTCCCGTGACACCTCCATTTCGGAAGTGTAGAGGAAGTCCACCAGCTTCCGCAATGTCCCGATCTTCAGCCCTCTGATCTCCAGCACCACTTTATGTCCTTTGGGGGGCATTTCTCGCTCCAAACGTTCAGTGAAGAAGGGGCTGCAGGCTGACAGGATGCAACAGTGCGCTGGAACAGCTTCCCCTATAATCAACAGAAGCATTGGTAGTTACTGTATCAACACAGAAGCCCAGCTAGAGGCCACTCCCTAGAACAGGGATGGCGAACCTTTTAGAGACCGAGTGCCCAAACAGAGGGGCAGGACAAACTCTGTGCTGGGGGAAGGAGAGAGCGCTCCCATTGGGCTGCTAGGCAGAGCGAACTCTGTGCTGGGGGAAGAAGGAAGCAACGGCATGCCAACAGAGAGGGCTGTGAGTGCTGGCTTGGGCTTCTGGAAATTGAAGTCCAAGAACACCTGGAGTGCCAAGGTTTACCATTTCTGCCCTAGGAGCTGCCCCCAAAATGTTCCAATTCCCCATAAATCATCTTCTCAGGATTCTCCACACAGTCCCCAAGGGAATTATCTTAGGACAGGCACAGTTCAAGCTTCCTTACTTGCAAGGATGTATTGACACAAAATAGTTCTGCCATGCTTATTTTTAATAGTTTATCCACCAGCTGTTCAGTTAAAATAGCTATACCTGCTTCCTTAATTCCTTTTGGAGAAAAATAAATAGAACAGGGTAATGGCTCACACTATTCTTCCTAACTGAAAGCACTCGGATCCTGCAAACCACTGGATAAATTGGTCAGTAAATTTCCTGTAAACATGACGATACAAAATTCCCCCAATACTATATAAATATGTTCCTTTTTGTTTCAGTAGGGCTTACTTGTTCTGGTGGGCAGAAAAATAATCAATTATTTGAAATATATTTTAAAAAATAAAAATGGATTTTAATGGATTTTATTGATAATATGGGCAAGTTTATTACAAGTCAAGAATAATCACCTAACATATACATGCCATCTGTACACTGTATTCCATCCCTCCTCCTGCTAGAACCTTCAAGATATGCTTGACTTTAACTCCCATCACCTTATGTCTGTAGTGATGGGAGCTGTAGCCTAAGATATCTGGAATATGTGGGCTGGGGAATCATGTGGGACAGGTGTATAATAGCTATCCCCATGATCCAGCCAAAAGTAAAACCTGCAACTCAATGGAAGCATTAAGCCCCATGTTCAAATTTTTGTACCCAGGTATCAACAAGATTTAAATACACAGTGGGTAAAATCCTGTTGCCATAATTATACCAATGTAAACCAGTTCTGGGCACTGGAAGTAATTAATTTAAATTAAATGAAACCTTCCTATCCCCCATGCCCCCATTTGAGGTTATGAGTCTCCCTAGTGCTCCCTTTTATCCTAGGTCCAGCAGGCGCCTCTGGAGGCAGAAACATTTGGGAGCTTTAGGAAGGAGGGCTTTAATAGACAAAAAATTGCCATGAGATCACCATTGCTTAATGTTTAAAATTGGACACAAGGACCTCTCCCTATTGCCACCAGAGTGCGCATGGATTGTGGTATTCAGCAGTGATAAACAAGTATTCTACAGAAATTTGGGGCATTTCTCAGGTCACTGTCATTATTAAACCTATGAATAAAAATAGCAAACAACCCTCTCCTCCCAATTCTTGCCGGTATAACAGCCCCTCTGCCCAACGATTAAAATCTAGACGACCTGCTTGGGGCACTGCAATCAACCTACAGAATAATCATTTCAATATTTCAGATGCCTGGATGGAACTCTGGCAACATCTATCCCCAATTCCCCACCATCACATAGTCAAGAATCCGTGCGAATGGCCAGCCGGATTTCCCCTTCCCAGACAGCAGTGGAGGATGCTGAACAGAGTGAGGACCGGCTGTGGTAGATGCAGAGCCATTCTGTTCACATGGGGATGAAAGTCCTCTCCCCAATGTGACTGGAGAAGACCAAACTATGGGCCACATATCTAAGTGTCACTTACATGCGTTCAGCATGTCATTGAAAGATTTGCATAGTGCCGCAGATGAAGGCCTTCAATGGCTTTCAAACCTAGATGTGAAACTCTAGTTAGGAACTTGAGATGGACAATTTGTGTTCACTGTATATATCAGCATTAATGTAGACAACTGAAGTTCATCATACGATGAATAAATAAACAAATATCCAAACCGAGAATTGGTCTATAAGGTCTCCATCCATCAAGTTCTGCATGAAATAAACTATCATACTAACAATATGAATTAGACAGCTTTCTAGTAACTTTATAATTAATTTACCAGCAAGAACTTTTTTTTAAAAAAAGCGACTTGAAATTTTTAGGAATTGCCATCAAAATTTTAAGATGAAAGTGAACAAACATTCTGAGATGAATGAATCTTGGAACACAGCTTCTGATCACCAAGATATTTTGAACTTTCTAGCCTTGAAATCTAACATTTCTCCTAATCCCTCCCAGTTTTAGAACAATTACCTTCTGCCTGAAGGACAACATCGCAGAATAAGTCAGCTCTTTGCTGGCGGTGTAACTGCAGGAACACCATGCGGAGCAGACGGGAATTCCGATACAGAATCTTGGGATGTGCAGCCGGAGAGCACATGGCAGCAGAACCTCTTTCTTTGCCAGGTGCCAGATTTCTGAGAAATAAACAGTGCTGGAAATGCATCTGCCATATTCAGTTAACAATGCTCTTCAAATATGTGCAAGCAATTTCCACTGAGTTCCAAAGTATTTATTCCCAAGTAAGCATGCACAGGATTAAGCCTTGGTTGTATATATGCTATAAATCTGGGCTTCAACAGTGCACATAGCCACAAGAAATATAGCTCTGCTAAAGTAGCTCAATATGTAGTACAGTTCTCATCATGCTATCAATAAAAAAACTACGGTATTTTTCTTCTGCAAGACATTTAGTTTAAATGATATTTCCTGAAGTGTTTATAACTATCAGGAATACCAACATTTTCACTTTTGCAATTCTGATTGTGACAGCTGCTCAAGTGTTACTGCAAAACATTCTAATAGTCCATCTGGAAACACATGCCCTCTATCATTCAGTTTGCTGATTTAAATGTGGGACATAGGGAATAGATCACAGAAACTGTTGCTGGCACCACATACTGTATTCAAAAATAAAAATGACAGCTGAAAAATTAAAGAGTTTCTAAACCCAAATGTAATGTCAATGGTTGTCTAAGTCTACTGCATAGCAGTCTTGGTGCCCTACACACACACACACACACACACACACACACACACACACACACACACACACACACACACACACACACACGGTTCACTGATTGATAATTGCAGATACACATCCATGAAACACTAAAGTCAAGATATTAGCAAAATCTTCAATGTGAAGTATTGGGAAAGGACTGGGAAAAGTTTGTGTTGTACAATGAGATCAGCCAAATACCGCTATTCCCTTCAGAGCTTCACAGCATTATAAGACATAATGCAGGTCTCTTATTTTACTACTCACAGCATTCTACAAGAAATATATCACTACTGCTGCAGTTACCGTGGGAACTGTAGAACTAAACTGGAAGGCACCCTAAAGGTCATTGAGATTTACATTGTGTTTTAAAATACACTATGTTCCCTTATTAGAGAAAAAGTCAAACAATTTGAAGGTTCATTGAACTCGCAAACTTCAGATATCATTTAAAAGATACTTTCTGAATTATGTATTTCCTTTCGGTGGAAACTAATGAAATTTTTAGAAGTATACATTCAAACTGAACGAGTAAAAAACAAGAACCATGCAAATTTAACTAACAGAACATGCAAGCTTCATTGTCGTATGACACCAGCAAATTGTGCAGGACAAACTTTAAAGGGTGTTAAGTTTGTTAAAGTTGCAAATAAAGAAGGAAAATCACTCCACTAGAAAGCACAGAAGTTGATAGGGAAGTCACATGTATAAAACTCAGCAGAAACCAAAGAAAGATTTCTAACTAAAAAATTCCCTAACAGATATAATTTTGGTAGTCACCTCATCAGTTAAGCTTAGGCCAAAGCCCAATCATCTTAAAAATGAATAACATGCAGAACCTACCTTATCCTGATGTTCAAGTCAATAGAAATTCTCCCTTCTTTTAAGCCACCAGAAAGTGCTACCTTCCACAGCGAATATTCTCTCAGTATATTTTACTGTTATTCCCTGCAATTTCACAAACTGTAAATACAGAGTTAAAGTTACCACTTAATATATTTCCCATACACAAAAAAATACTTTATTCAACTGCCACAGTATTGTTTCCACGTTTTGGGGAACTCTGGTTTGCCAATGGAGCAGTATATAAATTAAACCAATCAGCATTTACACTCATACAATAAGCACAGTTAATATCTTAACTTCATTTTTCCTTTATCCTTGTCAGAAACACCATGGTACAACCACCCAGTTTGAACCAACACAGCTATGTTCTTAGCATATATTTCAAAAACATGAGAAAGCACATTTGTGTATCTGACGGAGAGTTCTACTAATACACTTAGCTTAAAAGGCCAATGTTAGATGTCAAAATCCTGCTTAGTGTAGAATGTTACAAATAAAGTAGACCCACTGGATCAGTGGGGATTTGATGAGTCAACTCCTCTATAAGGTCAATTGATTCAATGAGCCCACTCACGTCTGTGATTTACTGTATTAAGCAACAAAACGTCTGGTAGTAGTGCTTTAAACATTTATTTAACTAATTTATATACCACCCATCTGGGTAATTTCCCTCTAGGTGGTGTACAACACTTAAAATTTTACAAATTGAACAGACAATAACTCAACCAACCAAGTCGGCTGAAAACATATGAAACATGTTAGATCAGACCAATTGGTAGCCTAGTCCAGTTTTCTGGGAATGTCCAAGCAGAATCCCATGGGAAGGCAATGTACATCCTGTTGCTGCTCCCAACCAGAACTTTACCAACTCCTACACATCCTTCTGCTACAATATTTTGTAGAGGAATTTTACACTCATGTAAATTAGGAAGCTCCCTTTTAACCACTTAATGGCACGGTAGGGTATACATCCAAGTAAATTTTCAGCATGTCATTGCACCCACACCATCCACTGCAAATCCCATATTATGAATTAATGTACACCTACTTCCCACATATGTACACCTACTTCCCACATATGCACAAAGTCATTATTAAGTAGAATCTCCCACTTTGCAGATAAATATGAACCAAAGGCAAAGCCAAATCTGCCTTTGCACCCCTTGTGATTATTACAATCATGAGAAGCTGTAGTCCATCTGCAGGGAGAGCTTTACTCCAAAATTAGGGTTAAGTGACCCCAATACACCAACCACAAGCCTGTGATTAAACATGTACAGAATTACACTGGTTATCCTCCTAAACACTCTAGATTAGAATTGCTCTGGGTAGAGATCCAACAGCTTCAGTCTCCGTACGAGCTCAAAACCAGTTATCAAAATTTCTTTAATTGTATCTTTCCACTAAGAATGACTAGGGCATCAACTCAACTTCTAAGGTGCTCCTTTTCCACTGTTCCCAGGCTAGCCACACTATCAATAAGGGGAAAAAAAAATCTATCCAAGAAATGTTATCCAGTCCCTATCGGATGCACTGCAGGGACTGCAGTGGCTCAAGTGGCCAAGACGCTGACTGGGAGGCGGAAGGTCACTAGTTTGATTCCAGAGTACTGCAGGACGGAATGAGCTCCTGTCTTTGTCCCAGCTCCTGCCAACCTAGCAGTTCGAAAGCAAGAAAGTGCAAGTAGATAAATAGGGACTTCGGTGGGAAAGTAAACAGCATTCCATGCGCGCCGGTGACTAGTCATGCCTGCCACATGACCACGGAAACGTCTGCAGAAGCAGACAACGCTGGCTCTTCGGCTTTGAAACAGAGATCAGCACTGCACCCTAGAGTCGGATACGACTGGCTTTCGAGCAAGGTTCGTGATGGCGAACCTTGACCTTTTATCGGATGCAACAAACTATTTTTTTACGGCGTTTTATGTTCAGGCTGATTGTGACTGGTTTGTTTCCCCTGTAATGTTATAGCTGAAATGACTAATATTAATTTCAAACA
Organism: Bradypodion pumilum; assembly: GCA_035047305.1. NCBI lineage: Eukaryota > Metazoa > Chordata > Lepidosauria > Squamata > Chamaeleonidae > Bradypodion > Bradypodion pumilum. The sequence continues at coordinate 374,738,267 of JAWDJD010000001.1, forward strand.
GTGTTTTCTGTCTCTCTCTCACACCTTTCCTCTATGTTGGGCCTTTGAATTAACCACTCAAGTAAAAAGTAAAGCCAGGCATGGAAGGGAAACAGATAAAACCCAATGTGGCCTAAAATCTTATTTAAATGCGTCGGAATCCCCAGTTGCCAGCAAGTAGGCAGCACCTAAGTGTTTCTAATTAAACCACAAATGCAAGGGGGAAATTGATGCAAGCGCCTGCATCCACGGAGGCAATTTGTATTTTTCCCCCTCCTACCCTTCCCGTACACGCAACCACACATTCACACGCACGCCCCATTAACACAAGTGCTTTAGTTCCAAAGAAACTTCCAAGGGCTCCCCTCCCTCCCCACCTGCTCTATAGGACCCCCTCCTAGCTCAAAAGAGGGGTCCTCAACTCCCCCTCCGTCCCCGTCCCCGCCGGGCACACGGCGGGGCTGAGCCAACGAGGAGGACACGCGAGGCGCGAGCACTGCCGCCACACGCACACACACGCCACACGCACACACACACACACACCGCCTCGGCTTCTAACGTTCCGATTCCGAAACATCCCCCGACGGGGAAAGGGGAGGAAACGTCGCCCGCACGCGCCAGCTGGCGGCGCTCCTTTTCTGAGAAACAGCCTTTCCATTGGCTGCAGCTCCAGCCAATGGGAGGCAGGGGCTGGTTTTGGGCGGGAGGGCGTTTTAATAACTACAGGGTGGGGTGACCTAGGGCCGTGATGGTGAACCTTGACACTCCTGATGTCCTTGGACATCAATTCCCAGAAGCCCAAGCACCCTGTGAATCCACACGGATGGGTTTACTGCGATTCATCCGCCCCACGCCACCCTCGTTGCTCCTGGAAGCGGAAGTAAAACGCGCCCATACGGGCGCGTTTTACTTCCCCTTCCAGGAGCGACGAGGGCGGCGTGGGGCGGATGAATCGCAGTAAACCCATCCGTGTGGATTCACGGGGGCTTCTGGGAATTGAAGTCCAAGGACATCTGGAGTGCCAAGGTTCGCCATCACAGACCTAGGGTCTTTGGGTGAAGCAATCCAGGATGGTTGGCTGAACGGACCAGGGTGGGCGAGGGATCTTCATCTACTGGAAAGGAGCCCACGTTTTAAAGGAGAGCTGTAGAGGACAATGCTGGACTGGATGGGCTGTGGCCTGTTCCAGCAAGGCTGTTCTTATGACCTGGTTAGATTGCCGATGCCATCTGCTATGGCCTGTGGCGAGGGGATCATGGGAATGGTAGTTACATGGAAGCCACATATCAGAGAGTCAACAAGGCAAAAATGTTGTGGCAACTTAAAGACTAACTGCTGAATTTTAATGTGAATCAAGTCCACTTCGTCAGACATTTATTTATACACATCAGGTACAGAGGCACACAAGGGCTGGCTTGGCTAGCATAACAGATATTCTGTACAGTACTGTATTTACAAATCAGTACTGCAATGGCTCAAGTGGCTAAGACGCTGACTGGGAGGCTGAAGTTCAATACCCAAATACTGCAGGACGGAGTGAGCTCCCATCTTTGTCCCAGCTCCTGCCAACCTAGCAGTTCGAAAGCAACAAACTGCAAGTAGATCAATAGGGACCACTTCGGTGGGAAGGTAAACAGCGTTCCATGCACTCCAGTGTCTAGGCATGCCTGCCACATGACCACGGAAACATCTGCAGAAGCAGACAGCACTGGCCCTTTGGCTGAAACAGATGAGCACTGAACCCTAGAGTCGGATACGACTGGCTTTCGAGCAAGGGTGACCTTTACCTTTATGGCATTTTACAACCGGTAATAACAGAAGATCCCTGATTGCAATACAGATTTATTACTGTGAAATTTGGTTCTGTTGAGTTGTAAGCAGTTAGTAAATGGATGCAAGATAAACATTGGCATTACACACAATGTAATGTGTTTAATGCCAAAATTTCTCTTCCCAGTTGTAAGGAAAGAAACATAGAATACAACCCGAAGAGGTCTAGCCTACCCCTGCTTTGTGGTACAGCTGTGTTGAAACTCACAGGCTTTGGTGCTCCCAGTTGGGCCTACTTATTTTACAGAGTAGCAAGGATTCTGTAATGCAGAAGTATGGCATTGCAGATGTTATGTACTACAATTCCACCAGTCTCTTGTTGGCTACTGGTGAGGGGGTTTGGGAAGTTTTATCTCAAAACACTAAAGAGCCAGATGTTTTCTGTTAACATTTAAAACTGATATGCTTCTTTGTTTTAATGGCCAAAATCCTGTTGCTTAGCAGAGCAAATTGCTCAAAGAGGATTTGATGAGAACTCTAAATCCTATTGATTTAAATGGGCCTACTCTAACTACAACTTTAGCACTGTAAGTTGTAGTTAAAGGCCCACTTAAATCTGCTGCATATACTTGCTCTAAAATATACAAGGCTGCATTTTATCACCCTGCTTATTCAACTTATACACAGAACACATAATGCGCAATACAGGATGGAGGAATCACAATATGGGATCAAAATTGCTGGGGGAAACATCAACAATTTGAGATATGAAGATGATACCACCCTAATGGCAGAAAGTGAGGAAGACCTAAAGAACCTCTTGATTAGGCTGAAAGAGGAGAGTGTAAAAGCTGGCTTGAGACTCAATATCAAGAAAACCTAGATAATGGCAACAGGCCATATCAGTCCCTGGAAAATAGATGGGGAAGAAGTAGAAGCAGTGACAGATTTTACTTTCTTAGGATCTAATATCACTGCAGATGGAGATTGCAGTCATGAAATAAAAATGCGACTGATTCTTGGGAGACAGGATATAAGAAACCTGGGGAACATAGTGAAAAGTAGAGATACCACATTGCAAACAAAAATTCGTATAGTCAAAGCAATGGTATTCCCAGTGCTAATGTATGGGTGTGAGAGCTGGATCATTAGGAATGCTGAGCACAGAAGAATAGATGCCTTTGAAATGTGGTGTCGGAGGAGGAGAGTTTTGAGAGTCCCCTGGACAGTGAAGAAAACAAATAGGTCAATCTTAGACGAAATCAACCCTGACTGCTCATTGGAAGGTCAAATAGTAAAGATGAAGCTGAAGTACTTTGGACATCAAATGAGAAGAGAGGATTCACTTGAGAAAGCCTTGATGCTGGGAAAGGTGGAGGGCAAAAGAAGAAGGGGGCGGCCAAAGATGAGATGGCTAGATGGTATTGTAGACGCAATGGGCACAGAGCTGGGTGGGTTGAGGAGGATGGTGGAGGACAGAGGTGCCTTGACAACAATGGCCCATAGGGTCGCAAAGGGTCGGAATCGACTGTGCGACTGAACAACAATATATAAGTGAGTAGCTAGAATTAAAACTAAACAGTATCTGCCTCACATTTTGTAAGGTGCTTTGCATGTTGACATGATGTGCTCACAACTGCAGTATGTATAGTTGTCCGGAGGGGGGGGGGGCTTCCACCCCTGCTTCTTCTGGTCACATTTAATCATGCTAATTGACCAGATAATCTGTAGTAAGAGGGCCAATGTTCATTAGCATTATAATTAATTAGGTTAGTTTACATTTCCACTTCTTATCATTTGTACAAGTTTAGAAGCAAATGTAGATTTTAAAAAAATGTTATTCAGTCAAATTTTCTGAGGACGTATTGCTCCTGAATAAGAAATACTGTGCAGTACCTGTTATGGTCCTTACTCCCTTTCATTTTTATGTGGTGTAGCAGAGGGCACAGGTCATGGTCCACCTAGGTGATGTGATATCCAAATGGCCAAAAAAAAAAAAAAAACCATGCAGATGGACTTGATTTCCAAGGTCCATTTGCATATGTGGAATGTGTTCACAGAGATGTCTACTATTGCGCAGATTCCTCACTGAATAGCAACTCCAAGGTATCCAAGGTAAGTTGCATTGCTTAGCCATGATTTGGTATTTGAAACATTTTAATTATATTATTTTGCTTCATATGAATAAATGTTATTGAAATGTTTATTAGTCATCTTGAAATTTTTTAGACTGGAGGGTAAAAGGGGGAAATGCAAAAATACAAACGCTGTCTACAGACATGAATGACAGAGAAGTCATAACCAATATAATCAGTAAACAATTAGTCTGTGTTGGCAATTTTCAAGGGAGTAGGCATATTAGTCTGTTGGCAAATATATATATATATATATATATATATATATATATATATATATATATATATATATATATATATATATATATATATATATATATATATATATATATATATATATATATATATATATATATATATATATATATATATATATATATATATATATATATATATATCCATTGGTGGAAGGCTATTTAAGTTTACTATGTCTTACAGACATTAGGGCCCCTTTGTACATTACATGGGTTATAGTGAATGTGCAGTTGACTCATTCTTCTCCTTTCCATACCACTGGTTAACCTGTGAGGTTACAACTCCCCATATACATGTACACCCAAGACCACATTCTGGTCGAATTTTACTTTTTAAGGATTTCAGCAGATGCAGTAGGTTGAAATCTGGATGAATGTGAAAAAAATCATAAGTTCAGTGAGTCAATCTGGAACTCAACAGCACATGTTGCATTTCATCATAGAGAGCACTGATTGAATTGTTTCCCCAATAAAGCAGTAAAAAGTACCGGTACTCCTTTTCACCATGAGAAAGTATGGAGGTCCTGGCATCTATAATTTATTCTTCATAAATGCAACAGTGGGCTTCCCCTTGTAATATGGCAATCCTGTCCTGTGTTTTGGCTACTCTACTTAGTACCTGTTTTCTAATTTACAGTCATATCTTTGAAAAATCTTTGCTGTTCATGGCTGTGTGAGGGCCAGACTTTGTGGCACTGATTTAGAACCTGCCAGAGTATGAACAAGGTACCAACAAAAGGGAAGTGCCAGCTGCGGGTGAGGGATGCCAGTCAGAAGAAACAGGCACTATGTCAGCCTGAGCAGCCACACATAGAACAGGAACCTGTCATGACATGACATTTTGGGTTTTTATTATTTATTTATTTATTTATTTATTTATTCAAACATGTATGCCAACCCCCTCGCCCTAGGGCAACTCTGGACGGCTCACAGCAAATATAAAAATATACAAACATCCTAAAAACATTTTAAAAAACCATTAAAACCCCACCCACTGTTGTGTATAAGGTTTTATCATGTTTAAATGTAAAACTAGCCAAACTGAGAACCCAGAAGCGCGCCATTTCCAAAGGTGCCAAATTCAAAGCTATGTCAAAGTGGGAAAAGAATGAATTCTGTATGTCCTCCAGAAGCCCGTCTAAATGTATCTTGTTTTGTAACGGCTCGAACACTGTATATATATTGGCCACCCCGTACATATTCCCCAGTTCGGAACCAGAGCTGAATAAAGATCACTGAGTTTAACCCAATCCTGCTGGTTAGAATACTTCTTTGTCTGGACTCAACACCCACCCACCCATCAGTAAAGAGGGACGATGTATCTTAGAAAAGCCAACGGGCAGGAACCACCTCCCTGTCGCCCCCCCTCCCCACTTGCCCTGCCAGCCAGGTTTTGAGCCCTTTCCTGAAGGGCAGCAAATCCATCTGCAGTCATAGTTCCACCGGCAAGAGGTTCCAAAGGCCTGGAGCAGACACGGAGAAGGCCCTCCTCCTTGTGCTAGAGAGGCGAGCCCCTCTAGCCGATGGCACCATTAGGGAGCCCCTCCGGTCCGCTCTGGTTGAGGGGGCTGAAACTCTTGGGGAGACGAGGTCTCTTAGGTATCCTGGCCCACTACCATGTAAGGCTTTAAAGGTCAACACCAGCACCTTGAATTGCATCCAGAGGCAAACTGGTAACCAGTGCATCTTCCTGAGCAGAGGGGAAGGCATGGGCATAATGCCCGCACCCCATCACCACCCGGGCAGCCGCATTCTGGACCAGCTGCAGCCTCCAAATGGTCGTCAAGGGCAGCCCCATGTAGAGTGCATTGCAATAATCTAGTCTGGAGCTGACCAGAGCATGTGTGACCATGAGCAAGGAGTCCTGGTCCAGGAGCGAGCGCAACTGCCGTATTACACAAAGTTGTGCAAAAGCCCTCCTGGCCACGACTGCCATCTGCTCTTCAAGCAGTAGTCGCGAGTCCAGGAGGACCCCCAAGTTGTGCACCGGATCTGTCTGGGGCAGAATAGCCCCATCCAGGACCAAAGATAGTAGCTCCCGGGATAATGCAGGGCCCCTAATCCATAGCCACTCAGTCTTGCTGGGATTCAGTTGTAGCCCGTTTTCCCCCATCCAGACCTCACAGCCTCCAGGCACCTGGAAAGGACTTTGACAGCATCACTGGGGTCCCCACGGGCCGAGATGTACAGCTGAGTATCATCAGCATACTGATAATACCTCACCCCGTGGGAATGGATGATCTCACCTAACAGCCTCATGTAGATGTTGAATAGGAGAGGAGACAGTACTGAGCCCTGCGACACCCCATATTGGAGTAGCCAAGGGCTGGACCTCTTGCTTTCCAGTCACACCAACAGGGTCCAGCCTTCAGGAATGAGGAGAACCAGGACCACACAGTGCCCTGGATCCCCAATCCTTTGAGCCGTCCCAGAAGGATATTAGTTGGGCAGATGTGCTGGACTTGCCTTCTTCATATAGATTTACCCAGAGGCACCCTAGGAACATGGTTGTGGACCCAAAGATTTTGATACAACAATGGCGACTTTCTGATGGTACAAACAGTTTGGCAGTGAAATGGACTGTTTTTGGAAGGAATCTTCTCCTTTGTTAAATGTTTGGGACAGAAGTTGGAGAGGTATTTGTGGCTGGATTAATTAGCTGTATATTTCCTGTATCTGCAGGACTATATAACTCTTGAGAATATATTTTGGCTCTATAATTCTACATATCTTAAGATCTTGTGAACAGAGACAAGATGTGACATAGAGAGGGCAGATGTACCTTTAAGTAGTTATGCAGAAGAAGGAATTGCACCAAGTGCAATTATCTTCCATCACAGAAACAGACATTTCTTTTCTACACAATTGTTAAAGCTGCAGTAATCCTTATTGCTCTCTGCATCTGGCCACAATAAATATGTGTAATGATACCTAAAGTACTAGGAGGGAAGGGAAAAGTTGTCTGCACTGTTGCGTTAATTTGAAACAGACTCTCCATTTTTATACTTTAAATTTTGTTTTTAATTACCATATTTTCCGGTGTATAAGACGACTGGGCGTATAAGACGACCCCCAACTTTTCCAGTTAAAATATAGAGTTTGGAATATACTTGCTGTATAAGACTACCTCTCTTCCAAATAAAAATTAAACCCACACCAAATAAAAATTAACCCACACTCAACCCGAAGACGTGCAGCCCTCCGAGTCGAATGGGCAGGTTCTGGTGGAGAGCCAATCCACGCTCACGTTCTCCTCCTCGAGGTACAGGAAGATGTGTGCAGCTTGCTTCCCCTTGCTTCATACTCCCCGTGCAGAGCAGGGACTCGGCCGCGGCACCCCCCACCATATGCGCCGGACATATGAAGCAAGGGGAAACAAGCTGTAGTTAAGTACCTGTCCTATAAGACGACCCCCGACTTTGGCACAGATTTTTCGGGGTTAAAAAGTAGTTTTATACGCCAGAAAATACAGTATTTACAAAATTAAAACTTGAAATATCTGCATCATTATTTCTTACTGAATAACATTGAACATTTCAGACATTACTAGAGATGTTGCTTTATTTATATAAGCCAAGGACAAGCAGCTTTCAAGGATCTACTTTGCTGCATTCCTTTTAACTAGAATCTTGTCAATTTATCAATCAGAACCAGGAGCAAAAGACATCTACTTGGTGGAATTAAAGAATTTTGAGCACAGGAAAGTGTCTTCCATACACAAATGTTCATCTGGTTACCCAAACCCCAAACTTCCTTCATTTCAGAAATATAATTTAGAGGGTGGGGGAGCAGTGGTGGGCTCCAAATTTTTTTACTACCACACTGTGAACATGGTATGGTAGGCATGGCCAGGGGGAAAGCCCTGTGTTGCACCCGAATTAGGAGTACAATACTTTATTTCAAACTGGGATGGGCACGACCAGCCAGAATTTCTGCTACCGGTTCTGGTGAACTGGTGTGAACCTGCTGATGCTCACCACTGTGAGGGAGTCATCTGTTGCAGTTGTTAAACAATCAGGAGCCTGACATCCTTACTGATCTGCTGATAACTCTAGATCTAGTTTTTCCATCCTACCATAGGCTACAAATGTGAGAGAATAAACAAAAATAAAATATTTAAAATAAATATGTATACTGCCCTTCCAAGCCAATCCATGCCCAACTAAGGGAACACAAAGCTGGATCCAGGCCACCCTTTTGGAGTTAACTAAACTACTCCTTACCTATGTTCATGAATCATGAATACAATTCCTGTGAATGGAGAAGCTCAAACATTATGACATGGGGTGGGGAAGTATTACATAGTAATGTCGGAATTATTGCTGAAGAATTATTTTCCCATTTCCAGGGTAGAGAAAGTTCGGTTTCACTTACCAGTGATAACTTTCGTTCTTCGAGTATATAGTTTGTGAATACACACTCATGGGGTTATGCGCCTGCGCAGAACGGCCGATCGGAGGCTTGAAAAGCTATTGGTCAAAAGTTTTGGCGGTAAGACCGCCCACCCTGAGGCGCCCGTGCGCCATTTTACCTCAGTTCCATACTTAAGCCAAGCACAGGATAAACCAATTGATCTCATCCGTGCAGCTCAAGAGGGGAGGCAGGGTGGGTAGTGTGTATTCACAAACTATATACTCGAAGAACGAAAGTTATCATTGGTAAGTGAAACCGAACTTTCTCCTTCGTATAGTTTGTGAATCCACACTCATGGGAGATTAGCAAGCTCACACTTACTTGGTCGGTGGGCAGTCGGATGAGATGATCCCACGATGAAGATGATGACGGTCAGGCAGGGTGAACTGTCAAGGGCGATGGGCCCGGAGCCCCCGAGTGAGGACGACACGGCCAAGCCTGGCGTCCGCAGTGGCTCTGGTGTCCACCCTGTAGTGCTGGACAAATGTAGAAGGTCTGGACCAGGTGGCAGCCTTACAGATGTCCTCAAGCGGTGTGCCCTCCAGAAAGGCCGTGGATGTTGCAACCGCTCTGGTAGAGTGCGCCCTGACATGCGGTGGAGGGGGCAGCGATGCCGACTCGTAGGCCAGGTAGATGGTAGAGGTGATCCATTTGGAGAACCGCTGCGCAGAGATGGGTTCACCTTTGGACTTGCCCCCATACGCCACGAAAAGGCGTTGCGACTTCCTGAACTCTCTTGTCCTGCTGGTGTAAAACAATAAAGCCCGTTTGACATCCAGCGTGTGCCAAGTCCTTTCTTGGGCGTTAGTGGGGTTCTGGAAGAATGTTGGCAAGGAGATAGTCTGTGCCATATGAAACTGGGAGACCACCTTGGGGAGGAAGGTGATGTCCGGTTGGAGCACCACACGGTCATTGAAGAACTGGAGAAAGGGTGCGTCCGCCCGCAGGGCGACCAGTTCACCAGCTCGTCGAGCAGACGTGATGGCCACCAGAAAAGCCGTCTTCCATGTGAGGAGACGAGCATCCGCGGTAGCCATGGGCTCGAAAGGAGTCCTGGTGAGCGCGTTAAGGACGGTAGAGAGTGACCATTGGGCCGTCGGAGTCCTGACCGGCGGGAAGGCGTTCCGCAATCCCTTGAGGAAGCGTTTCACCATTTGGTCGCGGAAGGCGCTAGAAGCGGGCGAGCCAGCTGGAGAGTGAGCCACCACCGCTGCGAGGTGTACTCGGATGGAGGCGATGCTGAGGCCAGACTCCGCCAGATGGAGGAGGTAGGTCAAGACGTCCTGCAGTTCCACCTGCGAGAGGGGGGTCTGCTGGGATGCCAGGAAAGCACAAAAGCGTCTGTATTTGGAAGCGTAGGACTTCCTTGTGGACGGGCGCCTGGCTAGTTCCAGGATCCTGGACAGTCTGGGGTTATCCTCCACGCGGTGAGGTGGAGGCTGGGCAGGTCCGAGTGGTGGAGCTGGCCCTGCTCCATCTGGAGGAGCGTCGGTGACTCCGGTAGCGTGCGATACTGAGATGACATGCGCAACAGCAGCGGAAACCATGGTTGGCGAGGCCATGCTGGGGCCACTAGGATGGCTCTGGTCCTGTGCTGGAGCATTCTGGTGAGGACCTTCTGGACCAGGGGAAACGGAGGAAAAGCGTAGAAATAGTCCTGATCCCACCGTTTCATGAAGGCATCGCCCTCGGAGTTGGCACCGATGCCTGCCCTGGAGCAGTACCTGTGGCATTTCGTGTTGGACTCCGATGCGAAGAGGTCGATGTTCGGTGTCCCCCAGGCCTCGCAGAGCGACTGGAACACCTCGTCGTTCAGTTCCCATTCGTGGGTCGTCGAGGTGAGGCGGCTGAGATGGTCGGCCAGGACATTCAGCTTGCCCTGAATGTGCACTCCAATCGGGAAGATGTGTCTCTCCAGGCACCACTCCCAGAGTTGCACAGCGAGGTAAAGAAGGGTGGTGGATCGTGTTCCTCCCTGCTTGTTTAGGTACGCCACAGCTGTCCGAGGCCACTTGGACCGCCTTGCCCATGAGCAAGGTCTCGAAGGAACGGAGGGCCTTCCAAATGGCCAGCAGCTCCAAGTAGTTGATATGGTGCACCATCTCCTGAGGCGACCAAGGGTTGTTGACCGTGAGAGTCCCACAGGCAGCCCCCCAGCCGAGGTTGCTTGCGTCGGTTAATATTTGCAGCGAAGGTTGCGGGGGGTAAAAACTCTTCCCCATTGCCACGTTGAGTGGTGTCGTCCACCACACCAGCTGGTCCCTCAGCTCCGGGGACGGAGTGAGCCGTTTGGACTGACTCTCCCGGAGCGCATCGAATTCGTGCAGAAGTCACGACTGTAGGGACTGGAACTTTAACTTGGCCGTTGTTGAGGCCATAAGGCCTAGCAGTCTTTGAGCCTTTTTCGCCCGGATGCACGGTTTGGTGCGTAGGTCGTTCACTCCCAGCGCGATGTCCTGCAGGCGCTTCTGGGGTGCAAAGGCTCTGGTGGCAAGCAAGTCGAGTACTGCTCCGATGTACTCGACGCGTTGAGAGGGGATCAACTTCGATTTGGTGAAGTTGATCCTGAGGCCGAGACTCTCCATGAGGTGGACCGTGAACTGCGTGTCCCGAATGGCCGACGAGCTGGTGGGGGATACGATCAACCAGTCGTCGATGTATGGGAAGACCCTGATTCCCCGCTGGCGAAGGAAGGCGGCCACCGGAGCCATGCATTTGGTGAAGACTCGCGGTGCCGTGGCCAGACCGAACGGTAGACATCGGTACTGGTAAACCGAATTGCCGATGCGGAATCGAAGGAACCTCCGGTGCTCCTCGAGGATGGAGACATGGAAGTAAGCGTCCTTGAGGTCTATGACTGTGAACCAGTCCCCCTTGTTGATGAGGGGAAGGACGGTCTGCAGGGTCACCATCCGGAACTTCCTGGTGTGGATGCATTTGTTGAGGCGGCGCAGGTCCAGGATCGGGCGAAGTCCTCCGTCCTTCTTCTGGACCACGAAGTACCTCGAGTAGAAGCCGTTGTCCCAATCGGGCGGGTCCACCCGCTCGATGGCTCCCTTGGACAGAAGAGTTGATATTTCTTCCTCCAAATGGGGGGACGAGGTGGTGAAACGATGTCTTCCTACCCGAGGCGCCCGCACGAACTCGATGGCGTAGCCAGAGGACAAGATCCTTAAGACCCACCGGTCGTCCGTGATGCCCGACCATACCTGAAGGAAGTTCCGGAGGGGGAGGTACGGGAGATGGAGCGTGAGAGACTCGGCCGTCGCAGCTTCAAACGCGTGACTTGGACTTAGCGTCCGAACGCTTGCCGTGTCCGTAGGGTTGGTAGCGCGGCTTGTGCTGGCGTCGTTGTTTGTAAGAGCCAGACCTGGGCTGCTCTACAGGGCCCCCTGTTGTTGCGGGTTCCCCTGGTAGCGCCGCGTGAAGGGCTGGAACCTCGGCCTGGCAGGCGGAGCCGGCGTGGTGAGCCCCAGAAACTTGGCGGTGGAGTTGGTCTGCCGCATTTCATTGAGGACCTTGTCCGTGTCTTGCCCAAAAAGGCCTTGCCCGTCGAAGGGAAACTCCTCGATGAGCTTCTTCATAGCGTCATCGAGGGAGGTGCCCCTAAGCCAGGCGTGGCGGCGGAGCAGGATCGCAGACGACATGTCCTTCGCCGCATAGTCATTTATATGCCTGGCGGTTCGCATCTGTTGCTCCGCCAGGAAATCGCCCTCGGATGCCAGCGCGTCGATCCGTTTCTGGGCGTCGGCAGGTAACGTCGCCGTTTCGGCCTTCACCCGCTCCCAGAGGTGAGACTGGTACAGGCCCATGGCAGCCGAGTAGTTGGCGGCGCGGAGGAAGAGGGAACCGGTGGCGTAGAATTTGCGGCCCACCGCGTCCAACTTCTTCCCCTCCGGGGTCGACGGAACCGGGAACCCGCTGGTGGCCGTCCTGTGTTGGAAGGCCTTGACCACCAGGGAATTCGGCAGGGGATGTGCCTGCAGGAACTCGACGTTCTCGTCCAGGACTCTATACATGCCGTCGAGCCTGGACGAAACGGAGTGCGCCGACACCGGCTTCCTCCATGTTGCCTTCGCCGACGTCAGCATGGAAGGAAGCATGGTGATATGGACCGGCCGTACCGCACGCCTGTCCAGTTTTGCGGTCATTTGGTCCTCACCTTCCAGTGGCGGCTGGTCCACCTTCAGGTTCAACGCGGTCCCCAGGCGCGTCAGCATGGCCGTGAGCGAGCGTTGATCCTCACCACGTGGTGGGTCAACCGCGCCGATGGCCTGGTCCGGCGTCCGCTCGGCGTCGACGTCTCCCTCGTCCTCCTCCGAAGAGGCGCTGGAGTCATCGGAGGACGAGGGAGGAACTCTTACATCCACGTCGGGACCGCGCCAGTACGGCCTGGGCGGGCCGACGGGATGGGAGTCCACCGCTTCAACGTCTGGACCAACCCGCGACGATGTGGGTGGGCCAGCGGAGCGGACACTCGACCCTCGGGAGGTCGGTGGGGCCACAGCAGGGCCAGCATCCCTGGGGCTTGCGGTGGTCGGTACCGGAGCCGCAGAGGCCGCAGGCATGGAGGTCCTAAACCGGTTGGCAAAAGTCTGAGCCATGACCTCAAACATCTCCTTCAGGAACTCCCTGTGGGAAGGGTCCCCCACCGTCGGGAGCGACGAAACGGTGGCTGACGAAACGGTGGCTGGCTGGGTCGGCGACGAAACGGTGGCCGGTAAAATCGGCGACGAAATGGTGGCCGGCATGGTGATCGCCGCGTCGTCGAGCGTCGGAGTCCTGGGCCTTGGGGAGACGGAGGCCTGCCTCATAGGCGAGCGGGCCCTCCCACGAGGCGGTGACGGGAGTACCTGAAGTGGGCGAGCTGGAGCCCCAGCCCTGCGTCCTTTTTCAGGCGAACCCGAGGAGGACCGTCCTCCCCAGATGGAGGACCCAGGAGACGGACATCTCGCGACCGAGTATGGGGGCGAAGGTCCCGGAGACACAGGGGTGTGCGGAGTAGGCGGGAGCGATCGCCTCTTCTCCGACCCGCGCTTCTTTTTCTTGTCTCCGTTCTTGTCCCTCTTCTTCTTCTTCTTGATGGTGGCGGAAGAAGAGGTCGAAGGCGGCGGAGGCTGAGAGACGCTAGCCGAGGTAGAAGCAGCCACAACGGGAGCCAGAGAGAGTTCCATCAGGTGCGCTTTCAGCCGGTAGCTCCGGTTTTGCACGGCCAGATGGGTGAATTTCTTGCAGTGGGGGCAAGACTGGCTCTGATGAGACTCTCCGAGGCAGAAAAGGCAGAGGCTATGCCCGTCGGAAGCCGGAAACTTTTTCAGGCAAGCCGAGCACTGTTTGAAGGCCGCGGCCATCAAAGAAAAAATTCTTCCAACGGAAGTTTCTGGAACGCGGTTACCCCGAAGGGCTGGCCAGCCGCCACCCCCTTGAGGGGGGAAACGGTGACCGAAGCGAGTAGGTAACTGAGTCCACCAGAAGGAAGAAACAGCACCGGGGTGGCGATCCTGCCCGAAGGACAAGATCACCGAGAAAAATTGTTGAAATTTGCCAAAAGACTTTCCCTCAGAAGGGCGAAAAAAATTGAGGAAGCTCTCAACGATCGTCCTGCTGCTACGGCGGAAAGAAGAGAACTGAGGTAAAATGGCGCGCGGGCGCCTCAGGGTGGGCGGTACGGTGGGCGGTCTTACCGCCAAAACTTTTGACCAATAGCTTTTCAAGCCTCCGATCGGCCGTTCTGCGCAGGCGCATAACCCATGAGTGTGTATTCACAAACTATACGAAGGAGAACTGAGGTAAAATGGCGCGCGGGCGCCTCAGGGTGGGCGGTACGGTGGGCGGTCTTACCGCCAAAACTTTTGACCAATAGCTTTTCAAGCCTCCGATCGGCCGTTCTGCGCAGGCGCATAACCCCATGAGTGTGGATTCACAAACTATACGAAGGAGAACATGAGAAAAAGAGAAGCAAGGAGATAGCAGTTATGAACTGGTGTGACACCAATGCATCAGCACCACACACAAAAAGGGGGGAAGGGAGAGCAGATCCTGATGTCATAAAATTCCATCCTAACCATTAGAATGAAGACATTAATCTGCACATGCACTTGGAGACTAATTTCTAGTGGTATTACTTTTTAAAGAAGGGCAAAAGGCATGGCCCAGACAACATGCCACACCAATGGAAGTCCCTTACTTCACACTGCAGACAAAATAGAAAGAAAATGCAGAGAGTGATTGGTACAGACCCAGACCCTTGTTAGTGCCTCACTGGTTATAGTGCCCTGAGGAAGTCTTGGGCTTATTGAGGAGTTCCAGTGCCAAACGCCTCCTCTGGTACCAGCTCAGGCTGATATTAATTTTGACTTTCTCCTCATTGTACAGTGTATTTTTGTTTAATGATTGCACTTTTATCCACAAGAATGCCACATAGAACACAAGGGATCCATATAAACTGCCCCACCACTCAGTGGCTGATGAGGTGCTACTTCCTTCTTCTTCCAGGACAGCACAGCCAGCTCTGATTCAGTCCACATTTGCACATTTGTCTGAAGACGGTGGACATCCTTATGTGAAAAGATGCTATGAACTTAAGCTATTTCATGTCAAATAACTGCATTTTTAAAGAACCGACAGATAGCGTAATTGCCTTCCATGTACCCCCACCATCTTAACTTTTCCAGTAAGTCAAGATTCTTCCTCCTTGTCCTGTGGGATGTAACCTGAATATTTCAATTTTAAGCAACTTTCATATAAAGATCTTGTGTAAATTCTACAGTGTATAGCATTATAAACCTTTGGAATTTTTTAAAGGCACAGTTTAAAAGTGTGCTAGTTACCTTTCCAGATCTAAACAAAACAAAGAGATTATGGACATGGTTTCATTTCTAAGAAGAAAAAGCAAACAAATTCATGCTCAATAATTGTTCAGCAAATAAATTCCTCTAAAAGGCCTGCAGAAAGACCATGGATGTCTAGCCTTGGGTGCCAGAAGTTGTGATCTAAAGTTGAAATTCCAAATTCTTGACTCCAAGGGATCATATGTGTTAGCATTCCATAGGCATTAACCACCAGGTTTTCAGGCACTATTCATTTACACTCTCCTCAGAAGGGTGTCCTGGAAAGCTAGTCATTCAGATTTAAGGCCATGATTCGGGGGTGGGGTGGACTCTTGAGAAAGAGGTTGCGGCTGAAGGAGAAGGAAATGCCTTTCCTATATGGGGCCAACACAGCCTGTCAAGAGCTCTTTGTGTATGTGGGTGGGAATAAAATGAAAAGGTACAGAGTTTTGTCCACAAAGCAACATCAATAGCAGATGCTGTAATGCTAAATGGCCTCATTATTACAGGCCTTCAAGAAGTTTCAAAATCATCACTAATGAATCTCTGGCTTCCTGATATTGCAGACTACAATTGGCTATTCTATGGGGAGGGGACCGTTAGAGAGTTAAGCATAAGATTTACCTGACCTATAATTGAGTTTGGACACTATTGGGACAATTGTGTAGATGACAGCTGTTGTCTGTCTGTCTATCAAGGAAAAGAACAGATGATTCTGAAAACATCAAACAGGATATCAGACAAGTATTTTCTTGTTCCCAAATGATGTCATTAATAAGTTAAACCATATATTTAACACACTGATTAACAAAAAGGAAAGGTGAATTCTGCAATCTTGACCAGGAAACTAGGACACATTTATTCCAATTGTAGCGCCTCATGGCCTGAACTCAGAAGACAACGCCTGACATCATCCAACCAACATTGACATACTCTGTCCTCTGTATTCAAGAACTGTCATCTTGGATACAGGACACTTCAGCAATTCCTAGAATCACAGAATAATGAAGATAGAGGGGGCCTATAAGGCTACAGAATTCACTGTTAGGATGAGGGAAGAATTGCCACATGAAACAACAAAGAATGCATTCTTCTTCCACTCTGTCATGATGGTCTTTTAGATCATGGTTTGCAAGAAGTTTATTAAAGCAAACAAGTCTATTTCTCCTTGGAAATATTTTGTTTAACTTATTTGAATTGGTAATACCTATCCCAGGGCAGTTTGCAAAGTACA
Organism: Bradypodion pumilum; assembly: GCA_035047305.1. Taxonomy (NCBI): domain Eukaryota; kingdom Metazoa; phylum Chordata; class Lepidosauria; order Squamata; family Chamaeleonidae; genus Bradypodion; species Bradypodion pumilum. The sequence goes on from JAWDJD010000001.1 coordinate 374,754,882, forward strand.
TTCTTGGCATACCTGAAGCTTAGGTTAAGAGATTCCAAATGGATTCCAAAGGTTAAGTTTAAACAACATTGATACACAAAGGAAAGAATAGCCAAAGCACAGCTACCCCAGTAGGTGGTACACTCCCTTGCTCACCCAGAAGGGATTTCTTCTTTCTTCCATGTCTAGGCCAGATATGAAACTGCCAAAAGGAAGAACCCTTTGGTCAATTCTGCAGTTCCTTCCACCTGACCTAGTGTGAGAAAAATCAGCCAGCAACACCAGGTTGCTGTTACCAGGGTATGCCTGATTGTGGTTCAAAAATACCACAATCTTCAAGGAGGTTCTTTCTGTGTACCTCATCCAGGAGGGATAAATGTGGATGTTGTCCACGGCCAATTACTGAGCAGTTTGACGGCTTTCATAAAGATAGAAATACTATGATTTCATGACTGATTTCTGACTCAGAACAATTAATAGGTCAAAAGTGTGAAAGCCCTTGGAATTGTTGTACATCAGGGATTCTCAACCTGTGGCCCACAGACCGGATGCAGACCGCAGGATCATTTTATGTCCCCCCCCCCGCCTGCACTACATCAGGAAGTGCCATATGGTGGAGGAAGGGCAAAATGGCCATCCGCTCCCTAAAGCTGTCAATAAGCCCATGGCTTAAAAAGGTTGAGAACCAATGTTGTTCTATTTAGAGTCATAGTTAGATCACATCTAGAGTACTGTGTCCAATTTTGGGCACTGCACTTTAACAAAGATGCAAGCAAATTGGAGCAGGTACAGAGAAGGGCAACAAGGATGATCAGAGGAATGGAAACTAAGCCCTATGAGGAAAGACTAAAAGGTACATTTAGACTTAAGAAAAGGAGACAGAGTGGATATGATAGCACTCTTCAAATACGTGAAAAGTGCCCTGATCATCTCAGAGTGCAGGACGAGTAATAATAAGCTCAAACTAAAGGAGGTCAGATATACTTCTTAACTGTGAAAGCAGTATGATATTGGAACCAAATGCCTCGAGAGCAGTGGTGGGATTCAAATTTTTTTCTCTGTGGCCATGGTATGGTGGGCGTGGCCAGGGGAAAAGCCATGCATTATTTCAAAACTTGGATGGGAGGAGCCAGCCAGAATTTCTGCTACTGATACTGGCGAACTGGGGCAAACCTGCTGAAACCCACCACTGCTCAAGAGCATACCTGTCAACCGCAGCTCCGGACAATCCAGGACCTGCGCAGAACGGTTCTGAACAAGTCGCCTTCTACGCATGCGTAGAAGGCTTTTACGCTTGCGTAGAACCCTTTTACGCTTGCGTAGAACCCTTTTACACTTGTGTAGAACCCTTCTACGTATGCATAGCCTTCTACGCATGCGTAAAAGGGTTCTACGCAAGCGTAGAAGGGTTCTACGCAAGCGTAAAAGCCTTCTACGCATGCATAGAAGGCGACTTGCGCAGAAGGGATGCGCAGTACCTCCCCCCCCCGCTGCCAAATTCCGGGGTTTTGGCAGCTCTGGGCGGGAAATAGCGCAAATCAGCGCCGAAAAACGGGAAATCCCAGCCAATCTGGGAAGGTTGACAGGTATGCTCAAAAGGTTGTGAGCGTGTCAACACTGGAAGCATTCAAGAGAGAACTGGACAACCATCTGTCAGATCTGCTTTGATATGGATTCCTGCATTGAGCAGGGGGTTAGACATAATGGCCTAAAAGGCCCCTTCCAACTCAGCTATTCTATGATTTTATGAACTTGTAAAATATTTTCACAGGCAACTCTATTAGTAAATTATGGACTCCTTACTATAGAATCCACCATGTATTACATTAACACTTCTAATCTAATCTTAGACAATGCTGGCATCACAACTTACTAGTACAAAGTTTAAATATTAACCAAACAAAAGGATAATAACAAGCTAGATACATGTTCATACATTAAAAACAAGAAATGCAAGACAATAGTAGATGTAGCAATGTTTTTATTTCCTCTTCAGAAGCTAGAAAACAGTACACATATTTAAAAACTAAGAATAAATATAACAACTTGTCAACATTAATGTAGTTCATATTTTTCTTTGTTATTGGAGTCACAGCTAATTCATAGAAGAATAAAAAGAATTAGGCATTTCCACCTTTCTTCAAATGAAAAAATCAGTGCGCTTTAGGTATGTCATGGTACAAGGCGATACAAGACAGCAAACAACAGAATTGATAGGCACTCATTCCTATAGTATTTGAACATATCAGTAAATGATAAAAAATAACATTAATAGCAATTGTTTAAACATACTTAAATACGTACAGAACTCAAGTACTTTCCACTTGTAAAACAAGTACAGAAGACAATGCAAGCACTGAAGACGTTGTGATGGAAGTACAGAAGGCCTTGAAGCTTAACAAAAGGTTGTCCAGAATACAAACCATTTCACGAAGTTACTTTCAGCATGAATAAGAACTGCAATGAAAGTCTAAAGTGCATAAACCCTAACTGGCACTGAAACAGTTCCCAGCAAAGCTGAGCACCTGTAAGAAATAGGAAGCAAAGCCCCCTTGCATGGTATCTGTCATCTGTTTGTTAGGGTGAGATTAGAAGGGTACCTAGGGGGTTGGATTTCCCCTCTGTTCACAATCAGTCTCACTAAAGCAGTCCTGGCAAAAATGTTTTAGGGATATTGTTGCAGCCTTTCAAAGCTACATTTTGACCTCCTAGATTTTCTGTAGGTCAAGCTGGTGTTAAGGACAGGATGGGGGTAAACCTAGTACAATCTAGGAGCAGATTTTTAATAAGAAATCTGTCAGAGAATACAGTAATTGTTCTCCTTCAGCTACACTGGGCATTAGTATGTTTCTTTTGGTTTGCTTTTTCTCCAACTAAAAGCAATGCTATTGCTTCTTTTGCAATTCAGAAAAGTTAATGAGATTTTTAATGGCCTCGTCTCAGAATGGGAGACAGGCTCATTTTCTGTTCCAAGGCACACTACTGTCTGTCACTTGTTTGTTTGTTTCTAAATTGTATACCACCTCATAGTGCACAGCATAGTACTCTATGGGGGGTTTACAGCAATACTTTTCTTTTACGAGCTGTATTTATAAACATTATTGCACAGTGAACACAGTAGAGAAGACATATAGGGCATCTTACATCTGAGTACTGTACATGTTTTCTGATCCTGCCATACGAGTGGACTGGTAGGTTTCCTCTGGTCTTATCCTCCATACTAGCGTTTGGCCCATTCTTGGGTGCTTTGCTAGCAAACTGAGTTTAGGTACCCATGTCCACCCGTCCAACCAGAGCAGACCGGAGGGGCTCCCTAATTGTCCCATCTGCCAGAGGGGCTCGTCTCTCTGGTACATGAAGGAGGGCCTTTTCCGTGTCCGCACCGGCCTTGTGGAACCTCCTGCCTGTAGAGTTGCGGGAGCAGATGGAGCTGCTACCTTTCAGAAAAGACCTAAAAACCTGGTTGGCGGGGCAGGTGTGGGGCCCAGATGGAAGAGTGGCCCCCGCCTGTTGGCTTATAAATTAAGCCCCCATTTCTTTTAATTGTCAATGAAGGCAGTTTTTTAATGTGGGTTTTTAAGAGGAATGGGGTAGGTGGGTGGGTATGTTGGGTTTTAATTGGTTGTATTGTTTTATGTGTGTTTTAACTTGTTGTGAGCCGCCCAGAGTCGGGTTTACCTGATTGGGCGGCATATAAATTTGAATAAAAAATAAAAAAAATTACATTAACATTTCATCATTGATTTCTGAATTTTGACTTTTGATTTAAATCGGTAGATTAATTATTTTGTTACATTTTGATTTAAGACGTGGGAATCTTAAGCCATTGGGTACTCTAATGTGGGCCCCATGTTTCAGAAGTTTGGGGACCACTGACCTAGTTAAACATGGAACACAAGCTATGCATATTTTCTCCTTGGGTGCCGTTTTCTCTTTATATGCTGGTATTTTCTCTTAATATACTGATGCCATTGTATTGTAGCATCTGCCTTACAAATGTTACTGGTAAAGTGATTTTACTGGCAAAGTGGTTCCAACTAAAGCTTTGATCAATGCTGTCACATTCCTGTCAAGTGACATTCTGTTTCTGCATAATCATAACCAAGTTCTACTTGCCTCCTTTTGCATCTGTACCCTATTAGAAGCATTTTCTGCTTTACAGGTTACAAGTAATATTCCACTTCTCTTGAGCAGTGTACAGCAGCCTCCTGCATTTTTAATTTCCCATATATATGTCCAACAGTTTTTCAATGGTTTGGTTTCAACCAGCTTGCATACCAGCATAAATAAGGGCTATGCTAAGTACAACACCAAAACTAGAAAAAAAACCATGCTAAGTCTTTACAGGAAGCTGCAAGAAAAAGTATAAAGAAATCCCCACTGAAAACTGAAAAGAAGGAATGTATAAAGATGAAGGAAACAGAAGCAGAAGCACTACTGTGTAGCAGCCAATAAGTTATGCAAAGCTGGGTTTCCATCCTCTGGCAAGACACTCTCTCACAGCTCATTATTACCTTATGATCACCTGATGAAAAGAGACTTGAAGATAAATTGTTTGGAGACTAATAATAGCTATATCTCCTGGAGGGGTAGGGAGGTTGAGATTCTTAACACCTGAGCTATCTGAAAGTGTTGAGTCCATTTTAGACAAGCCTTCTGGAGAACAATTATCACACCTTATAGCTACTGTATAGAACTGTGGGGTATCAATTATGTCCTTGGATGAACAAACAAATAGCCATTCTTCTTCAAGTGCCATATCTGGTTCCAAATATTGGCTATCATAATGGCGATCAACCATGAAGATTGTCCTGTGAACAATATAATGCAGTAGTCTTCCATTTGCTTTCTGCATCGCAGCATGACACTCCTACCACTGATCCAGTTCCTTGAGTCACTTTCTGTTCCTGAAACCTTTTGGCACACAAAGTCCTCATCATCCCCAGACCAGTATTGATGAAGCTGCTGCCCTTCATCAAGATGGATTCAGGTAGGATTTAATCCATTTGGGGACCATCACGTTTCCCTATGCAGTGCTCCACTCAAGGCTGTTAGTCCTCAGGGTTGTCATGTTAGTTAACCACAGCCTGACAATTGGCACTGAGTCTCTGGCAGTACGGTCTACTCTATTATCATAGCAGGATAACCGGGCCAGACTGGTCAAAGAGTTCTGATGTACAGAATACTTAAGCATTATATTATTTCAGTATGAAATACGTGTTGTGTTGACCTTTGTATAAAGAAAAATAATTACCACATGGTAAATTGTATTTCCCATGCAAATAGTGTTGTTCCTATATGCAAAATATCAGTCAGTGTCAAATTTAGTCAAACAATTGCCTGTGAGTAAATGATATGGTTTACCCCAGATAGCTGCCTAATAGAAATGTTGTATTGTCCTGAAAGGCTTAGAACTTTGGTAAGATTAAATCCAATATTGATAAAGTAAAATCAGTAACATCTTGTAAGTAGCTCTTAGGTAATTATTTAGTCTAACCCAGTGGGCCCAGGCCCCAAAAGGGGACTTCAATTCCCAGAAGCCTAAGTCAATACATTGACTGTTCAGTGCTTTGGGGAATTGACTTAGACTTCTGGGAATTCAAGTCCAAAAACCAAAGGTTGGGAAATACTGGTCTCACCATTGAAAACCAAATTAATGTTTCTCTATTTAAAAAAACTGCTTGTTTGAGTGGATCAATTGAGAAACTGATTCAATTAACTTGCTATAAAAATTATGCAAAAGCCAAATCCCTAAACATCCTCTCTCTGATATGAAGTCGATGCTTCACCATGGTTCATGGATAAGTTGCAAACTATGAAGCAAAATAGGAGACAACTAGAGTGCAAGTAAAGGAAAGCTCCTTCAAATGGAAAATGGGGTGCAGGGAAAAAACATCCCCCTCAAGAATTGTTGCCTTGCTTGAGGGGGTTTGTGTGGCTCGGTGAGGCTCTGGGTTATGCCATATAGGGACACCCAAGATGGACAAGTCATAGCAGATAAATCAGACTAAATGCAACCAACTGGAGAAGGAAATGGCAAACCATTACTGTATCCTTGCCAAGAAACCACATGGGAATGATCAAAAAAGAAAAGTCTAATGCTGTAAAAAAACCTAATATTATGTAGGAACACAGAATCTAAAATCTATGAATCAAGGTAAACTGGAGGGAGTCAAACACGAGAAAGGAAGAAAAAACTCACTGGAGAAACCCCTGATCCTAGGAAAGATCAAAGGCAAAAGGAGATGGGTATGGCAGAGGATGAGATGGTTTCACAGTATCATTGACAAAGCGGGTGTGAATCTGGGTGGAATCTGAAAAATGGCGGATGGCACAGGGTGATCCATGGGTTGTAAAGGGCTGGACTCAACTGTGTGACTGAACAACAACAAAAAGCATCCAGAGTGTGTCTAAAGCAGTGGTTCCCAACTTGGGGGCCTATGCCCCACAGGGGGACTTTAATTTCCAGAAGCCTAAGTCAGTACATTGGCTGATCAGTGCTTTGAGGAATTGACATTGGCTGATCAGTGCTTTGGGAAATTGACTTAGGCTTCTGTGAATTGAAGTCCAAAACCTAAAGGTTGGAAACACTGGTCTAAAGGCTATAACATCTGCCAAAAGGAATTGTTTCATCAATCAAATTAATTAAGCAAACAGCAGGAAGGCAACTTCACTTTGGAATCCACTACCCATTGAGCTGCACCAGGCCCCATCCCTGGACATTTTAAAACAACAACTTAAAACTTTCCTTTTTAAGGAAGCCTTTAAAGATATCATGTCATTGACAATAGGTTAGCTGGCCAGGTTGGAGCCATTAGGTTTTTATTTTGCTGTTTCCCAAAGTGGGAAATATCCCAGATGGGTGGTATAAACAAACAAACAAACAAACAAACTACTGCTACTACTACATCATCATCATCATCATAGTAAAATTCTGAGAGACCTCATGGCTTTTGGACAGCAAGATATGCTTTCTCAAACCAATGTTGATATTTGTGGAAAAATTGTGGTTCATTTTAGATCAAAAATTGAAGCCATCCATAGGGACCTGGACGCCACTGCTAGGACAGTTAATTGTGAACAGATGTTCAGTGCACCATCTGGTCTAGTTGTGCTGGATCAATATCAACCTTTTAGGCCTGATGATGTGGGCAAGCTGTTTGCATGACACAAGGCCACACAGATTGTTAATATCTCTTTAAAGGAGGGGTATTTCCTCTTCCTGTTTTGAAATAAACAATCATTAAGCCCCTTCCAAAAAAATAAATTAATGACTGGAGACCTTAACAACTTCTGACCAGTTGTGAATACAGTACTGTATCTCTATTATATGCAAGTTGGTGGAGAGAGTGGTTGTAGATCAGTTGCAGGCTTTCTTGGATAATAATACCAATAGTCTGGATCCACTTCAATTGGGGTTCAGGCCTCAGCACAGCATTGGTCACCCTTCTAGATGACCTCCTAGAAGCTGACAGGAGTAATAAAACCCTGCTGGTCTTCTTGGACCTCTCAGTAACTTTTGATACCATTGGCTATGGTATTTGGACAAAGGCCAACAGATTGAGGCTAAATCCACAAAAGAAGGAGATCTTATTGTTGTTAAATTCTTCAGATTGGTTGGGAGGAACTCAGATGAGGTTACTCTTTCAGGATCTGGGCATTATCCTGAATCCAGCTCTCTCTATGGAGAAACAAATATCTGCTGTGGTCAGGACTGCCTTCTTTTTTACCTTAGGCAGCTAACCCAGCTCTGCCCATTCCTTGATATAAAGTCCCTTAAAATGCAGGTTCACAGATTGCTAATCTCAAGAATCGGTTACTGTAAAGAGCTCTATGTGGCTCTTCCTTGGAAAATGACCAGAAAGTTGCAGCATGTTTCAAATGCATTTGATCGGCTGGTGGCAGAATTTGTCTGTGGGAGCGGACTTCCTCCATGCTGATGTAGCTGCACTTGCCACCTGTAGGCTTCTTGGCCCGATTCAAGGTCTTTGTTTTAACCTATAAAGCCGATGGTTTGTTTAGTGTCTTTTCCAGGAGACATAGAAGGAGTCGCAATAAGGACTAACACAGGTTTATTGGTTGATGATCAGAACGAACATGTGGTAATGGCGGAGATATCTCACATTATATACAGTAGTACAACACATTTGAATCTGGCTGCATGGTAGCTCATTGGCCGCTACCGGCGTGACGTCATCCGGGTCACGCCCATCTTCGGTGGTGGATCGGTAGTAGTTTGTTGTTGCGGGGAGTTCCCGCGGCTGCAGGTGATTTGAGGAATGATAACCATGTGAGTTGAACACTCGCAGCTGCCCTCTATGGGCAGCTTGCTCGCGTTCCTTTAACAGCTGGGTTACATTGTGATTGTGGCCAGGTTACATTCATACATTTCTTAAAGCGACATTGTACATACATATCAAGCAACATTGTACATACACAACATCCCTTCCCCCTAGGATGGGACGAAGTCCCTCAACCATTGTGGCTTGCCGCACGTGCGCCTGGGGCGAGCGGCCGCTTGGCCTAACACAGGGGAGCCTGGCTCTGCGGAGTCCTGTCCTGCAACGGAAAGGGGGGACTCGTTAGTGGCTCGGTGTGGGCTCTGTGGTAACCTTGCATTGGGGGATGGGAATGAAATGAACAGTTGGGAAGTGAACTCCTGCCTACCGCTTGAGGAGCTAGGGGTCCCCCCCAGCACGAATCTCGGGACCGACGAAGAGACCCTCGTGGTCTCGCCACCCCCCGTTCCCTGCCTGGGAGTTCCGGGGACTGTGGTGGTTGGACTCCCCCCCCAATGCCTGCCTTGGGGGTGTTGGTCTCCGGGGAGCTGGAGCTATGGTATATTCTAACACAAAAGGACTAGGGGGACTGGAGGTACCAGGGGCTGAACTGAAACCCCTCTTTTCGCTAGGACGGGTGGGGGACCACTCCGCTACACCCCCCTGGTACCGTAACTCATAATCATCATCAAACTGATCCCTCTCTTCCAAAGTATCCTCCTCTGTGGCTGAGAACCGAGGATTTGCATTTGTATCCCCGGGTTCCGCCGTGTCTCCCCCTTGGGTAATGCGGGTGGGGGAGGACCCTAACGCTGAATCCCCTTCACTAGTGACCCGCCTTCTGAGTTGGTCGGCGTGCCTCCTCCAGAGTAGACCCGAGCTAGTCTCGACCCTGTAGGACACTGGCCCCGTCTGCTCGATGACTGTCCCTGGGACCCACGCTGGCCCTGACGCCGCGTAATTCCTGCAGTGAACCGGGTCCCCTGCCGAAAAACTTTTGGAGCTCCCTCCCCCTACGTTTATGTTTCTCCCTTCATCCTCCACCCTGGATGGATCCATCCGGTCAAAAAGTGTTACCGGGCGCCTCCTCATGAGGAGTTCGGCTGGGGAAAATCCTGAAGCTAGGGGGCTTGTCCTGTAGCAGATGAGAAACTGACACAAATGAAGGTTCAACTCACCGGGGCCCATGCGCCGCAGTGCGTCTTTCGTAGTGCGCACTTGGCGCTCTACCTGACCGTTTGTGGCGGGGTGAAACGGGGCAGCGGTAATGTGCCTTATGGCGTTCCGCTCAATGAACGACTTGAATTCTGCAGACGTGAAGGTACTAGCGTTATCGCTTACAAGGACGTCTGGCAGGCCGAAACAGGCAAAAAGCTTGCGCAACTGCTTGATGGTTGCGGCGGAGGAGGTGCTGTTCATAGGGATTATCTCCAACCACTTGGAGTAGGAGTCGACTACCAGTAGAAACATGGACCCGCGGAAAGGGCCAGCGAAGTCGACATGGATTCGGGACCATGGCCCGCGGGCCGTATCCCATTCCCTATGGGGTAACCGGGACTCCTCGGGCCGAGAGCTCTGGCAGCTCTCACACGTGCCCACTAAACGCTCTATGTCCCCGTCTATCTGGGGCCACCAAAAGAAACTCCTGGCCAGAGCCTTGGAGCGCACGATCCCGGGGTGACTGGTGTGCAGTAGTCTCAGTACCTTGGCCCTCAGCTTCTCTGGGATAACTACCCGCTGCCCCCAGAGTAAGCAGCCCCTTTCCAGCGACAGCTCTACTCTGCGCCTAAAAAATGGCCTGAACTCTTCATCGGGGGGAGTCGTGGGCCAGCCCTTCCGAACCCAGGAACTAACTTGGGCCAGCATCTTGTTGGCCGCTGTGGCTTTGGCGAGGTCGGCCGGGACAATGGGGGGTGAGTCGAGAGACTCGATCAGTAGGACTTGGTGATCCTGCTCTACCTCGCATGTGGGGTCCCCTACAATTGGGGTGGGAGATCGGGACAGTGCGTCCGCATGGGAGATCTCCTTCCCTGGGCGATAGACCAGCTCATACTGGTAGGCGTTGAGGAAAATGGCCCAACGCAGCATTCTGGGGGATAGTATTTGCGGTGTGGGTTTACCGGTAGTGAAGATCCCCAAAAGTGGTTTGTGATCGGTCACTACCGTAAACTCGCGGCCGTATAAAAAGTCATGGAACTTTTTCGTTCCGGCGATGATGGCTAGGGCCTCCCTATCAGTTTGCACGTAATTGTGCTCAGCCTTTGAGAGGGACCTAGAGTAGTACGCTACCGGGGCTTCCCTCCCGCTTTCCAACACGTGGCACAGGACCGCCCCCACCCCCACTGGGGACGCATCACAGACTAAAACCACTGGTTTTTTCGGGTCGAAATGGGTCAGGACAGCGTCCAAAGACAGGAGTGACTTAAGCTCCTTGAATGCTCTCTCCTGCCTGTCCCCCCACCGCCAAGCCACGTCCTTTTTGAGCAGCGCGTGCAGTGGCTCCGCGACCGATGCCTTCCGAGGCAGGAAGGTATGATAAAAATTTAGGAGCCCTAGAAATGACTATAGCTCCGGTTTTGCGGTGGGGCGAGGGGCGGTCTTCACAGCTGCAACCTTTGACTCAGAGGGTTTGATCCCGTCCGGGGTTACCTTAAAGCCTAGAAACGCAACCTCCCTCGCAAAGAATACGCATTTGTCCCTCCTCAGTCGAAGGCCTGCCCTCTCGAACACTGAAAGGACCCCATCTAGCCTCTTTGCCAACTCTAATTCGCTCCCCGCCGTTATCAACACGTCGTCAAAGTATGGGAGGACGCCTGGAAGCCACTTTAAAAGGCGTTCCACGAGGGATTGGAAAATTCCGGGGGCCGAATTCATGCCAAACTGAAGGCGCGTTACCTTAAACGCCCCCTTGTGCGTCACTATCGTTTGCGCGGCGGCAGCAGCCGGGGTTACAGAGAGCTGCTGGTACGCCTGAGCCAGATCTAACTTGGCGAAACACTTCCCCCCATGTAACGTGGCCAGCAAGTGGCTGACCACGGGCACTGGATATGCATTTGGCCGAATGGCCTTGTTAATGGTACATTTATAGTCTGCACAAATCCTGACTTCCCCGTTCGACTTAAGGGCTGTAACAATCGGCGTTTCCCACTCCGCCGAGTCAACTGGAACCAAAATCCCCTGCCCCACCAATTTGTCCAGTTCCGCCTCGATCTTGTCCTTTAGGGCGAAAGGCACCCTCCTTGGTTTGAGGCGGATGGGCCGGATTTCTGGGTCCAGCTCGAAGGAAACCGGGGGCCCCTTGTATTTCCCGAGCCCCTTCTTGAAAACGTCCGGGTGCGCGTTGCACACATCCCGCATTGGGTCAGTCTCGATGGCGTTAATGCCGGACAGTTCGATTCCCAGGGGAGCAAACCACTGCGTTCCCAAAAGGCAGCACCTCCCCCCTTTGAGGACCACTAAGGGCAGTTTCTCGGAGTAGTTCTTAAACTTCACCTTGAAGTTTCCCACCCTCAACACCGGGATTCCATTTCCCTGCACGTCCCGTAGGTGTGACCTCATGGCCCGGAGCTTGGGCCGCTTATCTGGGGGAATACGCATAAACTCCTTTTGGGACAGGATGGAGTAAGATGACCCCGAGTCTATCTCCATCCTCACTGGGACCCCTTGCAACAGTACCTCTACGAAAAACCGCCGGTGCTCCAGGCCCACGCGGTTCACGCCTTCCTCACTGTAGCTGGCTGCGACCTTCCTGGTGCCGGCCGCCTTCCGTTGGTGCGTTTGGGGGTGGCTGGAACTCCCCTTGTCCTTGACTCGCCCGCGCCTGCATACTCGGGTGATGTGCCCCTTTCGGCCGCAGTTGTGACACTCGGCCTTTCGAAATGGGCACCACGTGCGGTCGTGGGACGCCCCACAACCGTCGCAACGGCGGTCCTGCCGTTCTCGGGTCTGCCGCTTCTCACCACGCTTCTTGATCCTCTGGACGTCGTCGTCCTCGCTGGAGTAGGGGTCCGCTGTGGTGGACGACTCCTCGGACGACGTTGGTGTGCCGGCGGGCGGCTTGGGGGCCCGCCAGGCCGCCTTCGCTGGTGTCCGCCGGGCCGCTTGTACTGGTGACTTGGCCCTCTCGGACGCGGCCCCTCGGGACTTGAACAGCCTCACCCCGCTCCTGGCCTCCTCGGGCCTCCCGCAGTACCTCGTTGAACGTGAGGCGTTGGTTGCGGGTCATCAGCCTCCTCTGCAGCTCCTCGTCCCTCAGACCACACAACATGCGGTCACGGAGGGCCTGGTCCAGGTCATCCCACTGGCAGTGGACCGCCGCAAGCCTGAGGGCCGCCGCGTAGGCGGACACAGATTCGCCCGGTCGCTGGTCTCGCCTGTGGAACGCGACCCGTGCTAGGAAGATTGATACGGGCGGCTGGAAATGCTCACCCAGTCTCTCCAGGATACGGTCGATGGGGACCTCGTCTACCTTCCGGGGGGCCACCAGGGTCATCAGGATCCGCAGCGTGGCCGGCCCCACTTGGGCCAGGAAGTGGGAGCGCATCTTCGCGTCGTCGTCGACGCCCGCGGCTTCCATCGCGTGCCGAAACTGACACTCGTAGAGCTCCCATTGTTCGGGCTCGCTCACATCGAACTGGTACGCCTTGACCTTGGGATTCGCCATCGATCCCACCTTCGTCGCCAATTTAGTGTCTTTTCCAGGAGACATAGAAGGAGTCGCAATAAGGACTAACACAGGTTTATTGGTTGATGATCAGAACGAATATGTGGTAATGGCAGAGATATCTCACATTATATACAGTAGTACAACACATTTGAATCTGGCTGCATGGTAGCTCATTGGCTGCTACCGGCGTGACGTCATCTGGGTCACGCCCATCTTCGGTGGTCGATCGGTAGTAGTTTGTTGTTGCGGGGAGTTCCCGCGGCTGCAGGTAATTTGAGGAATGATAACCATGTGAGTTGAACACTCGCAGCTGCCCTCTATGGGCAGCTTGCTCGCGTTCCTTTAACAGCTGGGTTACATTGATTGTGGCCAGGTTACATTCATACATTTCTTAAAGCGACATTGTACATACATATCAAGCAACATTGTACATACACAACAGTTTGGGACCTCACTACCTAGAGGAGCATCTCTCTCCAATGCATATGGCCTGGACAACCAGGTTTACTCAAGCATGCAAACTATGGTTACCTGCCTTAACAGAAGCCAGAAAACTTTCAACTAGAAATAAGGCCTTCTCCATGGTGGCTCCGTAACTTTAGAGCATATCTGCCAGACCCTCTCCCTTGCAGACTTGTTCAAACTGGTCTTTGCTGATATTCTGTCCCCTAGCTGATTTTATGTGATTCTTTTGATTTTGGTTTATTTTTATTGGTGTTGCATATGTATATTGATTTACTACTGCTGTGTTTTATTGTCTTTTCAGTATAGTTTTATGTGGGATTAGGGCGGTATAGTTTAAGGGGTTTATTTATCATGGATGTTGATTTATCGTGCAGGCAGGTGGGCAGGCAGATATATGATTATCTATACCTATAAATCTGTGCGTTAACCATTGGAATGTGACAAAGGATGTTTAGCCAGGCCCCACTAGCCCCGTCCGAGCCTCCGTGCACTCGCCTGAACGGGGTTTGCAGGTAACTGTCAGGTTGAAATTTGCGCCAGGGGGGCAGGAGCACCCCGGATGCAAACAAAAAAAGGGAACTTCAATTTCCAACGTTCCTTGCGCCGCACCGCACCAGAGCCAATCAGGCAGAGCGGCGTGGCCAAAAAGGAACGCTCGGAAACGTGCCACGGCCAATCAAAAATAAGCCGCAGTAGTTTCCTCCTGATTTCTTGGCTACTGTCTCCATTTGGATGGATCTATACCTATAAAATGGTGCGTTAACCGTTGGAATGTGACAAAGTATGTTGCACCAGGCCCCACTAGCCCCCAATGGGCCTCCGTTCACTCGCCCGAACCCGGTTCGCAGGTAACTGTTGGGTTGAAATTTTTGGCCGGGGGGCAGGAGCCCCCCGGACGCAAACAAAAAAGGGGAATGTCAATTCCCAACGTTCCTAGGACAAAGACGGGAGCTCATTTCATTCTGCAGTACTCGGGAATCAAACTGCTGACCTTCCGCCTCCCAGTCAGCGTCTTAGCCACTTGAACCACTGCAGTCCCTGAAAGCAATTACAGTACAACATATATCTTATCTCACCTTATAACTGTAGAGCTGGAAGTGTCTCTATGCACCATCATGTCCAGATCCTGTCAAGGAGGCACATTGGGGAATCAAACTCCCAACTGAGTTAATTGGATATTCAACAAATTATGCACAAGCAATGGTAACTTTTGAAGGACAGGAGCATTGGCATTCTACTAAATCATCTTGGCATTCTAATACTCTCTCAAGGAGACTCCCAAAGTGTTGGCAGCTGTGTTGATCCCTGTCATCAGAAACCTGTCATCTTTTGCCAGTAGCAGGTCTTTCCTAAAGCAAATGGGCCTTAATTGTCCACTTAGGACAAATCTATCCCAAACCACTTTGCATTAGAACAGGGATAGATTTCAACAATATAATGCTAGCTAGAAAATCTATTCCCCACCCCACCCCAAATACTCTAAGGAGTAGTATTAAGCAACCCAAAAGAGCACAGAAGCCCGTGGGGGTGGGCGGGCAGATGAGTTGCCCACTCTCTTAGGATATGTGTAAATGCAAATTCTACACCAAAAATGGAGTGTGGGTGCAGTAAAAATATGTACTGTAGTTAAAACTTCTCTATAGTTAATCTAAGGAAAGACTGGGCATAAATGTTTTAAATAAACTCAATTTACAAAAATAAACAAATGGGGGGGGGGCATAATGCATCTGCTATAGGGACTGGTCTGCAGTTGTTAAATGTCAGATCTACCTAGGGTTGTGCACTGTGGTTGGATTATAATTTGTAGTTTGCATATGCAAGTTGTGTCATCAAGTTATCTTTGATGTATGATAACCTTATGAATGAGTGATTGCCCATAGGTCCTGTCATTAACAGCCCTTCTCAGCTCTTGAAAACCCAAAGCCATGGCTTCTTGTATGGAATTAATCCATCTCTTATTTGGTCTTCCTTTTTTCCTGGTGACTCCAAATTTCCCAGCATTATTGTCTTTTCCAATATATCTTATCTCCTCATGGTGTGCCCAAAACACCTCAACTCTACTTGTTTGATTTGACCTATGGTCCATTTTCAGTGATCCATTGCATCTGAAAAGCTCTCCTCTAACACATAAGCATACTAGGCTATAAAACAACTGACTTCTGTATGTGATGGCTTGGCATTGTTTGACATTAATAATTATTAATCTAATTTATTAATAAATCATAGTAGTAATACGATTTAATTGGAGTTTGTTTTTTCAGTTTGCATATTCTAGTTCAGTTCACATGTCACTCACTTGCAAAATTCTAGTCTTTAAAAATAATAGAAAGAAAAGCTGTATCACAATGTGCTGAGTTTGCTCCCCAAGGGCATGTGTTACTTGCTAAATTCAAGGATTGTTCAGAAAACTATCTTGAATGAACTCCTTTTATTTTTCGAAGTTAACTTAGCTGTTTTCTAACAGTCATTCATAATGGATGACTGATTTCAAATCAGATTTTTCCACCTAACTTCAATTGAGTGTATGTATGCTATCCTGACTGCTCCTGTCAAAAGAATACGTAAATGTGAAGATCACAGCTATGAAAATTTTGCAGATTATATTTCAGAAGGTTTTTTTGGGTGCCAGAAGCAAGAAAATACAGGATTTTAAAATATTTTTTTAAAAAGGAAGTTCTCTTGTTGAAGTTTTGAGGAGAACTTCATTAAGAGGCACCTTGACTCACAAAGTTCCACAAGCTGAAATTTCCTCTAGTACACACGTCAAAAGTACAAGAGCACTGACCTGTTTTGGATCAGGTCATCCTGCTTAGACTCTGTAAAAAGTTCCATAGATAATATCGTTGTTACTATGCACCAGGATTGTGGTGGCTTAGTGGTTAAGGCACTGAACCTAACGACTGGAAGGTCAGCAGTTTGAGACCCGAGTGCTGTATGATGGAGTGAGCTTCCATCTCTGTCCCAGCGCCTGCCAACTTAAGTTAAAAAGCAATAAATTGCAAGAAGATAAATAGGTACCACTTTGGTGGGAAGGTAAACAGAGTTCCGTACACTTAGT
Organism: Bradypodion pumilum; assembly: GCA_035047305.1. NCBI lineage: Eukaryota > Metazoa > Chordata > Lepidosauria > Squamata > Chamaeleonidae > Bradypodion > Bradypodion pumilum. The sequence continues at coordinate 374,771,329 of JAWDJD010000001.1, forward strand.
TGTCTAGTCATGCCTACCACATGTCCACAGAAACGTCTGCAGATGCAGACAGTGCTGGCTTTTTGGTTATAAATGGAGATTAGCACCCAAACCCTAGAATTGGATACAACTGGCTTTTGAGCAAGGGTGACTTTTATCTTTAACTTACTATGCACCATCAAATTGCCTTCAATTTATGGTAACTCAATGAAAGATTGATCTCCAAAATGTCTTATCATTAACAGCTCTGCTCAGCAATTGCAAGCTCAAGGCCATGACTTCCTTTCGTGAGTCAATCCATCTCATGTTCGGTCTTTTTGTTTTCCTGAAGCCCTCAAACATTCCTAGCATTATTTCTTTTCCATTTAGTCTTCTCTTTTCATGATGTCTCCAAAGTACAACAACATCAGTTTTGTTGTTCTTATTTCTGAGGAGAGCTCAGGCTTGATTTGATCTAGCACCGATTTGTTCATCCTTTTATCAGTCCATGGCATCCATAATTTTTTTCAGTTTCCTCCTGATTTCTTGGCTACTGTCTCCATTTGGATGGATCTATACCTATAAAATGGTGCGTTAACCGTTGGAATGTGACAAAGGATGTTCCACTAGCCCCACGTTTAGAACCATAATCAGCAACTAAAACAAGAATTCTATTGTAAAAATTCCACAGTTTAATCAGAAATTAAAAATAGCATTTTTCTATATAAAAAGGGGCAGGGTGAGGGGGTAGGCAAGCGAGGGACAAGTAAGTGCTTTATTCATTGTGGTATTGAATTCCTCTTCAGAATTACATGTAAAATAATGCCTGACAGTTGGTACTAATTAAACAGGGCTCTTAAGTTCTTCTTGTCAAGCCTCGACTGCAAATCTCAGAATCTCACTCTAGCTCTTTCAAAAGATACCCAGTACTATCAAAATACCCTCTAAACCCGCATTCCTTTCCTGACAAGCAGCGTCTGCGCTCTCCATCCTTGAGATAGAGCGTTACTTTTCCTCGTAAAGGTAAAGGTTTCCCTTCCTCGAAAGCCAGTCGTATCCGACTCTAGGGTCCAGTGCTCATCTCTGTTTCAAAGTCGAAGAGCCAGCGCTGTCCGCTGCTGCAGACTCCATGGTCATGTGGCAGGCATGACTGGAGCGTACGGAACGCTGTTACCTTCCCACCGAAGTGGTCCCTTATTTATCTACTTGCAATTTCTTGCTTTCGAACTGGCAGGAGCTGGGACAAAGACGGGAGCTCACTCCGCCCTACAGTACTCGGGAATCGAACTGCTGACCTTCCGCCTCCCAGTCAGCGTCTTAGCCACTGGAGCCACTGCAGTCCTCCTACTGTACTGTATTTCCCCCACGTCTCCGGCTTTCCAGTCTCCCACCCCCTTTTTTCCTCCCTTGAAATAAATAAATAAATAAATAAATAAAGGAGGAATTTCTACAATGGAGTCTCCTATTGGAGAGTGGAGCCTCCCTAATTGATGCCTGCCTGCCATTGGAGCTGGGCTGAAGCTGACCTCACTTCGAGAAAAGAGGGGGCCGGGCCGCACCGCTTTTATCCCCACCCAGCCTGCTTTGCCTTTGGTTGGGTGCAACTTCCATTTTAGGTGTTGGAGCTGAGCGAAGGGGAGGAGGAGGAGGAGGAGGAGGAGGAAAAGAGCCCGACCCGAGAAAAGTCCCGCAGGAAGAAGAGGCGGCGGGGAAGGAGGGAGAGGGTCGGTGCACCGCCGCTCGCCTTTTCTACCACTTTATCTCCCCCCCCCCACTTTTTTTTTGTACGTGTGCTTTGAAAAGCGCCTCTGAACAGAGATTTTTTTTATGCTTAGTTTCTTCTTTGTTAGGAAACTGCACGCTTATTTCCCCCCCTCCTTTTGCAGAGGGACACACAGACACAATTATTATTATTATTATTTTTAAAAAAGGCGTGTAGTCTGATAACAGTTGTGTCTTAATCCGAAGTTGTCAGCCTGGAAGGTAACCGAGAGGGAAACAGAGGAGGAGTCTTTCCAATCCGAATTCAAAGCGGAACAAAACACAAGCTTGCTTTCTCTCTTCCCATTTCTTGGGAAACCTTCGAGGGGGAGAAGTGACCCCTTGGCTGAGTTTATCCCCGGCTAAGGGAGGAGGAAGAGGAAGCAGCAGCAGCAGCAGCAGCCAAAAGGTAATTCGACCTCACGCCTTTCTTTCTCTCTGAACTTCTGGGCTTGATCCTGGTGCCGGACCTGGACGGCGTCCGGGGACTGCGGTGTGCGCGAGCTGCGGCCCGGGGCTCTGCCGGGCGACCCTCCCCATTTCCCTTCCTGGTGTGAAGACCGATTAGGAGAGGTGCGTTTGGACTTCTCCGTTGACCCAAAAGTACTTTTAGGAACCGGATCGAGGAGGCAAGAGAAAGCGATTCGGGAAGCGGAGAGGTCTCGTCTGCTCTGGCGCTGCCGCCGCTCTTCCAAAAAGCACGGGGGTGGGTGGGTGGCGGGGTGGGGGGGGATCCCCCATTTTGCTTTCTCGCCCCAGGTGTGTCTGTCTGGGGGTGTTCCCGAGCTCTTACTTCGAAGTCGACTCCGGAACTTTGCTCTTTGGCTGGAAGATTGTAAAATTCCTCCGCAAACCGAAACAGCAGGGGACAGGGTGGGGTGTGGGGTGGGGTGGGGTGGGTGTCCAGGCTTGCTTGGGAACCCTGTTGCCGTCAGGCCACCGGGAGGTAACTGGGTGTGTGTTGTGTGGTGTGGTGTGGTGTGGAGTTGCTCTGCTTTGGGGTTGTTGTTTCCTTGCCTTCCAGAGTTAAAGCAACGCTTTCTTGTTCCGTCCAAGGCTGGAGAGGCTTTAAATAAAACGTCGACCTCTTGGGAGCTCCTCTGTAGGATTTGGGACTTTTTTGCAACGCCCCCTTCTCCCCCCCCCCCACCTGCCCATTATATTGTCCCCTAAGCTTCATAATTCGAGGGGAGTTCCTTTAAAAACCGGAATGCTTTCCAAGTCAGCTAATGTCGGGGATCATTGTCTGGTGCTAGCCTTGAATTCCATTTGGATGGATGTCCAACCTTTGGAAGTATTAAGGACATCGGTTTCAGTGGAAATCCCCCCTTTATAACTCCATTTGTTCACATTTGGCCCATTTGTCTTTCTTCCCTATCCCTCCACCCCCGTAAACGTTTTTGGGACAGACTTACCTTGGTTAATTTTGTTAAATATTATTCGGGGATTAGGTGTTATTGAACAAAGCTTGGTGATGTTTTTTTAAAAAATAAAAAATTACATGCAGGTGCCCAGTGGGATTATTTTTCAGTAGATTCTAGTGGGAAATGTGGTTTGTAGGAGAGAGATGCCATTGATTTCTAGTGGACCTCATGATACAGAAATAGGAAAAGGAGGGGAGATTTCAAAATGCAGCTGTTGGAGAAGTCTCCAAATTCCTGCCCTGTCTCCTCTGTGCCTTTTTGTCTGTCTTGTTATTATTCCTATTCAGGTCATCTGAGGTACATAATTATTTGGAATTACAATAGTAACCTTTGTGGGCTATCAAGCCCCATAAAAAAAAGAGCTTGCTATCTGTGGAGGCAGAACACAAAGACACTTCAAAAAGGAGCAGGGGAGGGGCTTTCGACTTCTCAATGTTAGAACAACACAGTATGTGGCGAGCAGGCTTTGCAGTTGCCCTCAGCACATTTTTTCTCAGATACTGGAAATCCTGTGTTTCTGCCAGCGTGGACAAATATATGCAAGGGAAACCATCTCCCTCAGCATAAGGAAAGGATAACATTGACATCCTGTGCTTTCCTTCTTTCCTTTCTTTGAGACCTACATGTGAGATATTGGCATCATAGAGGTCAATTTTTAGGGGTATTAATATTGCCAGCTTCTCATATTCTCCGACCCCCTTTGTTATATAATTATGCCATTTGGGCCCTGCATTTCCTGGAAAGGTGAAGAATAATGGTGAGGAGCTGAGATGCTTTAAGGCCAGAATTCATAAGCTTTGGAAGGAAAGAAGCTCTTGGACTGAGGACTTAAGGCATTTTTGTGGCAAAAGATACCTAGTTCTAAATCTGTGGCTCCCAATGTAGGGCACACACCCCACAGGGAGGCAATTTGGTGTTTTAAGGGGGCAATTGAAGAATGAGTTATTAACAGTTAATGGCCTTTTAGGCTTCTTCCACATGGACAGGAGTTCACTTTTTGAATAATAAGAATTATATGTCACAGGGGACAGCATCAGGATTTTAGAGATGCTTAGGTGGGGCATGGCCAAAAAGAGGTTTGGAACCACTGTTCTAAACAGACTAGTTCTCCTCCTCCTGTTGTCAGTGAAGAAATAAATTTGAAAGGAGTGGTTGGAGATTCCAGCTTTGGATGTTACCTCCAAACTGGATAAGTACAGAAAATCATTGGTTATGGTACGGCTTGTGGGCTGGGGTACACAGAAAGAGTCTCCTCAAAGATTGTGGTAATTACCCTGGTAATGGCAACCTTGTGTTGCTGGCTAATCTTTCTCACACTAGGTCAGGTGAAAGGAACTGCAGAATGAACTCACCAAAAGGTGCCTTCGTTTTTGGCAGTATCACGTCTGGCCTAGACACGGAAGAAGCAGCTTGTGGGCTTTGTTTTGAAATTGTTTTTGATCAAAGTGGTGTTGCCATCCTGGGAGCTCAGCATTACCAAGATAAGTGCAGTAGCTACAGACCCATTTAGTTCTTTTTCAGGAAGCAAAGTTCAACTTTCGAGTACTGGAGTAGGAGATTGCTTACTTGCATGATGGGGTGGGGCAGGGCTGAATACATACTATGGGGACTTTCCTTTATCTCCATTCGAAAGAGAACCATGATGACTTAAAGGCCAACAGTGAGTTGGAGGTAGATAACTTTTTACCGAGCTACAGTTCTGATTTTAAGAGACATTTTAACTAATTTGTGGTAGAGAAAGAGTGTCAGACTTGAGAAATCTCAATTGAGAAAGAAGGTTTATACTTACAGTTTTATCCTTTAGCCAAAGAATTATTCCTCAGACAGATCTGAAACTGGGAAATTCTGTGCTTAATTTCTAAAACTTGTCTTGTGCATTGTTGTGAGATAAAATGGAATGAACTTATACATGCCACCCTGACCTTCTTGGGAAAGCATGACCAATGTAGATTTTTTTTTTGCAGATTAAGGAGTTCTCAGGTTATTTTTTTTTAATATCCTGAAAGAAAGCTCAGTATGCCTTTGCCCTGTTGCTGTACAACTGGTCTCACATAGCATGCATGTATCAACAGGCCATTTTAGAAATCTGGAATGAACTAGGAACTGACTTCTATGCTTATCCAGTACAGTTGAATATTTGAGATAGGACAGTGTGATGCAAGGCAGAACAAATGTGTCTTGACAGCTCCATGGTGAAGAAAAGAGGGGACTGAACTAGAATAAGCAATAGTGGCAGAACTCGCCATACTACTTAGTCTTGCCTTCATATTAGCTCTAGATAGTGGTATTCATTTTCCAGTTTGTAGTGCTCCGGATGTACGTACTTGAGAGGTAGTAGATCTAACTGGGATGGTCCTCTGTTGCAGTTTGGTAGATTGTACCTCGAAGTAGGTTTAGGAAAAGAGAACTAATAGTTGCTGGTATTCCATACCCACCCACCCACCCACATTACGTAGCTGGGGACAGATTTAAAAAAATAATCAGTGACATAGTTGTTGCTTGTTTCAGATCTGTCTCTGGAATTCTAGGAAGGAGATGGAATGTAATATAAATCAATTTTGCCTGACCTGGTGGTAGTTGGATATTTCAGACTTCTGTTCCCAGAATTCTTGACCTTTGGCTGTGGCTGATAAACGCTCCATGCTGGGAAAGGCTAAGCTGAGAGCCTTATGCTTGGTTTTTGTACATGACCTTATGTTGGAAATTTGTCTATAAATACAGTTCAACTGTATGTCAGGAGCAAGTCGTTGAAGTTGCCAAAATTCTAAGTTTTCTTTTTGTTCAAAAGGCCTATGGACAGAATTTAAAACCTGTGACAGGTTTAATTTTAAGTAAAAAAAGGTGAAATGATTTCAAATGTACAATTTAAGACCACTTGTCTCTCCCCACCCCATGAATTAGACTGTATTACCTGGTGAATTTTTTTATCAGTAGTTGAAAGGTCAGTTGGTTTAAAATTTACAATAGCACAAATGGTGCCATAGACTGGCAAAACTGAGAAATGGATTGTGGATCCTGTACCATGAATTTGGTAACCAGGGTTGTACTTTATTCTTGCCGTACGACTCAGAAATTGAAGCAATAGTTCCATATAAATCCAAACAGCGTGGGATCCAGTCTTCATTCTATTTACCCATTGAAATCAGTTGGGTGTGAAATTGATTGACTTGTCACACTGATTCTAGTGGGTTTACTCTTAGCATAACTAGGTCCAGATCCAACTGATTGTGACCAAATTTGAAATATATTGGTTGAATGGTGAACTTCGGTAGGTTTTGCCATAGCTGGGAGTTGATGTAAAATACTGGTTTCAATTTTAGACATTTGCTGAGGTATAACGGTGCTTAACTGACATAACATTACAGGGAGTGAACAGTTTTCAGAATCTAAATGGCAATTAAATTAGTCCTCACTGTGTATCAGTTTAATAATACTGGAAATCTAGAACAAAGCATCTCTTAAGGTTAGTGAAGTCATTGAGGTCACTGATGTTAACTGATGATGATATGACAGTGATGGCTGGTTCATTCGTGATGATGAAACATGAAGCAGCTGAATTATTGGCTAACTGTTGGCCATTTGCAGAACTATTCTAGGTATCAGGACAGGAAATGGTGGGCAAAGTCAGAGGGAGAACAGGAATAATCTTTGTAGTTATCATTACCTGAGTCATCAAAGTGTGAGCCACTGCTGATTTCATAAAAGAAGTACAACCCTGGTGGCTTTCCCCACTACCAGAATTTCCTATTTTGTGGCCTGCCTGCAACCACAAGAACTGAAAAAGGGAAATATGCACAAGTGTATTCAAGAAACAGAGGTAAAATATGCACACATGTATTCAGGTCACAGGTAAAATTTGACCAAACAGGTTCTGAGTGACAGAAGGGTGACCACGCTTGCATTCATTCCCTATTCACCCACCTCTCCCTTTTTTGCCCTTCCCCCCTTTTGTCTTCCCTTTTGCCTCTTGGTTTGTCAAAATTGGATTACATCGTCCCTCAGTTACCTTTAGCTGTTTGGCTATGTGAGACGTGAGAAATGGCTCTCTGTGTCTTGATATTGACTGCAGAATCCTCTGGAGGTACTATCTATTGGCCAGATCTGTAGATGAGAAGTGCATGCTTACTCTCATGTTGTGAATTTTACTAATTCTGTAAAATATCCTGACAGATTGGTATGTGGTAGTCCACTTGTTATAGGGACAGCTATTTAAACTAATCTAGTTAGTCCAACTAATGGCCCTACCATTGGGGAGACTGACATGGTTGCCTCGTGTTCTGATAAGTGGTTGGAGGAGATGACTGCTTTGTTACCTACTCAATGCACCTTAACTAGCTCTTCCTGTGGTAGAAGATGTTAGTTAGCCCAGTGTCTCTTCTAAAGAAACACTGCCAGTCCAGTCAGGTTTCGTGCTTGCAGTGGAAGGTGTGGCATTTTTATTTTTATTGATCTGGATAGCAAATTGTCCTAGGTTCACCTGGACTTTGGACACTTAGAGGGTTTGTAGGGATGGGGCGAGGAGGGACAGGAATCATGGCTCACAAAATGTTATATTTCCATGAGAAAGTGCTTGCTCTGCTTTTATGTCTCTGGTTGAGAAGTTTGGCTTGGGAGGGGAAAACAACTGGAATAGTGGAGGGAGGAACAAACCATTACTGACCGAAAGACTGCTTGCTCTCCCTCTTTAAGCCTAGTTTCAGGGCAAATGTGGAGAAAGGGCCCTTTGGTGTTTTGGGAGCAACATTGCTGAAAAACGAGGTTGTAATAATCAGATGAAGGTCTACTGATGGAGTTCTTTACTGTTAGGAAAGCAATCTACTTGTCTTTCTCTGTGATCAGTAGTTATGGCTGCCTTTTGTGGCTGACCAGGAGCACGTCCTGTGACACACCCTGCACAGTTCTCCAGTTTACAGCACTGCCAGCACCCACAATCTTCAAACGAAGTCAAATATTGAGGGATGTTTGCCAGATGGTTAATATGGCTGCTGCAGTCTCTACAAGTACAGAAAAAACAAAACATGGTCTTTTTGAAGCAGCCTGTTTTAGAACAGAGGTAGAGAGTCTTTCATTCTTCAGATGCTGTTACACTGCAGTTCCCATCATCCTTGACCTTTAGCCATGCTGGTGGCAGCTGACTATCGCTGGTTGTCCACGCCAGCTGGAAGGCCACTTTTTCCAATGGAACGATTTGCCCTCTTTTGCTCATCTCTTCTGCTCTTCAGCTCCATCACAAAGGGCAAGTTAAGAGATTTGTATGACTGGCTGAGTTTCAAGATCTTTGTGGACTTACGGTTTAGTTTTATCCTCCATTACACATTCATTTCAAGCTCATTCACAAATTAAAAATATCCCATGCGAGTGTGATCCATGTTTAGAAATGCATATTGTACAGAAGCACTCGCTGGAGTACCAGGTTTGGCAGCAACACCTACCTGTGCTGGGCACACACTTGGCAGTTGAGCTGGTTTTACTGGTAGTGAAAATGTGGAACAGCCCAAGCCTCAGGATGTCCTTGGGGTTGGGGAGGGATTCTGTCCATTTTTCCTACATGGAGACGTCTCCAAATCAGCCAGAAAGAAAATGAAAGGTGATATATTTTTAGTGGGATAAAAAAACATACTCTGTTACAGATGAGCTGGAATCCTTGATTTTTCTTTTTCAGTTCTTCCACCCCCTTTCCTCCTCTTTTTAAGGAAGATGTACTTGGCTCTTTGGCTATAAAAGGAGATGAGCATCGTACCCTAGAGTTGGATACGACTGCCTTTCAAGTAAGGGAGACCTTGACCTTTACTTGGCGAACACAACCATCTATTGCAACGTTATGTGGGTTGTTGGGCTTGGATCTCCTTCTCTCTACCTTAGGTTGCTAGATTTACATAAGAGAAGGACAGTGCAGTACAGCCTACCTCTTAGTTACTGGCACACCCCTTTCCCTGCCCTCTAGAGTAGTACATACATTCTTCTGAACATGTTGTTGCAAGCACTTTTTCTTCCACTGGCTTACTTGAGAATCAAGTAAGACTTTTTGTCAAGGCCAAGAAGAAGCCTGTGACACTTGCATCTCATTGGGTTAAATGTCTTTATTGAGCTATTCCTACCCAGGAGGCGGGAAACGAATGGCTTGGGTAATCCATTTCTTTCCCCTCCCTTTCATTTTATTCTCCCCTTCCCCGTTCTGCTAGCTGTTGCACTACCCTGTTACTCACTTTCAAAGAAGGCATCATTGGATATCTCTATAAGTGACACACAGGTGATGCCACGCTGGCTCTTATAAATCTTTCCTCCTCTCTTGAGTAATATGTCTGTCTGGGTAAAGGTTTCCCCCCTGCCAGGCTAATTCCTAACTCTTATTTTTAGCAGTTCTGAAACTAATGCATCCAATTTGTCATAACATGATGATTGTCATAAGGCAGCAAGGCGAAGTTTCACATCTCCTTCATCCACAGAAACTAATGCAGGAAGAAAGGTACTATGTCACTAAAAAAGAAAAGAAAAAGGGATTTTTGTTCTAAACCAGTGGTTTCCAACATAGGGCATAGGCCCAACAGAGGAAATTTAATTCCCAGAAGTCTAAGTCAGTACATTGGCTGGTCATTGCTTTGGGGAATTAATTTAGGTTTCTGGGAATTAAAGTCCAAAAACCAAAGGTTGGGAAATACTTCTCTAAACCAAGGAGTGCGGGGAGGATGCACCTAGTTTTAAAGAAGGATGACTGTTGTAAAAGGAACCAGGAAACTATTCCCCTTTGAAACAAGGAGCATTCTCTATGTGCACTTTATTTTGAAGAGGGTTTTTGTTGTAACTGTTCAACCAGATTTCCAGGCGAAGGGATACAGTTTTTGGAGGGATGAAATCAACCAGCAGTGTTGTAAGTGAAAGAGTAACTTTAAAAATGCCTGGCCTAAAGCCCTGTCCTTTTTTCTTATGTGGCAACTCTAGCTAGGAATGACAGTATTTTACATGTAGGTGTTGGTAGAAAGGAAATCTAAAATTTTAAAACTTCATATTTTGCCTCAAGTTGGTCTTTGTTAGGTGGAAGACTGTTACAATCTAAAGTTAAAACAATACAAGTATTTAAAAGAAAATATGAAAGCCTATTGCTATTACTTCAGGAAGTAAGAATGAGTATCAGTGCCATACTTTATTTTATTTCTCCTTCTCTTCATCCTGTATCCTTTCTCCATTCACTTAAGACAAAATGTACCATTCAGTAGGCAATCTTTCCGTTTCTTTCCATTGCTTTCCTACAAGTTTCTAAACACAATGTCACTTCCTGTCTGACCAGGAAATGCTTCCTTCCTTCCTTTGTGCCTTAACAATAAAAGACTTAAAATTTGTTTGGATGAATTTGTTTCCTCTCCCTAGCTAAGCAAAAGAGATTCTCTAAGACTCATTGATTTAGTCCTTCCTTATATTTTGCATAGTGTTGGTTAATTACAAAAAATAATTCTGAAATGGAACATTTTGACTTAGCTAACTTTCCATTTGGGTAATTTGCAGAAACAAATCCTAAAATGTCTATCTTAGATACCAAAGTGAAAGAAGTGTTTAAATTGTGTATTGAGATGCCTGCAGTATTAAAATAGCTGAAGTACATTATCTTCAACTTGTGGTTGGAACCCTCAGTCTTTCCCCTTCCGCTTGCCTCTTTGCTTTGGTATGTTTTGTTTGCCTTGGTTGGTCCAGGAGAAATTGGAGAAGCTTACATTGAAGGGAGAAGAGGTGGAGTGTAGAGGTCGCATGTAGAAATGTGTGAGCTTTTAGTGTGCTACTTTCATACTGAAAGTTTAGTCAAGTTGTAAGGAAGGAGATTGGCTTATTTATGTGGAATAGAAAGCTGTGTGTGTGTGTTTGTGTGCAGATGGGATGGATCAGTCTCATCTTCTCATAATGCTTGTGTTAGATGACTTCACAAGACATCCTGATCACCACTCCCATGCCAAACACCTTTTAAGTAAGGCTTGTAGAATGGAATAAGAGTGAGTATATATGCTAGTATTCTTGTAAAGTACATTAGTGGAGACTGTGACTCCCGTCTTAAACCTTTCATGTGTATTTGCAAAACATTTCTGTCTTAAAGGATGGTTTTGAATGGGAAGTTTACCATAGCATTGTGAGGTAAAAATTGAGTTAAGCATTTAAAGCTTTCCAAAGAGTAAGCAGTCAGTCTATCGAAAGTGAAGATAGTTTACTAAAATGAATCTTAAGACACGGAAAGTAGTATTTGCCTGGCAGGTGATGGATAGGGCTTTTCCATAGCCTGCTCTCCACACAGACTTATGAGGAATAAGTGCCTCTACGGGGATCATGTAGGTGATCTCGCATAGACTAGCCTCTTACTATAAGGCACGTTTCCCCCTTCCAAAAAAGAAAGAAGAAATGGGGGATGACATGGCAACAATAGATGTGGTGTTGCAGGTCAGATTGTTCATTTGGATCATTCATAATCTAATAATTCTGAGTTATTGTGGATCATTCATAATCTAATAATTCTGAGTTATTGTGGGTGAAGTATAATGTCCACACCCAGAGCTGCGTCATGCATGACTTCGTCTAGTTCTTGTGCAGATCTGTTGGTACACATCCTACAGTAAACCGGCAGCACTTGTTGTTCCAGACCTCTGGCGTGCTATTCTTGTTTGCTAGTTGAACAGATCCAGTTGTCTACAGGTTGTTTATGCTTTCCTTTGATCTTGTATACAGATAAGGTAAAGAGGAAATGGCTTGGTTGAGGCAGAAAAGCACATGGCGACTTTTTGAGTCTGGCATGGGGGTAGAGGCATTGTACATTGGGTTGAAAGCTTTGGTGCCTTGACTTCCTGTTGGATTAAAATGTAACCCCTTCGCGACAGGAGTGTATTATTTCCCCGTGCCAGATAAGTGGGGAGAAGCTGTAGCTAAGTGCTAAAACACACACCTAGCATGAAGATAATCCCCATTTTAGTTGAAAGCATCGGATGGCCTTTCAAAAGAAGGTATACCTTCCTGAGTTGCAGCCCAAATTGACAATACTGGGCCAAGGGGTCAGTTAGTCTGAACTAGCATAAAGGTACTGTAGCTTTGTATTTTGCTGCTTCACGTGGTGACTTCTGGTATGAGAACAGGAATTTTAGGAGGTCGGACTTTGAAGCATCCCCCCCCCCCACCCCACGATTTCGAAGCCTCTCTACCAACTTCTGGAAATCCTTTGCGTAGTAACTCTGCTGAGGTCATTGAGAATCTGGATTTTGTACCCAGTTGTGGTCTATGCATAGTGACTAATTGAGAGACAATTGTTAATTATGACACCACCACCACCCCTACACTCTGTCCAGTCTTACATGGGTATGGTTGAAAGGCGTTTCTGAAATTCTTGGCAGAACATAGAAGAGGTGAAGATTTTTGGGATGATGTGGAAAAGAGCACCAAGACATTTACTTGGGAAGCTGCCTTCGTTGCTTCTCAAACCCATCTGGGTTGCTGAGCTTTTCCCAGCATTGGTATCAATTCTTGTCTTTTCTATGTATGTAAACAGGTAGTGGAATACAGGAGATTGAGTCTTTTGGGAAGGTAAGAAGGCAAGAATTCAAGAGAAACATGGTTATTACAGATACACCAATAACTGAGTTCTTGACTTGGCCAAGCATTGTTGAAGCTTGACCAGCTGTCCAACTAATTCATTTCTGCAGTCAACAGCTGTTGGGTTTTTTTTTGTTTTTTGGGGGGCGGGGGAATAGCCAGCTGATAACATGGTTGCTAGTACAACTATTTATGAGAGACTAAAGGCATAAAGGAAGCAAGAACCAGAAGAAAAGAGGATATAAAAGGCACCTTATTCTGCACAGTACATGGATGATAGGATGTGGAAACATATATTTCCATAAAGATAACTAGCAGAGTAGTATCAAATTTCTGTACTCAATGTGGTTACTAATACAGAAAATGCAGAGTAAATACTATTATCGGAAATTGTGTTGCTGAAGAATGAATCTGTGTCATGTATGTATAGTGCTGGAAATACTTTGAACTCTTAGGTGTCAGCTATGTGTTGTAGCCATTTTAGTACTTTAGACCTAGTGTTTACTTCGGTTGGGTCCTGTGCCCATTTGCTCTAAAGGAGGAATGAGCAAAGTAGTGGTTCCCTAGTCTAAATGATGCTGTACTACAGCTCTCATTAGCCCTATATCTGGATGGGCTGCATTATATACAATCCCACTTTAAGATTTCAAGCTCAGGAGTAGAGATGTAAAATTTTTGGAAATTTTGAAGCTTGGGAAAAAAAAACCGTTGGTTTTTTTTTTTAGGGGGAAACGGAAATTTTCGGAAAAATTGAAAATAATCTGATACCATACATATTTTTTTAGAAATGATTTATAAAATATTTGAACCCGGCCTTATCTTACAATATTTTATTCATCATGTTAAAATAAAATATTCCATTCCTGAGTGGTGTTCGCACCAATAGGGCAGGATGTAAATATATGAAATAAATAAATAGATAGATAGATAGATAAATATTTTTTTTATTTTTCCAATTTTCCAGTTTTTCGAGGGAAAACCAAAAAAGCTTCAGGGGAAAAAACGGGAAAACCCCCGGGATTTTTTCTGAATTTTTTCATTTTTTTTCTGGGCCTTTACATCTCTACTTAGGAGGCAAGTTTGGAATTGAGTTCTGCTTTGCAAACAAAAATGCTTTTGCTTTGGAGCTTATTTCTATTGAGGTGCCGTAGCATTGACTTGTGCTAGGGGCTGCAGCGGCTTAGTGGTTAAGAAGCTCGCTTTGATAGCTGGAAGGCCGGCAAGTCTGCAGTTTGAGACCTGGGAACTGCATGACGGTTTGAGCACCCATCTCTGCCCCAGCTCCTGCCAACCTAGCAGTTCGTAAGCAAGAAATTGCAAGTAGATAAATAGGGACCGCTTCGGTGGGAAAAAGATCTTGGGGACATGAAAGGAGCCTTATTCAGGCGTCCCCTGAGCAGAGTTCATCCAGCAAAAAAAATCCTTTCAACCCAGAATAATTTCTGATACAAAATTATTATTATTGACTTGTGCTTTCTTTAAATGAAAGCTGAAGCATGAAAGCTTGCGCTTGAGTAGACATGCTTGAAACTGAGCTCTTTCCTGAATGAAATTGGTAGCAAAGTGAGAATTACATCCTGTCCCACCTCATTTTCCCCCTTTATCCCAGTCCTGTGCTCCCTGTCCCACCCAGTGTTGGAATGCAACTTCAGAGACCCTTCCCAAATTGTAGTTAAACCCTTCAGAAAGGATTTCTCCACCACCTCTTTAAGCACCGGCTAATTAACCTTTTGAGAAGTAAATGTCAGATGAGATAAGAGCTCAGCCTGTGCCCTGTTGGTAAAAGCATGCTTGCAAAACAAAGTCTGAGGCATGGCATCTAGCCTGAGTAAGCACCTTTGTTTTAAGATCCTGTATGTACATAAGCGAACAAGTTCCCAATGGCTTGGCTATCTACTGTTGAACTAGGTGTGGAAAAGAGAACAGTTCTCTGAGGCACAACCTGCTTCTATACTCTTTTGGATTTGATCAGTTTCTCGGTTGGTTTTCATAATTCAGGGACTGGGAAACTGCTGTAATTCTCTGTTACATGAGGTGTAGAATGGAATAGCAACTACTCTTCCCAGCAGTATTGTATTGTATTGTATTGTATTGTATTGTATTGTTTATTTATACCTCGCTTTTCTAGTGTAAAACACTACTTAAAGCGGCTTCCAACAGTAAACAATATACAATAATAAGCAGAATACAATATACATAAATAAAATACAATGCAAAACATAAGCAATACACAGCGAAACATAATAAAGATAAATACAGTACTAATGCTTTGAATATACAGTTCACACAGCATAATACAAAAGGTTATACAGTAAAATCAAAAATACTCAATACATCAATCTACCACACTAGACACCCAGCAGGCTCAAAATCCCAATGTCTCAGCTGCAAGCTATCAACGGGCGTAACATTGGTGATGTCTCGTGTACCGACTGCAAGAAGGGCATCGGATATGCACGTATTTCCCAAGGCCGGCCAGGCCAGAGAATGAGCCAAGGCAGCGTCGGTGGAGGCCGCATTGATGGCAGTTCTTGTCGCCCTGCGGACCCCGGCTGAAATGTCAGGCGCACCCCAGCCTAGTCCAAGGCTCTGGCGGTGGCGGTGCTTTTGGGGCCTTGGAAGCGACCCCAGGTGCCGCAGATGACTCTCCCTGCCTCCTCCTCCTCCCAGCCAAAATGCTGGGCGAACCTCCACCTGGACAATGGCATGGGTGGCTCTGGCGGCAGTGTCCCTCACCCCCCAAAAAAAAGAAAAAAAGAAAAGATAACCCCAACATGTCGCTACAGGGTGAATTGTTCTAAATAGTGCATTGGTTCTTTGACATCACTATAGGAGTTAACCTAGATCAGTGATGGCGAACCTATGGCATGCGTGCCAGAGGTGGCAATTGGAACCCTCTCTGTGGGCACTTGTGCAGTCCACTCAGCACAGAGTTTGCCCCGCCCCTCTGCCCAGCAGCCCAAAGGGAGCGCTTCCTCCCTCCCCCCAGCACAGAGTTCACCCCGCCCTCTGCCCAGCAGCTCAATGGGAGTGTTTCCTTCCTCCCCTGTTGCTACATTGGCATTTTGTGATAAATAAGTAGGTTTTGGGTTGCAGTTTGGGCACTCGGTCTCCAAAAGGTTCTCCATCACTGACCTAGATCATTAATAGTGAACCTTGGCAGTCCCGGTGTTCTTGGACTTCAATTACCCAGAAGCCCAAGTCAGCACTCCTGCTGATCAGGGCTTCTGGGTAATTGAAGTCCAAGAACACCTGGAGTGCCAAGGTTCACCATCACTGACCTAGATCATGAAGCTGGAAAATATATAGAAGAGGGAACCAGGATGATCAAGACAGGAATAGCTCCTCTGTGAAGAAAAGTTACAATTTGCAGGCCTGTTCTGGTTGGGAAAGAAAAAGGTGAGAGAGAACAGAAACATGTTCGAGGTGGCTAAACTTACCAATGATGTGGAGGTTTTCTGTGTGAGGGTCCATTGTCCAAGGTTGGGTATTGGTAAAAAATTCTAGACAAAAAAAGTACTTCATATAGTGCATCATTACACTGTGGTACTCACTACCACAAGGGACTGCAGTGGTTCAAGTGGCTAAGACACTGACTGGAAGGCGGCAGGTCAGCAGTTTGATACCCAAATTCTGCAGGACGGAATGAGCTCCCGTCTTTGTCCCAGCTCCTGCCAACCTAGCAGTTTGAAAAGAAGAAATTGCAAGTAGATAAATAGGGACTACTTCGGTGGAAAGGTATACAGCGTTCCATGCACTCCAGTATCTAGTCATGCCTGCCACATGACCACGGAAACGTCTGCAGAAGCAGACAGCGCTGCCTCTTTGGCTTTGAAACAGAGATGAGCACTGAACCCTAGAGTTGGATATGACTGGTTTTCGAGCAAGGGTGACCTTTACCTTTACTCACTACCACAAGATGTAATAATGACTGCCAACTGGAGAATGAGGCTACTGATGACCACCAGTCATTATAATTAAGACACAGGACACACCCACACAATCTCCAAAATATATAGCTCTTCATATCAGGGACAGGGGAGCATGGGTGTGACGATGCTTCTACCCCCAAGCCCAGCCTTTGGGCATTTGGTTGGCTGTGGTCAGACTGACTAGAGTTGGAGGAAAAAAAGACTTGTCCTGCATTCTTAGGTGTGACTGAAATGAGCATGAAAACGAGGTTCGCAGGAGAGGCTTTGATTTCTAAACTTGGTTGTCTGAGCCACAGGTCTGGATGTTTGACGTCTGTGTCTAAGCAAAATGGTGTGTCTGATGCCTTTCCTTCTGAAAAGCCTCAAATAGAGAGCCAGTGGGGCGTTGGCTACCGGAGCCGGCCGGCCCTAGTGGCTGCTTCCTGCTATCGGTATCCAGGGCCGGAGGTGACACTCTTTGCTGAGGGCTAGAAAGGACTTTGCTCCTGTCTACCTGATATGCAGGGCCTTATCTCAAAGAAAACGCCCAGATTGTTATTTGCTATAGGAGTGTAGTGGAAAGCTTGCGGCCTCTCTTCCCTCCCCCCTGTGCGACTTTTCTTTGAAATGATTGCCAAAATGGAGCACACCTGCAGAAGGAGGTACAGCATTTTTGTGTAGCATGGAGATGTAGGGACACTCTCGAGGAACGCTGAGCACAGGGATATTGGCCAAATGGCCACTTGGAGCAGACAGCGTCGGTGGGCTCCCAGGTAAATGTTGGGATTCCTTGCCATACATCTGGACTTTGTGTACTAAAAGAGCTCACAACCAGAAAGTGATTCGCAGAACTGGATCAGTAGTATGGGTGTCTTGCTGCGATGCGGAAGACAGATGAAAGGCCACTGCATTGTATTTTCAGAATAGTCTTCATGGCTATGAGGATCGCCAGTATTCAGATTTGGATACATAAGAACAGCCTTGCTGGGACAGGCCACAGGAGCCCATCCTGTCCAGCATTCTGTCTCACACAGTGAGTGGCTCACCATTTGCTTCAGGGTATTATTCCCAAGCAGATGCCTTCACCTCCTTAGGATGCCCTGGAAATGGCATTGAGAGATATCCTGCCTATCTTGTTAGCTGGAAGGCTGGCAAGTTTGAGGCCCAGGTACTGCAAGACAGATTGAATGCCTGTCTCTGCCCCAGTTCTTGGGGACATGAAAGGAGCTTCATTTGGGTGTTTCCTGAGCGAAATTTCTTCTGCAAAAATCCTTTCGACCCAGAATAATTTCTGACATTATTATTATTATTATTATTATTATTATTATTATTATTATTATTATTATTATTATTATTATTATTATTATTATTATTATTATTATTATTATTATTATTATTATTATTATTATTATTATTATTATTATTATTATTATTATTATTATTATTATTATTAACACTCCCATCACAAGCCAAGCTTTGTGGCCTCTTCTTCAATGAAATCTTGGCCTGTGTGTGTGTGTGTGTGTGTGTGTGTGTGGTTTTTTCAAGGGGGGGGGAAGAAAAGGAATGTCAGGAAGGGTTGTTCTTCCTCTGATGTGATAAGGAGCTGAAGTGGGGGTAAAGTGGGGGCTCTTGCTGCTCATTGGTGGCCAGGCTGCCCTGGAATGCTCTGGCCTGTGTCCCAGAATCCAGTCCTCTGTGTTTGTTTGTTTCTGAGCCTGAGTTCTGGTGCTACTGTGACAGGAAATGGGGAAGGCAGGAGGAGGGAGAGGAGGGGAAGGGAGGGGAGGGGAGAGGGAAAGAGAGCCAGTGTCTGTGTATGTGCTTGTGAAATCCCTTTGTCCCCAGAGCTCAGCTGCAAATTCCCACAGAGAAAAGAGTGGCCTTTGTGTTGCGAAAGGACTTCCAACTTGTGCAGCTTTGTTGCTTGGACAAGACTGGGAGTGTGAACCTCTCCCCCACTTCCATGTAGAGATTTGTGTCTTTTTTTAATTTTAGGCCATTAAAAAAGTAGGGTGTATATGAGAACAAAATCCCTTCGGTGGCATATTTTTGTTACTGAGTATACAAACTAAATTAGAGTACAGTAAAACCCTGACTTACAAATGCCCCGAGTTACATAAAATTCGACTTACATAATGATTTTGTGCTAAAACCATGTCCCGATTTACACAATTTCTTATGGGTTTGCTTTGAGTTACATAAAGATTCTTTTTCCTATGGGTTTGTTTCAAGTTACGTAAAAATTCATTTCCCTATGGGTTTGCTTCGATTTACATAAAAATTTCATTTTTCCTATGGGTTTGCTTCGAGTTACGAAAAAAATAATTTTTCCTATGGGTTTGTTTCGAGTTACAAAAAAAATCAACTTAAGCAAAAGCCTATGGAATGGACTCCCCCCCCCCCAATAAGTAAGGGTTTTACTGTAGCTCCTATTGGACATCTGGAACAAGACAGATTAGACAAGGCACATCACCAGTACAAAGAATACTTTGCTATTTATATGTGCAATGCTTACCAAGGGATGCCAGGACTAGCATTAGCTCGCGTGGTAGCGGAGCACTCTTGTCTATGCGTGTAATTGTCCTATCACTTTCAGGTTTAGAAATTCTTTTCCTACCTGCCCCAGTTGCCATGATGACTGGTGTGGTGTACCCTTCAGTAGGGAGTCTTTGTAGGGTACTGGTAAAGATATGTTTATTTCCTGGGAAGACAAGGGAGGGCTTGCATTGGTGCTAGAGTCTTCATCTGTAATTGTTATTTCAGAGTACATAAGAACATAAGAAGAGCCTTGCTGGAACAGGCCACAGCCCATCCTGTCCATCATTCTGTCTCACACAGTGGCTCACCATTTGCTTCAGGGTGTTATTCCCAAGCAGATGCCTTCACCTGTTTAGGATTCCCTGGAAATGGCATAGAGAAATATCCTGCCTATCTCTCCAACCTGGAGGTTGTCCTTAGGTATCCATAATTATAGCCATTGATACCCTTGTCCTCCATGAACTTGTCTAATCCTTTCTTAAAGCTGTCAAGACTGACAGCTGTCACCACTTCTTCTGGCAGGGAGTTCCATAGACCAGTGATCCTCTGGGTGAAAAAATACTTTCTCTTATTTGTTTGAGAACTAGTACCCAAAAGTTTCATGGAGTGTCCCCTAGTTCTAGTGTTGTGCGATAGGGAAAAGTTTTTCCTTATCTACTTTGTCTACACCGTGGATGATTTTATAAACTTCAATCAGGTCACCTCTTAGACGTCGTCGTTCAAGAGTGAAGAGGCCCAACCGTTGCAGCCTCAGATGGTAAGGAAGGTGTTCCAGTCCCCTAATCATTTTGGTTGCCCTCCTCTGCACTTTTCCCAGCTCCATAATATCCTCCTGGAGGTATGGCGACCAGAACTGTACACAGTATTCCAGATGGGGCCTCACCATAGATTTATAAAGAGGCAAAATGACACTTGCTGACTTATTTTCTATACCCTTCCTAGAATTTGGTCATTTGGACCTTTTGTCTTCTGTTCTTCTTGGCCTCCACCCAAGTGGTCTATGTAAAAAAAATGTGGGAGTTGCCACCCAAAACATTTTAAGGGTTCAAGATTTCGCTGTCCTGATCTACTGGAGGAGAGGTCATGCACATGTTCTTTGTAAACCACCCTTGATAGATGTCTTCACTTAGTATAGACTTGCTGGCTTTCTCTGCAGGGGGTTTGTCATGTTTAGGATGTAATACCCATGCCTCCTCACTACAACTTCATATTGTTATTTATTTTGTTTCTCACCAGCTTTCAAGACCACAGATTTCCTGTCTTTCTTGCTAGTTGAGAACTATCTCAAACCATGTTATTGCCTGTTGAAGGCAGTAGGTGGTAGTTCTTCGTTACTCGTCATGGTAGGTGGTGTTTGTGTCCTGGACCACCTGTAATGCCATCTTACTGCTCCTTTCAAAGATACAAGCTGTGCTTTCCTTTTTGTTTCTTTTCATCCCCCAGGAGGGAACTCTAGTAGTATGGACCTACCAGTCAACAGGAGCATACAAACCCCCCTTTGACTCCACGGGACAGCTGCCCTACAATCCGATTGCTGACATACCATTGGGAACAATTCCTTCTCTCTGTTCTGTTGCAGACTCTGCACTGTTTCCTTTCCTGTTGTGTATGCTATGGTGCTACTGCTGCTGCTGCTGTTCAGCATTTTCCTTCCTTCCCACCTCAAAACTGCTACTCCCTTCCTGAGAGCCATGTGGGGCGTAACCCTTGGTCTAAGCAAGCCGGGGCTTATGTTTCACTGAGTTCTGGTGTGAATCTTCTTGCTCCTTAATGGATCATGGCTAATCTTCTGAAAGCCTTCTTCTAAAAATTATTTTAGCACTGACTGTATACGCCTCTAAATGTACCTGAAAACTGAATTTCCAGCAGAAGGAGAGCCCTTTTTATAGTCCAGTCAGCTTCAGGGAATGGTGGGTGGACGAGTGGGTGGACTCTGAATTGAAGCTGTAGTGAGATTTTAATGATCTCATCTTTTATTTCAATATTGTGGTCCAGCTGGCCTGTTGAAGAGTCCTGGAAAACTTGCACACTTTTGTGTCATTTTTAATTGGTGCTAACAAGCATTTTGCTTGTCTGTGGGTGGCTATTTTAGCTTTTGTATACTCATGGGACGCCAGTAATCTCTTCATTTTTGTGTCTCCTATACAAGTGATCTTTCTCCCTGCATCCTTTTCTCCCTTCTGTTGCCAGAAATAACTCATAAGGCTAATGTTGCTTTTTGCCACTCTTTCCCTATGCATGAATTAATGTATTAATCTTCATTATGGAATTGTGTTGAACTGTCCTTGAGACTTCCTGGAGCTTTGATTGCATTGATCTCTGGTGCTCCCCACCCACCCACCCCAATGATCTCACGTCCTCCATTTATTCTCTACAGCAGTCTGAACCATAGCCCTGCGTTCCCCTCCTCCCACCTCCACTCCTTATCTCTGTTTTCTTATCTGCCTCTCCTGGTGGCTTAGCTTTCCCCTTATATGGGCAGGTGAGGCATTCAGGAGTATAAGCTGGGACACTGATGTGCAAGAGTTCTTCCTGATTAGGCATGTAATCCTCAACCCTCAAGGGTGCAGGGTGGTTGTGTAGGATTGGGAGCCAGACTAGCCTCTTGAAGAAATCAGATCAACTTGTTAAACCAGTATTTTCTCTGTTTTTTTACATGCACACACAGAGAGCAGAGGTTGGGGCAGAACTTTACCTTTCTGCCTTGGGCCAGTTCTGGTTGGGAGTGGCACACGCCCTCTCTGTCCAACCCAGTCTTTGTTGCTAAAGTCTGACTGGCTACCAGGAATGGGGAGCAGCAAAGAGGCAGTCCATGGAAAGGAAAGAGGCAGTCCATGCATTTAGCTGCAAAAGGCTTTTGTCCTGTCTCTAACCTGCTTGCAGGAAGAGGAGGAACTGGCTGCTGGTGCAAGGAGTGGCTGAGTGCTCCGAGTCTATGCAAAGTAATAGAGAAAGCGAGATTGCTTTCTCCCAGGACCCCACTCCACCAGTCCCATTTGGCAGGGGAAAGTGCCTTTCCAGTAAAAACAGGAATTGGTGAAGGAATATGGGCAGCAGGTCTCAGAATGAGAAACAGGTGAATGAAATGCAGATCTGGAGCTTCCAACCTTCTCTTCTTTGTGGCTGTTCTAAACCAATTCAACCAGCATTTCAATGACTTGGAATGTCTTCCATTTATCCCAGGCTTCTCCTTTTTGAGTACTGTATTGCAAAGCAAGGGTGCAAGTGTGTTGCTTGCCTACTGGACCACTTGCCAAAAGGAACAGATGCTATTCTTAACAAAAATGCTGTGAACAGTCTTGAGTTATGTTGCTACAAAACACATTCACTTTCTGTTTCTACACAAAGGAAAGGTACACTGTACAAAGCATAACAATTTTAATACATGGGAGTTGTACTCAACAAAGACTAATCCCTTCTGATGTTGAAGAGAGAGAGAGTACCTACCTAGAAAAGGGCATTTAAGTATGATCCTTACTCCCAGACATTTGGCTATTTGTGTACACTGTGCCATCTTAGACTTGACATCACCCCCTTCTTAAATTAATCTGTATTGGGGTTATAAGTATGTTTGTTTTTTAACTGAATTTAAATATGTGGTCACAGAATTGACATAGCGCCATCCAGGTCCAAGAAATAAACACCTGCAGGTATGTCTGGTTATGGACACCGCAATCTAATAAAGAATCATGACTGCCATTGCAAATATTTTCCTAACTTTATGGCTCTTGACAAGAAATGTGTCAGATTTCTTTTTTTACACCAACTCCCAAAATTCTTCCAGAATGTCCCAGGTAGACCCATACCTTTAGACACCTGTATTTTGCTTATCTGGAGCTGGAGCTGGAGGCTCCATGCTTGTCTTGGTCTTACTTCATTTTGTGTGTGTGTGTGTGTGTGTGTGTGTGTGTGTGTGTGTGTGTGTGTGTGTGTGTGTGTGTGTGTGTGTGTGTGTGTGTGTGTGTGTGTGTGTGTGTGTGTAGAGGAAGGAAAGGCAGAATCACTACAACTCCAAGAAAGGCTGAGGGCTGTTTCAGCATGTGGTGTCAAATCCCAGTTTACCATGGGAAGGATGAGTATATCTGTGGAATTGTTACTAGTGTTTTCTTTTCATATTTGTACCTTTTCATTAAAAGGACATAGGAATTTCATGAAGCACCTGATTGCTACCTGGTTGCCTGCATATGTTTAACGATATGAATCCACCTAATCTGCTGACATGATTATTGAGGTTGTAGCCCAACTTACTACTGGACCTACTTGTGCAGTAGCTAACTGAAAATATGAACAGAGAAAGCACTGTGATCAGGTATTCAGCAGTACTTGGTGTGTTGCTCTACACAACATGTATTCCCCCCCCCACCCCCTTGCAATGATATTGCAGGTCAAAGGTTGTTGTTCGATGGTTGAGCTTTGCTTTGTTTACAGACAGTCCCAGGTTCAGTTGCTGAAAACCAGGAAGAATTCTTACCTTAAATCCAGGGAGCATGATGCTGGTTCAGAGTAAACATTGCTGAGCTATATGGATAAAAGGTCTCTGCTTGTTATAAGACAACTTCCTTCATTCTGTTTTTTTAATTTAATTTAATTATCACATTTATATACCGCCCACTCGGCCAAAGCCAACTCAGGGCGGTTCACAACAAGAATTAAAAGCACATGTTAAAAACAATTAAAACAGTTAAATCAGTTAAGACTACCCACCCCCGAAAACAAGGGCTGCAGGATCCAAAGGCACCATAGGGAAGAGTTCTTCTACACCAACCACCCCATGGTGGTTACCCTTCCACCTGTGCCCCAGACTTGACCCGCCAGCCAGGTTTTAAGATCCTTTCTGAAAGGCAGCAACTCCGTCCGGAGGCGTAATTCTATTGGCAGGAGGTTCCAGAGAGCCGGTGCATACACGGATATATACAAATAAATTACAATTACAATAGAAATCACCACAATATGGCAAATTCTCTATTACAGGGTACAATAACTACAAATGTTTTGTATGGTTATAAAATTAGATTAAAATCCTTGAATATTTTTTTGGCCAAATGCAACTGGAGAACATGCACATTTAATGTGCCTTTTTAGAACACACATATTTAATGTGTCACAGATAAAATGTGGAATTTGTGAACACAAGGATATAAGTGTCTGTATCTGTAACTTGGTAATACAGTATATAGCTCTTAACAGTACTTTTCCTTATTAATCACCTCTTTAATGCTACATCAATTAATTTTTTCTTCTTGACTCTGTAGCCTCTTCCCAATGTTGTTTTTAACAGTGGCTTCAGTAGATTACAGTGTTGAAGATGGAAATATCTTTATGAGACAAATGGTGAGAAGTGCTAATGAGCTAATGTTTTATGACATAGTATTCTTGCTCTTGACTCCTGTCTGTAAAACACAGAAATGACTGAAAACTCAAAGACTACTTCAGATAGTACAGACCAGCCTTTGCAGACTTGGTGCCCTGAGGATCCATTACTGCTTGCCTCAAATATTATCCGACATGGCTAAGATGAGTATGATCGTAATTTTGGTCCAAAAGTACTTGGAACAGGTCTAGAGCAATAGTTTCCGCAGGGGGAATTCAATTCCCAGAAGCCTAAGTCACTACATTGGCTGATAAGTGCTTTGGGAAATTGACTTAGGCTTCTGGGAATTGAAGTCCAAAAGCCAAAGGCTGGGAAACATTGGTCTAGAGCAGTGTTTCCCAAACTATGTTCCGCGGAACACTGGTGGACTTCAATTCCCAGAAGCCTAAGTCAATTCATTGGCTGATCAGTGCTTTGGGAAATTGACTTAGGCTTCTGGGAATTGAAGTCCACCAGTGTTCCGCGGAACATAGTTTGGGAAACGCTGGTCTAGAGAGGGAGGCTAGCCTACTAGAATTGGCAAAAGCTTGCATAGGAACTGATTGTATGCAGGTACTGTACTATACTTTGAAGACTGGAAACCCCTAAATTTATAGGCAAGTCCCAATTTAAGAGTTATACTCTAATAAGGTAAGTTGTGGGAGCTTGCAGGTGTTTCTGGTGGTTGCTTAATGCTAGGATGTTTTCATGATCTTTGGTGGTTGAAAATGTAGGGACTAGATTATTGTAGAAGGCTTTGTTCTTTGGTGTAAGTGCACTTCCTGTTAGATGCAAACCTTTAGAGGTCAACACACTTGTTGGGGGGCCTCCAGTTGCCATTTCGCAAGGAATTGTCCAGAAGATCACCATACAGTACTGGCAGGGTGTTGCCTAGGGCAGAGAGGCGCTTTTACTGAGAAGTCATTGCAGTTGATATACATTTTATGGGTTTTTTTTGAGTTAGTGCCATAAAAGTGCTCATGTTGTGACCAGATAGATAGATAGAGTTTTATTTCTATACTGCTTTTCTCATCTGAATGGGAGACTCAAAGCGGTTTACAACATTTAAAGTAACAAAAGGCAAAGATGCAATGTAAATAAAAAATACAAATAAATTACAATTACAATAGAAATCTCCGCAATATGGCAAATTCTCTATTACAGGGTACAATAACTACAAAACACAATATAAGCAATATAAAGCAAAACTACAATTCAGCCAAACTGACAACACCAGCTCTCACACCCACTCATTCATACCCCCCAGCAGATGAAAATACAAACAACAAAAGTTCTGCTGCCTCACTGGCCTTTCACAGTCCTGGCTGGAGGCGGGAGATGGAAGGCAGGGCCTGAGGCGCAGCGGCGATAGGTGTCTTCGCTGCGGGCCTCCCCACCCATCAGGACAAGGAACTGGCCTTAAGTCTTGCTCTCAATATCTCTTGGTGTTTGTAATAAGAATGGCTAGTCTGGTATTTCAAAGGGACTGTGGTGGCTCAGTGGTTAAGAAGCTCTCCTTGTTAGCTGGAAGGTTGGCAAATCGGCAGTTAAATACCTGAGTACTGCATGATAGAATGAGCTCCCGTCTCTGTCCCAGCTCCTGCCAATCTAGCTGTTTGAAAGCAAGAAATGGCTAGTAGATAAATATGGACCACTTCTCTTCGATGGGAAAAGATCTTGAGGACATGAAAGGCGCCTCATTTGGGCATCCTCTGAGCCGAGTTCCTCCGGCAAAAACCCTTTCAACCTAGAAAGCACCTTTGTGTGCTTCTGACACGATTAAAAAAATATATCTAGTATTCCATGCCCTTGGGGTGTGGTATATAACACTTTTTCTGTGCCTGCTTCTTTCCATGCTGTTTCCCCTAACTACAGAAGAGCAGAAAGATTTCAAACATTACAGGATCTATTTTATCCCCCCCCAGAACCCACTAAAGCCCAGAGCAAAAAGGCAGCTACTTAAAATTCTGATACTTTTTCTGAGTACCAAAACAGAATTCTCCTCTTTTACATAAAAGGCCACTCCAGATTACTCCAGCATTACAACAGCATACTTTAGGAATAGAGGGGAGACACTTCTGTTGTTGCTGTCCTTAAGTTGTTGGGAATTTGAAATCCATGCCCTACTCCAAAACACCTAGAGGTCTACCAGTTGATCTGATCTACCTGGCTTTTGTTAGCTGCTATGCTATAGACAAGGCCGTAGCCATGATTCTAGATGTGGGTGGGCGGATATTTTTTCAGGGTGGGCAACAATGCCATATATATATATATATATATATACACAATGTCAGGTCTACGGCCCTGGCTATAGGACTGGAGAAAAGCAGGACCTATGGGCTGGGACCTTCTTAGTTTAAACAGTGTTTTAAATATTAAGCTTTGTAGACCACCACTCTTCACTTTTGTCCCTAGTTAGGGGATAACAGGAATGACAGATGAGAGTACGAAGTTTTTAAACTTTCTGGAGCATTTGTGAGTAATCTGCAAATACTTCAGAACTTTTCATGTTTTGCAAAAAAGAAAAAAAAGAAAAGTAGTTTTATTGGTTCTGTGGTGGAAGGGCGGGGAAAACGTTTTTAAAATTCAGATGTATGTTTAAGAACTGACCCTTAGACTTTTAGTTCAATTAGTCTGTGCTTGAAGTTGTACTGACAAATGTGATTATCTTGTTCTTTTGGTGAGAGTAAGTAGACATTTGTTAATATTTACTGCCTTGAGAGACTCCACTAAAGTTATTGTGAACATCATTGTAGTGTTACAATCATAGCCATATCAGAATCCCATGCATTCGTTTTAAAGGGGAAGTAGTTTCTAGTGGGTTTTTGGTCATCTGAGAATTTTTTCATGCCCTGTTAAGTGTTAAAAAATCCCAGTTGGAATACATACTACATGTAAGGCTAACCACCCTAGCGTAAATATGCATCGGTCACAGGTATACTTTGGGTTGGGGGAAAAGCAGCTAGAAGGGCCTGATCCAGCACATGCTCCCAGATGACACTGGGGTCCTAACATTTCGTAGCGGGTCTTGTTGGAGGTCACACCATCCTGGTTGCTTCTGACCCTACCCACCCTCATCTTATGAGAAAAGGGCTGTTGTGGGGAAGTGCTCCCCAAGGCTTCTTCTTCAAAAAACCCTGGTGACATGTGCTTGTTTCAAAAATTGTCTTAATGTTTTGTGTCACCGGCCACCGGACCCTCAGATACAGGTACTAGATTGGGAAAAACGGGAAAAGTACAGTAAGAAAAAATCTTTTTCACGTGGTTTGTCTTGGTTGTGAAGGACAGGGAGAGTCAAGAAATTCCAACTAAATGTTAGAAACAACTTTCTCGTATGTAATGGCGGATTGACAATGGAACCGACTACCTCAGTTGGTGGTAAGGATCTCTTGTGTCAGAACTTTTCTTAACAGAGGCTGTATGGTTGTCTGCTGGGGATGCTATAATGGAGGTTGCATGGTTGCCTGTTGCATGGATGGATGCCTGCAGTGGCAAGAGACACATCTAAGTGATTCTTGGGATCCCTTCCAGTTTTATCCTTCTAGGTTTCTGGCAACAGAAAACATGCTTGCGTTGGTCGAATGGCTATCTCAGTGTCCTTAATATATGCCTTGCTGTGAACATGGGAGATAATTCTTACCCTCCAATGCTTTTTTCTTCT
This sequence comes from Bradypodion pumilum, assembly GCA_035047305.1. NCBI lineage: Eukaryota > Metazoa > Chordata > Lepidosauria > Squamata > Chamaeleonidae > Bradypodion > Bradypodion pumilum. Next base: position 374,799,493 of record JAWDJD010000001.1, read on the forward strand.
CTAACTTCATAGTTGCCCTTCCTAAACGGAAGCACAAGAGGTAGCTGTCTCAATTTTCCCACTAGCAACTAGTATGCCAAAGCACCACAAATGAGAATGATGAATTCTTGCATTGATTCAAGAGCCCTGGTAGTGCAGTGGTTAAACTGCTGTACTGCAGCCAGAACGTTGTGAGTTCTATCCTGACCAGTGATCAAGGTTTACTCAGCCTTCCGAGGTGGGTAAAGTGAGTACCCAGCATGTTGGGGGCAAAAAAGTTAATTAACTTGTGAACTGCCCAGAGAGTGCACTAAGTGCTACGGGCCGGTATATAAGTGTAATTGCTATTATTGATTCAAAAGGATGTATACTGTCTGCTACTGGTTGTGCTATATATTCAAGCTGTACCCAAATAACAAGCTTGAAACTTTAAGCAGCTTTTTATACTTTGTGACATGAAGGCATAATAAGGAGGTGCGCTCCTTAATGGCTAAGCCAATAAATATTGAGACCTGATTGCGTTTGGCAAAGGTTTGTTTGGAGGCTTTTGAGATTGCTCTGACCTCATCTTGGCTTGCTTGCACTCTGTTCATTAGCTGTTATAGAGCAAATACTCTAAGAGTGACATCTTGTGTCTCCTTCCAGACTTAACCCATAAAAATGTGTGGTTAATTGTGCATTGGCCAGGAACAATGCAAGTCTACCTATAGCAACAAAGAATTTGGTGAAATCATGCCTTTTCTCTAGAGCATGGTATGTATTTTCCTGGATATCTGATTCATAGAGAATCAAGTTCAAAACCACAGCTTTGTTTCATATGCTGAAATAGTTGGCCTAGGGAACTGTTTGAGGTTGGTCCTAGCAATGCAGAGAAGGGGAAACAGCTACAGATATAGAGGAAACCACTGCCTCCTAAACAGGATGCATCCAGTCTTGTTTTTCCTTTATTTTATTTTATTTTAATTTAATTTTCCTTTAATGTTGTGGCTGTGATTGGCTACTCCCAAATCAGTATAAATTCATCCTAGAGCGGGGTTTGCCGACCTCTGCCCCACAAGCCAGATGTGGTTTGTAGGATGTGAGTGGGCCCATCTCAAGCTCAGCCAGTCAAACCTGTTCCCTCCATTAAGCAAACCAAAACCACTTCAGTTGTTTTGCCCTTGTTACTTCACCAAGAAGGATAAATATTTTTTAGATTCTTACTTCTTATTCTGAGAAGTCTTGGGAACTTGCAGGGAATGTAAAGTCAATTGCAATGTCTTAATAAATAAGTCTAGGGGCTGTGGTGGCTTAGAGGTTAAGAGGCGGAACTTGATGACTAGAAAGATCAGCGGTGTGAGACCCAAGTACTGCACGACAGAGTGAGCTCCCATCTCTGTTCCAGCTCCTGCCAACCTAGCAGTCCGAAAGCAAGAAGTGGCAAGAAGGCAAACAGGTACCACTTTGATGGGAAGTTAAAGAGAGTTCCATGCACTCTGGCATCTAGTCATGCTCGCCACATGTCCACGGAAACATCTGCAGATACAGACAGTTCTGGCTCTTTGGCTGTAAACGTAGAAGAGCACTGACCCATAGAGTTGAACACGATTGGTTTTCAAACAAGGGCGACCTTTACTTTAATGGATAAGTCTATGTCGCTTATGCGTCCCTTTGCGATTGCCATTCTTGCTTCTGCTTCTCACCTTTTCTCCAGATTTGATAATGGAGTGTTCTCTATGCTCTCTTTCTCCTCAGTTAGAGGGATTTGGGTGCTTTCGAAAGCCCATCGGGTTCCTCCTGACTCTTCTCACATAGCGTTTTATTCGCCCGTCTCACCCAATTCTTTTGCTTGTTGTCTTTGATCAGAATTAAGGAAGTGTTGTATGGAACTGAACTTTGCTTTGCAGCCAAGGAAGCTGTTCCATCCATGATGGTGAACCTTGGCACTCCAGGTGTTCCAATTCCCAGAAGCCGAAGTCTCTGTGAATCCAGTAAACCCGTTTGTGTGGATTCACAGAGACTTGGGCTTCTGGGAATTGAAGTCCAAGAACACCTGAAGTGCCAAGGTTCGCCATCATTGTGTTACATTAGTCTGCTTAGCAGACTTGAGAGTTATCATGTGCAACCGAACTGTGCTTTGCAGCTTAAGAAAGGTTGTTGCAGAACAGGCATGCATGAATAGTGCTTGATGGGGAAGTGTCCACCTTAGTAGGAATTAAGTCTAGCCTAGAGCACTTCATTTTGTTTCCTCTTATAATTTGGCCTCACTCACTGCTGAAATCCAGTGGAGCAGGAGCTGCCTGTTGGAAACATACTTATTTTTTTACCATTTTGAAACTGCAGCCTGGGCTCCAGAGTACTCCTCAGTTTATCTCTTTGGCCAGTGACAACTCTGGTAATCTAAGATACGTAGAATGTCTTTCTTGGCTTGCGATCTGCCTTTGATCCCATGAGTCCAGTGTGGCATCTTAAGTGCAAGTTAGGACATGAATTGCCCAGGTCTGTTTGAACTGGGATATGACAGCTTTGCAAATAGTTCTTGCAATTCTTTGCTGGGTGAGGCAAGAACCTGAATGTGCAAAAGAGAGATTCAAGGAAGTTTGTGTGGGGTGACTATATAGACATGAACGTCTGGCCCCAGCTGCATGTAAAAGTTACTAACACCTTGCTCAGTTAAATACAATAGTAGTTACACTTATATATCACTCCAAAGCACTTAGAGCACTCTCAGGGCGGTTCACAAGGTAATTAGCATTTTGCTCCCAAAAGGTTGGGTATTCTTTTTATCTAACGTTAAAGGATGGAAAGCTGAATCAACCTTGGGCCCATTGGAATCGAACTCAGATAGTGGGTAGAGTTTTGGTTGCTGCACTGTAGCCACAGGTGCTCTCTCAGTTAAGACTACTTCTAACAGTTTAGTTACCCTGATAGAAAACAATGACTTGTTCTGGTCCAGTTAGATTGTTCTATTACTGTATAAAGATTCTGTTATATATAAAGATTGTGTTACCTTTTTGAGGTGCAAGCTTGTTCTGAACCTTTTCTGCTCTTCAGACAAAACATGGTGGTAAGCAAGGAGACGTGTTCGGGGAGAAAGGAGACGTCCAGTGTCCTCTGTGCCCAGAAAGACTCTCCTCTTTTGATCCATCATGTGACAATAGTGGTGTTTGAGCAGCCAGCAGGGGCAGGCCATGTTGGGTTTGGATAACCCTGTGAGCCATAGACTTGGTTGCCCATGAGGCTCTGTAGGGTAAATCTCCTGATGAACTATTGCTTCCTAGAAAGATCTACAATTCCCAGGTAGCACCACTGTACCTTCCTTGTTTTTGAAAGTAGAACTATGCCAAAGAAGTCAGAGAGGAAGGTAAATTATTGGAAGGCTGATCTGTGGGCTTAAGGCGCTGGGGCGCACCTCTCAGAATGATGCCTGTGGAAGTCCTGGAGAATTTGGAGAGATTGTAGGCCAAAAATATGAAAAAGCACACCCCTAATTGTTATATGAAAGTAGTATAAGTGTATAGGAGAATATTATGTTTGCAATAAATAATATGGACATTGAGTTGTGAAGTTTATGGGATGATGAACTTAAAAGTTAGCAGTGTGACAAGTTATTTGCTTTGACTGCTTAGGGGAAGTGCTATGTAAATACACTTGGCATTGAATAAGCAGGGATAATGACCTTTGAAGTAAATGAAGAAATAGATCTGACCTGCTGCTTCTTTAGAGATCTAATCTCCTGGAAGAGTATTGGTCAGTAATGTAAAGTACATCTGCCTCTGAACCAAGGAAGGAATGTCTGGGGCATGGAATGGTTTTGCTTGCCAGTCCAGAGACAACTTCATTGACAACAGCAGTATCACTTCAAATATAATAATAAATAAAAATAATTGTGTGCCATCAGGTCAACTCGGACATACGGTGACCCCTTTTCAGTGTTTTCTAAGTATGGAGGGCTCAGAAGTGGCTTACCACCCTTTTCTTATGGGATGGTGCAGCTTGCCCATGTCTACACAGGCTAGCTTTCTTCTCAGGAGGCACGGTGGGGAATCAAACTTCCATCCTCTGGCTGGTACAGCAAGATAACCTAAACCCCTGAACTGTCCACCCAACCCTGATCACTTGAAACAAGAAATGTATATTAATGTGCATGCATCAGGAATGCCGAACCTCAGTATTTGTACTTCAAACTTCTCTGGCCCCCACAGTCTCTAAAGAATTGGAAGAATCACCAGAGGGGGTGGCTGGAATGGATGGGGGAGTTGTTGCTGTGATAATTATCAGTTTCATGTTTGCTTGTTGACCCTACATCTATATACTGTATGGGAAAGCCAGTTTTACTGCTAATAACAGCACGCTCAACTATGCTTTGGGGGCCAAATAGGTTTGGATTTTGAAATAGAAAGCCTTAAATGGCAGGAAGTATGATACAGAAGTAGGTATTATCTTCTAACCACACCCTTTTAAAAAAGGAGGTTGTGTAGGATTTGTTGAAAACAGACAGTGGCTATTCCAGAACTTTTGCTTGGAGCAGTAAACAAAGTAATCTAAGGAGCAGGCTTTTGTATATGTTAAAACTTCAAAATACAGTATAGGAAGAAATAAGTAGTAGTGAAGCACAGTAATGTGCTTTTGATCCTTTAGCTGTCCCGCTCTCCCAACAAATTAGTATTTAGCAGAGCAGGGATGCGTTCAAGCTGTTTATTTGGGGGGGGGGGGAGAAGAGGATGAGCAATTACGTTTGCTGGTTCCTGCTCCCGTGCAGTAGTAGTAGTAGTAGTAGTAGTTGGCGTCGGCGTCAGCGTCAGCCTAGTCTGTCTTGAAGAGGGTACTTTTTTGTTTACTTTTCCTGTATAGCTTCAGCTTTATTTGGCCAATGCTGTTCCCCTGATGATGTCCTGGGCATCAGATCCTAAACTGCTAGTCTTAAAAGTTAATGGTTACTGCTTTGCCATGTGTGGGGGCCCTCAAATGTGCCTTAGGGTATAGGAAAGTTGTGACTGTTCCACTGGGAAATGTGGTGTCCTGTGTGTACTGAGTTTGGTCGCCCACAAGGTCTTCCTCCGTAACCATAGAAAAGAAAAGAACAGGGAGTGTTCTCTGGCCTTTTTAGATGCCTTGGCTGTGTGTTGCTTGCAGATAGATGTGCGCTGGTCTTTTACAGAGGAAGATTATAGGGTGGAGTCTATCAGAGGGCAAAGCATAGGACTTGTCTATAGCAAACTAACAATCTCTTCTGGGTCAAAGTCCTCTTGGTGCCAAGCTGTCTGAAGTAAAGCTTAGAAAACATTCCATTGTCGCATAAGCAAAATTTTAAAATGTGTGACTAAAAATGTGACACTGTTAACAGTCCAGAATTGTGACATACGTACGTTCCTCTCTCTTGGATGCGTTTCTTCTCAGGCTTGCTTCTGCATATTCAGAGGTTAAAAGCCGTCAGAATTAGGGAGGCATTAACTCACTGGTTCTCTCCTTTTGTTCTGTGTTTGTGACTTTTGTGTTCTAGTAAACAATAGCTCCATAGTAGTACTGTACTTTCATTCAAACTCTGTCATGATTTCAGTTTGTTCTAATAAGTGGTTTGTTTTTATCGGTGGCTAATGAGATGTGTGCTGCGTGGTTGTGCAAGCTTTTTTCCATGTTGCTCAGTTGCAACACATACAGTATTTTTTAAGAGATAGAGATAAATCTTTATTGTCATTGTCCCCTTGCGGGAACAACAAAATTTATCGGTTGCTATATATCAACTCGAATAAGGCATAGCCCATAATTTAAATAGCTACAGCTATTTGCTGGTGTATAAGACCCACTAGAAAAAAATGGAGTGTGTCTTGTACTGTACATACCGTAGTGGGCTATTTTGGTAGTAACAGGGTACGTCTTATACTCCGATGCATCTTATACACCAGCAAATACAGTAATTCATGGGGGAAATGTCTGCAGAATATGTATCTGTGCCATTTTGGGACTGTGAAAACACTGTAGAAGATGACCTTCCTCTAATATCACTTGACTCGCTTCTAAAAAATAGTAGAGGCAAATTCATGACATAGAAGTAAAAGTAATTGTGCATAGTGAAAGTACTGTATCAGATTAGCTGTAGGAACAAATAGCAGACTGTGTTTGAGATGCTATTATAGATTGCCACCTTCTAAAGCTGCCTCTTTGATTTTTGAAAAGATCTTTTGCCTCAGTGTATTCACGTGGGATTATTTGATGGAAAGATACCTGAGGATTTAGGGAAAGCTGGATGCTGTTGGATCTCTGCAGAAAGACCCAGTGTGTGGTTATGGGGATTCTGCTATATATATTTTTCCCTTTCAAAGAAAAATCTTTGAACATGTTTTTTCCTTCTAATATTGTTCTGTCCATGGGTTCATGGTTCAGCCAGTTCCATTGGCTGATGTGTCACCACCGCCATGGGAAGCTGAGTTGAAGCACTATCTGCCTTTAAAGCTAGACTTGCCCAAGCTTGTCATGCCTGCCTTGAATTTTTCTTTTGCTGGATTTTTTTGAGAAACTTCAGCGTGTTCAGACATGGCCTTCCTGAGGTGGAATATATAAGTGCCGGAGGGAGGCACCCTTTCCATATTCGCTTCCCATCAGTCATAATAACAGGAGTTTAAAGTTGCTTCGCCTACTGAACTGGCAATACAAGAGAGTGGAATATCCTTCCCACTTTCCCAGGCTGTCTTCTTAGCTACCTCCCGAAGGCCCTTTCATGAACGAGCCATCTGCTTATAACTTCATGATGAGAATCATCTTCTAAAATCAAGCAGCAAATCGGAACACCCTACGTTTAAGATGCATCTCTCTATAGGGGTAGGTCCCAGGGGGGCCATAGGATTGTTCAGATATTCTTCTCTGGTCACACTTTGCGTTCTGCTCTTGGAAAGGAGCAGAGCCAGTCTTGGAAAGGAAGACCAGCCTTGGAAGCTTCTCCCTTGGGAGGACCAGGAGGAGGTATGCCAGAAAAGGCTGCTGATCTGGTAGATGCAAAGCTGCCTGATGCTCACCCAGTCCAGAATAGTACAGAAACTATGAATGCCATAGAATTATATACTTTATTTTCTAGCCATTGAATTAATGGTGGGATAATATGGTGGTTTTTTAAAATAAAATTTGTTGGTTTGATTATTGATCCTTTCTTACTTGCCTCCTTTACTTTCTTCCTTTTTGGAGTCACACTTGTATTTTTTTATCCCTTTCTGCTATTTCTACAGCCTTTTCTCTCCTGCTTCCTTCCTGTTGGTGGCTGGGTTGCTTCTCCCATGATTTTTCTGCACTTAGAACAAGCTGTGCCTTAATCAGTTCAGACCGGCCTTCCTTCACAGGTGTGTATAATATGAAAATATATATATAACTTTAATGCTATACTATTAACTGTCAATTTGGGTGATGGGTTCTATTTCCTCTAGACCAGAAGCCTAAGTCAATTCCCCAAAGCACTGATCAGCCAATGTACTGACTTAGGCTTCTGGGAATTGAAGTCCCCCTGTGGCGTGTGGGCCTCACGTTGAAAACCACTGTTCTAGACTGCCTTAAAATGTTGGGAGTCCCTCCTATAGTAAGAGGAGCAAAAATCCCAGGGGTCGAGGAGGTGTACAGACATAGCTATTACCTCCTCCCAAGCTCTGCTGTCTAGCAGTACTTTACAAAAATGTCACTTTATGAACCTATTAAATAGGTTGTGTCTCAGGACGTTCCTTTGCCCTTTTACTGAGCGCATTTGCATTGCTCCTGGGTTGAGGAATCTGATTTTAACAACTGCCTCCCCTCTTTGACCATTTCATTAGATGTGTTATGATTGTTAACAACTGCATCAGTATTTGTGGTCTTTCATCTGTGGCTTGGCTTGATAAAATGGGATAAAGAAAGATTTTTAAAAGAAAAAAGTGTTATAGAAATACAGTAGAACCCCACATAATGAAAAAATTCCGTTCCATGGAGTTCTTTGCTATGCAGGTTTTTTTTTTGCTATGCGGTTCCCTATGGGAGATGCCCCGCATAACGAAAAAAAGTTCATTAAGTGGGTATACCCTGGTTACAAAACTTAAGGATTCCCACCCCCCGTTATGCGGGGTATCACCATTGCATAACAAACGCTTCGTTGTGCAAATTTTTTGCTATACGATGGGTTCTTTATGCGAGGTATCACTGCACAGTACTATTAAATAAAGCCTGAGGATATAAGAAGTATTACTGCTTCCCACCACTTAATTGTTCATTTTAAAAGAGCATTTCCAGGTTACCCCATATTTGAAGCTCTCTGGGGAACACAGAGTGAAAGTATACAAATGTAAATATATACAGAATAAATCAGTCTGGTAAAGGCCATAGAGAAGGATACATATAGCTAAATAAATAGACATTTAGCCCTTGAGATACTTTGGGCAGGATAAACTGAATAAAAATAAGTAATCACAATGACCTTTACAGGGTTTTGCTGTGAATAACCGTGTGCAAAATGTGTTGTGTATCCTCATGGTGGGATCTTTTGTGCAGCTTCCCACCATTTGAGTATAAGACATTACAGTTTTTTTAAGGAGTTGCTCCCTTCTCCTTTTCTGACAAAAGTTTCTCATCCTGCCTGATACAAACACAATTTTAGCAGATCATAAGTCAGCTAATGTCTCATTTTCAAATGCCTGGTCTTTAAAGTGGTAGTGGCAATTGTACCCTGACAGGAATGCATTAAAATTAAACTGACATGAAGCTTCCTCTTTAGGAGACAAGGGCTTGTGCCTAGACAGACCAGTTAGATTGGGAAGTCCTGGTGCAGTAGAATATGGCAACTGAGGCCAAATTGTGCTTGTCACATAAAGGCCATATGTTGAAGATGAAGTGGCCTTCTCTAAAGACTTCCTTCTGTCTGTAGAAGACAGTAAACAGATGAATACAGATTAATGAATGGTGTAATAAGAGAGATTAACAATCATTGTTCAGTGTTTTAAAACAAAGAATGCTTTCACCACCAGATTTGTTTACAGGAAGAACTGGGCTGGAGATCTGGTCCAAATTATTGCTTCAAGGCAGAGGTCTCTCCCAGGGATTAAGTACTAAAATGACAATGCAGTGTTAGAAATTTTCTAAATAAACCACACGTTTCTCTGCTATCTCTGCTAGAATGCATAGCCCTACATTTGACATGGTGCTTCACGATGGATAACTATCTACATAATTTGCTACTTTAGTGACAAGAAGCAAGTGAGCTAGACCCACAGAGGAAGTAGAGAAATCCATCACCCATTTATAAGGAAGTGTAGCTTGAGCCCATAAATAGGGCAGCCTGTCCTCTTCCTCACCATTGAAGATGTACCCATGTGGATCAGATTTCCTATCACACACTGTGCGTGCACAGTTAATCTGTTGAAATGGTTGCCTTGGGAAGGCTGGTAGCCTTGGTTCTTCCTGCTCTGATGATTTGGTGGGAAAGGGGAAATTGGATGCAAATGGTCTTTCTCAAGTTTTTAAAATCTCTCTCTTTCCCAACCTAAGACTTCTCTCTCTCTCTCTCTCTCTCTCTCCCTCTCCCCCCATCCCCCCATGGTGCGTGTGAAGTGAGGGGCTCCTTTCCCCCTCCACCCCCATTTCTCTGTGACACCAGTTCCCACAACTCCTGTGGCATCTCTTTGTCTTGTGCCCACTTCCCTCCCCCCCAGTGTGGGGCCTTCACAACATGGATGACTCGGAAGTGGAGTCGACTGCCAGTATACTTGCCTCGGTCAAAGAGCAGGAGGCACAGTTTGAGAAGCTGACACGGGCCCTGGAGGAAGAGCGGCGCCATGTATCTGCACAGCTGGAGCGCGTCCGTGTCTCCCCACAGGATGCCAGCCAGACCATGGCCAACGGCACCCTCACCCGCCGGCACCAGGTAAAATGGCCTCAGGTGAAATGGGCGAGCTGGAAACTGTCTGCCGCTGATTAAGGTGGTGCCTGCTGGAAATGCTATCTTAGTACCATGGACAGTTTCAGAAATATGTGGTGTTGCAGCTTCCTGTTTCGGTATCCTTAATAGCTCAAATGCTTGGCAAGTGTACTTTCCGATGGACAGTTCAGTTGCTGCCAAGTAAAAATTGCTTTTTCAATTAACTGTGTGGGCTCACATAACTTGTGCCTCCCCCACAGACTGTCAAAATTGAGCAGAGACACCTGCAGTCAACAAGAATTTTCACCCTTCCAGAAGAGATGCAGATATTCCTTTCTGCCCATGATTCGGGCTCTGTGTTACGGACAGGCATTTTGGCATCATCCCATACCATAGTAGAGGGCTACTGTAGGAACCTTGGTGGCAGCTACCTAAATCATAGGGAGTGTTTTCACTGCTGAAGTTGGGGAACAGAACCGTGCTGTCTTAGGAAAAGGCCCAGGGTGTCCTTCATTAGCAAGAAGTTGACTAGCCCTAGTTTAGATCAAGTTGATTATGGTAGATTTTGTGTGCCTGTTAGTTATTGAAGATGGGCCTGAGGTGATCATCAAGAGTGCATAGCTGCTACAAGGATGAAGAATATGCAGCATGAAAATTAGAGAGACCTGGCTAACCGCAACACTACGGTGCTTTGCACTTAGAAAATTTTCGGGATTTTAAAATCATACTTCTCAAGCTTTTTAGATGTTTTTTGCCAGTTGTACAAGCTGTTGTATAGGTTCACAGAGCGGTTGAAGTCCTTTTGTCATATATCTGGTAGGAAGTCATCTTTAAGCATATGAGGCCAACAAAAGAACCAGTAAGCCGAAGAGAAAGCTAGCCAGTAGAGTGAAGGTTTACTTGTTCATAGTGCCAGTCCCTGTCTAAAAGCTTTGGTACTAAAATGTCTCCTATGCAGCTGTCAGGTCTTAGATTTCTAGGCATACAGGAACGAAGTTCTGCTAGGGCCACTGAGTTTCTTGAGCAAGCTCAAATGGTATTTGTTATGGTTTTACCCTAAACTTATCTATGTTTTCCTCTTTTTTTGAGTCTTGCTTTGTCTTCTGTCCCTTAATGCTTATAGATGAGGAAATAGGTAGTGTTGTAGGATAAGAATGCCTGTGTTAAACTTATGGATTGCACATGATACTACAAGGTGTCTGCTTCAGCCCAGGAACCCAAAGTCCCAGTCCCAGTAGGTAGAAGTATTCTTTGAGATGCTGTGCTGGGAAAATGCATGTGAATAGACTTGGAACGGCAAGTTGGAAAGGTGAAGAATGGAAGTTGAAGTGTATCAGTTGGAGTGAAGGCTTCATGTTTTCAAATATTTTCCATTCTGGATAGTGGTGATGTTGTTATCAGATAAGTTAACTATCTAAAGATCTGTAGAAAGAATATGAGTTTTGCTTGAGTTGATTAATTAGACTGGGTTCTTTTTCCTCTGTGTGTTTCAGTCAGTGGGAGATTTTGGTACTGCAGGTACAGTATCCTAAGTTTATGCGGGGTCTGTGCTTGAGTTTCTTTTGGAATATACCACACACACCCAATTGGTTTTAGTAGCTTGACTGGAGGACTTGTATGTGGGTCTTCAGACATAGAGAAACACAAACCTCTTTGGATCTGTATTCAGTTTTCAGCCATATTATTTTCAAATCATTCGAAACTCTTTAATTTATGGTGAGACAGACATATTGTATAATCATTGGGGGTCTTTGTGTTTTGAAGTAGGATATATTGGTATGGTTGGAGGGCACTCAGCTGCTTCAGTTGCATTCCATACATGCCCCCAAGCTGTTTCTTGATGGTGGTCACAGATTTACCAGTGTTATCTCTTGCAGAACGGCCGTTTCTTGGGCAATGCTGACCTGGAGAGGCAGAAATTCTCAGAATTAAAGCTCAACGGACCACAGGTAAAAGAAAAGGATTTGAAGGTAGTACTTATGTTTGGGTTACTTAAATCCAAACTAGAATACAGTAGTTGGATTTTTGCCCTGATTGAAGATAAGCCTATATTTCTCTGTAAAATGCTAAATAGTCTTTATAATCAGGACTACGCTACCATATGTCTTCAAGATGTTTTGGAATATAACTCACCGAGGTCCATTTAGTAGGACCAGTAGTCCAGGATTGTGGGAGATGAAGTCCAATATACCTGGAAGACACCCAAGTCACCTCCCCCTGCTTTGAAAGGATATCCCTTTTGGAGGAGAAAGTGTATGTGGCTTAGAGCATGCAAAGACAAAGACTGAGTCATTAAAACTTCCATGTTACTGAATTGAATATCACCCATTATTTTTTCTACTGAATGACACCAGCTAATTTTTTGCATGAATTATAACTTGAGCGCCATAGTTTTAATGAACAAAATAAAATCCTAGCTTGCTCTTCTGTATTCTTTTTGCATGTGTTTTGTTAACGAAAATTTGGGAATGGGCGCTAGGGCAGAGATTGGAAAAGAGGTTCCAGGAGTTGTTGACTAAAAAGTGAGTTTTGCAAACTCCGTGCTGAGGTTACGAAGAACAAGCTCTTTCACTACTATCTGGGCAGAATTGTGCTCATGTACTGTACCTTCACTTTCATAGGACCACAGCCACCTCATATATAGTACCATTCCTAGAATGCAAGACCCAGGGCAGATTGTGGAAGAGACTTACACCATGGAAGAAGACCCAGAGGGGGCTATGTCAGTTGTTTCAGTTGAGACCTCTGATGATGGAACAACTCGCCGCACAGAGACAACGGTAAATGGCTGGAGAGAAGTTATAGTGTCTGATCTGTTATGGAATGTATCTCTTCCTTAGGAACTGAGTAGGAAAGAGATAATAGTTGGATGTAACTGAGGAACAGTACAGGGAAAACAGTAAACATCAAAATTATATTAAATAGCAAAATAAGGGATGATAACATAAGCAAGGGGTGCATTAGATTTTCGTCTGTGGCATCTACTTCCAGATAGTGGTCTGAACTAGTTTCCCCCATGGAGGCTTGTTCATTTATTGTCATACGGGCATAACACAGTCAACTGTGCACAGAGAGGCTGCAAGATGGCACCCTTTCAACCATCCTCCTTGAGCATTGGTTCTACCTGTGTGCTCTGAGGGGCCATTCAACAATTATGTGATCCATTTTGGGGGGGAAATTGACCAACTCCCCCCCCCCATGTAATCCGACCGTAATTTTTTCTTCGGAACCCCGCACCACCCCTTAAAATTATGTAATCCAGAGCTTTTGTATCAAAACTCTAATTTTTACAGCTTTTCACTATTGGTGCCTAAAGCAGAACGTATCGGTGAGGATTCAATAATCTCAAATTGGATCAAAATTCCCAGATATCATTTTTAAACCTAAAAAAGAGCCATGTTTGAAACCACAACAGCTCCAAATGGATTATGTAATCTTTGACCTAACCACTGCCCCCACATAATTTTCCATAATTCAGATGGCAGATCCCCCTTTCCCCCCCTAGAGGATCACATAATTGTTGAATGGCCCCTGACTGCCTCTTAGCAGATCTGTTGACAGTGATGCTGGCAGCAGTTAGAACAAGTGTGAGCAATTTGTGAACCTCCACTTATTGCTGAGCTGCAACTTAATTCATTCATCATCGCTGCTGCTGGCTAGAGTTGATGGGAGTTGTGTACAGTCCATCTCTGAGCTAGAATTAACCAAGGCAGCGAGTTTAGGAGAGGACAGCAATTGTACTTATATACCACCCCATAGCGCTTAGTGCACTTTCTGGGTGATTCACAAGTTAATTATCATTTTGCCCTCAACATGCTGGGTACTCATTTTACTAACCTTGGAAGCATCTGAAAATCATGTTGGATAGGCAGGAGAGAACAGACGTGATTTTGTCCCCAGCTGCTTAAACAGTTGCCATGTTGCCTCACACATCAAAGACTTCAGAGAACCCGGCTTAGGATTCTGCCAGTGCCCTCCCTGTCATGAAAATAAAAGGTGACTTTTACTCTCTTGCAGTACATAGAGTTGTTTTCAGGCACCAAACAAAATGTATTAGCAGTGTTTCCCAAACTATGTTCCGTGGAACACTGGTGGACTTCGATTCCCAGAAACCTAAGTCAGTACATTGGCTGACCAGTGCTTTGGAGAATTGACTTAAGCTTCTGGGAATTGAAGTCCAAAATCCAAAGACTGAGAAACGCTGTATTAAAGCTATCCAAGAGTTCTGGTACCCCCCCAAATTAACATTTCCAAACTGTGGCAAGGTGACCAAGGACCTGAGGGGGATGGGTGGGTTTGACACTGTATCTATACAGTAACAGAAGGGGTGGCGAGTGCTGCTTCCAGCAGAATTAATGAAGGAGTACGCTGCACGAAAGTAACAGTGATACGAGCTTAGTGTGGAAACTTACTGAGAGGAATGCTGCCAGATGAGTAAAAGGTCATGTTTCTGTTTTGTAGGTGAAGAAAGTAGTGAAAACTATGACCACACGCACTGTTCAGCAGGTCCCAGTCGGTCCGGATGGGTTACCTGTGGATGGCTCTCCAGTGACCAACAACTACATCCAGACCATAGATAGGAATTTCAGGAAAAACACCAACGGTGGCCCAGGTGCCTACATGAGCCAGCCCGGCACAGCTACCCTTCCCCGTAACTATCACTACCCAGATGGTTACGGCCGACCCTATGAGGACGGTTATCATGGCAGTGAGCACAATTACGGCAGCCTGTCCCGCATGACCCGCATTGATGAGCGCTACCGTCCTTCCATGGACGGCTACCGGGCTCCAAGCCGCCAGGATGTCTATGGGCCTCAGCCGCAAGTGCGGGTAGGGGGAAGCAACATGGACCTGAACCGCTTCCATCCAGAGCCTTATGGGTTGGAGGATGACCAGCGCAGCATGGGATATGATGACCTGGATTATGGCACGATGCCAGACTATGGAACAGCCAGACGGACTGGGACTCCCTCTGACCACCGCCAGAGGTTAAGGTAGGAATGTGAGGATTGGGATGTGGGGAGCTGCCCTCGGCAACATTCCAGCATTGCTGCTGTGCTGGAGAAACCTAGCCTTTAGGGAAATGCCCCATCCTGAGTCAAATCTCAGCTCTTTGTCTCCCACTCTGACTGACAGCATTTCTCTGGCATTTCAGGCAGGCCTCTTCCCTAGCCCTACCTGGAAGCCTTTGATATGTCCAGATAGTCCTCCCACCCAAGTGTTAACCAGGCTTATCCTTGATTAGCTTCTGAAATCAGCCAATATCAGTATGTTCAGGGAGTCAGTGCTGGACTGTTGTATTATGTTCTTTCACTAGCAATGCATTGGAGATTAATCTTTCCCCACTATCCTTTGAGCTGATGATATAGTTACACAGTTTTAAGAGTTCTGCTATACAGTTTACTCTTTACCTTTAGAAAAGAGCAATGTTTCCTGATAATTAATCCATTTATGATATGCACTCATTGAGATATAAGGCAAGTGCTGTAGCCAGTTAAAGGAGTTGAGCTGCTTGTCTCCTCCTCCACTCTTAAGATTTTTATTGAGTGTTTGTTCTGTTCAGGCGTGTGCTGGTATATTGGGCAATTGGGCTTTGTCCCACCCCACCCTTGCCTCTGGCACCCTGGGGCACCAGTAGCAATGTATGGGATTCTCCCCCACCCACCCCAAATAGGTGCCCCCCACCACTCCCTGTCCAGCACCTTCCCATGGTGCCCTGCATACCCCTGGTGCATCTTTCTCTGCTCTTCTTTCCAACCTCAGTCCTGGTGAGCAGTCAGTCTCCTATACCAGGAACAGAGAATCCTATAGGCCAGTGATGATGAATCTTGGCACTCTAGATGTTCTTGAACTTCAATTCCCAGAAGCCCTAGTCTCTATGAATCCACACGAATGGGTTTACTACACGTACACAGGCCTCTTCCCTAGCCCTAGTAAACCCATTTGTGCAGTAAATCCATTTTTGTGAATTCGCAGAGACGTGGGCTTCTGGGAATTGAAGTTCAGGAACACCTGGAGTGCCAAGGTTCACCATCACTGGCCTATAGGCTCTTTCTCCTGCTTCCTAACATTCGCATTGCTCAGCTGGGCAGCTGCTACTTTCCCCCTTGCAATCTTGAGAAGCATATGTGCTTTAGGGCAGAGGTAAAGGGTTGGGGTGGAGAGAAGAGAACGAGCCCATTTCTCACTACAGGTAGACAGTATTCCTGAGGGAATGTGGCTCTCAGTCGAAATGTTTCCCTGACCCTTGAGCTGCATCTGATTTTGTCTTGCTGGATAGAACAGATTGAGATATCAGAACTGGCCATTTGTTTCAAATTTCACTATTAACTGGACTGTCTTTTGTATGTGGCTCCCTTTTGAGGTGATTGAATTCACACAACTAGTTTTCCCCCATGGAGGCTTTTAAAATATTTTATATATAATATACTGTATATAATATTTATACACATTGTAAGCTGCCCTGAGTGGTGCTTGCACCAAATGGGTGGGGTGTAAATGTAAATAAATAAATAGATAAATAAAGTGTAACCTAACAATTGTATTGAGCTGGTTAGTGGTCTAAGCAGTTCAGAGTACATAGAACATAGTCTTGAAAAAGTGATTGAGCCTCATCTGGGCAGCATCAGGTGAGGCCATAAGAAGGATAGTGTTTGTCTGAGGAATGGCTCCTTACATAAAAACAACAGCAACATGAATTGCCTGTTGTTGTGGGGAAGAGTTCAAATCTAGCCTCCTCAAGATTTTGGGTTTTTTCATGTGCAGGAACTTTGTTTTGTAGAGGAACATTCTGTCACATAAACCCTGCCTGTAGTGTCAGATGTGGCAGCTCAGACTGCTACGGTGAGCATGAATGCCCTGAACTAGCTTAAAGAACCTGCTGCTCTGCAGATGTCCTTTGAGAGGTTTTGGCCAATAGGGCAAGAATATACATTTAAGTAATAAAATTGGTATAAATAAATTGACTGCTGCACCCAATTTCCCTTACCATCAATTGTGTTTGTTATGGCTGATTTGGAGTTACAGTCTGGAACACTACAGGTTCCCTAGCTCCACCCTAACCCAATTCAAGAGAAAATTATTTGTGTTCTGTGAGTTCTTGGTGAGTTGTTCCTTCAACAAACAAACCTTCCTTCAATGGTTTGTGCATCCTGTCAGATGTGTGTGGACCATACCTGTCATGTTTCGGGAAATTTCTGTCAAACCCTTGTATTTTACACTCTTTCCTGCCGTCATCCCATATTAGTTAGACTGGAGTTAGACTGGAGGCCAGCACAGGATAAGCATAGATGTCCAGTTTCCTGTTTTGGCTGGGAAATTTCCCTTATTTGACAGAAATTCCCCAAAACTTGACAGGTATGGTGTGGACTTGTCCAGTGGAATATACCTGGCAGTCTTGCATCAGATGATGACACTTGTGCCCTTTTCTTGCCCTTAGTATATATATTTTTGCTTGAGGCTGGTGTCATGGCTGAGTTTTAGATGGAAAGTCCCCCACTTCAGACATCCAGCAAGACAGTCTCCTGCAGTGATAATGCTAACTTGCTTTGCAGATATTTTGTACAAATTGCCAAGAATACATGTCAGGGGAATCCTAAAGTACTTTTAAGCATTAATAAATTATCAGTAATGAAAGCCAGTGTGGGATGGTAGATGGAGTGATAAAGTAGAAAGCAGAGAACTTTAGAGATTGGTTTCAAATGCCATCTTGGCCATGGAGACTGGATAAACATGGCAACAGTAAAACTCCTTAAATATTTCACCTATCTTGAAAACTCCACAGAGAAACTGGTTTGATGACAAGCAACAGTAATAATGTACAGTATATGGATTATTGTTGTGTGCTGTCAAGTTGACTCTGACTTGTTGTGACTCTATGAATGAGTTACCTGTTCTCGACGGCTCTTGCAAATTCATATCTGTGGTTTCCATTATGGAGAACAATCCACCTCATATTTAGTCTTCCTCTTTTCCTGCTGCTTCCAACTATCCCCTCCATTATTGTCTTTTCCAGATGATAGTTCAAAATGAAATGTATATAGCAGTAATAATACAGTATATCACACCCTTCATGCCCTCTGACTCTTAAAGTCGCTTTGAGCTAGCAGCAAAAGAAGACGGTGCTAGTCTGCTTCAATTCGGCAGCTGTTTACAGGCTTGCTAGAGAGGCAAGAGGGATTTGTGACTTTGCAGAGTACATAGTCTGTTTCATGCACGTTTCTGGGTATAGACATGCTCAAACTATTCTGTGTCTCAGTACAAGATGCAAAAGCAGAGAAGGGAATACTTTCACCCTCTAGGTTGGTGGTTCCCAACCTTGGGTTGCCAAATGTTCTTGGACTAAATCTCTTAGATGTCTTTGCCATTGGCCAAGATTTCTGGAAATGGTAGTCCAAAAACATCTAGGGACCCAAAGGTTGGGGAACCACTGCTTAGATGTTTAGATGAGAACTTGACATAATTGCTTGCCATTGGCCATTCTATCGGGGGCCTCTGGTGGTGGAAGCCAGAAACATTCAGAAAACCAAAAGTTTGTTGCCTCTGGTATAAAGCTTTGCTCTTGAATTACTGAATTTCTTTCTTAGACCACCTATCATAGTCTGGTAATTATTGTAGAAGCTTGGAAATATGAAATAAAGTTGAAAAATACAATAAGGCACAGTTAATGCCCTGTGATTTGCTCGTCTTATTCTTTTTATTTTTGTTTTGTAGAGACGTGCATCTGATCACTTTTCCTCAGTGTGCAAATAAAACAGGAGGATGTGGTTGTGGCATCTAGTATAATAGGCCTGGGCAGTGACTATTTGGCACTGCTTGAGTCCCTTTTCTGTTGTCTCAGCTTGTTTTCATACCACTTTGCACTGTTTGCTTCTTCTTCACCCAGAGGCCTAGGTTTAAGGCCTCTACCACCCTTAATCCAAGATAATGCTAGAATATTCCAATTCTGGCCACCCCTTCCATTTTATATTCTGTAACTTTGATAAAGGGCATAAACTGAAGGTGTGCAAATTGACCAGCCTGTGTCCTCCTCCTCCTCCTCCGTCCTTCCTTGATCTTGGAAGAGTAAGAATCCTAGGCCTCTTGCTGAGTGGTACAGTCTGATGCCCATGAACTGAAGTCTAGGTTTTATTTGTATTTATATATTTATATATTATGTTTTTATACTGCCTGTTTGGGAGATTTCCCACTCTGGGTGGTGTACAAACAAATATCAGATAGCACAACAAAACACACAACAAATCAAAAACATGCCAACCAAACAAATATGTCCTCAAATAAAATAAAATAACTGGCGTCTGAGGGCACAGAGGATCAACTGACTGACTAATTTATAGTTAAAGAGACAACACCCTGAAAGGCCTCCTTGAATAATAGAGTTTTTTAATTTAAAAAAAAAGATAGACAGTGATGGGACCTGGTGCAGCTCCACCGGTAGTGTGTTCCACAGTCTTGGTGCCACCACCGAGAAGGCTCTATTTCTAGTTATAGACTTTCAAACCATCCTCAGGGTTGGCAGACTGCTGCGCAGACTGTGACAAACGGGTGATGTGGGGAGTTGTTCTGAGGGAGGGACACTCCGACAGATAACAAGGTCCAAAACCGTATATGATAACACTAACACCTTGTAGCTGACACAGTAGGCTACAGGTAACCAGTGCAGGCCTGGGAAATATGATCAAATTTCTTTATACCTGTCACCAGCCTGGCTGTTCTGCATTTTGGACCTGCTGTAATCTCTCTATCAGACACAAGGGCAGCCCCACGTAGAGAGCATTACAGCAGTCAATCAGTGAGATTACCAATGAATGTTTCAGTGTTATGAGATACCGTCTGTCCAAGTAAGAACGTAACTGTGCAATCTGCCGGAACTGGAAGGTTGGGTGACTGACTTGTTATCTGTTAGTTTGCCAATGCTTGAACTCCCATGATGGTTCTCCAAAGACAGCACAGACTATTTTTCGTTGGTTGACATTGCAAATTTTCAGAACTGATTTAAAAAAGCCCCTTGAACCTGTTATTTGAGAGTCAATAAATAGGTCCCCTCCCCCAATTTTGGCCTCTCCCCCCCCCCCCCCGGGTTGTTAGATCAGATGTGCTGCAGACTATCTATGATCAGACTCTCCGTAAGGTTCTTGAATTGTGTAACAGCTAAAGCACCCAGTCTCCACAACTGGCTGAGACTAATCTCACCTAAAGCATGGGTGTGCCCTGTTGAAACTTTGGTGAAGAAGGACTTAGAGACCTGATTAATAGCTGCAAATTCCCTCTCAGCCGCTCAAGGGTAGTGTACAGTTCCAGAAGAACAATGTGAATTGGAATAGCTGTGTGTATGCGTGCACACGCACGCATGCAAGGAGAGGGAGAGAGAGAGCTATGATTTGCTACATTCTTAGTTTGAATGTTGTGTTTGCTCTGGCAGTTGCTTTGTATTGTGAGTGGAGTGGAAACCTGCA
This sequence comes from Bradypodion pumilum, assembly GCA_035047305.1. Taxonomy (NCBI): domain Eukaryota; kingdom Metazoa; phylum Chordata; class Lepidosauria; order Squamata; family Chamaeleonidae; genus Bradypodion; species Bradypodion pumilum. The sequence continues at coordinate 374,819,770 of JAWDJD010000001.1, forward strand.
CATGGATCTTCCATCAAGTCCAGTTTGATTTTGTTTTTTTCAGTTGAATAGTTACCACTGTAGGGTTATTTCTCCTCTAGGAGAATCATATAGCAGGATGTCTTACATCAGGCTGATGCAGGATAAATGAAAAAGAGAGGTGTAGGGCACTATTAGTTCTGTTGGCAGCTTTCCTTATCAGGCTTCTTCCTCTTCGAACTGCCATGTGGCAGCACCCATTATGCTGTGCATCGGCAAAGAGAATGAAGGAAGACATGGTCACTCTTAGTGCTTTCATCATGCTTTGCTCTCCTCCAAGCTGTCACTGGGTAGCAGCCATAACACCAGCTGTCAAAGAACTTTGGCCAGCTGCTGATAGACCACAGCAACAGGGCTGCCATCAAAGGGGGACTGTCAGGGGTGCTGTCCTGGGTCTGGAGACCATGGGGGACCCGGTACTGTCCGGGGAAAACAGATCTGTGCGTGTGCTGAAAACAACGCATGTGCAGGAAACAGGGAAAAACAGATCTGCGCATGCATTGAAAACCACGCATGCACAGGAAACCACAGGGGAATGGTCAAAATGTGTGTGTGTGTGTGTGGGGGGGGCTGCATACCGGGCCCAAAAATTTCTGATGCTGGCCCTGCACAGCGACACCAGGAATGGAAAGAGTGAAGTGTCCTGAATGCTACTGTAATGATAGAGAGAGCAAAATGTCTAATAAGAGATCATCCACATAGAGCAGGGATTCTCAACCTGCTGCCCACAGGCCGAATGCGGCCTGCAGCACCATTTCATGTTGCCCCACCCCCCCACCGCTTCCACCATACCCGGAAGTGACGTGTGGTGGAGGAAGGGCAAAATGGCCATCCAGCCCCCAAAGCTGTCTGAGGGAGCATGACCCGGCCCCCGGCTTAAAAAGGTTGAGAACTCTTGACATAGAGCCTAGAGCTGTGATGGCGAACCTTGGCACTCCAGGTATTCTTGGACTTCAATTACCAGAAGCCCAAGTCAGCATTCCTGCTGATCAGGGCTTCTGGGAATTGAAGTTCAAGAACAGCTGGAGTGCCAAGGTTCGCAATCACTGGCCTAGTGCTTCCAGGTTCCAGCCACAGTGTTTGGGCATAATGTGGGCAGCCAGAGCAATTGCCAGCCACCAGGAGACAGTGAAACAGTCCAGTTTGTCAGGAAAGCAGAGGGATTGTTACCATTGCCATCGTGGCATGTAGTTAATGAAAAATTGAATGTCCACACATCACTTTGAGTGGAGATGTTCAGGGCAGCTATAATTTGGGGGGAAAGTGGGATAACAAATGTCACAAAGTGATAGTCCTTAAAAAACAACCTCTGGTTAGATCTCAGGCTCCATTTCTAAAACTAAAATAAACCTTCTTCAGCCAGCTAGGTTGAAGTAAACTTGCCAGCAACATTGCCTTTTGAATGTGACGGAGAAGTGAATGATTAAACAACGTGGCTATCTTCATTGTAGTGTATAAGTGGCATTTTGCTTTCTGTACTGCACCAGGCTGACTTGTGACCACATAATTAGTACTGTTATAGAAACTGCTCCAACAGAATCTGCGTCTATGGATTTCAACCTCTGGCCGTCCATTGTGAAATATCTGTGCTTCGTGCAGACTAATAAACACTGCAGAAATCTGTGGAATCCATGTGTTGGTTGCAGTTGGCTCCTAATTTCTGTCTTCTCTCCCCCCTCCCTTCTGACCAGAGCCTTGGTTCTCTGCCCCTCACCCTTCCTTTCTTCTTACAGGAGGTAACTCAATGCCATCTTGGCATGCTTGTATTGCTGTAAAGAATACAGTATCTTGGTCTTTACAGTGCCACGGGCCTCTTTTGTTGTTGTGTTGCAGCCACAGGCTAATATGGCTGCCCCCAGAGCATTGTGATGTGGTTGTCTGCCCTTGCGAAGGTAGGCCTTCCCAGCCCCTCACTATGTTCCGTGACCTTGAACTTTTCAATCTGTCATAAAGATCAGTCACTTGTGAAGGTTCTGCTAAATCAAGATGTCAGGAGATTCGACGCAGTCATGTGTCCACAGAGGAAAGGTTAGGGTGGCTTCTTGGTTCAGTGTTGTTTCAAGAGGGTTATGGTCTCCTTGACACAGTTCCCAGAAAACGTACTAGATCAAAGTGTTCAGTTTTAAGCGCATATTTAAGAAGATCCATGTAGCTGTAAATCAAAGGTGGTGGTAACAGTGGGGCTAAACTAGGAGAAATGTCTCCTGTATGGTGTGTGACTTCAGAGGAGTTAGGGTCTGCAGGGAGCAGCATGCTTGGCTTCAAAAGTTGCCCAGTTGGTATTTTGTATAAACAAGTTTCCAAGATGGTAGGACAGCCTAGTTTTGGATGGTGCCTCAGGACACTTTGCAACCTCAGTTAATATCCTCAAATCAGACCTTGGAAGTAATGTGTTACAAGCTACAAAGCTTCGTCCAGTGTGTACTTTTCTGATATAACAAAATCATTATCTAACATCTTTAGATTTTTGGTGTAATAAGTAACATTTATTTATTTCTTCATTACATTATTTGGTAGCCATTTTAGGGTGTTTTTTTAGTTCTCCTTCGTATAGTTTGTGAATACACACTCATGGGTTATGCGCCTGCGCAGAACGTCGATCGGAGGCTTGAAAAGCTATTGGTCAAATGTTTTGGCGGTAAGACCGCCCACCGTACCGCCCACCCTGAGGCGCCCGCACGCCATTTTACCTCAGTTCTCTTCTTTCCGCCGTAGCAGCAGGACGATCGTTGAGAGCTTCCTCAATTTTTTTCGCCCTTCTGAGGGAAAGTCTTTTGGCTAACTTCGCGTTCAATTTTTTCGGTGATCTTGTCCTTCGGGCAGGATCGCCACCCCGGTGCTGTTTCTTCCTTCTGGTGGACTCAGTTACCTACTCGCTTCGGTCACCGTTTCCCCCCTCAAGGGGGTGGCGGCTGGCCTGCCCTTCGGGGTACCCGCGTTCCAGAACCTTCCGTTGGAAGAATTTTTTCTTTGATGGCCGCTGCCTTCAAGCAGTGTTCTGCTTGCCTGAAGATGTTCCCTGCCTCCGACGGGCATAGCCTTTGCCTTTTCTGCCTGGGGGAGTCTCACCAGAGCCAGTCTTGCCCTCACTGCAAGAAATTCACCCGTCTTGCAGTGCAGAACCGGAGCTACCGGCTCAAAGCCCATCTGATGGAACTCTCTCTGGCTCCCGCCGCGGCCGCGTCTACCTCTGCTAGTGCCTCTCAGCCTCCTCCGCTTTCTGCTTCTTCTTCCACTCTCCCCATCAGGAAGAAGAAGAAGAAGGACAAGAACGGACAGAAGAAAAAGAAGCACGGGTCGGAGAAGAGGCGATCGCTCCCGCCTACTCCTCGCCCTCCTGTCTCGCCGGGGCCTTCACCTCCGTACTCGGTCTCAAGACGTCCTTCGCCCAGGTCATCCATCTGGGGAGGACGGTCCTCCTCGGGATCTCCTGAAAAAGGACGCAGGGCTGGGGCTCCAGCTCGCCCACTTCAGGTTCTCCCGTCTCCTCCTCGTGGGAGGGCCCGTTCGCCTACGAGACAGGCCTCCGTCTCCCCAAGGCCCAGGACTCCAACGCTCGACGACGCGGCAATCACCATGCCGGCCACCGTTTCGTCGCCGATTCTACCAGCCACCGTTTCGACGGCCACCGTTTCGTCGCTCCCACCGGTGGCGGATCCATCCCAGATGGAGTTCCTCAAGGGAATGTTTGAGGTCATGGCCCAGACATTTGCCAGCCAGTTCAAGACCTCCATGCCTGCGGCCTCTGCGGCTCCGGTACCGACCACCGCAAGCCCCAGGGATGTTGGCCCTGCTGTGGCCCCTCCGACCTCCCGAGGGTCGAGTGTCCGCTCCGCTGGCCCACCCACATCGTCGCGGTGTGGTCCAGACGTTGATGCAGTGGACTCCCATCCCGCCGGCCCGCCCAGGCCGTACTGGCGCGGTCCCGACGTGGATGTAAGAGTTCCTCCCTCGTCCTCCGATGACTCCAGCGCCTCCTCGGAGGAGGGCGAGGGAGACGTCGACGCCGAAAGGACACCGGACCAAGCCATCGGCGCGGTTGACCCACCGCGTGGTGAGGATCAACGCTCGCTTACGGCTATGCTGACGCGCCTGGGGACCGCCCTGAACCTGAAGGTGGACCAGCCGCCACTGGAAGGCGAGGACCAAATGACCGCCAAACTGGACAGACGAGCGGTTCGGCCGGTCCATATCACCATGCTTCCGTCCATGTTGACGTCGGCGAAGGCGACATGGAGGAAGCCGGTATCAGCGCACTCCGTTTCGTCCAGGCTCGACGGCATGTGCAGAGTCCTGGACGAGAACGTCGAGTTCCTGCAAGCTCACCCCTTGCCAAATTCGCTGGTGGTCAAGGCTTTTCAACACAGGACGGCCACCAGCGGATTCCCGGTGCCTTCGACTCCGGAAGGGAAGAAGCTGGACACGGTGGGCCGTAAGTTCTACGCCACCGGTTCCCTCTTCCTCCGCACCGCCAACTACTCGGCCGCCATGGGCCTTTACCAGTCCCACCTCTGGGAGTGGGTGAAGGCCGAGACGGCGACGTTGCCCGCCGACGCCCAGAAACTGATCGACGCGCTGGCATCCGAAGGAGACTTCCTGTCGGAGCAGCAAATGAGGACGGCCAGGCACATCAATGACTACGCGGCGAAGGACTTGGCCTCCGCCATTCTGCTCCGTCGCCACTCCTGGCTCAGGGGCACCTCCCTCGATGATGCTATGAAGAAGCTCATCGAGGAGTTCCCCTTCGACGGACAAGGCTCTTCGGACAGGACACGGACAAGGTCCTGAACGAGATGCGGCAAACAAACTCCACGGCCAAGTTCCTGGGGCTCACCACGCCGGCTCCGCCTGCCAGGCCGAGATTCCAGCCCTTCACGCGGCGGTATCAGGGGAACCCGCAGCAACAGGGTGGCCCAATGGAGCAGCCCAGGTCTGGCTCCTACAAGCAACGGCGCCAGCACAAGCCCCGTTACCAGCCCTACGGGCAGGGCAAACGTTCGGACGCGAAGTCCAAGTCCCGCGTTTGAAGCTGCGACGGCCGAGTCTCTCTCGCTCCACATCCCGTACCTTCCCCTCCGGAACTTCCTCCAGGTATGGTCAGGCATCACGGACGACCGGTGGGTCTTAAAGATCTTGTCCTCTGGCTACGCCATCGAGTTCGTGCGGGAGCCTCGGGTAGGGAGACATCGTTTCACCACCTCATCCCCCCATTTGGAGGAAGAAATATCAACTCTTCTGTCCAAGGGAGCTATCGAGCGGGTGACGCCGCCCGACTGGGACAACGGCTTCTACTCGAGGTACTTCGTGGTTCAGAAGAAGGACGGAGGACTTCGCCCAATTCTGGACCTACGCCGCCTCAACAAGTGCATCCACACCAGGAAGTTCCGGATGGTGACCCTGCAGACCGTCCTTCCTCTCATCAACAAAGGGGACTGGTTCACAGTCATAGACCTCAAGGACGCTTACTTCCATGTCTCCATCCTCGAGGAGCACCGAAGGTTCCTTCGATTCCGCATCGGCGATTCCGTGTACCAGTACCGGTGTCTACCGTTCGGTCTGGCCACGGCACCACGGGTCTTCACCAAATGCATGGCTCCGGTGGCTGCCTTCCTTCGCCAGCGGGGAATCAGGGTCTTCCCATACATCGACGACTGGCTGATTGTATCCCCCACCAGCTCGTCGGCCATTCGGAACACGCAATTCACGATCAACCTCATGGAGAGTCTCGGCCTCAGGATCAACTTCACCAAATCGAAGTTGATTCCCTCTCAACGCGTCGAGTACATTGGAGCGGTACTCGACTCGCTTGCCACCAGAGCCTTTGCACCCCAGAAGCGCTTGCAGGACATCGCGCAGGGAGTGAACGACCTTCGCACCAAATCGTACATCCGGGCAAAAAAGGCTCAAAGACTACTGGGCCTCATGGCCTCAACGACGGCGGAGATCCCTCACGCCAAGTTAAAGTTCCGGTCCCTGCAGTCATGGCTTCTTCACGAATTCGATGCGCTCCGGGAGAGCCAGTCCAAACGGCTAACTCCGTCTCCGGAGCTGAGGGACCAGCTGCTGTGGTGGAAGGCACCACTCAACGTGACAACGGGGAAGAGCTTTTACCCCCGCAACCCTCGTTGCAAATATTGACCGACGCAAGCAACCTCGGCTGGGGGGCTGCCTGCGGGACTCTCACGGTCAACAACCCTTGGTCGCCTCAGGAGATGGTGCACCATATCAACTACTTGGAACTACTGGCCATTTGGAAGGCCCTACGCTCCTTCGAGAGCCTGCTCAGGGGCAAGGCGGTCCAAGTAGCCTCGGACAACACCACGGCTGTGGCGTATCTGAACAAGCAGGGAGGAACGCGATCCACCACCCTTCTTTACCTCGCTGTGCAGCTCTGGGAGTGGTGCCTAGAGAGGCACATTTTCCCGATTGGAGTGCACATTCAGGGCAAGCTGAATGTCTTGGCCGACCATCTCAGCCGCCTCACCTCGACGACCCGCGAATGGGAACTGGACGACGAGGTTTTTCAGTCGCTTTGCGAGGCCTGGGGGACTCCGAACATCGACCTCTTCGCGTCGGAGTCCAACACGAAATGCCACAGGTACTGCTCCAGGGCAGGCATCGGAATGAACTCCGAGGGCGATGCCTTCATGAAACGGTGGGATCAGGACTATTTCTAAGCTTTTCCTCCATTTCCTCTGGTCCAGAAAGTTCTCACCAGAATGTATCAACACAGGACCAAGGCCATCCTAGTGGCCCCAGCATGGCCTCGCCAACCCTAGTTTCCGCTGCTGTTACGCATGTCGTCTCAGTAGCGCACGCTGCCGGAGTCGCCGACGCTTCTCCAAATGGAGCAGGGCCAGTTTCACCACTCGGACCTGCCCAGCCTCCACCTCACCGCGTGGAGGATAACCCCAGACTGTCCAGGATCCTGGAACTAGCGAGGCGCCCTTCCACAAGGAAGTCCTACCCTTCCAAATACAGATGCTTTTGTGCTTTCCTGGCATCCCAGCACACATCCCCTTCACGGGTGGGACTACAGGACGTCTTGTCCTACCTCCTCCATCTGGCGGAGTCTGGCCTCAGCATCACCTCCATCCGAGTACACCTCACAGCGGTAGTGGCTCACTCTCCGGCTGGCTCGCCCACTTCTGGTGCTTTCCGCGACCAAACGGTGAAGCGTTTCCTCAAGGGGCTGCGGAACGCCTTCCCTCCGGTCAGGACTCCGACGGCCCAATGGTCACTCTCTACCGTCCTCAACGCGCTCACCACGACTCCTTTTGAGCCCATGGCTACCGCGGATGCTCGTCTCCTCACATGGAAGACGGCTTTTCTGGTGGCTATCACGTCTGCTCGACGAGCTGGTGAACTGGTTGCTCTGCGGGCAGACGCACCTTTTCTTCAATTCTTCAATGACCGTGTGGTACTCCAGGCGGATATCACCTTCCTTCCCAAGGTGGTCTCCCAGTTTCATATGGCACAGACTATCTCCTTGCCAACCTTCTTCCAGAACCCCACTAACGCCCAAGAAAGGACTTGGCACACGCTGGATGTCAAACGAGCTTTATTGTTTTACACCAGCAGGACAAGGGAGTTCAGGAAGTCGCAACGCCTTTTTGTGGCGTATGGAGGCAAGTCCAAAGGTGAACCCATCTCTGCGCAGCGGTTCTCCAAATGGATCACGTCTACCATCTACTTGGCCTACGAGTCGGCCTCGCTGCCACCTCCACCGCATGTCAGGGCGCATTCTACCAGAGCGGTGGCAACATCCACGGCCTTTCTGGAGGGCACACCGCTTGAGGACATATGTAAGGCTGCCACCTGGTCCAGACCTTCTACATTTGTCCAGCATTACAGGGTGGACACCAGAGCCACTGCGGACGCCAGGCTTGGCCGTGTCGTCCTCACTAGGGGGCTCCGGGCTCATCGCCCTTGACAGTTCACCCTGCCTGACCATCATCATCTTCATCGTGGGATCATCTCATCCGACTGCCCACCGACCAAGTACGTGTGAGCTTGCTAATCTCCCATGAGTGGGGATTCACAAACTATACGAAGGAGAAAGTTCGGTTTCACTTACCAGTGATAACTTTCGTTCTTCGAGTATATAGTTTGTGAATACACACTACCCACCCTGCCTCCCCTCTTGAGCTGCACGGATGAGATCAATTGGTTTATCCTGTGCTTGGCTTAAGTATGGAACTGAGGTAAAATGGCGCGCGGGCGCCTCAGGGTGGGCGGTACGGTGGGCGGTCTTACCGCCAAAACTTTTGACCAATAGCTTTTCAAGCCTCCGATCGACGTTCTGCGCAGGCGCATAACCCATGAGTGTGTATTCACAAACTATATACTCGAAGAACAAAAGTTATCACTGGTAAGTGAAACCGAACTTTTTTGTGTGTGCATTTTAAGGGATTAAAAGCAAAGCAATACAGGAGGCATACATAGCTGACAAAAAGTTTGCTTTCTTCAGAAAGGAAAAAAATATGTCAATATGCAACGACATTTCCAGGCTCTATTTTGGACTCCTTTTGTTCAAGAGTCCATTTCCCACTGAACATCTGTTCAAACCATACCCTTCATGCTTAAAAGGAATGTTTAGGTTCTCTTGTTGCACTGAAGAAACTGAAATTGTACCTCTATTTTAGTACCCTGAATGAACTAATAAACTGGAACAGGGTGGGCAGATTGCAGACCTACAAGGCTCTAGTGTCATTTCTGTCCAAAGTCCCCATTAGCCAGAACCTGGTGTAAAAGGGCATCTGCTTGGAACTAAAGGATTTGCAACTCAGAAACTTGCTTTGAGCACCAGAACTGACTCGTAGTTCTTCTACACACTCAAATTTACTACTCATCATTCAAAGCTGTTTTTATTTCTAACTAGCAGAGGTTGCCCGGCATTGCCGGTCTGTTTTAAAGGGTGTTGTAAGGTTTTTGTTTTATGTCTATGCAAATGAGGTTAGTATGTAATTTTTTTAAAAAAATGTTTATTTATACGCACGGACTGTTTTAAACTGTGATCATTTAATATATTTTTTGGATTTTAAAAAGAGGAAAGGTTGATATAATTTTTTTCAATTATTGTATTTTAAAAAATGTGTTACTATGTGAATTACGTGAATTTTTGTTAATAGGTGTACCTTGGATAACAATTTTAAAAATGTGTAAGTGTATGTTTTTTTTTAATTCAATGTTTTTATTGTGTTTAGATGTTTGGTTTTTTTGTGAGAACTTATTTAATTATTTTTGATTATTGTGGATATTTTTGAATGTTTTTAAAATTTATTTCCTTTTTTTAATCTTTGAGATTAATTTTAATATTTTGACTGTTATTTCTCCTGTGGCCACTGGGTAGTGCTGTTGTGTAATTTTTAATTTTGAGTGATTTTTCTCTACTGGCCAGTGGGTGTCGCGTCTTCTTCCTGTTAGTAGTGTCCTCCTTTTCTCATTTCAGTTCCAGTCGTCGATGAGTGAGGACGTCTCCTGGTAAGTTCTCTGGTTTATTTTTGTTAGGAGGTTTTTTTTGGGGTTTTTTTGGGGGGGTTTCTGTGTGTTTCTCCTTATTTATTTTTGGTTGGTTTTGGATGTTTTTGTGTTTTCTTTTTATGTTTATTAGTTACTAGCAAGGGTTGCCCGGCGTTGCCGGGCTTCCCCCCCCGTGTTTTTTAATTAAAAATGAGCCATTTTTTTTGCAATAGTGTTACATTGTGTTGGAAGGTTAAATTGTGTTGTTTTTTTTAAAAAATTGCTTAGTCTGTAATTTAAATTTTTTAAATGTTTATTTATGTTAAATTTGTTTGGCTTTGCTGTTATTAACTGTGATCTGCTCTTTTGGGTTTTTTTGAGGATTAATAAAAGAAGAAAGTATGATATAATAACTCAGCACAGGATTTTTTTAAAGTTTCTATTGTATGTTATTGGCATATATATATTTGTGATTTGTGTGACAGTGTGTTTAGTGTAATTTTTTTACTTTTTTTTGTGTGACCTTTTGTGTAAAATTGTGAGTTTGTGTTTTGTTTGGGGCTGTTGTGTGTTTTTGAATTGTTTTTACTATTGTGGCCAGCAGGTGGTGCTGGTAGGGGTTATTGTATTTTGACTTTTGTTTCTCTCCTGGCCTCTGGGTGGAGCTTCTTCTGGTCAGTAGGGTCTTTCTGTATTCATTTCTTTTCCAGTCCTGGTGTAGGTAGCACGTGTTCTGGTAAGTTTGCTTGTTTTCTTTGTTTTGTGTGGGGGGGGCGGGGGGGTTGGAGTTTGTATTTTTTGCCTGTTTGTTTTGTTTTTGATTGTGTCTTTGTTTACTTCGTATTGTTTTTGGTGTTTTTGTTTTTGTGTATTTTTGGCTGTGTTTGAGTGTTTTTAGTAATTTTTAAAAAATTATTTGTTTGGTGGTGGGGAAGGTACGTGGTCTTTGGGGGTTTGGAAGGGTGGGCTAGGTGGTGGGGAGGGGGGCATGGTCGTTGGGGGTTAGGAAGGGTGGGCTAGGTGGTGGGGAGGGGGGCATGGTCGTTGGGGGTTAGGAAGGGTGGGCTAGGTGGTGGGGAGGGGGGCATGGTCGTTGTGGGTTAGTAAGGGTGGGTTAGGTGGTGGGGAGGGTGGCTTTATTGTTTTATGGTGCTTTTTTTGTGTGTAGTTGTGAAAGTAGATCGGGGTTTCCCCTTTAATATCAGTGGGTGGGGCTTGCGACCCCCCTCTCCGCTTGCTCCCCTGGGGTTGGGAGGTTTGTGGGGACAAAAGAGATATGTCCCCCCAACTCTTCTGGACCCAGTAGACCAGGCACAGTGGATCGATTCCCTCCCCCCCTCCTTAAAACAACTCCGTTTTTAAAGAGTAGAAAAGACGGATTTTTTTAAGGAGGGGGGTGGGAATCGATCCCCTCTCCCTGGTGTCCTGAGTCCAGAAGGGTTTGGGGAACATTCCCCTTTTGTCCCCACAAACCTCCCAACGCTAGGTTAGCCAGCGGAGAGGGTGGGATCGCAACCCCCACCCACTGATATTAAAGGGGAAACTCCAGTCGGGTCCTTCAGGGAGGGATAGAAAGCCGGCTGGCTGTGACGCGGTGAATTGTTTTTCTTTTTAATTTTTTCGGGCGCCGGTTTCCTCAGCGTTCTGCGTGCTCATGGCGCGCAGGACGCTGGGGCTTGTAGTAATGGGTTGGTGCTTTGTGTTTTTGCTGGGTTTTTTTAAAAGGCGTTTCTTTCGATTGGCTGCGGCGCGTGTCGGAACACTGCGCCGTGCGAGAGCCTCTCAGCGTGATTGGCTCTGGCGCGGCGCAGCGCAAGGAATGTTGGGAAGTGAAGTTCTTTCCCTTTCTTGCCATTTGTGGGGCTGAGGCCCCCGTGCTGGATTTTTAAATCCTTCGTTGACCTGCGTAGGCAATTCGGCCGTGCGCACGAAGGGTGGGTACGGGTCAGTAGGGCGACGCATAGCAACCTATAGCCAGTTCCAACGGTGAACACTTGGATTTATAGGTTAAGATTGTTTTTGATTATTTTTGAATGTTCTTGTTTGTGTTGGGGGTGGGGTATTTCCGTGGGCTGGCCTCGGAATACCATGTGGCGGTGGGCAGCGGCGGCGGGGGGGGTGTCTTTCCTTCTCACGTGCCTGGCTCGATGTCTGGTCTGTGGGAAGGAAGGGCAGCAGCGGGGTGGGGGGGTGTAGTTCCTTAATGCGGTGTGGCCTCTGTTGCCGGACCGCGTTAAGGAAGGCCATCTGCAGGGTGGGGGAGTTCCTTAACGCGGCGTGGCCTCTGTTGCCGGACCGCGTTAAGGAAGGCCATTGGCGGGGTGGGGGAATTCCTTAACGCGGCGTGGCCTCTGTTGCTGGACTGCGTTAAGGAAGGCCATCTGCGGGATGGCGATTTCCTTAACGCAGGCTGTGTTTCTCTGAGGCAGTGCGTTTTTTATTTTAATTTTTCGCGCGGTGCATTTCTCCCCGTTCTGCGCGCTCATGGCGCGCAGGACACTGGGGATTGTAGTTTTTCCCCTTTGTGCTCTTTTTTGTGTGCGGGTGGTTTTTGATTGGCCGCGGCGTGTTTCCCCACGTTCTTTGTGCTCCCGCCTCTCAGCCTGATTGGCTGTGGTGCGGCGCGGCACAAAGAACGTTGGGAAATGAAGTTGTTTCCCTTTTTTCGTGTTTGTGGGGCTCTTGCTCCACTGGCGCATTTCTCAATCCTGCGTTTACCTGCGTACCCAGTTCGGGCGTGTGCACGAATGGTGAGTGCGGGCTAGTAGGGCCTGGCTAAGGAGCCTGTGCGAAGTTCCAACGGTTAACCCTCGATTTTATAGGTTAAGATACTATACGTGAGAGTGAAAAGGTGTTGTTGCCACCTTTAAGCAGTTGGCAGTCAGAAATCCTTCTCAATCTAAAAGCAAAAGCAGTCACATATACAGGTGAAACTCGGAAAATTAGAATATCGTGTAAATGTTCATTCATTTCACTTAAAAGGTGAAACAAATATATGAGATAGACTCACTACATGCAAAGTGAGATACAGAGATACAATGTCCAAACTTGGTTCCACAAGTTTGGACTTTATACAGATTTGGACTTTGTATGAGGCATGCAAAATCCTTGCCACGATTTCTCATACAACGTCCAAATCCTTGCTGCGATGCCTCGTACAACGTCGTTTCCATAGAGGTACATTGTGCTGTAACAGCACAGACTTCAGGGCAAAGTCAAGGAAACAGACAGGAAACTGACAGAACTTTAAGAAAACATTGTCTAAAGGCTAAAAATATTACAAAAACATGTCAAACAACCCTGATTGTCCAAGAACCTGAAGAATGCTGCAAAAATCCCAGGAATGCTTTTAAAAATTCTGATGAAAAATTCAAAAAAATCCAAAATCACGCTCAAAACCACTCCTAAACACTCTTTGCCTTGTGCAAAACCCACAAGAGCAATGCACGCATGTGTCCTGTCTTTTATACTGCCCAGGCACAATGCAACCTGGGAAAAACTGAATGCATCATACAAAGTTGAGCGACTTTATGAGGTAACTTTTTTCAAGAAATTAGGCGATGTATGAATTCGATTTTGTATGAAGCGGACTTTGTATTGAGGTATTACTGTATGTCATTCCTTAATTCAGTATAATTGTGATGATCATGGCGTACAGCGTACATGAGATGTGATGATTATGGGGTACATGAGATTGGGAGGTTGGGGTTTTCATAAGCTGTAAGCCATAAGCATCAATATTATAACAAAGTAAGGCTTGAACTATCTCGCTTTGCATGTAATAAGTCTTAATTCATATATTTGTTTCACCTTTTAAGTTGCATTACTGAACTGAATGAACATTTGTACGATATTCTAATTTTCCGAGTTTCACCCTGCCCCATAGCACTTAGCACACTCTCTGGGCGGTTCATAAACTAATTAGCATTTTGCTGACTGCAAGTGTCTCGGAAATCCCGGCACTCATGTCTGCACTGGAATAGACCTAGTATTCCTTTGAAAATGGTATGTTGCAAGAAAGTGAAGTTGATGGTAGAGAACACTTTCTAGAAAAACCATTGAATTTCTGAAGAGATTGTATGATATGTTAATCAAGAACAGTGTGGGGCATCCTGCAACTCTTGAAGAACTGCTTGGTAAAAAATGCAGTAGAACAAAAATTAGTGTTATTCTTCACCAGCAAAGGATTCCTCTTCAAATATAGAATGTAAATGATGCAACAGAATTGAGACAGAAATGAACAGAAAACCGGCTTTTGACATAGTTCGTATACAGTAAAACCCCTACTTACGGGGAAAAGTCCATTCTGTAGGCTTTTGCTTAAATCGGTTTTTTATGTAACTCAAAGCAAACCCATAGGAAATTGTGTAAATCGGGACATGGTTTTAGCACAAAATCGAATTTTATGTAACTCGAGGCATATGTAAGTCGGCTTTTCACTGTACTAAATTGAAGTTGCTTCCAGAGGGTTTTAAAAACACTGGAGAGTAAGTGCACCATACCATGTAAACTATTTTTGGGGAGCATTTTTTAAGACTGAGGTACTGGGTCTGACTTATCCGCAGAACCGATATTTGCAGTGTCAGAATTGTTGAACTCCGGTCTAACCTTTGTAACGAGCACCATTTTGAATGCTCATTATTTTAAATCTAGGTTTGCCATGGTACTACACCATTCTTCTAAAACAGGGGTTCTCAACCTTTTCCTGCTGTGGGCCAGACCATGGCCACTCAGACAGCTGAGTGGGCCGGACTGGTGGTTCTCCCTGCTGTAAACACTGCCTTAAAACGCATCCGAGGCTGTTGTAAATGCATTTACGACAGCCGTTGACTCATTTACGGATGTCATAAATGTGCTTACGATAGCCACAAATGAGTCCACAGCCAATGGTGGTGCCGGTGGCAGCTGGAGTGAGGTTGGGGGCCCGGATTATTTGGCACCAAAGGCCATAGGTTGAGAACCACTGTTCTTAAAGGATACAGATTTTTTAAAAAAATTAGAATCTTGAAACATCACTTGTGTGAAAGCATTGTACTGCTTCTATCCCTAGGTAAAGGTAAAGGTAACCCTTGCTCGAAAGCCAGTCGTATCTGACTCTAGGGCTCAGTGCTCATCTCTGTTTCATAGCCAAAGAGCCCGTGCTGTCTGCGTTTGCAGACATTTCCATGGTCATGTGGCAGGCATGACTAGACTCACGGAATAAATAATGCAATAAATACATTTATAACATAGTGGGAGAAGGAACATTATAGATCCTGTTACCTTAACAAGATGATCAATTGTGATATACTGTATTTGGAAAGTTGTTTTTAAAAAGAATTTAGGAATATAATTCTGTACAAAGAAGCAGTACTATTTTAAAGAAACAGCATTTTAGTTATTTTTACCACAAATGCTAATATGTGCTGTGATTTGTTCTTTGAAAGAGTCTGATTGTATTTGTTCTGTTTTGTTTTTAACTTTATTGTAAGCGATCCATTCTAGTAGTTTCACCAATCAGTTTAGGGTATAAATACAATACTGTAAATCTTAACCTATAAATCCAAGGGTTAACCGTTGGAACTGGCTATAGGTTGCTATGCCTCGCCCTACTTGCCTGCACTCACCCTTCGTGCACACGGCCGATCTGGGTACGCAGGTCAACGAAGGATTGAAAAAACCGGCAGTGGGGCAACAGCCCCACAAACGCGAAGAAAGGGAAACAACTTCACTTCCCAACATTCTTTGCGCCGTGCCGCGCCAGAGCCAATCAGGCTGAGAGGCTCTCGCACGGGGCAGCGTTCGGAAACGCGCCGCAGCCAATCAAAATAAAACCATTTTAAAAAAACGCAGCACAAACAGAAAGCACCAACCCATTACTACAAGCCCCATGAGCACGCAGAACGCTGAGGAAAACGGCGCCCGAAAAATTAAAAAGAAAAACAACTCACCGCGTCACAGACAAACACACACCAGCCGGCTTTCTATCCCTCACCCACGGCGCCTGAAGGACCCGACTGGAGTTTCCCCTTTAATATCAGTGGGTGGGGGTTGCGATCCCCCTCTCCGCTGCGTACCCTAGGGTTGGGAGGTTTGTGGGAACAAAAGGGGAATGTTTCCCAAACCCTTCTGGACTCAGGACACCAGGGAGAGGGGATCGATTCCCACCCCCCTCCTTAAAAAAACTCCGTCTTTTCTACTCTTTAAAAACGGAGTTGTTTTAAGGAGGGGGGGGGGAGGGAATCGATCCACTGTGCCTGGTCTACTGGGTCCAGAAGAGTTGGGGGGACATACCTCTTTTGTCCCCACAAACCTCCCAACCCCAGGGGAGCAAGCAGAGAGGGGGTTCGCAAGCCCTACCCACTGATATTAAAGGGGAAACCCCGATCTACTTTCACAACTACACACAAAAAAAGCACCATAAAACAATAAAGCCACCCTCCCCACCACCTAGCCCACCCTTCCTAACCCCCAACGACCATGCCCCCCTCCCCACCACCTAGCCCACCCTTCCTAACCCCCAACGACCATGCCCCCCTCCCCACCACCTAGCCCACCCTTCCTAACCCCCAACGACCATGCCCCCCTCCCCACCACCTGGCCCACCCTTCCTAACCCCCAACGACCATGCCCCCCTCCCCACCACCTAGCCCACCCTTCCTAACCCCCAACGACCATGCCCCCCTCCCCACCACCTAGCCCACCCTTCCAAACCCTCAATGACCACGTACCTTCCCCACCACCAAACAAATAATTTTAAAAAATTACTAAAAACACTCAAACACAGCCAAAAATACACAAAAACAAAAACACCAAAAACAATATGAAGTAAACAGACACAATCAAAAACAAAACAGACAAAAATACAAACTCCAACCCCCCTCCCCCCCGCCCACACACACACACAAAAGAAAGAAAACAAGCAAACTTACCAAAACACGTGCTACCTCCACCAGGACTGGAAAAGAAATGAATCCAGAAAGACCCTACTTACCAGAAGAAGCTCCACCCACAGGCCAGGTGAGAAACAAAAGTCAAAATACAATAACCCCTACCAGCACCACCTGCTGGCCACAATAGTAAAAACAATTCAAAAACACACAACAGCCCCAAACAAAACACAAACTCACAATTTTACACAAAAGGTCACACCAAAAAAAACAAGTAAAAAAAATTACACTAAACACACTTTCACACAAATCACAAATATATGTCAATAAAATACAATAGAAACTTTAAAAAATCCTGTGCTGAGTTATTATATCATACTTTCTTCTTTTGTTAATCCTCAAAAAAACCCAAAAAAGCAGATCACAGTTAATAACAGCCAAGCCAAACAAATTTAACATAAATAAACATTTAAAAAATTAAAATTACAGACTAAGCAATTTTTTTTAAAAAAAACAACACAATTTAACCTTCCAACACAATGTAACACTATTGCAAAAAAAAAATTGGCTCATTTTTAATTAAAAAACACGGGGGGGAAGCCCGGCAACGCCGGGCAACCCTTGCTAGTAAATAATGAAACCATCCCCATGTTCCCTAGTGTTGGTAGCTATGCTTCTAAAATGAGAGTGGTTGGAAATGGATTTGTGGTATTAAAAATGTTATACAGCGGTACCTCATACAATGATTTTAATCTGTTCTGCGGGGCTCGTTGTACAAAACAATTGCTATACGATACATGCCCCGTATAGCGATTTTCCCTATGGGATACATAGTACAACGATTTTTTTTTCCTAAGTGGTTTTTCCCATTGAAAAATTGTATGGATTTTTCCATAGGGAAAATTGTTATGCGGGATGCCATCCCCCCCCCCCCCAAAAAAAAACCCAACAACACAAAAAACAAAAACAAAACCACAAACCCCCCTAATCGGGGCGATTGTTGTATGAGGTTCCACTGTATATTACACTGTAAGAATATAGTGCTGTTAACAGGGGTACCCAATGTGGTGTGCAGGATAGTGTAACAAATTATTACTCAGGAGACCTGGGTTCATTTCCCCTATGGAAGCTCATTGGAGGAGTGGAACTGGTAAACGTAAAAGTCAGCCTTGCTCGAAAGCCAGGCATACCCAACTCTAGGGTTCAGTGCTGATCTCTGTTTACAGCCAAAGAGCCAGCACTGTGCGTCTGGAGACATTTCTGTGCACATGTGGCAGGCATGACTAGACACCGGAGTGCATGGAACACTGTTTACCTTCCCACTGAAGGTACCTATTTATCTACTTGCAATTTCTTGCTTTCGAACTGCTAGGTTGGCAGGACCTGGGACAGAGCTCATTCCATCATGGGTTTCAAACTGCTGACCTGCCAACCTTCCAGCCATCAAGTTTAGTGTCTTAACCACTAAGCCACCGCAGTCCCTGGAACTGGTAAAACCACTCCTTAAATAGTTATCTGCTTGAAAATCCTACAAGGGTTGCTGTAAGTCAGTTTGGGCTTGATAGCACATAACAACAACAGCGCTGTTGGCAGTCTGTGGCTGAAACCCTCTCTCTCCCCAGTTCTGCAACCCTAGAGACTTTGTCCAGGTACAATGAGACTTTTGAGGCAAGGGCTCTGTCTTGGTAGGAGCAGAAATATTTGTTGACTTTGCCTTGCAGTTTTCCATTGTTTGCTTACATGGACTTGAGAGGACTTTCTGTTTTATCTGGCGCTTAAAGAGAAAGCGTCTGGTATTGTTGAACACTCAGTTGAATCAAATCTTCTGTCTGGTTTAAGAGCTGATAATGGGGAATATTGCAAAAGCATACCTGTCAAGTATCCCGGATTGGCTGGGATTTCCCGTATTTTGTACTGATTTTCGCCATTTCCCGCCCGGAGCTGCCGTTACCCCCTAATTTGGCATCGGGGGGGAGGAGTTACTGCGCATCCCTTCTGCGCAGGTCCTTTCTACACATGCGTAGAACTCTTCTACGCATGTGTAGAAGGCTTCTGTGCAGAAGGTGATGCGTAGAAGCCTTCTATGCATGCGTAGAAGTGAGCTGCTTAGAACAGTTCTGCTCAGGTCTGTTCTACGCATGTGTAAAAGCCTTCTACACATGCATAGAAGTGAGCTGCGCAGAACAGTTCTGCGCAGGTCCATTCTACGCATGTGTAAAAGCCTACGCATGAGTAGAACAGACCTGCGCAGAAACGTTCTGCACAGGTCCTGTAATCTCCGGAGCTGCGCTTGACAGGTATGCAAAAGTAGGCAGCTAGATTGAGAAAGGCATTTGAGGCGGAATTATAAATCTTGGTAATGTTTTGAGCCATGGAGTAGGCTGGGTCATTTAGGATAGCTTTTCCCTCAACCTCCAAATAACTAAACGATGGTAGCAGTGCAGAAGAAAGCTGACCTTGGGAAGCCCATGGTTAAGTCAAAAATGGCACTGATCTGACCTCTAGTGGTCTGCTGTGGAAATACATCGTTCAGGTGCCAGTTTCAGGAGGACAAAAGCTATTTCCCAACAGTGCTGGGAAAATCCCAAGAAATTATTGACATAATGTAATTTTGCAACGTGTGGGAACTTTCAATAGTTGTTTTTTACAGCAGCAAACAATTGCTTTCTCAGACAACTTAATTGTCTCTGTAAACTGCTGTCATTCTTACTGACTGCTTCTCAATTGAACAAAATTTAGTGGTCAGTTCCTGGCAAAGAGCTCATGTGCTTTCTGTTTCTCTAAATTGGATGATAATTTGGTCACAATGGCAAATCTCTCTCTCTCTCTCTCTCTCTCTCTCTCTCTCACACACACACACACATACACACACACACACACACACACACACAGAGAGAGAGAGAGAGAGAGAGAGAGAGAAATCCACTTTCAGTTTTATAAAACTGGAATATTTGGGGGTGTTAATTGATTATTTATATGGTGATTTACTACTCATAGAAGGTATTGGGGTGCAATTTTCCTTTTTTTTATTTTTACTAGATAAAAGTCTCTGGGAAGGGGCAGAAGGCTTCAGAAACAGCTTTGGGGAGGATGTTTTGGATTTTAACTCTCTGGAATGAATAGCTGGGGCTTCTGAAAGGCAAGTGCCAAAACATTTGGAGGACCAAAGGCTAAGAACAACAGATTATATATTCCCTTACAGAAGAGGCACTGTTGCAGAATTGGCCATTAGAATGCAGCCTTTTTAGTTGAACACTGCTTTGGGGTACAGTATAAAGTGATGGTACTTTATCCCAGTGTTTCACTGACATACTTAGACATTTCTCCTATTATCCTGGGCTTATTTGTGTGTATAGTCTGTGATGGCAAACCTTGGCACTCCAGATGTTCTTGGACTTCAATTCCCAGAAGCCCAAGCACCCTGTGAATCCACATAAATGGGTTTACTGCGATTCATCCGGCCCACGCTGCCCTCGTCGCTCCCGGAAGTGGAAGTAAAATGTGCCTGTCCGCTTCCGGGAGCGACAAGGGCAGCGTGGGCCGGGTGAATCACAGTAAACCCATTTGTGTGGATTCACAGGGTGCTTGGGCTTCTGGGAATTGAATCCAAAGTACATCTGGAGTGCCAAGGTTGGCCATCACGGGTATATGTGCTCTCCAACCCTAGTTGAGAAGACTGCTTTTTTAAATTAGAGAAGTCTGTCTTCTCAGGGGCAGAATACGTGGTTTTTGGTTGTGTGATCTATTCACTGGCTTGCTTTCTTACTCCCCCCCCCCCTCTTTGCAGGAGTTATGAGGACATGTTGGGAGATGATTTGGCCCGAGACCAATATTACTGGGCTCCTCTGGCCCAGCACGAGAGAGGCAGTTTGGCAAGCCTAGACAGCCTGCGGAAAGGAGGCCAGCCGCCGGGCAACTGGCGCCAGCCTGAGCTCCCTGAGGTGATCGCTATGCTGGGCTTCCACCTGGACTCCGTGAAGTCCAACGCTGCTGCGTACCTGCAGCACCTGTGCTTCCGTAACGACAAGGTGAAGACAGAGGTGCGCAAGCTGAAGGGCATTCCTGTGCTCGTGGGGTTGCTGGACCACCCCAAGAAGGAGGTGCACTATGGGGTGTGTGGAGCCCTCAAGAATATCTCCTTCGGCAAAGACCAGGACAACAAGATTGCCATTAAGAATTGTGATGGCGTTCCTGCTTTGGTGAGGTTGCTGAGGAAGGCGCGGGACATGGACCTCACGGAAGTAATCACAGGTAAGTGCCAGAGGAGGGTGTCAGTACATGGATGACAGCCTGAGTTTCCATGATACCACCTCTTTACTAATGGTGTGCTGTCTCTCCCAGGGACCTTATGGAACCTTTCCTCTCACGACTCGATAAAGATGGCCATTGTGGATAATGCCTTACATGCCCTCACTGATGAGGTGATCATCCCACACTCTGGCTGGGAGAGGGAGCCCAGTGAGGACTCTAAACCCCGCCACATGGAGTGGGAGTCGGTGCTCACCAACACCATTGGCTGCCTTAGGTAAGATTGTGCCCTGGCTGCATTGAATGCATCTTCTTATAGACCTTCTTCTCCTAATGAAGGCTCTGACTTTTGCCTGATTATGTTGATTTATCAATTACTTATTAGCTGGCTTTATATCTTGCCTTGCCTTCTGTGATCTCAGTGCAGCACACCTGCCTCTCCTCTTTCCCAGTCCATCCTCATAATAGCCATGTAAGGTTGATCAAATTCAGCACGACTACTAGAAGGCAGCATGAATTTATCAAGAACAAATCCTGCCAGACTAATTTAACCTCATTTTTTGATTGGTTACCTTCCTTGGTTAGACTATGGGGATGCTGTAGATGTAATATATCTTGACTTAACCAAATATTTTGTCACAGTATCCCAATTACAGCTAATTGGATGTAGGCTGGATAGAATAACTGTTACATAATCATACTTGGAGGGTACTTATCAATGGCTCCTTCTCAAACTGGACAGAATTAACAAGTGGGATACCGCAAACATTAGTTCTGGGCTTGGTGCTCTTCAACATGTTTATTAATGACTTGGATGAGGGGGTGCAAGGGAAATTTACCTGATTTGCTGATGATACACTGTTTGGTGGAATACATAATACCTTGGAAGACAAGAACAGAATTCAAAAAGCTCTTGGCAGGCTTGAATATTGCACTAGAATCAACAGAATGAAATTTAACAGGAATAACTGCAAAGTTATACCTGGGGGTAAACCAAAATGCACAATTACAGAATAAGGGAGACTTGGCTCAGTAAATATTACAAATGAGGAAGATCTTGGAATTACTGTAGATAAGCTGAAAATGAGCCGACAGTGCAATGTGACTGCAAAAAATAACAATGATATTTAAGGCTGCATTAACAGAAATATAGTCTCTAAATCCTCTGTTGTACTAGTTCTCCTTACTATTTGGCACTGGCTAGGCCTCATTTTGAGGGCTACCATGGCTTAGTGGTTAAGAAGTTGAACTTGACAACTGGAAGGTCAGCTGGCCAGCTGTTCAAGACTCAAGTGCTGCACAATGGAGTGTGCTCCCGTTAACTGTTCCAGGTCCTCCCAATTTAACAGTTCAAAAGCAAGAAATTACAAGGTCAGTAGATACTGTATATATAGGTATATTCATAGGTATCGCTTTGGCAGGAAAGGTAACAGCATTCCAGCATCTAGTCATGCCTGCCACATGATCACGGAAACGACTGCAGATGCAGACAGCACTGGCTCTTTGGCTGTAAACTGGTTAAAAATGGGCCACAAGAGGAATATGTAAGATTAAGCTCCTGACTGATTTGCTTTCTTGCTGTTGCAAAGTCTTGTGAAGTGCATGAAGGAGATAATGACAAAGGCCAAACAGATAGCTCAGTATCAACTAGGTGTGTGTGTGTGTGTGTGTGTGTGTGTGTGTGTGTGTGTGTGTGTGTGTGTGTGTAATTGTCTATAAAGTCTGAAGACTTAATAGAGTGCATCAGAAAACTTCCACAAAGGGCTTGGCCTTAAGACCAGAGGTTACAATAGCTGTTTTTCCAGCCCTGCCACAAAATGTGAGTGGGAAGCTTAGCCTTATCAAAGAAAGCCAAACTGTTGTGCTTTAAAAAGCTGGTGTCTCTATCTTTTTAACAGTTGCACTTCTTTCCCACAGAAATGTCAGCTCAGAGAGAAGTGAAGCCCGTCGGAAGCTGCGGGAGTGTGATGGACTTGTGGATGCTCTCATACACATTGTGCAGTCAGAAATTGGCCAGAAAAATTTAGACAGCAAGGTATGAGGGGTGGGGGACAGACAGCATGACTCTTGATGCAACTTACTCATAATGATGGGAGAGTATGTGTTGTCAAAGCTTTTTGTCCACATAAAATGTTCATTTTTCTCTGATTAGTGGAAGGGAAGGAAGAGTCGATCTTGCGGTGGAGATCTAGGGCTTGAGGGGTGGGAGGGGAAACACGTCCGTTTATCAGCCTTGGAATGTAACTTATTGGGGAAAGTGAAGGATTATATTCCCCACCTTATGAATAGAATGTCCCTTAATGCAACAGGGATGTATTTTCTCCCCTTCCTCATTTAAGAACCCTCTTGGGCAAGGTATGGTGGGAAATGTCTTCCTTCAGCTATTTTAACAGAGCTCTTACAGGGATGTCCCATTTAAGAGAGCCATGGGGCATTTGGGGCTCTGTGAGTTATTGGATAGATGCTCCATCGGAATGCTAGTGTATCTCTTTGTCCCCAGGGGGTGCAAGACAGAAATAATGCAGGAAAGCAAGTCAGGACCCGCACGCACGTGCGCACACATGCACACACACACAGGTTTATAGCCCTCTTGTTTAACAAGATTTGTGTGCCCATTTCCTTGGCCTCCATTACAGTCCCTTTGCTTCAATGTTCTACAGCTAATACTAATGCTTGTTTGTGGCATTCTCCTTCTCCCTTAGTCAAGGTGAGGCTGAAAGGATATTTAGTGCCACTCCAAAAGCCATTGGTAGGCTGTCAGTGTTAGAAAGTTTCAGGGAGATGAAAAACATTTGCAGAGCTTTCTTTCTTTCTCTCCCACCTCTGTGTACACCAGAGGTGCCCAAACCTTTTGAGATGTGGGCCGGTCACATGGCTCAGGGGGTTATATCTGGCTCCTGATGCCAATTCTTCTGGCCCGCGAAGCCCTCGTCACATCAGGAAACACCCCCTTTTCATCCTCCTTCCCCTAATAATGTTTCTTTGTTTCAAGGCAAAAAGCCAACCAAGGATCTGTACGGGCGCGTTTTACTTCCGGGAGTGACAAGGGCTTTGTGGGCTGGATCAATTGGCGTTGGGGGGCGGATCCAGCCCCTGGGCCGTAGTTTGGGCACCTCTGCTGTACACACTCTGTGGACCTTTTGAACTTCAGCGCCCTTGGAGCCCAGTGTGAGCCTTTGTCCATTTTCTCCTGCCAGCTTCTGGAAAACTGTATCTGCCTCCTGAGGAACCTCTCCTACCAAGTGCACCGTGAGATTCCCCATGCAGAGCGCTATCAGGAAACCCCCGTCAGTGCTGCCAACAACACTGGGCCCCACCCTGCCAGCTGCTTTGGTGCCAAGAAAGGCAAAGGTAGGAGACATTGGTTTCTGCTCCTTGGGGATGGGAGCAAGGAGGTAAACCAAGAGTTAGAGAATGAGAAGAAGCCCCATTTGCAAGAGCATCTTTCTCACACACACACCTGGCTCTTCTCTTTAGCTTTCAAGGCCTCTGTGCAAGCACACTTGGCTTTTTGTTTGCTGTGTCAATCAAGGTGATGGATGGGTCTTCAACTAATTTGTGGCCTGTCTCCCCTCCTCCTTGCTTTTTCTCCTCCCCCCCCTCCCCTCTTCCAAACGGCTTGTGATCCTGCTGGCATATCTTCTCTTTTGCCTCATTTCTCTCCTGTCCTTCACTCCAACAAAAGACGAGTGGTTTGCAAGAGGTGAGTGGAACATTTTCCTCTATGGTTTTGTGTCTCTCCCCCCCCCCCTCTCCCAGCATGTATACTCTTGTGAGCCATAAGATGTTTCAGTTTCTTTCCAAATCTATTCTCTCTTCCTACCACTGTGGCTAAACCCACTATATATGAGGATACGCTGTTCTACTACTATGTACTTTCATGGAAGAGGGTGGCCTTTTTGTGTTTTGAAGCTTGCATGCTACTTTGGGATGGGGTGGAGGGCAGGAGGACCAACAAAATTGTTCACTAAGAAAATGTGTAATGGTTATAAGGAACACTTCAAACGGTACCCACTTTTAAGGCATAAACCTAAAAAAGTTTAAACTGTGAATGTAAGGATCATATTTGGAAATGCATGTTATCAAGGGTGCTTATTAGGGAAGTGTGGTTGGTTGTTGTTCTCTGTTGAGGATGTACTTTGTGACAGCTCGAAACTTTTACCTGAATACAGTAACTTCCCCCCGGTATTTTCAAGTTCAGTATCCATAGTTTCAGTGATTCATGACCCAGAAGAATTCACTGAAATATCCAAGAAATATACAGTATGAGATGTACAGTACGTATTTCCAAGATCAATTACCAGAACCAGCCACTAGAGGCCACTATATGTAATATAATTTATAGAGATTGCTATTTTCTGCTGTTTCAGGTAATCACAATAAGTTTTGGATGTCCCCCACAAATAAGGAAGGCCTACGGTAATATGTCAAATGGCTCTTCCATAAAATTATGAGGGATATGAGAGGAAAATAAGGCTCATGCAAAACAGCTAAAAAACTTCCTGGCTATCTCACTCCACAGGAAAAAATTCTTATTACAGAAAGCCTTCTCCTAACTAGAGATTTTGTACTGTTCCTAACTCCCCAAATAGACCACAACCATTCTTGTTACCTTTTTTTAAAAAAAAGCTTCCATTTATCACCCCATTCTCTGCAACCACATCCCAAAGCGATTTTGGAAATATAGGATTCATTAATAAATAATAATGACAATTGGGGGAGTGACAATTTTGGGTTAGTCTCCCTTGGGTTTCTTTTCTGGACACAGCCTGCTCCCAATGGAATGTCGAAAGCATTGTGTTGAATTGCATTCTGCATGGTGTTATCTCCCTGCCTTTCTCGAGCCCCCCCCCTGCTCTATTCCCCCCCCCACCCCCTTGGTTCTGGTCCAAATGAGGATAAGGAAGCAGTAGAAAGTCTTTCCTCTAAACTCTGGTGTGGTGGCAGACAGTGATTAAGGGAAGAAAGGGAGCATGTATTTCGATTTTGACGCTGGGTTGGTGTGAGTAACCTGAGATGGCAGGACACCCAGGGAACCTCTGCTTGGCAGTGGGAAAGAGCTGCTGTCCAAGAGGCTAATTTTGGGAGTTTGAGATAAATGAACTCTAGCGGGAGAGCACACATTCCACCAGTGCACTTCCATCCTTGGCATTGCCTGTTAAAGGCTCCATGGGTAGAATTATGCCTGGGAAAGACTTTCCAGAAGATTATTGGAGAATCACTGCCGGTTGCATTTCCCCGGAAGCAAAGTTTAGGACCCTTCCTTGTACATCAGGAAACACCCCCTTTTCACCCCTTCCCCTAATAATGTTTCTTTGTTTCAAGGCAAAAAGCCAACTGAGGATCCTTCTACGGATGTGGTGGACTTTCCTAAAAGAACAACCCCTGCAAAAGGTATGGCTCTCAATCTTTTAATGGGAGAGGCAGTAAGCCATTGATAGCACTTGTGCTTTATGTGTAGAAGGTCCTGCATTCAGGATTAAATAATACATGGCATTATTAAATGTTCATTTTAGTGGCAAAATATTATTCTGGGCAGTGAACAAAGAAACCCTAAATGTAAACATCTAGTCTTAAGCCGTAAAACTATCAAAAGGAAACAGACAAACGAAAAAGGAACTAAACCTAAAAATATCTATGATATACATAGTTGAAAGTTATTTTCTTACTCATTTTCTTAAAAGTGAGTGCAGAGAGCAGCCCAATACACGTTAGGCTTTGACTTCAATTAAGGAAGTTTTAACCACCACCCCCATCATATTTAACCCAGTTTAACCTCTTGTAGGGCAGGGAAGAAAGGTGAAAAACATTGTATTAGAGTTGAGTTGTTATTTTTAAAGTCTCCTTGGATAAAAGTGTTTTTAAGTGGGGGAAAAGACTAGTTGACATCCCTTTCCCATGTGCTGTGGATATGATCTATACATGATTTTTGTGAGTGAAAAAGAAAATAATTCTCACATGCCTGCTGGATACAGGAAAACCCCTACCTATGAAAAAGTCCATTCCATTGGATTTTGCTTAAATTGTTTTTTTATGTAACCCGAAGCAAACCCATAGGGAAAAGAATTTTTACGTAACTCGAAGCAAACCCATAGGAAATTGTGTAAATCGGGACATAGTTTTAGCACAAAATCATTATGTAACTCGAGGCATATGTAAGTCGGGGTTTTACTGTATGTGGTTTTTTTCTGGAGGGGAGGAATGCATCAACTTTAGATTTAAAAAAAAAATGATTCCTTAACAGTTAAAATACAGAACAGCCAAAATGGAGAGAGTTGGTTTGTTTAATTATGTTCTGTCAAGTTGGAGTTGACTTATAGCTATCCTAATAGGGCTTCCAAAGTAAGTGAGGTGTTTAAGGAGTGGTTTACCAGTTTCCAAGGGACTGGAGTGACTCAGATGCTGACTGGAAGGCGGGAGGTCAGCAGTTCGATTCTTGAGTACTGCAGGACAGAATGAGCTCCCGTCTTTGTCGCAGCTCCTGCCAACCTAGCAGTTCAAAGGCAAAAAATTGCAAGTAGATAAATAGGGACTATGGAAATGTCTGCAGAAGCAGACAGCGCTGGCTCTTCGGCTTTGAAACAGATGAGCACTGAACCCTAGAGTCAGATACGACTGGCTCTCGAGCAAGGGAAGCCTTACCAGTTCCCCAGTGAGCTTCCATAGCCATGTGGTGGCTTGAACCTTTAGTCTGTGAGTGGATCATGAAGTGGATGATGGGAAAGAACTCTGTTTGAGATCTTGGAAGGCTTTGCCCAGTCAGAATTGAGAAACTGGGCCGAGTGGGGGTGGGACCTGACTTGGCTTTAGAGTCAGTTCCTTTTGTTTCTAACGGGTATCTTTTCCCTCTCTACTTAGTTTTCCCCATGAGGGGAGTGGTGGTTTAACTTGCTTTTCCACTGCATCGTCTCTTTGATGTAACTGGATATATTCTTTCATGTTTAGCCTTCATGCAGGCAAAAGCAATGAGTCATGCACTGCTGAAACATGTTTCTTTGGTGGGTTGGGTGGAGACAGAGTGTTCCCCTTCATCTAGTGTGAAAAAGGATTCCGTGTCTAGCACAGGCGTGGCAGGCAGGTGTGCAAGGGAAACAGCCAGTCTGGCTCTGTGGCCTCAGCCGTCTTACTTCAGAGTGTTATAGACTTATTTATTTATTTATATTCTGGACTTATAGACTGCCTTTCTCACCTCGGCGGCCCAAGGTGGCTCACAACACTTAAAACCATCTCATACATAAAAACCAACTACTAAAACAGTAAAATAATTAACAATCCATAAAACATCATCACCCCTGAATTAAAACCCCAAACAGGGCTAGATGAGCCAGCAAGGCTGGGTTGTGCTGTCAGGCGCACCCCATGCCTGCTGGCAGAGCCCTGTTTTTAGGGCCTTCCTGAAGGGGTACAACTGCCTGGAGGCACAGTTCTGGTGGCAGGAGGTTCCAAAGGGCCAGGGCAGACACCGAGAAGGCTCTCTTCCTAGTCCTAGTAAGGTGTGCATCCCTGGCTGATGGGACCACCAGAGAGCCCCTACGGTCCGCCCTCGTAGGATGGCTTGAAAACCTTGGGGCGATGGCAGTGGCCTTCTTTGGTTATAGCATATATCAAACCATATATCAAAACTGGGATTGAATGCTCAAATTATCTCCTTACATTGGCATAATGGGTGGTCACCCACAGGCCTGAACTGGGATGGAGAAGTAGATCCCTACAGACGTTATGGGAAAGATTCCTCACAACCTTTGCTGTGGAGGGCACAGCTAATGCAATAGTGAAGTTTCACCTAGAGCAGTGGTGGCGAACCCATGGCACACATGCCAGAAGGAGCACTCCGAGCCCTCTCTGTGGGCATGTGTGCCATCGCTCCAGCACAGAGTTCACCTCCTGCCCAGCAGCCCAATGGGAGCCATTCTCCCTCTCCCCCAGTACAGAGTTAGCTCAGCAGCCCAATAGGTGCACTTCCTCCCCCAGCACAGAGTTCACCCTGTCCCTTTGGGGCACGGACAGCAGCTTGTTGAGTTTGGGCACTCGGTCTCTAAAAGGTTCGCCATCACTGACCTAGAGCTTGGATAAAAGTATAAGCCAAACACGCTTGCTTCCGAAATAGCACAGACTGCAGCTGCCTTTACAGGGTTTTGGATGACAAACTTCTCAATAGCTCAATAGCTTTGTCCTTGGGGACACAGCAAGTGCAATTAGTACAACAAATGGGCTGAACGTGTCCCCAGCTGTTCTTGGCATGACCATTGTCCCTTCTCTTCCTCATTTTGATGCTGAAGCTCTTTCACACCAGCGGGAGGCTCTATGTGACTGGCCAGACCTGGAAAGGTAAAACAGTAATGGGGCAGAACGGTGCAGAAGTAAGGCGAAGAAAAAACCGTTCACAGAAGAATGTAAAACATCCAAAAGTTGAAATTCCAATAAAGAAGAATAAACTATGTCTATTTTCATGTCTATATGCACTCTCGTAAAGCGTAATCCAACAAAAAAACACTTATCATCAGAGTCAAATTCAGTAAATAGCTTCCTAGATGAGTTCAAAATATGGAAAATATATTCATATCCAATACAAGAATCAAAAACAAAAATATGTATTGTTATCCGTGTTCAAAAATGAATTTCAAAAAGTCTGTTTTCAAATGTAAATTCCAAATTCGAGGCCTATCCGGTATAATATGCAAAGCTTTTCAGAAAAATGATTTAACTTCTTCAGGAATTCTACAAGACACAAAAATAGGAAAATATGTACAGTGAAAGATAATATCCATCCATCTTACAGCAAGAATGTTGCTCTTGGAGGCTTACAGGAGCGGAAGATACTGACCAGAATGCTATTGGGAATTTAAGTCATCATTAACTGTAATTGTGTAAATCATGGTGATGAATTGTCACTAACAAGACTGTGCCAGGTGTGTGATTTCTCATGCAACCAGGAATGTGAGTGGCAACTTATTAATTGGTGGCAATTTTCTGCTGTGCTTTTTTGCAACTTCATGTACACTGGTATAAATTCTCAATAGCATTCTGGTCCATGTTTTTAAACCAAACATAAAGGCACATAGGACTCATTTTCTCTCCCACTTGTATCTGTTTGAAACACCCCATTTCATGCTTTAGAGCAGGGGTTCCCAACCTATGGCCCGTGGGCCGGACTTGGCCCATGACGCCATTCCAACTAGTCCGTCGCCATCTCCCCTGCACTCGGAAGTAGAAGTGGGCATGTGTACGTCAGCCGTAAAACGTGCTCGCATATGCGCAAATGTGCCCGTGGCTGACATAAATGCAGAATTGGGCATTTTTACATCAGCCATAAATGCACCTGCTTCCGGTAGTGTGATCCAGCCTGCTCAGCTGTTCCAGGGGCGTGGTCAGGCCCACAGCACAAAAAGGTTGGCCACCCTTGCTTTACAGAGTTCCCAGCATAGTTTCCAAAAATAAGATGGGATAACTAACAAATTGGGGGGGGGGGGGTGTCAACCGTTTGGGAAAGTAAAAATAATGTTGCATGACATTTGAAAAGTAAGTGCTGAAATCAATCAGGCTTCCTGGGGGCTGGAATTCCACAACAGGCTATTGAGCAGGAGAAGGCGGGTCACTTTGTCTTGGATGGTTGCAACATTTAGAGACACAATTAATGGGTTTTATATGTATGACTTGTTTCCTGCATTATCTCTTGCTAGGTTATGAGCTCCTTTTCCAGCCAGAGATTGTCCGTATCTATATCACACTGTTGAAGGAGAGCAAAACTCCACCTATCTTAGAAGCCTCAGTGGGAGCCATCCAGAATCTGAGTGCTGGCCGTTGGACGGTGAGTGACCACACAATAGCGGCTGTAAATGCCAGTTAGTTCCTATGTGGGGTTAAAAAAACCACACCAACAACACATAGGGGGATTGTATGTTGGGCAATGGGCAGAAGAGAAGAAGGTCTTCATTGTGTATACAGAGGCAGTGATCTGCCCTGAAACATGTTGAAATGGACAAACTGGCTTAAACAAGTATTGGCCATTTAAGGCTGGTTTAGGAGGTCAAAAGCCAGAGAAGGGAAAGCGGAGGGTTGCCATTAGCAATAGATATAACTAGGTTTCCTTGGAGCCAAGGTTTAGACGACTCTTATTGCCATGTCCACGGTTTATCCTCTGTAAACCTCTGGGCCTGACTCGTTTAAAGCAAATTATATGCAAGCAGACACAGTTGAAAGATGGGGAGAGATTTGGTGGTTTGAAGTGTAGGGCTTTTTGTTTGTTTTGTTTCTGAAGCAAGGTAAAGTTTCCTGGCAGCTAGGCATTGTTTCGATCCCCACAGGTAGCAACATGGAATTCTTAAAGAGAAGTTAAAATCATACTTGTAAGTTTCCTGTTGGGGGGAAGGAGGAGCTTTTTGGATGAGAGAGAGAAAATGTTTCCTGCTGTGTAGCCCCTTCGTTTAAAGAGCTGCGCATGAGTCTCAGGTTTTCCAAGCTCTGCTTACTCACAGCCATCAGTATCTACTAGAGTAATTGCAGAAGGACAGCTGTGAAGTTAGGTTTTAATTCCTGTTCAACTTTCTACACTATTTCCAGAAGTCTGGGAGCCGTGCATGCTACTCATGTACCCTCACTCCCAAAGTATATTTTATCTTAGTTTTTTTAAAAAAATAAAAAGGCTCCTTTTTGTCCTCTAGTGGGAAATTTCTAAAGACTTTTTTGAAAATTAAAAAATGAGAGGCAAATCATGGCAAAATTGGCTCTCATTTTCCATGTAGGTTACATATAAATAAAAATCAATCTATCTATCTGTACAAGGAGCCTTGGTGAACATTTTTAAAAAAAGATTGTGACAGGCAGCATATGGTCTGAGGGCACATTTTAGCCTTGGGGGGAGGCTGCATGGAGCCATAGTGGCACAGAGGTTAAACTGCTGTACTGCAGCCAAAATTGCTCATGTTGTGAGTTCAGTCCTGATGGGACTCAAGGTTAACTCAGCCTTCCATCCTTCTGAAGTCAGTAAAATGAGTACCCAGCATGTTGAGGGCAAAAATACTAATTTTGTGAACTGCCCTAAGGGCAGTTCCCTAAGCACTATGGGGCGGCATATAAGTGTAATTGCTATTGTTTTTGCTTCGAGAGCCCTTGGTTGCATTTTGCCCATCCCTGTTGTCCATCTAGAACCGTGATGGTGAACCTTGGTACTCCAGATGTTCTTGGACTTCAATTCCCAGAAGCCCAAGCA
The DNA here is from genome assembly GCA_035047305.1 of Bradypodion pumilum. Taxonomy (NCBI): domain Eukaryota; kingdom Metazoa; phylum Chordata; class Lepidosauria; order Squamata; family Chamaeleonidae; genus Bradypodion; species Bradypodion pumilum. Next base: position 374,851,576 of record JAWDJD010000001.1, read on the forward strand.
CCCTGTGAATCCACACGAATGGGTTTACTGCGATTCATCCGGCCCGTGCTGCCTTTGTCCCTCCTGGAAGCAGAAGTAAAATGCGCCCAGACGGTTAAGGCTCTTCCAGGTTAACCCTTCCTCCGTCCAGGCGCGTTTTACTTCAGCTTCTGGGAGCGACGAGTGCCAAGGTTCACCATCACAGATCTAGAAGGAAATTGCTTTGAAGCAGAAAAGGTTATGTGAAATATTTGTCTCCATCTTGTTAAGCTATGGGGGGTAGATAGCAGGTGGGGCAAAGCAAGAAATCAAGGATTAAACAGTGCTTCTCATTCTCTATCCCAGCCTCCTTTATTGGCATAGGCCAGTGATGGCGGACTTGGCACTCCAGGTGTTCTTGTACTTCAATTGCCAGAAGTCCAACTCAGCACTCCTGCTGATCAGGGCTTCTGGGAATTGAAGTTCAAGAACAGCTGGAGTGCCAGGGTTTGCCATCACTGGCAATAGGCCCACCACCCAGGTAAGTTCTGGTTTCTTACATGGCAACAGGTCCAATTTCAAGTCATAGAAGACACAAATCAGTGCTGCTTCAGTACCTGCAGGAAACATCTGTCTAGGTCTCCTTCAGCTAAGATTCTAGGTGGAGAGAAAAGGGATGATAGCTGTTTTCTCCAGTTTTGTGGGGAATTTTCAGGACAATATCAAAGACATCTTTGTAGTTATAAGCAAGCATTTGACTAGCACCAAGTTAGCTATGAAAACCAACACCTCTCCTGAAGAAGGTCTACTGCTGTTGTAAGTGCGCTGATTGTGGCTGTGGGAATTTTGTCGAGAAACAAGGCTTTCTCTTAGGGAAGTGTGTCAGTAAAGTAAGGATGTATTCTGAGAGCAGGAGAAGAAAATGCAGCTTCTTATACAGGACACTTCCCATCTATGCACTCTTTTTTTCCTCCTTTCAAATTGAGTTCTAGTCCTGACTCTTTTTACAGTATGGGCGGTACATTCGTGCGGCTGTGCGCCAGGAGAAAGGGCTCTCTGCAGTTGCTGACCTTTTGACATACGACGTGGAGCGTGTGGTGAAAGCTGCGTCCGGAGCTCTGCGCAACCTGGCAGTGGATTCCCGCAATAAAGAGCTTATAGGTGAGATCAAAAGAGAGAAGAAGTTGTAGATATATAGAAGCAGAATGAAGAAACGAGTGTGGAAATCTTACCCTCTCACCCATAGTACACACTGATTTGGGCAACCAAAGATATCGGCAGTGCTTAGGAAGGTCGCTTTTTTGGGCTACAGCTGGCAACCGGCCATGCTGACGGGGGATTTGGGGAGAAAAAAGGGAAGCTTCCAGCCTCAAGGGAGCAGCGTTGTTTAGTCTGTTGTGCCAAAACCCCATGGAGAATCTTGTGCCATTCTAAATACTGACAGGGCATCTCAATACTTAAGCTAAAGTTCATGAATCCTTAAAAACAAATTAAACTTCTTAGTGTTTAAGTGGTTTGAGTCTTATTGCTGTTCCAACTTTCTTCTCGTTTATTTTCCCCCTCACCATGTAATGTTTGATTATTTGACCTTGAGGCTTTTATACAATAACATTTGTTCTTAACTTCCTGAGAGGGAAATGATGGTCTACAGAAGTATAGAATTTGAATACAGTGGTACCTCGCTTAAAGAGCATAATGTGTTCTTTAAGTGAAACACCATTGTAAGTGACCAATTGTGACTTCTGGCGGGGGGGGGGGGGATTGCGATCTCTGATTTAGTTGTTAAGCGATTATTATTATTATTATTATTATTATTATTATTATTATTATTATTATTATTATTATTATTATTATTATTATTATTATTATTATTATTATTATTATTATTATTATTATTATTATTATTATTATTATTATTACTTGTATGCCGCCCCACTTGCAAAGCAACTCTGGGCTGCTAACAAAGAGCAAAATAATTACAATCACAATTAAGTAAAGGTTTCCCTTGCTCGAAAGCCAGTCGTAACCGACTCTAGGGTTCAGTGCTCATCTCTGTTTCAAAGCTGAAGAGCCAGCGCTGTCTGCTTCTGCAGACGTTTCCGTGGTCATGTGGCAGGCATGACTAGACACCTGAGCACACGGAATGCTGTTTCCTTCCCACCGAAGTGGTCCCTATTTATGTACTTGCAATTTCTTGCTTTCGAACTGCTAGGTTGGCAGGAGCTGGGACAAAGACGGGAGCTCATTCCGTCCTGCAGTACTTGGGAATCGAACTGCTGACTTTCCGCCTCCCAGTCAGCGTCTTAGCCACTTGAGCCACTGCAGTTCCTATACAATAACAATTACAAAGTATCAAATCATAAAAAATATTAGTTTTAGTTGTTAAGTGAGGCGACCATTCAGAGAAAATTCTGCTCTTTAAGCGAGTTAGTCTCTAAGCGAGATGCTATTTATGCGAGGTTTTACTGTATTTAAAATTATAGAATGAGAACAAGTTCACATCCTGGGATAAGATCCTAGTGGATTGTGTGTGTGTGTGTGTGTGTGTGCATGAACTTGCTTTACTTAATTTGATTTCTTTATTATATTTATACTCCACCCATCTAGGGGATTTTCCTACTTAACTTTCAGAAGGCAACTCTACTTTTTTGTGTTTGTCTTATCTGAACAACTAGATAAATAAATACCAAAACTACATGTACAGAATTCATACATTAGATATATCAGGCCTAAAGAAGCCTGAGAGACAACATTTCCCCCTCTCCCTTTTCTGTTATCTATCGAAATAAAACATAGCTGGCAGCTGTCTGTTCTAGGCAAAAGAATACATCACTTAGCACAATTATTTTCCTAATTGTAGGAGGGCCCCCCTTCTTTTGTACAGACCTTCTTGACTCCTGTTTATGTCAGGAGAGTATTCAAGGGTTTCAGAAGAACTTGAACTGCGTCTGCAGGATGCAAAGCCCTCCCCACCTTCACCCTTTTGTTTTCTGCTTGCTTCTCCAGGAATTATTCTGGCTTTTTGATTTCATTAGCCCAGGGGTGCCCAAACTATGGCACCCCTGGTTTAAGCAGAGAAAATGGTAACTTAAAATCTATCTCATCCGGTTGCAAAACAGATTGCAAGGTGCATTTTACTTCCGCTTCTGGTGGGAGGAACTGTGTGACCGGCCCACTGGCCCACATGACCGGTCCGCTGAGCCACGTGACCGGTCCGCGGCCCAAAACGTTTGGGCACCCCCTGCATTAGCCAAACCCATTCACCAAAAGACAGTTCTTAGTCATTAGCAAAACAGCTGGAGCCAAACTCCTGACTGCCCAAGCAGAAATCAAGTAGCCTTTTGCCAAAGGTGCGCTCAGCAAAGAGGTCCCTGTCTCTATTCCTAAGAGTTCTTCTTCTTCTTCTAATTGTAACTCTGGTCTGTCTACTCTCACTTCTAGGTAAACATGCCATCCCCAGTTTAGTGAAGAATTTGCCAGGGGGACAACAGGCACCAGCCAAAAACCTTTCTGAAGACACGGTGGTTTCCGTGCTGAATACCATAAATGAAGTCATATTGGACAATTTGGAAGCCGCAAAGAAACTGCGAGAGACGCAAGGCATTGAGAAGCTGGTGCTCATCAACAAATCCGGGTGGGTATATCCTCTCAGGTAGGGCCAGATGTTGAAACAGTTTTTCCTCCAGCTCCACAAGCCTTCTCTGTCAAGTGTTTGTGTGTCCTAGGCTGTCCGTTCCTCTGTAAAGCTGTCTTATGTTCTTTCCTTCTAGGAATCGCTCAGAGAGAGAAGTCAGAGCTGCTGCTCTGGTGTTACAGACCATTTGGGGGTATAAAGAGTTGCGGAAACCACTGGAGAAAGAAGGGTGGAAGAAGTCAGACTTTCAGGTATCTTGGGGTTGAACAGATGTATTGGAAGGAGTTGGGAGGAGAGGTTGTCCCGTAAACATGAGTGAAAAATGGTTCTAATCGCCCTTCTATAGGATGTTTTATCAGGCCAAATCGGATGTTCTTATGAGTTGCTTCTGTAGCCAATATTGCCCTTTTTAAAAATGCACATATATTTCCTATGAGTAGGAGGTCAGAGAAGATGATGAGTGGCTGTTTCATGGAAACAGAGGGTTATGTTGGTCCTTGCTTTTCACTGCATCTTTCCCCATGAAAGCATTTGAGAGGATAGGGGTCGGTGCTCACCTCTGTTTACATCCAAAGAGCCAGTCGCTAAGAAAGCTGTCTCTCAGTACACAGAAAGGCCTCTCCTGAAAATCTGAAGACTGAGGCAAGCTCATTTCTATCCTTTGGGTTTTTGTTTGTTTGTTAGGGTTACATGTGTGATACACAACACCTCTCCTCTTCCCTCACAATAAAGCTCTGAAATAGTGAGGCTAAGAGGTAATAACTGCCTCAGGGTCACTCTACAGAGCCATATGGTTAAATAGAGATTTCAGCCTGTATCTCCTCAAGCTAAGTCCAGACCTAACTACCACACTGCATTGGTCGAGCATAACAAAAAGTCCATCCTAGAAGGTCCAGTTTATGCAGTCTAGCTGCATGCACCATCCATCAATGCTCATTTCTTTAGGCATGGCCCTTCCTAATGATAGTATGTGTGAGGGCACTCTAATGCCCCCATGCACTGCTAGGTACTGCATATGTCACTGGGAACATAAATGCCAATGACTTCAACAACTTTTTCCCCAGGTGAATCTGAATAACAACTCCAGAAGCCAGGGTGGCAACTCTTTTGACGACAGCACCTTGCCCCTCATTGATAAGAACCAAAAAGGAGGTATGTTCAGGATTGGTAATAGTACATTGTATCTAAAATCTCAGCTTTTCTGACAGAAAGAAGGAGGCTTGGTCTAGACATGATTTGTGCTCTTCATGTACTGGAGAAAGGAAAGAACATCGTGAGATGATCTCTCACACACAGTCAGACCAGAAGGCCACTTTTAGCACAGTTTTGAGAGAGGTCTTGTGTAGAGATGTAAAATTTCCGGAAATTTTGAAGCTCGGAAAAGAACACCAGGTGTTGTTGTTTTTTTTTTTGGGGGGGGGGGGGAATGGGAACTTTTGGAAAAAACAAAATAATCTGATATTATATATATATATATATATATATATATATATATATATATATATATATATATATATATATATATATATATATATATATATATATATATATATATATATATATATATATATATATATATATATATATATATATATATATATATATATATATATATATATAGAGAGAGAGAGAGAGAGAGAGAGAGAGAGAGAGAGAGAGAGAGAGAGAAGATTTATGAATAAAATATTTGAACCCGGCCTTATCTTAAAATATTTTATTCATCATGTTAAAATAAAACATTCCATATATTGTTTTATTTTTCTATGTTTTCTATTTTCCGGGGGTGGGGTGGGGGGAGGCTTCAGAAAAAAAAACAGAAACAAATCCGTCTCTCCCCCCCCCCCCAAAAAAAAAAAAAATTCGGTTTTTTTCCGGGCCTTCACACCTCTAGTCTTGTGGAGATCATCTGGTAATATAACTGAAATATGTGGTCTGGAAGGCTGAGAGTGTGGGTAGGCAGCAAGCCCAGGAAGGAGTCCCTCTGCTTCCAGTCTTGAGCTTGAGTAAAATTCTTTATGCTTTCATACCCACCTGTTAAAACTGGTGGGCACCTGAAGTTTTGACCTGTGACTTCATAAGTCCTACTAGACAGTAGTTGTTCAGTTGCACAGTCGAGTCCAACCCTTTGCGAACTCATCGACCACCGCATGCCAGGCTCCTCTGTCATCTGCCATCCTCCATAGTCCGACCAGATCTATGCCCACTGCATCAATGATGCCATCTAGCCATTTCATCCTCTACTACCCCCTTCTTTTGCCTTCGATCTTTCCCAGCATCAGAGCCTTCTCCAATGAGTCTTCTCTCCTCATTTGGTGGCCAAAGTACTTGAGCTTCAGCTTCAGTATTTGTCCTTCCAAGGAGCAGTCAGGGTTGATTTCCTTCATGATTTGGTCTCCTTGCAGTCCAGGGGACTCTCAAAAGTCTTCTCCCGCACCATAGTTCAAAGGTGTCTATTCTTCTGTGCTCTGTCTTCTTTATGATCCAGCTCTCCAGCCATACATTACTACTGGGAAGACCATTGCTTTAACTATTTGGACTTTTGTTGGAAGGAGGATGTCTCTACTTTTTCTTATGCTGCCTAGGTTTCTCATAGCTTGCCTCCCAAGAAGTAAACATCTTTTTATTTCATGGCTACAGTCACCATCTATCCAGTAGAGCCAATAGGAAAAGATTAAGGAATTAGCACTGAGAAACCTTAGAATTGGGTTGCTTTTGGAGTCCAGCCTTCCTTGGAACCTATAATCTGACATGGGGTTAGATCTTTTGAAGGTGAGGCAGCAGCTGGAGGAAAGAAATAATGTTTAAATTTATGTCCAGCTAGTCTTAGTACATCAAAGAGTAACCTCTGCCTAAATAGGCAATTTTCTGTTTGTTGGCAGAGGGTGATAAAGTTCTTCTATCTTTAACAATTCCTTGTAGAAATGATCTTGGTCGGTTTTTTCCTTAAGAGTTACAGTTTTCTTATGGCTACTTTTACTTGCAATTTTGTTTTGTAATTTTAAAAAGTCACGGTTTTGTTGCGGACAGCAGTTCAGGGACTGTCATTATGGAGCATGTTATAAACCCGGTTCGTGTTTTTGTTTCCAAAAGAACCAGGGGTGCTGTACAATATTAAGCAATAAAGTCATAATTTAAAGAGGTTTAAAATAACAGTCTAGATTAGATTGATTATCAGAATGGGAACATCTAATCATGGTTCACTTTTCATAGATTAATTTAGCTGCAGTTTTCTACTCATGAGAAGTATTTGCTAGATACTCTAGTGTTGGGCCCAAGAGAAACATTAGATTAGGTAGATAAATGCCACGTAGCAGAAATTAAAATATATATTTTAAAATTTAACTACAGTATTCATGTTTTTGTTTTACTTAGACAAGAAATCATCTCGAGAGGAGATCCAGATGAGCAACATGGGACCAGGTATGAAAACTTGAATAGCAAAGAGAACAAGAGGAGGGGGTTCTGTCTGGAAGAGGTGCTGGTGGAGAAAGACCAATTCCTGGGCAACTTTCTTCTGTCAGCTTCCAAAAGCATGCTATACCTGTCTCCCCCTCACCAAGGCGACTCCAGGCGGCTTACAACAAATACTGCATACTAAACTGACAGCCTGAGCAATAGTTAAGCCAACCCAGGGTGGCTGCTTCCCCAGCTGCCCCCCACACCCGCTGCGCCAGCCAGGTCTTAAGACTCTTGCGAAAGGATAAAAGCTCTGCCTGGAGGCAAAGTTCCGATTGGCAGGAGGTTCCACAGGGCAGGAGCAGACACAGAGAAGGCCCTCCTTCTCGTGCTAGAGAGGCGAGCCTCTCTAGCAGATGGAACTATCAGGGAGCCCCTCCAGTCTGCTCTAGTGGGACGGGCAGATGTCCTTGGGTGACGCGGTCTCATAAGTACCCTGGCCCACTACCATGTAGGGATTGAAAGGTAATCACCAGCACCTTGAATTGCACCCAGTAGCACACTGGCAACCAGTGCAGCTCCCGAAGCAGTGGCAAGGCAAGGTCTGAATTAAAAATATATTTAAAATTAGAAATTAGGTCTTCCTGACTGAAAAGGTCCAGATAATCTACTTCATTAAGAACCCCCTGCAGCTGTCGCACCACTGCCTTCTCCAAAATCTTCTTAGAAAGGGAAGGTTGGATACAGGCCAAAAGTTAGCTAATACTGCCAGATCAAGTGATGTCTTCTTCAGGAGGGGGCGCACCAACGCATGTTTCAATGATGCAGGAAACACCCGCAAAGAAGCATTAATTATCACCCCAACCAACCCCCGGTCATCACTTTGGCTATTTTAAGCAACCAAGGATCTAGTAAACAGGCAGTGGCGTGAACAGATCCAAGGAGCCTGTCCACCACTCAGGGACAACTGGATCAAACTGATCCCATATAACATGGCAAGACCGTGGTCCAGCCAGCTCCAGACTCCCCGTATCCACGCTGGGATTAATCTTTGAGAGGATCTGAGCAATTTTCTCCCTCAGATAATCAGCAAAATCATCACTTGACCCCTACAACCCAGGACCAGCCCCCCCCCCCCAAAGAAGGGACCTAGTCACCTGGAACAGGGTAGCTGGGCAGTTATCTGCGGAGGCAATAAGAGTGGTGAAATATTGATGCAAATATCTCCCATGACAGAGGAGGTTGAGTTTCCGGCCACTGTGGCCCTCCCACCATTGTGTAGGTGGGATTCCAGCTTTGCCAAGAACAAGCATACTAATGTGTTTCCTCCCAGAGTTTGGGGAAAGAAGTGCTACATTCCCTAGTTTCACTTTGCCTGCTTCTACGTGTACTGCTGGTGGACACTTCCTTTGGTAAGCAGTTGTTAAGGGGAATTTCCAAGGCAGGATCAAAATATTTATTATAGAGGCAGAACTTCTACTAGTGCCCCATTGTGGCATAGCTAATCTCTTTTCAAAGCACCTACAGCAAGTATGCACAGCTACTGAAGGCTAGTAAGCCTTTTTTGGGAGCTAAGACTAGTACATTCAGAGATACTGTATGTAGGACGTTGACCTTGCTTTCTGCAATCTAATGCTCTCCATATCTTTTGAATATCAGCATCCACAAACCCTCACCATTAGCCACCTTAGCAAAAATTCACGAGGGTTGCAGTCGGCTTGAAAGCAATTTGTTTCCATCAGTTTGTTGCTGCTGCATTTGCTAAGTGTTTCAGCAATAATTGCAAATGCATTAGTTCAGTCATTGAGTACCAAGAGTGTTATTTTTAATAATAATAATAATAATAATAATAATAATAATAATAATAATAATAATAATAATAATAATAATAATAATAATAATAATGCCCAATGTTTCTTGTTACTTTTATTCTTTTTTGAGATGACATTTTAGTGGAGTTGGATTTTTTAAAGTAATTTTAAATAATATAATCAGTTCAACAATAAAACCAATTAACAAATTCTACACCTTTTCTTTACCTTTTAATGCCAACAAATGGATTTTGATGTAAGATGATAACCAATGGGATACAGTTATCCCAGGCTACAAACTGTACAGGAAGGATAGGAAGGGGCAAATGGGAGGTGGTGTGGCCTTGTATGTCAAAGAAGTGATAAAATCGTATGAATTGGAATATCTAGGTGATTTGGAGTCACCATTAGAAGCTCTGTGGGTAAGAGTACCAGGCCACAAGGATGGTCTAACAGTAGGCATATACTATCGGCCTCCGAACCAAACTCTTGAGGGAGACTGGCAGTTGGAGAATGTTGTAAAGGAGGCATCCAAGAAGGGAAGCCTGGTTATAATGGGGGACTTCAATTACCCTCACATAGACTGGGTGAACTGTTGTTCAGCACATGATAAAGAGATAAAGTTCCTAGATATGCTAAATGATTGTTCCCTGGGACAGATGGTTGAAGACCCAACTAGAGGTATAAGAATCCTTGACTTGATCCTGGTGCAAGATGTTAATGTGACTGATCCAATAGGGAACAGTGACCACAACTCAATTATGTTTAACTTGATCATAGACCACAAGTCACTGATAAAATCTAACACAGAGACCTTAAATTTTCAAAAAGGAAATTTCCCAAAGTTGAGGAAACTAGTAAAAAAGAAGCTGAAAGGGAAAATTGAGAGAGTCCAAACACTCCAAGAGGCATGGAGGCTGTTTACAAAAACAATAACAGAGGCTCAATTGGAATGCATACCCAAAAGGAAAAAGGGCACTGCCAGGTCCAAGAGGACTCCAATGTGGCTTACAGGAGCTGTTCGGGAAGTGATCAGGAGCAAGAAAAGCTCATTTAGAAGATGGAAGGCTTGTCCGAATGAGGACAGCAGGCAGAAACATAAATTCTGGCAGAACAAATGCAAGGCAACAATCAGGAAAGCAAAGCAAGACTTTGAGGAGCGTATAGCTAAAAATACTCAGAGAAATAACAAAGACTTCTTTAAGTACATTAGAAGTAAGAACCCAACTAGGAAGGCCATTGGACCATTAGATGACAATGGAAGGCAAGGGGTTATTAAAGAGGAAACAGAGATTGCAGAGAGACTCAATGAATTCTTTGCTTCAGTATTCACTGAAGAAGACAGAGGCCACATGCCCAAAACAGAGCCTATCTTCGTAGGGAGGGAAACCGAAGAATTAAGCCAGATAGAAATAACCAGGGAGGAGGTCCTTGCATGGCGCTCTCTTTCCCTCCCGGCCAGACCGGCGGGAGATGAACAGGCACAGCTGGAGGGAGTTTCGGCAGGCAGCCTCAAAAGTGGGGCCGACGCTGCCAAAGCCAAGGACACCGGGCACTCTCTTTCCCTCCCGGCCAGACCGGAGGGAGATGAACAGGCACAGCTGGAGGGAGTTTCGGCAGGCAGCCTCAAAAGTGGGGCCGACGCTGCCAAAGCCAAGGACACCGGGCGCTCTCTTTCCCTCCCGGCCAGACCGGCGGGAGATGAACAGGCACAGCTGGAGGGAGTTTCGGCAGGCAGCCTCAAAAGTGGGGCCGACGCTGCCAAAGCCAAGGACACCGGGCGCTCTCTTTCCCTCCCGGCCAGACCGGAGGGAGATGAACAGGCACAGCTGGAGGGAGTTTCGGCAGGCAGCCTCAAAAGTGGGGCCGACGCTGCCAAAGCCAAGGACACCGGGCGCTCTCTTTCCCTCCCGGCCAGACCGGAGGGAGATGAACAGGCACAGCTGGAGGGAGTTTCGGCAGGCAGCCTCAAAAGTGGGGCCGACGCTGCCAAAGCCAAGGACACCGGGCGCTCTCTTTCCCTCCCGGCCAGACCGGCGGGAGATGAACAGGCACAGCTGGAGGGAGTTTCGGCAGGCAGCCTCAAAAGTGGGGCCGACGCTGCCAAAGCCAAGGACACCGGGCGCTCTCTTTCCCTCCCGGCCAGATCGGCGGGAGATGAACAGGCACAGCTGGAGGGAGTTTCGGCAGGCAGCCTCAAAAGTGGGGCCGACGCTGCCAAAGCCAAGGACACCGGGCGCTCTCTTTCCCTCCCGGCCAGACCGGCGGGAGATGAACAGGTACAGCTGGAGGGAGTTTCGGCAGGCAGCCTCAAAAGTGGGGCCGACGCTGCCAAAGCCAAGGACACCGGGCGCTCTCTTTCCCTCCCGGCCAGACCGGCGGGAGATGAACAGGTACAGCTGGAGGGAGTTTCGGCAGGCAGCCTCAAAAGCGGGGCCAACGCCAAGGACCGCCGCTGTGTTCGGCCCCGGCGGGTGTGAAGAGGCTCGCTGGCCTCACCATCGGCCGGCGTTTTGGGCCCCGCCCCCCGCCCCTCGCCAGGACTCAAAAGGCGAGGGGGCCTGCCGGACGAAACATCACCACCGCTGTGCTCGGCCCCGGCGGGGGTGAAGAGGCTCGCTGGACTCGCCATCGGCCGGCGTTTCGGGCCCCGCCCGGCAGTTGAGGGTTCAACACAGTTGTGGAAGAATGCCCATCACCACCGGAGCCGTGCGGAGGGTGGTGGGGGGAGTGAATGGGGCGGTTTTAAATTGGGGTGGAAGGGAGGGAGGGAGAGATTGCCAGGCCAGCCAGGAAGGAGAGGCAGCATTCTGTCCAGGGCAAGCAGGGAGGCTCCGGAGACCAATATAGAGGTTGTGATGGGCATGGGGCGATATAGCGGGTACCGAGGGGCGGGCCGCACCCGGGGAACGCGGGGCAGATGCTTAGTATCTGTCCCTCGTTCCAGCCCCACGGTTACACCTCTAGGTCCTGAGCAGCTGACCCAGGGTGACCCTGTCCTTAGGCTGCTGCTGATGAATGTCAGGTCGGTATGTAATAAGGCCCCCCTGATACAAGATTCCATTATGGGGGAGCGGGCCGACTTGGCATGTATTACTGAGACCTGGCTGAGACCAGAGGATGGGGTTCCTCTGTCAGAAATGTGTCCAGCTGGGTTCAGTATTTGGCACCAGCCTAGGGATAAGGGTAAGGGCGGTGGCGTCGCCATCATAGCCAGGGAGTCACTGGGAGTCACCAGGGCTACCGCTCCACAAATTCTGGGTTGTGAGGCCCTGCTTCTGCGTCTGGGCTCTAAGGGTCAGTTGGGAGTCTTACTCCTGTACCTGCCCCCTTGCAGGGTAAGGGACTCCCTGCCTGAGCTCCTCGAGGCCATCTCAGCGTTGGCATTGGAGTTCCCTAGATTGATGGTTCTGGGGGACTTCAATTTGCCTTCGCTGGGGACTGGCTCCGGGGTGGCTCAGGAGTTCATGGCTTCCATGGCAGATATGGACCTGATTCAGGTAATTCAGGGCCCGACCAGGGGCAGTGGCCACACACCAGATTTAATCTTTTTGTCGGAGCGCTGGCAGAGTGATCTGAGACTACGGAAATTAGACATAACACCTGTGCCATGGTCAGATCACTATTTGGTGGCTCTAGACTTCCTGGGTGCGACGCTGCACCGTAGGGTGGCAGGGCCTATTAGAATGGCCCGCCCCCGGCAACTGATGGATCCTGATGGATTCCAGAGGGAACTGGGGGATTTCCCTCTGGATCGGCAACACGATTCGCCCGAGGCACTGGTCGACCTGTGGAACAGGATGACTACAGCGGCCTTGGATGAAATCGCACCACTACGGCCTCTCAGAGCTCATCGAGCTAGGTCATCGCCATGGTTCACAGATGAACTGCGGGAGCTCAAACGGGCAAAGAGACGCCAAGAGCGCCGCTGGGTGAAGACCCAGAGAGACTCCGATTGGACACTAGCTAGGGCCGCTATTAGGGCCTATCTAGTGGCGATGGAGGTGGTGAGGCGACAATACTTCACCACCCTTATTGCCTCCGCTGATAATCGCCCAGCCACCCTGTTCCGGGTTACCAGGTCTCTCCTTGGTAGGGGGACCTCGGTGCCCGGTTGGCAGGGGTCGGCTGAGGACTTTGCTGACCATCTAGTGGAGAAAATCGATCGGATTCGCTCTGGGTTTAATCCTGGTGTGGATGGGGAGAGTCCGGAGGGAGCCGGAGCACAGTCTTGCCATGCCATCTGGGACCGGTTTGATCCAGTTGCCCCTGATGAAGTGGACAGGCTCCTTGCAGCTGTGCGCGCCACTACCTGCCCTTTGGACCCCTGTCCCACCTGGTTGGTGAAAACCTCCAAGGCAGTGACAGGTGGCTGGGTTGGGGCTGTGATCAATGCATCATTGCGGGAGGGGGTGTTTCCTGCACCTTTAAAACATGCTTTGGTGCGCCCCCTCCTGAAGAAATCTTCCCTCGACCCAGCTGTCCTAACTAACTATAGGCCTGTCTCAAACCTCCCCTTTTTAGGGAAGGTGTTGGAGAAGGCAGTGGCGTGTCGGCTGCAGGGGGTACTGGATGAAGCGGATTATCTGGACCCTTTTCAGTCAGGATTCAGGCCTGGATATGGTACCGAGACGGCATTGGTCGCACTAATGGATGATCTCTGGCGGGAGCGGGATGGTGGTCATCCATCCGTCCTTGCTCTTCTTGACCTCTCAGCGGCTTTCGATACCGTTGACCACGGTATCCTTCTGGAACGGCTCCGAGGTTTGGGAATCCAGGGTACTGTGTGGTCCTGGTTTTCCTCATTTCTGAGGGGTCGGTCCCAGTCGGTGTGGTTGGAGAGTGAGAGGTCCAGTCCTAGGCCCCTCAAATGGGGGGTCCCTCAGGGCTCGGTGCTCTCTCCTCTCCTATTTAACATCTACATGAAACCGCTGGGTGAGATCATTCGTTCCCATGGGGTGCGGTACCATCAGTACGCGGATGACACTCAGTTGTACATCTCGGCCCATGGGGACCCCAGTGATGCCATCAAAGTCCTTTCCAGATGCCTGGAAGCTGTGGGGGTCTGGATGGGGGCTAACGGGCTACAACTGAATCCCAGCAAGACTGAGTGGCTATGGATAGGGGGTCCTGCGTTAATCCGGGAGTTACCATCGTTGGTTCTGGATGGGGCTATTTTGCCCCAGACAGACCCGGTGCGCAACTTGGGGGTCCTCCTGGATTCACGGCTACTGCTAGAAGAACAGGTGGCGGCTGTGACCAGGAGGGCTTTCGCCCAACTTCGGGTGATTCGCCAGTTGCGCCCACTCCTGGACCGGGACTCCTTGCTCATGGTCACCCATGCTCTGGTTACCTCCAGACTAGACTATTGCAATGCGCTCTACATGGGGCTGCCCTTGACGACCATTCGGAGGCTACAGCTGGTCCAAAATGCGGCTGCCCGGGTGGTGATGGGGTGTGGGCGTTATGCTCATGCTTCGCCACTGCTCCGGGAGCTGCACTGGTTGCCAGTATGTCTCTGGGTGCAATTCAAGGTGCTGGTTTTGACCTTTAAAGCCCTATATGGTAGTGGGCCAGGTTACCTAAGAGACCGCATCGCCCTGAGGACGTCTGTCCGTCCAACCAGAGCGGACCGGAGGGGCTCTCTAATTGTTCCATCAGCCAGAGGGGCTCGCCTCTCTGGCACAAGGAGGAGAGCCTTCTCCGTGTCTGCACCGGCCCTCTGGAACCTCCTGCCAACAGAATTACGTCTTCGGACGGAGTTGCTGCCTTTCAGAAGGGATCTTAAAACCTGGCTGGCAGGTCAAGTGTGGGGTGCGGGTGGAAGGGTAACCACCATGGGGTGGTTGGTGTAGAGGAACTCTTCCCCATGGTGCCTTTTCGATCCTGCAGCCCCTGCTTTTTAGGGGGTGGGTAGTCTTAACTTTTTTACTGTTTTAACTGTTTTTAGGATTATTAATATTGTCTGTAAACTCCTTGGGTTGCCCTGGGGTTACTTTTTATGTTGTTAGCCGCCCAGAGTCGGCCTTGTGTTGAGTGGGCGGGATATAAATTGAATAAATAATAATAATAATAATAATAATAATAATAATAATGTCTTGTTAAACTAAACACTAACAAATCACCAGGACCAGATGGCATCCATCCACGAGTTCTCAGGGAACTTAAAGATGAAATTGCTGATCTCCTAGCCAAAATATATAATCTTTCCCTCAAATCAGGCTTTGTGCCTGATGACTGGAAGGTAGCGAATGTAACACCAATTTTCAAAAAAGGATCCAGGGGTGATCCAGGAAATTACCGACCTGTCAGTTTGACATGTGTCCCAGG
Organism: Bradypodion pumilum; assembly: GCA_035047305.1. Taxonomy (NCBI): domain Eukaryota; kingdom Metazoa; phylum Chordata; class Lepidosauria; order Squamata; family Chamaeleonidae; genus Bradypodion; species Bradypodion pumilum. The sequence goes on from JAWDJD010000001.1 coordinate 374,866,705, forward strand.
TAAAGTGATGGAAACCATCCTAAAAGATAGAATTAATAGGCACATAGAAGAGAAGGCGCTGCTAAAGGAGAGCCAACATGGCTTTTGCAAGGGCAAATCATGCCTCACTAATCTGTTGGAATTTTTTGAGAGTGTCAACAAGCATGTGGATAAGGGGGATCCAGTTGACATTGTTTATCTGGACTTTCAGAAGGCTTTTGACAAGGTCCCACACCAAAGGCTCTTGAATAAACTTACCAGTCATGGAATAAAGGGACAGGTCTTGTCCTGGATCAGCAACTGGCTAAGGGACAGGAAACAGAGGGTAGCACTAAATGGACACTTCTCCAAGTGGAGGGAAGTAAAGAGTGGGGTCCCCCAAGGTTCAGTACTGGGACCCCTGCTTTTCAACCTCTTCATAAATGATCTAGAGGTAGGAGTAAATAGCAAGGTAGCCAAATTTGCTGATGACACTAAATTATACAGGGTAGTGAAAACTGTGAGAGATTGTGAGGAGCTCCAGAGGGATCTCTTGATACTGGGGGAGTGGGCAAAACAGTGGCAAATGAGTTTCAACATTAGTAAGTGCAGAGTGATGCATGTTGGGGCAAAGAACCCCAATTACATTTATAAACTGATGGGGTCTGAACTGTCTGCGACAAACCAGGAAAGGGACCTTGGTGTCCTGGTGGACAGCTCAATGAAGGTGTCAACCCAGTGTGCCTCGGCAGTGAAAAAAGCAAACTCAATGCTAGGGATCATTAGGAAGGGTATAGAAAATAAGTCAGCAAGTGTCATTTTGCCTCTTTATAAATCTATGGTGAAGCCCCATCTGGAATACTGTGTACAGTTCTGGTCACCATACCTCCAGAAGGATATTATGGAGCTGGAAAAAGTGCAGAGGAGGGCAACCAGAATGATTAGGGGACTGGAACACCTTCCTTACCATCTGAGGCTGCAACGGTTGGGCCTCTTCACTCTTGAACGACGACGTCTAAGAGGTGACCTGATTGAAGTTTATAAAATCATGCACGGTGTGGACAAAGTAGATAAGGAAAAACTGTTTTCCCTATCGCATAACACTAGAACTAGGGGACACTCCATGAAACTTTTGGGTACTAGTTCTCAAACAAATAAGAGAAAGTACTTTTTCACCCAGAGGATTACTGGCCTATGGAACTCCCTGCCAGAAGAAGTGGTGACAGCTGTCAGTCTTGACAGCTTTAAGAAAGGATTAGACAAGTTCATGGAGGACAAGAGTATCAATGGCTATAATAATGGATACTTAAGGACAACCTCCGGGTTGGAGAGATAGGCAGGATATCTCAATATCATTTCCAGGGAATCCTAAGCAGGTGAAGGCATCTGCTTGGGAATACCCTGAAGGAAATGGTGAGCCACTGTGTGAGACAGAATGCTGGACTGGATGGGCTGTGGCCTGTTCCAGCAAGGCTGTTCTTATGTTCTTATTAATGGTTTAATATTAATTAGATGGTGCCAATACAATTTCCAAATTCAAACTGCAGTCTAGATCATCTGGCAGACAAAGTTCTTGCCAAAGAATCAGGTAGCTGGTTTGGAGTAACGGCGTCCTATTTTTATATATATACCCATACAAGGAAAATACAATAGAGTTAATAAAAAACAATAAAAGGCATTTATAGATAAAAGAATTACTAAAACCCTTATCTAAAGTACAATCTTAAAAACAAAAAAACCCTCCAGTACCCTCCCTAACCCCTTAAGAGATAAATAGTATAAAAAAAACCCAAGAAGATAAAAAGACAAGAGGGAAATAAAAAGAGGAGAATAAAAAAGAGGGGGGGGAGAGAAAATAAAAACAGACAAGTCAGTTGTAAAGCCAGCGGGATTGGGCCGTCACACCTGTCAGGCCCCACACCCTCTGGCATAACCAGGTCTTCAGCACCTTCCTAAAGGGGAGCAGCTCTGACTGGAGGCGCAATTCAGGTAGTAGGAGGTTCCACAGGGCAGGGGCAGACATCGAAAAGGCTCTTCTTCTGGTCCCAGTCAGGTGTGCTTCTCTTGTAGAAGGGACCAGCATTGAGCCTCTCCGGTCTTATCCTCTTGTCACCCTCTATCCCTACTTCAGGTTGGTATGAAGTGCTTTTATACCAAGTATCCTTCTTAATTTCAGACAACTACTCTACACTAAATGAACGGGACCACAATAGGACATTAGACCGATCTGGAGAGGAAGTGGAATCTATGAAGGGAGCCCCACTGATGGTAAGGAACTGAGATTGGATTGAACCCGCTGCTATTTTACCAAGCAATGGGTGATCGTTCAACACACTGAGGTAGCAGGAAAGAGCAAGGAAGGCTATATTGCTGCCATCTGTGAAGGAGAAACTACTGTGATAGCCACTGTCCCCCAACTTGAAAGGGCAAAGATTTCAAGGATTAGGCAGCGTTTTCCCAAACTATGTTCCATGAAATACTGATGGACTGCAGTTCCCAGAAGCCTAAAGCAGTACATTGGCTGATCAGTGTCTTGGGGAATTGATTTAGGCTTATTGGAATTGAAGTCCAAAACCCAAAGATTGGGAAACACTTCATTAGAGAATGTTTTGGAATTAGTGCCAGTGGAAGAATGCATTTTTCTCCTCCCTCCCCTCTCCCCTTTGACAGCTAACTAACTAACCCAAACCCTTACTGACTTATCTCCATTCAATTTATCCCCCCCACCTTTCCTTTCCCCCAGTAAGTTCCCTTTCCCTCCCTCTTCTGCATATCACACTACCCTTACTAATAGTACCTCTGTCTACAGCAGGAGGAAGGGCAGGAATCCCTGGAGGAGAATGACCAGTTGCTTTATCCTCCTCCTCCACCTTCTCCTATGGTATGTCCTTGCTTTCTGACAGGGCTCTTTTGCTTTGGTGCCAGAGATCCATATTGGCAGCAGGGTAGGAGGTTCTGGTCTGCTGCTCCAATCAAACCATCACAGTGGTCAAATCTGGGTTCTTGCTTGACCTAATCTTCTTTCAGAGAGTTGGGCATCCAGGTGACAATGAGGGTTTGACTATGTTGATTCTGCCTCTGATCTGCTTGTTACGCACAAACCTGCTGCTTGATAGCTTTTGTGTGTGATTAATGTTAACCATGTTTTTTTTCTCTTTCTCTCCACAGCAGAAGATCTAAATGTGCCACTTTCTGCCTTCTCTGTTTTGGGTTTATAACATACCATGTATAACTCTCTGTGGTGAAATGGACTGACTTTTTTTTTTAAAAAAAATCTCCCAGCACACAAGTCCAGCCACTCAGCCCATGAACTGCCCCTTCCCATGTCCATGAGATCCCTCATTCCTCCCTCTAGATGGCTGTGCATCCCATTCTTTGGATCCCTTATTTTTGTCTCTCTTTTAAAAAAACAAAAACAAAAAGCAAATGCAGCAATTCCTGAAGACCAAATAATCCTGATGGATCTCACTTGAGCAACTAAGGCAGACACTTAGAAACAGTACCAGCATAATGCTGTGTCTATTGCAGAAGATGGAAACCGCTGGTGCAGATGGATCATTCTCAACCGAGCTCAAACCATACTGGAACTAGTTTTACTTATGGAGACATTGGCTTTTGTCTTCCAAGAGAACCCATCTCCTTCTTTTAGCCTATAGAATATATTTTCGTGTGTGATTCATTTTTTATTTTATTTCTTTGCAGCAAACAATGCTGGAAATACTGGAACATTCCTGGTGGTGGGTGGTGGTGGGGATGATGATTATGAGGGAGGGGGATGACAACAAAGGAGGAACAGCCTGTGAGTGACTGCAGTTGGGCTATGTGAGTGCAAGGTGCTCTTGGAGAGTGCCTCTTTGGGAATGACAGCTCTCTGGATCCTCAGTGGCTGAGGAGGAAGATGTGGGTTGGCATAGTTCTTATTTGCTTCTTGATTTAATCTGTGATAGGTTAACTCAAAGTTTTAAGAAGCTATTTATTTGTGAGAAGAGAAGAGCAGCCTCAGGGGAGGGAAAGGCAGGGAGTTGAGGGCTGGGGGAGGAGGACGGAGTAATGTTAATAGAGAGTGGGTGAAATAGGGGAGGGGCAGGAGTCTTCTGACTTAGGAGGGGCCATTTTGGCCCTACGTTATCATGCACAACACAGTACATCTGGTTTGGGGTTGTTGCAGGGTAATTTTGATGTAAGGGATAGATGTGCCTAGGCGGGGGTGGTGGTGCTGTCAAGTGCAGAGTAGGGTAGAGGGAAGGGAGCAGTTGGAGTGGGAAGCAGAGCGACATGGCCAGTGTGTGAGGGAAGGGTGGCCATTTTGTAAATATTGCCCAGATCCTCCCATGCAGGCAAGGGAATGAAAAAAAACCCCAAACCTATTACCTGTCACTATTTACACGTGCCTTTCTTTGCCACTGTGAAACAGCTTGGTGCTTTTTGCTAGTTTTGAGTGAAGAAGGTAGGAAGAGTGCCTGACCTGGAGAGTGAAGTGGGGTGTGTGTGTGTGTGAATTTGACACACATTTAATTGATGTTCCTGCTGACACTCTCTCTCTCTTTACATTGGAACCAGAATTCTGATGTCACAATTTCAGATAGTTGGATTTAGGAGGTTCATATTGGGAGTGGGAGAGACCAGGAATGAATATATCGGCTACTTAAAGGACCCTGGACTGGGGAGAGAAAAGGTGAAAGCATGGGGGTGGGGTGGGGTGAGAATCATGATGTGCACCTTAATGACTTGCCCTCTTCGGGGAACAAGAGGAATGTAGGGTCTGTGTCTACAGCTCTTGGTCCTCATCAGCGAAGCTTCAATAAAAAGGGGGTATAGGGACTAGTCCTGGGCACCATATTGGTGGCTCCATCCCTTTTTACTTGCTGAAGAGAACCTACTGCGGCCTTTTCCTCCTCCCTCTCGATCAGTCCTAATGTTCTGCCTCAACCCCTGAAACTGGAGAGAACTCTCTTTCCCTCAACACCTGGGATTCTTGCCACATCCGGAGCCCACACTGTGTCAGAGCAAAAGGCCTGAAGTAGAAGATATATTTTTGGTACTTATGATGTACTTCAGTCCCAGGGACACACACACCCCTCCACTTTTGGGGGGAAGGAGTGGGAAGGCATGTAAATCAGCCTTCCAAGGTGGAGTCACTCAACTTTTTCTAATCTAAAACACTTCATTTTTTTAATAAAAAAAAACTTCAGATGAACCAAAAAAAATGCCCTTTCCAGCTGACCAATTCGATTGCTGTAGGAGGAACTAATAACTCACTGACTCTTTTTTTGGCTTTTCCTTTGTACCCCTGGGGGGGAGGGGTGGCATCCTGCTGTTCTTTGAGTCCTGCACTCACTCTGTAATGCTTTTAAAGTGAAATGATTTTTATATAAATAAAGTTTTAAAGTGTGTATTTGTTAAAATGGAATTGCCTTATCCAAATCTTGTTGAGTCTCTCTTTCAAAGGAAGCTAAATGGGGACTCTATACAGAGGGTGTGTGACCCATTTCTAAAATAGAACCTGTTCCGAAGCAATAGTAAACTATTACATCTTGAAGTAAAAAGTTTATGAGGCTGCTAGAGTGACTATTCCTTTTCTGGTCCAGTGGCTTCCCTTTTTAGCATCTGAACATAATTGATTTTGATTTGGCTCCTTCCACTTCACTGCAGCTGTGCCTTCAGCTGGAGTTTTCAGAACAACCACCCCACTTACCTGCAGAGTATAATTTTCCTTTCCTGTTGCAGCAAATTCCATCTGTAACCTTCCAGTGATGCACTGTAAAATGTTTTACTACCCTCTCAGTGGGTGTGGCCATCTGTGGGTGTGGCCTCAACCCCCCCAAAAAGAAAAAACCTACCTTGCTCTCTTGCTTCGCAGAGATGATGGTGAGGAGGAGTCTCAGAGCAGCGGTACTGCTGGGAGGTGAGGGGCGAGTTGGTGGGCTGGCACTGGCTGACCTCCCCCTCCCATCGCTACTGGAAATGCGTCCCTGCCAGTGGCGTTGCTGGGATGTGAGCTTGGTGGGTTGCCGCTGGTTGGCCTCCCCCTCCCAGCACCACCAGAAACGCGTCCCATTTACCTCGCTTAGGGCCGAAGGCACAAGGGAAGTGCAGAGATGAAAGCACGCCTTCGGCCCTGGGCGAGGCAAATGGGATGCGTTTCCAGCGGCTCTGGGAGGAGGCGGCTGAGAGGTGGCCATGGCCAGCCAAGTGGGTGTGGACTGGAATTTCTACTACCGGTTTGCCAGAGCCGGTGAGAACCTGCCACAGTACAACACTAACCTTCCCAATGCTGACAGAGAGCAGATGGAATAAAACTCAGAGCAAAGTCGACCTAATGCTTTATTTAAGTCCCATAAACTGGACAAAGCAATTAATCCTCTCCCCCTTGATGTTGGTTCCTGTTACCTAGTCTTGAGGTTAGGATATGTTTGTGAGCCACCCAGTCGCACTTCGCAAGTGGGGCGGCATATAAGGCGAACTATAATAATAATACCTACCCCAGCCTTTTCAGTCAACATAACACATACAAGAATAGACACCACTGTGGTTGAGTTCCATTATTCATTTGGCGTGTGCCATTTGTCACTGCAAACCACTGGTTCATCAGATTGAAAGAAACTTGGTGCCTTAATTGCTTTCATTACTATTTAAACTCCTTAATGGTAGCAGAGAATAGAATTATATTGAGGCATGTCCCTTTGCTGCTACTTTGTTGGACCTTCCGGGGCACTATATAAGAGAATAAATGATGGAGAATCAAACCACTTTTTAGGGGCTGTTAATTTCTGTGAACTTTCTAACCCCCCCCCCCAATTATCTTGATAATACCAGGCATTACTTCTACTAATGCAATGTTGCTTTTTATTTAATTTTATTTTTTTAGTTTATTTAAATAACAATACATACATAATACTGTTAGGTATTGGGGTCTGGGTGTGAATCCTGCAGAGCTAAGCAGTTAGCTTGTGGCAGCAGCGGTGGTGCCCTTGGAGTGTTTTCACTCTCACCCAGACAATAACATGCAGAGTAACGATGAAAACAAAATAGCTTTTACTTTAGCAAGTCGGTTTTATCAACACAAAAACATTAGATTCCTCTCTATGAAAGTAAAGTCAGGTAAACAGTTTGTAAGTCTTTGTAAGCAGTACTTTCAAGGTCTGAGTCCCAGTCAAAGTACTCACAGCAAACTCCAGCCTACTCCCAGGCTGGCTGTAGGCTATGCAAAGCCTTGTTGTCCTGGCTTGAGGAAAATATCAGAGCCTCCAGGCTCAGTGACTCTGCTAGGTGTTGCTTCTGGAAACTGGACTCACTTTGTCCATTCAGTTGGATTCCAATCCTCTGGAGAGTTTCAGACTCTCTCTCTCCTCCAGAGAGTTCAGCAAAGCCAGTAGCAGATCCCCAGGAGCTGAAGCATCCTGGCAGAAGCAGTTTTGCATATAAGCAGTTTGGCTAGCAAGCAGTTCGGCTAGCAAGAGTTTTGGCATGAAGCAAAGTGGCATAAAAGCCTGTGGCTAAAAGCAAAGTGGCTTCTGACAAGCCTAGATTTATACTTGACAATTTGCTCAGTCACCCACTCAGTGGTTACAGCTGGGTGCTGTGCTGAAGGATCTCTTAAATATACAGCTTCATGCATCTTACACAATACCTACAGGACATCACAATCCTATCAAATACATAAAAATATACAGTAATACCTCATACAAAGTCCGCTTCATACAACATCGGATTCATACAACATTGCCGAATTCCTTGAAAAAAGTTGCCTCATACAAAGTTGTGCGACTTTGTATGAGGCATTGGCATTTTCCCAGGTTGCATTGTGCCTGGGCAGTATAAAAGGCAGGACACATGCGTGCATTGCTCTTGTGGGTTTTGCATGAGGCGAAGAATGTTTAGGAGTGGTTTTGAGCAAGATTTTGGATTTTTTTTGAATTTTTTCGTCAGAATTTTTAGAAGCATTCCTGGGATTTTTGTAGCATTCTTCAGGTTCTTGGACAATCAGGGTTGTTTGACATGTTTTTGTAATGTATTTAGCCTTTAGACAATGATTTCTTAAAGTTCTGTCAGTTTCCTGTATGTTTCATTGACTTTGCCCTGAAGTCTGTGCTGTTACAGTACAATGTATCCCTATGGAAACGAAGTTGTACGAGGCATCGCAGCAAGGATTTGGGCGTTGTATGAGGCATCGCGGCTAGGATTTTGCATGCTTCATACAAAGTCCAAATCCGTATAAAGTCCAAACTTGTAGAACCAAGTTTAGACATTGTATGAGATATCACTGTAGAGCAATGGACATAATAAGAACAAAAAATTTTTGTATACACATAATTTCCTTATTATCTATATTACTATACAAATGTGTACCCACCACCCTTGGAACCATATTTTTCCCTTTTCTTTGTTTTGTTTTTTACTTTCTTTTCTTCTGTATATATTGATATACATCTCTATTTTCAAAAACTCATATTTTCTTTTTTGGGCCTAATCCCTTTTGAATCTTTCAAAACATAACAGACTAAAATCTTCCTATATATCATAAAATATTTATTTCAGTTATTCTTTGTTGGATCGGGGCCCAATACGGGCCGGAAGGTCCCGGAGGAGACTGGTCAAGTAAGACACACGAGGCAAGATGGAGTGAAGACCAGCGTTTATTGATCAGAAGGCACTGAACTTTATACTCTGTCTAGCTCGATCGCGTGCATAGGTTGCGCGTGACCATTACAGGAAAACTGCAAGCCTGCACTTTAAGATTACACAAGTTAAACATTAGGGGTGACTTCATTGGGGGGAAGTTCCTTATCTAATTTACTACCAGAGGGACATGCATTGTCTACAGCTATTGGGAGTAAACATCTGCCGCGTTGCCTCTCCTCAGGGCTCACTCCACCGGCCCTGAGGATGGGAGGCAGGTGCGTCTCCTTAGCCTCACCGAGACTGCTTGCCAGAGGGCTTCAAAAGGGAGACACTGCCTGGAGCCCCACTGCCGCCGCAGCGTTGCCTCTCCTCAGGGCTCACTCCACCGGCCCTGAGGATGGGAGGCAGGTGTGTCTCCTTAGCCTCACCAAGACTGCTTGCCAGAGGGCTTCAAAAGGGAGATGCTGCCTGGAGCCCCACCGCCGCAGCCGCGTTGCCTCCTCAGGGCTCACTCCACCGGCCCTGAGGATGGGAGGCAGGTGCGTCTCCTTAGCCTCACCAAGACTGCTTGCCAGAGGGCTTCAAAAGGGAGACGCTGCCTGGAGCCCCACCGCCGCCGCCGCGTTGCCTCTCCTCAGGGCTCACTCCACCGGCCCTGAGGATGGGAGGCAGGTGCGTCTCCTTAGCCTCACCGAGACTGCTTGCCGGAGGGCTTCAAAAGGGAGACGCTGCCTGGAGCCCCACCGCCGCCACCGCATTGCCTCTCCTCAGGGCTCACTCCACCGGCCCTGAGGATGGGAGGCAGGTGCGTCTCCTTAGCCTCACCGAGACTGCTTGCCGGAGGGCTTCAAAAGGGAGACACTGCCTGGAGCCCCACCGCCGCCACTGCGTTGCCTCTCCTCAGGGTTCACTCCACTGGCCCTGAGGATGGGAGGCAGGTGCGTCTCCTTAGCCTCACCGAGACTGCTTGCCGGAGGGCTTCAAAAGGGAGACGCTGCCTGGAGCCCCACTGCCACCGCCGCCGCCGCGTTGCCTCTCCTCAGGGCTCACTCCACCGGCCCTGAGGATGGGAGGCAGGTGCGTCTCCTTAGCCTCACCGAGACTGCTTGCCGGAGGGCTTCAAAAGGGAGACGCTGCCTGGAGCCCCACCGCCGCGTTGCCTCTCCTCAGGGCTCACTCCACCGGCCCTGAGGATGGGAGGCAGGTGCTGTCACATGCTCCTTCCCCTGGTCCCACTGGCCGGGGGAAGTGGGGGCAACTGGGGGAGTGGACTGAGTTTGTTCAGTGCCTTTCTTGGGTATAGCTGGCCACAGACTTTTTACTCCTCGCTATGTGGACCTTGGTCCCTTGTTTGCCCACCTTTGGCAGATTTTCAATGGGAGGGAGGAGGATTGTGTGTGGTGTTAAAAGATATTTGATGCTGATGTATATTTTTGAATTTGTTACCATGTGATTTGTACTGTTTATTATTGTTCTGATTTATTTTTTGTATTGCTATATTGTATTTTGGGATTATTGTATTGTATCAATTATGTTGTTTGCCGCCTAGAGTCGGCCTCGGTTGAGAAGGCGGGATATAAATTAAAATTTATTATTATTATTATTAGTAGATTGACTCTTGGGCTCAGAGTCTCTGCGGAGACGAGATTACCCATTACATGTTTATCGAGATCACCACCTGGTGATGTTCTGCCTTTTCCTGTCCGAACTGCCTGTCAGGTCAGCGATCTGTGAATTAAACTCCTATTAATTTGCACCCCAATTTCTGTCCCCTTGGAACCAGGCTCTAAGGAGCATTCTCCCAAGCCGTGGTTCTGTCAGGAACAGTATGCCAATTGTGTGCGCGGAACCCACACTCCCCCTTTATTTGTTTGATTGGACCTGACAGATGGCTCGCCATAGGAGTGGCATGAGCTGACATGGAGTGAGGACATTCTGGGGTTTTCTCCATGAGGGACACTTTGACAGCAATGAGGGAATACATTGCACAAAGCAGCAAACCGCTATCCCCAAAATTGCAATACCCACAATCGCCTTGAGCGTTGTTTGCAGCCATTCCCATGGAAACCACGACCATAATGAATTCCACCACCCCCACGTGGCATCTTCCTTGATATTCTTAACCAGGGTATGGAGATCTGTGATCTTATTTTGTACCTTGCGAGAGTTGTCCGTGAGGTTAAAACAACACATGCCATGGACTGCCTCGCAACCCAAATGGTGTAAGAGCAGGAGGTAATCTATAGCTGCTCGATTATGCAATATAGCGTGGTGAAGCTCCGTTTGCTCTTGATTGAGCAGCGCTATCGCCGATGAGGTGTGATTAATGGCTTTTGCCAAAGCACAAGCCAGCTGACCAATCCTGCGAGCGTTGCCTACGGCTAAGCCTGGCATGCCGAACAAACTGACCGCCAATGAGATGTATTCAGCTTTGCTCAAAAGCCTAATATTACTGTCACATGAACTATCCAGCTGGGTGGCATGAGGGTGCCGTGTGTGGGCAGCTATGTTGGTGCTTGGGGCAACCATATCCTTTGTGGGAAGCAACAGTGTCGAACGGCTGATACAACAGAAGGAATCAGATACATTTGCGGGAATATAGTTCCAAGTGTGTTGGTTACATGTAAAAAAACAGCCTGAAGACAAAATGACATGAACAAACATTGAGTCAATAGTCTCTGGGTGATTGCAAGTGCAAGTGCTGTTGCTGGGGTCGAGGCAACGGTGATGATGTGGCCCTTTGACCGCGGAACAGCCGGTCATGCACGCACAAGTTGAGTTCGGGCTGACTGCCACTTGGGGAGTGTACAGAGTGGCCGCATCAGCCGGTAGGACTTTGGTGACCTGGGTTCCTCAGTGCGCATACGTTGAGTACATGATCTTGTGAAATGGGCCAAATATCCCTTCACTAACCAGTCACCGTTCCTGATGTGCGCCCCTGGGGAGTGACATACTGGGATGAGACAAGTACTAAGAAGAGAGGCATAATCGGTGGTCTGCCTCAGGCAAAAATCGGACTGATTGACGAGGTTCGCCAATCTTTCCCAGATGTTGTAGTGCAGCCGGGTAGAGAGGTCTCCACCAGGCATCAAATCTGCTTCAAGTGAAGCGGCTTGAACCCCTCCCCCCATAAGCAAGGAAAGGATCAAGATGATCATTGTCAAGGAATTAAAGGTGATCTGGGACAAAACTGCAACCACGATGGTCTCTGGAGTTGGTTCTGCATTCTGCCGCCGTACGATGTCAGTCGCCTCCTGTCACAGGGACTTGACCATCCCCCAGGTGATCTTCGGCGCTGGCATCGGCTGTTGTCGCCTCCTCCACCTGGTTCCCCCGGTTAGGGTCAATCCCTCCATCTCCGGCAACGGGTCTGAGAACGCCTGGCTCCACGCCATTGGACTTGAAATGAGGTTTCACACAACAGGCTGGAATCCAGATGACACCTGAAGGAGACATAATTGCGGCATACCCTCTCCCCCACATTATGAGTGGCGCCAGGCCCCTCCAAGAAGGATCCGGTGGCACTCGATAACGCACCATAGGGCGCGGGAGAGCCTCCGTGCGACGGAAGTGCTTCTCCTGTGGAGTGCAATCTGAAAAAAACATTGAGGTGGTTGTACATGAACAGTACTTTGTTCAGACAATGCTGTGCCTGACCCTGATTTTTGGGGAGGGCTAGTTCCCCCCTTTCTGTTTGTTTTCCAATGCATGACTTGAGCGTCCGATTCACCCGCTCGACAATCGCTTGCCCTTGCGGATTGTACGGAACGCCACAAGTGTGCTTAATGTCCCAGGTGGCCATAAACGTGGCCAGCTGCCTGGAGCTATAAGCCGGACCATTGTCAGTTTTCACGTGCCGTGGTTTACCCATGGCTGCGAAGCTGGAGAGGAGATGCTGCTCCACGTGAGAAGCTGTTTCTCCCTTCTGAGCCGTAGCCCAGACAAACTGTGAAAATGTGTCTAAGCAGACGTACATGAACTGCCATCTCCCAAACTGCAGAACGTGTGTGACATCCATCTGCCACACCTGGTTGGCTTCTGTCCCTCGTGGGTTGTCACCCCACGAGGGGCCCCCCGCCGCCCCTGCACATTGTGGACAGGAACAGACTATGCCCTGAGCTTGGGAAAGTGGCAGGTTGAACTGCCATGCAAGTGCTTTGGCATTTTGATGAAAAAATACATGACTTTGAATTGGAGTCGTGAAGACTCTCAAAACTTACTTATGCTGAATTTCCTTTGCGGCCGCATCTGCTCTGCTATTGCCTGCAGAAATTAGGCCAGGTAAATCCTGGTGACTTCTGATGTGGGCGACATAGAGCGCTTTGGTGCGGTTACGCAAATGAAATTGAGTTGTGAGGAAAAGACCTAACAAGTTCTTGTCTAGCGCTGGAGTGATGTAAGCTCCCAGTAGACTGTGAAGCAAATTCCGGACAATCTAACTGTTCGTAATTATATTCAAGTGTTTCTTGGCAAGGCGAAGTTCACAGCTACCAATTCCGCCCGCTGTGCGGATTTCTGCAGAAGAGTTAGGAGCGTGCACCAAGCCTGGCCCTCTTGCCAAGTAAGAACACCATATGTACAAACCCCTTCAGTGAAAACTGTCCTAGCCCCCTGAAGCGGAACCAGGGACATTAACTCACACAAACTGACTGTCTGCATTTGAAGCGAGACGAGTCTGGGGTCTTTCAGCAAATGGTATGCCAAACATCCAGTGAATCCTTCCAATGCAATCGGAAGTGAGTCACCGAGCTGCATCAGCTGCTGAATCTGATCTTTTGTGAATGGAACAACGATCTTTGCCAAATCGTGCCCTGAGATATCCCTTGCTCTCAGCCTTCCTCGGTAAATCACCGTGGAGACCAGTTCCTGTGGAGGAACAATGTTTCGGAAAGAGGTGTGTGGTAAATACACCCATTCCATGATACTCGCCCCCCGCTCGGAGTCTACTCCGGAGAACATGGCTCCTGTCCGGACTATGTACAGGTTTAGAACAGGAGCATATGGCCCCTGACTAATCCTGTCCACCCATCTCTGGCTGAGAACTTGGTTGACCTTTTTGAGAGTCAAGCGAGCCTCTCGAGGAATGTGTATCCGGTCTGCCGGCTGCTTACCTAGCGTTAGTAGCGAGAAGAGCGGCTTCAAGAGATCCGTATCTAGCCTGAAATACGGCCTAGCCCAATTGATATTCCCCAGAATCTGTTGCAATTCTATGAGGGTGACTGAATCTTTGAGACTGATCTGTGGCAAAACTGGTGTCACGAAGAATGGAGAAGCCGATGGCCTAAGTATGAGAAGGGCTCGGTTCTCTGAACTTTCTCTGGGGCAATGAGTAACCCCTTCTCCCCCAGAGTGGTCTGGAGGTCCTTAAACATTTCGCTGCCGAGTTGCGGCGCTGCGATCAGGATATCATCCATGAAATGACACACTAAGACTGTGGGGTGAAGGTTTTGAAACTTTTCCAGCATGTCGTGAACGTAAATTTGACACAGGGTGGGCGAATTGAGCATCCCCTGTGGCAAAAATTTCCATGCGTAACGTTGCGTAGGCTCTCTGTGGTTCACGACTGGCACTGTAAAAGTGAACCTTTCCCGATCCCTTACATCTAAAGGAATGGTATAAAAACAGTCTTTTAAGTCTACGACCAAGATCTCCCAACCCTCGGGGATCATGTTCGGATTCGGGATGCCGCATTGAAGCGGACCCATTGGCTGAATACACTTATTGATCTCTCTTAGATCGTGAAGGAGTCACCACTTCCCTGACTTTTTCTTAATAACGAATATGGGCGAATTCCAGGGACTGGTGGACCGTTTTATGTGTCCTGCATCTAGCTGTTCTTTGACCAGCTGTTTCAGGGCAACTAATTTCTCCCCTACTACCGGCCATTGCTCTACCCAGACTGGCGTGTTGGTAAGCCATTTAAGTGGTAAAGCCATTACCCGAAGGTAAGAGTGGCACGGTACTGCTGTAGAATGTCCCGCCTCCAGAGGTTGACGTGCACGTCCAAAATGTGCGACCGAATGACCGCCCTGCCGTCAGCTTCAGGGATTGTGACTTCTACCCAATCTTGGCTTCTAAATGCTTCTTGAACACCGCCTACCCCACACACATCAGAGACCGGCTCGAGAGCCCCCTCACGCGGCCACTGACTCTGGCTGACCACACTGATGTCAGCTCCTGTATCTAATAATCCGTCAAAAGGTTTTTTTATTTAAAAATACCTTTATGACTGGCTGCCTCTTCCACTCTATGTTGGTTTCCACTGCCGCTAAGACCTGGTATCCTTGCATTGCCCCTTCTGCGCTCGAGCGGTCTGAGCTGTCCCTGAGCCTTTCCTGGCTGCCTGCTGGCGAGTGACAAGGAACCATGATCAGTTGCGCTAACGTGTCTCCCTTGTGAATGGTTTGGGGTAGGTGTGTCCAGAGTTGAACTTGGAGTACACCCGAAAAATTGGAGTCAATGACTCCTGGAATCACTAGGATTCCTCACGTTCCTGCGATACTACAGGGAAAAACTAAGCCTATATAGCCCTTAGGCAGGGGTCCCATGTATTGGGAATTGTCCAGATAGACTGTGCCTGGCAAGTCACATGTGACTTCTGACTGGCAAGTCAAATCTAGTCCCGTACTGCCCTTAGGTCTGGCCTGCGCCTCCGGAATGCAAGGAATGTGGCCGGAATCTAATCCAGCTCTGGCTCTTCCAGAGCGATTGTGGTCTCTGTTTGGACCGGGGCCAGAGACAAGCCCACACTCCGGTTTCCTGAGTTCGGGCAGTTCCTGGCCCAGTGGAAGCCCTTATTGCATCGTGGACATTGGGTGGTCGGAGCCTTGGGATGACCCGTGTTTTGGCCATTACTCTTTTTGGATTGGCATTCTCTAGCGAAATGACCGATCTTGCCACAAGTGTGACATGCTCCTTTGATCTTGCCTCTGAATTTTCTACCACCTTGCACCGCCGCTGCCAACAGACCCATTTTGTAGGAATCTGTACCAACATCGGCACAAGCCCTAATCATGTCGGTGAGAGTCAGATCGGGACGATTGCCCAGTGACTGCAAGATTTTACGGCAGTCAAGGTTGGCGTTGTCTTTCGCCAGCTTCGTCATAAGCTCCTGTTGGGCTTGCTTGTTGTCTATCTGCCTACTGACCGCTTCCTCCAATCTATTGATAAAGTCCATGTAGGACTCCTGGGCACCCTGTTTGACTGCTGTGTAATTTTTGGCTGCTTTGCCAGCTGCCGGGACCTTGAGATAAGCCCTGAAGGCTGTTTCAGCCGCCAAATGAAGTGTGGCGAGAGGCAAGGTGATCTGCGCATCGACGGATTCAAACTGGCCTGACCCATATAGCTGGTCAGGGATTACTGCTCCTCCCATCCTGGCAGCCCTGTCCCATAGCAAATACTGGCTGGGGTTGAGCATCATTCTCATAACGGCCTTCCAGTCGTATGGAATGAGCATCATAGTTTCGCACACTTGCTGAAGTGTGCCTCTAGTAAAGCGACTCTGGAGTCCTGTCTCTGTGATTGCCTTCCGTATTGCCATGAGCAATTTGTACGGAACCGGCAAATGGGTTGTTTGCTGCTGACCCGTGAGGGCATCTGCCTCTATGTGGACTGGGCATATCTGCCTAAACTCAGCTAGTTCTTCCGCTGACAATTCCCCCTTACTGGTTTCTTCCTCTACCATGCGCTGGATGGAACTCTTGGCTATCTGGGAACTTTTAGCTGTCAGGGAAACGCCAGCGTTTCCCATACCATGCATTCCTTCAGTGACGTCTGCAGCTGTCACTGAGGGAAAGCTCCCTATGCTGCCCTGCTTAAACTGAAGTGACAGATAGAGAACCATCGGGGCTGATGGTTCTGACTGCGCTGGGGGGTTCTCGGTCTCTATCCGGACTGTGTCTACCTCTGCTATGAGCTTCCTACATTTGCTCCATGTGCCGATTACCCTAGCTGGGGCTCTAGGTTCTTGCTTAATGCAGGTTCCTATCCTATCCCAAAGTTGGAGACTAAGCATGCCTGTTTCTGGATAAAGCTGACAATGTTCCCTGAAGTACACCAAAAGATCCGCTAACTGGGTGCTGTGAATGCGTGTACGATTTACCCTGGCCAGGGCCTTGAGTTCCATTAAGTGAACTCTCTGATTAGCGGTCGGACGTTGTCGCTGCGGACAAGTCCCCATATTACCTGCTGGTCCTTTGAAGTTTCCTTCGCGGACGAATTGATGTGTCTGTTATCAGGTAACTGGTTTGGTGTGACGTCCCTCTGGGTAGGACTCGGAGCATGGACTACGGCCACAGGCCCTCGGTGGCCTCTGTGACGGAGTCAGGGTTTCACAGCCGACCCTGAGCGGAACGCGTTTCCGCCGAGCAAGATGCCTCAGAGCTTTGGAGAGCGCTCTGCCTCTCTGGAATGCCTCGTAATGTAGCTGTCACTCAGATCAGATGGCTTTCTGACTGGAGCTGCTGCGCTGTCCTCCGGGAAGACTCAGACACTGTTCTGGCGTAGAACTGGACCGAGGGGTGTCGGTACTCATGAGTAGAATCACGTCAGGGTCACCATATGTTGGATCTCGGCCGCGAAGAGGGTTGCGCAAGCTGGAGGGTCCCAGAGGAGACTGGTCAAGCAAAGACACACGAGGCAAGATGGAGCGAAGACCAGTGGTTTAATGATCACAAATCATGAGTATTTATGCCGTTCTGGCTGCATGCATAAGCGTAGCGACACAGTGCGAACTCTGGCTTCACACATCATGTTTACACAAGTTAATTGGGGAAGTCTACCCCAGGGGAAGTTCATTATCTAACTTAATTAACTACAGGGGACACACATTGTTCTATGTTATTGGAAGTAAACAAGTGGCCAACATTGACTCTAGGGCTTTAAGAAATCCGCAGACGCGAGATTACCTATTACATGCCTAGTGAGTTAGTCATTAGCTCTCCATTGTCTTAGCTGCCTGTCAGATCAGCTATTGATGAATTAAACTCTATCAAATATCCGCTCCCTGATTTCTGTCCCCTCGAAACCTTACAGCTCGAAGGAGCGATCTCCCAAACTGGGGTTCTGTCAGGGACAGTTGACCAATTGTGTGCGCAGATCCCACACAGGGTGCTGTTTTGCCTTCACCACTTTCAAGCAGGATAATTGAAAGAAGGGCAGAGAGGCAATGAATTAACTCTTTGCAAAAATCCCTTGGTGAGGGGTGATCTTGCTTCCTTTGTTCAAATTTAAAAATCTGGGACTTTTACATGTTTTTTCTTGAATCGGCCAGGACAGCTTGAATCCGGAAAAACCTTGGAAAACCGGGGCATATGGCAGCCCTGCCCACAGGGGGACTTCAATTCCCAGAAGCCTAAGTCAGTATTGGCTGATCAGTGCTTTGGGGAATTGTCTTCTGGGAATTGAAGTCATAACAGCTGAGCTGACTGGTGTTTTTCTCTGAGGGCTGTTAGGAGAGCCAGCTAGGGGCAGCCCAGATTCTCCCCACACCAAGGCTGCTTGATCACATCATGTGGTTCAGCCTCCATATATTAGACTACAATTCCGTCAGACCTGGTCAGATCAGGAGAGGCTGCACTAGATTATACCCGTCCTTCCCTGATTTGCTTTCCTATCATGATCCAGTGTCATTCTGCTCCATATGTTCACCCAGTGACTTGATGGAGGCAGGGATGAGAAACTATGCAATCAAATGATGATATGTCACCTGGTTACGCTGCAGTATTCATTTACAACATGGACGGGGAATCTGACACCTTCAGAGAACAACCTTCTAGCCTTATTCCTCTGCCATTGCTCAGCTTCTGCACTGTCTCAAGGCAAGGCTATTGCTTTTCTTTTCCAGTCAGCTCCCAAAGGCAGGAAATTGCTGAGATCAAAATACAGATCAGGAGTCTGGGGGAGTTCCTAGTAGCCTTCTACACCACAGTGGAAAAGAGAGATGGAGCAACCGTTTCTTAAGTCTCTCAAAACTATATCAGGATGTCTTTCTTATTCTCAGGGTCAAGAAGATTTTAGGCTGTCCCATAATCCTCCTTGGTCTGTTTTAGTTTTGTTTTCTCTGCTGCACAAAATCATTACATAAGTAACAGGATGATTGCTGTTCTTCAAGTTTTGGTTGGCTGGTTGCACAGATCTTCACTTTTCCCTCTGGTAACATATAATAGCCATGAACCCTAATTTACCTGTTTTCTGGCATCTCATTGTGAATTAAAATATCTATGTATGTGCAGTGCCAGAGTAGTAAATTTGAAAAGGAGTTGCTTTGATGACAATCACAACAGCCACCACCCATTTTTGTGGTAATGTGCCGTCAAGTCGCCCCCTGAATGTTGGCAACTCTATTAATAGACAATCTCCAAATTGTTCTGTTCTCAACAGCTCTAGTCAGCTTTTGCAAAATCAAGCCTGTGGCTTCCTTTAGGGCAGGGATTCTCAACCAGCGGCACGTGGGCTGGATGTGACCTGCAGCACCATTTTATGTGGGGCCCCCACTGACTCCACCACACCAGGAAGTGCCATGCAGTAGTGTTGGATTGGGGCCGTGGAGCGGCCCTTGGGTCCCAGAGGAGACTGGTCAAGGAATGACACGAGACAAGATGGAGCGAAGACCAGTGGTTTATTGAGGGAAAATCATCATCATATATAGGAATTCAAGGCAGCGTGTGATAGAATCGTCATCTGACAGAAAATCACATCACCTGTTTACCCGGGTTAATTGGGAATCTCTCTTGGGGAAGTTAATTAACTAAGGCAAATACTGACAGGGGAAATCCATTGTTCATGGCTTGCACAAGAGTAAATATGGCCACTATTTGCGCTAGGTCTTGGGCTAATCTGCAAGTGCGGAATTACCTAATTCCTAACTTGAGTTAGATATTCAACTTCCTCCTGCAGAACTGCCTGCCAGGTCAGATATGGGTGAATCAATCTTATGACTATTAATCCGCTCCCCAATTTCTGTACCCGCAGGGGCCAGTGACCAGGAGCCTTCCTCAACCGGTGTAACCTCTGTCAGGGACAGTTTATGCCAATTGTGCTCGCGGATACCACACTCCCCCTTTATTTGTTGTGGACCGGACAGACAGCCCTGCGTAGGAGGGGCATCAGCTGGTGTGGGGGGATGACGCTTCGGGATTCCTTCCATGGGGGACATCTCGATAGCAGTGAGGGGATACATTGCACGAAACAACACACTGTTGTGCCCAGTATTACCACCCCCACAATCACCTTGAGTGTCGTCTGAAGCCAACCCCATGGGAACCATGACCACAACGAATCCCACCACCCCCACGAAGCATCCTCCATGATGTTCTTGACCAGGGTGTGGAGGTCTGAGCTGGCTCTGTACCTTGCGTGTGTTGTCTGTAAGATTAAAGCAACACATGTCGTGGACAGACTCGCAGCCCAAATGATGTAACAACAGAAGGTAATCGATAGCTGCTCGGTTGTCTAGTATGGCATGGCGAAGCTCTGCCTGCTCCTGGTTGAGCAGCGCTATTGCCGAGGAGGTGTGGTTAATGGCTTTTGCTAGCCCGCAAGCCAATTGACCAATTCTCCGAGCGTTGCCAATGGCTAAGCCTGGCACACCAAGTATGCCGACTGCCAACGAGACGTACTCAGCTTGACTCAGAACCCTAATGTTGCTATCACAAGAGCTGTCTAGCTGGGTGGCGTGAGCGCGCCGTATGGGTGAGGAGACATTCGTGCTTGGAACAATCATATCCTTAGTGGGGAGCAACAATGTCAAGCGACTGATACAACATATGGAATCTGATACATTAGCGGGAATGTAATTACAAGTGTACTGATTGCATGTGAAGAACCAACCTGAAGGCAGGGTAACATGAGCATACATTGAACCAATTGTCTCTGGGTTATCGCAAGTCCAATTGCTGCTGCCGGTGTCGAGGCAACGACGCTGAGTCCGGCCGACTGCGGAGCAGCCGGTCATTCGAGCACAAGTAGAGTTCGGGCTGACTGCCACTCGAGGGGTGTGGAGAGTGGCTGCATCAGCCGGCAAAGTCATGGTTAACTGAGTTCCCCAGCGAGCGTACGCTGAGAAACTCGTTGGGAAAAACGGACCGAAAATCCGCTTCACCAGCCAGTCGCCGTTCCTGGTGTGCGCGTCTGGAGTGTGGCACACCGGGATGAGGCAGGTGCTCAAAATTGAGGCAGAACCGGCGTTCTGCTTTAGGCAAAAATCGGACTGGTTGACGAGACTCGCCAACCTTTCCCATAGATTGTAGTGCATCCGGGCAGAGAGGTCCCCGCCTGGCATCAGATCGCTAGCCTTCAGTGAAGCTGCCTGAACGCCTCCCCCCGCAAGTAGGGAGAGGGTCAGGATGATGGTGACCGCCACGGTGTTGGCGGTAATCAGGGCAAAGACTGCAGACACGAAGTTGTCCGACGTCGGTTCCCAGTCCTCGCGTTGGACGACGTCCTTGTCCTCACGGCAAAGGGTCTTGACCATCCCCCAGGTGACCTTCGGCTCTGCTGTCACCGCTTCTTCCGCCGGGTCCCCTCGGTCAGGGTGAGGTCCTCCATCTCCGGGATCGGACTCGGGTCGGTCTGGGTCCACGCCATGTGGCTCCAAGTGGGGCTTGATGCACCAGCTGGAATCCAGATGACACCTGTAGGAGACATAACTGCAGCATACCCTCTTCCCCAGGTTACGAGTGGCGCCGGGCCCCTCCAAGAAGGATCCGGTGGCACTCGGTAACGTACCATCGGCCACGGGAGAGCTTCCGAGCGGAGGAAATGCTTCTCCTGTGGCGTGCAATCTGAAAAAACATTAAGGTGATTGTACGTGAACAACACCTTGTTCAGACAATGCTGTGCCTGACCCTGAGACTTGGGGAGGGCTGGTGGCTCCCCCATTTCTGTTTGTTTGTCAATGTAGGACTTGAGCGTCCGATTGACTCGTTCCACAATTGCTTGCCCCTACGGATTGTATGGAACGCCAAAAGTATGTTTGATATCCCAGGTGGCCATGAAGTCGGCCAGCTGCCTGGAGCTGTAGGCCGGGGCGTTATCGGTTTTCACGTGCCGTGGTTTGCCCATCGCCGCGAAGCAGGAAAGGAGATGCTGTTCCACGTGGGAAGCTGTTTCCCCTTTTTGTGCCGTTGCCCAAACGAATTGTGAAAAAGTATCAATGCAAACGTGCATGTACTGCCATCTGCCAAATTGCGGGGCATGTGTGACATCCATCTGCCACACCTGGTTGGCCTCTGTCCCTTGTGGGTTGACCCCCCACGAGGGCCCCCCCCGGTGCCCCTGCACAATGCTGACAAGAGCGAACTATGCCTTGGGCTTGAGAAAGTGGCAGGCTGAACTGCCTTGCAAGTGCTTTGGCATTCTGATGAAAGAATGCATGACACTGAATTGGAGTTGTGAATACACCCAGAACTGACCGCTGCTGAATTTCCTTTGCGGCCGCATCCGCTCTGCTATTGCCCGCGGAAATCGGACCGGGTAGGTCCTGGTGACTTCGGATGTGGGCGATATAGAACGCTTCTGTGCGGTTCCGCAAGTGAAATTGAGCTGTGAGGAACAAACTCAGCAAGTTTTTGTCTATCGCGGGAGTGATGTATGCTCCCGGTAGACTGTGAAGCAGATTCCTAACGTACTGGCTGTCAGTAATAATGTTGAGGCGTTCTTTGGCGAAGGTGCGCAAGGCGAGGTTCACCGCTGCCAACTCTGCCCGCTGCGCGGACTTCTGTGGAAGAGTTAGAAGCGTGCGCCAAGCCTGGCCCTCCTGCCAAGTTAAGACACCATATGTGCGACCCCCATCAGTGAAGACTGTTCTGGCCCCCTGAAGTGGAACCAGCGATATCAATTCGCACAAGCTGACTGTCTGCATCTGAAGCGAGACGAGTCTGGGGTCCTTTGGCAAGTGGTATGCCAAGCATCCAGTGAATCCCTCCAAGGCAATTGGAAGTGAGTCACCGAGCTGCATCAGCTGCTGAACTTGCTCTTTGGTGAACGGGATCATGATTTTTGCTAAGTCGTGTCCTGAAATGTCCCTTGCTCTCAGCCTTCCGCGGTAGACCACCACGGAGACCAACTCTTGGGGGGGAACGATGTTTCGGGAAGAGGTGTTCGGTAAATACACCCATTCCACGATACTCGCTCCTCGCTCGGAGTCCACTCCTAGGGCTCCGGTGAACATGGATCCGGCCCGAACGATGTACAAGTTCAGGATCGGGGCATATGGCCCCTGAGCGATCCTGTCCACCCATCTTTGGCTGAGAATTTGGTTGACCTTCTCGAGAGTCAAACGTGCCTCTCGAGGAATTTGTATCCGGTCTGCCGGCTGCTTACCTAACGTTAGCAGTGAGAAGAGCGGCTTCAAAAGATCCGTATCCAATCTGAAATACGGTCTGGCCCAATTAATGTTACCTAAAACCTGCTGCAATTCTACCAAGGTGACTGAGTCTTTTAAGTTGATCTGGGGCAAAACTGGTGCTGCGGAAGAACGGAGAAGCCGATGACCCAAGTATGAGAATGGCTCGGTTCTCTGCACTTTCTCTGGGGCAATGAGTAACCCTTTTCCCCCCAGGGTGGCCTGGAGGTCCTTAAACATTTCGCTACCGAGTTGCGGCGCTGCGACCAAGATGTCGTCCATGAAATGACAAACTAAAGCTGTGGGGTGAAGGTTTCGAAACTTTGCCAGTGCGTTGTGAAAATAAATTTGGCACAGGGTGGGCGAGTTGAGCATCCCCTGTGGCAAATACTTCCACGCGTAACGCTGCGTGGGCTCGCTGTGGTTCACAACCGGCACCGTAAAGGCGAACCTTTCCCGATCCCTGGGATCTAGGGGAATGGTATAAAAACAATCCTTGAGGTCTACGACCAGGATCTCCCAACCCTCGGGGATCATATTTGGATTTGGAATGCCGCATTGAAGCGGTCCCATTGGCTGGATACATTTATTGATCTCTCTGAGATCGTGGAGGAGTCGCCACTTCCCCGACTTTTTCTTAATGACATAAATGGGCGAATTCCAAGGACTGGTGGACGGTTCTAGATGTCATAAGAACATAAGAACAGCCTTGCTGGAACAGGCCACAGCCCATCCAGTCCAGCATTCTGTCTCACACAGTGGCTCACCATTTCCTTCAGGGTATTCCCAAGCAGATGCCTTCACCTGCTTAGGATTCCCTGGAAATGATATTGAGAGATATCCTGCCTATCTCTCCAACCCAGAAGTTGTCCTTAAGTATCCATAATTATAGCCATTGATACTCTTGTCCTCCATGAACTTGTCTAATCCTTTCTTAAAGCTGTCAAGACTGACAGCTGTCACCACTTCTTCTGGCAGGGAGTTCCATAGACCAGTAATCCTCTGGGTGAAAAAGTACTTTCTCTTATTTGTTTGAGAACTAGTACCCAAAAGTTTCATGGAGTGTCCCCTAGTTCTAGTGTTATGCGATAGGGAAAACAGTTTTTCCTTATCTATTTTGTCCACACCGTGCATGATTTTATAAACTTCAATCAGGTCACCTCTTAGACGTCATCGTTCAAGAGTGAAGAGGCCCAACCGTTGCAGCCTCAGATGGTAAGGAAGGTGTTCCAGTCCCCTAATCATTCTGGTTGCCCTCCTCTGCACTTTTTCCAGCTCCATAATATCCTTCTGGAGGTATGGCGACCAGAACTGTACACAGTATTCCAGATGGGGCCTCACCATAGATTTATAAAGAGGCAAAATGACACTTGCTGACTTATTTTCTATACCCTTCCTAATGATCCCTAGCATTGAGTTTGCTTTTTTCACTGCTGAGGCACACTGGGTTGACACCTTCATTGAGTTGTCCACCAGGACACCAAGGTCCCTTTCCTGGTTTGTCGCAGAGAGTTCAGACCCCATCAGTTTATAAATGTAATTGGGGTTCTTTGCCCCAACATGCATCACTCTGCACTTACTAATGTTGAAACTCATTTGCCACTGTTTTGCCCACTCCCCCAGTGTCGAGAGATCCCTCTGGAGCTCCTCACAATCTCTCACAGTTTTCACTACCCTGTATAATTTAGTGTCGTCAGAAAATTTGGCTACCTTGCTTTTTACTCCTACCTCTAGATCATTTATGAAGAGGTTGAAAAGCAGGGGTCCCAGTACTGAACCTTGGGGGACCCCACTCTTTACTTCCCTCCACTTGGAGAAGTGTCCATTTAGTGCTACCCTCTGTTTCCTGTCCCTTAGCCAGTTGCTGATCCAGGACAAGACTTGTCCCTTTATTCCATGACTGGTAAGTTTATTCAAGAGCCTTTGGTGTGGGACCTTGTCAAAAGCCTTCTGAAAGTCCAGATAAACAATGTCAACTGGATCCCCCTTATCCACATGCTTGTTGACACTCTCAAAAAATTCCAACAGATTAGTGAGGCATGATTTGCCCTTGCAAAAGCCATGTTGGCTCTCCTTTAGCAGCGCCTTCTCTTCTATGTGCCTATTAATTCTATCTTTTAGGATGGTTTCCATCACTTTACCTGGGACACATGTCAAACTGACAGGTCGGTAATTTCCTGGATCCCCCCTGGATCCTTTTTTGAAAATTGGTGTTACATTCGCTACCTTCCAGTCATCAGGCACAAAGCCTGATTTGAGGGAAAGATTATATATTTTGGCTAGGAGATCAGCAATTTCATCTTTAAGTTCCCTGAGAACTCGTGGATGGATGCCATCTGGTCCTGGTGATTTGTTAGTGTTTAGTTTAACAAGACATGCAAGGACCTCCTCCCTGGTTATTTCTATCTGGCTTAATTCTTCGGTTTCCCTCCCTACGAAGATAGGCTCTGTTTTGGGCATGTGGCCTCTGTCTTCTTCAGTGAATACTGAAGCAAAGAATTCATTGAGTCTCTCTGCAATCTCTGTTTCCTCTTTAATAACCCCTTGCTTTCCATTGTCATCTAATGGTCCAATGGCCTTCCTAGTTGGGTTCTTACTTCTAATGTACTTAAAGAAGTCTTTGTTATTTCTCTGAGTATTCTTAGCTATACGCTCTTCAAAGTCTTGCTTTGCTTTCCTGATTGTTGCCTTGCATTTGTTCTGCCAGAATTTATGTTTCTGCCTGCTGTCCTCATTCGGACAAGCCTCCCATCTTCTAAATGAGCTTTTCTTGCTCTTGATCACTTCCCGAACAGCTCCTGTAAGCCACATCGGACGCACATGTCCTGCGTCTAGCTGTTCCTGAACCAGTTGTTTTAGGGCGACTAATTTCTCCCCCACTACCGGCCATTGCTCCACCCAGACTGGCGTGTTGGTGAGCCATTTAAGTGGCAGAGCCATTACCCGAAGGTAAGAGTGGCACGGTATTGCTGCAAAATGTCTCGCCCCCAAAGGTTGACATGCACCTCCAGAATGTGCGGCCGAATGACCGCTGTGTCGTCAGCCTTAGGGATCGTGACTTCCACCCACTCCTGGCTCCTAAACGCTTCTTGGATGCCGCCTACCCCCCACACATCGGAGACCGGCTCAATGGCCCACTCCTGCGGCCACTGAGTTCGGCTGACCACGCTGACGTCAGCTCCGGTATCTAGCAGCCCTGAGAACGATTTTTTATTCAAAAATACCTCAATAACTGGCCGCCGTTTCCATTCTATGTTGGTTTCCACTGTTGCTAAGACCTGGTATCCTTGCACTGCCTCACTTGCGCTCGAGCGGTCTTCCGACCCGGACTCTGAGCTGTCCCTGAGCCTTCCCTGGCTATCTGCTGGCGAGTTACAAGGAACCATAATCAGTTGCGCTAGCGTGTCTCCCTTGTGAATGGTCTGGGGTAGGTGCGTCCAGAGTTGAACTTGGAGAACACCCGAAAAATTGGAGTCAATGACTCCGGGAATTACAAGAATTCCGCGTGCTCCTGCGACACTACGAGGCAAAACTAAGCCTATGAAGCCTTTGGGCAGGGGTCCCATGTACTGGGAATCCACCAGATAGACTGTGCCTGGCAAGTTGCATGTGACGTCTGCCTGGCAAGTCAATTCTAGCCCTGTACTACCCTTGGGGCTGACCTGCGCCTTCGCAATGTTTGGAATGTGATTGGGATCTAATCCAGCTCTGGCTCGCCCAGAGCGAGGGAAGCCTCTGTTTGGACCGGGGCCAGAGACATGCCCGCATTCTGGTTTCCCGAATTCGGACAGAATTTGGACCAGTGGAAGCCCTTGTTACACTTCGGGCACGGGGTGGTTGGAGCCTTGGAACGGCCGGAATGTTGTCCGCCGCCCTTGGATCGGCACTCCCTAGCGAAGTGGCCGACCTTGCCACAATTGTGACATGCCCCTAGGTTTTTGTTCTTGGGTTTCCTACCCCCTTGCACCGCCGCTGCCAGCAGGCCCATTTTGTAGGAGTCCGTGCCAACGTCGGCGCAAGCTCTAATCATGTCCATGAGAGTCAAGTCGGGACGATTGCCCAGTGACTGCAAGATCTTACGGCAGTCGAGATTGGCGTTGTCTTTAGCCAATTTCATCATGAGCTCTTGTTGGGCTTGCTCGTTGTCGATCTGTCTACTGATCGCTTCCTCTAAGCGATTGATAAAGTCCATGTAGGACTCCTGGGCGCCCTGTTTGACTGCGGTGTAATTTTTGGCCGCTTTGCCAGTTGCTGGGACCTTGAGAAAAGCCCTGAAGGCCGTCTCAGCTGACAACTGAAGGGTGGCGAGCGGCAAGGCGGTCTGCGCATAGATGGATTTGAAGGCACCTGAACCACATAATTGGTCAGGAATTATTGCCCCCCCCCCCATCCTGGCAGCCCTTGCCTGAGCCTCGAGGCGATACTCGCTGTCCCATAACAGATAGTGGCTGGGGTTGAGCATCATCCGCATGACGGCTTTCCAGTCGTGCGGGATGAACATCGTGTTCTTGCACACTTGCTGAAGCGTGCCCCTAGTGAAGCGACTCTGGAGTCCTGTCTCTGAAATGGCCTTCCGTATAGCCATGAGGAGCTTATACGGAACTGGTGAATGAACTATCTGCTGCTGCCCTGTGAGGGCATCTACCTCCAAGCGAATTGGACAAATCTGACTAAGCTCAGCTAGTTCTTCTGCTGGCAATTCCCCCTTCCTGATCTCTTCCTCAACTGTGCGCTGAAGGGCACTCTTGGTAGTTCGGGAACCTGTAGCTATCAGAGAAGCGCCAGCGCTCCCCATTCCATGCATTCCACCGGTGACGTCTGCAGCTGTCACCGAGGGAAAGCTCCCTACACTACTCTGCTTAAACTGGAATGACGGATAGAGCGCCGTGGGCGCCGATGGCTCTGCTGGCGCTGGGGGTTCTTTGGCCTCTACCCGGACTGGGTCCACCTCTGCTAAGAGTTTCCTACATTTGCTCCATGTGCTAATTACGCCCTCTGGAGCTTTCGGGGGTTGCTGAATGCAGACTCCTATCTGATCCCAGAGCTGAAGGGATAACGTACCTACTTCTGGGTAAAGTAGGCAGTGTTCCCTCAAGAACACCAAAAGCCGCGCTAGTTCTCCGCTGTGAAAGCTTATCTGATATACCCTGGCCAGGGTCTTGAATTCTTCCTCATGAATTCTTTGACTAGCGGACGGACGTTGCCGCTGAGGACAAGTCCCCATATTACCTGCCGGTCCTTTGAAGTCTCCTCCTCGGGATGAGTTGACGCGTCTGAAGTTCAGGCAATAGGTTTTGCGTGACGAATCTCTGGGTAGAGCTCGGAGCGTGGACTGCTGCCACGGGCCCTCGGTGGCCTCTGCGCTGTCAGGGGTTCACAGCCGACCCTGAGCGGAACGCGTTTTTCCGTGCTGCAAGCCGCCGCGATAGCCGGAGCAAGCTGTAGGATGCCTCTCGGAGATGCCTCGCCGCGGAGCTGTCTTCCCGATCGGCTGGCTTTCTGACCGGGCTGCCGCGCTGTCCTCCGGGGTGATCGGACACGGTTCTAGCGTAGAACCGGACCGCGTAGATCGCTTACTCATGAGTAGGATCACGTCGGGGTCACCAGATGTTGGATTGGGGCCGTGGAGCGGCCCTTGGGTCCCGGAGGAGACTGGTCAAGGAACGACACGAGACAAGATGGAGCGAAGACCAGTGGTTTATTGAGGGAAAATCATCATCATATATAGGAATTCAAGGCAGCGTGTGATAGAATCGTCATCTGACAGAAAATCACATCACCTGTTTACCCGGGTTAATTGGGAATCTCTCTTGGGGAAGTTAATTAACTAAGGCAAATACTGACAGGGGAAATCCATTGTTCGTGGCTTGCACAAGAGTAAATATGGCCACTATTTGCGCTAGGTCTTGGGCTAATCTGCAAGTGCGGAATTACCTAATTCCTAACTTGAGTTAGATATTCAACTTCCTCCTGCAGAACTGCCTGCCAGGTCAGATATGGGTGAATCAATCTTATGACTATTAATCCGCTCCCCAATTTCTGTACCCGCAGGGGCCAGTGACCAGGAGCCTTCCTCAACCGGTGTAACCTCTGTCAGGGACAGTTTATGCCAATTGTGCTCGCGGATACCACATAGTAGAGGAAGGGCAAAATGGCCATCTGCCCCCAAAGCTTTCTGAGGGAGCAAGACCTGGCCTCTGGCTTAAAAAGGTTGAGAACTCCTGCTTTAGGGATTCAATCTATCAGCTGATTGTGTTCTGTGATTGTTCTTTTCTAAAATGTTCTTTATAATAGTAAGAAGGTGCTGTTTAAGAAAACAAACAAAGGAACTACTCCCCACTTCTCCATCCCCAGTTGAACAAGAAAGTAGACATAGGTTTTTGTTTCTCTAGAGTCAAACTTCAGTTTTTTAGGATTTTGAACACAACTTAGATTCCCAAAGGGACTTGTTAAAAAGTTTTATTCTTTTACAGCATTCAATAAACCTGGTCTAATTTCAGACAAAGTGCTACCAAGGAAGAATCTACTCTCTAGGGCTAATCTAATCTATATGCATCCTTAGCTGACAAAGTGGCTCTATGACTCTTAGTAAAAGCATATCTCTGTGGATTGAGAATGTGGCACCGTTTTATTCTGTAGTGCAACCTTCCCTTTGGTGATGCAACTTCTGATGCTGGTTTCAAGAACTCCCACACTCATCCCACACACATTACGAATGATCTAGTGATCAGTCGTAATGTGATTTAATTAGATCAATGGATCAGAAAACTATGTTTCAATTTTCAAACAATTTCATTGGATTAGGCAAAGTAAGGAAGAAAAGCTTTATTGGATCAAAAGATCTACAAATATGTGTGCATGTATGCTAAAAGCTGTCCTCTCGCCTTTTGAAATAATAAAAAGGAGAGCCAGGAGTTAGCAAATATTATCACTGGAGAAGAAGCTCAAAATCATCTATACTATATAAAAGAAAAATAGGAAATAAGGATAGGGGAAAAACAAACTCACTTGAAATATGACACTGAAAAAGAGACTTACAAATACTAGTCAGTCAGAAATGCAGAAAAGCGGGTACTCATTTAAGTCAAGCCTGAGCTCTCACTAGAACAAAAATAAATTGGGACAATCTTACCATGCACATATAATAAAAATATAGAAAGGGGTGGGTTGGTGTAGAAAAAGAGGAAGACCTAACATAAAATGGGTTGAATCAATAAACCACAGCTGTTAGTTTGCAAGATCTGAGCAAAACTTGCCAGAAACAACAATATTGCTAGGAAAGAGGAAGTTGTATAGGAAGAGAGAGGAATCTAACATGAGATGATGCTGGTTTTAAAGATCTGAGCAGAGCTGTTAATCTTTCCTTTATTCGTGTCAGATGTACCCCCAGCATATAATAACCTACAAAGCTAAAATTAACACATCGAAAAACAAAATAAAATTAACAAGTGCTAGATGACATCTGCCCAATATCGGGCCACTCCAACAGCATTTCCTCTTGCCAACATAGGGTCCTCCTCAGTTCACGTTGAGGGGCGTTGTGTGCATTGTATCATATAGGAGATAGTTTGTACTTCTCTGCATTCACACAGGCTGTCATCTACAGGGAAATCCCACTTTCTCAGATTAGCCTTTCATGTTCCTACCCCTACTGTTAATGATAGGACATTTTGGAGGTCATTAACTCATATAGTCATCACACAGAGCATCTTTGGATTTATTTTCTTAATTGCCAAACAGTTGTATACTTCCAAGATGGGCAGATCTATCTTCTATCAATATAACTAAAATCAAGGTGGCATGGCCTTTGTTACTGAAACGTCATGACACCTTGGCCCCAACTGCCCCAGAAACTGGTGCCCCGTCTACCTGGTGCGCCTGGCCAGGCCGGCGTGGGGTACCGGCAGCGCCCCCGGGGTCCATCACACCAAAAACTGGCCGCAAAGCACCCCCACCGGCAGCATGAAATGGCTGGGGAGGCGGTAATACGCATGTGCACAACTCCGTGCAGGTGCACAAGCTTGCCCGGAGTTCCAGGCAGCACCACCAACAGGAACTCCGGGCAGGCTTTTGCACCTCCGTGGAGTCTTGCACATGTGTATTACCATCTCCCCAGCTGGGAGGCTCCACTGGCTGTCCGCCAAGGCCCTTCTCTGGCAGACAGCCAGTGGAGCCTCCCAAACGGGGGCCTGTAAATACGGATACCCGCCAAACAGCGCACTCCGAATGGGGCGCTCCGGATGGCAATATGCATGTGCCAGAATCCGCACAGGCCTGCCCCGAGTTCTAGGCTCCAGCACCCCCTAGAACTCCGGACAGGCTTCTGCACCTGCACGGCTTCTAGTGCAAGTGTTTTTCCGTCTTCCCAGATGGGAGGCCCCACTGCCTGCTGCTCCCGCCACAACACCGGCACCCGAGCCGATGCCTCCGCAGCTGCGGGGAACCACAGCAGTGAGGCCACCACACCACAGGCGGCCGAGGCACCCGCAGCACCCGCCACGCCTCCACCAGTTGAGGCAAGGCCACCTCAGGCAGCCACGGCACAGATCACAGATAAGGGTGCACTACCCGGCAAAGCGGGTACCCCCTGCTAGTAGGTACCTAAGTTCTGCTAACATCAAGTAAGACCATCCACAACCACAAAAGCAATTATTAAGTGCGTTTTACTTCCGCTTCCAGGAGCGACGTGGGCTTCGTAGACCGGATGAATCACAGTAAACCCATTCATGCGGATTCACAGGGGCTTGGGCTTCTGAGAATTGAAGTCCAAGAACATCTGGAGTGCCAAGGGTCGCCATCATGGCTTTAGGGGAAATAAATGTATTTACCCCCACCATCCTATTAAAAAAAACCCAAGGAAGTCTACCCCCGTTTATTTTTCTTACATGCATGCCTTTCTGCCGGCTAATCTTTCTCACACTGGGTCAGGCGAAAGGAACTGCAGAATGAATGCACCAAAAGGGACCTTCGTTTTGGCGGTTTCACACCTGCCTAGACACAGAAGAAGAAGCCCCAAATAAAACAAAACAGTAGCAAACTAGTTTGTTTATCTGACAGGAAGGCAACGTAAGAGATTTTCCACTTCCCCCAGCATTCAGACTGAATTGCTGATTACATTTCTTTTTCAGAGGAATCCTGTGCAGATGAATCAGCCATGAAAAACCACAAGCCACCCCAGTCAGAAGCTTAGTCAGGCAATTGTTTTCTTGCCTTGTATCAGTGTGTCGAAATCTTAAGAATAGTCACTCCTAGCCAGTTTCTAGTGACTTGGCTCTCTTGTAGTGGCAGCAGAGGCAGACCTGGTGCCTATAAAGTACTTGGGTCTAATAAGTCCCCACAAGCATCCTTGCTTGGGAGAACAGAGGCATAGCGGTGTGGCATATGGAGTGTTGTTGACTGTAACTTGTATCTGAAAACACATTTTTTCAGGAAGCAGGAAAATTGCCATTGGCATGAATTTGTTTAAGGTGGATCCCAGCTTGCCATGAAGTGACCCACACACTATGATCTCAGAGCCATCTCCTACGGCACATATGAAATGAGACACACAGGATTTGACACCGGGACTGCAATGGACTGCCGCAGCCTTGAGGATATGTACAAGGTGCGGCTTCACAGCCAGTCCATCTGGCATGGCCTTTTCCGCCTCCATAGCCGTTGGGAATCAGAGTTCCTTCCCTGCTCATTTTGCCATTGAGCCTAACATGATGGTTTCCAGTGAAATTTCTTCCACTGAAGGGACCATCATCCCACCTAAAGGAGCTCATCTGCCCATAGCCGTTGGCCCCTTTAGGGAGTCAGGTTATTTACTGCCACCCAACACAGCATTGAGTCACTGGCTGTAAGGTCTACTCCATTACTGTAGCAGGGTGTCCAGCCAGATGTGTACCTACAAGGAGAATCGTGCATTTGTAATGCAAAGTATTTTAAAAATGACAAGTATTCACAAGCACTGACAAATGTCTTCCTGTCTTTAGATTAACATTTAGCACTGCCCACAGACTCAGTTTTCAAAGGAGGAAAAAGGCAGGAGGCATATTCCATTCTGCTACATATTATTATGCCTAATAATGACAAGTTCATTATTTGCTCTTTTCACTTGATCATTGTATAGTGGCTTTGTGCATTTCAGCAACAAACTAGATGCAACAGAACAGCCATGGAATCTGTTTTGAAGGAGAATCCATAGCCCCCAAAGCCATATGATATAAAAGAGAAAGGCTTCCTCTAAAGGCCCTGAAGGGAGAAATTGGCAGAATCACCTCCATGGACGTATTTGCAAGTTCTCATGGTTGAAACATTTGTCTTTGAGAAAATCCAGTTTTGGGAGGGGAAAATAGGTTAACCGGGATGGGGTGGGAGTGGTATTCTCTTTAATGTCTACCTTGACTATAATTCCACTACTGATAAGACTCTAATAATAACTGTAATAATGTACATAAGAACATATCATTGCCAAAGCAATCCTCCCCAAACCCAAAGAAACATACAAGATTGTACAGCCAATGAGAAGGCTACTTTTATTTTATTGCATTTGCTATGCAGCTACAACAGCCATATTGAAGATAACTACGCACCAATCAAAGGGTACTTGAAAAACTATGGAAAAGTTCAAGTATAGCAAACTAATCAGAGCAACTGGAATAAGATGGTTTATATGCATGTAAAGGGTTCATCCGAATAACAAGGCAAAGGTGGCCAGACATTTGCAGGTAGGAATGCTCTGAAGGTCAAATACCTAATGTACAAAAACAAAGATACAAAATATACTACCGTATCATCATACTTCTATCTTATTCTGTCAGCCCCAAACTGCCTTCAATCATGGCAAAAACATGGAGTTTTGGCACACTGAGAGAATGTGTAGTAGAGAATTCCATGCAACTCCACAGATTTTCTCATGTCAAAGCCGTGCCAACAGCACAGCTTTGCTACACCCTGAGATCTAGTGCAAGAAATTTCCCTCTCATTGGCTTAAAATAATGGGTGGCTTATCTCCCCCTGCTCCTGCATAATTAGCATGTATGTTGGATTGCTTTGCTTAGCTAAAATCCCATGCCCATTTATTTGGCTGTGAGTAAGTCCTAGTGAAGTTGGTGGGCCCTACACCATAGTATATGTGTGCTGTAAATTACAATGTCAGGGAACATTTTTAAGTCCATATAAAACTGCTTGTTGCCACAGCTAGAAATGATCCAGAAAAATAGACTTAAAGAGTAAGAGATTGGGTGCAATCAGATAGGCTTTTAGCCTACTGTTTTGTCCACTGCTGGAGTGAACCAGTCCATCTTCAGAGCAATCCTGCCTGCAAATTTCTGGAGCCCCTGTTACCTTAGAGATTACACATATGAAACAAACTATTGCTATGGGCTGAGGTAAAATATTGGACCAGATCCTTGACTAGTAGAAGCTGTTTGATATACAATAGAATAGAATAAAATACACTTAATTAGCTGGAGGCACTTAAGCAGATGGATGTATACATGGTAATGGAAATTACTGTGATATTTATATCTCTGCATTTCTTAGAGCAGGGGTGCCCAAACTTTTCAGGCCGTGGGCCGGTAACGTGGTTCAGGGAGCTGGTCACTATGGCCAAGGGGCTGGATGCAGCCCCCAATGCCAATTCATCCAGCCTGCAAAGCCGTCATTGCTCCTGGAAGTGGAAGTAAAATGCGCCCATACGGGCGTGTTTTACTTCCACTTCCAGGAGCAATGAGGGCTTCATGGGCTGGATGAATTGGCATCGGGGGGCAGATATGGCCGCTGGGCCATAGTTTGGGCACCCCTGTTTTAGAGCTTAAACCTGCACATCTTTTCTCAGGAGTAAATCACCTTGTGGGCTTCAATCTCAAGTAAGTGGGCACAAGGTTGCAGCCTTCATTATTTCAAAATATCTGACCCCTCTTACAAAGGCTTGAAAAGGGATTTAGTTCTTCCCATCTTGAAGTCAAACAAAAAGTTTGTTGAAACAAGGGTTACAGTAAGTTTTGCCATTCTGCTCCTGGAAGACACCATTGTGCAGCTGGCTCAGGCAAAAGGCACAGACAAAGTGCTCTGGGTGGAACTTGTGCCCCATGGCGCTGATGCAGCGCCCCACGATGGGCTTCCCACAGCCCTGGCACACTGTTCCCTGGTGATGGTGGAAGTGGAGTTCACAATATGGGCGGCCATTTAATTCAAAGAAGGAGCCACCATCGAAGGTGCAAAAACAGTCCTGAAAACAGATAAGACATGAGTCAGAACATCAAAAATATTATTGGGAGTGACATACAAAAAAGGCAGTAGGCAGGTTATGAAGAAGCTGTTCATCATACTAACCTGTTCTGGGCCAGGTCACAATCCTAAGGGCAATCATCAATCAGTTGTATGAAAAGAACCCTTAATATGCATGCTGCAGTCATTTTTAATCACATTTCTGTTTCACAACTCACACATGGAGCTTTGTGATCCAAATTCACCAGGATCACAGATCTGACGTCTGCACTTCCAATTGCAAATAAAATTCTGCTCTTGTTTCTTTCTTTAAAAAAATACCTCTCTTTCCTGCCAAAAATTCAGTTTTTAAAAGGACTGTGCTTTGGCTTTCTTTGATTGTGAAAATTCATGTGTGAAGTGAATCACAAGTTCTCTCAGCAATTGACAGTTTCTTGGTTGATAACTCCCAGAGAGATGGCGTCGATTTTGGGAGTTGTAATCCCAAAAAGGTAACCTCTCAAGCTGTTCCCAGAATGGCATATAACAGAAGTAAACTATCATGTATACTTACACCACACACAAAGCATTCAGGATGCCAGACCGCATTCAAGGCAGATAAATAGTGATCTAACACAGGACGGTCACAGCCTTTGCACTTGGGAGAGAAAAGGGCCAAGAAATCTTTCTGGCAGTATGGCTTCCTGTCCTTCTCATGGAAACCTGTGGAGGAGACATGGAAAGATACGTTTGGATTGTTTCAGAGTCAAAAAGTGTCACACAACATCAGCAACATTTGCTATGGAACATCCTTTTGTCCATGTTACCACAAGCAGCATCAAAATGAACTAGTGGGTTCAGCCTCTAAATTTTGGGATGGTCAGAAGATCACACCTCATTATTTGAAAAGAGATCAACTCCAGACTTCTTATTCTAGGAAAACTACCATGTGTGAAAGAAATAGATTGAGATAGAAGCGATAGGAATCCTAGTCCCAGTTAATTTGAGAGCTCTCAGTATCAGAACTAAGTAGTTATAGCAGAATCTATTGAATCCTGGAATCTGTAGTTTGATGTGGAGCTTAGAATTCCTCTGCCAGAGAGTTTTAGTGCCTTTCCTTGAAGGACAGAAGAGTAGAGCAAGCACTTCACTAGACCAAGAGTTCTCAACCTTTTTAAGCCGAGGGCCGGGTCATGCTCCCTCAGACAGCTTCAGGGGTTGAACGGCCATTTTGCCCTTCCTCTACCACATGGCACTTCCTGGTGTGGTGGAGGCAGGGCCCTCCACATGAAATGGTGCCATGGGCCACATTTGGCACATGGGCCGCAGGTTAAAAATCCTTGCACTAGACTGTCAGTCACAGCTTTCTATAGGGCACAATCACAACAGTCTTTTTTCTGCTGCTGCTGCTGCTGACGACAGGGTTCCCCAGGATAAAGGGAAGTCCCAGGAAGCCTCAGAGCCTTCAAAAAGGGTGACAGCTAACTTTAATTAATTTTAATTAAATCTACCAGTGGAAACTCATGGCAGCATTAACTTTCACCATGTAAGTTTATGGCCACAGAATTTTGCTCAAGATAAATGATGGCTGTGGATTGCAGACATTGTAGTTCCCCTTTCCAAGCTCAGATATTCTGGATATTTGTGCTTCAAACAAACAGACAAACAACAACTTCTATTTTATCTTCCACAGGTTCCTGGGAGATTGGCAAGGTGCTACCTTGAGGAAAGGAAGAGTTGAGAAAAGAAGATTGTATGCACACACAGATGTACACACATGTGTGCACACACAGGCATGTAACATGCCAAATATAGCAAATCTGACATACGGCAGATATAATACCCATCATTCCTGACCATTAGCTTTGTTGGCTGATGCTGAGGGTTGCTCAAGTGCAACCCTATCTGTAAAGCTACAGTTCCTACTACAGATCAAAATGGTGTCTTCTCAAAGTAGGATTGACATAACTGGCACAAAGGAAGAGGAAACAGAAGCCATCATCACAAAGATTAAGAATGAAGGAAACCTTAAAAAGCGCACTAAACATGTCTCATTATGACAGAAAATGCTACTACAAAGCAGATAATACTTCTTTGATGTCACATGAACTACTTTACCATGAGAACTACAGTTGATCTGCCTGGCATAGTCTCAGATATGTTTTCCACATCTAAACTAAGTTCATTATGGCAAATATTGGAGAATTTTGGTTCTGTTAAGATCAATGACCACAAACATAACTCCAATACAACCAAGACTGTCCATAACTGCAGGCAGCTACAGCAATTCATACTGATTCAGATAATAATCTGGTCCAGGGCAGTCATAGAAAGGTCACAGTAGAATCACATGTCTTGCAAAATTCTTATGATGACAGTTCTTCTTCAATGTTCACAGATGAAGAGGAAGAATCCATGATTGCACAAAGCAGCTACTGTACTCTAATCAAAGCCATTGAACCCAAGGTTGTGAAACAATGGCCAAAGAGTTAACTTTTCTGAAAGTTATTTTCAATAGTCTGAAGCAATAACAGTGGGAAGCTGTTCTTAAAAGAAGCTGTCACTGATGACACACGCACACAAAAAGGTTTGGGGAAAAGAACAAGCTAACTTTGGAGAGGAGGGAGGATTCATCCATAAAACTTTGCACACTCCAGTTATAATTAGCAGTCTGGGGACTTGAACATACACCAAGTGCTCAGCCATCTATGGGGAGCCAATTACTGGATCTGGGCTTCTGGGACCACGTTAGTAACAGTCTGTGATCAAAGTTCCACCAGGAATATGAGAGTGTTTACGTTTTTCTGAGGATTATTTGCACAGAAGGAAAATAGTAAGTGCCTGTGACATACTATCCACCTGGGTGCAAAAATTAAAACTCATCCAGCTATCATTATTTTATGTTCTTCATGGACTTATTCCTAGGAGAGAAAAACCAAGTGTTCAAAGCAAATGGTGATGATGAAGGCCACTGATAGATAAGAACCTCTGCTGACACCAATGATTCCATAGTAGAAGCCCTAAAGAATTTCACCACATCATTTCCACTAGCATTGAAAACATCCTCTTTATAAATTAGAAACAGTGTTATGTGTCATAAGCCAACAGATCACCAATCAAGTTGGATTGATGCCTACGATAGGTCAATGTAAGCAAATGGGGGTGGTTTCTATATGATGGCTTGGAGCTAGTTTTTGTTGTGCTCAACTAACTTCAACCTCCTTGCTTTTTCTGGGTCTGTTCTAAACATGGCTAAGACTGGAACCAACCAAATGTTTTCTAGCTTCTGAATTTGTCAAAATATTCATAATGTCTCAATTATTTCCTCTTTCAACTGATCGGTTTAATGCTTCAGAACAACTTCCTTTTTTATCTCTGCCTGGCTGGAGCTAATGATTAAAGCTAGATTAGCTCTAGGTAAAGTTTGCCCTTGCTTGAAAGCCAGTTGTATCCGACTCTAGGGTTCAGTGCTCATCTCTGTTTATAGCCAAAGAGCCAATGTTGTCTGCATCTGCAGATGTTTCTGTGGACACGTGGCAGGCATGCCTCAACACCGGAGTGCACGGAACACTGTTTACCTTCCCACTGAAGTGGTACCTATTTAACTACTTGCAATGTCTTGCTTTCAAATTGCTAGGTTGGCAGAAGGTGGGACGGAGATGGGAGCTCACTCTATCATACAATACTCATGAATTGAACACCAACCTTCCAGTCATCTAGTTCAGCGTCTTAACCATTTGAGACACTATGGCCCCTAGATTAGCCCTAAGGATCTCTTTTCCTCTGCGGAGACCATACTGAAGCAATCCAATTTCAAATTCTTTGGCCAGGACCCAATTGGCTAGTTCTGTGGACAGAATTGTTTCTGTTAGAGGAAATGAAGGGGGCAATTTCTGTCTCTCTACAGTCCCCAGTACACCCCCATAACTTGTTCCATTGGGCTGGGAAATTCTCAGGAGTCGTATTCTGAACTGCATGGAGGACCAGAAGGAGACAAAGGTGTATTATACTAGCTGGGCGCTGCCATGGCATCAGATGTAAGGTGATCAAATATTTATATAGAAGAAATTAATAAATATTGCAATGACAAGCAGCTACAGGATTCACAAAATGAGACTAGATCTGTGAGGAATAACATTTCTAAATATTACACAGTGAAATCCTAGCCATGTTTAGTTAGAAATAAGTCCTATCCCACTTAGTTGTTCCAAATATTCCTAGCATTTAAAATTGCAAGCACAGTTTGCAAAATCTTGAAGAAAGCTACCGTTTTGACAAGGCAGGGTTAGTAGGATGGGAAGGGCAGGAAGACAAAGTTTCAAACAGCTCATAGTAGTACACTAGGATTGAAAGAGCCATTTCTGTGAAAGAGTGTACTGTGTGTGAGTAGGACAGGTATGCAATGGCTCAACGAAAGGATACAGACTCGGGGAGTTTAGTGTCTTGCACGGAAGACAAAGAAGGAGTCGCAGTGAGGACTAACACAGGTTTATTGAGTGATGATCAGGATGAACATGTGGTAATGGCGGAGGTACAGCTCATTATATACTGCAGTACATACATTTGAATCTCGTTGCACGGTAGCTTATTGGCTGCTACCGGCGTGACGTCATTCCGAGTCACGCCCATCTTCTCCAGGTGATCCTCGCACGGGAAAGGTTCCCGCGGCTGCCGGTGATTTGGGGAATGTGAACCATGTGAGCTGAACGCTCGCAGCTGCCCTCTATAGGCAGCTTACTCGCGTTCTCCTTCGTATAGTTTGTG
This sequence comes from Bradypodion pumilum, assembly GCA_035047305.1. Classification (NCBI taxonomy): domain Eukaryota; kingdom Metazoa; phylum Chordata; class Lepidosauria; order Squamata; family Chamaeleonidae; genus Bradypodion; species Bradypodion pumilum. Next base: position 374,906,588 of record JAWDJD010000001.1, read on the forward strand.
AATCCACACTCATGGGTTATGCGCCTGCGCAGAACGGCCGATCGGAGGCTTGAAAAGCTATTGGTCAAAAGTTTTGGCGGTAAGACCGCCCACCGTACCGCCCACCCTGAGGCGCCCGCGCGCCATTTTACCTCAGTTCTCTTCTTTCCGCCGTAGCAGCAGGACGATTGTTGAGAGCTTCCTCAATTTTTTCGCCCTTCTGAGGGAAAGTCTTTTTGGCAAATCTTAACAATTTTTCTCGGTGATCTTGTCCTCCGGGCAGGATCGCCACCCCGGCTCTGTCTCTTCTCTTGAGTGGATTCAGTAGCCAATTTTTCGCATCGATCACCGTCTCCCCCCTCAAGGGGGTGGCGGCTGGTCGGCCCTTCGGGGTACTCGTCTCCAGAAACTTCCACTGGAAGAATTTTTTCCGCGGTTGATGGCTGCAGCGTTTAAACAGTGCACGGCTTGCCTTAAGAAGTTTCCGGCTTCCGACGGACACAGCCTGTGCCTTTTTTGTTTGGGAGAGTCGCATCAGAGCCAGTCTTGCCCGCATTGCAAAAAGTTTACGCGCCTCGCGGTGCAGAACCGAAGCAATCGCCTCAAGGCTCACCTGATGGAGCTCGCTCTGGCTCCCGCCGCGTCCGCCTCCACGGCCGCCGCTGCCGCTCAACCACCGCCGGCCTCTTCCTCCGTGCTTCCGATGAGGAAGAAGAAGAAGAAGGACAAGAACGGTGAGAAGAAGCGCAAGCGTGGGTCGGAGAAGAGACGGTCGCTTCCCCCCACTCCGCGCACACCCGCCTCTCCCGGGCCTTCGCCGCCGTTCTCGACTGCCCGATGTCCTTCTCCGGGATCCTCCATCTGGGGAGGACGGTCGTCTTCCGGGTCACCTGAGAAAGGACGCAGGGCTGGGGCTCCAGCTCGCCCACCTCAGGTGCTCTCCTCTCCTCCTCGGGGCAGAAATTCCTCGCCGAGGCAGGCCTCCGTCTCTCCACGGCCCAGGACGCCGACGGACGAGGCGGTCGTCACCGTTCCGACGACCGTTTCGCCGACACCGACGCCGGCCACCGTTTCGGCTCCCACCGTTTCGTGGGCCACCATCCCGCCGGCCACCGGAGCTCCACCGCCAGCGGACTCGGACGCGTCTCAGATGGCCCTCGTCCGAGAGATGTTCCAGGTCATGGCGTCGTTTGCGACCAGGTTCCAGACCTCCACGCCTGCGGCCTCTGCGGCTCCGGTTCCGACCACCGCAAGCCCCGGGCATCCCGGCTCTGCCGCGGCCCCACCGACCTCCCGTGGGTCGAGTGCCCGCTCCGCCGGCCCACCCAACCCGTCATGGTGTGGTCCGGACGTTGATGCGGTGGACGCCCATCCCGCCGGCCCGCCCAGGCCGTACTGGCGCGGTCCGGACGTGGACGAAAGACTGCCTCCCTCGTCCTCCGATGAGTCCAGCTCGTCGTCGGAGGAGGACGAGGGAGATGTCGACGCCGAGCGCACGCCGGAACAGGCCATCGGCTCAGTGGACCCACCGCGTGGTGAGGACCAGCGCTCACTGACCGCCATGCTCACGAGGCTCGGCACCGCCCTCAACCTGAAGGTCGACCAACCGCCGTTGGAGGGTGAGGATCAGATGACCGCGAAGCTCGACAGGCGTGCTGTGCGGCCGGTCCACATAACCATGCTCCCCTCCATGATGACCACGGCGAGGGCGACGTGGAAGAAACCTTTGGCGGCACACTCCGTTTCGTCCAGGCTCGACAGCATGTACCGGGTCCTGGACGAGAACGTCGAGTTCTTGCAGGCGCACCCCCTGCCGAATTCCCTGGTGGTCAAGGCCTTCCAGCATAGGACGGCCACCAGCGGATTCCCGGTCCCGTCGACGCCGGAGGGAAAGAAACTGGACGCGGTGGGGCGTAAGTTTTACGCCACCGGCTCCCTATTCTTTCTGCCCGCAAACTATTCGGCCGCCATGGGCCTGTACCAATCTCACCTCTGGGAGCAGGTGAAGGTTGAGACGGCTAAACTGCCCGCCGATGCCCAGAAGAGGATTGACGCGCTGGCCACCGAGGGGGACTTCGTCGCCGAGCAGCTGATGCGCACTGCCCGGCATATCAACGATTATGCGGCAAAAGACATGGCCTCCGCAATCTACCTCCGTCGCCATGCTTGGCTCAGGGACACCTCCCTCGATGACGCTATGAAAAAGCTCATCGAGGAGTTTCCCTTCGACGGGCAGGGCCTCTTCGGTCAGGACACCGATAAGGTCCTGAATGAGATGCGCCAGACCAGTTCCACGGCGAAGTTCCTGGGGCTCACCACGCCGGCAACTTCCACCAGGCCGAGGTTCCAGCCCTTCACACGGCGGTTCCAGGGCAACCCACAGCAGCAGGGACCGACGGAGCAGCCTAGATCCAGCTCCTATAAACAGCGGCGACAACACAAACCCCGCTACCGGCCCTATGGACAGGACAAGCGTTCGACCGCGAGGCCCAAGCCCCGCGTTTGAAGCTGCGACGGCCGAGTCTCTCTCGCTCCACATCCCGTACCTCCCCCTCCGGAACTTCCTCCAGGCATGGTCGGGCATCACGGACGACCAGTGGATCTTAAAGATCTTGTCCTCTGGCTACGCCATCGAGTTCGTGCGGGTGCCTCGAGTAGGAAAACATCGTCTCACCACCTCGTCCCCCCATTTGGAGGAAGAAATAGCAACCCTTCTCTCCAAGGGAGCCATCGAGCGGGTAGCACCGTCCGACTGGGACAACGGCTTCTACTCGAGGTACTTCGTGGTCCAGAAGAAGGACGGAGGCCTTCGCCCTATCCTGGACCTACGCCGCCTGAACAAATGCATCCACACCAGGAAGTTCCGGATGGTGACCCTACAGACCGTCCTCCCCCTCATCAACAAAGGGGACTGGTTCACAGTCATAGACCTCAAGGATGCCTACTTCCACGTCTCCATCCTCGAGGAACACAGACGGTTTCTCCGCTTCCGTATCGACCATTCCGTGTACCAGTACCGATGCCTACCGTTCGGTCTGGCCACGGCACCGCGGGTCTTCACCAAATGCATGGCTCCGGTGGCTGCATTCCTCCGCCAACGGGGCATCAGGGTCTTCCCGTACATCGACGATTGGTTGATCGTCTCCCCCACCAAACCGTCGGCCGTTCGGGACACACAATACACGGTTCACCTCATGGAGAGTCTCGGCCTCAGGATCAACTTCACCAAGTCGAAGTTGACTCCCTCCCAGCGCGTCGAGTACATTGGAGCGGTACTCGACTCGCTTACTACGAGAGCCTACGCCCCCCAGAAACGCTTACGGGACATTGCGCAGGGGGTGAGCGAACTGCGCACGAAACCGTGCATCCGGGCGAAGAAGGCTCAGAGACTTCTAGGCCTGATGGCCTCAACGACGGCAGTGATCCCCCATGCCAAGTTGAAATTCAGGTCCCTGCAATCGTGGCTCCTGCACGAGTTCGACGCACTTCGGGAGAGCCAATCCAAACGGTTGACCCCATCTCCAGAACTGAGGGACCAACTGCTGTGGTGGTCTACACCACTCAACGTGGCCACGGGGAAGAGTTTCTACCCCCCGCAACCCTCGTTGCAGATACTGACCGACGCGAGCAACCTCGGCTGGGGCGCTGCTTGCGGGACTCTCACGGTCAACGACACCTGGACACCGCACGAAACGGTGTACCACATAAATTACTTGGAACTGCTGGCCATTTGGAAGGCTCTACGTTCCTTCGAGACTCTGCTCACCGGCAAGGCGGTTCAGGTGGCCTCGGACAATACCACGGCGGTGGCGTACCTCAACAAGCAGGGAGGAACACGGTCCACCACCCTCCTGTACCTTGCAGTACAGTTGTGGGAATGGTGTCTGGAGAGGCACATTTTCCCAATTGGAGTGCACATTCAGGGCACGCTGAATGTTTTGGCAGATCACCTGAGCCGTCTCACCTCCACGACCCACGAATGGGAGCTGGACGACGGAGTGTTCCAGTCCCTGTGCGAGGTCTGGGGGACGCCGAGCATCGACCTCTTTGCATCGGAGTCCAACAGGAAACTCACCAGGTACTGCTCCAGAGCAGGCATCGGACTGAACTCCGAGGGCGATGCCTTCATGAAACGGTGGGATCAGGACTATCTCTATGCCTTTCCTCCGTTTCCTCTGGTCCAGAAGGTACTCACCAGGATGCACCAACACAGAGCCAATGCAATTCTGGTGGCACCGGCGTGGCCGCGCCAACCCTGGTTTCCGCTACTGTTGCGCATGTCGTCGCAGTATCGCACACTGCCGGAATCACCGACACTCCTCCAAATGGAGCAGGGCCAGCTGCACCATTCGGACCTGCCCAGCCTCCACCTCACCGCGTGGAGGATAACCCCAGACTGGCCAGGATCCTTGAACTAGCGCGGCGCCCTTCCACAAGGAAGTCCTACGCTTCCAAATACAGGCGTTTTTGTGCTTTCCTGGCCGCCCGGCAAACACCCCCCACGCAGGTGGGACTGCAGGACATTTTAACCTACCTCCTCCAGCTGGCGGAGTCTGGCCTCAGCATCACCTCCATCCGAGTGCATCTCGCAGCAGTGGTAGCGCACTCTCCTGCTGGCTCGCCCGCTTCCGGGGCCTTCCGCGACCAAACGGTAAAGCGCTTCCTCAAGGGACTAAAGAACGCTTTTCCGCCGGCCCGGACACCGACGGCTCAATGGTCACTGTCCACCGTTCTTAACGCGCTCACCAGGACCCCCTTCGAGCCCATGGCTACCGCCGATGTTCGTCTCCTCACATGGAAGACAGCATTCCTGGTGGCCATCACGTCTGCACGACGAGCTGGTGAGCTGGTTGCCCTGCGAGCAGACGCACCTTTTCTCCAGTTCTTCAACGACCGTGTCGTCCTCCAAGCGGACATCACCTTCCTACCCAAGGTGGTCTCCAAGTTTCACATGGCACAAACTATCTCCTTGCCAACCTTCTTCCAGAACCCCACTAACGCCCAAGAAAGGACTTGGCACACGCTGGATGTGAAACGAGCTTTATTGTTTTACACCAGCAGGACTAGAGAGTTCAGGAAGTCACAACGCCTCTTTGTGGCTTATGGGGGAAAGTCCAAGGGTGAACCCATCTCTGCTCAAAGGTTCTCCAAATGGATCACCTCTACCATCTACCTGGCCTACGAGTCAGCTTCACTGCCACCTCCACCGCATGTCAGGGCGCATTCCACCAGGGCGGTTGCCACATCCACTGCCTTTCTGGAGGGCACACCGCTTGAGGACATATGTAAGGCTGCCACCTGGTCCAGACCTTCCACATTTGTCCAGCACTACAGGGTGGACACCAGAGCCACTGCGGACGCCAGGCTCGGCCGTGTCGTCCTCACCAGAGGGCTCCGGACTCAACGCCCCTGACGGGTCCACCTACGGGTTCTTCAGCTCATCGTGGGATCATCTCATCCGACTGCCCACCGACCAAGTAAGTGTGAGCTTGCTAATCTCCCATGAGTGTGGATTCACAAACTATACGAAGGAGAAAGTTCGGTTTCACTTACCAGTGATAACTTTCGTTCTTCGAGTATATAGTTTGTGAATACACACTACCCACCCTGCCTCCCCTCTTGAGCTGCACGGATGAGATCAGTTGGTTTATCCTGTGCTTGGCTTAAGTATGGAACTGAGGTAAAATGGCGCGTGGGCGCCTCAGGGTGGGCGGTACGGTGGGCGGTCTTACCGCCAAAACTTTTGACCAATAGCTTTTCAAGCCTCCGATCGGCCGTTCTGCGCAGGCGCATAACCCATGAGTGTGTATTCACAAACTATATACTCGAAGAACGAAAGTTATCACTGGTAAGTGAAACCGAACTTTCCTTAACAGCTGAGCTACATTGTAATTGTGGTCAGGTTACATTCATACATTTCTTAAAGCAACATTGTACATACATAACACCCCTCCCCCCTAGGATGGGACGAAGTCCCTCAACCATTGTGGTTTGCCGCACGTGCGTCTGGGGCGTGCGGCCGCTTGACTTAACACAGGGGAGCCGGGGGCTCCTGGTTCCGCGGAGTCCCTTCCTGCAATGGAAAGGGGGGACTCATTAGTGGTTCGGTGGGGACTCTGCGACAACCTTGCATTTGGGGATGGGAATGGAACGAACAGTTGGGACGTGAACCCCTGCCCCCCGCTCGAGGAACTTGGGGTCCCCCCAGTACGAATCTCGGGACCGACGAGGAGACCCTCGTGGTCTCGCCATCCCCTGTTGCCTGTCCGGGAGTTCTAGGGGCTGAGGCGTGTGGATTCCCCCCTGCTGCCTGATTCGGGGGTGTCTGTCTCCGTGGGGCTGGAGCTATGGTATATTCCAAAGCAAAAGGGCTGGGGGGACGGGAGGTACCAGGGGCTGAACTGAAACCCCTCTTCTCACTAGGACGGGTGGGGGACCACTCCGCTACGCCCCCCTGGTACTGCAAATCATAACCAAACTCATCCCTCTCTTTCAAAGTATCCTCCTCTGTGGGTGAGGATCCAGGGTATGCATTTGTATCGGCGGATGCCGCCGTATCTCCCCCTTGGGTAACGCGGGTGGGGGAGGACCCTAACGCTGATTCCCCTTCACTGGTGACTCGTCTTCTGAGTTGGTCGGCGTGCCTTCTCCAGAGTAGACCCGAGCTAGTCTCGACCCTGTAGGATACTGGCCCCGTCTGCTCAATGATCGTCCCTGGTACCCATGCTGGCCCCGAGGCCGCGTAGTTCATGCAGTGAACCGGGTCCCCTACCGAAAAACATTTGGAGCTATCTACCCCTATATTTACATTTCTCCCTTCATCCTCCACCCTGGATGGATCCATCCGGTCAAAAAGTGTTACCGGACGCCTCCTCATGAGGAGTTCGGCTGGCGAAAACCCTGAAGCTAGGGGGGTTGTCCTGTAGCAGATGAGGAACTGGCACAGATGAAGATTCAACTCGCCGGGACCCTTGCGCCGCAGTGCGTCTTTTGTAGTGCGCACTTGGCGCTCTACCTGAGCATTTGTGGCGGGGTGAAAAGGGGCAGCGGTAATGTGCCTGATGGCGTTTCTTTCAATAAACATTTTGAACTCCGCAGACGTGAAGGTACTAGCGTTATTGCTAACGAAGATGTCTGGCAGGCCGAAACAGGCAAAGACCTTGCACAACTGTTTAATGGTTGCCGCAGAGGAGGTGCTGTTCATGGGGATTACTTCTAACCACTTTGAATAGGAGTCGACTATCAGTAGAAACATGGACCCGCGGAAAGGGCCAGCGAAGTCGACATGAATCCGGGACCATGGCCCGCGGGCCGTGTCCCATTCCCTATGGAGTAACCGGGACTCCTCGGGCCGAGAGCTCTGGCAGCTCTCACACGTGCCCACTAAACGTTCTATATCCGCGTCTATCTGGGGCCACCAAAAGAAGCTCCTGGCTAGAGCCTTGGAGCGCACTATTCCCAAGTGACTGGTATGCAGTAGCTTCAGCACCTTAGCCCTTAGCTTCTCTGGGATGACTACCCATTGGCCCCAAAGTAGGCAGCCCCTTTCCAGGGAAAGCTCTACTCTACGCCTGAAAAATGGCTTGAAAAACTCCTCGGGGGGAGTGGATGGCCACCCTTTCCTAATCCAGGAACTAACTTGGGCCAGTATCTTGTCGGCCGCTGTGGCCTTGGCGAGGTCGGCCGGGACGATGGGGGGTGAGTCGAGGGACTCGATCAGCAGGACTTGGTGGTCCTGCTCTACCTCGCATGCGGGGTCTCCTAAACTAGGGAGGGGAGATTGGGACAGCGCGTCCGCATGGGAGATCTCCTTCCCTGGGCGATAGACCAGCTCATACTGGTAGGCGTTAAGGAAAATTGCCCAACGTAGCATTCGGGGGGACAGGATTTGAGGGGTGGGCTTGCCTGTGGTGAAGATTCCCAGGAGGGGCTTGTGATCAGTCACCACCATAAACTTGCGGCCGTATAGGAAATCGTGGAACTTCTTGGTTCCCGCGATTATGGCCAATGCCTCCCTATCTGTTTGCACGTAGTTGCGCTCGGCCTTTGAAAGGGACCTAGAGTAATATGCAACTGGGGCTTCCCGCCCGCTCTCCAACACGTGGCATAGCACCGCCCCCACCCCCACTGGGGACGCATCACAGACTAAAACTACTGGTTTTCTCGTGTCAAAATGGGTCAGGACAGCATCCGAGGATAAAAGCTCCTTTAGCTCCCTGAAAGCTCTCTCCTGCCTATCTCCCCACCGCCAAACCACCTCTTTCTTTAAGAGCGCGTGCAGTGGCTCCGCAACAGATGCCTTCCTTGGCAGGAAGGAATCGTAAAAATTTAAGAGCCCTAGAAATGACTGCAGCTCCGGTTTCGCGGTGGGGCGAGGGGCGTTTTGCACGGCCGCAACCTTGGACTCGGAGGGCTTGATGCCCTCTGGGGTTATCTTGAACCCAAGGAACTCAACCTCCCTCGCAAAGAATACACATTTGTCCCTTCTCAGTCGAAGTCCCGCTTTCTCGAATACCGAAAGGACCCCGTCTAGCCTCTTTGCTAACTCTAATTCGCTCCCAGCTGTTATCAACACATCGTCAAAATATGGGAGGACGCCTGGAAGTCCCTTTAAAAGGCGTTCCACAAGGGACTGGAAGATCCCGGGGGCCGAATTCACGCCGAACTGTAGGCGCGTTACCTTAAATGCCCCCTTGTGCGTGACGATGGTTTGCGCAGTGGCAGCAGCTGGGGTTACGGAGAGCTGCTGATATGCCTGTGCCAGATCTAGCTTGGCAAAACACCTCCCCCCATGTAACGTGGCCAGTAAGTGGCTGACCACGGGCACCGGATATGCATTTGGCCGAATGGCCTTATTGATCGTACATTTATAGTCCGCACAAATCCTGACTTCCCCGTTTGATTTAAGAGCCGTAACAATCGGCGTTTCCCACTCCGCCGAATCGACTGGAGCCAAAATCCCCTGCCCCACCAATTTGTCCAGTTCCGCCTCGATCTTGTCCTTGAGGGCGAAGGGCACTCTCCTTGGCTTGAGGCGTATGGGTCGGATTTCGGGGTCCAAGTCAAAGGAAACTGGGGTGCCCTTGTAAGTCCCGAGCCCCTTCTTGAAAACGTCTGGGTGTGCGTTGCACACATCCCGCATTGGGTCAGTCTCGATGGCGTTAATGCCGGACAGTTCGATTCCCAGGGGAGCAAACCACTGCGTTCCCAAAAGGCAGCATCTCCCCCCCTTGATCACCACTAGGGGCAGTTTCTCAGAGTAACTCTTGAACTTCACCTTGAAGTTCCCCACCCCCAACACTGGGATCCCCTTTCCCTGCACGTCCCGTAAGTGTGACCTCATGGCCCGCAGTTTGGGCCGCGCATCTGGGGGAATGCGCATAAACTCTTTTTGGGACAGGATGGAATATGACGACCCCGAGTCTATCTCCATCCTCACCGGGACCCCCTGTAACAGTACCTCTATGAAAAAACGCCGGTGCTCCAGGCCCACGTGGTTCACGCCTTCCTCGCTGTAGCTGGTTGAGACCTTCCTGGTGCCGGCCGCTTTCCGTTGGTGTGCCTGGGGGTGGCTCGAGGCGCCCTTGTCCTCAGGATGCCTGCGCCTGCATACTCTGGCGATGTGCCCTTTTCGGCCGCAGTTGTGACACTCGGCCTTCCGAAACGGGCACCTCGTCCGGTCGTGGGCTGCCCCACAACCGTCGCAGCGGCGGTCCTGCCGCTCGCGAGTCTGTCGCTTCTCCCCGCGTCTCTTTATTCTCTGGACGTCGTCGTCCTCGCTGGAGCAGGAGTCTGCCGTCGCGGACGACTCCTCAGACGTCGCTGGTGTGCCGGCGGGCGACTTGGGGGCCCGCCAGGCCGTCTTCGCCGATGTCCGCCGGGCCGCCTGCACTGGTGACTTGGCCCTTTTGGATGTGGCCCCTCGGGACTTGAACACTCTGACCCCGCTCCTGGCCGCCTCGGCTGCCTGGGCCTCCCGCAGTACCTCGTTGAACGTGAGGCGATAGTCGCGGGTCATCAATTTTCTCTGGACCTCCTCGTCCCTCAGGCCACACAGCATGTGGTCTTGGAGAGCCGTGTCCAGGTCTTCCCACTGGCAGTGCACCGCTGCCAGCCTGAGGGCCGCCGTGTAGGCGGACACTGACTCTCCCGGGCGTTGGTCTGGCCTGTGGAATGCGACCCTGGCCGGAAAGATCGACACGGGGGGCTGGAAATGGTCGCGCAGCAGGTCCAGGATGCGGTCGAGGGGCACCACGTCCACCTTCCGTGGGGCCACCAGGTTCATCAGGATGCGCAGCATGGGCCAGAAAGTGTGAGCGCATCTTCGCGTCGTCGTCGACGCCCGCGGCTTCCATCGCGTGCCGAAACTGGCACTCGTACAGCTCCCATTGCTCTGGGTCGCTGATATCGAAGTGGTAAGGCTTGACCTTGGGATTCGCCATTGATCCCATCCTCGTCGCCAATTTAGTGTCTTGCACGGAAGACAAAGAAGGAGTCGCAGTGAGGACTAACACAGGTTTATTGAGTGATGATCAGGATGAACATGTGGTAATGGCGGAGGTACAGCTCATTATATACTGCAGTACATACATTTGAATCTCGTTGCACGGTAGCTTATTGGCTGCTACTGGCGTGACGTCATTCCGAGTCACGCCCATCTTCTCCAGGTGATCCTCGCGCGGGAAAGGTTCCCGCGGCTGCCGGTGATTTGGGGAATGTGAACCATGTGAGCTGAACGCTCGCAGCTGCCCTCTATAGGCAGCTTACTCGCGTTCCTTAACAGCTGAGCTACATTGTAATTGTGGTCAGGTTACATTCATACATTTCTTAAAGCAACATTGTACATACATAACAGGGAGATAGTGACACACCTGCGTCGCCAAACACCTTTCCACAGTGAGTACAAAAGAAATGCTCTGGATGCCAAGTCTGGTCCATGGCTGTGAGTATTTTCTGCAACAAACAGGAGAAAGGGCCATATCATTCAATTGTGACACTGGTAAGTCTTGGTAGTTCGGAATGCAAAGACTGTTACGAATAGTAAAGCAAGAGTCCTGCTCAATGGAAGGGAAGCCACTGCAGGGGAAATGGATCTGTGGAAGATCAGGCTGAAATGACTTACTTCTTGGATGGGGCCAGTACAGTAAGCACAGCGAGGGGAGAAGAGCTGGTGATAGTCCTCTGGGCAGTAGGCCTTGCCTTCCCGCTCATAGAAGGGGCAAGAGCCCACTTCCTTTCCACAGTGGGCACAGCGGAAATGTTCAGGGTGCCATGTTGTTCCCAATGCTGTAATTACCTGGAAACAAAGAATCCCAAAATAAGAATCTTATGGATGGTATAGGTTAAAGGCACACTTTCCTCCTCTATAAGTGCAACAAAAGGCAGATTTCCCAAAAAGGAGTGCATGGAAGGGAGCTACGGAAGTGTAGAGCCCTTCCACACATGCGTGCAATGCGACATGCGCAGATGGGCTGCGCAGTGCCTCCTTTCCCCCGCTGCAAAATTACGTATGGACCTATAGGTATGTATGGACCTATAGACAGTGATGTACTGAGGCCGGTTCTGAATGGTTCTTGCGAACTGGTAGCGGAAATTCCAGGCCACGCCCACTTGTCTGGCCATGCCCACCTCTCGGTCTCACCCTCCCAGCGCCGCCGGAAATGCATCCCATTTGCCTCGCCCAGGGCCGAAGGCGCACTCACCTCCGCACTTCCGGCGTGCCTTCAGTCCTGGGTGAGGCGAATGGAACACGTTTCCAGCTGTGCTGGGAGGGGGAGGCCAGCACCAGACCACCAACCTGCCCCGCTCACCTCTCAGCAGCGCCACTGTTGAAAGTGTGCCCTGACGGTGAGGGGCTGACGCTGACCCGCCAGCAGCGCCTGGCTGCTCTGGGACTCCTCCTCCTCATCTCCGCGAAGCAAGAGAACATGGTAGGTTTCTTTTTTTGGGGGGGGGGGGTGTTGAGGAAATGCCAACAGATAGCCATGCCCACCGAGTGGGTAGTAAATTTTTTTGCAGTGCATCACTGCCTATAGGTTGCTCAGCTAGCAACAGAAAGGTGGGACCTTCTGTAGAATATGACTGTTGGAAGTGACTGAGGGCAACTCAGTTTATAGTCAAGAAGACACATGTCTTCATGTGGGCAAGAAGAGAGAGAGAGAGAGAGGCCTTCTTCAGGTTTTCCATACTGACCTTTACCTGCTCTGACCTTAGATTGCTATCCTTTGGGCTGCTAATGTCATTTCCTTCCTTGTCTCACTTCTTTCTTGTTCTTCCAAGGAGAAGACATTTTCTCCTTGTTTTCTAGAGAGGAAAGGGGGTAGCCATGGCTCCTGACTTTGCCAACTTTAAGGCTGCAACTATACTGGGAAGATGAATCAGAGCAATTGCTGTGGTTTGATTTACAACTTATTTTATACTCTGTTTAGATTAGGTGATCACATGGAGTAGATTGTGGATTGTTTTGGTGCCAATGTCCAAACAGGCCCCTCAATCTGATGTAGTTTTGTTCTGTGCCACAGTCAATAGTCCTTCTTCCCTTTCTCCCACCTTCTGCTGATCTCCGGCTCTCCTTTTATGGTTTCTAATTTAATAATGATTTTCCCCTCTTTCTCTCTCTTTTTTGGTTCATGCAGAGATCTAGTGATAATTTTTTAAAAAAATATTTCAGGGTGACTATGGAGAAAGATTGCAAGAGTGGGTGTTTCAGCTATACAAAACATAATTCTCACATTAGTATGTCAATAGAATATCACCCACAGTCACACACCCCATTATTTTGGAGAATGAAACAACTGATCACACAAAGAAAATTCTGTTTGAACTATTCCAGGTTGGGAAAAATTAGAAGCCTCCAAGTAACAGGGGAAAAAGCAAAAAGGGCTGGAGTGGTTTGCATTGCCCTTTGAATAATGTGATTGGCTTTTTTTTTAAAGTCACTTCATCCATTTATCTGTAACAAATCCCACAATAATTGACCATGTAGTCATAGACTTAATTAGCTAGAATTAGGAGTTCTATCACCTACCCCGTCCCAAAAACATTTCTTTAATAAACACAAACTTTCGTATTTCTTAGAAAGATATATAAATGTGATTCCTTTACCAAAGGGAAAGTATGAGCATGTAATCGTTCTGGGTTTCAGTGGGTTTAATCTACAAGTTAACTTTACTCCAGTACTACTGTGTGAGGACTCCCCAACAATGACAAACCTTATAAGGACTGTTTGCATGAGAAAACATTATTTCCTTCTACCTGAGAAGAACATGAACAGTCAACTTGAACAATCAGCCTAAATAGCGAGAGCTTGATTTTAATGTGCGATGAATCAGTAAAACCATAACAGCTCCAGTGGGATGGGCTGAAAAAGTCAGATTACTGGATTCATCATCTACCTTTCCCCTCTCACCTTTCCAGCAATTGGTTTATTGCAGGAAGCACAATTTCCTTTTGGCATAGTGGCAACACCAAGGCCTTGCATGTCTTGAGTCAGATCCTTCAACATGTTGTCTAGGTTATCAGCGGTGCTCTTTTCCACTGATAAGGGCTGCCCCAAACCTTCATTTTCTTCTGAGAGCTGCAAAACAAGAAAATGATTGCAGCATGAGAACATTCAGCCTATTGTCCCAACCCATAATGTCCATGCACACGGTTCTTTATCTTCCTCTCATGCCCCATTACTATCTCTCTGTCTATCCTTTTAACTCTTAGTAGCCTCTTTCATGTTTGTTCTATCCAGCTACATTAGAGCATGCATATGCACTGAATAATGGCATTTCACCCCTGTGTCTGCTGCATTATGAAGAACAACACTCATATTGTGCTATGTACTAAAGAGTGTAGGCCAATCTTCTCAGCCTGGTGCCATTTAGGTGTTCTGAAGCAAACATTCCTATGATTCCTGTTGGTGGGTTGTGATGGTTTGGGTTGACGGGAGTTGATGTATGCAACATCTACATGACACTAGCTCAGAGAGTGTTGGCATAGCTGATGGATGATCTCTGGTGAGAGCGGGATGGCGGTCATCCATCCGTTCTTGCTCTTCTTGACCTCTCAGTGGCCTTCAATACCGTTGACCACGGTATCCTTCTGGAACAGCTCCAAGGATTGGGGATCCAGGGCACTGTGTGGTCCTGGTTTTCCTCATTTCTGAGGGGCCGGACTCAGTCGGTGTGGTTGGAGAGTGGGAGATCCAGTCCTAGGCCCCTAAAATATGGGGTGCCTCAGGGCTCGGTACTCTCTCCTCTCCTATTTAACATCTACATGAAGCCGCTGGGTGAGATCATCCGTTCCCACAGGGTGCAGTACCACCAGTAAGCAGATGACACACAGTTGTACATCTCGGCCCGTGGGGACCCCAGTGATGCAGTCGAAGTCCTTTCCAGATGTCTGGAGGCTGTTGGGGTCTGGATGGGGGCGAATGGGCTTCAATTGAATCCTAGCAAGACTAAGTGGCTATGGATAGGGAGTCCTGCTATATTCTGGGAGCTACCACCTTTGGTTTTGGATGGGGCCATTTTGCCCCAGACTGACCCGGTGCACAACTTGGGGGTCCTCCTGGATTCATAGCTGCTGCTTGAAGAACAGGTGGCGGCTATGGCCAGGAGGGCCTTCGCCCAACTTCAGGTGATTCGCCAGTTGCGCTTGCTCCTGGACTGGGACTCCTTGCTCATGGTCACTCACGCTCTGGTGACCTCCAGACTAGATTATTGTAATGCGCTCTACATGGGGCTGCCCTTGATGACCATTCGGAGGCAGCAGCTGGTCCAGAATGCTGCGGCCCGGGTGGTGATGGGGTATGGGTATTATGCCCATGCCTCACCATTGCTTCAGGAGTTGCACTGGTCACCAGTTTGCCTCCGGGTGCAATTCAAGGTGCTGGTTTTGACCTTTAAAGCCCTATATGGTAATGGGCCAGGATACCTAAGAGACCGCATCGCTCTAAGGACGTCTGTCCATCCAACCAGAGTGGACTGGAGGGGCTCTCTAATTGTGCCATCAGCCAGGGGGGCTCGCCTCTCTGGAACAAGGAGGAGGGCCTTCTCCGTGTCCGCACCGGCCCTTTGGAACCTCCTGCCTGTGGAACTGCACCTCCAGACGGAGTTGTTGCCCTTTAGGAAAGAACTAAAAACCTGGCAGGCGGGCCAGGTTTGGGGTGCAGATGGAGGGGTGGCTTCCGTTGGGTGGTTGATATAGAGGAGTATGCCTTCCCCCACGGTTCCATTGGTATCTGCACCCCTTTTTAGGGGGTGGGTTTTTAATTCTGTATGTTTTTATCTGTTTTATCTATGATTGTGAACCGCCCTGAGTCGGCCTTGGTTGAGTGGGCAGTATAGAAATTTAACAAAATAAATAAATAAATTATATTATGCATGAAACTCCAGCTCATCTTTCTGCAGAGGTCATTAGAGTAAAAGATGTACAATATTCACCTTGGACTGAAGAGTTCCCAAGGAAGCCAAAAGGTCATCCAACTGGTCAGCAGCAGAGATAGAAGAAGAAGTAGATGAAGAATGCAACGGCTGTGGGATTGATACCTTGCTGCAAGGTGTGTGTGAGAGAGGAACATTTATAATAAAAGGAAGGGAAGGGGATTTTTTACTTGTATGAACAACATTTTCCCATCATGTATGGCACATGCTCACATTCAGAACCCAAAGTCAGGTCGTCACTACTCACCAACTGTTGTTAGCTTCAAAGACATAATTTGAAGTGTCCCATCATCATCATCATCATCATATTCTAGTCACTCTGCATCATGCAAACCATCTGGTAACTATACCAATTCCCACCCAAATCCCACCAATCTATATATATAGCAAATTATCAGTACTGTACAGTAGAGGTAAAACAATCTGTGCAGTGAAATATAAAAGAAATAGCATACGATATGGCAATAATAATAATAATAATAACAACAACAACAACAACAACAACAACAACAACAACAACAACAACAATAATGGAAGAGAACTTGGAACATTCCAATGAAAGTATGTAATTGTAGGAATTCTGGCCCTACGTAGAGCTTGGAGATGTTTGTTTGTTACTATAGATGCCATAGTCTGATTAGCATTACGAATGGTGAGAGATTATAGGAGTTGCAGTTCTATAATATCAAGGCAACAATAGATATCCATCCCTAATCTAAAGTAAACTGTAAATCATAATATCCTTAAAATACTGGAATAAGGTTTTATTCATGAATAATAATCACTAAACTGAAGATTTATTTTGTCGTTCAAGCAACTCTCACAACCTTTAGAACAGGGTGCCCAAATTATGGCCCATGGGCTGAATCTGGCCCACTCTACTCCTGAAAGCGGAAGCAAAATGCACCAGTGCATGCACAAAATGCTGCCATAAAGCACCAGCAGCTGTCATAAACACGTTTACAACAGCCATGGGTGCATTTAAGGCAGCGTTTTGTGCATGTGTGTGGGTGTTTTACTTCTGCTTCTGGTGGGAGGAACCATGTGACCAGCCCGCTCAAGCATGTGACCGGCCCATGGCCTGAAAAGTTTGGACAACCCTGCTTTAGAATGCAAGCTAGAGAAGTCAAGAAGTATAGTAAAAGGTAAAGGTTTCCCTTGCTCGAAAGCCAGTCGTATCCGACTCTAGGGTGCAGTGCTCATCTCTGTTTCTAAGCCGAAGAGCCAGCGCTGTCTGCTCCTGCAGACGTTTCCGTGGTCATGTGGCAGGCATGACTGGACACCGGAGCGCACGGAACGCTGTTACCTTCCCACCGAAGTGGTCCCTATTTATCTACTTGCAATTTCTTGCTTTCGAACTGCTAGGTTGGCAGGAGCTGGGATGAAGACGGGAGCTCATTTCCATCCTGCAAGAAGTATATTTCTTTACAATTCCAAAGTTATGCTTTATCTTATAAATAGTTAATTAATTGTCATCCAGAAGACAACAGAATGGTTGCAGTTGGGAGGCAGGGAGGAAGAACTGCAGGCTGGGATACCAGGCTCTCATTTAGACTGGAAATACTATCACTTGGGAAGTGTGTTTCATTATCTATCTATGGTTTATGAGGCTTCTTGATATGAGAGTCTGAGCTTTTATTGCTTGTAAGCTGCCCAGAGTGGTATTTGACTAGTGGGGTGGGATATGAATGCTCTAAATAAATAATGAAATAACGAATACTCTAAATAAATGACGAAGTGGACTTGATCCATGACAGCTAAACAGTAAAATACAGCAGTTAGTCTTTAAAGTGCCACAACTTTTTTTATTTTTGTTTTGTTTACTCTTTGATATGCTTGAAACACAAACTGACATGGCTACCATTTTAAAAAAAAATCTAAATAAATAAAATATCATTATTTTAAAAATCAAACTTGTCTCTCTCTTTGATCTAATGCTGAATACATTTTAGAAGAGCAACAGTTTAGAAACCACACAGTTTTCACAGTTGTCCATGGAGGGCTCTGCTCAGAAAATACAAAACACGAGAGTAAGCATAGCCCAAAGACTGATTTGCCTTTCTGCTGTTTCATTTACCTGTAAATATTATTGCCACCTTCCACTTGATGTTGCATACTCTGTGCTGGTTGTACCTGGGAATACACATAAAGCAGATATAAAAGAGAATGCTGCTTCTCTCCCAACCCCCAACCCCAATGTATACTATTCCCCAAAACAGTACTAGTAAATACCACTATTTACCAGTGTCATCCCACTCTCACTGAGTTTCCATGGTCGAGGAGGGTGTTCTAACTTTAGTGTATGAGAGTCAAGACACAAAGCACAGCCAACGGCTGGGTTAACTCAGGTTTATTGCATGGTGGACAGAGGGAACATGAGGTAATGGCGGACGAACAGCTCTATATATAAGGCAGTAACGTGTTTGAATGTGGCTCCACGGTAGCCCGTTGGCTACTGGTCCGCGTGACGTCATGGCTGGTCACGCCCTTCTTGTCCAGGTGTAGGTAGCGGCGGGAAACTTCCCGCGCTGCGGTCTTTGATGGGTTTGAACCAAGAGAGCTTGGACGCTCGCTGCTGCCAGCTGGTGGTCATTAGCTCGCGTCCTATTACAGGGTTTATGTGATACAGCTGAAGGTTACATTGTTACTCATTGGCAAGGTTACATTGGTTCAGATACATTGATATCACATGTAGAAGGTTACACTATTAGGACACAACACTCCTCCCCCCTAGGATGAGACGAAGTCTCTCAGCCAAGATGGCTTATTTCGAACACGCTGGGGTCTCGGCGCGGGCTGCCCTGCCCCGGCTTCGCTCCCTCCTCCTTGCTCCCTGGCTTCCTGCCCTGCAATCGGAGAGGATGACTTGTTAGTGGTTTGCCGCGGCTCTGCGGCTTTGTTGGGAGGTGTGTGCTTTGTTTGGGAAGAACCGGGGGCACTGGGGACTAACGAAAAACCCCTCTTCTCGCTTGGATGGGTGGGGGAACACTCCGAAAAACCCCCCCGGCTCGCAAAATCAAAATCTAAATCGGATTCGGGGGAAGCGGCAGCGGCGGCCGCACACTCCTTTTCCCTCCCCCCGGGCTCGGATAGAACTGGGGTATCAAAAGGATATGAGTCGGGCTCGCTGCTTTCCCCCCTGTCTCCCCCTTGGGCTAAACGGGTGGGGGAGAACCCTATCGCTGAATCATGTCGCTGTGCTCCACTGGTCGGCCCCTCGCTCACTCGGTGCCTCAGTTGATCAGCGTGCCTCCTCCAGAGGAGGCCGGTGCTAGTTTCCACCCGATAGGACACTGGCCCCGTCTGTTCTATTATCGTCCCTGGCACCCAGGCTGGGCCTGCGTTGGCATAGTTCCTGCAATGAACAGGATCGCCTATGCCGAAACCTTTCGAGACCGCTAACCCTATGTTCTTCCCTTTGTCCTCGACCCTCGACGGGTCTAGCCTGGACAAAAGCGTGGTCAGTTTCCTCCGCATCAGCAGCTCGGCCGGCGAGTAACCAGACGCTAAGGGGGTCACTCTGTACGCTAATAGAAATTGACAAACCTGGTGATGTAGATCTCCCGAGCCCATGCGCCGCAGCGCATCTTTTGTGGTGCGCACCAACCGTTCCACTTGGCCATTCGTGGCCGGGTGAAACGGCGCGGATGTGACATGCCGAATTGCATTTGCCTCCATGAATGCCGCGAACTCAGCGGACGTGAAACAACTGGCGTTATCGCTGACCAAAGTGTCGGGTAAACCGAACGTGGAAAAGACCCTCCTTAGCTGGCGAATGGTAGTGGCGGAGGATGTGCTCTTTACCGGAATGACCTCCAGCCACTTTGAGTATGCATCCGCCACCAGGAGAAACATGGTTCCCCGGAATGGGCCAGCAAAATCTACGTGCACCCTGGACCACGGTCCCCTCGCTGCGTCCCATTCCCTATGTGGTAGGCGGGCCACCTCCGGTCGAGAGCATTGACATGCCTCACAAGTGCCAACCATCTGCTCTATGTCGGCGTCCAGCTGGGGCCACCAGAAGTAACTCCGGGCCAACGCCTTGGAACGGACGATCCCCGGGTGGCTGACGTGCAACAGCTTTAGCACCTTCGGCCGCAGGGACGTAGGAACCACCACCCGTTGGCCCCACAGCAGGCACCCCCTCTCTAAGGACAACTCCACTCGCTTTCGGAAGAATGGGTCGAATTCCGTGCCTGGGGATGACGCCGGCCACCCCTTTTGCACCCACGAGCATACCTTCTCTAGTGTTCTATCCTTTCCGGTCGCCCTGGCAATGTCGGCCGGTACTATCGGGGGTGACTCTAAAACCTCTATTAGCAATACCTGGCGGTCTCTTCTTACCCCTGCCTTCTGGTCGTCCGACAATGGTAACGGCGACCGTGAGAGCGCGTCTGCATGGCTGATTTCCTTCCCTGGCCGGTATTCTAATTCATGTTGATATGCGTTAAGAAAAATAGCCCACCGCAGCATCCTCGGGGACAGGATCTGTGGCGTGGGCTTATTTGCAGTGAAGATCCCTAACAGGGGCTTGTGATCAGTAACGATCTTGAACGGCCGACCATACAGAAAATCGTGAAATTTCTTGGTTCCCGCTACTATCGCTAGTGCCTCCCTATCGGTCTGTGCGTAATTCCGCTCTGCTTGGGACAGGGACCTTGAATAAAACGCTATCGGGGCCTCCCTTCCGTCGTCTAACACGTGGCAAAGCACCGCCCCCACCCCCACCGGGGATGCATCGCAGACCAAAACTATGGGCCGTTTGGGGTCGAAATGAGTCAGGATTGCCTCGGATGTGAGGAGTTGCTTTAACTCTGAGAACGCTCTTTCTTGCTCGTCACCCCACAGCCATTTTTCCTCTTTTTTAAGCAGCCGATGAAGCGGCTCGGCAACAGACGCCTTCCGTGGAAGGAAGGTATGGTAGAAATTGAGAAGCCCCAGAAATGACTGAAGCTCGGTTTTGGAAGTGGGGCGAGGGGCTTTCTTAATGGCGGCTACCTTAGATTTGGACGGCCTAATTCCCTCGGGTGTGACACGGAACCCTAAAAACTCAACCTCTGTTTCGAAAAATACACATTTGTCTTTTCTCAGTCGCAGCCCCGCTTTCTCGAACACGGCCAGGACCTTATCCAATCTGTGGGCCAGCTCGGCCTTACTCCCCCCCGTTATCAACACGTCATCAAAATATGGCAACACCCCCTCCAGCCCCTTCAGGAGGCGTTCCACTAGCGACTGAAAAATGCCAGGTGCCGAGTTCACGCCGAACTGTAACCTCGACACCTGGAACGCCCCCTTATGTGTGACTATTGTTTGTGCCGCCGCTGTGGCGGGGGTTACTGGGAGTTGCTGGTAGGCCTGTGCTAAATCGAGTTTAGCGAAACACTTTCCCCCATTCAGCCTGGCCAGAAGGTGGCTGACCACTGGCACCGGGTATGCATTAGGGCGGATTGCCTTATTAATGGTACACTTATAATCAGCGCAAATGCGCACCTCCCCGTTAGCCTTCAGTGCTGTTACAATTGGAGTCTCCCACTCCGCGGAATCCACAGGAACGAGAATTCCTTGACCCACCAGTTTGTCCAGTTCCGCCTCTATTTTGTCCTTAAGCGCGAACGGTACCCTGCGCGGTTTAAGTCTTATCGGGCGGACCTCCGGGTCTAAGTCGAAGGCTACAGGGGGTCCCTTGAACTTTCCCAGTCCACTTTTAAAAACGGCGGGGTGTGCGTCACACACTGCTTGTATTGGGTCCTCGCCTACGGCATGCACCCCCCCTATGAACAGGCCTAAGGGCTGAAACCACTGTGTTCCGAGGAGGCTACAACTCCCCCCTTTTAGCACCACTAGGGGAAGTTCCGCAGAATGTCTCTTAAAGCGAACCCGGAACGTTCCGACCCCCAACACTGGAATGCTGTTCCCCTGAACGTCCCGTAGTGTGGCCCTCAACGCTTTAAGTTTGGGCCGCACGTGGGGGTCAATTTTCAAGAACTCTCTCTGGGGAATTATAGAATAGGAGGACCCCGAGTCAACTTCCATCCTAATAGGGGTCCCTTGTACTAGTACCTCAACAAAGTAATGGGGCTGTCCCGCAGACACGTTGAACACAGGAGCGTCGCCCTCGCTGTCGTCCGAGATGCGGCCCACGCCGTCCTGCTTCCTCGTGGCCCGGGCGCCATCTTTGGGCCTCGCTGGACGGTCCGGTCTGGCTGAACGGTCTTGCGAATGTCTCCGGCCCTCTTTCCATTTCCTGCACGCCTTGGCGATGTGCCCTCGACGTCCGCAGTTGAAGCACTCGGCTTTCCTGAATGGGCACTTCACGCGCTCATGGGCCGCTCCGCAACCATCGCAGCGGCGCCCGCCTCTCCGGACCTTCTGGACCTCCTCGCCATCGCTACTTTCTGACGACGATTTCGAGGTCGGTCGGGTCGCATGCACCGACTGACCGGACTTCCCGTGCGACGAGTTTTCCGCCTTGCCGGCCCTCGGACGCCACTCACGCCACTTGTGCATCTCGTCTACTCCAGCATTCGTGGACTCCGCGGCTTCCGCGGCCTCTACAACCTCTTCCAGTGTGGGTGGTGGCTCCCTGTTCATCAAGCTGCGCTGTACTTCCTTGTCCTTCAGGCCACACAGCACTCCGTCCCTGAGGGCCATCTCTAGGATGTGGTCCCATTTGCAGGGGGCGGCGGCTACCCTCATAGCCATTACGAAGGCTTCTACCGACTCGTCCGGCGCTTGAACTCGCCTCCAAAACGCACTCCGAGCGGGAAACATTGCCCTCGAGGGTCGGAAACGCTCACGCAGCATTTTCATGATTTCACCGGCTTTGAAATCGCTCATCTTCTTCGGTGCAAGGATGCCCACCAGCGTCCGCTTGGTTTCCATCCCAAGCATGCGAGTGAGGATGGCCCTCTTCCTTTCCTCGTCGTCTTCTTTGACTTTGAGCTCCACCAGTGCCGCCTGGAAGTCCATCTCAAAGAGCTCCCAGTCTTGCGGTTTGGTGATGTTGAACCCGCTCTGTGTCCTGGCTCCGTGGGGGTCCATAATCCCACCTTCGTCGCCAATTTAGTGTATGAGAGTCAAGACACAAAGCACAGCCAACGGCTGGGTTAACTCAGGTTTATTGCATGGTGGACAGAGGGAACATGAGGTAATGGCGGACGAACAGCTCTATATATAAGGCAGTAACGTGTTTGAATGTGGCTCCACGGTAGCCCGTTGGCTACTGGTCCGCGTGACGTCATGGCTGGTCACGCCCTTCTTGTCCAGGTGTAGGTAGCGGCGGGAAACTTCCCGCGCTGCGGTCTTTGATGGGTTTGAACCAAGAGAGCTTGGACGCTCGCTGCTGCCAGCTGGTGGTCATTAGCTCGCGTCCTATTACAGGGTTTATGTGATACAGCTGAAGGTTACATTGTTACTCATTGGCAAGGTTACATTGGTTCAGATACATTGATATCACATGTAGAAGGTTACACTATTAGGACACAACACTAACTCAGGTCTCTTGAGTTTTAGTCCATCACACTATTCACCAGACCACACTGGCTACCTACTTTTCTGTCTTAGTCACGTAGATGTAACTAGCAGGTCCCCACCCAATCAAATGTTTAGCCAACTTCCTTAACCAATACTTCCTCTTCACACATGACGGTCTCTGATAGTTATTCCAAGCAGCCAGATTCCCTGAAAAGCTAGCTAACGCAATGGCCCATCCGGTGCAGATTTGCTAAATGTTCAGCTATCTATCTCCAACACCTCCCAGCCTGCTGCTATATGCCATTCTTTTGACTACAGAGGCCACTGGTGCCTGAAATGGGGCTATGGGTATCACCCCCACACAATGACAGATGTATGAGAAATGCTGGGAAGGGTTCTAGCTGCTTGAAATTATCATTAAGCAAATATTAAACTTAATTTTATAACTGAGTTTCAGTGGTACCTTGGATAAAGTCCGATTCAGATAAAGTCCGATTTGGATAAAGTCATGGTTTTCATGCACACGTGGTGTATCGCATAAAGTCCAAACCCGCTAAAAATGGACATTATCTGAGGTATTTGGTATAGGAACCTCGGATAAAGTCCATTTTTGGACGTTATCCGATGCGTCACCCATTTGATTTGGATAAAGTCCAAACTTGTGGAACGGAGTTTGGACATTATCTGATATTCTACTATATTTGTATCTGAGCCACATGTTCTGCTTTTATTCATTTATTTATTTTGTGATTTATATCGCCGCCCAACTCAAAAGACTCTGGGCAGCACACAAAGAATAAAGACCAGCACCACAGTTAAAAACTCTAAAACCTATAAAATCCTCATTAAAAATGGCTATCAAAAATTACCCCAACCCTTACCGATTGAGAGAGAAAGAGCGTTCTTCCTAGATCAGCCAGCAGACGGGGGTCACCATGTCATTGGTGCTCCACAGCTGCTTTGCCAGCCAGGTTTTTAGGCCTTTCCTGAAGGGCAGCAACTCCATCTGGAGACACAACTCAATTGGCAGGAGGTTCCATAGGGCCGGAGCAGACACTGAGAAGGCCCTCTTACTGGTGCTAGAGAGACACACCCGACGCCCCTCTAACAGATGGCACAATGGTGGGATGGACAGATGTTCTTGACATGACACAGCCTCTTAAGTATCCTGGCCCACTACCATGTAGGGCTTTAAAGGTAATTCCCAGCACCTTGAATTGTGTTTTTTGGATGTTAGCAATACAAATGTGTTTTATCAGAAAACTTCAATAATTTTTTTTAAAGAAGGCCAGCCATTAAACTTCAGAGTGGAGAAACCAAGCAGTGGAGTGAATTTTCTATACAAAACAAACCCTCACCTTGAAGAGTTTCAGTCTTTTACAACCTGCTAAGGAGATAGCATCGTAAGGGAAATACTGTACCTTTCTAGCTTCTGGAGTAGCTAGCTTCTTGTGTGGAGCAACATCAGTCTTCCCTGCTGTTGTCCCTGCTTTCACCTTATTTTCACGGTCAAGAAGAAAGTAAGCCCTGGAAGGTCCTGAATCACTCACATTCAAGCTGTCTGAAGTCTGTTCCAGTTCTGCCAACAAAGTATCTGAAGAAAAACAAACGTAGTAAAGGTAAAGGTTTCCCTTGCTCGAAAGCCAGTCGTATCTGACTCTAGGGTTCAGTGCTCATGTCTGTTTCAAAGCCGTCTGCTTCTGCAGACGTTTCCATGGTCATGTGGCAGGCATGACTAGACACCGGAGCGCACGGAACACTGTTTACCTTCCCACCGAAGTGGTCCCTATTTATCTACTTGCAATTTCTTGTTTTCGAACTGCTAGGTTGGCAAGAGCTGGGACAAACGTATTGTATCTTAAATTGTAACTTAAATTATGGTGTTTCTTTTATCCCACCTTACTCTTTTGCTTCCCATTTTAGGGTCAAACTAGCAAGCTCTTGTTTCTGGGACAACTCTGCTGATGGAACCTGTACCGTGAGATGGGAAAACAAAACTATGTACTGTATTGTCAGTGCCTTGCAATATGATTGCCTTGGGATTCTGCAGCCTTTGTGTTATCACCTCCATTTCATAAATCTTCTAAAACTGTTAATTCAATGTGCACTGCTGTTTATAGAGAACACCTGCTTCCTTTTAGTGAAACAATGGGGGAGCAATTTCTATACTGTTACACCAGGAGTGCTCAAACTTTTTAAAGCCTGGGGCCAGGTCACACTCCCTCAGACAGCTTTGAGGGCCGGATGGCCATTTTGCCCTTCCTCCACCACATGGCACTTTCTGGTGTGGTGGAGGCGGTGGGGGGCTACATGAAATGGCATCACGGGCCACATCTGGCCTGCGGGCCTGTTGAATCCAGTGCTGTTGGATCAGGGCCGCGAAGCGGCTGTTGGGTCCCGGAGGAGACTGGTCAAGCAATAAGAGACACGAGGCAAGATGGAGCGAAGACCAGTAATTTAATGAGGGAAAATCATCAGTATTTATCATGTACAGGTTGCATGCAAAAGAACTGCGATCTGACAAGAACCACATGCCATGTTTACACGAGTTAATTGGGAAACTCTTCAGGGGAGTTAATTAACCAACTTAATCAATGACAGGGGAACTCCATTGTTCCAAGCTATCTTGGGGTAAACATGTGGCTGGTATTGGTTTTAGGACTTAGAGTAATCCGCAGATGTGAGATTACCTATTACATGACTAGCGAGTTAGTCATTAGCTTCCTATTGTCCGAGCTGCTTGTCAGGTCAGCTATAGGTGAATTAAACCCTATCTAATATTCCGCTCCCCCAATTTCCGTCCCTTCAGGAACCCCTGGCAACGAGGTGATCGCCCATCACCGGGGTTCTCTCAGGGCCAGTATGCCAATTGTGTACACGGATCCCACACAGTGCTAAGACGTACTCTGACCAGCAATATAGGGTCAAACACAAGAGGTTTATTTACAGTTCAGGAAATTGGACTAACTCAATGGGCGAGGTGCCCTGCTTTTATACAGTCAGAACAGCCATTACACAAGAGGATACATTTGCCTGGGCTCCTGAAGAAGTGGGAACCTTTACTATAGCGAATCAGAAACCGAGGTGGCTTGTTCGAAATTTGCGCCTTTGGAAAATGGCGCGCAGCTTTGCCTTAGACTTACAGCAAAGCTAAAACACCAAGCAATATAATGCTTGGACACAACAGGGCTGCAGGTTGAGAATCCCTGTGCTACACAAACACATCACCCTGTATTCATATCCAGCACTCCCTGTCTTAACATTGTAAGATTCTTTCTCAAGGTGCTAAACCTGAAATCTGCTGCAGTTATTCAGCTTTATTCCAACTGGTTTGAATAAGATTAATTTCCACACTATAATTTTGTTTATTAAACTTTTTTAAAAAAATAAACTAGATGATTTAGTACAATCTTAGAAGAGATGCTTTCTTAAGTAGTGAAGAATTTTTATTTATCATACCATGTAGTTTTTCTCACATACATAACTTTAAGTGTGCCTTATTTTCCAGTTGGTACGTTAAAATGTAAACATGAACTTAATTTGCAGGCCTTTGGCTACACATCTGAGAAATTCCCACTATTGGAGGGAAATCCAGATTTTCCTTAATACAGTATTTGTTTTCACCTCAGGATGGCTTTGACAACAAAAGATTTCCACCGCATTAAAAATATATTTCTTAACAAGGTGCTACATGTGGCAATGAGAAAACACATGTAGCAATTAGTTTGCAGGGGAAATGGGATTTCAATATAGGCCAAACATAGGATAAAAGTCACCCACAGGCAGAATTCTCTTTCCTAGAGGCACAACTTAACATGGTGAGGTGTTAGTGAAGCTGAGAGCAATGCCAATCAGGAGGCCACACTCCATTACAAGCCTGTATTTCTAGCAGAGCCACCCAAGGTGGTATGTTCATAGCTGAGGAACCAGACTAAGATGCCTCCACCTCACTAGGAGTAACGGCTGCATCAACAGAAGAGAATGGATAGTTCCAATGAAGATGGAGGCAACAGCTACTGGACAACAGCAGTAGCTGAAGGTGACACTGGTGGAGGAGGCAACGGTGATGGCAGTCAAACTAATTTTTAGTACTTTGCAGAAGGTGGCAATGGTAAATTACTACTGAATCTTTCTTACCTTGAAAACCATATGAGAAAGTCCAAAATAAAACAAGAGATAGTGTAGGAAGATGAGACTCCCAGATTAGAAAACAACCAGCTATTATAGAAGAGCAACGGAAAAACTACATACCGTATTTATTCGAGTATAACGCGCACTCGTGTATAACGCGCACCCCTAATTTTCCATGAAATCTCGGTATAAAATTTTCTCGGTTAGCTGCTCGGTTTCCATGCATTTCAGCATGATCAACAACTTTGAGCTTGAACGAAGCGTCATATGCACAACGTTTACGCTTGATACCCTGAGATGCCATCTAAAGGGGAACCAGTTATATCGGTGAAAAAGAGCACGCCTTAAAATATTGAGGGAGGGGGGTATAATCAGACCCACCTGTTGCAGAAAATGCAATCCGAAACGAGCACTTCCGACCTCCAGGAGCCTCGCTCGAACTGCGAGCTACCTCCGGGCCACGCCTCGTCTCCCGCGCCACCCAATCAGATCCCGTCAATTTCTTCAAAGCCACCCCCCCGCCTCCCCTTCACCCGCCGCAGCAATAGACAGCCGACCCAATTCTAAAAAGGAAGTAAAAGAGGCTCGTTTATAACGCGCACCCAGTCCTCGTGTATAACGCGCACCCCAACTTTGATTTCTTTTTTTGGTATAAAATTTTGCGTGTTATACACGAATAAATACGGTAAATGGTGCTTGGTACATTATGATCACACTGCACTTTTGATACATATTGTGAACATGAATGACAAGCATTCGTTTTTTAAAAGGTTATTGCCCACGCTGTTCATATTGTGCAAACAAAATAAATACATTTATTTTCTAACCCATTACATCTGTTCATTATTTCAACAACTTAATTATTTCAATAACTTAAAAATAGTCACTGTTTCAGTTCAACAGTTCCGATGAAATCGTATAGCTTAACTTAATTGATCATGAGGTATGTCCATAACAATAATACAGAAACACTTGGCCAGAAAGAAACAGACGTGTTTGCCTTCACTCCCAGAGTGGTATTTGGAGTAAGCCTGTTTTCTCCTGCCAGGATGACTCTCTTGGAGCCTGAAGATCAGAAACAGTAGGAAGCAGCACCGTCCTGACAGAGGGGCCTCCTGAAACAAAGCAGGCAACTTGGGTCACCACCACCAGAGAAAAGGCAGAGTTTTATCTGGTACTACGTCGAGGTGGGAGACAATCTCAGGGTTGCTACCTGCTTTCACATGGGAAGCAAATGAGCAGAGGTCAGTTGCCAGGATATTGCTTGACCATGTTCCCTCCACTAAGTCTTGCCCTTTTGATAACTGCCCAAAGGTACAAATCCAGCCTTCTGCAACCTTTTCTTGTTATGGGTGAAGTTGTACTTCATGGGTTCTTTGCTTTTGTGCTGCTGTTAAATGCACAGTCAGAAAGCATCACCACAACTGATGCATGATCTCTTCACCTCCACCATTCTCTTTGCCTCCTCCACCATGAAACGGAAGGCTGAGTAGTACACTGCACTAGGTTTGAAGACCCACCCTTTTAATCTGTATTCCATGGCCACAGAGACTTACCTAAATCATCCATTGCTTAGTTGGATAAAGTCTTCTCCCACTAATTGAAGGCTGGCCAATACAAAGAGAGGGTTTTTGAGAGGTCAAAATTAAGGGGAAATGAGTAAGATGGTGAATGTATGGGGCAGGAGTTTGAGCAGACTTCTTCAGTTCCTCTCTCTTTCGCAAGACTTCCTTTCTGAGGTTGAATATTTCTTCCCCCTCCCCTAGTGAGTCACATTTTGAGGAGCTAAAAATGTACTCAAAACTATTTAACGGGAAGAGATTGCACATCTAGTTTTTTCAGATATGTGTTTTTTTGATGGGATTGTCATGTCACTTTTTTCAAACAAGACCCCTATCCTCTTGTATCAGGCAGTGGTGGCTCAGTGGTTAAGAAGCTCGCCTTGTTAGCTGAAAGGCTGGCAAGTCAGCAGTTCGAGACCCAGGTACTGCATGACGGATTGAGTGCTTGGCTCTGTCCCAGCTCTTGGGGACATGAAAGGAGCCTCATTTGGGCATCCCCTGAGCGGAGTTTCTTCCGCAAAAATCCTTTCAACCCAGAATGATTTCCGACATAAAATTATTATTAGGCAGTGGTATCTCACTGGTAGGCTAAGACCCTCTTTAATTCTTGTTCATCTGAAGAACTTGAAGGCTTATCTCCGTGCAAAACAAGAAAGGGCATAAACTGTCACTAAAGGCAACTGTCAACTTTACAATAAACCATAAGCTTACACCTTTTTCTCTTCAATCATTAATACTGGGCTATTTTACCAAAACTCATGGATTTATAATAGGCCATTCTTAAAGTACAGTACCACTCAATTAAGTAAAAAGTTAAACTGAAAGGGCAAGACGGATGCCCAGAAACTACTTTACAATGCAGACTCCAAAAAGAAAACAACAGAACAGCATTGGCAGATTTATCTTCTTGGATTCATGTCTAGTTGGCTCAGACAAATGGACATCCCCAGCTGGTCTTGCTGTTTTTCTCTTCACTCTCTTCTCCTCTTCCTCCTCAGTCTCCTAGGTGAACTAGTGCAACAGAATTGGCACCAAGACTTAAAAAATTTTTTTTAAAGTGTTTGGAGATTGAAGGGAACTGACACTCCCATGAGTGCCTCTTTGATTTCTCTCCACTTTGAGTGAGGAAGCTGGGACAGCCAGTTTCTAGTTGCCTATCCAGCCATGAACCTACATTGGCTCACCTAAGCTGATGTGATTGAATGTAATTGGAAAAAAGCGGAAGCCCCAAAAGTGGAAGGAAAAGGTTTGGATTGATTCCAGGCTGGTTTACATTGATTTATATATCATGTAGTCAAAGAAAAATAATACAAATTTGTGCCAATGCCATAGCATTTCCCATCTTGTCTATTTCATTGCCTTATAACAAGGTTATCTCTTTGAAAACTATGCACAGGCTTTCATGGTTTGATCAGGATTCAATACCTCTACTCTAGTCCCATGAGAGTACTTCCAAAGAACATAAGAACAGCCTTGCTGGAACAGGCCACAGCCCATCCAGTCCAGCATTCTGTCTCACACAGTGGCTCACCATTTCCTTCAGGGTATTCCCAAGGAGATGCCTTCACCTGCTTAGGATTCCCTGGAATGGCATTGAGAGATATCCTGCCTATCTCTCCAACCCCGAGGTTGTCCTTAAGTATCCATAATTATAGCCATTGATACCCTTGTCCTCCATGAACTTGTCTAATCCTTTCTTAAAGCTGTCAAGACTGACAGCTGTCACCACTTCTTCTGGCAGGGAGTTCCATAGACCAGTGATCCTCTGGGTGAAAAAGTTTGTTGTTCAGTCGCACAGTTGATTCCGATCCTTTGCGACCCTATGGACCATTGTTCTCCAGGCGCCTCTGTCCCCCACCCCCCCACCCCTCAGTCCTCCCAGTTCTGTGCCCATTGTGTCTACAATACCATCTATTCATCTCATCTTTGGCCTCCCCCTTTTGCCCTCCACCTTTCCCAACATCACGGCCTTCTCAAGTGAGTCCTCCCTTCTCATTTGATGCGCAAAGTACTTTTAGTGTAAGGGACCAAAGACAATGAAACAGCCGAAGGGTTGGCTTAACACAGGTTTATTGCATGATGATCCGGGGGAACATGTGGTAATGGCGGATGAGTGGCTCAATATATACAGCTGGCTATACATTTGAATGTGGCTCGTCGACAGACTATTGGTTGCTGCCTGCGTGACGTCGTAGGAGGTCACGCCCTTCTTGACCAGGTGAAGAGGTGGCGGGGAATCTTCCCGCGCTGCTGAACCAGGTGAATATGATCCATAAGAACATAAGAACATAAGAACATAAGAACAGCCTTGCTGGAACAGGCCACAGCCCATCCAGTCCAGCATTCTGTCTCACACAGTGGCTCACCATTTCCTTCAGGGTATTCCCAAGGAGATGCCCTCACCTGCTTAGGATCCCCTGGAAATGGCATTGAGAGATATCCTGCCTATCTCTCCAACCCGGAGGTTGTCCTTAGGTAGCCATAATTATAGCCATTGATAGCCTTGTCCTCCATGAACTTGTCTAATCCTTTCTTAAAGCTGTCAAGACTGACAGCTGTCACCACTTCTTCTGGCAGGGAGTTCCATAGACCAGTAATCCTCTGGGTGAAAAAGTACTTTCTCTTATTTGTTTGAGAACTAGTACCCAAAAGTTTCATGGAGTGTCCCCTAGTTCTAGTGTTGTGCGATAGGGAAAACAGTTTTTCCTTATCTACTTTGTCCACACCGTGCATGATTTTATAAACTTCAATCAGGTCACCTCTTAGACGCCGTCGTTCAAGAGTGAAAAGGCCCAACCGTTGCAGCCTCAGATGGTAAGGAAGGTGTTCCAGTCCCCTAATCATTCTGGTTGCCCTCCTCTGTACTTTCTCCAACTCCATAATATCCTTCTGGAGGTATGGCGACCAGAACTGTACACAATATTCCAGATGGGGCCTCACCATAGATTTATAAAGAGGCAAAATGACACTTGCTGACTTATTTTCTATACCCTTCCTAATGATCCCTAACATTGAGTTTGCTTTTTTCACTGCTGAGGCACACTGGGTTGACACCTTCATTGAGCTGTCCACCAGGACACCAAGGTCCCTTTCCTGGTTTGTCGCAGAGAGTTCAGACCCCATCAGTTTATAAATGTAATTGGGGTTTTTTGCCCCAACATGCATCACTCTGCACTTACTGATGTTGAAGCTCATTTGCCACTGTTTTGCCCACTCCCCCAGTGTCAAGAGATCCCTCTGGAGCTCTTCACAATCTCTCACAGTTTTCACTACCCTGTATAATTTAGTGTCGTCAGCAAATTTGGCTACCTTGCTTTTTACTCCTACCTCTAGATCATTTATGAAGAGGTTGAAAAGCAGGGGTCCCAGTACTGAACCTTGGGGGACCCCACTCTTTACTTCCCTCCACTTGGAGAAGTGTCCATTTAGTGCTACCCTCTGTTTCCTGTCCCTTAGCCAGTTGCTGATCCAGGACAAGACCTGTCCCTTTATTCCATGACTGGTAAGTTTATTCAAGAGCCTTTGGTGTGGGACCTTGTCAAAAGCCTTCTGAAAGTCCAGATAAACAATGTCAACTGGATCCCCCTTATCCACATGCTTGTTGACACTCTCAAAAAATTCCAACAAATTAGTGAGGCATGATTTGCCCTTGCAAAAGCCATGTTGGCTCTCCTTTAGCAGCACCTTCTCTTCTATGTGCCTATTAATTCTATCTTTTAGGATGGTTTCCATCACTTTACCTGGGACACATGTCAAACTGACAGGCCGGTAATTTCCTGGATCACCCCTGGATCCTTTTTTGAAAATTGGTGTTACATTCGCTACCTTCCAGTCATCAGGCACAAAGCCTGATTTGAGGGAAAGATTATATATTTTGGCTAGGATATCAGCAATTTCATCTTTAAGTTCCCTGAGAACTCGTGGATGGATGCCATCTGGTCCTGGGGATTTGTTAGTGTTTAGCTTAACAAGACATGCAAGGACCTCCTCCCTGGTTATTTCTATCTGGCTTAATTCTTCGGTTTCCCTCCCTACGAAGATAGGCTCTGTTTTGGGCATGTGGTCTCTGTCTTCTTCAGTGAATACTGAAGCAAAGAATTCATTGAGTCTCTCTGCAATCTCTGTTTCCTCTTTAATAACCCCTTGCCTTCCATTGTCATCTAATGGTCCAATGGCCTTCCTAGTTGGGTTCTTACTTCTAATGTACTTAAAGAAGTCTTTGTTATTTCTCTGAGTATTTTTAGCTGGACGCTCGCTACTGCCCTCTGGTGGTCACTAGCTCGCGTCCCCTTATTGGGTTTACATTGATACAGCTGATGGTTATAATGTTGCACACAGAAAGGTTACATTGATAACACATGGCAAAGGTACATTGTTAAAGGCACAGCTTTACAGAACACAACATCCCTCCCCCCTAGGATGAGACGAAGTCTCTCAGCCAAGATGGCTTGTTGCATGTGCGTTTGGGCCGTGAAGAGGGCTGCCCCCCCCGGGGGCGTTATTGCTTCTTTGTTCCCTGGTCCCTTGTCCTGAAATGGGAGAGGGAGACTTGTTAGTGGCTTGCCGCTGTCTGGAGGCCTTAGGGGAAGGGAAAAACTCCATTGTGGGCAGACCGGGGGCAGTCGGGGCTAACGAAAAACCCCTCTTCTCGCTTGGACGGGTGGGGGACCACTCCGGAAAACCCCCCCGGTTCTGAAAATCAAAATCTAACTTAGTAGGGGTGTCCGCATTTGTGGGGACCTTCCGCGAGATATGTATGGGGTCGGGTCCCTCCTCCTCGGAAAGATCCCCCAGGGTATCTACGAGGATATCCTCCTCCCCCCTTGGTGGAGGCCCGCGGTCCCCCTTCCCTCCCCCTTGGGCTGAACGGGTGGGGGAGAACCCTAACGCTGACTTATTCCCTGCTTGGTCTGTGCCCTGCTCATCGGAGACCCTGAGTCGGAGCTGGTCCGCGTGCCGCCTCCACAGGAGCCCCGTGCTGGTTTCCACGCGGTACGACACGGGGCCGGTTTGCTCCACAACTACGCCCGGTACCCAGGCTGGGCCCGTGCTGGCGTAATTCCTGCAATGCACGGGGGCGCCTACACTGAAACTCTTTGTAGCCTCTAGCCCGATGTTCCTTCCTTCCTTTGTCCTCTACCCTCGTGGGGTCTAGCCTAGTAAGGATGGTGGTCAGCTTCCTGCGCATTAAGAGCTCTGCGGGGGAGTATCCTGACGCCAATGGGGTCACCCTGTACCCTAGCAGAAACTGACACATTTGCAGGTTCAGATCCCCTGGGCCCATGCGCCGCAACGCGTCCTTCGTGGTGCGGACGAGGCGCTCTACTTGGCCATTGGTGGCCGGGTGAAACGGGGCGGAGGTGATATGCCGAACGGCGTTGATCTCCATGAATGCCCTAAACTCGGAGGACGTGAAACAACTAGTGTTGTCGCTAATTAACATGTCGGGTATGCCGAACGTGGAAAAGAGCCTCCGCAAATGCCTAATGGTCTGGGCCGAGGAGGTGCTCGTGACTGGGATAACCTCCAACCATTTGGAGAAAGCGTCCACTACAAGAAGGAACAGGGTGCCTCTGAACGGGCCCGCGAAATCAACGTGCACCCGGGACCACGGCCCCTTAGCCGCGTCCCATTCCCTGTGGGGAAGGCGGGCCTCCTCTGGTCTGGAGCATTGGCAACTTTCACAAGTGCCGACCATGTGCTCGATGTCGGCGTCCAGCTGGGGCCACCAGAAGTAACTCCGGGCCAGCGCCTTGGATCGCACGATGCCGGGGTGGCTGACGTGAAGCAGTTTGAGCACCCGCGGCCGAAGGGAAGTGGGAATCACCACCCGCTGCCCCCACAAGAGACACCCCCTCTCTAGGGACAGTTCTAGCTTTTTTCTGAAAAAAGGAGCGAACTCCTCCACTGGGGAGGACGCGGGCCACCCTTTCTGCAGCCAGGAGCTTACTGCTGCTAACGTTTTGTCCTTCTCTGTCGCTTTGGCAATGTCGGCGGGCACTACGGGGGGCGAATCCAGCACCTTTATCATGAGAATCTGATGGTCCCGCTCCCCCTTGCTCACCTGGCTGGGCTTTAGGGGAAGGGGAGACCTAGATAGAGCGTCCGCATGGCTGATCTCTTTCCCGGGCCGGTAGACCAACGCGTGCTGATACGCGTTGAGAAAAATGGCCCACCTGAGCATCCTCGGGGACAGGATCTGAGGGGTGGGCTTATCTGCGGTAAAGATGCCTAGCAGGGGCTTGTGGTCCGTCACAATGGTGAAGGGGCGGCCATACAGAAAATCGTGAAATTTTTTCGTCCCCGCGACTATTGCTAGCGCCTCCCTGTCTGTCTGTGCGTAGTTTCTCTCCGCTTGGGACAGGGACCTGGAGTAAAATGCTATCGGGGCCTCCCTTCCGTTTTCCAACACGTGGCACAGCACCGCCCCCACCCCCACTGGAGATGCATCACAGGTCAGAACTACTGGGCGTTTGGGGTTGAAATGGGTCAGTATGGCGTCGGACGCCAGGAGGCTTTTTAGCTCGCTAAATGCCCTTTCTTGGTCCTCGCCCCACTTCCATGCCTGGTCTTTCTTTAGCAGTTTGTGTAGCGCCTCAGCCACCGCTGCCTTTCGGGGGAGGAAGGAGTGGTAAAAGTTGAGCAGCCCTAGGAACGACTGCAACTCGGGCTTGGAGGTGGGGCGGGGGGCTTTCTTAATGGCTGCCACTTTGGACTTGGATGGTTTTATTCCCTCAGGAGTCACACAAAACCCTAGGAACTCAACCTCGGTTGCGAAGAAGACGCATTTGTCCTTTCGCAACCTCAGCCCCGCCTTTTCGAATATCGTCAGGACCTTCCCCAACCTCTTGGCCAATTCAGCCCGACTCCCCCCCGTTATTAACACGTCATCAAAATAAGGCAACACCCCCTCCAGTCCCTTCAGGAGGCGTTCCACGAGTGACTGGAAAATTCCAGGCGCCGAATTCACGCCGAACTGGAGGCGCGTCACCTGGAACGCCCCCTTATGGGTGACTATGGTCTGCGCAGCAGCTGCGGCAGGGGACACCGTGAGCTGCTGGTAGGCCTGTGCTAAGTCGAGCTTAGCGAAACACTTTCCCCCGTGTAACCTGGCCAGCAGATGGCTGACTACCGGCACCGGATATGCATTCGGGCGGATCGCCTTGTTGATGGTGCACTTGTATTCGGCGCATATGCGGACCTCCCCGTTGGCTTTTAGTGCGGTTACAATTGGAGTTTCCCACTCCGCAGAATCAACAGGCACAAGGATTCCCTGTCCCACCAATTTGTCCAGTTCCGCCTCTATCTTGTCCTTGAGTGTGAACGGCACCCGGCGTGGTTTTAGGCGAATTGGGCGGACCTCCGGGTCCAGGTCGAAAGTCACTGGGGGCCCCTTGAATTTCCCCAGTCCCTTTTTGAAGACTTCGGGGTGCGCCTCGCACACCTCCTGAATTGGATCAGTCCCAACTGCGTGCATCCCAACGGCGTGCACCCCCCCAATAAACAACCCCAGGGGCTGGAACCATTGAGTCCCGAGGAGGCTGCAATCTCCTCCTTTGAGCACGACTAGGGGAAGGGACGCAGCGTGCTCCTTGAATTTGACCTGAAATTCTCCAACCCCCAACTCTGGAATACTGTTCCCTTGCACGTCCCATAGTGTGGACCTCAATGCTTTGAGCTTGGGTCGCTTGTGGGGGGCAATTCCCAAGAACTCCCTCTGGGAAATGATTGAATATGAGGACCCCGAGTCAATTTCCATCCTAATGGGAACCCCTTGGACTAGTACCTCAACAAAGTAGCGGGGGTGTCCTGTAGACACGCTGAACACTGGGGCGTCGTCCTCGCTGCCGTCGGAGATGCGGCCCACGCCGTCCTGCTTCCGCGTGGCCTGGGCGCCGTCCTTGGGTCTCGTTGGGCGGTCTTGTCCCGCGGAGCGGTCTGCGGAGCTCCTCCGGGTCTCGCGCTTCTTCCTGCACACCTTAGCGATGTGCCCGCGGCGGCCGCAGTTGTGGCACTCGGCCTTCCGGAAGGGGCACTTTACGCGGTCGTGGGCCGCTCCACAGCCGTCGCATCGCCGGTTCTCCTTCCGGACCCTCCGGACATCCTCGTCGTCGCTGCTCTCTGCGGATGACCTCGAAGTTCGCCGGGCCGCCTGTACCGGAGCCTCTGCCTTGCTCGACTTTGGCCGCCAGTCCTGGAGTTCTTGGACCCCGGCCTTTGTAGCTTCTGCGGCCTGGGCCGCTCTGACGACCTCCTGCAACGTGGGAGGCGGCTCTTGGTTCATTAATGTGCGCTGGGTCTCGGCGTCGTTCAGGCCGCACAGCACACAGTCCCGGAGGGTGATTTCGGCATTCTCCCATTTGCATGGGCCGGCCGCCAGCCGCAGGGCCGCCACGAATGCGCCGACCGTCTCCCCGGGCGCTTGGACTCGCCTCCAAAACGCACTCCGAGCGGGAAACATCGCCGTGGCGGGCCGGACGTGCTCACGCAGCATCTGCATGAGTTCCTTGGCCTTGAATTCGCTCACCCTCCTCGGTGCAATCAGGTCCACCAAGGTCCTTTTTGTTTCTTGTCCGAGCATCCTGGTGAAGATGGCCCTTTTCTTCGCCTCTTCCGTGACTTCGGACTCGATCAGTGCGGCCTGGAAGTCCATCTCGAAGATCTCCCAGTCGCCCGGTTTCCTGATTTCGAAACCGGCGCATGTCTTGGTCCCGTGGGCTGCCATATCCCACCTTCGTCGCCAATTTAGTGTAAGGGACCAAAGACAATGAAACAGCCGAAGGGTTGGCTTAACACAGGTTTATTGCATGATGATCCGGGGGAACATGTGGTAATGGCGGATGAGTGGCTCAATATATACAGCTGGCTATACATTTGAATGTGGCTCGTCGACAGACTATTGGTTGCTGCCTGCGTGACGTCGTAGGAGGTCACGTCCTTCTTGACCAGGTGAAGAGGTGGCGGGGAATCTTCCCGCGCTGCTGAACCAGGTGAATATGATCCATGAGAGCTGGACGCTCGCTACTGCCCTCTGGTGGTCACTAGCTCGCGTCCCCTTATTGGGTTTACATTGATACAGCTCATGGTTATAATGTTGCACACAGAAAGGTTACATTGATAACACATGGCAAAGGTACATTGTTAAAGGCACAGCTTTACAGAACACAACAGTACTTTAGCCTCATCTTTACTATTTGACCTTCCAATGAGCAGTCAGGGTTGATTTCTTCTAAGATTGACCTATTTGTTCTCCTCGCTGTCCAGGGGACTCTCAAAACTCTCCTCCAACACCACATTTCAAAGGCATCTATTCTTCTGCGTTCAGCTTTCCTAATTGTCCAGCTCTCACATCCTTACATCACCACTGGGAATACCATTGCTTTGACTATTCTAATTTTTGTTTTCAAGGTGATGTCTCTGCTTTTCACTATGTTCCCCAGGTTTCTCATAGCTTGTCTCCCAAGAATCAGTCGCCTTTTTATTTCATGGCTGCAATCCCCATCTGCAGTGATCTTTGATCCCAAGAATGTAAAATCTGTCGCTGCTTCTACTTCTTCCCCATCTATTTTCAAGGAACTGATAGGGCCTGTTGCCATTATCTTGGTTTTCTTGATATTGAGTCTCAGGCCAGCTTTTGCACTCTCCTCCTTCAATCCAATCAAGAGAGTCTTTAGATTGTTGATGTTTCTCCCAGCAATTTTAATCCCATATTGTGATCCCTGCACTGCGCATTATGTGCTCTCTGTATAGGTTGAATAAGCTGAATAAGGTGAAAAAGTACTTTCTCTTATTTGTTTGAGAACTAGTACCCAAAGGTTTCATGGAGTGCCCCCTAGTTCTAGTGTTATGCGATAAGGAAAAGTTTTTCCTTATCTACTTTGTCCACACCGTGCATGATTTTATAAACTTCAATCTGGTCACCTCTTAGACGACGTCATTCAAGAGTGAAGAGGCTCAACTGTTGCAGCCTCAGATGGTAAGGAAGGTGTTCCAGTCCCCTAATCATTCTGGTTGCCCTCCTCTGCACTTTTTCCAGCTCCATAATATCCTTCTGGAGGTATGGCGGCCAGAACTGTACACAGTATTCCAGATGGGGCCTTACCATGGATTTATAAAGAGGCAAAATGACACTTGCTGACTTATTTTCTATACCCTTCCTAATGATCCCTAGCATTGAGTTTGCTTTTTTTCACTGCTGAGGCATTCTTATTTATTTATTTTTGAGTTTGGCTACCTTTTTTCCACTTGATTGCTCAATAGACTCTCATGGCACACCAAGCTGTTGATAGGTGTAGAATGTAATCTTAATTTGCTTTAATAAATGCTCAAATGCAAAATAAATAGTTGAACTGGGACAAATCATAAAATGAAACACCTGGAAAGCAATTAGCAATTATACTTAGTGCACTCTCTGAGAGGTTTACAGGTAATTAGCATTACCATGAAAGGACAATAATTCTAAAGCAACCACCTGAAGATAATAGATGAAGGGAAAGATGAAACAGGAGATGGACTGATCCACTCAAGAAATCTACAGCCCTTAGTAGGGAAGACCTGAGCAGGAGAGTTAATCACAGGGCTTTTTGAAATCATTCTTAACCTATAAATCCAAGGGTTCACCGTTGGAACTGGCTATAGGTTGCTATGCCTCGCCCTACTTGCCTGCACTCACCCTTCGTGCACACGGCCGATCTGGGTACGCAGGTCAACGAAGGATTGAAAAAACTGGCAGTGGGGCAACAGCCCCACAAACGCGAAGAAAGGGAAACAACTTCACTTCCCAACATTCCTTGCGCCGCGCCGCACCAGAGCCAATCAGGCTGAGAGGCTCTCGCACGGGGCAGCGTTCGGAAACGTGCCACAGCCAATCGAAAGAAAAGCATTTTAAAAAAACGCAGCACAAACACAAAGCAGCAACCCATAACTACAAGCCCCAGCGTCCTGCGCGCCATGAGCGGCAGAGCGCTGAGAAAAACGGCGCCCGAAAAATGAAAAAGAAAAACAAGTCACAGCCAAGCACACACCAGCCGGCTTTCCTTTTCCTTCCCTCACCAACAGAGCCTGAAGCTGCCGACTGGAGTTTCCCCTTTAATATCAGGGGGTGGGGGAGTTGCGATCCCCCTCTTCGCTGGGTTCCCTACGTTTGGGAGGATTGTGGTGAGAAAAGGGATATATTGCCCCCCCCTTCTGGACACAGACGAACAGGCAGAGAGGATCGATCCCCCACCCCTCCCCCTCCTTCAAACAACTCCGTCTTTTCTTCTCTTTAAAAACGGACTTCTTTAAAGGAGAAGGGGGTGGGGGTGGGGATTCCATCCAGTCTGCCTGATCGTTTGGTTCCAGAGGTGTGGGGGCAATATAGCCCTTTTCTCCCCACAAACCTCCCAACCCTAGGGAAGGCAGCGGAGAGGGGGGTCGCAACCCCCACCCACAGATATTAAAGGGGAAACCCGATCTACTTTCACGACTCCACACAAACAAACCACCATAACACACTAAAGCCACCCTCCCCACCACCGAGCCCACCCTTCTTAACCCCAACAACCCCCCCTAGCCCACCCTTCCTAACCCCCAACGACCATGCCCCCCTCCCCACTACCTAACCCACCCTTCCTAACCCCCAACGACCATGCCCCTCTCCCCACCACCTAGCCCACCCTTCCTAACCCCCAATGACCACGTCCCTTCCCCAATCCCCAACACCAAATAAATAAATATCTTTTTAAAACATAACTAAAAACAGTCAAACACATCCAAAAATACACAAAAACAAAAACACCAAAAACAATACTAAGTAAACAAGGACACAATCAAAAACAAAACAAACAGACAAAAAATACAAATTCCAACCCCCCCCCCACACACACACACAAAACAAAGAAAACAAGCAAGCTTACCAAAACATGTGCAACCACCACCAGGACTGAAAAACAAATGAATAAAGAAAGAGACTACTTCCAAGAAGAAGCTCCACCCAGAGGCTAGGAGAGAAGAAAAAGTCAAAATACAATAACCCCTACCAGCACCACCTGCTGGCCACAATAGTAAAAACAATTCAAAAACACACAACAGCATAACACAAATTCACAATTTTACACAAAAGGTCACACCAATAAAAACAAGTAAAAAAATTACACTAAAACATATGTCAATAAAATACAATAGAAACTTTTAAAACTCCTGTGCTGAGTTATAACTCAAATTTAAACTCCAAAAATCTAAACACATTTTAAAACCAAGGAATGTAAAAAACATTTACTATTACATTATGAAAATTATGACCTATGGTACAACTAATTTAAAAAATTCAAAAAACTAAAACATTATTCACTTACATAAAACAATTTGAAAAAATGATATCATACTTTCTTCTTTTATTAATCCTAAAAAAAACCAAAAAATCAGATCCCAGTTAATAACAGCCAAGCCAAAAAAAACACATAAATAAACATTTAAAAATTTAAAATTACAGACTAAGCAATTTTTAAAAAACATTAACACAATTTAACCTTCCAACACAATTTAAAACTATTGCAAAAATAAAATTGGTTCATTTTTTATTAAAACACACGGGGGAAAAAGCCCGGCAACGCCGGGCAACCCTTGCTAGTAGTTCATAAGATTGCCATAAATCAGAAGGCACAGAGATTTTTTTTTAAATCTGCATTATTTTAAGTGACCACTGGATGTCAGAATTACATACAAGAGATCCTCCACCTATAGAATTCCAATTTGAATTGTAATTATTATTTAAACGGCAATACTGTACATTCCTGTAATGTATTTTCAAATTTGGCAACATCCTGAGTAATTCTGTCAGGTCTGCAATGTTTTAAAAACAAAAGTAGATTCTCCTGTCACTCCAACTTGTTGCTGCTGCAATAGATGAGAGCCAGTCAACTGCAAGAATTTACATTACTGCACCTATCTTTCTATGGCTACAACTACACTCTTGGGGGGGAAATAGATGAAATGCAAAGCTATTTTTGTCACTTCACATGATACAAGACCCAAGGTGAACCATTTAAAACTATAGTAGAGCTTCCTTTGCATTCAGCCAGGCTTGTCTGGCGAGTAGCTAGATAATTAATAGAGGGCAGGAGTATGGTGGCAATTGCAACTGCAGCTTTGATTGCCAGGGAGACAACCCACATGCACTGTTGCTGCTGCCCATGTGGCCAGCTGGGTGAGAGAATGGTGATGGCTGGGAGTGCAGTGGCAGCAGTGGTGGCATTTTCAATAGCTGGGTAGATTCTGCTATCCCCCACTGTTACTGCCAACACACTTCTTAGACACCACCACTGCCATTCTGCCATGTGAAACACATGCATTAAAGCAGATGTGTTTCATATAGTTTTGCTCCAGTTTGCAGATAATCTATAGTAAAAAGCTTATTGTGAGTTATCTGCAAACATATAGATCCTGTCTATCATAATCTATGCACTGTAACTAGCACTATAGGAACATAGGAATCTTCCTTATCCAAGTCAGAATTTTTAGTCCTTGTAGTCTACTATTGTCAGCTTCGTCCAGTGACAACTTTCCAGGGTTCAGACAGAATTCTTTATTGTAATTTTTAATAAAACCAACAACAACATAATATTTTAATTAGCACCAACTTTTAGTTTTACACGTTTGCTGGAAAATTCTCCAAAGACAGTTGGTATAAAAAAAAAATTAGAGATGTAGGGTGGGGAAGAAGGAAGTAGACTAATCATTTGGTCAAGTATAATTTTTACATGAGATCTGCTTTTTTAGATCTGTGAACTGGAGCTAGTCGTATTTTTTCAAAATTAGATATATATCCCACTATGTCTTGCTAAACATAAACTGACACTGCCCATATACCTATTAATGGCTCTTTGAGTTTGTGAATTGAACTGCAGAGCAGATAGCCATTAACTACATTTCACCAGATCTTTAGATCACTCTGTTTCTTCCACACCACCTTCAAGCTGAATGTATACTTCTGTGAAATCCCTTCGATGGAGACTTTTTCAGTATTACAGTGGCACCTGTAAATATAACCAGAATTATTTCACAATTGTTCATTATCATGGACTAGCACTAGCAACACTATTTTTTTATATATTAATTTTCTTTCTCATAGTTGACATTGCTTTTTGAAAAAAAAATCATACAGAAGTTACAGCATCTCACAGAAACAGAGCACAAACACTTCTAGCAAGACATTGGTGAAAAGTTAAGGTAAAGGTTTGTATTTTATTTTATTTATTTATTGTTAATTTTTTATACTGCCCACTCAGCCAAAGCCGACTCCGAGCGGTTCACAACAGTGGGTAAAAACAGATAAAAACAAATAAAACAGATAAAAACCAGCAATAAGAACCCACCCTTAAAAAGAGAGGGGTGCAGGAATCGAAGAAACCTTGGGGCAGGCATCCTCCCCTATATTAACCACCCAACGGAAGCCACCCCTCCACCTGCACCCCAAACTTGGCCCGCCAGCCAGGTTTTTAGTTCCTTCCTAAAGGGCAACAACTCCGTCTGGAGACGCAGTTCCACAGGCAGGAGGTTCCAAAGGGCCGGTGCGGACACAGAGAAGGCTCTCCTCCTTGTGCCAGAGAGGCGAGCCCCCCTGGCCGATGGCACTATTAGAGAGCCCCTCCGGTCCGCTCTGGTTGGATGGACAGACGTCCTTAGGGTGATGCGGTCTCTAAGGTAACCTGGCCCACTACCATATAGGGCTTTAAAGGTCAAAATCAGCACCTTGAATTGCACCCGGAGGCAAACGGGTAACCAGTGCAGCTCCCGCAGCAGTGGTGAGGCATGGGCATAACGTCCACACCCCATCACCACCCAGGCCGCCGCATTCTGGACCAGCTGCAGCCTCCGAATGGTCATCAAGGGCAGCCCCATGTAGAGGGCATTATAACAATCTAGTCATAAGAACATAAGAACAGCCTTGCTGGAACAGGCCACAGCCCATCCAGTCCAGCATTCTGTCTCACACAGTGGCTCACCATTTCCTTCAGGGTATTCCCAAGCAGATGCCTTCACCTGCTTAGGATTCCCTGGAAATGATATTGAGAGATATCCTGCCTCTCTCTCCAACCCGGAGGTTGTCCTTAAGTATCCATAATTATAGCCATTGATACTCTTGTCCTCCATGAACTTGTCTAATCCTTTCTTAAAGCTGTCAAGACTGACAGCTGTCACCACTTCTTCTGGCAGGGAGTTCCATAGACCAGTAATCCTCTGGGTGAAAAAATACTTTCTCTTATTTGTTTGAGAACTAGTACCCAAAAGTTTCATCAAGTGTCCCCTAGTTCT
Source organism: Bradypodion pumilum (assembly GCA_035047305.1). Classification (NCBI taxonomy): domain Eukaryota; kingdom Metazoa; phylum Chordata; class Lepidosauria; order Squamata; family Chamaeleonidae; genus Bradypodion; species Bradypodion pumilum. The sequence goes on from JAWDJD010000001.1 coordinate 374,950,458, forward strand.
AGTGTTATGCGATAGGGAAAGCAGTTTTTCCTTATCTACTTTGTCCACACCGTGCATGATTTTATAAACTTCAATCAGGTCACCTCTTAGACGTCGTCGTTCAAGAGTGAAGAGGCCCAACCGTTGCAGCCTCAGATGGTAAGGAAGGTGTTCCAGTCCCCTAATCATTCTGGTTGCCCTCCTCTGCACTTTTTCCAGCTCCATAGTATCCTTCTGGAGGTATGGCGACCAGAACTGTACACAGTATTCCAGATGGGGCCTCACCATAGATTTATAAAGAGGCAAAATGACACTTGCTGACTTATTTTCTATACCCTTCCTAATGATCCCTAGCATTGAGTTTGCTTTTTTCACTGCTGAGGCACACTGGGTTGACACCTTCATTGAGTTGTCCACCAGGACACCAAGGTCCCTTTCCTGGTTTGTCGCAGAGAGTTCAGACCCCATCAGTTTATAAATGTAATTGGGGTTCTTTGCCCCAACATGCATCACTCTGCACTTACTAATGTTGAAACTCATTTGCCACTGTTTTGCCCACTCCCCCAGTGTCGAGAGATCCCTCTGAAGCTCCTCACAATCTCTCACAGTTTTCACTACCCTGTATAATTTAGTGTCGTCAGCAAATTTGGCTACCTTGCTTTTTACTCCTACCTCTAGATCATTTATGAAGAGGTTGAAAAGCAGGGGTCCCAGTACTGAACCTTGGGGGACCCCACTCTTTACTTCCATCCACTTGGAGAAGTGTCCATTTAGTGCTACCCTCTGTTTCCTGTCCCTTAGCCAGTTGCTGATCCAGGACAGGACCTGTCCCTTTATTCCATGACTGGTAAGTTTATTCAAGAGCCTTTGGTGTGGGACCTTGTCAAAAGCCTTCTGAAAGTCCAGATAAACAATGTCAAATGGATCCCCCTTATCCACATGCTTGTTGACACTCTCAAAAAATTCCAACAGATTAGTGAGGCATGATTTGCCCTTGCAAAAACCATGTTGGCTCTCCTTTAGCAGCGCCTTCTCTTCTATGTGCCTATTAATTCTATCTTTTAGGATGGTTTCCATCACTTTACCTGGGACACATGTCAAACTGACAGGTCGGTAATTTCCTGGATCACCCCTGGATCCTTTTTTGAAAATTGGTGTTACATTCGCTACCTTCCAGTCATCAGGCACAAAGCCTGATTTGAGGGAAAGATTATATATTTTGGCTAGGAGATCAGCAATTTCATCTTTAAGTTCCCTGAGAACTCGTGGATGGATTCCATCTGGTCCTGGTGATTTGTTAGTGTTTAGCTTAACAAGACATGCAAGGACCTCCTCCCTGGTTATTTCTATCTGGCTTAATTCTTCGGTTTCCCTCCCTACGAAGATAGGCTCTGTTTTGGGCATGTGGCCTCTGTCTTCTTCAGTGAATACTGAAGCAAAGAATTCATTGAGTCTCTCTGCAATCTCTGTTTCCTCTTTAATAACCCCTTGCCTTCCATTGTCATCTAATGGTCCAATGGCCTTCCTAGTTGGGTTCTTACTTCTAATGTACTTAAAGAAGTCTTTGTTATTTCTCTGAGTATTTTTAGCTATACGCTCCTCAAAGTCTTGCTTTGCTTTCCTGATTGTTGCCTTGCATTTGTTCTGCCAGAATTTATGTTGCTGCCTGCTGTCCTCATTCGGACAAGCCTTCCATCTTCTAAATGAGCTTTTCTTGCTCTTGATCACTTCCCGAACAGCTCCTGTAAGCCACATTGGAGTCCTCTTGGACCTGGCAGTGGCCTTTTTCCTTTTGGGTATGCATTCCAATTGAGCCTCTGTTATTGTTTTTGTAAACCGCCTCCATGCCTCTTGGAGTGTTTGGACTCTCTCAATTTTCCCTTTCAGCTTCTTTTTTACTAGTTTCCTCAACTTTGGGAAATTTCCTTTTTGAAAATTTAAGGTCTCTGTGTTAGATTTTATCAGTGACTTGCGGTCTATGTTCAAGTTAAACATAATTGAGTTGTGGTCACTGTTCCCTATTGGATCAGTCACATTAACATCTTGCACCAGATCCTGAGTATTACTCAGGATCAAGTCAAGGATTCTTGTACCTCTAGTTGGGTCTTCAACCATCTGTCCCAGGGAACAATCATTTAGCATATCTAGGAACTTTATCTCTTTATCATGTGCTGAACAACAGTTCACCCAGTCTATGTGAGGGTAATTGAAGTCCCCCATTATAACCAGGCTTCCCTTCTTGGATGCCTCCTTTACAACATTCTCCAACTGCCAGTCTCCCTCAAGAGTTTGGGTCGGAGGCCGATAGTATATGCCTACTGTTAGACCATCCTTGTGGCCTGGTACTCTTACCCACAGAGCTTCTAATGGTGACTCCAAATCACCTAGATATTCCAATTCATACGATTTTATCACTTCTTTGACATACAAGGCCACACCACCTCCCACTTGCCCCTTCCTATCCTTCCTGTACAGTTTGTAGCCTGGGATAACTGTATCCCATTGGTTATCATCCGTCCACCAGGTTTCAGTGATACCAATGATATCAATATTCTTATTTATTGCTAAGTATTCCAGCTCCCCTATTTTGTTCCGGAGGCTTCTAGCATTTGTATACAAGCATTTATATATGCTTTTCTGACACAGTCTTTTGTGTCCAGTTGCAATGTTAGACTGCCTCTTGCATCCTTCTGCTAGAATGCTAGTGACTAGCTCCTCGCTCTGCTCAGTAATTTTTGCATCCTCCTCACTACTCAAGTAGTCTGGAGGTCACCAGAGCATGAGTGACCATGAGCAAAGAGTCCCGGTCCAGGAGCGTGCGCAACTGGCGAATCACCCGAAGTTGGGCGAAGGCCCTCCTGGCCACAGCCGCCACCTGTTTTTCTAGCAGCAGCCGCGAATCCAGGAGGACCCCCAAGTTGCGCACCGGGTCGGTCTGGGGCAAAATAGTCCCATCCAAGGTTACCCTTGCTCGAAAGCCAGTCATATCCGACTCTAGGGTTCAGTGCCCATCTCTCTTTCATAGCTGAAGAGCCAGCACTGTCTGCTTCTGCAGACATTTTCATGGTCATGTGGCAGGCATGACTAGACACTGGAGTGCATGGAGCACTGTTTAGCTTCCCATGAAGTGGTTGCATGTATGTAAATGAACACAAGGAAAGTGGTAAATATTCTTTTTAAAATTGGCTGGGAGAACAGAAAAAATACTTGCCTCATAGCAAATATAACTTTACTACAGCTTCTAGATTATAATTTGTTTCTAAGAAAATATTAGACAAAGTCACCAGATTGCAAATTCAGGCCTGCTTTGAAATGCAGTAGTAGAGGACTTCCACATGTTTATGAAAGATATGAAAAAATGGGAGGAAGTCAGATATCCCTCACTTTAACATCAAAGAAATATTACAAGAACACCAAATAGTGTTGGTGGAGGCCGCTAGAAGTGCCAGAACAAGAACCTTGCATCTTCTTCGATACCGGATGGGGTAAAAGAGGAAGAAAAGAAGAGGTTTAGATCTTTATACACCAACAAGGTCTCCAATGCAGTCTGGAAGCAAACAAACAGTGCAACTCTTTTAGCACAGCTGTAGTGGTGCTTTTGAATATCCCACTCAGAAGCGTAGCTGATGCAAAATCAGGCAGTTTCCTGTAAGACTTCCCAGCAGTTACACACAGAATGCAATGCCTACCTAAAGATTAATAACGTTAGCACAAGACTGTTCTATCAGGTTTAGATTCTAATGGGAGTTCAAACGGTTCAGTCTAGAATCCATTTATGTGTCTTTCTGCAGTTCAAGGAGCTGTAAAACCTTTCTCCGGTTTTTGTTGTTATTGTTGTTGCACAGTCGAGTCCGACCCTTTGCAACCTCATGGACCACTGCACACCAGGCTCCTCTGTCCTCCTCCATGGATTGGCCATATCTACGCCCATCACATTAACAATTCCATTCATTCACTTCATCCTCTGCCGTCCCCTTCTTTTTTTGCCTTCAATCTTTCCTAGCATCAGGGCCTTCTCAAGTGAGTCCTCTCTTCTCGTTTGTTGGCCAAAGTACTTGAGCTTCATCTTCAGTATTTGTCCTTCCAATGAGAAGTCAAGGTTGATTTCCTTCAGGATTGACTGATTTGATCTCCTTGCAGTCCAGTATCACATTTCAAAAGTGACATTTTCCGGTTGACTTTCTTCACTGCCCAACTTTCGCATCCACAGATCCATCGCATCCAGGGATCCTGACCTTGGTCTCCAGTGCTGTTGGATCGGGGCCCGATGTGGGCCGGAGGGTCCCGGACGAGACTGGTCAAGCAAGACACGGGAGGCAAGATGGAGCGAAGACCAGTGTTTAATGAAGACAATTCACAAGCTTATATCCTTGCCTAATCTGGTTGCGTGCATATGTTGCGCGTAGCGATACAAAGGAAGCCCTGAGTCTGCACATCATGTTTACACAAGTTAATTGGGGAAGTCTTCACCAGGGGAAGTTTCTTATCTAACTTAATTAACTACCGGGGACAAGCATTGTTCTTCTTTATCAGGGGCAAACAACTGGCTGAAGTTTACTTAGACTTTAGGGCATCTGCGGATGCAAGATTATCCATTACATGCCTATCGAGTTAACCATCTGTGATTGCTAGCTCTCCATTGTTCCTAGCTGCCTGTCAGGTCAGCAATAGGTGAATCAAACTATATCTAATATTCCGCTCCCCAATTTCTGTCCCCTCGAAACCTTACAGCTCGAAGGAGTGATCTCCCAAACCGGGGTTCTGTCAGGGACAGTGGGCCAATTGTGTGCGCGGATCCCACACATTGCCACATCCTTAGTCTTGAGGTTCTTTTTTATTTCCTTCATGGGTTAATTTGTTTTTGATTTCTTGGTCATTTTATATTTAATTTTTTAAAAAATTCTTGGTTGCAGTCTCCGTTTTCCCTAATGTATTTATAGCCATTGCATTTCTCTCATTTTACACTACAAGTAAATTCACTAAATCAGTTGCTGAATGGTAGCTGGACCAGTGGTGAGCATCAACAGGTTTGCACCAGTTCGCCAGAACCGGTAGCAGAAATTCTGGCTAGCCCCGCCAATCCAAGTTTTGAAATAAAGTAGTCCTAATTCAGGTGCAACACAGGGCTTTCCCCCTGGCCATGCCCAACATACCATGCCCACAGTGTGGTAGTAATTTTTTTGGAGCCCACCACTGAACTGGATACTTACATATATTGGGCTTGAGCCATTCAATTTTTGAAAGCGTGCCACCTATCAAGTAAGTTCCAGCAACCGGACACCCCCCCCCAAAAAAAAAACACCCCCCCGTAATAATAATAATAATCTCCACGGTGACCTTTTACACGTGAACGTGTCTATTAAAAACTACAACCCCCACAAGGCTAGCAAGCTTTGCGCCTGCGCAATTCGGAAAGCAATAACGGAAATGCGTGCGTACTCCGAGAAGCCCCTCCCTCTCTCCCACTTCGGACGCCATTTTGTCGCTGACTTTCGCCCGCCGCACGGAGGTGCTTTTTTTTTCTTAAAGGAGAAGCTACAATTTTAAAAAAAAATCCCTCCGAAGCATGAAACTTCGGAAAACGCGGAAGAGGTGAAAACCATGGGGATAGATTGAGGGAAGGTACCGGCTTTCTTTTCCTTTCAGTTTTGAAAGCAGACACTCGGGGGCGAGAGCCGTGTGGGCCAAACTACGTGAGGAGTGGGGGGGGGGGAGAGCGATAACGACAGAAGAACAAACAGCTTTTCAACGGGGGGGGGGCTCTGCTTAGCACCAAATATCCCATCGCTCGTGGCAGGTGCGCGCGGGGCCTCCGTATAACGGCTTTCTTTTATTTTTAATTTTTTCCCCTAGAGAGTAGCGAAGGACGTAACGTTGAACTTGGCGCGCGCCAGCTAACTAGTATTAAAACGGCGGTTGCTGCGAGTAGCGCGCGCGCGCGTCTGGGCGCGCGCGCGCCACGGTCAGAATTCTTTCAGACAGCTGAGCAGAGCCGCGTGCGCGCGACAAGGCTCCAGATCTCAGGCTCGTGGCCGGTTGTTGATTGGTCCGGCCGGCGACGCGGGCGGGGTCCGGCCGGCTCCCTGCTCCAATTGGTTTAGCTCGCGAGAGGGGGGGTGGGCGGGGTGTCCTCTCCCTCTAGGCCCCTTTCCTCTCCTGATTGGCTGGCTTACTAGAAGGCTCTTACGCGCTGCTTCAACTTTGAACTTGGGCCTGGATTGGGCTCGTTGGCGGGGCGGGGCCTAGGAGGAGTGGGCGGCGCTTCTGTGTGGGAGAGGCGGGTGTGTGTGTGTCGGAGAGCGTGGAGCACTGCTGCTGATAGACAGGACTAGTAGAGCCAGAGGGAGGGGAACCGCGGGTGAGGTGGGCTCCCCCTCCCTCCCGCTGCTCTGATGCCGGGCGCGTCCGAGCAAGGCGAGACCCAGCTGGAAGAACCGCCGGTGCACGAGAGAGGAGGAGGAGGAGAAGAGGAGGAGCGGGCTCCGCCTCCCAGCGGCCGCCGGCGTCCCCCGCCCCCTTCCCCCGCCGCTGTCGACCAAGGGGAGGAGGAAGAGTCCGGCGGCGGCGGCGGCGGCGGCCGAGTGCTTCGGGGAGGCCGGGACCGCGGACGGGCCGCTGCTGCTGCTGCGGCCGCTGCTGCCTCACGCCGAAGGAAGGCCGAATATCCCCGACGTCGCCGAAGTAGTCCCGGCAGTCGGCAGGAGCAGGAGGAACAGGTATCCGCCGCCGGTGCTGAGGAGGAGCCGCCACCAACTGCCTGTCAGCCCGTCGGTGCTGGCAAGAAGGGAGCCCCACGCGGCGCGTGAGTATCTGTCCTCCTTACTCCCTTTCCAGACTTAGAGGGGGAGGAGGAGGAGGAAGGCTGCTAACGGATGGCTTACTAGGTAAAGGTTTCCCTTGCTCGAAAGCCAGTCGTATCCGACTCTAGGGCTCAGTGCTCGTTTCTGTTTCAAAGCCCAAGAGCCAGCGCTGTCTGCTTCTGCAGACGTTTCCGTGGTCATGTGGCAGGCATGACTAGACACCGGAGCGCACAGAACGCTGTTACCTTCCCACCAAAGTGGTCCCTATTTATCTACTTGCAATTTCTTGCTTTCGAACTGCTAGGTTGGCAGGAGCTGGGACTGCTGACCTTCCGCCTCCCCAAGTCAGCGTCTTAGCCACTTGAGCTACACAAAATGCTTGGCGGCTACCCAGAAACGCTTTGCTGCTGAAGATTTAAAACCTCCACACTCCCATTAGGGAATGCCAGAAAAGGGCGGGTGAACCGTGTGACGGTGGTTGTTTGTTTGTTTGCTTGACATTTCAGCATTGGGAAATGTACTGACAATGTATCCCTCATTTAGCTGGTACAGTACTTTACATTATGTTAAAACGTACAGTACTTAATTCCTTTATTCCCGCCTTCATGTAGTTCTGTGCTTTTTAAATTGGACATCTTGATATTTTGACCAATTGAAGCTGTTTTAACATTTTAATGTTTTTGTTTAGTGTACTGCTGCATTCAGCTACTTAAAACTGCTAAAACTGATGTCGCATTAGGGTGCAGCCTTTCTATCATGTTTAGCTAGATGACAAAAAAGGTCCATGCGGACTATACATTGGAATCATGCATATTTATTTGGATATTGGTCATTCATTGTTCAGTTAAACATCATTCTGAGTAAATATCTTTAGGATTGGGAATAAAGTAAACTTTGTTTGGGTGTCTGTAGATATACATACAGTGGAACCTCAAACAACAACAGGGTTTATACAAAACGAAATCAGGGAAATGAAAATGGTCAGGGAAGTCAGGGGAAAGCACAAATTGTTCTGGGAAAATGCGTAAGTCGCGATTTTTCGGAGTAAGGCGGACACTTCCATGGTTTTCATACACATCACGTTTGTTGCTGTGCTGCGTGAGCCGTGGGCTGCCCATCCTGTCCCGGTGGCCTGGCCCGCCTGGCCTGCTTGCTGCTGTGCCGATTTTTTTGGGTCTGGAAATCAGGGGAAAGTCAGGGAAATTTGAAATTGAATTGAATCCTTGTATTGCCGGCTGATCTTTCTCACACTAGGTCAGGCGAATGGAACTGAAGAATGAACTCACCAAAAGGTGCCTCCGTTTTAGCAGTTTCACGTCTGGCCTAGACATGGAAGAAGTTTTAAATCCAGCATTGTGTTCATTGAAGTATCCTGATTCTTCTTGCTTACAGTGAAACTACAAATGGGATGCACTTGCTAAAGGAGTTAATGTTTTAATTGGCTCTTGTTTTTAATGGTGTTTAACATCTTGTGTTTAATATTTATTTCAGATACTTGGATAAGGCTGCAGTGAAAGGTAAGGTCTGAATGTTCTTAGAGAGAAAAATGTTTTTCTAGTCTATAGAAGATTAGTGTCTGTTTAGCCCAAGAATCTATAAGCACCTAATAACTGTCCAGATGCTTCTGAATCAAACTCGCACTGTTGCAAATGATAGCTCTTGTTCCCAACCCGAGCCCCCACCACTTCCCCCCATTGCCGAAGGTATGGCGGCACCTGTCCAGCCCGCCAACAGTCTGTGAGGGTGTGATCTGGCCCATGCCTTAAAAAGGTTGAGGACCCCGATATATAGGCTCATGATGTAGGTTGAGGAAAGGAAGTTACAAACTGGCATTTCAGACCTTGGATATTCAACAGTTCTAGATTCAGTGCAGAACTGTTGTTATCCTGGTGCAACTATTGAGGTTCCTGGTTTATTTTAGGATGTTATGCAGTTCTTTTCATTTTTTATAGAATAGAAATGAATGAAGATTGAAACAGGTACAAATAATAGTTTCTAAAGTGGAGCAGTGATCAAGCTACATTATTTCAGTATTTCGAAACTCTGTTCATCATCTGAGTTTGATCCCATTGGGATCAAAGTTGATTCAGCCTTCCATCATTTTGAGGTCAATAAAATAAGTACCCAGCTTGTTGGGAATAAAATGATAATTATCTTGTGAATCACCCAGAGTATTCTATAAATGCTTTGGGGTAGTATGTATGTGTAACTGGGTTTGTTAAAGTGCTGATTAGGCTGGAGAAAAATTAATAAGCAGAAACTTGTTGGTAATGGGCCATCAGGTTCTTTCTGATGTATAGCAGCCTTATTGATTAATAATCTCCAGTAAGTCATATCGTTGACTGACTCATTCAGGTCTTGCAAATGGACTTTTGACTTCTTTTATTGAATCACAGGTCCATTTTTTCTCTTCCCTGCTTCCTTTAACTTTTCCAGCATTATTATCTTTTCCGGTGTGTAGTTTACAGTAGTACAATAAACTTACAACACTTATCTAGAGCTGTTTCCTCTTGGGCACTTTTTCTGGTGGCGTAGTTCCCAATACAGTAGACCCTCACATAACGACATTGCTTGGCTCCCCAAGTAGCGTTGTTATGCAGAAAACGTCGTTTTGCGGTTTCCTATAGGAGATCTGCAGAACACCAAAAAAAGTCATTCGCACGACGGTAAAAAAAATCGTTATTCGAATATTGACGTTTTTTGTCGTTGTGCGGAAGATCACGGGGGCATTAATCGAAAATTATGCTATTTGAACGCGTCGTTAGTCGGGGTTCACTATCTTCAAGCATAGGATAATATGTATGGGCAAACCAGATTATCATTCTATTTTTCTACAAGGGGCATAAAGTGTTGTATTATTATTTTTTTGGGGGGCGGAGGGATTCCAGCTGTACAATTCTAAAAGCACAAGAAGGGCGATCCCTCTTGGATCAATGTATTGAATTACATATATTTATATTGCAGATCCCAAAGAAGAGACAGAAGAGGAAGAAGTATCCAATATTGTGACTGGAACCTCAGTCAGTACACCTAGGCCTAGTCGGGGCTGGCGTAGCAGCAGGGCAGCAGCTGCTGTTCATCAAGGTGATACAGAGAATTCACGCAGCTCTAGATCGAAGACGGGGTCCCTACAGCTCATCTGCAAGTCAGAACCAAGCACAGACCAGTTAGAATTTGGTATGGTTGCTTTCACATCTTAGAAAATGAAAACACTGGGTAGCATAAACCTTAAAATTTATAAGAAGGAAATTTCTTAGCGTGGCCTAGTAAAATTGCATCTTAATAAAAACATGCAGTAGAGAAAGGGTGCTATGATCATTTGTTGTTAGGATATACTGTACATTCTTTTTAATGTTAGCGAATACCTAATTTCTTTGCTGTAGATATTTGGGGATATCATTTTCATATATTTTGTTCCTTTTATGTAAAACCGGAAATGTCTGTTCCCTGTGCTTCTATGGTACAGTATAGCAGTTCAGTGTTTTTACATTGTTTTCATATAGCACCATGCTATTAGATTTTGTAAGTTCTAAGATGCCCACTGTTCATTGTCCAGACCTTTGTACATATCTAAATATGTTTTTCTTTTTTAGAAATTACTGAAGAGCACTTGTCTCCAACAGGAGTCAGGTAAGAAGCTTTATAAGGAATGTTTTTCCGTAACTAATGTAGTGATTAAAGTGTGGTCTATATAGATACAGGCAGATGACATTTGGAAATTTTCCAGAGGAGAGGCAAATTGAGCAAACATTTTCAACAGTTTTTTTCCAGAGAAAACAAGTGCTCAAAAGTTATTAGAGGTGACAGTGATTGAAGCATGGCTTTGTTTTGTTGTCTTTAAAGGCTTTACTATTTTTCATTCTAAGTAACAACTAAGAGCAATAGTGCTAGCAGCCTGGCTGCCATTTTGCTTGTATTGCCATCTACCTAGTATCAAGGTGTGTCGTGGTAACAAAGAACTAAGTACCACAGAAATGGTTGGAGAAAATTCTGTGAAATGCCTTTCTTTTTCCAGTGGAGTAAGGAAAATGCTTATCTTAAGGGATTCATGTTTGTTCCAGATACAGTAGGTGCGTTGAATCAATAGGACTTAAATCTTGACTAAGAGCTCAATCAGAAAGGCACTTGTTCCACTATTAGGTGTATCCAACTCTAGGGTTCAATGGTCATCTCTGTTTAAAAGCCGAAGAGCCAGTGCTGTCTGCTTCTACAGATGTTTGCGTGATCATGTGGCAGACATGACTAGACACCGTAGCACCCAGAACACTGTTTACGTTCCCACCGAAGTGGTCCCTATTTATCTACTTGCAATTGCTTTCAAACTACTAGGTTGGCAGGAGCTGAGACAAAGACAGGAGCTCGCTTTGTCCTGCAGTACTCGGGAATCGACTTGCTGACCTCCTGTCTTCCAGTCAGCGTCTTAGCCACTTGAGCCATATATTTCTTTTTCTTTTTTTTGGACAATTAGATTTTTTTAAAAAAATTGATGATTGGAATCTATATCCTGAGGTTGGACATAGCACTTCAACAAGTAAGCAGCTTGTATACCTTCTCTGCCACTCATTCTGAAGCCAGTTCTGTTCTATATAAATAGCATGAGTCCACTGCAATACAGTGTTCTGTCCAATATGAGCAATAATTCGCTGTATGACATAGGATAAGAATATGATGTTTATGTTATGCACCTCATTGTACACACATATGTTGATCAGTGGTTACATTTTGTTTTTTCTCCCTTCCATTTATAGTGATGAAGAAGAAATGCTCATCAGTGAAGAAGAGGTTCCCTTCAAAGACGACCCAAGAGATGAAACATATAAGCCCCACTTAGACAGGTGCTCTGTTCTGTTATACAGGGAAAAGGTTATGTGCTGTCATTCTTGTATATTGAGAGATTGCATGTTTCCCTGTTCAAATTCAAAACTAAAATGTCTGTACATTACACTTTTCCAGGCATGAACAACTGCATTGTTTGTAATAACTGTTAAAACCTAGAGGTGTGCCTGTTTATTATTTATGGGGTGGGAAGCATGAAAGGCTAAAATGTGTAAAGACGAAATCCTGTCTTCTGGAATAATGTAGTCAGCACAAATCTCAGTGTCAAATTGCTGCAAGTTAAGTCAGTTTAGGAATAAGCCATTGCATACCAATAGCACAACTCAGAACATGAATGCCTTTGCTACCTTCTTGAGTAAAAATATAATAGGATTCTGATATTAAAGTCCATATAGAAGAACTGCCTGAAATTTTCAATATGAAATTGAACTACAGAAGAAATAATTTTAGGATTGTAAATGTATCCTGTCTGTATGCAGGGAAGCTCCAAAGCAAAAGAAAAAAACAGGAAAGGCTAAAGAAGAAAAAGAAAAACAGAAAGAGATTAAAGTAGAGGTGGAAGTAAAAGAAGAAAATGAGTTTCGGGAAGATGAGGATCCACCTAGGAAGTGAGTAATGTATGATTTTACATATAAGCCTATTCTAAGTGGGGTCAAGATTTCAAATTCAGCTGAAAGTTGTTTAGTTGATTTATACTGAATCTGGAAGTTGAAAGCTTATACAGTGGAACCTTGGTTAACAAATGGCTTGGTTAACATAAAAATCGCATTAATCCTGAACAAAAACTCTTCACACTGCAACATCTTAATTGCATAACTCACTTGTACCTTTGTAAACGGTTGCTCTAGACCAGTGGTTCCCAACCTTTCTTTTACTATGCCCCACCTAAACATCTCTAAAATTCTGATCCTCCCCTCCCCCGTGACTTATAATTCTTATTAAAAAAGTGAACTCTTATTCATGTGGAGGAAGCCTAAAAGGCCATTCACTGTTAATAACTCATTCTTGAATTGCTCCCCTTAAAACCAAACTGCCCCCTTGTGGTGTATATGCTCCACATTGGGAACCACGGCTCTAGACCCTTGAAGGAGGTTCATGTGCAGAGGCCAGTGATAGTGTGCAGGCAATTGCTGGTTCATGATTAGCCATAGTAATAGGGTTGCTCTACCTACATTGCATTGAACCGACATGTTAAATATTTGGTATTACACACAAGTTTTAACAGAGTTGGAAGCTGGTTAAGTAGGTCTAACAATGGATTGAGAACTACATGTTTAGCACTAGACATTTGGGCCACACTATCAGTTTTGATAGCATGGACCATTGGTGAAGGCTTGCAGATAAAGAAGAATCCTGGGTTTAACTGCTTCTGTCCCTCCAAATATTTTTTGTGTGCTAGAATTAAGAATTAATACCCACCCACCTACCCCATTCCTCTTAAAAACCCACATTAAAAAACTGCCTTCATTGACAATTAAAAGAAATAGGGGCTTAATTTATAAGCCAACAGGCGGGGGCCACTCTTCCATCTGGGCCCCACACCTGCCCCGCCAACCAGGTTTTTAGGTCTTTTCTGAAAGTTAGTAGCTCCATCTGCTCCCGCAACTCTACAGGCAGGAGGTTCCACAAGGCCGGTGCGGACACGGAAAAGGCCCTCCTTCGTGTACCAGAGAGACGGGCCTCTCTGGCAGATGGAACAATTAGGGAGCCCCTCCGATCCGCTCTGGTTGGACAGGCGGACACTCTTGGGACGATGCGGTCTCTAAGATGAGATTAAGGGTGCCCTACTTTGGGCATACAGTATTATGGAAGGCAAAATTCTCTGGAAAAACCAGTAGCGCCAGGAAAGGTTGAAGACAGCAGGAAAAGAAGACCAATAATGAGATGGATTGACTCCTTAAAGGAAACCACAACATTGAGTTTACAAGAACTGAGCAGGACTGTATAAGATAGAAGATTTGGAGGATCTCTCATTCATAGGGTTGCCATAAGTCGGGGGCAACTTGATGGCATATAAGAACAACATTAAAACAATAATGTGATATGATAAAATTATACCACATTTCTTAAAACTGCTTTCAGTAGCCAGTACTACCTGTATCTTAAACAACTTTCCCAGTGTTTTTATAAAGCAAGATAGAAACCATTTCTTCATAGAGAATAGACTGAAGGAGAGGATGATTTCTGTGCTACCCCCTCTTCCTTTTGGACGTCATCCATTCAAGAAATCATCCGTGCTTTCTCTTTTTTTTTTACTGCAGAGTTGTTGTAGGATATTCCAGTACTGGCAAGGCAGTATCTAAAAGTTCACATCTTTTTAAAATGTTCATATCTTTTTAAATCTATGGAGAACTTGGAGAAGGGAAATCCTTTTCTTCTAGTTGAAATGTTTGAAGTGGTAGCCGTATCAGTCTGTGCAAGCATATAAATAGAATAAATAGAACAGTAAAAAAGACAAATGTTGTGGCACCTTAAAGACAAACTCCTGTATTTAAATGTGAGCTTTTGTGGACCAAGTCCACTTCATCACACTTGATCCACAAAAGCTCACATTTGAATACAGGAGGTGCCACAACATTTTTGTCCTTTTTTTGCTGTTCTGTTTTGTTTACTCTCAGATGTGCTTTTTCTTCTAGACTTTAGCAGTAGGGAGGAAGCAGAGTGCCTCCTGTAAAATCGTGGTACAAGAGTTTTTCTTTACTTTTTCCCTTGCACCAGATTTTCTACATATAACAAGAAGGAAGAGGTCAGCACGACCACATTTAAGCCACACACAATTTTGTGGCATTGGGAAATATGCCTTTTGAATAAAATGCTATCTCAGAGAAAGAAGTCCTTGCACTGCTAGTATTGATGTCATTCTCTTGGGAACTGCATATGTTCTCTCTATGTAGGTTAAATTGAAACAAGTTCTGCACTGGTCAGATTAATGGTCACATTTAGTAAGGTTATGTTTGGCAGAAACCACTACTATGTGCTGAGGTGATGTTTAGTTTAGTAACAGTCTTCCTTGATCAGCACATCAGCTCAAAGGTTCTTCAATTTTCTGTCTTGTCTGAATTTTTGTTCTGCGATTCTCTCCCCCCACCCCATCCCCTTTTGCACCATATTCTATTTTGATCTTGTCCTAGGAGGGGGAGAAGGAGAAAAGATGATA